>OY856413.1:224473424-226923424 GCA_963693085.1 Alisma plantago-aquatica
AAGGGAGAGGTGGATGAGGAAGGCAATTGTAACCAATGTCACCAGCCTAGACACTGGAAGAGGAATTACCCTTGCTAGCTGGAGCAAGTAAAGAAGAAGAAGGAGGGGATATAGATCTCCACTTCATGTATATACGTTATGAGATAAATTAAGCTACTTCTTCATCTTGGGTATATGATATCAGATGTAGATCTCATATGTTTGAATATACAAGATCTAAAAAGAAGTAAGCCTTTACAAAAGGGCAAGGTCAAGCCTTTACAAAAGGGCAAGGTCGGACTATGTGTCACAAATGGAGTAAGAGTTGCCACCACTACAATCAGGACCTATAATTTATCTATGCCCAATGGGAATGTAATAGAGTTAATGAACTGCTATTTCATATATGCCAATAGTAGAAACATTTTACATTTTTCATCTTGTATGGACAAGGATGAATATAGAAATTTTATAAAGTATAGTCAATGTTCTATTTCAAAAGTATGAGATCTTTCATGGCAGTGCTCCGAATACCTAATGATCTCTGTTTGTTGGGTCTAAAGATAAATGTTTATAACATAAATACCAAAAGATTAAAAGTTGATAACTCAAATACCTATAGAATTGTATCTAGATCACATAAATGACAAATGCATTTATAGAATACATAATGTTGTTTATCTGGATTATTTTAGTTAATGAACCAATAGAGGCATGCAAATCTTATCTATTGGACAATAGGAAAAAAAACGTTTTCACTAGATCTAGTGTGAGAGCAAGTACTCTACTAAGGGCTTGTGCATATTGGCATACATACAACTATTCAAATAAATGCTAAAGGTAGTTACTAGTACCTCATTATATTTACTAATGATCTTAGTAGATATAATAATTTGTATTTGGTGAATTATTAACATGAATATCTAGAAGTGTTCAAGAAGATCATGAGTAAAGTACAAAATTAACTTGGTAAAAGTATTAAGACATTTTGATATGATCAATGATTAAAATATTTTACACCAAGAGTTTGAGTACCTTCTGGAGTTTGTTAAAGTATATCACAATGAAATCCACCTAAAACATAATGATGTATAAAAAAAAGGAATCACACCTTGATGAGTCATGGTGCGATTATCAATAAATCTAGCTAATCTTCCAAACTCCTTTAGGGCACATCCTTTACACTAAACAATGTACCGTCTAAACTAATTCTAAAGATACCATATGAGATATGACATGGGAAGTGTCCCGATATGTATTTTATAAAAATTAGGATTAAAACTTATCCAAGAAAATAGTTTCTTGGAAAAGCTGTCAACAAATCACAAAATGTTAATTTATTGAATACTACCTTTTATCCCAATCTGACAACAAAAGTATTTTTTGCCATGATGGATGAATTCCTTGAGAGGAATTTAATTCAAAAGGAATCAATGGGAGAATAATAGAACTTAAAAAGTTCAAGACCAATAAGAAAACACTGAATCTAAAGAGGTACATTAGGAACAAGAAGAATCACAAGTTGTTGTAGAATCTCAAGTTCCTTAAGTACCATAGGACTCATAGTTCTGGTAGAACATGTCTTGAGCTTGAAATATTATAATATCTTATAACTTACAAATGTGGTGAGTTGGTCATAAGATTATGAGCCAAAAACCTATATACAAGTTGAGAGATTAGAGTATGATAAATATCTTGAGGCTATTGTATACAAAATGAACTCCATGTACACCAATAAGGTATGACCATGGTGGTACCACCTAAAGGGGTAAAACCCAGAGGGTGCAATATGTGTCCTAAAAATAAGAGTGACATGGATAATAATGTACAAACCTGTAAGAGCATATTGTTTGCAAAGGGTTTCCAAACAAGTTCAAGGTGTTGAACATGATGATATCTCTTCACTAGTTGCCATGGTTAAGTCCGTCAATATCATGCTAGTCATTACAACTTATTAAAATTAAGAGATTCGATAGATGTATATAAAAACAACATTCCTTAATAGGAATAATTAAGAGGATGTGTACATGACACATCCTAAAGGTTTTATAATTCCATTAATGCAAATAAATTTTATAACTTGAAGCAAGTATCTCAGGGTTGGACTCTTTGATTGGAAAAGATAGTCAAGAAGATTGATTTATTCAAAATGAAGATAAGGGGTTCATCATGAATGATTCAATGAGATAAAGTATGTCCATGTTTCATGGGATTAATCTCTCAAAAAGCATGTACTCCAGTTCTTGTGAAGAATAGGAAAGCATGAGTAAGATGACATATGCATTCAAAATTTAAGTGGTGGAGTGAATTTTTGGGTCTTTGAGTACCATATGACATAAGTAATTGATGTGCTTGAGTTATATTAAGAGGTTCAAGTGTTTTTAGCAATGTTTGGAGTTCAAATGAATGACTTTACATATCATGTTCCTAGGTTTATGCATCTTTTTGGAGGAATTAATTAGCTAACCATTCGGTGTGGTATTGGAGCCAAGTTTGAGTATAAAACACATCAATGGTTTGGGAATCTACTGTAAAAATTTGAAGATGTTAAGATGACACTACATAAAGTTAAGGAGGTTTGAAGTTACCTAAATAATTGATGCATTATGTAAGTTGGACTAAAGTTTTAGCCTAAGTCAGATTTTTCCTTTGGATTTCATGCTCCCTTCAATCCCTGCTATGAGGAGCCATAGATCCGCAATTATACATATTCCATCTTAATCACAGACAAGGAGTTGACTGCCAAGATCTCATCATGTACCTTGCAGTTATAGTCGTTCAGACCCTTGACATGGTGTGTGATACTTGAAAATCATGGTAGAGAGCAGTTTCTAAACAGAATAATTTGTTGACCTTACTGAGGACTATCCATCAACCCATTATAGAAGTTAGTTGGTTAAGAGAATATAGCAAACAAAGAACCTACAACTCAGGTTCTCCATTTCCAAGTAGCAGGTGGTGTATATGAAAAGGAGAGGGGATGAGTGGCTAGTATATGATGATTGGCCATCCAAAAACTTGTTGTAGACCTCAAAGATGCCCAATGCCCACCCAGTTTGGAGTTGTGGGAGTAGAAAGCCTGGTGAAGACAACTTCTTAGGAGAAGAGAGGATTTAGGAGTGTAGGGTTGGCCTTCATCCTCCCTGTGTGAGGCGACACACCTTCTATGTAGAGAGACTGACCGCAAGGAGTTCAGTTAACTCCCAGAGCTGTCAAGGAATCAATAGAGCCATGACACGACTTATGGAGAATCTGAATTCAAACTAGGAGGACCTAGAGATAGTAATTGTGCTGAAGTCACAAAGGGAGAAGATATGAAGCCTTTTGTAGTGTTTCTAGCCTACAGAGGAGGAGCATACATCCTGAGATTCATCATCAGTGTAAGTCCTCCATGGCGGCAGACATTTCTAGAAATCCCAAATGTGTCATGCGAGAAGAGATAGAGAGTGGGTAGCTCAGATGGACCAGCTATGAACCGAACAATCCCAAACCTAATGTGAATCGGTCAGCTCAATGCTGAACCAGGAAGATCCAAGATGGGATTGTGCCCCACATTGGACATGTCGATGAATCCAATTGGAACGAGAAGGTAATGTCTCAAAATATATTTAGATCATGTATAAATCATAGTAAATACATCTAATGTCAGAAAAATAGAAACAAAGTACCATATTTTTTGGAGAAATAAGGGGGACAACATGTAATCATCTAATTGGTGTTTTAAAGTTATAATTAGAGGAATATATTTCAAGAATTTTAATGATAATATCATATTCAATAAATATTTGATGACAACCTAAACTCATGGTAATGCACTAGTAACTCAAAAATCTAATTTGTAGTCCATATGATTTTGGATATGATAATGTTTGAACAAGAAATCGTGTAATATTCTTAGTATGTTTATCTAGGTGTAATAACCTCAATTAAATGTAGTAGATAGATATATGGTTAGTAAATGTTGGAATTTCCAAACTATGTTCATAACATTATATGAAACATTATGTGCAAGCAATATATATGTACTATGTAAGAAATTCATGTTATGGTGATAATGACTCATAATACATGTCTTGTAACACTAATTGGAGTGATGTATGTAACCTAGGGTTAATATGTGGACAAAAATGTATGCAACATAATATTCACATAATCCATACAAATATGGAACATAATGGAAATGTAAGATCGGTAAGATAACAACAAGAGTAAGACAAGAAATAGTGATTGGAATATTCTAATGAACCAAGCTAAACCCTAAAATTTACATATTGGGGTTAAGATGATGAGAATCTGATGGTGATACATGTGATCTTTCCTTGATCAGGGGTTGAAAAGGATATAGTTGACATCATGAATGTGGCATAGATTATCTTGATTCAAGGTGCACTTTACCTCTTACTTGTCTTACTATTTATTGTGGTTGTATTATATATGTACAAAATACTTGGCATTTGATATTGTATGAAATACCTATTCTTGTATGCTACTTTCCTTGATTTTAAGTATATATAGTTTTGAACACATCAAACATAATATATCTAATCCATTATATACAAACACTTCAACTATTTTGTAGTGAAGTGCTGGAAAGTAAAGTACTTCCCTTTTTAGTAGTAAATTACTTGGAAGTGATCCAATTATTTGGTAGTAGATCACATTGTGAAATGATCCAACTCTTTGGTAGTAGATCATAAAGGCCTTAATACATTTAACACTAAAGTAGTAAATGCATGGATGATATAATGGAAAATATGCCTAAAAAGCATGTTCTCTTTCATTAACAAACATCTTTGTTCAAGTATGCTTTTGTTATCTTTTATTATTGCCAAGTATTAACTTTTTCTTATTACCAAATCTTAGTAATGAGAGGTATATAAAAAGATACATAGGCATACTCAGCATAATATTTTAGAATATTGTGTTGATGTGTACCACATGTACTTTTGTTTAGGTAATGTGGACATATGACCTTGAAGAACCAGGATAGTTGAGAGTTGTATGGTGAGTTGATGTACAGGTGAACCTATTATCTAAATATCTTGTCTAGTATAACATGTGCATATGTAAAAGTTTATCATTCAATGTGTAATATCAGTTTGTAAAAATTCATTTTGTAGATATATGTTAAATGGTGAACATGTGTTGTATGGTTTTGTTCTTGTTCATGTGCATGTTCTATTGTTGTTTCCTCAGACTCCCTTTGTCACACCCACATCCCATGATTTCCACTAATCATGAGATTAGGGCATGACTATGAGGATTTCACTTAATACAAAGTTCACTCCCAACTTTTTCTTTTTATTTCAAACTCTTTGTTTTCTTGCATTCACTCACATAAACAAACTTTATAAGAGAATTAAACTTTTATTATTCAAATATGATATCAACATTACTGATACACATTCATATATTCATTCTGTTTCACACACTTCTATGTACATACAACATGGTAATCATATACATTCTCTCTTATCAAGAAACAAAGATACAAAACATTATTTATAACTCTCTCACATCTATACAAGGACCTAGAGTGAAAGGGACTGACTGAACATAACTAAACTCATACTTAACTCATGTGGTAGATCTACTCTGATGCTTTAACCTTCTTCAAGTCCATGTGGTTTCCCTAAAAAGTTTGAGTAGAGGGGTGATCCTACTCGCTCAGTGAATGATAACTTCAAAGAAACAGTCTAAAGCACTGATATAATTACTGTTATACCTTTGAGCAACTGATATCAATTATAACAACAATAATTACTACACTAAGCAGATCTAAAACAATACAGTTAAAATAACAGAGAATGTAAATATTGCATTTAAAGAACAACTACTATGAAACTGTATTCAAATCATTCTTAACTCTTTTTACTTATAAGAAACTCTTTAAACCTATATGATCATATTTTAGCTTATTCCATGATCATATGCAGTGTACTTTACATATGAAGACTCATAGCGAACTACGATTTCATCGTACAAGACTTAGCCGACACCCCGGGATAGCTAAGTCTGACTACTGTCCTGGTCTACTGTAGGAACTCTGGCTCTCTGGCCTCAACATCCTATGGTGCCATAAACTTGACTCCTCCTCTAAGCTGAGTACACAGGCAGAGAGTCAAGCCGTGTCACCGGGACGTCTGGTTAGTTTTGGACACACTTTTCTGTATTCCAGTGCCACCAGGACGTTTGGTTAGTGTTGGACACTGTAAACTGCTCTCTAGTGCCACCAGGACGTCTGGTTAGTGTTGGACACTACAAATTCTACTCTTGTGCCACCAGGACATCTGGTTAGTGTTGGACACGAGTCTCTGACCCTCCCTCATATACTGGACACTGCCAGGGTTAGGTCATTTCACTCCTAAGGCACAGACCTCTCAAAGGGGTTCTACGATGTCAGGGCTCCTAAGTTTATTATGACTTGATTATATCTTTCTCTTAGATGGATTTCTTTAACTCTGTATCTTACAGACTACTCAGACTACTGAACTGAATTCACTGATAATACTAAACTGAAGGCTTAACATATTTTTTTTTCGTAGGGTATCTCCTTACTCGTGCACATGTAGAATTTCTCATGTATTCAAACATATATCATGTCTACTAAACAAGTATTCTCATTCAAACATTTCACACATATAAACTTGGCAGAGCAGTATATTCAAAACACTGTTATATTCTAAGTAATCATCATACTATGTATGTGGGTAGACTAAAATTCTTAAATAAATAGAATACATGTCAACATGGAACTTAATACACTAAAATCATACAATTGAACTATTAAGCATCAACACATCTCATATTGAGAACTTTGATATCACAACACTTGATTCATTGAACACCCCATCCTTAGGGTTTCATTTACCTCATTCACTTATCACATGGCAACACCCTATCCTTAGGGTTTTGTTTGCCTCATTCACTTATCACATGGAAACACCCTATCCTTAGGGTTTCATTTGCCTCATTCACTTATCACATGGCTCTCATAAGGATTTCATACAATGTAAACATTCACTGAATAAAGATTGCTTTCAACAAATCATATACAATCAATATATGTATGAAACCTTAGAACTGAGCTGAATTTAGGTTTTCATGCCATTCACTGAGATATCATGCATCAAGAATAATATTGAATAATTAAAGTCTATTATGTCAATATATACACTTCAAATGAATTTCATAATATCTATTCAAAAAATTCCAACTTTTCACTCATCTAGGGTTTCAACCCTTTCTAATGAGATATCAAGAAAACACTATTCACATCACATGAAATCCAAGGTAGTATCTGACATGTATGTACTATGCATTCAGATAAAAATCATTCATAATATATAAGATTTAGATAGACAAATTTCTCTATTTAATTTTAAAACAAATTCAATCATAGCCAAAAAAATCCTAAATTTCAGGTTACTCTTGTAACCTCTGTAAATACTTAAGGATTTCTCATTTAGAGGGATTGTATCCATTTCATATATGATTTTATCATCTGAAATTCATCAAAATAGAAGAAGAATCCATTTCATATCATTTTACAAATAGTAGATCAAAAGGAAAATTTAGGGTTTGATTGTCACATACTGAGAAAATTGAAGATTTTGGATGAATTAACCAAATTTCATGCAATATACTATTTAAAGGAAGTTTCCACTCACCCTGAGGTGTGAAAACACCTTAAAAATGAAGCCCATCCCTAAAAATCTCAAAGTCATATAAAATCCCTAGCAATTCACCAAATTATTCTTCCTTTCAACTTAGAAACCCTAAAAATGAGGAATTATGAAGAAAGAGTGAGAAAAGGGGAAATTTTGATACCATTTCGGATCAAATCAGGGGAGGGACGGAATCTTGACACGTGAGATAAGATTCACCATGAAAGGCTATGCAAAGAAGCTAAACTTACTTGATTTCACCATTCCTCGGACGGCAAAATCCTAATTCAGCAATTCCACCACTTTCTCCTCTCAAACCCTAACTCTCCCTCTCTCTCTAGGAGCTCATTTCTCTAGAATGAATTGCAAATTATGAAAGATGCTAGTGAGTCAGGTCGACCATATAGAGCAAATGAGCTGCTTGGGTCAATTGCACATTGACCCCTCACTCAACTATCTCTTATTTCAGCTGAATTTTTTTTGTTATAAAAATGTTACTGTAATTCATTTATTTCAGAGATCAAAACTTCTCCAAAAATTATTATGATTTAGTACCTTGTTTATAATTCAGTTACAAAGCTTCAGTTAAAATTTGAGATCATGTGGAGTTACCTATAAATAAATAAAAATAGAATAGTGCACTACTATCCGGAAATCTATAGAAATGTCAATTGAAGCAAAAATGCCTCAGAACGGCCGTGCAAGGTGCCACAGCCGTGCGAAGATGGACCCAACATAGCCGTTCTGCCTACCACGGTTGTAGTGCATTGGTTTCAGCATATTTGAATATAAAAGTTGGTTAATAGTTCAATTCTTTCAAAACGACCGTGTGGCCTTGCATACCCGTGCCACCAACAACCCACCACGGCCGTGCTACCCACCACGGTCATGGTATACTAGCCTTCAACTACCATTTTCATTCTCCTTTGCATACCTCTCTCATTCCTCCCCAACATGAACCTATTTGGTGAAAACCCTAATTTCAGCCGACTAGGGTTTATATATCTCAAACCCTAATTATACAAAGAGATAGAATACTTGGGGTTCTCATTAAGTTTAACATATTATAATTGAGATATCATCATTAATTAGATTTAAGAAATGATCAATCCAATTAAGCATATAATCATCCAGGTAAACCCTAGTTTACCAATTAAGCTCAGATGCGGTCATAACACCCTTGATTTTCTTCTTCTTTGCTTGGTGTGTGAGTTTTAAATTGGGATTTTCACTGAGGTGAGGGTTTCAATTGGATGTCACACGCATGGCCAAGGTGTTGAAAATCTAAGGACGTCACATGTATCTATCATGTATGCAATATAATGTACTCATCCCATCATCTTGTTTGTATTGGACATGACAAGATGATATTAGTCAGATTCTAATGAAGGTCATTGGAATGCCATAAAGAATGTCCATAAGTACTTGAGAAGCCCTAAGGATTAGTTCATTAGTTATGGCAATAAGGAAGAGTTGGGTGTAAAGGGTAACACTGATGCAAGCTTCCAAAATGACAAAGTAAATTAATGATCGTAATAAAAAATTTGTGTTTGGCCTTAATACATGAACAATAAACTGAAAAAGTTTTGAGAGAGAGAGACAATTATTTATTTCTACAATAGAAGATACATATCTTGGTGTTATAAACACATCAAAGGATACTGTATGGATCAAGAAATTCATATAGATGAACATATAGGATGTTCCAACTATTGCTGACATAGTAGAAATACTATGACACCAATGGAGACACGGGTTAGGTAAGGAATATTAGATAGCATACTATAGTAGTTCTATCTCATACGAGAGGTCACATAGTGAAGAGATTTGAAACATGCAATATACTAACGAAAAATAAATTTGCTAACCCGCTAAATTAGTACTTGTGCAGCAGAAACATGGACATGTTTATGATCATAGAATAAGATTTGTGGGTGATTGGCTCTACGTGAAATTGGGAGTCTGTTGGTATGTATCCCTAGAGATATCATATGATGATTGTAATGGGATATCTTGTAAATGATTTGATTAATGATAAAGGTAATCTTCCAATTTTTTATGTTTCATTCTGTCCGAGATAATGATGAAAAATAATGAATATCTAAAGAATGATATTACTCAATGATGTATGTCTTCAGGTTGAGGACCTGAACAATGAGATTGTACGGATACCAAGAGTATATAAATTCTTGATATGTCCCTAGTCAGATGTTATTGTGGAAGGCTGGTAGACAACAATAACACATAAGACTAGAGTGTGTGTTCGTTGATGACAGAATCTCATTAAATCATGATATATGATATCAAACAAAACACAAACATACTTGTTGGAGAATATTGTATCAGATAGACCCACCTAACAAGTGATACATGGAAACCAGTCATCTCTCATAGTGATGGTGGTGATTTTAGTTCTTAGACCTAAAATCACTACACTAATCACGTCCTTCGATCTACTTAGACATCATCGACTATGATTTCAAATAAGGGTTACCATAAAGGTGATGCTCATGTGCATTTTGACACATGGGGATGACTGTGAGTGACGTAGATGGGATTTATCTCTCCTATTGGAGTTTGATATCCAGGCCACTTGATAAGTGAGATTGAGAAAAGCATGTTTATGGACACGTGAATCAATATATGATATTGGGTTCACATATATCTCATCTAGACTGCTCTAGTTCAAGGAACACTAATTGAGCATTGCAAGGATGATGATTCCATGCCTCGAGTTCAATCTAGATATCAGAGATAAAGGAATTTTACAACCACTATAATACCAATCACACATTGTAGGTTGAAGTTGTTCTCCAAATTTCAGAATTACTTAGGTAGCAATCATGTGTTGCTATATACCATTCATTACTTGTGATGCCATAAATTACTTGTGGACATTCAGTGCCAATGTAGCTTGGAACGTATAGGGTCACACACATGGGATAGACTAGGAATAGGATTCCATTCATGAATGTAGTTTAAACTTTATTACTATAGAGTTAGATATTCAATTTATACAACATTAGTTGAATATTGACTGACTGGACTGTGACCGATCGGTTCAAGTGTTGAACTGACTGTTTTTTAGTGTCAGGTCAATTGAACCAAATTTGGCATTCTGGTACATGAAGCAACGGGTTCAGGAAGTGAAATTGTCAAGTTTGATCCATGATCCAATCAACTTAGCTTGTCAACTGACCGTTTTGGTTGATCAATTTGATTGGATCAAGTATTAGTGTTGATGTCACACATTAATCAAATATTAATTGCCAATACAATTGTGATTGGGAAATATGATGAAATGACTGGTTCAAGGGTTGAACTGATTAGTTTAGAGGTGAAGATCAGTTCACATGCCAACCGATTGGTTCACCTCTGAACTAACCATTTCACTACTCGCATGATGCAAAAATTCATGAAATTCCATCCCCTTTGACTCCCCCTCAAACTGGAAATCGTAACCCTGACCCTCCTATAAATAGATGCATATTAAGGTCTTCTCAGACACATCAATTAGATCTAGAAATTATTGTCTTCTCTAGTTGTGGTAACTGAGAGAACTCGAGCAAGTCCTACCCTTAAGGGAGGGATAGCAAGGGAGAGACAATTATGGAAGAGCAACTTGGTTCTAATACATAGACTAGAAGGAACAACTCCTTCCTTTCTATTCTTCTATAATGATAAGAGTTTTTAGTGGTCTATGTGGATTACTATAGAGGCTAGGAGGTTGTTTCTAGCTACTAGGAGGACAAGGTCAGCCGTTGTTTGTGGTGATCAACTAGGAAGTTGTAGCTGGAATTGTCTAAGTGCAACTTGAATAAAGGAGCACACTACTTCGAGGGAATTGTCACTGGACTTTCTACAGGACTAGGTATAACCTTGCAAACCATCCTTCCAACTACATAATTATTGATGTGATCAACTATTCAAAATGGAATACGGCCGTTAAGTTTTTTTTCCACTGCCTATTATGTAGCCATATTTCCCTACATACTCTAGGTATCTGCAAAGCGTAAATCAATATTTGAACATACTTGATTAAGCACAGAGGGAACTAGCAATGTAGAAACATATAAAGAATAATGGTATAATTACACAGACACAATAATGTATTATTCATCTAATTATGCATCACTAGCAATATACATATATCTAAACATTTTCCTCATTATTTTTATTTTTGGTTTTTCAATAACTCTGAGTTGACTTGACTATTGAACTAACTACTATTATCTTGGACAACTACTTGTAACTGATTGATCTAACTATTGAACTCTTTATCTAACTTCAACTGAATTCAATTAACTAATCTTTTACTTTGTGCATGAACTCTCTTGGTTTGTACCATCCAATCAAAATACACTACTATGCGACTCTCCATGCAAGTCATAAGGTAAACCCAAGGACCTTAAGACTGCTACTACTACCTTGGTCAATGTCTGAGGAAGCCTAGTAAGGGTTGTCGGTAGCTAAATAGATGACTTTATAATTGTGGCCCCTTGTCTTGGTTACTTGGGAGAGGTGCCTCTAGGCTAAACAACCTCTACCTCTCATAATGTGGTTCGTCAGGAGCTAACATGCAATACATAGTAACTATCATAAGGAGTAGGTCCACAAGTGCTATATACTCGAAATGGTGGGTACCACTTGATCTCTAGTTATTGTTGGATATCCCTACTACAGAAATACTACCATAGTGATCTCTGATTATTGTTGGGTACTCTACTACTAAAGTGAATGTACCAAGGATACCTAGTCGGTTGGTGTTGGATACTAATTTCGAGCTACTTCTTCCTATATCTGATAGTCCATAGCTTGTTCTACCCATCCCACTACATACCTGTAGGGAGGGCTCTTTGGTGTTTAGGGAATGTAATGTCTAATTTACTCTTTCTATACACAGTTCAATCATTGAATCAATATTTGTTAGTTTTACCTTGCAAACAGTTCTTTTCATAAATTATCAAAAAATTGTACTATAAAATTAGCAACTAAGCAATACCACTTATCATACTAAAGAACACCATATTGGAAATACTTAATTCACTGAAGACCCTATCCTTAGGGTTTCATTTGCCTCTTTCACATATCACATGACTCACATAAGGATTTAATGCATCATAAACCTTCAATGAATAATGATTGCTTTCAGTAGCTCACATATAACCAAACATATATATGAAACACTAGTATGAACTAAATAGGGTTTCCATGCCATCTACTGAAACATTATGCATCAAGAATAACCTTGAATGAATAGAACTATAACATTAAAATATCACTTCTGTTTGATTTCATGAATTCTATTTGCAAACTTACGACTTTCCACTCATATAGGGCTTCACCCTCTTAATTGAGATATCAAGCAAACACAGATAATATCAAATGAATTCCAAGATAATATTTAACATATATGTACTAAACATTCATATAAAACAATCGCTTATAATAAGGAGATTCAAATAAGCCAATTCTTCATTTAGTTATACAATAATTTCAGACATAATTGAAAACCTGAGATATCAGTTTATTCTTATAACTTCTACAATAACTTTAAGAATTCTATTCTTTTATGATTGACATCCATTTCAAATATGATTTTATCATTTGAAATACATCACAATATGAAAAGAATCCATTTCTAGATCATGTTTCATAATATTAAATAGAAAGGCATATTTAGAGTTTGTAGTCGATTACAAAGATATTGAAGATTATTGAGGGTTTAATCCAATTTTGTGCAATATCCTGTTAAATGGAAGTACCCACTCATCTAAGGTGTGAAAACACCTTAGAAACATAACCCAAGAACTGAAATTCTAGAATCCATATCAAACTCCTAGCAATTCACGGTTTTCTTTTTCTTTTCAACTAAAAAACCCTAGAAATGGACAATTTTGGATAAAGAGTGAGAAAAGGGAGAGTTGATATCATTGCGAATAAAATCATAGAAGGGGTGCAATCCTTACATGTGAGAGAATAATCACCAGGAAAATCTATATAGAGATGAAAAATTTACTTGATTCCATCAACTTTAGGAGACAAAATCCTAGATCTCCATCTTCACCACTATCTCCATCCTAACCCTAACTCATCCTCTCACTCTCTAGGATTTTGTTTCTCTAGAATGAATCATGAAATGCAGGAGCTCCTAGTGTGTTAGGTTACTCATGTGGAGAAATTGAGCTGCTTCTTTCTTTTATTTTAGTAGAATTTTTTTTCATAAAAATGTTATCGTAAATCATTTACTAAATAGGTTACAAATCCTCCTATTTTTATAAAACAATTAGCATGTTGAGTGAAGCATAATTTTAGAGCTTCAATAATTTTTTTTATCTTTATGGGCTACCAATAAATAAATAAAAATTAAACACTACACGGTTGAATATAAGTCTACAACATGATCAGTTGAAGTATAGTTCGACCAAGAACCACACTTATTGAACATACAATATTTTGATGTTTTTCATTAGCATGCATCATTAAGTTATCCATATCATATTCAAATTTCAAGTAAATCCAAGTTACATATATGAATACCTATACCTATCAAATTATGTATTTATATACTCTCAAACACCTAATTTTGGTGATTAGGGTCTACATTTCTCAAACCCTAATCCTTTAAAGTAAAATCATGATTAGAGTTTGTTATTAAGTTTGAAACATAACAATTGATCTACCATAATTAATCATGTTTAAGAAATGATAAATCTAATTAAGCATGTAATTATCTAGGTAAATCTTAGTTTACCAATTAAGCTTAGACATGGTCATAATAGTTCTAGTAGAGTTGTAGGAATGATGACAGGCCTCCACAGACCACCACTGGCCTTAACTAGTACTATTCTAGAATGTACACGCTTAAGCACAAAGTTCTTAGTGAAGGGATCCTGAAAAGGGAGGTGAACCTTAGTGGTATAGATAGTCCAATCATTGGTTTTAAGATTATTTTATCTGAGGCCTCAAATCCTGCAAAGTTTCAATCTCCTTCACTTAGAATCTTAACATTCTTATCAAGGCCCAATTATATGGCCTCATTATATTTTCCCTTTTCAGTAGAGACTCAGAGTGGCCCATTGACACCCATCTCCACTAACCAAGGCTTTAGTAGAGTTTTAGGAATGATGGTTGGCTCCACAGACTACCACTAGCCTTAACTACGTACTTTGACATCACTCACGTACAAGTCAAGATCAACACTGATCACCTTCCTAGTACTACTCTGAGATGAGCATGCTTAATCACAGAGTTCTGAGTTATAGAATCCTGAAAAAGAAGGTGCACATTGAAAATATAGGTAGTCCAATTATTACTTTTAAGATCATTTTATCTAGGCCTAAAACCCCAGTAAGCTACACATATCAATGACTTGAACTATCAAATCTACTTCGAATATAGTTTTTGTGTAATATATTTGAACTATCAAATACACTCCAATTAGTGTAAATATCTATTTTAATATTATATACATTAGAAAAACTCTCCCTCTAAGATTCATCAAAAGTTTCATTAGTTTCGCCATCCAACTAGAATTTCACATGAGTTTATAATTTTTAGTCTATATGAGTTTAATTTTTATTAAAACAATCTCAAAAAGTCTTCAAATCATTACAATAGATGTAGTTCATGATTATGAATTTTAAGGCCAACTTATGGGTCAATCAGAAATATGGAAACCTCAAATTCATATGATGACCTTGGATTAACTCCTTATCGCACATTTAGTACATCATCATATAATTCTCTCTCCTATTTTGGCCCAATGAAGTTGTATGTGGACTATATTGTATCATTTTTTAAATTACAAATTAATTTATGTGTATTCCAATGAAGTTGTATGTGCACGACATTGCACCATTTTTACGGCTGCTAGGGCACGATGCAGGAAACCTATGTCAGAGAAAGTGGAGGAAATAGTCTTCAGATGTGCTGATGCCAGGACTCATTTGTCATTTTCTTGTTATCCGTCTTTCTCTCCGTCTTCCATCGTGTTTTATCTTATCAAAGCAAAATTTATTATAAGTCTTTTCCTTTTCTTTCAACTTTAATCACGTATCCGTTATCTATTAACTTCAACCTTGTGATAGTTAAATAAAATGTTGCATCGCTACATTTTAAATGTTTGAATTAGTATATTGTTTTAAAATTCGTGCGTTGCACAGGTTTCTATCTAGCGTTACAGGAATATGGTTTATGCTGCTACGTCAACCGTATCCCATATATAGTTGGGTTTCGGTACGTTGTTGCAAATCCTTTTAATTTATTGGGCAGTTGGAAGAAATTGGAACTCAGTATTGACAGCGAGCCATCCCTTCATGCATTATTTCAGTTATTAGTTTATCCATGCATCCATGTTAGAAAGATCACGTCATGTATTCGGCAAGAATTACAACTGACTGAAAATGATCGCAAAGTCCGATAATGTCTGAGAAGATTGAATACAAATAGATCACACCATTCATATTCTGTAAAGAGTCACTAGTTATTGTTACATTAAGATTTCAATTCGAGCTGTATAGACCACCCTCCTATATATAGGAGTGAAGTTTAGCCAAATAGAATCAATCATTCAAGTAACTTATCCTGAGTTAGGCTACCCGCACCCTCCTACCCACTCGGTCATACACCCGTTGGTTGGGAGGCGTGATCAATGTCGATATGGTAGAAACAACAAACACATTTTGAAAGAGAGAAAAATAAGAGAGAAATATATTTTGCTCATAAATTTTAAACCGTAAGAAAAAAATTATCGAAATAAAAAGTATTAGATTCATACTTATTTGGATTCATCGTAAAAATATTTTCTAACAAGAGCAATGGTGACATAGTGATTTGGATGGCCTCATGGAGTGGGGAAGAACGACGACCTCCTCCACAACAAGGAGGTAGATGACCCAGATCAGGAGAAATCCAGTGGCGGAGAACGTGAGAGTAGTGTTGTATTTTCTATTCCAACATTCAATTTTTCCAACCAAACGTTTATCACATATTGCTTGCACCAGGAACCACACAGCTCCTTATATGTGCTAGTGGTCCCCAAGAGGACCTCTCAAGGACATGGGAATTTACGACTGATTGGCTAGGCTTGTGTATTTCTCATAATAAAATAAAACACACACGTGCGTGCACGCACGTTCGCTCACTCGCCTCACCTCGCCCTGCCCAGTCCGGTCCGGTTCAGCTCGGTGCATGCGTGGATTTATCTTTTTATGAACACAACCGCTCCTTGCTACAGTTCGTTTTACAGCGGTTCCTTTCCTAATGTACAACGATTCCCGTTCTACTGTACTGAGGTTCCTTTCCTATAGTACATCAGTTCCTTTACTGCACCGCAACAAGCATATTATCCCGAACACAACTACTCCTTGTTGCTGTCTTGCGTCGACGACTACTTCGCGACACCATTTTGCTATTTGCGACCAAGGGCTAAAGGAACGAGTTCAACACAACACTCTTACTTACACCGATCGGTTGTACCAAAGTTGGGGTGGTTGAATCTTAGAGATAGAACGTCGGAGACACTGGTGCTAGGAGCGGCAGAATCTGTCTTGAAGATATTGTTTCACACGCTTTCATCTCAGGCTCTTGAGTTTAATTTCTAAACTCATTTGCCATTTTCTCCGAATCCGAATTACAGTTAATATTACTGCTTCTTATTGGGGGTTAACTGCTTGCAATTATCTAATTAACATCTGTCTTCCAACAACTCAAAATTTTCTAACATTTTCAAGACAGATTCAATCCGTTTACTGCTCTGTTTTAGATTGTATAAACAATTGCATAGACAGACCAGTTCATTCTTAAAATAGTTGTTAATTAGATATACATCTGACTGCCTGTTTGAGTAATATGGATTTGAAAACTATGCTATCGCTTGACGATGTAGCCTCCCTTAGTCCAAAACACTTTTCTGGTTTGCACTTCCATCGTTGGCAACAAAAAATGTGATTTTGGCTTACATCTCTTGGACTTGTGTCTGCCATCTTACCACCCAAAGACTTTGTTCCTGTTGTGCCTCCACCACAACCCGCTAACCTCCTTACTAGAGAAGTCAATCTTGAACCTATTATTCCAGAACCCGTCGTTCCCACTCCTATTTCAAAGCAGACTGATTACCTATGTCATTATAGGATCCTATCAGCCTTATCCGATGAACTGTATGATATATACCATTGGATTCCAACTTCTCTTGAACTATGAACGACCTTAGATTCTAAATTTGGTCTAGAAGACACTGGTCTTGAGCGTTATGCTTTTGTTGAATGGCTAACATATAATATGGTTGATGATAAACCTATCTTGGCTCAAGTTCTAGGATACCAAAACTTACTATCTAAATCCATGGCTAAAGGTTATAACCTTGATGAAAATGTTCATGTAGCAGCCCTCATAGAGAAGCTCCCTCCCTCTTGGAAGGATTTCTCTAGGACTTTGACGACCCCAATTTCTATATACTTTCCTTAGTGACATACACAAATATGCGTGCACACATATCTATAAATGTCAAAAGGGAAAATATAAGAAATCAAGATAGTCAACTGAAATCAGATATAAGCCAAGATCATGTTCACATCATCATTAGACAGCCACACAATACTTCATTCGTAGATAATAGATAAAGTCATACAAACCAATAATTGAGAAGGAAGAAGGATAAGTCTATGAGAAAGAAAATATGATTAATACATAGGATTTATAATATCGTACTACACCATCTAGAAGTATAACAACTATCTAATAGATATGAATAAGGGGAGAAGTGGAGATCTATCTAATATCCTCCAAGCTCATTATTTAATGGCTTCTGGTACTTTGAAAAGCTTCATATGTTGTTTGTACCTAGAAAATATGAGAAACAAAAATATCAACAAAGTTGGTAGTTGGAATTATAAGTTGTACCATGCTGGTATATAAAATACTCAAAATTGGAGAAAGAGAATGAAAACATTATTTAAAGGCAGAAAATCAGGTAATCCCAAGTTATTCGCCTCATTTAGAATGAATATGCATTACTATGGTGGACTTAGCATAAACATATATATTGGGCCCTATCCCTGCGTACCTTGTACCATTAGGGATCTCCCTACGTACCTTGTACCATTAGGGAGGTGCTAGTCAACATTAATACTTTTCCTCTCTATTAGGGAGATTAATGAGCACCATTAGTAACTACATTTCATGTTCTTGTTCATTTATATTCTTAGTTGTTCAAAGTAGAGATTGTCAATATACATACATCTACATCCAGCAATGTATTTCAAATACAAGCAAGCAAGTGCATATATTCAACATCCAGCAAATCTAGTCATATAATTATATCCTCATACCTTTAATTTTCAGATCTGGATTCCACAAGTCCTAGATTATGAGAAAGATAGTAGATCACCCTGAAATATAACAAAACCCTAAAGTCACCATGGGTTCTCATCAATCCACATTAGGGATTATGTTATTTGGGATATCACTTTAGGATACTTATGATGCAGAGTTGGGTTCTGAGGTTAGGGTCGTCAAGTTTATCAAGGACATTTAAGTTATTAGGGTTTTACATAAATTGTATGTAGTATTCATAATAAGATGAGAAAAGTAGAAATTAGGGTTTTTCTCAACTATTGTATCTGATATCATTCATATATTAGGGTTTCGAATATCATGATGATCAGGGACCCCAATCTAATTTTAAGATGCCTATAAGTCAGATCTAATCATGGGGGTGACTTTTATTACACAAATATACATTAAAAAATTATTAGTGATTGTAGGCCATACTTTTTGAAAAGGGATTAGATCTAGGTCCTATTTATATTTGATTTAGATAGCTTCGATATTTCTGATGAAAATGGTACATTTGTTCGATATTTTCGGATAATCCTATCATTTTCTGGGGTTTTCATAAGTTCTGACCAATCAGGTAATTTCTAAGGAATCAAATGAAAATAAAAAAAGAAATGCGAGCTCTGCCTCACAGATCATGTGAGGGATCCGACCAATCGGACCCTCCCAATGAC
Source organism: Alisma plantago-aquatica (assembly GCA_963693085.1). Taxonomy (NCBI): domain Eukaryota; kingdom Viridiplantae; phylum Streptophyta; class Magnoliopsida; order Alismatales; family Alismataceae; genus Alisma; species Alisma plantago-aquatica. Next base: position 224,493,082 of record OY856413.1, read on the forward strand.
CCGCGAGTAGGCGCTCAGCCGAAGAGGGTCAGGTGGTGGTCAAAAGTCAGGAATACCCCTGACTCCTCTCATTGGGCCCATACTCGGGTAAGGGTGAGGGGTAAAAAACTCATTCGAATGTTCCCTGCTCACGCCATGGCTACAACGAGGGAATAGGGGAGATTTGATTTCATCATAGGTGGTTTCTAGGGCAAGCTAGGTTACGCTGGCGGTTGGGTTGAATTCGCGGGCTCACAGAGGTTGTGAGGAGGTCGTGCTCGTTGACAATGGTGGTCTGGGCATCATTTTCCGATCAAAATAGGCTGAAAACAAATTGAGGAGTGAAGATGAGGTTTACCTGCCCTCGGGTTGTATTGAGGGAGTTAAAATCTCTGTGGAGGTCTACTGATGGATTTTTGATCTTCCCACAACTTCAAGATGGCTCCAACCTCACCGGCAGTGAAGCTCTTGGAGCTGAGCTACGGCGGCTAGTCGACCCAGGCCTCTGGACCTTCATGGCTCTAGCCGAAGGTGTTGATCGTCCCGCCGAGGTCCCTTGATAGTGTGGTTGCGTTCGATTGAACGGAGAAAGCCACTACAGGGAGGGGGAAGTCAAGGTCAGGTGAGCCGGGGGTGCTTGAGTTCGGGGAGTAAGGGGTGACCCTCGGTGCAATTGAGGTTTCTAAACGATCAAAGGAGGGTAGGCGGTGCTAACAAAATACTTAAATAGGCATGGGGGCGCTGGAAGAGAAAGACCTAAAGTTTGCCACCGCCGCCAGCGAGAGGTGTCGAGAGGGTGGAGGTTGTTCTCCCTGTTCCGAGAACGAGGGGTGTCAAGTGAGGGGTTGCTGACTTCGTCTCGATGAGAGGAGTCTCTCCTCCCAATATCTCGCACGAGCGTTGTGGGAGTTGGGCGCACGAGGTGGCTATTGGGGTCGACACTCTGTTGGGGGTCGAAGCTGAAGAAGGCGGAAGGTAGGAGACGAGGTCCTCATCCCTTGGATCCTTGAGTGGATCAGTGTCCATCCAATCAGACGGCTGGGGTCAAATCCCAGTGAGTGGACTGCGCCCAAGCAATCTTAAATGGCCGTGTGACATTTATTTGGTAAAATAAAATCAAAACTTAGGTCCTAGATCGACAATGAATGGAATGTGTACCTAATTCCAATTGGCCATATATCCCAATTAGTTGACCCAATTGTAATGAAACTTTTGGAGTAGCTTAATGATGTCATTAGGTAGCTAAGCTACACAATTGGAGTCAAAATTTGATTGTTGACTATGTCAATTGACTAAATGTCATAATGCTTGTATTATTGACTTTATGTAATATTATGGATGGTCTTAAGTGAAATTGATAATCCATTTAATCAATTTAGTGAGAGAAATGATTGAGGGCATTAATGGAATGATCAAAATTATAAGAGAAATATATATATATATATATATATATATATATATATATATATATATGGAAACTCACTCTGTCACATTCTCCCCTCCTTTTAAGAATTTTGCCTTCAAAATTTAAGTAACTTGAAAGAGATGTGGATATTTCTGCTTGACCTCTGACTTGAGCTCCCATGTGGCATCAGTTTGATCATGGTGACTCCAGAGAACTTTCACCATTTCAATATGACGATTATTGTGAAGCTCCTTTGACTTGAAGTTGAGAATTCTGACTGGGGACTCAGTATATGACAGATCATCCTTCAACTCGAGAGGCTCATGATTCAGAATGTGAGTGGGGTCCTTGACATAGGGCTTCAAATTAGATACGTGAAACACATTATGCATGGAACTATACTGAGGTGGCAAAGCGAGACGATAGGGACAATCACCATCCCTTTTCAAAATCTCAAAGGGTCCAACATAACGAGGACTGAGCTTTCCTTTGTTCTTGGCCAAAGCTCGAATTGGCCAAATCTTTAGAAAAACATGGTCACCTTCCTTGAACTGACGTTCCTAATGATGAGCATCTGCATAAGACTTTTGCCTATCCTGTACCCGCTTCATCCTCTGCCTGATCAGTGCAACCTTATCCGTATACAATTGCATCTCCTCGGATTTCATCAGGGTATGTTCTCTGACGTCATCCCAGTGTAATAGAGATCTGCATGGTTGGCCATAAAGAGCTTCATAGGGAGGCATCCCAATGCTTGCCTTATAGCTATTATTATAGGCAAAATCAGCTAAAGGCAAGTAATAGTCCCAATAAGCTTCCCGATCGAGAACACACGCTCACAGAAGATCCTCTAGAATCTATATTGTATGCTCTGACTGCTCGTCTGTTTGCGGATGGTAGGTTGTACTAAAGTTCAACTTGGTGCCCAATTCCTCTTGAACCTACTTCCACAACTTTGATGTGAACTTCGGGTCCCTGTCTGAGACAATAGACGTTGGGACTCCATGTAGATGTACAATCTCCCATATGTAGAGGTCAGCCAACTCAGAAACCTTTGCAGTAGTCTTCACAGGAAGAAAATGAGCTGACTTGGTGAGACGATCCACTATGACCCATGCAACGTCGTATCCCTTCCTGGTCCTGGGTAATCCCACCATGAAATCCATGATGATGTGTTCTCATTTCCATTCTGGAATCTCAAGGGGTTGTAGTAGATCGCCTGGTCTCTGATGTTTGGCCTTGATCCTTTGGCATGTCAGACACTTGGACACGAAATCGGCAATATCACGCTTCATGCCCCTCCACCAGAACTGACATTGTAGGTCTTTGTACATCTTTGTTGCGCCCAGATGGATTGTGTATTTGGACCCATGTGCCTCATTAAGAATTGTTGTCTTTACAGTTGACTGCTCAGGAACCCATATATAGTTCTTGTATCGAAGACCACCATCAAGACCCACAGACAGATGTGTTTGCAGCTTCGACAGGAGAGAAGAGAGCTCTGTAAGACCAGGACTAGCCTTCTGTGCCTCAAGAAGTTCGAAATGCAAGTTGGATGTGATGGAAATGTTATTAACATGCACACAATCAGACATAAATTGTGGTTTCAAGCCAACTAGATCCTCAATGTTCTTCCATTCAGGAACTGAAAGAGATGCACACACTCCCCTTTTCCTACTAAGGGCATCAACGACTACATTTTCCTTACCTGGATGATAGGCAATACTGAAATCATAGTCCTTCAGGTATTCAATCCATCGACATTGATGCAGATTCAAGTCCTTCTGAGTCAGGATGTAATTTAGGCTTTTGTGATGGGTGAAGATGTCGAATGTTGCCCCGTACAGGTAGTGCCTCAATATTTTGAGAGCATGAATGATTGTAGCTAATTCCAAATCATGTGTGGGATAATTAAGCTCATTGGGTTTTAGCTGTCTAGATGCAAAGGACACTACATTACCATTCTGTTGTAGGACACATCCTAACCCATTCCTCGAAGCATCAGTGAATATCACAAACCCTTCGTTGCCAGAGGGTAGAATAAGAATAGGAGCCGACGTCAACTTCTTCTTTAATTGCTGGAAACTGGACTCACAAGCAGCTGACCAGATGAAGTATTCATCCTTCCGAGTAAGCTTAGTTAGAGGAAGTGCCACCTTGGAGAAATTTGGAATAAAACGACGATAGTATCCAGCTAGACCCAAGAAACTCTGCATTTTAGAAGGATTATGAGGAGGTTGCCAATCAAGTACAACAGAGACTTTGGCAGGATCAACAAATATACTACCTCCAGAAATGATGTACCCAAGAAACATGACTTTATCAATCCAGAATTCACATTTAGAAAGCTTGCCATAGAATTTCTGGGTTCGGAGAATGTCAAGAACTGCTCGCAAGTGCTCTTGGTGTTTTTTCATAGAATCAGAGTAGATCAGGATATCATCAATGAAGACGACCACAAACTCATTAGGATAGGGTTGGAAGACTTTGTTCATCAGATTCATAAACACACCCGGTGCGTTGGTCAACCCGAATGGCATCACTAGAAATTCATAATGCCCATAACGAGTTCGAAAAGTACTTTTAGAAATATCAGAATCCTTGATTTTAAGTTGATGGTAGCTAGAATGAAGATCAATCTTTGAGAAAACTTTAGCAGTACGAAGTTGATCATGCGGTAATCAATACACATACGCATAGAACCATCTTTCTTTTTAACAAAGAGAACAGGAGCACCCCAGGGAGAAACACTAGGATGAATGAAACCTTTGTCAAGAAGTTCTTGCAGCTATTTCTTCAACTCCATAAGCTCAGTAGAATCCATCCTATACGGTGCCCTAGAAATTGGAGTGGTTCCAGGAAGAAGATCTATGGAGAACTCAATGTCTATATTTAGAGGCAGCCTAGGAAGCTCCTCTGGAAAAACGTCAGGGAAGTCACGTACCACCCCCAGACTTTCTACAGGCCTGCTACTAGGGCTGGTCTCTGAGACTAATGCGAGGAAGACTTTACATCCTTTAGAAATGAGCTTTTTAGCTTTAAGAGAGGAGATTATAATATTATTATAGAATCTGCTTCCCCAAGGGATTTTTACATGATAAGAATGAGGTTAAGAGAGGACCACCATCTTGTTTCTACAATCAATGTGAGCATGGTATGTGTAAAGCCAATCCATACCAAGTATGACATCAAAGTCTTCCATAGTTAAGAGAATGAATTCAAAGGGCATATCATGATTTTCATATTTAAGAGAGAGTTCATCAGTTTTCTGTAGAGTTGTGAGTATTTTGCCACTAGGAGTAGACACATCCAAAATATATCCCAAGTCCCTTATATGCAGATGTAATATAGATGCCAGAGTTCGAGAAATAAACGTATTTGTATATCCATAGTCAAATAAAGCCTTAATAGGATGACCATTTAATAATACAGTGCCTACACAAGGTAATAAAATTATGAATAATTGAAGGCTTGAACAAGATATTGAAGTATAAAGAAATTAGGTTGCCTTCACAGAGCTGGTTTGGATTTTCCTTGGCCTCTTCTGCATTTACTGCAAATACCCTGCCATTACGATGTCCCTGAGGTTGCGGAGCACCTGCCGCAGGATTGCCAAAGATGGAGGGAGTGGGGCACTTGGCGACTAAATGACCCTCCTTATAGTTATAGCAGACTGGCTTGGTGTGGTGGCACACCCCACCATGGAAACGCCCACAAGTCTTGCACTTGGGATGATTCGTCTTTGGCTGGTTCTGGTGGCTTTTCTATCCTCCCTTTCCTGAACCTCCTCGTTTCCCTGATCCCTTATTGCTATGGCCAGGATTGAACTTCCTAGACTTATCCTCTTCAGTCGTGGTTAATCCTAAGTACCCCATGCTGGGAGGTTTCTGCATGCCCTGCTCCCTCTCCTGCTTGAGGGCCATGTCTAGGTCTTCATCTATGCTTTTGGGACGAGAGGCTATGACTAGGGTTTTTAGGTGGGCAGAAAGGCAGTCAACATAGTGTTGAGTAAGGCGGTCTTCAGTCCTGATGGGTGTATAATGCTCCAGACGCCTAAACTTCCGGGTGTAATTAGCTACTGAAAGACTACCATGCCTTAACTCCATGTACATCTTCCCCTTCCTCGTCCTCTCAGCTATGGGCATAAAACGATCAATGAAGAGGGTTTTGAAGGATTCCCACCCCATGTTATCTATTTCCTCTCCCCTATTTCCTCCATAGTTCTCCCACCAGAATTTTGCCCCTCCCTTAATCATGTGGGTGGCGAACTTGACCTTCTTCTCATTGGGTACTTCTAGGGTACGAAAACCATATTCTATGGATAGAATCTAGGCCTCAACCTTGTTTATGACCTCAGGATAATCTTCCCTCCAAAAGGAATCAAGGTTAAGCTTAATAAAGTCTATCATCGTCACTTCTTTCCTTCTAGAGGAGCTAGGTTTAGGGGTTCCTTTTGTGGCGAGGGTTTCCATAAAATCTAGAAGGATTTTCTTCTGTTCCTCCCACCTTTCCTTGGTCACAGCATCGGGATCAGGTACTTCAGAGGTTTCAGGCTCTTTTCTCTTCTTTGAGGATGATTCCTCTGAGGCCTTTGAGTTGCGAGTCTTAGGAGGCATCCTGAAATTAATTAGGACATATTAGATTTATTACTCAACAATTATATTTGTCATCATCATTATTATCACATGATATTTCATTATTTTCCTTTATCGATTATCAATGTGCTTAATGTTATGATTTGTGGAGGATACCCTAAAATCCTTATCAGTCAGTCCTTAAGACTTTATAAATAGAGAGACTCTTTCCTAACCTGATATCATAAGGGTAAGGGGGAAAAAATTTTCAAAAAAAATTGAGATAAGAGAGAAAATATTCCTATAAAAAAGATGAGAGGGAATTTCTATAGATGAGAAGGATCCTAATTTAAGGTATGCCCAAGAAGTAGGGGACATTTAGGATATCATCCAGGTAGACTTACACTGCCTTATAGGGAGCCTCCTGATTTCCAAGAAAATTCGCTCGAAGACTTTATCTAGACCTTAGGTAGATGCTATCCTAGTCACCTCAACCCTTCACATCCCTAACTCAAGGACTACCCTAGACTCATAATAGGGTGAATGAAAGTCAGGTGACTATGATGTGTGAAGTCAACTCTTATACCAACTGTGACAACCCCAATTTCTATATACTTTCCTTAGTGACATACACAGATATGTGTGCACTCATATCTATAAATGTCAAAAGGGAAAATATAAGAAATCAAGATAGTCAACTAAAATCAGATATAAGCCAAGATCATGTTCACATCATCATTAGACAGCCACACAATACTTCATTCATTGATAATAGATAAAGTCATACAAACCAATAATTGAGAAGGAAGAAGGATAAGTCTATGAAAAAGAAAATATGATTATTACATAGGATTTATAATGTCCTACTACATCATCTCGAAGTATAAAAACTATCTAACATATATGAATAAGGGGAGAAGTGGAGATCTATCTAATATCCTCCAAGCTCATTATTTAGTGGCTTCTGGTCCTTTGAAATGCTTCATCTGTTGTTTGTACCTAGAAAATACGAGAAACAAAAACATCAACAAAGTTGGTATGTGGAATTAAAAGCTATACTATGCTGGTATATAAAATACTCAAAATTGGAGAAAGAGAATGAAAACGTTATTTAAAGGCATAAAATCAGGTAATCCCAAGTTATTAGCCTCATTTAGAATGAATATGCATTACTATGGTGGATTTAGCACAAACATATATATTGGGCCCAATCCATGTGTACCTTGTACCATTAGGGATCTCCCTGCGTACCTTGTACCATTAGGGAGGTGCTAGTCAACATTAATACTTTCCCTCTCTATTAGGGAGATTAATGAGCACCACTAGTAACTACATTTCATGTTCTTGTTCATTTATATTCTTAGTTGTTCAAAGCAAAGATTATCAATATACATACATCTACATCCAGCAATGTATTTCAAATACAAGCAAGAAAGTACATATATTCAACATCCAACAAATCTAGTCATATAAGTATATCCACGTACCTTTAATTTTCAGATTTGGATTCCACAAGTCCTAGATTATGAGAAAGATAGTAGATCACCCTAAAATATAACAAAACCCTAAAGACACCATGGGTTCTCATCAATCCACATTAGGGATTATGTTATTTGGGATATCACTTTAGGATACTTATGATTTAGAGTTGAGTTCTGAGGTTAGGGTCGTCAAGTTTATCAAGGACATTTAAGTTATTAGGGTTTTACATAAATTGTATATAGTATTCATAATAAGATGAGAAAACTAGAAATTAGGGTTTTTCTCAACTATTGTATCAGATATTCTTCATAGATTAGGGTTTTGAATATCATGATGATCAAGGACCCCAATCTAAGTTTAAGATGTCTATAAGTTAGATCTAATCATGGGGGTGACTTTTATTACACAAATATACATTAAAAGATTATTAGTGATTGTAGGCCATACTTTTTGAAAAGGGCTCAGATCCAGGTCCTATTTATATTTGATTTAGATAGCTTCCATTTTTCTGATGAAAATGGTATATTGGTTCGATGTTTTTGGATAATCCTATCATTTTCTAGGGTTCTCATAAGTTCTGACCAATCAAGTAATTTCTAAGGAATTAAACGAAAACAAATGCAAGCTCTGCCTCGTGGATCATGCGAGGGATCCGACCAACCGGACCCTCCCATTGACCCGCGAGTAGGTGCTCGGCTGAAAAGGATCAAGTGGTGGTCAAAAGTCAGGAATACCCCTAACTCCTCTCGTTAGGCCCATGCTCGGATAAGGGTGAGGGGTAAAAACACTCATACGAATGTTCCCTGCTCGCACCATGGATGCAGCGAGGGAACAGGGGAGAGCCGATTTCATCAGAGGTGGTTTCTAGGGAGTGTTGGGTTACGCTGGCGGTTGGGTTGAGTTCGCGGGCTCACAGAGGTTGTGAGGAGGTCGAGCTCGTCAGCAATGGTGGTCTGGGCATCATTTTCCGATCAAAACAGGCTGAAAACGGATCGAGGAGTGAAGATGAGGTTTACCTGCCCTCGGGTTGAATTGAAGGAGTTAAAATCTCCGCAGAAGTCTACTGATGGATTTTTTATCTTCCCGCAGCTTCATGATGGCTCCAACCTCACCGACGGTGAAGCTCTTGGAGTTGAGCTGTGGCGGCTAGTCGACCCAGGCCTCTGGACCTTCACGGCTCTAGCTGAAGGTGTTGATCGTCCCGCTGAGATCCCTTGATGGTGTGGTTGTGTTCGATTGAACGGAGAAAGCCACTGCAGGGAGGGGGAATTCAAGGTCAGGTGAGCTGGGGGGTGCTTGAGTTTGGGGAGTAAGGGGTGACCCTCGGTGCAATTGAGGTTTCTAAACGGTCAAAGGAGGGTAGGCAGTGCTAGCGAGATACTTAAATAGGCATGGGGGGCGCTGGAAGAGGAAGCCCTAAATTTGGCCGCCGCCGCCAGCGAGAGGTGTAGAGAGGGTGGAGGTCGTTCTCCCTATTCTGAGCATGAGGGGAATCGAGCGAGGGGTTGCTGACTTCGTCTCAACGAGAGGAGTCTCTCCTCCCAATATCTCACGCTATCATTGTGGGAGTTGGGCGCACGAGGTGACTGTTGGGGTCAGCACTCTGTTGGGGGTCGAAGCCGAAGAAGGCAGAAGGTAGGAGACGGGGTCCTCATCTCTTGGATCCTTGAGCAGATCAGTGTCCATCCAATCGGACGGCTGGGGTCAAATCCTAGTGAGTGGACCGTGCCTAAGCAATCTTAAATGGTCGTGTGACATTTATTTGGTAAAATAAAATCAAAACTTATGTCCTAGATCCACAATGAATGGAATGTGTACCTAATTCCAATTAGTCATATATCCCAATTGGTGGACCCAATTGTAATGAAACTTTTAGAGTAGCTTAATGATGTCATTAGGTAGCTAAGCTACAAAATTGGATTCAAAATTCGATTGTTGACTATGTCAATTGACTAAATGTCATAATGCTTGTATTATTGACTTTATGTAATATTATGGATGGTCTTAAGTGAAATTGATAATCCATTTTATCAATTTAGTGAGAGAGATGATTGAGGGCATAAATGGAATGATAAAAATTATAAGAGAATTATATATATATATATATATATGGAAAACTCACTCTGTCACAAGGACCCTTAGGCATAAACAAGGGAACATGTCCATGGCATCCTTAGTCAAATCCCTACAAATCGAGGATAGACATAGGGAACAAGACATGAAGTCTAACCCGTATGTCAACATGTTTATAAGTGATAAGACTAAGAAGAAATCCAACCAATCTCATCTCCATAAGAAATCTAAACCTTCCTTTAAGGGCTGCAAGCACCACCAAAATCAGAGTAATAATAATAGTGATCAAGGAGAAAAACGTGTCTACTTTATGTGTGAAAAACCTGGCAACTTAGCGAATGTGTGTAGATTTCACAAAGATCAAAGGAAGTAGAATGTCCAGGCTCCTAAAAACCCTAAAGTAAATATGATCACTGTCGGGGCGGTTCCTTCCTCTTCTGCAAAAAGGTTAGAAAATCATGTTGTTCATTTTGCTGACTTATCTTCAGAGTGGTACATAGATTCCAGTTCCACCTGCCATATTTGCTTTAACCAATCCCTCTTTTCTACCTATAAGGCCGAAACCGATCGAGTGATCAAATGGGGAGATCATTCATCCATCATCCCGATTGCTGGCTTTGGACGTGTGGACATAAAGCTTACTTCTGGGAATGTCCTCATATTACATGACGTCCAACATGTACCTTCTTTTCGTAGAAATCTGATTAGTCAAGTAGTGATGCAACATTCTGGTTATACCTTGTTGTGTCAAGGAAATGGAGTTGTAATTTATAAGAATGATTCTTATATTGGTCTTCCATACACTTGTAGTGGTTTGATTAAACTATCTTCTGTTTCATGTAATGCTTCTTCTAGTAATGAAATATCTTCTACTATTTTAGTTTATGAAACTAGTGATGTTTAGCATGCACGTCTTTGTCATGTGAATAAAAATATGATGAAACACATGATTCACTTAGATCTGATTCCTAAGACGCATATTGATATTTCTGATAGATGCCAAGTTTGTGTACAATCTAAGCTTCCTAAGAAGCCATTTAAATCAGTGGTAGATCATAATACATCCTTGCTTGAGTTAATTCATACTGATGTCTGTGATTTAAATCATGTTCTTACTCGTGATAATATAAGATACTTTGTTATCTTTATAGATGATTTTTCAAAGTATTATTTTATTTTCTTACTGAAAACTAAGGATGAAAAATTAGAAAAATTCAGAATCTATAAAATGCAAGTAGAGAAACAACTAGAGAAGAACATTAAGAGAGTGATGTCTAATAGAGGTGGTGAGTACACTTCTAATGAACTTAACAAGTTCTGTGAGAACCATGGCCTTATTTATGAAACTACTTCCCCATATAATCCCCAATCTAATGGAGTTGCTGAGAGTAAGAATAGAACATTGATTGACATGGTCAACTCAATGCTAGCCGAGTCTGGACTTAGTCACAGACTGTGGGGGGAAGCCCTTCATACAACCAACTACCTTCTTAACCGCATCCCTTTTAGACACCTTGACAAAACAACCTATGAACTTTAGATCAACAAGAAATCATGCTTGAAATACCTCAAAGTGTGGGGGTGTTTCGCCAAGGTTAAGATCCCTGAGAATAAGAAGAGAAAAGTAGGACCTAAAACTGTTGATACTGTCTTTATAGGATATGTTGAAAATAGTAGTGCCAATGGATTCCTAGTAATAAAATATGAGATCTCAGACACTAGAGTTAACTCTATACTTGAGATTAGACATGTAGATGATGTCTATTATGAAACCATCTTTCCTCTTAAGGAAAAGGTTCTTAGACAAGTTAGTGAAAATCCCTCTTCTTCCTCTCCTACTGAGCCTCTTGTAGTTCCACCTTCTTATGAAGTAGAACATGAACTCCCAATAGATGAACCTCCAAGTGATCTAGGTAGGGGTAAAAAGACTAAAGTTGATAAGAACTATGGTCCCGACTTCTACACCTTCATAGTAGAGGAGACTAACATACCTATGAGGATGCCATGAAATCCATAGACTCTAGCTTTTGGAAGGAACCTGTTGATAATGAAATAAAATCAATTATGAGCAATCATACTTGGATTCTTACTGAACTCCCTCCAGGCTGCAAGACTATTGGATGTAAATGGGTGTTTAGAAAGAAGATGAGGGCATATGGTTCTGTTGATAAGTTTAAGGCCAGACTAGTAGCCAAAGGATTTAGTCAAAAGGAAGGATTTGATTACTTTGATACATATGCACCTGTAACTAAAATCTCTTCCATCTGTGTCCTAGTTGCTTTAGCCGCGATCCATAAGCTTGAAATCCATCAAATGGATGTCAAGATAGCCTTCTTGAATGGAGATATTGAAGAAGAGATTTATATGGATCAGCCCGAAGGCTTTGTAGCACCTGGACAAGAACACAAAGTTTGTAGACTTGTCAAGTCCTTGTACGGACTGAAACAAGCACCTAAATAGTGGAATGATAAGTTTGATAAAATTGTTTTATCTCTTAGATTTATTGCTAATGAATATGATCGTTGTATTTATTCTAAAACTGTTGATGATACCTGCATAATAATGTGTTTATATGTAGATGACATATTGTTGTTTGGATCTAATTCTGAAATTATATCTGAAACTAAATCTTTTCTTGCTAGAAATTTTGATATGAAAGATTTAGGACTTGCTGATGTAATACTTGGTATTAAGTTGAGTAGATCTACTTCTGGTTATATACTTAATCAAACTCATTATGTTGCTAATATCTTGCATAGATATAATATGTTTGATTGTACTCCTATCAATACACCTTATGATGCTAGTTTACATCTTCCTGTACATAAGGGTACTCCTATGGATCAACATAGATATGCTCAAGTTATAGGAAGCTCAATGTACCTTGCCCGATATTTCTTATGCTATAAGAAGGTTAAGAAGGTACACTAGTTGTCCTAATGTGGACCACTGGAAAGCTTTGGTAAGAATGTTTCCTTAAGGGTACAATAAAATATAGTCTCCACTATACTGGTTTTCCACCAATATTAGAGGGGCATATTGATGCTAACTAGATTGCAGATTTAGATGAAACCAAATCTACCAGTGACTATGTGTTTTTCCTTGGAGGAGGAGCAGTTTCTTGGAAATCATCTAAGCAAACTATGAGAGCTAGATCCACAATGGAGGATGAGTTTATTGCTTTAGATTTAGCTTGTTGTTAGGCTGAATGGCTTAAAAATTTACTTATTGATATGTCGATTGTTTCTAAACCATTTACTCATGTTTGTATATTATGTGATAATAAAGTAGTCATAGACAAAGCTAAGCAATCTAAAGGCAACCCGGGTAAGCGCTTTATGAGGTTATGGTATGAAGATGTGAGAGATCACATCACCCGAGAGGTCATATCTATAGAGTATGTGAAATCTTCAAGTAACATTGTTGATCCGCTTACTAAGGATCTAGCTAGAAAGCTCGTACTAAGTTCGTCGAGGGGGATGGGTCTTCTGCCCATAGAATAAACATTACATTGGTAACCCTACCTTTCCAAAACTGGAGATCCCATGAGGAATTGTTCAAAGGGACAACTAAGTTGTCGTGTTATGAGGAAGCACACTCAAGAGTTTTATTCCATGACCCTTCCTATGGCACTAGTGCTTTGACTCTGTCTGAGTATAGGAAGAGCTTTGTTCTGAATGGGTTCAAGGCCATTTATTGGCAAGGTATGCACCGGATAAGATACCCTTGGAGATCCCTACTATTTGAGTGTAACCCAAGAGCCAGTGTAACATCCCAGGATTTGAGGCCTCGGATAACATGATCTTAAAAGGAATGACTGGACTACCCATATCACCAAGGTGCACCTCCTTTTTCGGGAGCACATCACTAAAGAACTCCATAGTTAAGCGTGCTTGGCTTGGAGTAGTACTAGGATGGGTGACCAGTCGGGAAGTTGATCCTGGCTTGCGCGTCGGTGTGGACAAAGTGCGCAGTTAAGGCTAGTGGTGGTTTGTGGGGCCAATCGTCATTCCTGAAATTCTACTAGAGCCTTGGGAAGTGGGTCCGAGCGTTACAAATGGTATCAGAGCCAATTCCCCTCCAGTAGGTGGGGCCCACATGGGCATGGCATGCCAGTCTTGAGCCGTGCGGTCCAGGCATGTAGGAAAGGGCTGTCCATGGTTGACATAGCCACCCTTGCGCTGGTGTTCTGTGATCGGGAGCTGGTTGTCCATGGGTCATTGTGGGTCTGCACTGAAATGGGGAAGAGATTATGAGGCCTTATAGTTGAGCCTTGACGAGGACGTCAAGAGTCTAAGTGGGGGAGATTGTAACATCCCAAGATTTGAGGCCTTGGATAAGTTGATCTTAAAAGGAATGATTGGACTACCCATATCACCAAGGTGCACCTCCTTTTCCGGTAGCCCATCTCTAAAGAACTCCATAGTTAAGCGTGCTCAGCTTGGAGTAGTACTAGGATGGGTGACCAGTCGGGAAGTTGATCCAGGCTTGCGCGTCAGTGTGGACAAAGTGGGCAGTTAACGCTAGTGGTGGTCTGTGGGGCCAGTCATCATTCCTGAAACTCTACTAGAGCCTAGGGCAGTGGGCCCGGACATTACAACCAGGGTTTATGTGAGTTGGGCATACTCACTAGAGCGCTCATGAAACAAGATTATGTGAATGTCGTTTATGCGCAACACTGATACGAACTTGTTCTAGTGCCCGCACTATGATTGTTTGATTTACTAAGATCCGAATCAGGGAGTCTGGTTCAAGACGTAGTTCACCATGTCTATCCGGATTGAAGTGAGTCATTTAAGGCAATGGTTCAAAGCTACAAGCTACCAATGCTGAAAAACATAGTAATGTCGTAACTTTTATTATTTATTGAAATTCTGAAAAGAATTATGGAATATGTGGGAGAATGTTGTATTTTCTGTTCCAAAATTTAGTTTTTCTAGACAAACACTTATCCCATATTGCTTGCAGTAGGAACCACACAACTCCTTATATGTGCTAGTGGTCCCCAAGAGATCAGGACCTCTCACGGGCATGGGAATTTATGACTAATTGTCTAGGCTTGTGTATTTCTTGGAATAAAATAAAACACACACACACGCTTGCACGTGCATGTTCGTCCGTTTGCTCGCTCGCCTCGCCTCGCCCCGCCTGACCCAGCCCGGTCCGGTCCTGTTCGGTTCTGTACATGCGTGGATTTATCTTTTTACGATATATTTTATTTTATTTTGTTTGTCTCGAAATGACGTTTTATTTTATGTGTTGCGTCGTTTGGAGTTCGGTTGACAGCGTTTAAGACACACCAATAAAACCTCTCTTGACTACCCATTAAGTCGGCCATTAAACGCAATGTTAAAGACGCACGTTGGAGAGACCAACAGGTGCGGGCAGTTACCGCGCCGGCTGAGACGCACTCCATATAAGGAGGTGTCCACTCTCATTTGAGAGACACAACAGATAAAAGTTACATAGAGAGATACCGAGAGACAATACTTGAAAGCAATTCATCGATACCTTTATTGTTGTAGCACGGTTCCTTTATTGCTATATTGTTATTTGTTCCTTTAGTGTCGTACAACAATTCCTTTTCTACTGTACAAACGGTTACTTTCCTACTCAACTACAGTTCATTTTCCTGATGTAAAACGGTTCACGTTCTGCTGTACCGATGTTCCTTTCCTGCGGTACATCAGTTCCTTTACTCCACCGCAACAAGTCTGTTATCCGAAACACAACCACTCTTTGCTGCTATCTTGCGCCGACGACTACTTCCCGAAGTCGTTTTACTATTTGCGACCAAGGGCTAAAGGAACGAGTTCAACACAACACTCTCGCTTGCACCGAGAAGCTCGTGCTACGAGCGGCGGAATCTGTCTATAGTGTTTCACACACCTTTATCTCAGACTCTGGAGTTTGATTTCTAAATTCATTCGCCGTTTTCATTCGCCGTTTTCTCTGAATACGAATTAGTGTTAATATTACCGCTGTTTATTGGTGGTTAATCTGCTTGCAATTATCTAATTAACATCTATCAAATTCTCTAACAAGTAGCAGGAGCATCTAAAGACTGTCTGCGTTATTCAAGAATCCTGTGGGGATGTAAATACCAGGATTCCGGAAACCCAAATCACCCAGGAGGGGGATACGATCATCATCCCCCAAAAAGAGGTCGATGAGAACGTTGCTTGTGGAAGAACACATTAGCGGGATACACGGTGGGCTTCAAGCCGTAGATCCCCACACTTCACGAGTACCTTCTAAGGATTTCCTGGGAAGGGCGAGGGGAAATTTCATTATCAAGTTCTAGGAGTCGTCTGATTTGGATATGGCTCTGGAAGGAGGTCCGCCGTACGTTAAAAGGTAAACTGATGATCATAAAAAAGTGGGAAAAAGGGGAACCATTAGAACAGGAAAAACTGACCTCGGTTGCAGTCTGGCTCAAGATACTTAACTTCCGCTAGAACTATGGAGCGACATAATCTTAGCACGGATTGCTACCTATCTTGGAAAGGCACGATGCCTTGATAGACAGACAAAAGTTTAGAGCAGGATTGATTATGTAAGGATAAATGTCCCGATGGAGGCTACTTCGTCGTTCCCAAAGATAGTGAAGCTCTGAACGGTTAAAGGAGCAGATTACTCTACGAAATTAGAGTATGAATGGATACCAAACAATTGACCACACTATGGGAACTTTGTAACATGATAAATCTCTCTGTAACCTACTCAAAGATAAGGATGTGATTACACAAGTCGAAGAAAATGTGGCACATCGGGCAATGGAGAAACAGTCGGTACCAGAACAATCGGAGGTGACTCAACACCCACCTGATCAACCTACGCAATCAGAGGTAACCCAAACTGCTCGACAAAATGCTGGAGAGACAACTGTTCTCCAAGGTAGTTCAGGCTCTGGACGCAACAAAGAGAAGGATGGCTTTGAAAGGCCAAAGAGGACCACCAGTCCAAGGCAGAGGAGAGTCACAAGAAGCAGTGCGACGCAAGGGAGAAATGAGAAAGAAACTATAACAAGTTTCAGTCTCTTGAAGATACATATACGACATCTACTCATGTGGTTGGTGGCGGTCCAACCCCGCTTCCAATGATCGATAAACATACCATCATTGTTTGGAACATCTGAGGTCTCTCTAGTTGGGACAAACACGATGTCATTCGAGTAGAACTGAAGAAAGCAAAGACGGACATTCCTGTTCTTACTAAAGTCAAGATAAGGAGAATTAACCTAAATAAATCCATGGGTAGGACTTGGCCTAAAGCTCAATAGATAGATAACTCGCAATCATTCAACAAAGTCAGAATTCTAATATTCTGGGAGAGTAGAGACTATAAAATTACCTTTCTCATGCAAACTCGACAGTTGGTGCACTTTGAATTATCTATGAAGGACATGAAGGCCGAAATTACGACATTGTATGAGGAAAATGGTGATCTTAATAGAGAAGCTCTATGGGAGGATCTCAAAATTATTAAATCCAAGTTGAAAGCACCATGGATTGTTGCAGGTGACTTCAATGCAGTCTGTCTTGCTGAGGAACAAAAAGAAAGATATGCCCCCTATCTCAAATTGATGGGTGATTTCAATAATGTTATCCTTGCAACTGACTTGATAGAATTACCTTCCAAATGCCCGTTTTACACTTGGAACAACCAATAACATGGTGAAAAAATACGAAATGTAAATTGGATCGTACGTTGTGCCCAATGCATATATTAAGTGATCACCTGAGCATTTGGGTAGAGATTATGCCATCAATATATAGTGATCACTATGCCGAAGTGATTCATTTGCAAGAGGAAAAACCAAAAGCTAAATATCCTACCCGATACTTTAATGCCTGGGCTACACTTCCTGGTTTCAACCTGACTATGAAGAAAGCATGGAACACCAAGGTGAAGGGCACCCCATTCTTATGACTCTGCCAAAAAATCAAATGCAAAAAAAAAACTTGCAAATGTGGAATTGGGAAAGAAATGGTGACATCACAGATTCAAAAAATAATAAGGAGAAAGAGAAATTGAAAGCACAAGACAACTTAGACATGAATACGAGAGATGACCTGTTATGGGAAATAGCCAAAATAAAAAAAAGAGGAAGTGTTGACAGCAAAAGGTGTTGAGGAATCTATAATTCATCAAAATTCCACAGTTCAATGGCTAAAGGAAGGAGATAAAAATACCAAGTTTTTTGATGCCTCTATGAAGACCCAAAAATGTTGGAATCAAATCAAAGTTCTTGAGGTTGATGGTATTCAACTCAGAAAGAAGAAGAAATTAAAGATGCCTTCATGAAACACTATAGTACGATTTTCAACAAACATACAGTTGGCTCTAAATCTCATATTGCGTACAACCTGCCTAGGCTCTCACTCTATCAAAAGGAAGGAATGTGTGTTTTGGTTGTGGATGAAGAAATCTCCAATGTTGTTTAAATGCAAGTGATGATAAATCACCTGACTCAGATGGAATGAATGCTCACTTCTATAAAACCTCGTGGGAGATAGTTGGAAATGATATTTCTATTGCTTTGAAGGACTTTTTCTAGAAGGGTAAAATGTTAAAAGAAGTTAACAAAACTTACATTGCCTTAATTCTCAAAATCAAGCAACCTCTGAAAATAGGAGCTTGGCGTCCCATCCATCTATGTAATTTTTCTTACAAGATTATCTCCAAAATCTTGGCTAACAGGCTCAAGGATATCCTTCCAACAATATCATCTTGAACCAGTGCGCTTTCGTCAAAGGGTGGCGAATCTCATATGCAATCCTTCTAGAAAATGAGCTGATCCACGATTTCAAAAAACCTAACTATAGAGGAAATATGTGCACTTCAGCCAATTTGAGCAAATCATATAACTTTGTAGATAGAGGTTACATTTTTAACATCATGAAGGAGATGGATTTCCCACCTTTTGGGCTGCAATGAGTTGAAGAATGCACAAGTTCAGCCTCCTTCCAAATTCTAGTGAATGGAACGCCAACTGAAATACTACAAGTAACTAGAGGGATCCGATAGGGAGACCCTCTGCCCCCTACATGTTTGTCATCAGCATGTAGGGGGTTATTGTAACACACCAAATTTTCATATAAACTGAGTGGAAGCTAATAACTTTTTTTCTAAATTACAATAATGATAGAAAGGAACCATTACAAACTATGTATGACATAAATTCTCATCACATTCTCATAACAGAAACTGGGTTACATCAAACCTTATGAGAAAAATCATAACATATGATGTAAAAATGTTGTACTTCTATCACAAGCTCTAGGATTGTATAGATGGCACCCCACCAAACAAACTTCTTGAAGTTGTCGTTGCATCATCTTGTCATGACTGCCTCCTAAAGTTATGTAACTACAAACATCTCATCCCCAGCCATGTACAAAGGGAAACCTAGGTTAGAGTAAATGACATTGACTTTCTAATAAGATAATCATGAATATACTATAACTGAAAATTGGACTAATATCTGAAAGTTGTAAATTATGCTGAATCGATGTGCCTTTTATGTATGTCTTTTATCTTATTTGTGGCCACCATTATATGATAAGTCCTCCTATGTTTACACCGAAGTGTCTTCTATGGTGCAACACCCTCTATTGGCTTTATGTGCCCTCTATTGACACCGAAGTGTCCTATATGGTGAAACCCAACCAATGTTGGCACTACATGTCCTCTGTTGACACCGAAGTATCCTATATGATGCAACACACCCTCTGTTGACACTACATGCACTCTGTGACACACATAATGTCTGGCGTAATGCACCCTTTAAATCATCATGAGACTCTCTGATGAGGACTTATCCTATAAATATAAAATTAATGTTCTGATGTCATTTTATATCTTTTATTCTTAATTTCTTATCTCTGAATATTAATTTCTTATCTTTGAATCTTATTCTCTTATCTCTAAATTTATTCTCAATTTGTTATCTTTGAATCTTAATCTATTATCTTTGTTCTTTAATTATAAACTAAATCTAACTCTAAACCCTAAACTCTGAATTTGAATATGCATCTAAATTACTACATATTTGGGATTGGATTTGAGGGTCTTATTAAGTATGCAGACCTAATTAATGACTATTCACAATGATTAATCTGAATGTAAAATCTTAAATCTAGACACTTGTTGTCTAAATAATTCTTAGTCAGAAACTTGTATTCAATAGATCAATTAGTTAAATGCAGGTATCGAATATATGACTTATGTGTCTAAAGGCTTGAGAAATAATCGAAATTGAATAAATGGACACTAAGCATCTGAAAGTAGCTTAAATACCTATAATCTATAATCTGATATCCTCACAACATAAGTTCATTTGAACAATATCTAGTTAATATAAGCATTATTGAATATGAGAGGTGTGTTAATAACTAAATGTCTGAAAGTAACTTATTCTCCTAGTTACTCTGTATATGGGTCGACTGAATCGTAATAATATGAAATTCAATGGTCATGGCCCACTTACCTATTATAATGAATATTTTCTTAATGTAGTATTGATACCTTGTTCCATAACTGAACCACCTTGACATCATTAAATTTATATGAGTCATATGTATACATTTCTTTTAATTTCTAAATCCCAGATCCCATCACCCTGACCTCCTGAACTAAATATGGGTTCTTATTTAAGCTAAGCATAAATATGATCTAAAGTCACATTTAATGTCTAAATATTAAACTAAACTCAATTCACACATTATATAACATACATATATTGACATATCCATATAAATCAAAAACACCATATGCCCTAATATATAGGTATATACATCACATACCAAGAGTAAACTTCAAACATACTCACATATACTACTCTCACTGACTTACTTATAATATCAGATGAAAATATAATTAGAATCATATTCCATACTAAACAGGCACATAAGATACATGTTGTCTTCACAAATAATCATAAATCGGCTTGCATAATGACCACTTAGCTCCAAAAACTAAATACTAATACAATTATATATGAAAATAGTAAGAATATTGTATATTATAGTATGGTAAAAAATTTGAAATCATTTCATTGTCAATGAATGGGTGAAATACCTAAAATACCCTTATTAGGGTTTATATAAAAAATCTATGATAAAAAAGATCAGGCTTGAGGATCTAGTTGAACATATCAAAATACACCTTAGGTAAAATATTCATTAATTTTGAAAGTCGTTTGCTATTTTTTAAATAAAAAATATTCAAATTAAACGTCTTCTAATAGTAAACTATAACAATTACCAGACATCTAGCAAACCCTTGTAATCTAATTTTTAAATATAGTAGACATTAAGAGCTTTCTATAGAAACCTTACTTCTACAAATTGAATCTCTAGATTGGGAGATACAAATTATTGAAAATTACCTTTTCCTTGATGAATATCCATCACCAGTATTGGATCTAATGGTCTCAATGCTTTCGTGTATAATCTATGTTAGCCAGGTCTCAGTCGCTGGACATGCTGATCCTGAGCTTGGTCTGACACTTGGGAGCTTACAGCCCTCTTATTTTTCTGCACACCAAGTTCCCCTATACTAAAATTGAAACAGAGCAAGGTGGCAACCTCCTTCTCTGTGGCTACATGCTCGATTCTAGGCCATCTCCATGCATGGTGGTATGCCTAGTGACTCTAGTGGCTTCCCTCTAGTCCAGGTGACACCGTCGCTACCTACAAGGTGGTTGGAGTGAAGGTTTCTAGCTTCATAGAATTCCCAGCTATCGAGACCTCTGACTCCTTCATTCTCCTTCTCTCTTCCTTAGTTTTAGGAAAAACCCTAGATTTGAACTCGTTTCCCCCTCTGGTTCTTCTTCAAAATAAGTCTTTTATAACCACACACTTCCTCAGATTACTTGCGAGATTCTCTCCTTTTGAGGACTTTGAAAATAGGGCACGATCCTTCGGTCCTGGACTCTCATCCATGCCCCCCTTTCTTTCTTTTTCCTATTGAATAAAAGTATGCTTTCTAAAAGTAATTCTATAGGCCACAATATGACCACCTCCCTTTGGTCTCAAATTTTGGAATTAACATTATATTTCCATTATATTTCTTTGGATGATAGTTCAGGTCTGAAGTAATTGGAGAGACACTCCAACCCTATCTTTTAAGTAAAAACTAGATAAATATTAAATAAAATACTTAGGTCACTAAATAATTTAGAATCATCCGAAATTTCACCCATAATCTTACCTTTCAATTCTAAATATAATAAAAATATCTTCAGTATTTATTATGAAAACGAACACTAAATTCCCAAACTTGTACTTCAGGGACCCATATGTAAACTATGATTGGCCCAAGTGCGCTTGAAATAGTTTCTAAGGCACCTGGCCCATTCCTTGGTCTCCCAAAGGGGCTCTAAGATTGATCCTACTCTTAATTACAAAAATTAAAGTATGAATTGACATAATTCCTCAATTGAATCTTCCTATGATGTGTTTAATCATTATTACTTTACTTATTTAATAGGAGGTTTAAACTAGGTCTAGGGCTCAAATCATTAACTAGAGTCATCATATTTCCATCATTGTTCTAATTTAAATGTAACATCAAGCTATCAAATAAAATATGAGATTTCTAGACTTTGAGGATATTAGAAAATACCACCAATTTCATAAAAGGCATGTCAACATTCGTTTTCTCTTAAATACAAATATCATGAAAATGGGATGTATCCTTTTAAATCAATCAGATATTGATTTCATTTGTAGCTTAATCATGTTATATATAGGTTTAAAAAACTAGGGTGTGACACTTACATCTATCCTAAACAAAGTAGTGGATTATGGAACCATTTCCCCTATTAAGACAGGTGATACAACATTATCCCAATTGATTTTTACTGATGAATTGCTCATCTTCTCTGAGGTTGACAACAAATATGCAAAAGTTACTATTAATTGCATGAATGAATTTAAACTCCTCTTGGGTCTAGAACTAAACCCAAACAAGAGCCAGATTTTCCTAAGAAAGAAAGCTCCAAAGCATCTAAGTAATATGCTTGGGATAGAGGAAACTGATTTCCTGGTCAGGTATTTAGGTGTCCCTCTATTTGCAGGAAGGTTGACGAAATGGATGTGCACACCTCTCATGTATAAATTCAAGATGAAGTTGGATTCTTGGAAAACAAATCTCCTCCCCATGGCTAGGAGTCTTGAATTAATTCTATCAACTCTATCCTCTTATCACATATTCTGGACCTGTTTTTCCCTCTTCGGAAAGTGACTATGAAAGAAATACAAAAATTACTTAGACTATTCCTTTGGGGAGACAAATAAGAAGGTAACAATATACATATTGTTTCTTGGGACTAAATATGCAAACCAAAGAGAGAAGTAGGACTGGGCATCCAAAAAGTTGGAGATTGGTTAAAGGTAGGCATGCTGGGGTTACTATGGGATATCACCAACTGGAAAAACTCATTATGTATCATATGGGTTCATAATAAATACTTGAAAGACACCACTCTCTAGACCTACAAGGTCAACCAGTCACAAAGCTAGATGTGGAGGGCTATTCTCAGATGCAGAGATGCTTCTCTACCGCTGGTCAGGTATATGACCTATTCAGGGGAGTCCATTTCCTTGTGGCATGATCCTTGGGTGAGGGGAATATTCCTTGTCAGTGCTTAGATGATGTAGGTTAATGAAATTATCCTCCAGTCTAAACCTTACAAAAAACTAAGCAACATCATTCAGGAGAATGCTTGGGCTATTCCTTGTGTACAAGCGATAGAGGAGCTGAAGGAGATCTGCAACAATATACAGATTGGCAAAGAAGATGATCTATGTTATTATGAGGGACTTATAAAGGTCACTCTTACGGGAGCTTGGGATGTCTGCAAAACCTAATCCCCAGAAGTGCAGTGGGCCATCTGGTTTTAGAGTATAAGGGAACCTCAGAGGGTGTTTGTCAATGGATGGAAAATCCTGCAAGGTAAAATCATGGTAAAAGATTTTCTATTGAGAAGGGGTTTTCAATTGGCATCGAGCTTCTTCCTATGCATTAGAAGTATATAGATAGCTAAACACATCTTTTGGGAGTGTGAATTTGCACTAGACATATGACCAAGAGTGAAGTCATTAATAACCTTTGTACCCATTTGCACTGAAGATTTATTGTAGCTAAAGAATAAGAGAAGAAAATTCTTAGCTATCCTTATCATTTATTACATCTAGATCACAAGAAATCATATCATTTTTATGATGTGAGCCCATCCATTAATAATTTATGGGACATAATTTGCATAGACCTTAAAAGACTCCATAGATAGGTCTTTTTACTTCAATTGAAGCTTTGCTTCCAAAAATTTAGTATACCTTTTGATAAATAGAAATAGAAGGAGTAACACTGTTATTGATAAAAAAGGCATACTTTGGAAAAAGTAATAACATGGAAAGTATAGCAAAAGATGGGAGAAGTATAAAAAGCACAATACCCACAAAATGTCAGGAATTGTACACCGAAAGCAGAGTGACATTAGTATTATACCACTGAAATGATAGTCGTATACCTCAAAACATAGATAATGTACCGCAAACATGAGTACCATACTCGGATTGATCACCAAGTAAAATATTAAAATTAAACTTGGTATAGTAAACATTCATATTATACTACGTATAAATACTCATATTATGGGTATAACACGTCAACAAGTAAAACATTAGTATTGTACCTCCAAAAAAGTGTAATATACCCCATAATATGCACAATATAACCCAAAATATTGGTGATATACTCTGGTAGATAAATAAAAAGGGTACAATATGTGTGATTCGGGGTACTTTACTCCCATTTTGAGGTACAACATAGAAATTTACTTACTGATGTATTGTACATAGAGCATGTGTATGGTACTCCAAAATTCGGATACTATATTTCTCTCATATTATCATTTTTTCAAAGTATGACAACATTAGTCTTGTTGGAAAGTATTTTCTACAAGTAAACCAATGATTTTTATTTCATAAAAAAATACATTTTAGATTGAAAGTTACAGACAATTTTTCTCTCTCTTCTACTTCTCTAAGCTTTTATTATTGTATTGATGTTGGTTGTATGGGACAAAGCATCCACTCTCATTCCTGAAACTCGGGTGGGTGGACGGGTGTATAGTTTACAATTTCTAGAATTTTTATTTAACTTTGACATGTTACATTGTCAATTGGATATCATTTATGAATGATTACACTTTTAGTGCTAGGGGTCAACATAGATTCCTACACAAGTGCATTTTCCAATGTGCCATTGTTGATTGGAGTACATATACTTTATGTATGATAGGAGTAAGTATCTTTTTAGTGTCCAAAGGGGAAAGGGGAAATGTAATGTACCACATTTACAACTCGAATTTGTTGTTAACAACCTATTTTATTATGATGTCATGAACAACATTTTGGCTGCATGATTGGAATTTGAGGTTCTAGCTCATCTTCTCAGTAGCATAGCCATACAATATCTATGGGGGTAACTTAGTCATTAGTGACCCCCATCAAATACCACGCCTATGTCATTGCATTGCTTCAGATATCAGGAAATGCTCACATGACATGATCATCATTGCTCGACTAGATGAAAAAATGATGATTTGCTTCTGATTTAAAAATATTATGATAGTTGAATTTTCCCTACCGTTCTCTCACAACCTTTCAAGAAATAGAATCAATGATGACCTAATGAGAATTATCAACTGCAACAATAACAACATCCACCTTGAGCATGGCCGGAGAAAAAAATCCCCTATTTGATATTTCTTTCATGTAACGATAAGGAGCTAGTGAGATGCACATGGATTTATCCAGACCCCCACCTGAGTTCCAAAGAAATTTATGTTTTTCCATTATGCCTCCATTCACGACATCGAGAAGCATCATGAAAAGAGGACGCCCGAGGTCAATGACACGTGAGAGTGTAAACTCTCTGTCATTATCTTCAGCGATGAGGATAGGGAACATCCTGAGATTGAGGGTGGTGGTAGGTGCCCTAGGTGAAAACTATCTTTTATTGTCTCTAGTGAAGATGAGGAGGAGCTTATCAAGAAGCAAAACCGAACAAAATCAATATGGTGGCTATGCCAGTGCTTTACTAAACCCCATCGTCAGAAATCCAAGGGTTCAGTCTTGAAGTCGACATTCGAAAGGTTGTTTGTCTGAAGCCATGCACAATGAGTTGCCTACTATCTAGCCCATACACATTGAAATGGTCATCTAGATATGGAAGAAGAATATTATAGAGTTCAGGTTGTGCATCTTTGGTCTCAACTTACCTTTCTTCTAAAAAACAAGTATACTTATTTATCATTTTTTTGCAGTGATTATGTCTACTATAAGGAGGAGGACGATATAATAACCTTGACGATAGAAGATATATATTCTTGTATTGAAGGGTGCTTCATCACCAATGACATTATCAATGCACACATTCATGCAATGAGTAGAAGAAATATCAAGTACACGAATTGAAGGGTGAAGAGATTTAATCTTTTGATGCTTCTAAGTGTGCGTTGCTTTTATCCTCCTTGTTCCTTTTCTTATCGTTCTTATCTCCCCTTCCTTGTTCCTTTTCACCCCTTCCTTGTTCCTTTATCTCATTCCTTATTTTTTTTCTCATCGTCCTTGTTCCTTTGATCATGCTCTTTGTTCATGTTCTCGTCTCCCTTCTTCCTTTTCTCCCCTCCTTGTTCACGTTCTCCTCGCCCTTCTTCCTTTTTTCCCTTCCTTATTCCTTTTATCCTTCTCATTCTTCATTTATTCCCACTCCCTATTCTTTTATACCCATCCTTCTCCTTCTCACACTACTACACAATGGGGATACAATGTCGGTTAAACTTGTAAGAGAAACTGACTATGTTACCTTTCATGTCGGTTCAGTGTCAGCAAGCATGACGGTTTGCACACCTGAGAAAATGTGGGTTGTGCTTTCTTTTGGCATCAATCTCTTCTGACAAAAAACTGATGCTATATATCACCCACAAAAATGAAATTTCATGGAAAATTTAAGGGATCATTTCATTTGCTTCAAAAAACTCTATATTGTCGGTTATTTTCTTAAAAAATGAAGGGATAAAGATCTACATGGGCCATCTGGCCCGCGGAAATGAATATAACTTTATTGTCAGTTCTTTCCTGAGAGACCGATGCCAAAGAAGCAAACTCCATGTGCCTTGTGAATTTTTTCCCATCCACAATTGAGATTTATCATCGGTTACGCTAACCATAACCGCCAAGAAAAGTTGTGTTAAGAATCACTGGGTTACGATGCTTGTCGTCAGTCTTTGACTTGCAACTGACGACGAAGGTACTTGATTTGTCAACAATTTTTAGTTGAAAACATGAGAAATATCCTTCATCATCGGTTTCAATTATACGCAATGGTATATGTCTTACTTAACCCCTAGAAAAAGCTTTCTCCCCTCTTCCCTACCCACGTTTCCTATGTTATTGCTACTCCGACAATTTTTTTGATTACGATTTCTCCTCTCCGCTACCATTACTGTTGCTCAACATTGTTGTTGCTACTCGCCACCACCAAATCTTTCCATTGATCTGCTCTATTTCTCACCATTGATCACCAAAGCTTGTCATTGATCGCCAAATCTCACTTCTTCTCTACTGTTGATCGATGCCTCCGCCTTCCTGCTCTGCTCTTCTATTGATGATCACCGCCCTTCCTCCTCTGCTACTATTTTCTCTCCTCCTCATGCTTGTTCTTCTCCTCTTTCTCCTCTTCCATTCATTCTTATTCATATTGAAAATGATCATTTGTTATCCCTAAATTGGTAAACTATACTGTATTTGATGCCTTGGACCACATATATGCATCTTTAATCAATTATGACTTAAAGATGGTTTTCTTATGTGCTATCATTATTATAAGTGTTACAACTCAATCATATGTGAGTTTTGGACCAAGTTTATCATCATGAAATGATTGAATTTTGAATCAGGAACTCAACTTGTGTTGTGTACCTATTTGAACCGAAATCTTATACTAATATGCTATATTTTCCTTATAAGATCTCATGTACGTAGTTTGGCATTTAAAATGATCAAGTTGACCTAGATTGAGTTGGGCTTTCTCTAGCAATCTTACATGGTAATCAACATGCTTGACCTAGTTTATAATTTAGGTTGTATGATGTAACATGGTTACACTACCAAAAATCTGGTCTTTAACTACAAAAAAAAAGTGTAGTAAAAACCCCAAATAATGTAGCTAAAAGATTAAGCTACATTTATCTTTACATCTAGAATATGAAGCTAATACGTGTGTAGCTAATTATTTTAACTACAATTTTTAAAGATGTAGTTAGAGATTCATCTAGCTACAATTACATATGTAACCCCAACTATAGGTAATGGTTTTCCTTACACATATTAAATGTAGTTACAATTGTAGTTAAATAGATGACTACAATTGTATTTGTAGCTACGATATGTAGGGGGAAATGTCATTTGTTAAAATTGTTTATGTAGTTCATGTGTAACAAAAATTAACACTTACTACACTTGTAATTGTAGTTAGTGAGTAGTTAGAGACATCACTAACTACATATGCATGCATACGTAGTTACACTATGTATAGATTCACTAAATTATTAATACAAATGTACTCTTGAGAAAGAAGTTGAAATCAATAGTGATTCAGATCAAGTTCTGGTTAGTGATGTCAATAATCATACTTTTATTTATATTGAAACATGAGTATACATGAGGAAGACATAAACCTTGCCCCAATTTTACAACATGGAAAGAAGATACATGTATATAATGATCCTTATGAGAATATAAGTTTACATCTCTCTCGAAATTTCACCCCACATTGTACCCTAGCTCTCAACTTTTTCAAGAAGCTTGAAATCACTTGGATTGGGACCCACAGGATCATCTTCAAATTTCGTATCATCTGACTAGATTATCACTGAAGCAAAAAGTAGACTTGAAACATCTTCAACCCAAAGAGCAAATATCTCATGCCATTTAAAGGTAGATCACATTGGGCACATGTATCCATCAATCCTCTCAATCAAAAGATAGCACATTGAAAATTTCTGATGACCCAAGACACTGAAGAAAATAGATTAAGTCCACCTACAAGATTCAACAAATTCAATTTGAATTAAAATTTGATTAATAGTATCAATTCTAGTCAAGCATTGGTGTCATAGGATTTATAAAATTTGAACTTGTATGCATACAATAGCCTCCTTTCAATAGCATGCTCTATTCACCATGATTCTATCATGTAATGCAAGAGCATAAAACATAATGGATCATAAAACACCAATGTAAAAGCAAAGGGGTGATGCATAGAGAAGTAGAGAGCCACTACTCTCTACTTTTGGATTAACGTCAATCTTATTAAAAGAAGTTTGTAATTGATAACCTACAAGTTCAACATACATGATGAAAGTACAAACACTTTTCTGGACAATATAGCTTCTTCAATGAAGTGCATGTACATATACAACAGCCTCCTTTGAATAGCATGCTCTGTTCACCAGGATTTAGTCATGTATTTCTAAGGAAGAAAGCATAAGAGAGTTGAATGGAGGATTGTTTGAGCTCTCCTTCTAGGTCTAGTTAATATGTAGTACCTTAAGTTTGCATTTTCAGTACCGAGCATTGATTCTTCAACTCAATTAGTAAGAAGTTATTTTTTTTTATAGCATAAGCATACTCCAGTCATGCAATCCTTCAAATTAGAGAAGTCTCATAAATTATAAGAAACAAAAAAACAACCTAGAAAAGTCAATCCAATGATTGAAATAGAACTCATATATACTCAAAAGGTTGGGAAGAAATTATCATTTTGGATATTTTGTAAAGGAGAACAAGGCCTCAATTCAAATATAAGAGAATGAATAACAAGACAGAAACCACTACGTCACAATAGAAAGTGAGTCTGTTATATAGCCATGTATGAATGAGAAGGATGATAGAAGATGTGAGAATTTCTTCTTCCCAGTGTATCACAGATTACTAGCCCAAAAATAAGAGATTTGAGGATTATTCTTCACATGAAATTATTAGCACTAGAATAATTTAAAGCCTCCCCGATGACTGATGCAACTGAAATTGAATCATTATAAGAAACAACCAGGTCTTATGTCATAGTCTTGAATATTTATAAGAGAGCATCTATCATACATACCGACATTCATTGGATCGGGCCAGTTTCTACATGAAGGAAAGTTGTAAATACATTAAAAATTGGAGTTCTTTTTTTGATGCACAAGCACTTGGCTTGTAAACAAAAATCACAAACTAATACATTGGGCTAACTACCTAGACAGTGAGGGCTTTCAGAGTCTCTTTCTCCATGAACTCATAAACACATCATTTTATGTCCCTTCATCGTAGTAACCTATCAAAGAAACCATATGTCAATGTTAAAGTTGTGATAGGAGATCAATCTCTATGTAGAATTCATGAAGACGTTGTTGGTATTTTGGATTTCTTCACTTGACTGCCATGCATGTTGGCGTCATCTTTGAACACTCCCTTATAAACTTTACCAAAACCACCTACTCCAATGATCCTTCTCTCAACAAAGTTCTCAATAGCTTCTAGTAGCATAGAAAAGGGGAACCATGACACTAGACTAGTGTTTACTCCTGAAGTAATAGAGGTACATGTCCCATAAGAATAGATACTTCCAAAGGTGTGACAAGTACCACCATTTATGGGCAAAGGATACCAAGTTTTTAACCATTGCATTTTTATTTCTCTTTTACTTAAGACACCTACCTCCAAGGAATCAAAATAGATCAGAAAAAGTGCATAATAGATTAGTACGAAGAAAGCAATATACAAGAGATACAATGCCATAAAGTGAAGAATATAACAAATGAAGACTTCTAAATTTCTTCCTGTTAATTGACAGAAAGTAAGGTCTTTTAATAATATAATGAATAATCAGAACAAACTTGACCTGTTGGGAGAAATAATTTTCATAAAGTGTTTCTCTTTTTCATGTGATCACTTAATTTTGGCGCTCTAGAGGATGCCTTTCTACTGTGGATGCCTACTGCTGCTTCTTGTATTTTTTCTGGCCTGGAGTGCCTTAGCATGAAGGTTCCTTACATTTTAGCTTTTTTTTGCTCCATGGGTGTTCTTTAGCAGGCTAGTTGTGAAGTTTTTTTGGCTCTCTTGTATAGAATCTAGCATCTTCCTGTTTCTATTATGAGATGAATGGGAATAGTTCCAGTAGTCATGTTACATATAAAAAAATCTAGGACTGATGTTGAAAGATAAGAAATACATGCGATAGTAAGGTAGAGCATAGACATTTACAGCAAATTACGAGGTAACTGGAATTTTCATCATTATACAAGATACCAAAATTAGAAAAAGAAAATTAATTTGCCTACCAATCTTTTGTCAATTGCGATTTCATCTTCGACAATAACAATGGAAACACATGCTCCCACGTCGAACTACAAGTGTCCAACTTTAGCATGTATATTAAGTGTTGTCATACGGAGTGCAACATTACCACCATCTGCTTGATGAATGGTGTTCCCCATGTATAATATAAACAAAATTATTACATGGATGAATGATAGAGGAGAAGCCACACATTGCTATTCTGTTTGAGACAAAAGTGAAGAAGAAAAAATGTTGCATGTTAAGCAATACATATGGCCTAATATCCAGTGGATCTAAAACACCAAGAGTTATGGCAAAATTTTTATTCTATGGGAAGACCCAAACCTTAGAATAAACAAATTTGATTAAAGTGATCATTAAATTCACCTCAGTGTTGATGATGGGAGCAACACTTTTGTTTTGACTACAGTATATGAGGAAAATGAGGACAATGACATAACCGGACTTTGGAGAAACATTGAGAAAACAAGCAACAACATTATTGAACCCTGGTTATCATGGGTGATATTAATATACTATGATAGAATATGGAGCACAAGGGAAGGACCAAGCCATCAAAAGAATTAGTGGAGGAGTTTAATGAAGCTATGGATGCTCTCGGCCTGCTGGAACCTAATGCAAAAGGATCACCTCTACACCTGCAAAAACAAACAAACATACCAAAACCAACATTGTTAAGTCCTATCACCTTTGTGGACACTTGTCAAGGATTCATATGGAAGTGATTACAAAATTATGGTACCATCTTGATGTGGAAGCAGATAGGAAGAGAGCCCCATTCTTCTTCTTGAACCCATGGACCACCCAACAGGGACTGACTAAAATTATTTCCTCTTGTTTGGAGAAAACCAAGGAATGTTCTTTGACGTAAAAGCTTAAAGATATCAAACAACATTTACTATTTTGGAACAAAAATAAAGTTGGAGATGAGGCATGAGGCATTACCTGAACAACTACTTGTCTATTATGAATTTCAAGTGCCTTTTGGGCGATGAAGCCTCCATCTTTCTTCCAACTTATAGGAGTAGCTACTCTAGCATCATACAAGTTTACAGAGATTTCTAAGGCCAATTTTTTGAAGCTAACATACATCTACAACAATCAACAAATACTCATAGTTTTAAAGAACTATTAATAAAAATAGTTTAAAACAACCTCCTAGATGTAAGATTAAAATTGGGGAGCTTCTAAGGAAACAAATGTTGCCCTTCAACAAAAAAGTAGTTAAATTTGCAGGAATACTTCTACTTTTAACACAATGAGGTTTTTGAAAAAATTGAACATAAATGAAATTTCAGACTCTTTCATCCTTTTCTTAGCATCACGAGAATGCAGAAATGAGTTAATATTCAGCAGGGATCAGCCCCATCCCCTTGATATGGCCGCCGCCCTCTAACTGTTAAAATAACACATTAGTAACAAATAAATGTAAATAACTATCTTGTCTAATGTACATAACAGAGTTGAAGTTTTCTATAATGGGCACACATTGCATGTGATATACAAAATTGGATCTGAAGTATTGACATTGGTATAGTTTGTTACTTTTGATTTAGACTAGAGCTTATCAAAATAGAGAAGGGAAAATTATCTAAAGTATCAACAAGAAATGTGTGATTAGTTTTAGTAGGTTACATTTAGTTTTAGAACACATTTAAACTCAACATGTGATTCATTGTCCCTTTCCTCAAAAACTAGAATGACCATTTAAATATTATAAAAAAAACTAACATGCCTATATAAAACATTATGTAGAGAAGCTCTCAATAGATAGAACTTAAGACGTTTCTAACATGTGATTGTGTGTGATTAAGGGGTTATGCTTACCTTGTTCACAATATACCAACTCTACTTCTAACTCCTCTAAGGAAGATAAGCCTCTGGTTGAGGTTAATGATGAAAAGAGGGCATGATTAAATGTCTTCTCTGGTCATCTCGTGCCACTGTCATGTGGCAGACATGATATTTTGTACTGATGTCACTGTGTGTGGTGGTTTGACACCATTTTATCCTATATCAGAATAACAATAATGACTCAATCAACATCAAGTCGAATAATAAATGTGCACCCAATTAGACCATGGAATTCATTCACTTGGCTATGTTCAACTCAAACAGAGCATTTCGGGATCAAGCGGTGCACAAAAAGAAAGAAAAACATCCAAAATACCTGAGATTTGAGACCTTGAAAATCATACACTCGGCCACTTTGAGACCTTTAAACCAAGCATTCTGACAACAGGCTAGCAATATGAAGAATGAACAACTTGTTTCAAGAGAAGCTTCAACATATTCATGCAAGGGCTAGTATTGTCACTCATCACAATTCACAGACTGGAACATTGGGCACACAACTACTCAGAGGGTTGGATTTATAAGAGATCTAAGGCTACTCCATACCTACCCAGTTATCCACCTCTTGGGTACCAATTGTCATAGGTTACACAAAAAGTAATGTCAATGATGTCTTTCTAGTAGATAAAAATGAGATCAGTGTCACTACAATATTTAGGATTCACCAGGGTATCACTACCTTAATATAAGCCTAAGCTACTGACCTTTGATGTCCTTACACAACTGATGTGTGAGGGATCCTGATAACCTCCAACTTTGTGATGCTATCTTAGTAAGTTTCCTCAATTTTCCACTCTCTTTCTCAGATAAATTAGACAAAATCTTTAACTTTCCTTTCTTATTGCTAATATACTATTAGATTGACTTTTCTCCTTTGTACTTACAGAAAAAGACAGAAAAATCACAAAAGCTTCACCGGTCCCGAGACCGCATGGAGTCACACGGTCTCAAGACCGCATGAAGCCAACCGGTCCTGAGACTGCATGGAGTCACACGGTCTCAAGACCACATGAAGCCTACCGGCCCCGAGACCGCATCGAGTTAAACGGTCTCAGAGTCCAAACAGTCTCAGATTCCAAATGGTCTCAGGGTCCAAACGGTTTCAGAGTCCAAACGGTCTCAGAACCCAAACAGTTTCAGAGTCCCAATGGTTTCAGAGTCCAAACGGTCTCAGAGGTCCAAACAGTTTCAGGGTCCAAACGGTTTCGAAGTAAAATTCCCCAAACCGTTTGGACTTCACTTAAAGCCTATAAACAAGATCCGAGGGGTCCTCCCAAATTATCAAGTTTTCAAACATCCAGAGGTTGCCTCTATTGCTCCAGAGCTATTCCATCCTCCATCCTCCACCCAAAGGCTGCTGGTCTGAGATCCACTCTCCATCCTGAAGTTGCTTTCTCTCTCTTCGCCAAAGAAGGTAGGAAGAGGAGACCTCATCATCGAGCAACCTATGAAGTGTGAAGATCGTCATTCTCTCTCCTTCCAAGGGGTTGACTCTCCTCTCTCCTTCGTGGGGATGACGTTCTCTCTCTCTCTTCTCACCTCCTTCTTTGTCCTAGCTATGAGTGAGTAGTCTTCTTCACTAGGGTGTGGGGAGTAGCCCCGCTACCCATATTTTCATTTCATGCAATGTAATCCATAGTTTGCAATAGACATATACTTCCTTTTCAGTTCGACATCAATCGTCTAATGAATGCTTGTTGCTTGATCACCAACTCATGTTATCTTTTATCTTTTAGTATGAATTGTCTATGTTTGTACTATTAGATTCAAATCTCGATTGAATGTTGGTTCTTGATGCATGTATCCACCATGCATCTATTTTGGTATCTAGGAGTGTTTTTCAAAGAGTCGAGTAAACTCACTTCCATCGTTGTACTTTCATACTATGAAATGGAATCAGTTGACGTATGAAAGTACAACCTTGATAAGTCAAGGAACACACTTTGCGAAGGGAATGATGTAAAGTAGGTGACCATTCATTCAGGGATGGCTGGCATTGCAACATTCCCACACTTCTCGTAGTTAGTTCTCCGAAAGGAAACTAAATCTACAAAGATACTAATTGTTTAGACTCTTATTGCAGGTTATGTTTTATGTTGCATGTTTTGATCCATGTGTAGTGGTGGTGAAAGCTAATCACATCCTAGTGGCTCCTTATCATTGTTTACAACCTAAAATTTACTTTCTTGCTTTGTTTTACTTGCACTTAGTTTAAAACAACCATAAAAACTTTTCGATCCAGATACCAACTGTTAAGAGGTTAAGTGAAATTCTAACGTTTTCCATCTTGTTGCTCCCAACAAGACCGTTGTCCTGTGGATTTGACCCTTAACTATACTACGATAAGACTTCCACGTATCCTAGCATACGTGGGTGGAGTTCTCAATCTAGTATAAGCAAGGCTAAACCTAAAGACTTACCATCTTTAGGATTTTTAGTGGTGCGTGCAATTCCACGTGAGTGGAAGCTCCATCAAAAATTGGCACCGTTGTCGGGGACAACGAAACATTTTAATTTCATTTACCATCTTGCCAGTTGATTAGGGTTTTACACTTTCCTTTAAACATTACTCCATATCTTCTTGAATTCATCATATCTCCTGCATCATCTAAAAGGTGTGTTTCTTTCTCTACTTAGGTAGAAGACGTGTATGAAACCATCGCATAATCTCAGATTCTCCCCTGATCCAGAGTATGACTCTGAGTTAGAGAGAAGCTTCCACCACCGCATCAGACTTAACTGCCAAAGAGCAAGACAAATGGCTGGAGATCAACGCCAAACTGCGTTAGTAATGGAAAGGGTCAACGCCGCCATATCCGCTCAGAGAGAACAACTCATTGTTGACACTCGTGCTCAAATCCAAGCAAAAATCTGAGTTGAAGAATAGGCCCGCATCCGAGCTGAAAATGAAGCAGCTACCCAACCGGCCCAGCTAGAGCTAAGAAACAAGAAATTAAGGGACTATGCCATCCCCAAGAATTATGAAGATAATCATCCAATCCGGCCACCAAT
This sequence comes from Alisma plantago-aquatica, assembly GCA_963693085.1. NCBI lineage: Eukaryota > Viridiplantae > Streptophyta > Magnoliopsida > Alismatales > Alismataceae > Alisma > Alisma plantago-aquatica. Next base: position 224,528,880 of record OY856413.1, read on the forward strand.
CATCAACATACCCAATTTCAAAATCCGGACACAATGGATTCAAATCATGCAGGGGACCTCCTTCTCTGGTGGTTCTGGAGATGACTGCATGGATCACTTGAAGATATTCAAGGCACTTTACCGACTTGTCCCACAAGCCAGAGTTTCCTTTGATGCAATAATGCTACATCTTTTCCACTTCACTCTATCCGTAAGGGCTTTGAGTTGATACAACTCACTTGATAGGGATCCAATCATCACCACATGGGCTCCCTTGGAAGAAAAGTTCCTAGAAAAGTTTTTCCCTCCTTCACTAACCTACAAAATTAGGGGGCAGATCAACCACTTCGCCCAAATTCCTGGAGAATCACTCGCAGAAGCATGGGAAAGATTTAAGGAGCTTCTAAGGAAGTGCCCTCATCACAGTATCTCCCAAAATCAATTGATAGAGGAATTTTATAGGGGGTAAGTGATGACATCAAGTAATTTCTGGATTCCTCATCTGGAGGAAATTTTATGAGAAAGAACTACGAGGATGCTTGGAAAATCATTACACTTGGAGCTGAGAACCAATCTAATTGGGTACGATCATCCAATAAGGGAGTCCTCAAAGTTTATAAAGTTGAGGAATCAATGGAAATGAAGGCTATTGCTGAAGCTTTAAAGACTATAGCTCACAAACAGCAGGCACTTGAAACTTCATTCGAAGAATATGATAAGAAGAAAAACCCTCAAGTTCAACAAGTTAAAGCTACTACAGGGACTTGTGAATCCTGTCACACATCTGATCACCCTACACTGTCCTATGGTTTACTCTACAATGTGATGATGGATATGCAACCACCACAACAATAGTACAAACCAATCATCGAGCACCCTGAAGATCAGATGCCCAAACAAGTCAATTCCATTCATTCCATACTGGGACAAGCTTACTATAATCCAAATCAACAAAGAAACCACCCCGATTTTCAATATGGGAATCATGCAGGGGCTGCTAACCCGCAACATCAAACACAAGACAGATCCTCCAATAAGTTGCCACCTGGATTTCAAAGTAACTTTAACCAAAATCAAGGAAACCTCAGAAATAATTTCTCAAGATCTAACTACCCTAGAAATCCTTACGCCTACTATCAACATACCCATCCCCATCTGCACCCACAACTACACCCTCAACTGCAGCAACCGTAGCAACCTCAGTTAACACCACCTCCGCAGCAACCACATCAAGGGCAACAACAACTCACTCAGAAAAATGCCCCTTCCCAGCCAACAGATGAGATGACTATGATCAGGCAGATGTTACAATCACAACAAACCATGCTTGCCAATCAGCAAGCTCAGCAGTAAGCTGTGGAAGCTCAACTAGCACAAATCACTGCCCAACTGAAGCCACCAGTAGGTACCTTTGCTGGTCAACCAGAGTCAAACCCTAGACACGATCAAAACAAACCAGAACAATTGAATGTCGTCACTATAAGATCTGGTCGTGTCTTTCATGAAACTACGAGAATCACTCACAATGATGATGATACACCTATCTTTACTCTGAATGCAAGCCTGAATCTAGGAATTGAGAAATCTGTAGAGACCGCAAAAGGCAAAGAAAAGGGACAAGCTTCTGCAGAGCCAGAAGTTCCGCAGTATAAACCTAAGATACCACATCCAGGAAGATTGAGAGAGACTAAAATGGACACTAGGTTCCAAAAATTCAAGGAGGCGATGAAGAAACTTTATGTCGATATCCCGCTCCTTAATGCTCTCTCTGAAGTACCAGCTTGGGCTAAATACCTGAAAACTTTGCTATCAAGTAAATACTTTACTGAAGAACAAGAAACGGTCAAACTGGCTCAGACTACCTCTGATATCATTCTTAATAAGATGCCCAAGAAAAAGAAGGACCCTAGTTCTTTTAGTATTCAATGTTGTATTGGAAATGCTTCGAGCAAAAAGGGATTAGCTGACCTAGGGGCTAGCATATCTATCATGCCCTACTCCATGTGTAAAAGATTGGGCTTTACTGATTTACTACCCACAACGATGACAATTCAGTTAGCTGATTCCACTATCACTGCACCTCTAGGAATAATTGAAGACATTCCGGTCAGAATAGGCAAGGATTCTTATGCCCCATGTGATTTTGTCATTATGGACATCAAGGAAGATCTCAGATACCCAATAATATTTGGTAGACCTTTCCTTGCCATAGCTAGGGCGCTTATTGATGTTGAAGTTGGCATGATCATTCTGATATTGGGCCATTCAGTTTTGGGTCCTCAACCACATGAAAGGTCCCAGCATTCAGGAGGAAGTTTTTCTCTTAGATGCAATACAACAAATGTCATAGCTGGAAATATCTGAACCATATGATGAGTTAGAAAATGTCCTAATAAATCTAGAAATCAAATTCTCAGCCAACGAATTAGTTCAACAATGCTTACAACACTTAGAAAAATCTGAAGAAGCACCAGCAACCACTTTTGAGGAGCTCAAATATGTCACTATTTTAGAAATAACAGAAGCACCTAAGGCTCCTGAAATGAAAACCTTACCAACATGACTTAAGCACGCCTTCTTGGACAAAGAAAAACTATGTCCAGTAATCATCAGTTCCACTCTAATGAAAGACCAGGAAGAAAGGCTTCTCGTTCAGTTGAAGAAACATAAGAAAGCCATTGGGTACAAAATAACTGACCTGACAGGAGTAAACCCAGCCTTATGCATGCATAGACTTCCCATGGTGGAAGAATTTAAGCCTTCAAGAGAACACCAGAGAAAGCTGAACCCCAATCTTAAAGAGGTAGTTCTCCTTGAGGTCCTCAAATTGCTGAAAGCATGCATTATCTACCCAATTTCAGATTCCCAATGGGTCAGCCCTGTCCAAGTAGTCCCCAAAAAGGGAGGAACCACTGTCGTGTTAAATGATAAAAATGAGCTAGTGCCCACAAGGGCTGTCATAGGGTGGAGAATGTGTATCGACTATATGAAACTAAACAAAGCAACACGAAAAGATCACTACCCTCTACCCTTTCTTGATGAAGTCCTCGAACGCCTAGCCCATCAAAAGTTTTTCTGTTATCTCGATGGTTATTCTGGATTCTATCAAATCCCTATACATCCGGAAGACCAAGAAAAAACAACTTTTACTTGCCCCTTTGGGACATACGCTTTCATAAGAATGCCTTCGGGGCTGTGCAATGCGCCTACCATCTTCCAAAGGTGCATGTCTACTATTTTTGCAGGGCTAACCGAGTCCATAATGGAAGTATTCATGGATGATTTTTTAGTTTACAGAGATTTCTTTGACAACTGTCTATTCAACCTTGGACAAGTCTTATAAATATGTGAGGAAACGAACCTCATCTTAAATTGGGAAAAATGCCATTTCATGGTAACTGAAGGTGTCATCCTCGGACATAGAGTGAGTGAGAGAGGGATTGAGGTAGACAAGGCAAAAATTGATGTCATCTCGAAACTGTCGCTGCCAAAAGACATAAAAGGAGTTCGAGCATTCTTGGGTCATGCTGGGTTTTATCGAAGATTCATTAAAGATTTCTCGAAAGTAGCCAAACCCATGACCCAATTACTGACCAAGGACGCCGAGTTCAATTTCGACCAAGAATGCCTACAAAGCTTCATAACTTTAAAGAACGCTCTAGTCTCTGCACCTATCCTAAGAGCACCCGACCGGTCACTACCATTCGAAATAATGTGTGATGCCAACGACTATGATATTGGGGCGGTGTTAGGACAAAGAATTGACAAAAAGCCTTATGTAATATACTATGCGTCAAAGACTCTCGATGAAGCACAAAAGAACTACACCACTACAGAAAAAGAGTTCTTAGTTGTCATCTATGCATTTGAGAAATTCTGCTCCTACCTAATTGGATCAAAGGTCATTGTCTACACTGACCACTCTGCCATACGATATCTAATTCAGAAGCAAGACGCAAAACCCAGACTTATCCGTTGGGTGTTAATGCACCAGGAATTTGACTTAGAAATCAAAGACCGAAGCGGAGTGGAAAATGTCATCGCTGATCACCTCAGCCGCATTGAAGTTGAGGATGATGATAAAGTACCTATTCAAGACTCCCTCCCTGACGACCAACTAATGAAAATTACCACCGGATTCCCCTGGTATGCTGACATAGTGAATTATCTGGTTACAATGATCATCCACCCTTCCGCCTCTCACCACGACAAAAAGAAATTTCTACACGATGTTAACCAATACTATTGGGACGAACCTTATCTCTTTCGCCTATGCACAGACAGACTTTTCCGTCGCTACCTACCTGAAGAAGAGATTACTCTTGTCTTAGAACATTGCCATTCCGGCCCCACTGGGGGGCACATGAGCTCGAAAAATACCGCTATGAAAGTTTTGCAATCGGGTTTCTTTTGGCCAACAATAGCAAGAGATTTCCATGATTTTGTAAAATCATGTAATAAATGTCAACTTTCTGGCGGTATAACAAAAAGGAATGAAATGCCCCTCACTATGTGGCAAGAGATCAAACTTTTTGATGTGTGGGGGATAGACTACATGGGTCCCTTTCCCTCTTCATACGGATTTTCCTATATATTGGTTGCAGTGGATTATTTCTCGAAATGGGTAGAAGCTATACCCACAGTTTCTAGCGATTCCAAATTAGTCATTAAGATGTTTAAAGATATCATTTTCCCCAGATTCAGAGTCCCCCGAACTGTCATATCCGACGGAGGAACCCATTTTATGGAACGAAGCTTTGAAGCCCTCTTGAAGAAATACGGAGTCAACCATCCACAAACTAGTGGTCAGGTTGAAGTTTCAAATAGACAACTGAAGGCAATCTTAGAGAAAACCGTAAATAGACACCGTACTGACTGGTCCACCAAGCTTCCCGACGCCCTTTGGGCTTACCGAACAACTTATAAAACACCAATTGGAACAACCCGTTCCATTTGGTATATGGGAAATCATGTCACCTTCCATTAGAATTGGAACATAAGGCTTGGTGAGCTATTAAACAACTGAACTTCAATTTTAAAAGCACTGGAGAAAACAGACAACTGCAGTTGTAGGAACTAGAGGAGCTCAGAATGACTGCATACCAAAGTTCTAAGTTTTAAAAAGAACAAACCAAGATGTGGCATGATGGCCATCTAAAAATAAAAGACATCACCATTGGATACAAAGTCCTTTTTTCCAACTCCAGACTGAAAATGTTCCCCGGGAAACTTTGTACAAAGTGGTCTGGGCCTTTTACTATCAAACACATATACCCGACTGGAGCCATCATAATCATTGATGACAATGGAGGAGAAAGGACCGTAAATGGCCATAGATTGAAAAAATACTATACTCCAACAGACAAAATTCAAAGACAGACTATTGAGATCAGAGACCCTATAGTATCACCATAACAAAATCAAAACTTCGTCGAGCCAGCGACGTAAAACCCAGGCACTACTTGGGAGGCAACCCAAGATCTGTTTATTACCATTTATCTTTTAATTTTTATTTCCTTTATTTTATTTAGGTTTATCATCTTTAATCTGAAAATACAAACATTCACATAAACAACCAAAACAAACATAAAAATATAAAAATAAAAAACTGAAACTGTTTGGAGCCAAACGGTCCTGAAACCGTTTGGAACCAAACGGTCTTAAAACCATTTTGAGCCAAACGGTCTCGAAACCGTTTGACTTCAAGAATTTGTAGGGTCAATCCCTGAATCCTATAAATATAACCCTACCCCCTCTCCTTCTTCTTTCTTTCGACTCTCAAGCTTTTTAAAAACCCTCGCAAGCATGGTTTCATCTCCCCTGCTCCCGCTCCTACGCAAACCGCTACACCGGTTCTCTCCGCTCCCATCACTCCCTCCTTCGCACATCTTCACGATGTCCGCACCTTGGTTACCACCACTCTTCACATCACCGTCGTCTTCATCACCCGCAATAGCAAGGTAGACCAGTGCACCACCATCATCAACACTTTCGTCTGTGCACCACCTCCATTTTTACCATCGCCGACGTCTACGTCGCCGAAACGACTCCCTTTTCTACCACCGTCATCGTCTATATCGCCGCCACCTTCTCTATCGCCACCGATATCCTTTTTACCACCGTCCGCTGCGTCCCCGTCGTTCCACCTTCCAAACGATCTTGAAACCGTTTGGAGCCAAACGGTCCCAAAACCATTTGGAGCCAAACGGCCCCGAAACCGTTTGGTCTTTAAAACCGCTTGAATTCTGTTAAAATATAAAAACACATAAACACATACAAAATCCAAATTTTCCTTTTAAACTTGTTATTCTAACACATGACCTTCTATTTACTCTTTCAGATATGGCATCACCAGCTAAGGAAGCCACCAGATCTGCCAGCGCTCCTTTCTGGACAATGGAGCAACTAATAGAAAGTCGTGCCAAGCTTCTGAAGGTTGTAGATACCTATAAAGAAACTGGAATGATACCACCAACGGTCAACATCATAGCGGTCATGTGTGAAATTGACCGCATCAACAAATGCTTAGCTGCGGAGCCTGAAGAAGAAGTGGAAGAAGTTTCTTCCAGTGATGAAGGCTCCGAATACGAGCCCAACGCTGAAGATGAATTCCTAAACAAAAAAATCCAAGGGGAAATGAAAGGCCCAGGAAGCTGCAAAAGAACAACCACCAACGAAACGGGCAAGGAAGCAGGTCCGCCCCGCTACTGCTAGGAAACAAACCCTAGCAGAGTACGTCCCATCAACCACCACTACCACCCCCGGTACTACTCCCACCACCACCATTACTCCCGTCTTCCCCGCCATCACCACTACAGCACCACCACCAAAAAACCTTTTCATCCACACCCTCCCATCCATCGACAAAATACTAAAACCAACAAAGTACGTTTGCTCAAGCATACTAATGAAGATGGGGATATATGAACGAATCCTCACCATGCTCGATAACACAAATATCTCAAGATTGTGCTTTGTCCCCGAGATCTCATACGTCGAGCCCACAACCGAATTCTTTACACATCTCACCAAAGAAGCTGTGGACATTATGGACAGAGCATGAGACGGAGGTGATCGCAGACTAGTCACCAACCTTTTTGGCAACAAAGTTGTACTCATAATAGAAAACTTATTGAACAAAATTTTGATAGACAACCCGGAGCAGCTAAAAAAGGCCAAAGCCGTTAGCACGGAGAACTCCAAATTCAATAGACACAACTTCTGGAAAACCCTAACAGGGATCCCAACTTATGAGGCAAAGACCTGCAAAGCCTCCAATATTCATTCCGGTTTAGTGCGCACACTTCACAAAATTCTCACCGGTGCTCTCTTCCCCAGAACAAAAGGAGGAAATGTTATCACTGCTGACCTTTTTCTTCTATGGTCCATTCTGCATGGAATGTCGGTCAACATTGGACGAAACATGACACAAAAATTTCAGCCTACGCCATAGGGAAAGAAATCTGCATGGGCGGGCACATAACTTTCATCATCAAATATTTCAAGATGGACATACTACTTCCTCGATGCACGCAGATCAAGGGCGACATCCTTACTAATGAGCAAAACTTGAAGAACTCATAGATTATCAAGGAAAATGATGTGAAATTACACTACATATTCTGCCCTACAGTACGATATTCCATAACTCTGCTACCGCTTCCGGAGCTTGCGGATTATGACAAAGAAAAGCTCCTCTTCACTGACGAAGAGCTTACCAAAATCCTGGCTTCGGTCAAAATACAAGAGAAGAAGACCAAAGCGGGCCAGACAAAGCTTAGTATTACCGCCCCGGCAGCTAGGGTAACAAAAATACCAGTAAAATGACCATCTAAGGTACATTTACAACCACCATAGCTGTCGGGGACATCGACATCAAAACTACATCCGGAGACAAAATGCCCTCATCCGAAGGAACCTATCAATACTTCATCATTAGACTCATTCATCATGAGACTACATGATGACCTCACCACCACCACCCCCACCACTTTACCATCCATTACTATCCCACCATCTACCACCTTCCCACCTTTCTCCACAATAATCCCATCAACAATTCCTCCACCCACATCTTCCGCTCAATCACTCGGCTTCACCTACTCCACCCCACCTCCACCCATTCCTCCTCAACATTTTCGCTCCCACAATTCTCACCCGGACAATTACAATTTTCTTCATCCACCACCGCCCCGACACCACTGGTGACTCCATCGACGGTCACTACGCACTTCGCGGGACCATCAACAATGTCTCTTCCGCAAGGCACTACCACCTTTCCACCCGGACCCCAGCCGCACCACCCATCCACATCTGGGGTCCATTTCACAAACGTCGGTGAGGAATTCAGACATCAATTCGACACTATTTGAAGCCTCCTCACCGACCCTTCTAACATATTACAATCTATTTTTTCTTGTGTGTAGGGTTTAACTACACAGGTCGCTAAGATTGACACGTAAAACCGCGCCTTGCCAGGCATCATCTCAAGCACCCACCACCAGCAAAAAGCAGCGGCCATGAAAGTCGATCGCCTCGATGACCGCCTGCAACAACTACCACAGTTGGTGCTTGAATTGAAAGTCCAGCAAGATGATTTGGTCAAGAAAGTCGACATGATTTATGTGCAAAATCAACCATTGCCAGAAACTCTACGCGATCTTAAGTAGCAACAAACTGCTTTAAACATGCGCTTGGATGACATCAGCACCACCCTCACACAGCTAAATAACCGGCAAGAGGAGTCATCCAAAAATGAAATCAACCAACTGCAAACTCAAGTAACAGATCTCTCTGCATGACTCCTCTCCGTCGAGGCTCGATTTTCAGATCTTAAAGAAGCCCATGACACTTTGCTTGAAACACATGACAATACACAAGTGGATTTTGATGAGCTACAAGCACTCCACCAGAAGTACAAGAAGTCTCCACCAAAGAAGCTAATAGATGAGGCAGCAGTCGAAGATGATGATGAAGAAGAAAGTGACGATGAGGATTCTGACTTCTCGGCTGACTCCAATAATAGCACCTCCTCAGACGACAAATCTGATGACCTGGACAATGCTGGGGAGGGCCCCAGCCGAGGAGCTACACCAACACAACAGAAAGATCACCATGATGGTGATAAAGATCCCAAATCCCCTACTCAGAATGACAGCGTTAATATGTCTTATGGGGATCAATTTCTTGACTATTCAACAATGGGATCTCTGGGGGAAACTGCCAAAGAAGCAGCTTTTGTTGAATTCCAACACTGTCTTTTCAGAAGCAGCACGACTCGACCACAAGTAGAACTTCCACAACACCCCATCCCGGAGCAAACTTCACCCTTTCCCCCAGAACAGGAAGATTTAGAAAGAGTCAGTTTAGATACAGACGAAGATCTAGAATCAGCTTCTGACTCAGACAAAGACGAAGATCTACAACACTACATAGACAATCTAGAGCAGACTTCTTCTCTCCCTCCGCAATAGCTTCCCCCGCCGCCACCTCTACCTTATAAAATGCACGATTTAGACTTGGCCGTCGTCTCTACCTTAGATTCTCAAGATATCTTTATCTTAAACACTATCATAGACGATGTCAATGACGGGATTCATGTTGTCTATCATAATTCAAAGACTCAGTGCACGTTGATACGTGAAGACTTCCACACCATCCTTCGACCACATTCAGTGGTGAAGATGGCAATCTTTCGTGTCCTCCTTGCCGATTCTATCAAAACTTAAAGAATCTCTAAGCGACAACAACCAGTTCTCAACGCTTCCCCTGCTCTGGCCATGAGTCTTATATATAAAAAATTACAAAGCAAATCAATCGAACGGTTGCAGAGGGGGATTGACAGAAAGGCACGCTATATAACCGTGCCCTTTCAAGTTTTTGGTCACTGGCTTCTTATGATAGTCGACACCATGGCTCGAGATGCCAAGGTGTAAAACTTCTGTGCCAGTGAACTAAAGGTCGGAATAATTAATTTTTCTGGTATCGAAGCCGGGGAGGCCAGATGCATCCCTTTCCGGCTCCTAAAATTGATTTGGGCTACTTGCCCATCCCTCAGCAATGGTTGGAGCCAGCCATGGTTCCAAATCATCAACCCCCATGCCCAAAGTCAAGAGGGATCTCAGAACTGCGCTTTCTATGTTATACGTCATATTCAAGCGCTCAATCAGCAAATCCCTTTCATAGAACTGGCCACAGAGGATTTTCATTCTCTGCGGGGTCGCTACGCCATGGAGCTCATTTGTGATAGAAGGTTCTTCAAGGACCCAACTATGGCACCCAATGACATTCCTCGCTATCTCTTTTTGGCCATCCAACATCCTCCAAAACGGCCATTCCCACAAACAATAGAGGAGTTGGTGAAACAACAGCCCGCCAAGGTTCCCGAGAAGAAGAAATGGGACCCTTACTCTTTCGATCTGGTGGATGATAAAGGGGTTACCGAGTTACTAACCGGGGTGACCATCAATAGATCATCTTCACAAATGGTCCCTCTGTCTGCCATTACACCAACTTTCCCCAATTTTAACCTCAGCACCTACAAAAGCCTCTCCGACAATGAACTTCACCTCATCATGTCAATGCTTTACGCTGAGAAAGATGACCTTGTTTTCATATCAGACGATAATCTGGTCATGGAAGACGCGCTACGAGAAACTATACAGATTAAAGGGTCTCTATCCGTGAGTTTGATGGCCACCTATTAATTTCTTCTCAGACAGAATCACCCTACAACCTATATGGCATCCACTTATATGAAGGACGATCTCCTAAAGCTAAAGAACTTCGAAACAACTGAGGCATTCACTTCTTTCCTACAACATACGACTCTGAAGTTTATCATGCTTCCTTTCCTTCATTCAGAACACTGGATGTTGTTGGCAACAAATCTTCACGATGGAACAACAGTCATATACAACAGTTTCGACAGCCAGTACAATCCAGATTAGCAACAATACACTACAACACCAAGAACGCCTACAGAAGAAGTAGCGAAGGAGTGTGTTGACCAACTACATGACCTTCTCAGCACGCACACATGGGCATACAGTAAAGAACACTTTCATCGCCCCGCCTTCAGCCACAAATGCCCACAGCAGCTCCGCGAGTCGAACGACTGTGGTTTCCACGTCCTCTACTGGATGTACACCATTATGGCCCTTGGAAGACCAGTAGAGGACATGATAGATGTCGATTACCACGCGTTACGAGGAAAGTTTGTCGCTAATCTTCTCTGCGCACATGGAGCTAATGCAGGACTAACAAACACCTGATGCCCTTGTCCTTGTACTTCTCAACCTATCACTTTTACACTCTGAGGCCAGAGTGAGTGATAAGTTAGGGGGAGTACACTGGACAAGGGCGAGGTATCATTCTTAAATCTTTCTCTCTCTATCTTCTCTTTCAATCCTGCACAAAATTTTTCTTTGCACACTTAGTTTTTGTTTTAAATAATTCCCCTGATAATAAATCTTGTTCATAAAGAATAATATCCCTCTTGGAACAAAGTCATCCCCAGCTAATTTCATAATCTAGTTAGTCCTAAGGAGTAACAACAAGAATATCACATAGACATGTAATGGTGAATTAATAAATTATCTTCACATTCGATTTTCATGCTTTTGCTTCAATTCCACATATGACTCTCCACAGGTCAACATCAGGGCCGAAATAAGCCAAACACTCTCAAGGACGAGAGGGACATCAGGTGACATCAAAATCATGAAGCCTTGCAAGTGGACCACTAGTAGAAACAAAATAAGTGCATGTCGAGCAACCCTAAGAACAAATTTCTTCTCTTCAAATAAAAAGGCTTGGCTACCCAAATCAAAATTCCTAAAAACCCAAATCCTAAGCCTATGAGTTTTCGAATAAAAGCCAGAGTGTTGAATAAAACTATGAGAGTTGTGCCATGAATAAGGATCTATATGAAGAAACAATAAAGGTCTCACCCGGCCAGTACATTCAGCTGCCCTCACAAAGGCAGATGTGTCATGCCCGGTAGTGAAACCCTAAGGTATCCAAATATATGAAAGGCTGAAAAAGGACTCGCCCGGCCGGTACATTCAGCTGCCCTCACAAAGGAAGATGTGTCGCGCCCGGTAGTGAGATCCTAAAAGCATAGACAACCCCTCCCCCACTTAAAAGGGGAGTTACACATCAAGCCTTTAGCCAACCCTCATACCCACTCTAGCTTCCGGTAGGATTTTCAGAGAAGTATAAAACTGATTAGGGTCAATGACATGCACAGAATAAAAAGTGATCCCAATGCAGGCTACAAGAGAAGGAAGAAACCTGAGATCCAAGCAACTCTCAAAACCTAAAATAGTTAAGGCAAGAAAAAGCCCTGATACAACCTTAGGAGACCTCTGGTTTAGAATTGGAGAAAGAGTATGGAAATCTCAATTCAATAAAATTGCCTCGCCATTACATGCCTCAGCTCTATCTAACTTGAGGACAAGCTAGACTCTAAGTTAGGGGGGTGATAACCTCCAACTTTGTGATGTTATCTTAGTAATTTTCCTCAGTTTTCCACTCTCTTTCTCAGATAAATTAGACGGAATCCTTAACTTTCCTTTCTTATTGCAAATATACTATTAGATTAATTTTTCTCCTTTGTACTTACAGAAAAAGACAGAAAAATCACACAAGCTTCACCGGTCCCGAGACCGCATGGAGTCACACGGTCTCAAGACCGCATGAAGCCAATTGGTCCTGAGACTGCATGGAGTCACATGGTCTTAAGACCGTATGAAGCCAACCAGTCCCGAGACCGCATGGAGTCACACAGTCTCAAGACCGCATGAAGCCAACCGGTCCCGAGACCGCATGGAGTCACACGGTCTCAAGACCGCATGAAGACAACCAGTCTCGAGACCGCATGGAGTCATACGGTCTCAAGAACGCATGAAGCCAACCGGTCCCGAGACCGCATGATGTCACACGGTCTCAAGACTGCATGAAGCCAACCGGCCCCCAGACCGCATGAAGCCAACTGGCCTCGAGACCGCATGGAGTCAAACGGTCTCAGAGTCCAAATGGTCTCAGGGTCCAAACAGTTTTAGAGTCTAAACGATCTCAGAGCCCAAACGGTTTCAGAGTCCAAAGGGTCTCAGAGGTCCAAACGGTTTCAGGGTCCAAACGGTTTCGAAGTAAAATTGCCCAAACCGTTTGGACTTCACTTAAAGCCTATAAATAAGACCTGAGGGGTCCTCCCAAATTATCAAGTTTTCATACATCAAGAGGTTGCCTCTATTTCTCTAGTGCTATTCCATCCTCCATCCTCCACCCAAAGGCTGTCAGTCTGAGATCCACACTCCATCCTGAAGGTGCTTTCTCTCTCTCTTTACCAAAGAAGGTGGGAAGAGGAGACCTCATCATCGAGCAGCATGTGAAGTGTGAAGATCGTCATTCTCTTTCCTTCCAAGGGGTTGACTTTCCTCTCTCCTTCGTGGGGATGACGTTCTCTCTCTCTCTTCTCGCCTCCTTCTTTGTCCTAGCTATGAGCGAGTAGTCTCATTCACTAGGGTGCAGGGAGTAGCCCCGCTACCCATGTTTTCATTTCATGCAATGTAATCCATAGTTTGCAATAGAGATATACTTCCTTTTTAGTTCGACATCAATCGTCTAATGAATGCTTATTGCTTGATCACCAAATTGTGTTATCATTTATCTTTTAGTATGAATTGTCTACATTTGTACTATTAGATTCGAATCTCGATTGAATGTTGGTTCATTATGCATGTATCCACCATGCATCTGTTTCGATATCTACGAGTGTTTTTCAAAGAGTGGAGTAAACTCACTTCCATCGTTGTACTTTCATACTATGAAATGGAATCAGTTGATGTATGAAAGTACAACCTTGATAAGTCGAGGAATACACTTTGCGAAGAGAATGATGTAAAGTAGGTGACCATTCGTTCAGGGATGGCTGGCATTGCAACATTCCCACACTTCTCGTAGTTAGTTCTCTGGAAAGAAACTAAATCTACAAAGATACTAACTATTTAGACTCTTATTGCAGGTTATGTTTTATGTTGCATGTTTTAATCCATGTGTAGTGGTGGTGAAAGACAATCACATCCTAGTGGCTCCTTATCATTGTTTACAACCTAAAATTTACTTTTTTGCTTTGTTTTACTTGCACTTAGTTTAAAACAACCATAACAACTTTTCGATCTAGATACCAACTGTTAAGAGGTTAAGTGAAATTCTAACATTTTCCATCTTGTTGCTCCCAACAAGACCGTTGTCCTGTGGATTCGACCCTTAACTATACTACGATAAGACTTCCACATATACTAGCATATGTGGGTGGAGTTCTCAATCTAGTATAAGCAAGGCTAAACCTAAAGACTTACCATCTTTAGGATTTTTAGTGGTGCGCACAATTCCACGCTAGTGGAAGCTCCATCAGATCCTCTTTGGTTTGTAGATTGCTCAAGAAAAGGGACTATATTTCATTCAAGTTGAGATGGATGCTCTTAATGTATAATAAAGAATTGTTAATCTTGCAACTGGGTACAGTGTTCCACCTAAAAGACTATTGTTAACCCATATAGCTTGAATTACATATAGCTACTTTATAGTGCAAAGTCATCAAATATTTGATAGTAGATGCATAGGTAATTGTTATGTGTTGTTGAGGTATCATTATGTAGTACCATAGAATAATAGTCCATTTATGTAGAATATGATGGCCAGAAGTCAGTAGGTTAGTGTTGCATAAATCGTATGTGTTGACCAAAATCACTAATAGACCAGTTGACATCGCCTTAGAACTGAGCAAAGTTTGTCAATTGTCTTTATGAATATGTGTATCAAAAGACCCCATTGTTCCAAGAACTTGATTAACAAAATATTAGATTGGACCTAAAACATAAAAGTTTTTTTCTTTCAAGTTCCAAAGTTACCTTGACATATAGCTTTGGAATATTATTCAGTTGAACCAAGATAATTAATCTTGCATTAGTTTCTACAGTCAAACCCATATAGAGCAGCTATTTAATATAAAAAGAAACTCCAGAAGTAGGGGTATAAGCAATATCAGGAATAATAAAGCACCATATATAACAATATTTTAAAAAAATGGCAAAAAATTATAGTGGTTGTGGAACAGTCAAAATGGGTGGGGTATTGTAGGAAGTTGAGTTATAACTCACCTAAGTGGAGGAATACCCACTAATCATCATTAGTTCATTAGTCCATTGGTAGATTTTCCTTAGGTTCTTGCAGCATTAAGTGCATGCAGCATGTCCTTATCACCGTCGCTAGCAAATGCAACATCTAATTAGTAAAATCTTCTATGGAATGAATCATTTTATCCAACATTACATGGTTAGAGGTAGTAATTCATACACCAGACTAGAGTGATTTCATGATCAGGAAAAATTAGAGGGTTGTTGTGTAGTTCAAAAGCTACAACAATGTCCAATATTCTTGTATCTGACTTCAAAGCATTCTCATCACTTACCTCAGTATATAAATAAGAAAGTCATTAGTGACACCATATATACACTAGAAATGTATACTTTAAACTGACTTGTAGTAGGCCCTACAAACCTTCTTTGAAATGAGTCTAATTCAATCACCAGGACAATAAAAGATCATCAAACACTCAATAACTATTCAATGAAAAAATAGCTTGAGATGGGAAGGCTAATGCCTATGGCATTCATCCAAAAGTAAGCACTAAAATTAGCTAGAGAAAGTCAATCTTAGATACTTCCTCACATTTAGGACATGGAAACATGAGGAGAGACTAGATAAACACTTAGCAAACACTTCATAACAATATATCACTTGTCAAACAACTCCCAGTTCGATCTTATTCCATTATCCCTTGGATACTAAACAAGATACAACAATAGAAATCATGTCACTACAAAACAATTTAGTTTCCAATAGATATTCCAACTCTGGCGAGCTGTGGGGGTTGTGAAGACAACTGCTAGGTTGTCTAAGATAACAAAATCAAGATTTATGGTGTCTATGTATCATGGGTGTTGGGATGAGATGATAGACATCTCATTGGCAGCAATGTCCACCTGTAAAGGAGTAAAGAAATATTGCACAATGAGTTGGACTAGTTGATTAATAACCCCTACAACACAAATCTAAAAATCAGCAGTAGAAGTTTCCACCACTACTGGTACAAGTCTCACATATCCACTTCAAGATCATGCTTCCATATCAAACAATTCAAATTTGATTGATCATGTTCCCATGTTTGTGATAACCATATTGATAGTGCAGGACTTGAGTTTATATCTCACTATGGACATTTACAATAGCATGTCTTGCAGTGGTACCCAATAATAAGGAATAAGGTGCTCTCTTTCTCTCCTATTTGAAGAGAAACTATCACATTATTAACTGATATAAATTGGATGTAGATGTTGAGCCATTGTTCCTACTATTATATCCTCTATTAGCTTCAATGCTCACTCAATATTGATTTCCCGTTTTTATATAAATGAAAGCATTAACAATCCACTATTACCAAAAAACAAATGACATATGATCTCCCTACCATGCATGCTTACTTGCTATTTAAAGAAATCAAGTTATGTATCTACTATTGGTCAAATTTTTCATATTCATAAGTTGGTTTAAACAAGATTTAAGGCTGGGTTGGTTTGCATGAGCCGTTGTTATGGAATGCACATTCTCTATTAATGTTAGTATAAAATGATTCTCGGTTTGTATAGATTGAAACTCTCTCTCTCTCTGACATTCTATGGATATTATCTCATTGTGGAATTCTGATTTGGAAATCAACTATTGGAGGTCATTTAAATTTCTTGCATTTTATATGTTGTTAATGCTAAATTCTAAACTCAGCATTCAGTGGCTTCATTTGTAGGTGTTATGGTAATGTTGGATGAAACAATTGTAGCGTACTAACACTCCTTGCATCTATTAGGTGTAGAGAATTTCTTGTACCTAATAATCTGAATATTTATCAGCTAACATGTAAGATTGAATCTTCCGATCTCTGTGCTTGTGGTTGTTATTAAGTATGATGAGGAGAGGTTGAAATTGGAGAAGGAATACTAGTTAAAAGGCAAAAGAGGTTTGCTCTTTTCTCCTACCAATTAGCAAGAACTTATCAATTAGAGAATCATTGTATATGAAATAAAACTTACAAGTGCTCTAGTTTCTAAACAAATTAGGATGATGGAGGTGGGAAAGCTCTAATAATAAAAATGAACATACTGAGGAAATGCATGCAACTACTACAAAGATGTGTTCCTTTGAGATTTTGTGTGGTCTTGGCTTTAATATGAAAATAAAAGCCAAGAAAATAATATTAATGGAATATTGTTAATGGTCAAAGAAGACCAAACTGTGCAACATATACAACATATGAGTTCCTGTTCCCATGACTTTTGAAGATTCACCATGTTATCTTTATAACAATAAACTTACTTCACTTTAATAAAATTTTATTAAGCTAAAAAACAGTTTATAGTATATGTTTACACTTATTGATACAAAAATCACGTAGCTACATTACTTTGATGAACAAACTTTTGTACCATCATGATCCTCCCCTTTACCGTTGATGGAGGATCATAAAATTTTAGGAAACTATTGAGTTGGGTTAGGATGAGGAATTACAATGAAATTATCATGATTAAAACCATATCACTAGATTAATAGAGGATGAATCATGGCTTTTACTATACTGGTCAAACCTAATTGAAAGAGTAGCATGAAAGTATGTTGACACTCAATGAACCAACAAGACTACATGCGGCAAATTTGGGATGCATGATCTATGTCACCTACCAACTAATTCCTACTGTTCCATCCTTGGCTTCCTAGTTTCCTCGGTCATGCTCTACCACACCAGGCCTTGAGATTCGTCACCACCACCCTCAAAGCCCCAAGGTGATAATCACCAATGATGCTTGCTACAACATCTCCATCATGCATCTAGTCCTTGATTGCTCTGGACAAATTTTCCCAGGATGGATGGGGTATAGAGTCCCCTGAAGAATGGTGACATAGCAGTCAAGAGTATGCACTACGCCTCCTGCAACTCCTACTCTACCCAATGGACTGGCATGTGCGGGGATGAAGGCTTCATTGATAGGTGGTCGATGGGTGGCGGAGGAAATTAGGAGATGATTGGAAGCACCACGGGTTGAGGTAGGCAGGGTGTCAATTGGGGTGGAGATGGGGCATTTGGAGGGACCTTGCGTGATGGATTGTGGGCTAATGACAACATGAGGAGCACAACCAAGAGGAGTAAAGCATGGATAAGTGACAGTGGTAGTGGTGGTGCTACTCACATGGTGGCCGGTCTTCCTTGCACTGGCAGTAGTGGCGACAAATCAATCAAGAGTAAGTCAGGTGGTGCAGGGAGTGGGAAACTTGGGAGCGGGGAGGCATTTTCACTACACAAAGAAACTTGTGATTAGGGAAAAAACAATTTATGGAGAGGGCTAACTACATTGGGGACAAAGAGAGACTTTGAATTGGAGGGTGAAGAACAATGTGATTTCGGTATGAAAATGAAGTTTGGCACAGGTGTGGAAATGTGTGCGCCCATTTTTGAAATTACAAAGAGGATATTTGTAATTATATTGTAGGTAACTAGTTGTAATTATATTTCTACATTTTTTGCCTATATTAAAATCATTTGTAAAGAAAAGTGACTTTCAACTACATATAAATTATATAAAACTCGTATAATTGTAGCGAATGGATCTTCTTTTGGTAGTGTAATGTGACAGAGTGAGTTTTTACATATATATTATTTAGTTCCTCTCTCTTACAGTTTTAATTATTCCTTTTATGCCCTTAATTTTTCCCTCACTCCAAATTGAATATATGGTCTATCAATTTCATATAATGACATCTCTAGTATCATATAGACCCATGTTAAATGCAAAATGACATTTAGTCAATCAACATAGTCAATAATCAAATTTTGACTCCAAATTGTTAGCTTAGCTACTTAATGACATCATTAAGCTACCCCTAGATTTTGGTTG
Source organism: Alisma plantago-aquatica (assembly GCA_963693085.1). Classification (NCBI taxonomy): domain Eukaryota; kingdom Viridiplantae; phylum Streptophyta; class Magnoliopsida; order Alismatales; family Alismataceae; genus Alisma; species Alisma plantago-aquatica. The sequence goes on from OY856413.1 coordinate 224,547,866, forward strand.
CAATTGGAATTACCAATAAAGAGTTACAGCCAATTTAATTTTGAGCTAATACATCACCTTTTATGTAGCCTAGACCTAAGTTCTCTATTAAATCAAGCTTATTTAAATGTCACACTACCTAAGAAACTCGCCCCCCTCCTAGCCGTGGGATTGGGTGATCCGTGGATCAAGCCCTAATCCAATGGAGGAGACCTTGTCTCCTACCTCCCGCAAAGGACGAGGAGGTAGCAGGAGATGAGGCTCGGCCTACCTCGCCACCTCACACCCATTTTTGAATTTTGAACCCAACAGACTTCTTCTAAATTCTGCGACGAACTCGTCTAGCCCCAGCTTGACCCCCTCATCCTCGGATCAGAGAGAACAGATCCCAACTTCCTCACTGCTCTCACCGGTGGCGGCGCACGGATTAGGGGTTTACCCTCTACATCACCTCGCGCCTATATAACGCTCCCATGAGCTCCGCCAACCCTCCTTTCGTCATCCCCTACTTCTAATTCCAACAAATACACCCCTACCTCCCTCACCTCGAGCACCCCCTGCTCACCTGACCCCCGACCTTCTTCTCACTCTAGTGGATTCCTCCATCCAATTGAGCGCCTATACACCATCAAGGGACCTTGGCGGGATGATCACTGCCCTTAGTTGGAACCACGTAGGCCCTGATCCCTGGGTCAACTAGCCACCACAGCGGAGCTCAAAGCTGCCATCGTCGGCGAGGTCCAGGGCACGTCGCCAGAGGGTAGGTTAATCCTTAGAACCCAATTTCCATTTACAGAGCCTCCTGCCATCGCAACCATGGCTGTAGTTAACCTCCGGCGAGCTTCTTGGGCTCGTTGGACTCAGGAAGACCCCACGAGCGCAACCCGCTCATGCTTACACACTACGCGTCCACCTAGCTACCCCACTCCTTCGCCATTCCTCGCCTCAGTTAGCTGCTGCCATGGCGTGAGTCATTGATGAATCGAACCAACGAAAACCCCACTCTGTCCAAGCATGGTCACGCACAAAAAACTCAACCCCAAGGGGCATTTACGTCTTTTACCCCATCCTTGACCCGGTTGACCGAGGCTGGCTCACAGGTTAAGGAGAGGATCCACGTAGCCGGATCCCTCTTCTGATCCGCGAGACTAGCGACCCCTTTTTCTTTTTTTATTTTATTTTATTTTCTTCATTATTTCCTTAGAATTTTCCTAATTGGTCAGAATTGTGGAAACCCTGGAAAATGATACGAATATCGAAATATATTGAATCTATATACCATTTTCATCAGAAAAATCCAAGCTACCTAAATAAAATAATTCCAGGACCTAGATCCGATTCCTGCTCTGAAATTATGGCCTACATACCTAATGACCCCTTAATATATATATATATATATATATATATATATATATATATATATATATATTGTGTAATAATGGTTATTACTGATTTTCCAATCTGCCCTGAGAACAAATTAAACCCTAATTAGTGTTCCAATCATCATGGCACTCAAAATCCTACCTAAGGAAGATAGTTGATTCAATAATTGAGAAGAACCCTAATTTCTAGTTTTCCTCACCTTATCATGAATATTATGTACAATTTATGAAAAAACCCTAATAACTAAAATGTCCTTTAATAACCTGAATGACCTTAATCTCAGACCCCAACTCGGAAACCTATGTATCCTAAAGTGACATCCCAAATGACCTAAACCCTAATAAGAAACCCTAATGTGGAATAATGAGAATCCATAGTAATTTAGGGTTTTGTTTACATTTCAGGGTGATCTACTATCTTTCTCCTAACTTAGGACTTGTGGAATTCAGATCTGAGAATTAAAGGTACGTGGATATAATTATATGACTAGTTTTTGCTGGATGTTAAGTATATGTAATTGTTTGCATGAAATTGATATACATTCATGGATGTGGATATATGATTAATTGCTGATTTACCGCCTTGAACATGCAAGAACAAAATTGAATATAAGTGAAATGTAGTTACTAGTGGTGCTCATTAATCTCCCTATTAGAGAGGGAAAGTATTAATGTTGACTAGCACCTCCCTAATGGTACAAGGTATGCAGGGATGGGGCCCAATATTTATGTTTGTGCTAAGTCCACCATAGTAATGCATTTTCATTCTAAATGAGGCTAATAACTTGGGATTACCTGATTTTCCGCCTTTAAGTAACGTTTCATTCTCTATCTCCAATTTTTGAGTATTTTATATACCAGCATAGTATAACTTTTACTTCCACATACCAACTTTGTTGATGTATTTGTTTCTCGTATTTTCTAGGTACAAGCAAATGATGAAGCACTTCAAAGTACCAGAAGTCCCTAAATAATGAGCCTGGAGGATAATAGATAGATCTCTACTTCTCACCTTGGTCATTTCAGTTAGATAGTTTTCCTTCTTCTAGATGATGTAATAGGATACTATAGATCCTATGTAATAATCACATTTCCTTTTTCATAGACTTGTTCTTCTCCTTTCTCAAGTATTAATATGTATGACCTTATCTTTCATTATTGAATGAAGTGTTGTGTGGCTATTTACTATGATGTGCACATGATCTTGGCTTATCTCTGATTTTAGTTGGCTATCTTGATTTCTATTATTTTCCCTATTGACATTTATAGATATGAGTGCATGCATATCTATATATGTCACTAAGGAAAGTATGTAGAAATTGGGGTCGTCACATGTAATATGTGAGTAAACCATAATATGTGAATTCTTAATCTATAAAGTCTAGTCTATAAACCCTAAACTGAGTCATTGGCCTAGAAACTCATCCGAGATTTACTCATTAGGAGTAAACCTTAGATACTCCCCAGTTTGGGACTGTTCTTGAGCACTTCATCTCACTTAGGATGTAAAGGTATAATGTGTGTTTTATTTCAATAAATTTCAACAACATTTCCCCTTTGTTTTCTGAGTACAAATGTAGGTGGGTATTTTCCCATCTACATCGGTGTACTTGGAGAATTGTGGATAAATGTTGTCGAAATATATTGAAATCGAACATGCATTATACACTTACTAGTGAGATGATGTGCTCAAGAATGGGATACATGGTACAAATTCAGGAATTTGAATGCCACTAGATGATTAGGGCTCAATTATTCAAACATATTTTTTTTTGAAATTAACTTACTAGCTAGAACTTGATGAGCTACTCGACTCCCATCTAAGCATATAGAAATGGATCGATCATTGATGTTGATACCAAATCTCTGCACTCTATAGTTTATTAATGGTCTCGATGAGTTTGTAAATTTGCAAAGGAACATAGAAAATAGTCAGTAGATAGATTCTATTGCTCATGTAGGAATTGTTGCAACAACCTAAAAGTTGATACTATTGCATGATCAAAGATCATGTAATGTGTAATGAGATTGTATTGGGCTATACATAATTGTACTGCCATGGAGAGATTTCTAGTATGAGATCGGTAAATGTGGGTAGTGGTAGTTGTGTCCAAGAAGAAATGGCTGATGATGTTGACGAGAATGAACCACCTCCCTTATTTAGAAACATTGTGCACAATACTGAGAAACCTTTATACCTAGGTTGTACTAAGTTTATGAAGTTGAGTGTTGTATTGAGATTGTATACTTTGAGGGCTAACAATAGATGGAGCAACAAAAGATTTAGTTCTCTATTGTCTTTGTTGAAAGATATTCTTCCTGAAGGAAACAAGCTTCCAATCTCAACATACAAAATGAAAAAGACATTGTGCCCAATGGTAATGGAAGATAAGAGGATACATACATGCCCAAATGACAATGTGTTGTTTCAAAAAAAACTATATCGATATGAAAGAACGTCCAAAATGTGGGGTGTCTAGATATAAAAGGACGACATCAGTTAAGACCTAAAATTGAGTCTCCTGCAAAGGTGATGTGGTATCTGCCTATAATACCCTAGTTTCAATGCTTGCTTGCTAATGTCTTAAATGCACACAATTTATCTTGGCATGCATAGGTAAAAGAAAACAACAATGGTTGCTACAACATGCGTCTAATTCCCCACAATGGAAGAAGATTGATTTATTGTATCTTGAATTTAGTAAAGAAGGATTTATTATATCTTGAATTTAGTAAAGAAGCCAGGAATATAAGACTTGGACTTTGTACTGATGGGTAAAATCTATATGGAACAATAAGTAGCCAACATAGTACATGGCTTGTCATTCTTGTCGTATAAAATATTCCTCTATGGTTGTGTATGAAGAATAAGTATGTCATGCAATCGTTGTTGATATCGGGCCCCAAACAAACTGGCAATGATATTGCTGTTTACCTTGAACCACTAATTGATGACCTAAAGAAACTATGTGGAGAAGGTGTGATGACTTATGATTCTTTGCAATGAGAGATGTTTAATTTATGTACTATGCTGTTTTGTACTATTAATAACTTTCCTGATTATGGGAACTTGTCTGGCTATAATGCCAAAGGATACAAGGCATGAACTATATGTGAGGAAAATACAAATTTTATCAGACTGAAACATGGTGGTAAGACTGTATATCTTGGTCATCAAAGGCTTCAGCCAAAGGTGCATCCTTACCAAAATTTGCACAAAACATTCAATGGATCAACTGAGGAACGGAGTGCCTATAAACCTATGTTAGGGGAGGATGTTTATGCAAGAGTAAACAACATTGTAAATCATTTTGGTAAGACACCATGTACTACCCCCATAGGTGAAAAGGCTTTATTCAAAAAAAGGTTGATATTTTGGGATCTTCCTTATTGGCGTTCTTTGACAGTTTGACATTGTATCGATGTCATACACGTAAAAAATGTATGTGATAGAATTATTGGCACTTTGTTGAATAAACCCGATAAGAATAAAGATGACATCAAATTTAGAATGAACCTACGTGAAATGGATATAAGGATATAATTAACAAAAGAAGCTACCAATGGTTGGCGCACATATATACCTCCTGCTTGTTACACCTTGTCTACAAAGGAGAAGAAAACGTTTTGTGAGTGCTTGCATAATGTTAAGGTACCACGGGGATACTCAACTAATATCCATAAATTGGTATCAGTAAAGGATCTGAAGTTGACAGGTCTTAAATCTCATGATTTTCACACTCTAATGCAACATAAATTTCCTATAGCTATTTGATCTATCCTTCATAAGCATGTAAGGTTTGCAATCACTAGCACACTATGTAGAAAAGTAATTGATTTTGAGATTCTAGATAAGTTGCAAAGAGAAGTGGTTGTTACCCTGTGTCAACCTGAGAAATATTTTCCTACTTCATTCTTTGATATCATGGTACATCTAATTGTCCATTTGACTAGGGAAGTGAAAATGTTGGGTCTAGTTTTCTTGCATTAGATGTATCCTTTTTAGCGGTACATAAGTATTTTTAAAGGTGATGTTAGGAACCATTGTCTCCTCGAAGGGAGTATCGCTGAGGGCTATATTTCTAGGGAGGTTACGGACTTTTGAAATGACTTTTTGAGTTATAATGAAAATATTGCTAATGCCACGAACCCTGATGTTTATTATGGAAAAGGTATTTTGGGAGAACGACAGATAAATATCAGTCGTGAGTAGTGGGAACAAGCACAGTTGTATATTTTACACAACATTGACGATGTGGATATTTATATCACCAAACACACCAATGAGCTCAAGAAAAGTTATCCCCAAGCCAGTTCAATGTGGCTTCCTAGAGAGCATAATCAGATATTTATTATGTGGTTTGAAATGGAAGTATTCAATCAATTATCCGAAATACCAAATAATTTACAAAAACAATCAAATGGCTCACATATATGCCACACTTTACGTCTCACAAAGGGTTTGACATAAATGGATTTTCATACTACACAAGTCATTAAGATGATAAAAGTGTCATCCAATACAGTGGGGTCACCCTTCAGGTGTCTTCATTATATTTTTCTAGTGCCAAGGATAAGAGTCCACATGAAGGAAATATGTCTTATTATGGTTTCATTGAAGACATATGGGAAATTAACTACACAAAGCTTAGAGTTCTATTAGTTAGGTGTAAACAGGTTGATAACAATAAATGAGTTGTAGTTGACAAACTTTGTTTCACAATAGGGAATTTTGAGTGGACATGTGATAAAAATGTACCCTTCATCATGGCATCACAAGCAAAATAGGTATCTATATCAACGATCTTGCAAAAGAAAATTGGTTTGTCATTCTTCATGGGAAAAGATTGTTCATTTCAGATCCTATTGATGCAGAAGAGTACTATGACAAGTATGACGACTCTAGTCCATTTGGTGTATGGCTTACCAAGTGTTAATGTTGAATCTACCACTAATGATTATACATGTGAAGATCACAAAGAATGAATATTAGTTTAAGGTATGCTGCTCAATTTTGATCTGACTTTTTTTTTGCATTATGTAACATGTATATTTGTTCATATATGACATGTTTTGGTGTTGACTTTTTATATATATTTTGACTTTTTTAATGTGATCTGACTTTTTTCATTTGTTTACTTTTGATTTTATAGATGGCATCTAACCAAGAGCACGGTGATCATGAGCGTGAGAATACTGAGCATCCTGACTAGGATTCTGATGGTTCTCTCTCTCCAAAATGTAAGGGAATTAGAGGAATAATTGGGATGAAAGATGTTGCAAATAGGAAAGGAAGGAAGGGCATTGTTGAATCCAATAAAGTAGGCATGCCACTCACTAAAGATATTGTCAACTATTGTGGGGTCCTTGCTCAAAGCAAAGCCAATATCCTTGTTGAGGATTCAAGACAAGTGAGTATGGTCCAAAAAGATCTCATCTGGAGGGAGTTAGAGGTGAGATAAATCAAGTTATGTTTTTGTAGCCTTTTCATATTCTTTTATTCTAACATTTCTAAATAGTATTGAATGTTGAACCTTTTTAAGGCCAATATGAATTTGATGAAAAGTTGCATCCCAAGTCTGTTATGCAACATGTGAGGAGAAGATATAGAGATTGGAAGATAATACTCACAAAAGACTATGTCTTTAGAGAGAAGAAGGAACCCTCACATACGAGGTTGATAACGTCGATGTGGTTCATGATATTCCTATTCCTACTAATCACTATTATGTGAGAGTCATACATTTCTTTCCAGGGATGAGCAAGATACCTCTCCAATACGAGCACCTAGATGCCTCCATAGCCATAGAGGTAGAAGGCATTTTAATTGTGGCCCAAACGAATCATTATATTTCTTTAGGTATGACAAATGTATACTAAAACTTATATAACATAATTGATATCTAATCTTAGAATACATGCATGCAACCTACAATAGCAAAGAAGCCCCCTAAAGTTCCAAATCCTCTGCCCCCTCATTTTATTCCACTAGAGTTGTTCGCTCCATAGACCCTCACTGCCAGACATTGACATGATGGTTAAATACTATAGACCAAATAGATACCATTGTGATCAACCTTAGAGAGGATATGGCAGGTAAACAATGGGACACTATTATAGTGTTGAAAAATGTTTATAAGGTATTTATGTATGATTCTCTAAACACATCAGTGATAAAACTTTGTATAAGGTGAGAATACTACGTCATATGTGAACATTGTTTAATTGTTTCCTACATATACACTGATTATTGGTTATATAATATATTTCAGTCATTTGTATTACGCAGATTGAAACTTCAAAATAGCATATGTGGGATTTCTAATGGCATCATTGATTAGCGATGTAGAGAGAGATCTGATTGGCGTCAAAGAATATGTGACTACTGTTATGCAGTATTTTGGTGCTTCTAAGAACCTGATCTTGGCTCCCTTCAATGTTAAATAAGTTTTTGGCTATGCTGTTTATATGTCTAACCTATGAATACAATTTTGTTGTGAGATTTAAATTTTTACTTTATTTTCCTTCTATTCACTCAGAGGTATGCACTGGAAGTTGTTAGTGATTGTTCTCGAGACTTGGAGGGTATATATCTTTGATCCTTCAGGTGAAAATTGGTCACCAAATGTGGGACACCCAATGAAATTGGTGGTTCATGCCTAAGTATAGTTTCTGATGCTCCTTCTCTTTGTAAATGTTTTATCACTAATGATAGATTAATAATGCAACATATATGTTAATATAACTTATAGGGGTGTAAAAGCATTCTGTGATAGCAGAGGGAAGGTAGATAAGAAAAAGAAATAAGTAACTTGGATGAGTATTGATGTATAGTATTCTCATTCCAATTACATATTATATGACAAACTCTACTTGATTGCATTTATTAATATTTGTAAATATACATGCCCCTATACAAGAAAATGGTTGGGCATGCACATATTACATGATTTGTATATGAAGGTAATTCTCAATAACACAGAACAAATCAAATGTATAGAAAATTAAGTTAGTAGTCTTGGATCATATTAATGAAATAGTCTCATTACAAACAATCAAATCTAATTACAAGTCTCATTCTCTTTGTAGTTTTTTGAGAAAACCAAACCCTATACATTAGAGCAATTTAATGACCTAGGTGAACAATGGGAAGCCTGCTTCATCGGAAATGTGGATTTGAACAAAAAAAATCACGCATGATTGATATTTTTTGGTAGTCTGATCTTCAATATTAGATTTTTACATGTATTTTGTGTGTGTGAATTGAATGTTTTTTTTAGTAGGTAAAGTATTACTATAACCAAAAGAAGTATAGAGTCGAGCCTCCTATACTGTACAAGTGGGTTACCCTACAAAATCCCACTAACTACGGATCAACATAACAATCCCTCTCACCATCTTGGGCTTGGCTTTAACCACCCCGCCTAGATCTGCAACATACCTATCAAAAAGGGCATATCTATCAGTTTATCCTTTCCTGTGGCATCTTCTATTACGCTCCTCCCAGATGATAAAGCATAGACTGATGAGGCAGATACCCACAAAGGGTCAAAGGCCAGCCCCCCATGGTGTGATCCAGAGTTACCATGATCCCTGCATCCAACATGCCAAGAGGAACACTCCCCAACCCATATTCAACCACATTCTACACCACATATACTTGGTGTAGTCACACTCAAAAAATAGGTTCCTATGTGTGTCGTCATTCCCATTACATAGTGAACATCTCAGTTCAGCACTAAGATTTCATTTATTCAGTCGATCTTTCGTGGGTAGCTTCTCCAAGATAGCTTTGAAAGAGCAACAGCTCCATTTCGGAACATGTCCCCTCCCCCAAAGGAAGGAATACCAGGGAACCTATATCGTATATGAATGGGGGAGCACCTAGGAACAATCCTTTCACTCTGTAAATACCAACAACCATCAGAAATGTTGTAATCCATAGAGACTCGAGGCCATACCTTCCACATACAATGTCAAGTTCTAGACCGGTTAGATCTGAGCACACACAGATCATCACCATACTTGTTGTGCATCCACTTGCTCTAGCTAGTATCAATTCTCAAGAACTTATCGATCCTCTTCACAGTTGCTGCAAATGCCAGACCACCGGGATCAGGGATGTTGAGCCCACCCTCCTCAAAGCTCCTAGCTACCACTACCCAATGCACTACGTGGAGCTTGCCTCCCCAAACAAATGAGGCAGTAATGTTGTGGAATTTATCTAGGATGTAAGGATGGAGTTCCACCTGCATACACTAGAACCTGATAGTGCCCGCCAAAACTGATCTACACAAGACCAGTCTGCCCTCCATAGACACACGGATGCCCATCCAACTTTTGGTCTTATCTCTCATCTTGTCAACACATTCATTGAAATGCCTCACTTTGGGCTTACTACCACAAAGGGGGATACCCAAATACCTCGTTGGAAGATACCCTTCCTCAAGACCAATGTCATATTTAAGTCAACCATGACGGGAGTCGCAAGACTGGGAGAAGAACACTCGAGACTTAATCTGGCTCATATATAGGCCAGGCAGGTCACCTAATTGTTCCATGAGTGTCTGAAAAAATATATAGTTTCTCACATTCCTAGACTGGAAGAAAAGGACATCATCCACATATATCATGTGAGGATTGACCTTGCAACCACCATGTGTAAAGCTAACCAACTTCTTCTAGTTCTGTGTGTCATCCACTAGGGATGATAATCCTTCCATAACAATGGAGAATAGTAGCGGGGAGAGAGGGTTTCCTTATCTCAAACCGTTGGATGCCCTAAACATACCAAATGAGTTACCATTAACCAACATGGAGAAAGATGTCATCATCACACACTCTTTAATGAGATTTATCCATTTGCCAGAAAAACCCATGGATTCCATGATCCTCCAAAGAGAATACCACCTGAGATTATCGTATGCCTTAACCAAATCCAGCTTAATGCAAACTTTCCTTGATATATTCTTCACCCCAAAGTCTAGCATATATTTCGACACCAGGAGGGAACAATCAGCAATACTGCGTCCCTTGATGAACGCCAACTGGGCCGGGGAGATTACTAGAGGAAGAATCTTTTTTAGTCGATCAGATAAGATTTTAGAGATAATCTTATACATGATCGAACAACAAGCTATAGGTCGAATGTCTCCCATAGATTCCACAACAGATTTCTTCGATACAAGTCTAAGGAAAGCATGATTAGTTCTTCTAAGCATTTTCCCACCAACCAGGAACCATCTAACAACACGACATATGTCATCTTTAATGATCAACCACATAGGTTGGAAGAAATGAGCATTGAAACGATCCAGTTCGGGGGCCTTGGAAACCCCAATCCCAAAGACAACATCCTTTATCTCCTCATCCGAGGTAGGACCGACCAGTTGAGCATTCATGGCATCATCAATGCGGGCATTGGGCAAGATTACATTGTCATTCAGAGTATCACTAGTCCTATTGTAGAGCTTGTTGAAGAAATTCATAGGTTCATTCCCCACATCCCCAGTGAGTTGACAGTAGAACCGTCCTCTCTTAGCAAGGAGCGAATAGCATCTCTCATAACATTTCTCTTGACAACAATGTGGTACACCTTAGTGTTACGATCATCATCACTAATCCATTCCATCATGCTCTGTTTCCAGTAGAACATTTCCTCTGCTCTTTCCAGCAGACTCAACCTCGTAGCTTTACTACTTTCCTCCTCAATAGCTTTAGTAAGTAGGGGATTACATCTCATGAACTCCCCAGCCTTCCCAAAATCATCTCTTGCCTGCCATACCAGAGTTTGCAGATCAGATAGGCCTCTTGCCCAAGTCTTAAGTGCTGCCTTAACTTTTTCCAACTTCTCTGAAATGACAAACAAAGGGTTACCATCCACCCTTACACTCCACTCCTTTCTAATAGTCTGTTCACAGCTAGGCCACTCTAGCCAACCATTGAAAAATCCAATCAATTTTCCTTTTAGGTTCATATGAGTTAGCGGTACCATCATCCAAGCATGGTTGTTATTTGTATGTGCTCCCAGCTTCACAGTAGATTGTGGGAAACATTCCATCCATGCTTCATTAACCACCACCCTGTCCAGTTGTCTAGCAATACATCTCTTCACTTCTATTTTATTATGCCAAGTGATAACTCTCCCATTCATGTTGAGCTCCATCAGGCTAGAAACATCAATGGAATCATTAAATCGAGCCACGCAGGAGTCCAAAATCGGTAGTCCCCCAATCTTCTCATTAGCCTTCCTTATATGTTTAAAGTCTCCTATAAACAATTGGGGCAAGTCACACTGATTAGCCATAGCCATGACTTCCCACAACCTCCTTCTGCACATCTCAGAGTCATGTCCATAGACCACCGAGATGACCAAATGGAGGCCACCCTGATTGATGTAGCCAGCAGTCACCATTTGATCCATAGAAAAAATGATTTGAATATCCCAGACTATCAGATCCCAACCCAGCACAATTCGTCCTCCTTCCACCTACTCCAGATTGGATACATGACCCCAACCAGTAGGGAAGAGTCTAGACACTCTTCCTTCATTCACTCATCTTGTTCTTGTTTCAAGAGCCACCACCAGGGAAGCTTGGGATTGGAGAATGATCTCTCTGAAGGTCCACATCTTACCCGATAGAGCTACCCCTTGCAAGTTCCATGCGAGGATGCACATCTATCCACCTTTACGTCACCGCCCTCCCATGGGTACCTCCTCCTCTACGTGTATTCCTCGGAGAGACATGTGTAAAGGGTGGGTCATTGTCCCTTCCCTCATCGTTTTCCAACCCTGCCAACAGGGACAATGGATTGTTAGCTGCTTCAGCCCCAATCGACTCAACACTACTGCCAATGTTGCATCCTGAGCAATCCTTCGTCCCATTAATGTTTGGGACCTCAACCACTCTCACCACTCAGGCAGGAGTTTCCTCAAGCACCTCATGAGTTCTAGAGCCTACCTCTTTCTCAACCGTCAAACCATCTGTGTCCACACTGATGGAGCAACTACTGCTTGCTCAATCATATCATCCTCCACCTCTTCCGAAGCCTGTACCCCAACACCCCAGGGGCAGCTACGATTTCCTCTATGCTTCTTCTATCTCCTCTTGTGTGACTTGCTGCCTTCTTCCCTGCCTCTTAGTACAGGAGGCTCTGGGTGAGCAACACAATCTCTAGGGAAATGCCCAGTCACATGTCAAAAAACCTTGCAGTGTTCACAGTAGTCAGGAAGGGCATTATACATCACATGTATATCCAACGCCTGACCATCCAACAACTCCACCATAATCACCAGAGGTGGTTTTTTCTCAGAACTAATCTCCACATAGATCTAGGCAACGCCAGCTAGCTTGCCTCGATTGAGAAAATCAATAACCTTGGGAGTGCTGATGCCACAAGAAATTATGGATATCACTCTCCTTATCTAGTGCTGGCCTATGTCCAGAAGTGTGGCCCAGATCGATACAGAAGTGAGTGCCACTTGATGAACGCTTGTCTCCAGAGACCATTTCCTAGTCGGGACCAGCTGGTTATCAAGAAACCAGGGTCCTTGATCCAGCGTAGTGGACAAGTCAGAAGGGGTGGTGAGGAAAATGAGGAAAAGCCCTCCCACCAACGGGGACAGCTGCATATCCCCAATCAACTGCCAAGCTCACATCGTGCACCCATGGAGCTATTCAAATATTGCTGGTTTCCCCAGCACCTGGACGATGATGGAACAATGATGGAATTTATCCATCACATTCACTACAGGCTCAAAGATCGCATCCACAGACGATCATCACCCTCTTTTTACTCCAAGTTGTTGGGGTCTCCAGGGAGGATAAGAAGCTTGAAAGTTCGGGGCACCAACATCGGTTTGGCCAGGGTGGCTACTCAAGATCTTCCTACCATGAAATTAGTCGACAGGTCATGCTTGGTAGTTGGAGGGACACTAGGTGGTGGGGGAAGGGCTGGAGGGGGGTGGAGGTCACAACGGACGAACTCGCCATGGCCCTAGCATCAGTGACCATGAGAACAACTAGAGGCAAATCAAGAGATGGATGGGAGCCATCCTAGAGAGAGGATCCAAGTGTGAATTGAATGTTTATATGTAGCATTTTGAATTAAAACTTGAGATGGTAGTTGATATCGATATGTATTTTCTGAGTGTGAGTTGAATGTTAAGTGCATATTGACGTGGTATTTTTGAACGCACTAACAAAATCACTCAGGGTTGAAATCCCCGAGCTTTTACCAAAACCAAAGTGCAATAATACCACCCGCAAGAGGATGAGTCTTATCACAATATAGTTAAGGATCGAACCCAAAGGACAACATTTTTAAGAATCCTTATCAGTCGAATCTAGCTCGAGTAAAACTAATATTTAAAACAATTGGTTGATTTGAGGTTAATTAAACTAATTGCAAGAAAGTAAAAGATGAATTAAAGTAGGATTTATATTAATTATATGGAATCTCTAGGATGGTATCGGGTTTTGCCACCTCTATGCATGCAAACACATTCAATCACAAACAAGCCAGCCAAAATATATCAATCCAACTGGAGCTGCTGTAGAACCCCCCGTAAGGGTGTTAGGTTTGCGTAAGAATCACCTTAGGCATCAAATGTCTCGTCACCAATCAGATCACTTACTTACAGCTCTAAAGAAATCCCATTCTATTTCTAGTTTGGGAGTCAACCGCATTAATCGATAAGCAAGCAAGTGATCGATCTACAAACTAACATCGATGATAAACAAAGATGATACAAAATCCAACAAAGGCTGTGGTCCTCCCTGAGGGATGTTTAGACCACAAAAGCATCACCGTAGGCTAGATGTCTCGTCCCCTCATAGATCATACACTTACGACCTCAAGGAATCTTATCATAAGTTCTCGTCAAAGAGTCGAACCTTGTAAACCGCCATTCTATCCCACATATAGAAGATTTCGCAATATAGGAGAGAACAAGATGAAATCAAGTAGATAATCAACTACAAACATACCAACTAACAATGAAATGGGAAGTTATATACATTGCCATGGAGAGTTTAACAAAAGAACATGATTTTCATGGGTAGCGGGGCTAGTTCCCGCACCCCGGCGAAAAGGTACTACTCGCTCATGATGCAAGAAATAAGAAGAACGAGAAAGAGAGAGAAATATGCCATGCACTTGGTGCAGAAGGTAGTCGTAGCTCGGTGAAGAAGATACAGCCTTCTACATCGTGTCGGAGCAGATCTGGGCGTGAACGGGAGTTGCCAACATAGATCGTACAGTCTCCCTCACTCCGTCTCCCTTCTCTCTTCAGCCTCCTTGGTTGCAACACGGGTAGTAGGTGGAATGAAACTGGCATGGACTGGACTAGATTTGGATTGGACCTGTGTACAGGCAGCCTGTCGGCGTCTCAGAACTGATGCCCCATATGAGGACCCTTGGGGTCCTATTTATAGGTACATGACTCACCCTCATTCTTTTGGTGTGATTTTAATCTGAAAATATCTAGACCATACGGTTTCCATGCTTAAACGGTTTGCCACCTGATTTCATGCACAAACAGTTTCTGAACTTAATCCATTCATTCTTCATTCCATTGGCCATGTGGTCTTGGATTGGCAATTGGCCATGCAATTTGCTTCTCATGCGGTCTGCATGTTTCCAGATCCAAATGGTTTTTGTGCTATTGTGTAGCAAACGGTCTTGCGATCCGTTCGGTTTCATGCAAGTCATTATTCACGCCAAACGGTCTGATGCCTTCCTTATCCAAACTGTTTGGTAATATTTTATTCAATCGGTCATGCATGTTCCAGGAGCAATTAATCTATACGCATTCGATTTGCATGCCAGCCATTTCAAACGGCCTTGGCCTTGCGTTCGGTTTTGCTCAGCAAACACTCTTCTCAAATGGTTTCATGTGGGCAACAACAAATGGTTTTGACGTGCTTGCTTATTTGGTCTTCAAGCCAAACGGTCTTGTGACCTTGGCGCCCAGCATGGGCTCAAACGGTCTTGAGACCGCATGAGCTCAAACGGTCTTAAGACCGCATGGGCTCAAATGGTCTTGAAACCGCATGGGCTCAAACGGTCTTGAGACTGCATGGGCTCAAACGGTCTTGAGACCGCATGGGCTCAAACCGTCTTGAGACCGCATGGGCTCAAACGGTCTTGAGACCGCATGAGCTCAAACGCTCTTAAGTAGATTGATTGGTCAAGACCAGGGGTGAGGGAAGGTAGATTCTAGCTGATTGTTCAGCTTTATCAAGACCTGCATCAAATCAACCATAATTTCAGTTAAAATCATGATAATTGGATTGGTTAAGTAATTTTGCACATTATGATTCCCATTGATATTTTAATGAGTGAAATAGTATATAAACACTTGAATTTGTTCCAAAGTGATAATTAAATTCCATGATGAATATGCATTCATCAAAATACCCCGAACTTAAACGTTGCTCGTCCTTGAGTAACACAATCTGAAATAGTCGCCAAATGAATACTTTCAATTAGTGTGATTGCTTCATCTTCACATCATGAAAGTTTTCTTTATGTTCAATATGACTCAGTATCTCAACCTCCTGAGACCACTAAACACATCTTACCATCTCTTTGTTCCTCAATTTGCTTTCCAATATCACTTCCTCTTCACTTTTTCCAACAATCAAGCATGTCAAAGAGTTTTGTAAGAGTTCAGAGACACCCGCAGAACAACAAGTGTGCATTTGATCTGACACTGGTGTTTTCTAGGATAGGGTAGGCAATCATTGTGCCATTAGGTAGAAAAGGGAGTGAAAGGTGGTATGGAAGGAAGAGGTAAATCTCTCCTCTATTCGATTCGAGATTTTTTATTTTATGATGTGTAATTTCATTTATTGCATTTTTTGTGCGAATCTCTCCTCTATTCGACTCGAGATTGCATTTTTGGTGGTACACCCCTATTTATTTGCGAGGGGTATGGAAGAAGCGGATATAGAGGGATGTGGCGTGCCACCCCGAACTTAGGGTTTGGCACGAATTTGGTTATTTTTGTTTCTTTTTTATGAATGGGGGGGGTACGAAGATGATAGAAGAAGTGTAGAAGAGAGTTCAGATCAGTATGCAACTTGATTTACAATTCAGTGCACCGGGTTGTTCTCTTTATCAAACTCTACTCAAATAATCACTTGATGAGGATCCGGTGGGGATTCCATGCTATTGTTCCACAAATCAGTTAGGAAGCCTGATGTGTTTGATCCCTATCAATTTGACAGACACTTATCATTTTTGCAAAAGTATCATGATGTTAGGAATCATAAGCTTCACAAGATGATTTCAATCAAAAGGCTTGTTTCAAAAAGTGGTCCTTTTGAAGATTTACTTCGAATAAGGAGGATATAATGATTCAAAATGCATAATGGGTTAGTTAGTGACTTTTAATGAAACCGGGAAGTGTCAAAAATTTATCAAGTATCTATTCAATTTCTTTGAAAAATATTAAAGAATTTTGAAAATTTTGAATTTTTTTTATAAAAAATATCAAAAATGTGATAGTGAAAACTTAAGTATGAAAAGGATGGGTGTAGGTGGAAAGTGAGGTACGTACCACCCACCCTCCACCCCAAACTTAGAGATTTTCTCGTCCCGAGCAAACCCTAAATCCAAGATGGAGGGGAAAAATCATGCCAGAATGACCACCAGATGTGGTTACGTTCCAATCAACGAACATCCTTTTATTTGAAAATCTCAAAGGTAAAGAGCAATTAGATCTTAAAATAGAATCTTGCGATGTTAATTTTATTTAATGAAAAATTAACTAGAACGTAAAAAAAAATTGAAGAAACATTCTAATTTGAAAAGGGAAGTAAAACAAATTTATTGATCGGGTTGCCTCCAGACAAGCGCCTTTGTTTTATGTCGATAGCTCGACTAGATCCTTCAGCTTCACGGTGGATCTTTTGGATTGGTGAGTTCCAGCATTGCTTTAGTGCCTATGTCGGTTGAGATGAAATATCTCTTTAAGAGGTTACCATTTGTAACAAATTCACCTGTCTTTTCACTCCATAATGAGAAGGCACCATGTGGAGAGATGCTCTTGACGATGTATGGTCCAGACTAGCGTGAGTGGAGTTTTCCTGGGAATAACTTCAATCTTCAGTTGAATAGAAGAACTTGGTCTCCCACTTGTATGTCTTTTCTTTTCAGATGTCCATCATGCCAAAGTTTTGTACGTTCTTTGTAGATTCGTGCATTCTCATAAGTTGTCATCCTGAGTTCATCCAGCTCTTGGAGTTGCAGAATCCTGGCTTGGCCTGCTTCTTTCATATCAAAGTTCAGTTGTTTAATTACCCACCATGCATTGTGTTCCAGTTCGACTGGTAGGTGGCAAGCTTTTCTATATATTAATCGAAAAGGTGTAGTCCCAATGGGAGTTTTATAAGAAGTTTGATAGGCCCATAAGGCATCGTTGACTTTTGTTGACCAATCCTTTGATTGCGTCCTACAGTCTTTTCCAGAATAGCCTTTAGTTGACGGTTAGAGACCTCTACCTGTCCACTTGTTTGTGGATGGTAAGGAGAGGCTACCTTATGTGTTACACCGTATTTTCTCAGTAAAGCTTCAATGCTTATTTCAAGGAATTGGGACCCTTCGTCAGATATCACGGTTCGTGGCACTCCAAAACGGGGGAAAATAATATTTTTGAATAATTTGATGACGGATTTGGAATCACTAGTGATGGTTGGTATAGCTTCAACCCATTTTGAGACGTAGTCTACTGCCACTAGGATGTATGAAAATCCATGAGAAGATGGGAATGGACCCATGTAGTCCACCCCCCACACATCGAATATCTCTACATCTTGCCATAGATTCAGCGGCATCTCATCTCTCTTTGTTATATTGCTTGATCTTTGACATTTGTCACAAGATAGGACAAAGTCGTATGAATCCTTGGATATGGTTGGCCAGAAGAATCCACATTGCAAAACCTTTAAAGCAGTCTTTTTGGAGCTCATATTTCCCCCCACTGGTCCTGAGTGACATTGTTCCAAAATAAGTTGAGCTTCTTCTTCGGTGATACATAGTCTATACAGACCATCAGAACATAGTTTAAAAAGATATGGATCATCCCAGTGATATTGTTTCACATCATGCATAAATTTCTTTAGTGCATTTCTAGTGCATTGAGGATGGATAACCCAACAACAAGGTAGTTCACAAAATCTGAGTACCACGGTACAACTTCTAAGACCTTCATTACTTGATAATCTGGTAGGGAATCATTGATCAGAATCTTCTTAGTATCCAGAGTGTGGATGCGACTGAGGTGGTCTTCTACAACATTCTCTATACCCTTTTTATCTCTTATCTCTAAATCAAATTCTTGTAATAGGAGGATCCATCTAATCAACCTGGGTTTTGCATCTTTCTTTGCCAGAAGTTAATGAGTGGCGGCGTGGTCTATGTAGACAATGACCTTCGAACCAATTAGGTAGAATATGAACTTGTCAAAGGCATACACGAATGCTAGAAGTTCTTTCTCAGTAGTTGTATAATTCCTCTGAGCTTCATCGAGAGTTTTTGATGCATAATAGATCACATAGTGTTTCTTCTATATATATTGCCCTAAAACAGTGCCCACATCATAGTCATTGGTGTCGCACATAATTTCAAAAGGGTGGCCCCAGTCGGGAGCTCTAATGATGGGGGTGGTCATAAGGGCCTGATTCAGTGTGTTGAAACTTTTGACACATTCTACGTTGAAATTGAATTCAGCACCCTTTAGTAACAAATTCGTCATTGGCTTGGTTATCATTGAGAAGTCCTTTATGAATCTTCTGTAAAATCCCGCATGACCTAGGAAAGCACAAACTTCTTTTACATTCGTAGGAATAGCCAGTTTAGCAATTACTTCTATCTTATCTTTATCTACTTCAATTCCTCTATTGCTGACCCTATGACCGAGGACAATGCCTTCTTTAACCATAAAATGGCACTTTTCCCAATTTAGCACAAGACGTGCTTCTTCACAATGTTTGAGGACTAGGGAGAGGTGCTTTAGACATGAATCAAATGAATCTCCATATATAGAAAAATCATCCATAAAAACCTCCATAATGGTTTCGGTGAGACCGGCAATTATTGTAGCCATGCAACGTTCGAAAGTTGCAGGTACATTGCAGAGGCCAAACGACATTTGTTTAAACGCATATGTTCTGAATGGGCAGGTAAAGGTTGTTTTCTCTTCGTCATCTGGATGTATAGGTATTTGATAGAATCCAGAGTAACCATCAAGATAACATAAATATTCTTGATGAGACAACCTTTCTAGGACTTGATCAAGGAAGGGCATTGGAAAATGATCTTTTCGAGTTGCCTTGTTCAATTTTCTATAATCTATGCACATCCTCCACCTTATGAATGTTCGAGTGGGGATGAGTTCATTATTTTCATTTCGTATAATAGTTGTTCCACCTTTCTTCGGGACTACATGCACTGGGCTCACCCATGACAAATCTGATATTGGATAGATTATTCCAATTGTGAGCAGTTTAATGACCTCGTGACGAACCACTTCCTTCATATTTGTGTTCAATTTCCGTTGATGCTCAATAGTAGGTTTGTGATCTTCCATCATAGGGATCTTTTGCATACACAACACTTGAATGACCCCCGTGAGGTCACTCATTTTATAACCGGTGGCTTTCTTTCTTTCCCTCAATTCCTTCATATGTTTCTTCTCTTGTTCAAATGTTAGATCAAAATTTATAATAACTAGGCAATCCTTGAGATCGTCTAAGAACACATACTGCATTCCTTCAGGAAGGGGGTTCATTTTGGGAGCCTCTGGTTTTTTTCATGTTTCTTGTGTAGTTTTCATAGCTTTGAGTTCTTCACTAGTGGCTTCAACATCTTCCTTAGCAGAGTCGAGGGATTCAATGCAATCTTTTACTTGTTCGTCAATTAGTTCATCAACTGATGGGTTCGTTAGGGAAACTTCTAAAGGATCATATGATTCATGATGGTATTTGGTCAGAAGTGACATTTTCTCAATGCAGTCAATCGAATATACTTCTTCTTACATACTTGGTCTTCTCATACTTTCAAAAACCTTGAATTCGAGAGTTTCTTTGCCTAATCTGAGTAGTAAGGTACCAGCTTCAACATCAATCAGGGCTCTTGCAGTGGCGAGGAATGGATGACCAAAGATGAGAGGATATCTGGCGTCTTCTTTTATGTCCATAATGACAAAGTCACATGGAACATATGTGTCCTTGCCTACCTTGACTGGGACATCCTCGAGGATTCCTAACGGACGTTTTATCAAATTGTCTGCAAGCTATATAGTCATGCTAGTGGGAAGAAATTTTGCAAACTCTAGTCTTTTGCACAGGCTTAGTGGCATAATAGAGATGCTTGCACCAAGATCTGCCATTCCTTTCTTGCATGATGAGTCACCAATGTGACATGAAATTCCAAAGGATCCCAGGTCTTTTTGTTTCTTGGGCATCTTGCTCAATATGATATCCGATGTAGTTGTTGCCAATTTTACTGTCTCATATTCCTCAGTTATATACTTCCTAGTTAGGAGTGACTTTAAGTACTTTGTCCATGCCGGTATCTCGGCCAGAGCATCCAAAAAGGGTATATCAACATGAAGTTTCTTCATAGCCTATTGAAACTTATTGAATCAAGTATCAAGCTTGGTCTGCCTTAGACGAGATGGGTAAGGTATACGAGGCTTATATACAAGAATATCAGGTTCTGGTATTTCAGTTTCTTCATCAGTTAGTTCCTCAGGATTTCCCTTATCTATCTTATTGACTTTTGATTGAGACTCTTGTTTTGTTGAATTTTGGACAGTCACATGTTCATATTTGTTTGTAATAATCACAAATGTCTTTATTGGGGGATCTGAATAGTCTTTTCCTGACCTGGTGGTGACTGCCTTCAACTGTTCAGGATGCTTGGGATTGTTCTCAGGTTGGCCAGCAAAGACTCCAGCGGGTGGTTTTATGCTAGCAGTGAGTTGAGCTAATTGAGATTCAATAGCCTTCTGCTGAGCTTGTTGGTTAGCTATCATGGTTTGCTGAGTTTGCAACATCTTTTTAATGGTTGATAGCTTGTCATCAGAAGAAACGGGTCCTACTTTCTATCCTTGCTATTGATTAAGATTTTAATATTGAGAGTTGTTTTGATAATTATTGTAGTTCCTATTCTATAAGTTCCCCTTGAAATTTCCTTGATTCCCAAAATTCTATTGTTGATTATACTGGAATCCTGGTGGGCCTCTCGGTTGATTGTTTGAACCAAATTGATGCGAGTTTACTACTCCATAGGGGTTTCCGTATTGAAAACTGGGATGATTCCTATTCTGATTTGGATTGTAATAACTTTGACCAGGAATGGTGTTGATAGCATTAAAATTTTCCATCTGACCATTATCTCCTTGTCCACACACGTTGCTTTGAACAACATCATAGAGAACATTGCATGATACGGTGGAATGATCGGTGCTCTTACATGCTTCACAGAATAGGGAAGCGGACTTGATCTGATCTAGTTGTTGAGTGGGCGAGCGTCCTCTTCCAATAGCAGCAAGAGATGATTCAATATGGTCTTGTTTGGCAACTAAGAGCTTCAAGGTTTCAACGACAGACTTGTACTCGGGTGTAGCTTCGGCCATAGATACTTTCAAAACTCCTTTACCTACAGATCTACCCCAATTGGCTTGATTTTCTGCTCCCAGGGTGATGACTCTCCATGCGCTGTCATAACATTGACGCATGAAGTTTCCTCCAGACGAGGAATCTAGAAACCTCTTAATATCATAATCCACAACCCTATAGAAAATTTAGATGAGTTGATTCTTTGGAATTTTGTGGTGTGGACACTTGCGTAGAAGCTCTTTGTACCTATCGCATGCTTCAACGAGAGTTTCTCCAGGGACTTGAGTGAAATTTGTTATCCGACCCCTAATTTCATATGTGAGATATGGAGGATAGAACTTTTCCAGAACCACATTTTGGAGTTGTTCCCAGGTGGTGATGGATATTTCACTTTGCAATGAATTGTACCAACTTATGGCTCTATAAGAAAGGGAATACTTAAAGAGACAAAGTCGAATGGCATCATCTGTGACTCCATTTTGTTTCGTCATGGCATAGATCAATAAATCTCAGAAGATGTTCTTGTCTATCTTCTCCTTGCTTTCCATAGAAAGGGTTATTCTGAAGCAGGGTGATCCAATGCGCTCTTATCTTAAAATTAGGAGCATCGATAGGAGGGGGTTGTACTGGATGATGAATATTCATAGCTTTTAGGATTGAGAACTCTCTAAGATCCTTTTGTAGTTCAGTTGCTTGTGCTGCTAGGATTTCATGTTGAACCGCAGCCCTGGCTTCTTGCATGAGCCTCTCTCTCTGTGCATTGATGGCTTGAGCCACTCTTTGGGCTACTTCCTCTTCCTGAGCCATCCTTTCTTGATTTTCTCTGTTCTGACGATGAAAAGTTCTGTCCATCTCTGGATCAAAGCTTGCTATTAGTTTGGGGTTGTCTGAACAGTACATGCACTATGCCTTGGATTGTACCTGAAATTAGAAAGATTTCAAAAGTGAGAACCACAGAGTAGAGTCAAATTCAAGTAGATGATCGATTGTTTCAAAAGAAAAAGAAAAATCCTAGATTAGTCTTAAAAGAACTAGATTTGACTAACTGATTTCGTTGTCCCCGACAATGGCACCAGAATTTGATGTGGTGTTTTTGACCGCACTAAAAAACTCACTCGGGGTTGAAATCCCCGAGCTTTTACCAAAACCAAAGTGCAATAATACCACCCGCAAGCCGACGAGTCTTATCGCAGTATAGTTAAGGATCAAACCCAAAGGACAACATTTTTAAGAATCCTTATCTGTCGAATCTAGCTGGAGTAAAACTAATATTTAAAATGATTGGTTGATTGGAGGTTAATTAAACTAATTGCAAGAAAGTAAATGATGAATTAAAGTAGGATTTAGATTAATGATATGGAATCGCTAGGATGGTATCGGGTTTCGCATAAGCAAGCATAGGTTCGCATAAGCATCACCTTAGGAATCATATGTCTCGTCACCAACCAGATCACTTACTTACGACTCTAAAGAAATCCCATTCTATTTCTAGTTTGGGAGACAACCACATTAATCGATAAGCAAGCAAGTGATAGATCTATAAACTAACATCGATGATAAAAAAAGACGTTACAAAATCCAACTAAGGCTGTGGTCCTCCCTGAGGGATGTTTAGACCACATAAGCATCATCGTAGGCTAGATGTCTCGTCCCATCATGAATCATACACTTACAACCTCAAGGAATCTTATCAGAAGTTCTCATCAAAGAGTCGAACCTTGTAAACCGTCATTCAATCCCACATATAGAAGATTTCACAATATAGGAGAGAACAAGATGAAAGCAAGTAGATAATCAACTACAAACATACCAACTAACAACAAAATGGGAAGTGATATACATTGCCATGGAGAGTTTAACAAAAGAACATGACTTACATGGGCAGCGACGCTAGTCCCCGCACCCCGGCAAAAAGGTACTACTCGCTCATGATGCGAGAAACAAGAAGAATGAGAAAGAGAGAGAAATCTGCCATGAACTTGGTGTAGAAGGTAGTCACAACTCAGTGAAGAAGATACAACCTTCTACGTCATGTCGGAGCAGATCTGGGCGCGAACGAGAGTTGCCAAGACAGACCAGAAAGTCTCCCTCGCTCCGTCTCCCTTCTCTCTTCAGCCTCCTTAGTTGCAACACGGGAAGTAGGTGGAATGAAACTGGCGCGAACTGGACTGGATTTGGATCAGACCTGTGTATAGGCAGCCTATCGGCATCCCAGAACCGATGCCCCATATGAGGACCCTTGGGGTCCTATTTATAGGCACATGACTGACCCTCATGCTTTTGGTGTGATTTTAATCCGAAAATATCTAGACCATACAGTTTGCATGCTTAAACGATTTGCCACCTAATTTCATGCGTAAACGGTTTCCGAACTTAATCCATTCAGTCTTCATTCCATTGGCCATGCAGTCTTGGATTGCTAATTGGCCATGCAGTTTTTGGCTCATGTAGTTTGCATGTTTCCAGATCCAAACAGTTTTTGTGCTATTGGGTAGAAAACGGTCTTGCGATCCGTTCAGTTTCATGCAAGTCATTATTCACGCCAAACGGTATGATGCCTTCCGTATCCAAACCATTTGGTAATATTTTATTCAATCGGTTGGGCATGTTCCGGTAGCAATTAATCTACATGCATTCGATTTGCATGCCGGCCATTTCAAACGGTCATGGCCTTGCGTTCGGTTTTGCTCAACAAACGGTCTTCTCAAACAGTTTCATGTGGGCAGCAACAAATGGTTTTGACGTGCTTGCTTATTCGGTCTTCAAGCCAAACGGTCTTGCGACCTTGGCGCCCAAACGGTCTTGAGACCGCATGGGCTCAAACGGTCTTGAGACCGCATGAGCTCAAATGGTCTTGAGACCGCATGGGCTCAAACGGTCTTGAGACCGCATGAGCTCAAACTGTCTTGAGACCACATGGACTCAAACGGTCTTGAGACCGCATGGGCTCAAACGGTCTTGAGACCGCATGGGATCAAATGGTCTTGAGTAGATTGATTGGTCAGGAATAGGGGTGAGGGAAGGTAGATTCCAACTGATTATTCAACTTTATCAAAACCTGCATCAAATCAACCATAATTTTAGTTAAAATCATGATAATTGGATTGGTTAAGTAATTTTGCACATTATGATTCACATTGATATTTTAATGAGTGAAATAGTATATAAAGAGTTGAATTTGTTCCAAAGTGATAATTGAATTCCATGATGAATATGCATTCATCACATATGTGTGTCTGAATTTGAATGTGATATATGAGGAAAAGAATGATGTTTGTTCATGCATATATATATATATATATATATATATATATATATATATATATATATATATATATATATATATATATATATATATATGAATATGAAGTATGGCTAAGATGGAAACAATTTATTTGTGAGTTCATAGGTTTGTGTGAAATTTGAATGGAAAAAAATGACACAATGTGGCATGATTTTAGCTTTTTCTTGCAGGTGTGCCGACCTGTTGTTAAGCCACAATCTTTGTAGAGAGCCTGTTGTTCTTTAAAACTTTTAGTTCTAAAAAACAAGGTTCTAGATTGGCTACCAGTCTGGATAAAAGTCTGCATGTGTGTTATATAAAACATATACACATTTATTGTCAGTTATTTGGGAATAATTGATTACTTACACATTTATATATCAGTTATTTACAAACAACTGATGGTATACACCCAAAATTTCAGTGTTCATTCATTGCTAAAACCGACATCAAGTAATCTGGCATCCGTTATTTGTCACCATATCATCGATGATGAAATCATAACGACATCGGTTGTTTTCCTCAAAACCGATGAGAAAGGTTAGAGCAGGCTAAAGTAGTGTCACCCATTGTGACTTACTTCGTCGGTTCTTCCCTAACAATGAACCACCGACGTAAACCTTATTTCATCAGTTTGCTCAACTGACAAAAAATGTTTGAGTTTGATTGTCACCCATTTGGTCATTGGTTTGGAACTGATGCATAAAGGCAAAAATAACTGATGCTATATCCCCTTTCTACAGTAGTTCGTTGACTCCCACTCCTTGTTCTTTTTCTCTACTTCCTTGTTCCTTTTCTTCTCATGCACAATCATTGTTCCTTTTCTCCTTATTCCTTTACTCTGATTCCTTGTTCCTTTTTTCTTATCTTGTTCCTTTTCTCCCACTCCTTATTCTTATTGTCATGGGCCTTGTTCCATTTGTCGTTCACTAATGTATTCTAGGTATTATGCCCTCATTCTAATTTTATAAGTGCCTCTTGTTTGTTTTGTATGTTGTCTTATTTTGCAAAAAAATGTTATTTTCAACCTTTGCTCATCCGAGACTATTAACAAGGAGCATCAAGTTAACGTTATCTGTGACATGTTCCAGTGATACGAATTTAGAAATAAGCAAACCTTAGATCAAGGATTTTATGATTATGTAAGTCATTTCTATATCTATATAACTCTTTACAATTTGGTGGCTACTGTGAGGGAATCGTCACAGGACTTGCTCCAAGACCAGGTATAACATAAACCATCCTTTCCATTACATAGTTGTTGACACAATCAACTCTTCGAAGGGGATACAACAATTAAGTTTTTTTTTCTGCTACTATTCTATAGTCATATTTCCCTACATTATGATGTCTGATGCCACACAAACAAGATTACTCAAAACAAAACTCGTGATAAACAACTAAAAAACCACACTAGTAGAAAATAAGATGAATTAAAACCAATATCATATCACCAACATGTGCGGAAACAAATTACAACAAGTTCCAACAACATGTATAGCATTACATACCATAATATATATTTGCATATATTCAATGGCTATCTGCCACAACCTGTGTACAAAAGATATCTTGATTCACATATACATACCACATATATAAAACCATAACATACTTCCAAAACATGTGTCGATATACATAATCTACAAAACACATCCCTTCCTGAACTTGAGAGTAGATGGATGACACTAGGACTCTATTACAACAACTAGAAGGTATCCAACCTTTTAGGGCTACTGATCTCCAAGTTGTTCTTCCTTAATAGCATGATCCTGACCCCATAGTTGATGACTACCTAAAAAGATGTGGTGACCCATGAGGTGAGATCCATGTCCTAACAAGAGATATAACTCTGAACCAAAGGTTATAGTTACAACATGTATAATTATTATGCAGGATGAGCATATTCAGCTCAATGAACAATTAATATAGTTTACACAGGTTAAGCCGGTTTAATAGATAAGCATATAGGTATAGCAATGAAAATGACTACAAGGAATATGAAGAACATGTATAATAGCTAACTTCTACTACCACATTATATAACAACTAAGCAGTATAAGAAATAAGGCAATGGTAAACATGCAATGTGAAGTGTATTTGACCGTAAGTAGATATACTACATGGCTGTATTACATTTTTATTACTTCTCTGAGGAATTGAGGTATACCACTCAATCCCAACTGACCAGTACTAAGTTGAAATCAGTTTCGTACAAGATCTAGGAGAGAAGGAATTATATGATCTCCCACACCTTCAGTCAGTACGAGTCAACCATTGTGACATATAAATTAAAACTACAAAACACCTAGCCCACCTTGGTATATAGGTCACAACACTAGACACCACGGTGCACAAAACCCTACCATTGAGGCATGGAACACATGTGCAATCTCGAGACCATGAGTCGAGTAGTTTTTCTCACATTTCTTAAGTTGTCTTGAAGCAAAAGAAATCATGTTCTTGTCCTGCATCAACACACATCCCAAGCCATTCTTTAAAACATCACAAAAGATGATATAACCCTTCCCTTGCTCTGGCAGAACTAACACTTGGTGCACCGACCAACTTCTCCTTCAGAAACTGCAAAGAATGCTGACACTTGTCATCCCAAAAAATATGTACACCCTTACTCATCAACTTTGTTAGGGGTAACACCACAACACCGAAGTTCTTAATGAACCTTATGTAGTAGCCTACTAGGTCTATAAAAGTGTGAACCTTTTTCAGTATCTTAGGCTTCTCCCATTCCAACACTGACTGTACTTTCTTTGGATCAACACACACACCTTTGACAGATTTTATGTGACTCAAAAAAGATATTATTGTCGATAAGAATTTGCACTTGCTAAACTAAGCATAAAATCTATGTTGCTTCAACAACATCAAAGCCTAGTGAACATGTTTCTCATGGTGTTGTCTGTCTCTGGATCATATCATGTTATTATCGATCAACACTACCAAAAATTGATCTCGATATGGTTTAAACACCCTGTTCATCATGTCTATGATGGTTGTTGGTGCATTTGTCAACCCAAATGGCATAACCAAAAACTCATAGTGACCATACCTAGTCTTGAAAGATGACTTGGGTATGCCATCCACCTGGTCCTTAGCTGATGGTATCCTAACTCAGATCTATCTTCAAGAACATTGGGGAACCCCACAACTGGTCAAATCGATTGTCTATCCTTGAGAATGGGTGCTTCTTTTTTATCGTGACCCTGTTCAACTATAGATAGTCTATGCACAAC
Organism: Alisma plantago-aquatica; assembly: GCA_963693085.1. Lineage (NCBI taxonomy): Eukaryota > Viridiplantae > Streptophyta > Magnoliopsida > Alismatales > Alismataceae > Alisma > Alisma plantago-aquatica. The sequence continues at coordinate 224,576,394 of OY856413.1, forward strand.
CTCATAGAATCATCCTTCTTCTTCATAAACAACATGGGAGAATCCCAAGGGGAAGTTCTTGTTCTAATAAATCCCTCACTAACAACTCATGGTACTACTTCTTCAACTCCTACATCTCCATTGGTTCCATCCTATACGGTTATTGTGCTAAGGGTTGCGCTCTAGGAACAAGATTGATCTAAAAATCAATCTCTCTAGGAGGAGGAACACCAGGAAAATCTTCAGGGAAAACATCCTCAAACTCTTGAACTACAGGAACATCCTGGATATCGAGACTCCTCCTCTTGGTGTCCACAACATGCACCAAGAAAGCCTCACACTCTTGTCTCATCAGCCTCTCCAATATCGTAGTCGACACCAAGCACATCAGAAGAACTTTCTATCTCCTAGGAAGACCCACAAAACATGTTCATCATGGAACGTCGCCACCTTAGAACTACAGTCTAATACCACCCAGTACTTCTCCTAGGTATCCATTCCAAGGATCACATCAAATCCATACATGTCAAGTGGTATAAGATCAACTTGAATGTTGTGTCCCAAAAAAGAAAGAATGTGAGATGAATACACCTCCAACAACAAAAATGATTTCTAACTGAAGACTTTCAGATATAATAACAATAGGAATACAAAAACTATTTTTCACCACTCTGGTGATAAAAGAGTGCACAACCAACATTGATACAAAAGAAAAAGTAGACAATTTAGAAAGAAAATGTTCCAACTGACCTTTCATGACCTGAGGATAGACCATTCCCTCAACTAACTCATAGCATAGAATTGATTCATGGTGTGTTGGCATCCATGTCCTCTGCCAGCCTATCCATAGGATCCTACCTGCGATGCCTAATCACATCCTTTACCACCACCACTGCTGAACTGCTACTATTGAGAACCCCACTAACTCTACCTTGGTTGTTGTGTCACTTCGTCATCCATCATAGGGAAAACCAACTTTGTATGTCTGGCATGTCCACACATATAATAGGTCTTAGCCTTGTACCATAGCCTAGATGGCCTTGTCACCAACACTGACGTTGTATTATGTATGGCCTCTACCCTTGCTTGGGGACCACTGTAATGACACCATTGTCCTCAGCTTAGAGAAGGTAGACCCTGTTGTGACTAATGTGAAGAAAAGCTTGACTTCTTAAATCCTCCAAATGAATGTCCCTAAAACTGAGTTGGCCTCTTCTTAGCATTGGCTTCACACTTCTCGATAGAAGATCACTTGATCCTCATCATTGACTACACAACTATAGAGAATCTCTACCTATTCTCCAAAGAAGACACTATTGTTGTCAGCTTCATGCTCAAACCTATGGATCCTCTCCCTATTTGTTGCCTCTATGTGAGGTACAAAACCTCAACAACTCCATCAACTTTGCCTCATACTCGTTGATTATCATTGATCCCTAATGGATCTTCTCAAACTGTGATGTCTTCTTGTCACACCCTGATCCCACAATTTCCACCAATCACGGGATTAGGGCATGACATTGAGGATTACACTTAATATGAAAAATACCCTTAACTTTTTCTTTTCTTAATCACTTAAAATTAGCTTAATGGTAAATCTCATAATTTGGACAATACTGAAATCTTACTTAAACTTGCAGAAGCAAACTTACTATTTCTAAATCTGGAACGATACCTCAGAGTTTAAAAAACATATTACATCTTACTTGCGGAATATAAAGTGCAACAGTTAATTGAAAACTAAACTGCATATTACATTTCATTTTCTCTCTCTCTCTACCATAACACATGCCCAAGGACTGAGGGGGAAGGACTAAGAGACCTATAACTAACTACAAACTACCTTCTAAGTACTTGGGTGTTATGAGCCTTTAGCTTCCTTATGCTGACACTGACCTGAAAAATGTTTCAGTAGGTTGGTGAGCTACTTGCTCAGTGAATAGAATTTCACCCAACCATCGTAGATAACTCATTTTATGTTTATTAATTGGAATAAAAAGTAGATAATACTATATTGATAAGATCTAAGCAATATAATTTAAACAACAAGAGATGTTAACATTTCATTATAATAACAATTTATGCAAATCTATAGATACAATTAATTAATAGAAAATACTAAAATTTCATTTAAAGGACAACTGCTGTGAAACTAACTCAAACCTTTCTTAACTCTATAACTTATAGAAACTCTGTGAACTTATATGAACATATTTTATCTTATGCCCTGATCATGTGCAGTGTACTCAACATATGAAGACTCATAACAAACTACGATCCCACCGTATAAGACTTAGCCGACACCCCAAGATAGCTAAGTCTGACTGCTGTCCTGGTCTGCAATAGGAAAACTCACTCTCTGGCCTCGGCACTCCTATGGTGTCATAAATTGGACTCCTCCTCTAGGCTGAGTACATAGGCAGAGGGTCTAAGACGCTCTGTGGGCCTCAACGTGGTATGCTCTGTGGGTACCACTGGGTTACCACCGGGACTTCCGGTTCATGTTGGGTAACCTATCTTCTCTTAGGAGACTTCCTCAAGGGCTTCGTCTCCCCACATGCTCTGTGGGTGCATTCCGACCCCCCTATACTGGACGCACTGCCAGGGTAGGTCATTTTATCCCTAAGGCACAAACCTCACATAGGGATTCTACGGTGTCAGGGCCCTTAATCTATTATTTTATTATTCTAGAAATGCTCTTTCTACAGTGCATCTCTCTCTTACTTATTCTTGGCTTTGGTATCTCTATGGTACCGTGTCTATTTACTTGAACTTTACAACATGACATGCATATCATTCTAAATTTGACAGAGGAATATATTCAAGAATTGCAAATGCTGAGAGATTCAACATATTAAGCATGTAATATATTTCAAGTTCTTATATAAACTAAATACATGTCCACTTGTAATTTACTGAGAAATCAACATTATTATGGATGCATGCAGACTAAAATTCTTAAATAAATAGAATTCAGGTCAACTTGGCACATATACACTGAAATCATACAATTGAAAATCATAATGCACTAACAGAGTTAATTACTCGATATATGGGTAATCATCAGTAGCTCTTGTAAATTATCTGTAATTCCTCGAAAATTGTGCACATCAACCCTAATCCTGGGTTGTGCATCACATAAACTCAATTAAGAGTTAAATTACTTATTATGGCACGAGTTACTAATATTAATTGAGAATTTCAAATAATTTCTTAGAAAATGTGTCAATTTGTATAATTATTATACTACTCGCATTAAGTATAGTAGAGAGCGTGCAACTTGGTTTTCTTGAATGTTTTCATGTCATTGTTGTTTCTTTATAATCGTGCGTCAATTTAATTACTAAAATTGTGCAACCTGTGCTTATACCCAAACTGTCCAGTTACTGGTCGTGTGCTACTGAGTTCAATATTTACTTGAGCAATTTACGTTTCGATTAATCGTGCATTTACACTAATCCCAATCACACATCAATTAACTAATTAGTGTCATGCAAGTGTTAATAAAGTAAAACAAGCAAATTTGGAAATCAAGCGACGCCGGCACTGCCCGAAACCTGGGTAAACACTGTTATTCGCGCATAACATGGATCGAACTAAAATTGTTCAATTATTGGAGTTAAATCATGCTTAGTGAGTGAAATTCTACTCACAACGGTTTGGGATGTCTGAATTTGTCTGGAAATGCATCCAGAGCCTGTTTCTGGGCATTTGTTGGTCTTCTTCTACCTTGGTATTACTTGGAATTGAACCTGCTATGTTCACACACAAACAGGTTGGAGGAGAAGCTTGTTCTTGTTGTGTGATGCAGCTATGACTGTGGTTCTTGCTCCAACCCTCTTGGCCGAGCTCGAAGCTCCCTTTCCCCCTATTGCTACATGCCCCACACGGTGGCCTAGTTAGTACAACTAGGGAGTCACCCCTCTACTAGTTGGGCACCAGATGGAGCAAGAAGAAAAGGAGAAAAAGGAAGGGGGTAGAAACGTCGCCCTGCAGTGGGAGCTGTCACTGCTAACTGCTTGGCCGTGAGCTGTTGGCTGGGGCATCGACGCACCTATTGGTTGGCTGCCCAAGCTGATGGTGTGGCGCTAGGGTGTCGCTAGGGTGAGGGAAAGGTGAAAGGAGGAAGAGGGAGCGTAGAGGAAAAGTGGGTGTAGCTATCATAGGTGGAAGCACAAGAAACGACCGCCGATTTCTCCCCCTAGGCTGTTGGTCGGGTGCTGCAGTTGAGAAGCGGTGATGGGCGTCATGCCAAGGGATTGATCGGGTGAAGAAGGAGATAAGGGAATGGGGTGACCGACCCACTAAAGAAATAATACTCAATTACTAGAAAAATTGCAACCAAGCCCAGAGAAACATAAAAATGTCATAACTATTGACTCGAATGTCCAAGTCAAGCGATTCTTTTTGCAATCTTTCAAACATAAGGTCATCTACACCCTCCAAGAAAGAAATTATATTAATCAGACTATAATACTTGATCAAAGCACTAATTGCATCAGTGAGTACTTAACTTAAATTTAATCAGCTAAATGATACACTAAGTGTTGTGCTTACTTAACTTAATCATCTTAATGATGTCAAGACAAGAAGATGGGTGACAACCTACTTGGGTCTCTTAACTTGGAAGGTGGTTTCTCCATGAGACCCCAAAATCGTCAACGACACAAACTTCCTTTATTGGAAGAGGAAAATGCAGTTCTACCTTCAAGTAATGAGCTATGACATGTAGAAAGGAATCATCATTCCATACAAGGAGTCAGTGGGAGATGTAGCTACTTGGGATGAAGATACACTCAAGAAGGAATAGTTGAATGTAAAGGCTATAAGAATCATCTATGTAGCGCTCACCGCCTCTGAGTTTAATCAAATCTCCTCTTGGGCTCAAGGGCCTCCTTGAAAACATCAAGATGGGCAAGGAGAGAGTGGTCGAGATGTATATAAGGATCAACACCATTATCAATGGACTTACTTCCTTGGGCACACCATGGATAGAGGAAACATCAAATCCAATATTATAAGGTCTCTCCCCACGACTTCTATAGTCAGAAGCCTTGGTGTGATTGCCACCGAAGAGCTCATTGGCAATTTTCAACCTCATGAGCCAAGACTTTACAAGCAAGAAGAAGATGAGAAGAAAGAAGAGAAGGAATTAAAGAAGATCAAAGATAGTGCTTTCAAAGCTCAAGTGGAGGCACTTGTTCTCCAATAACAACTTGCTTGTCAGTCCTCTCATCCTTCCTCAAGTGAAGATGAATCCTTGAGTGATCATGAAGTTAACAACTCCAAAGGGAAGAATTTCAAAGGAAAGTCATCCTCCTCCTCTGATTTATGGTGCTATAATGTGGGCAAAATGGGCACTACAAGAATGAATTCCCCAAGGAAAAGAAGTCCTACCACAACAACATCTATAAGAAAAGAGAGGACCACAAGAAGGATGAAAAGCACAAGAAGAAGGAAAAGAAAGAAAGTAGAAGCAAGGATGCATCCCATTCCACATGGGAAGAGTCTTCTTCTAGTGATTACAGATGCAATGAAGGAGAATGTCATCTTACTCTCATGGACTCTAAAAGTGAAGACATTGGTGACGTAAGTGAGGTAAGCTTAAATGAGTTATCCAAAGAATCTCTCATTGATATGATTGATGCTTCCCTCTCGTCTTATTCTCAATGTATGTCTAAAAACAATAGGTTAAGGAAGATCATAGATGATTTGTATGCTAAAATTGATTTTCTTGAGAAAAATGAGAAATTGCATCTTGATAGTATTAATTCTTTGCAAGGCCAAATTCTTGATCTTGCGCTCTAATACAATGGAGTTGAAGTGGACAACAATATCTACCTTAAGAATATCAATAGTCTTAAGGAGGGAAACCAAAATCGCCTTGATGAGCTTGTCTTACTTAGTACTGAAAATGATGATCTTATACATGCTTTTGATGCTATTAAAGATGAAACTAGGATTTATCTTGATGAGCTTATCTTACTTAGAACTAAAAATTCTATATTACTTGCTCAAATAAATGATCTTTGTTATCTTACTAAAGCCCTTTGTTTGGAGGCTGAATTAATTCATGCACAAGATGATCTTGCTAGTTTATCTTCTAATGTCATTACTCTTAGTGATGATAATCACAAACTTAGAGATTCCTTGCAAAAATTCCTAAAAGGGAAAAAGTCGCTCCATGAATTTCAAGATCACTCTACCCAAAAAGTTAGTACTAGTAGTTTGGGACATCAAGGGGGATCTCCAAAGAGAAAGACCAAGGGAAAAGGTAAGAAAAAGAGCAAGGAACCTCCTTTATTCCATGGAGAGTCATCTGGCTCTAAGAACCCTATGTTTTTTGTGCATTGTAATAGTGATGACAAATACTCTACTTATTGTCCTTATAGAGAGAAGGGGGCCAACACAGATGAAATGGGTCCCCAAGCTAACTACGGATCCCAAGATTTGAATTAGGCATCGACATCTTCCTTTCTTGTAGGTAAAAGGAAAATGGATTGTTGATAGTTGTTTTGTAAAAGCATATGATAGGCGAACTCAGACACTTCAACAAGTTAAAAAGAAAGGAGGATCGGTGACCTTTTGTGACAAAAACAAAGGTAAAGTGTTAGGTGAGTGTGATGAAGGTAACTCACTATGCATCAAGAATGTTCTTCTTATTGATGGCCTACATCACAATTTAATTAGTGTTAGCCAATTATGTGATTATGGTTATCTTGTTCTTTTTACTTCTCTTAAATTCTTGCTTCTAGATTCCCCCTTCTACAATGTTATATATATGGGAACTAGAAATGGAAACCTCTATGTTATTGTTCTTGATTCTATTAAGCCTATTGTTGGTAGATTCCTTGTTTTTAATTCGAATGATATATCCTTGTAGCACTATAGGCTTGATCATGTAATTTGAAGAAGTTGAGCAAAAAGGAACTAATAAATGGACTTCCTAAATTGGACTTTGAGAAGGATGAGGAATGCCAACCTTATACCCAAGGAAAGAAAAATAAATCCTCCTTTAAATCCAAAGGAGTCCTTAGTACCCAGAGATCTCTTAAACTTCTTCACATTGATCTATTTAGACCAATGAGAACTCAATCACATCATGGTAGCAAGTATTGCCTCATGATTGCTGATGACTTTTATCACTATACTTGGACCTTCTTTCTTGTTTCAAAAATTGATACTCTCGATGCTTTCTTGACTTTTTGTAAACAAGTTGAAAATGAAGCTTTTTTCCAGATGGTTTCTATCCGTAGAGACCATGATGGAGAATTTGAAAATGACTTGTTTGAATGGTTTTGTGAGGAACCCAAATATGCACATAACTTTTCTTCACCTCGGACACCTCAACAAAATTGGGTTGTAGATAGAAAGAATAGGTCGCTATAGAAAATGTCTAGGACTATCCTTCTAGAGTATGATACTCCAAAGAAGTTTTGGGCCGAAGCTGCTAGCACTTTATGTTTTGTGCAAAAGTAGGTTTTCACTCATCCATCTTTGAACAAAACCCCCTATGAGTTATGATGTGGTTGAAAGCCATCCATCAATTACTTTCATGTTTTCGGTTGTCCTTGTTTTGTTTTAAACACCAAGGATTACCTCGACAAGTTTGATGCGAGATCTTTTTTTTTATAATGAAATTTGAAGCAAAATCTTACAAGAATTTCTTTCTTGATTATAGAACTACAAGTAGAGCTTATAGAGTATTTAACATTTCATTGTGTAGATTAGAAAATCTATCAATTTTAAATTTGTTGACACTAACCCCTCTATTTCCAATCATATAGTGAATGATGATGTTGTAGATGAGGTGGTCCTCACTTGAGAGAGATCTACATATTTAACATTTAATTGTGTAAAGTAGAATAATCTATCAATGTTAGATTTGTTGACACTAACCCCTCTATTTCCAATCATATAGTGAATGATGATGTTGTAGATGAGGTGGTTCCTCATTTGAGAGAGATCTACATTTTTGACAAAGTAAAAGAGGTAATAGTTGATGAAGAAGAGAAAGACAAAGAAAAGAAGGATCCAACTCCATTCTTTGAAAAGCAACATCCAAAATAGTTCATCATAGGTAATACTTTTGAAAGGGTGAAGACGTGGGCCACATACAATAAGGAACAAGACGACAATGCCTTTATCTCACAACATGAGCCCAAGAGTGTGAAATAATCTCTTGGAGGTGATGAACATATCCTAGATATCCATGAAGAGTTAGAGTAGTTTGAAATGAACAAAGGGTGGACCCTAGTTCCAAGACCAAATGATAGGATGACCACTAACACCAAGTGGGTGTACCACAACGAGCTTGATGAAAGTGTCAAAGTCATTATGAACAAAGCAAGGTTAGTTGCTTAAGGTTACAATCATCAGGAAGGTATTGATTTTGATGAAACTTCTGATCCAGTTGCTAGACTTGAATCCATTATAATCTTACTTGGTTTTTCTAGATATAATAATTTCTTACTTTCTCAAATGGATTTTAAAAGTGTGTTTTTGAATGGTACAATTGAGGAGGATGACTATGTGGCTCAACCTCCCGGCTTTGAACATGATAAATTTTCTTACCATATTTACTTATTACCAAAAGCTCTCTATGGACTCAAACAAGCCCCTAGAGCTTGGTATGAGAAACTAAAGAACTTTTTGCTAGATGATGTCTATATCATGGACAAAGTCAATTCTACTCTATTTCTAAAACATACATCTTACAACTTCTTGATTATTTAAATTTATGTTGATGATTTTATTTTTGGCGAAACTAATATTGATCTTTTCATAGAGTTTAGTTCTCTTATGGAGAGTGAGTTTGATATGAGCATTATGGGGGATCCTACTTTCTTTCTCGACTTCCATATCAAGAAATCTAAGGAAGGCAACTTCATCAACCAAGGTAAGTACACAAGTGAACTTCTTAAGCACTTTAGGATGGAGAACGCCAAGCCAATGGACACCCCCATGTCAAACACCTCCAAGAATGACATAGATGAAGAAGGTGACAAAGTGAATGAGAAGTTGTATAGAGGTATGATTGGAAGTATATTATACATGATTGCCTCTAAAGCTGATATAATGTTTAGTGTTGGCTTTTTTTCTAAATTTCAATCAAGCTCTAGTAAATCTCATATTATAGTTGTTAAGAGGATTTTGAGGTATCTAGACAAAACTCAAAATTTTGGTCTATAGTATCCCAAGTCAAGGAACTTTACTCTTACTACTTATAGTGATGCTGATTATGCCAGTGCTTGATTGATATAAAGTGCACAAGTGACACTTGCTTCCTCCTACGGCCATTCTTAGTTTCGTGGTTCTCTATGAAAAAAAGGCATTGTGGCTCTTTCAACTATCGACGTTGAATACATTGGAACTGGGAGTTTTTGTGCCCAAGTCCTATGGATGAAGTAAATGCTCAAAGACTTTAACATCCATTATGATGCTTCTCCTATCTATTGTGACAATACTAGTGTTATTAATCTTTCCGATAATCTATATTACATTTTAGAGCAAAACATATAGAGGTACGTCATCATTTCCTTCTTGACCACATTGCTAAAAAAAGATATTTATATCACACATATGGACACGGAGAATCAACTTGTTTACATTTTCACTAAACCTCTAACTAGAAAAAATTTTCCTTTATTAGATCAAAATTGCTCATTACTTCCCTTGATGATATTGATATTCCTTATATCTAGTTGTTCTCATACCTATATGTTCTTGTTCATGTGTTGCTCACCTAATGCCTGCTAAGTGCTAAATTTTGCCTAGTTTTAATACCTTCTTCATTTGTTTTATCCATTTTTTGCAAACACATTTTTATCACAAAATAGTAGGCAATGATGAATGGAATGTTCCCCTATATGTTCAAAATGCATCAAAATATAGAAAAATAAATGCATATATCACTCTAGTGGCTTAGAATTAAATTTTGTATATTTTGGACGGATTGATCAATCAGTTGAGTTTGACTTGTAAAAAACTTGACTGATCCCAGGATAAGGACTGAACTAGTCTATAATATCGACTGAGTTTCCAAATGTCAGAACTCGTCCGACACTACTACTAGGTAGATTTTATAAAGGGTGTTGGTTTACTTTTCTCCCTCTCAACTAGAGAAAGTTGACCGATAGCCAATATCCAACATTCTTCCTCCAACTGTAGGGCTAACCCGACCTCTCCTACACCCTCTTTAGCCACAGGCCAACCGTTGTCACCTCTCCCAACCTTGACCTAGGTGGTTAGGCAGGCATCTGCTTGCATTTCTACCTTTCTTGGGTGTCTTCTCCTCTCAACCCAGCCTCCATGGCTTCCAACTAAAGAAAACGCACCGGACCAGCTGGAATTCCATCCTCCTCCACTGATCCTAGGCATGTATCCTTTTATGGTACCTCTTTCATCTTCAAACAAGTTGTGAACAGTTATAGGGTACTTCTTCCTAGGAATCACTTTCCTTTCCATGCCTTGTTTGAACCACATTTTGCAACTAGTGAGGTGACTAGGGAGGTCACGGAGGTTTTCAAATCTCACCATCTTAGTGTGTTGTGTGTAGAGAGATTGTGCTACATAAATTCCATGTCTAGCACAAAAGGAGGTCCATCAATTTTATGCCAATCTCATGTAGAACTGCACTACAATCGTGTCACCACCTAACATGAAAGTCATCCTAAATTCCATGATAGTTGGTACCAAGATTACAATTTCAGAGGATTCTTTGAATACCAACTTCAATGGTACTGACTTTTCAAATACATGAATGGCTTCCTATCCCAAGTACCTTGACTTGCTTGAACCCAAGATTGTCTACAAAAGCTTTGAAACTGATCTCACCCTTCTTGGTATACACAAGTTTTTAAAGAAACAAGATGTGCACTATAGGAAGAAATCAAACATTCCCTCTACTTTCCTTGATGTTAAGAATTGGCTCATTTCCTTAGTAGTGAACTGTAATATCCATCCCAAGAAAAATAAAATGGATATTGCAAAGAACAGTGCTGTCTCTTGAGTGATGTCAGAGTCAAATGGTCTCATTATATTCTACACGATATGACCTGCTTTGACTCAGGGAAGAGCACCATTGGCACCCATCCCTGCTATCCTAACTTGATATGTGGTCTATTTTCTCACCAGTTGAGAAATCTCTTTTCCATGACCTTAGAGACAAACCTAGTCAGAAAGGTGTTTCTATCAGTGAGACCATTATCAAGATATCCTTCCATCCTACCTCCTCTACCACACCAGGTGGTTCCACATCCACCCAGGCCCCTCCACCTCGTCCTAGGCCTGACAGTGCCTCATTTTTGATGTCAAATGAATCCCTCATGGGATATATGATAAACCAACAGGCGTACAACCTCCAGGTTTAGGACCACATCTACTAGGACTTAGTTTAGAACATGTCACACATGAACTTATCCTGCAGCCATACCTACCCCACCTATTAGCCCTACCCTAGTGATGACTATTCTTCTTATACATATAGTAAGTTCTACTTGGCCCCTCCACCTAATGTTTCTGATACACCTCCTACTTCCAAAGGTGGACCTATCCCTATTTCCTCTCTTCCTACTATCCCTCAGCTTCTTACTTTGCCTCCTGGCCCTACTTCTACTCTACTTGCTAGCTCGGATGGAACTTTTATTCCCAACTTTAAGCATGTTAAGGCTCTCAAGAGTGAGGCATCTCCTGAGTAGAGAAAAATCTTTGTTGGTGTGGTCCTCATACTTTTATTCTATCTGATGATGAGGAAATGGCTGATGAAGATGATGATGATGATGTTGATGTTGGTGATGGTGAGGATGATGGCAACAATGGTGATGGTGGATCTGACGATGGTGGTGAAGAAGTAGAGGCTACACCTGCTGTCAAAGATGCACCTTCAGATGGAGATAAGGACTACCCGTCAGAGGATAAAGAAGATGGCCCTTTGACCTAGATTCCCTAGATGTTTAGTTCTTAGTCTATAGAGTGCTTATCTAGGTCTATTTATGTAGACTTTTTATGTATTGAACAACTAGGCACTGTATATGAGGATTACTATTTTTACATATCTTGTTGTTTTCTTTGTTGCTTTGTGATTTTCATCTTGAGCGGACATATCTTTTGTTGTAATCCTATCATATGTACCTTGAATCAGTGTTTGGTTATATCCTATGGGTTCTTGGAATGTGTTACCATATTTTGATTATGACTTTAGTATTTTTTTCTCTCTATTGTTTGGTTCTTACTTAGTGGTTTCTTATGTACTTTGTGCCTATGGATAAGATTGTGTTTTTATCTCTTCTACCTACTACCTTTTTGAAATGACAAAAGGCTAGAGAAAATGAGAGATCATGTACTATATGTACTAAAGGGGAGATTAGAGCTCAAGTACATATCGAATTTAGATATTTTTCTAGTTGATTATCTGATATATCATGTGTATTTGGGATTAATTTAAGGTACTAGGTACATGAAAAGGATCAATTGAATCAAGCCCTAGATTGATCTACTTCAAGGCAAAAGCTATGCAAATGCACTTTCTTGGAAAACTCCCAAAAACCTTTAAGACAATTTTTTTAACCATTTGTATTAATGCTATGACTTGTAACGAAGATGACAAAAAATCAAGAGCACTTAATTCGAATGGTTAATCACTCAAATGACATTTTCCAAAATTGATCCCAAGATGTATGATTGGTCGAGTTTCTTTCCTAGAAACTAGACCAATGCCTAGTATTGATCTTGGCTAATGTCTAGGATTGACAAGGTTTATGCCAGGTCAAACTCGACAGAATCCCTGCACTGGAAAATTAGATTTAAGTGATTGGTTGAATTTCATCCAGGAAAAACACGACCGATGCCTAAAATTTTCTTTGTCATATAGTTCAATTGCTCAATTTTTTTTACTAAAAGTTGACCGACTACACTGTACAGAGTGTGTAGAAAAAGTGATTATAACCATTGGAGCATTGCAAAACTCAAAATTATATCTGTTAGAGCACCCCAAACAACTCGAAAACATTCCTTAGTGCTCGTAGACACTAGTGGACATCCCCAACTATAAATAGGAACCCTTGGGCTTCATCCCAAGTTTGCTCTTTCATGCTATTCAAGATCCTAGCTATAGTGAGTGCATTCAGTCCCCTAGAGCCCCCTTTCTCTCTATTGATTGCAAATCAAAACATCCATATGAGTGAGATAAGATATGTGTGAGAGAGTTATTCCATTGTAGTCTTGTAAAGGTCTCAAATCTTCCCTTTCCCCAACCCCTTTGTTAAAGATCAAGTTGATGAAAGCCTTTCCAAGTGAAGGAGAAGGTGCAAAGCTTCTCCAGGTGGAAGGAGAGGGTGCAAAATCTTATCCAAGGTCAAAGAGAAGGTCAAGGTTGAAGATCCAGGAGTAGAGTTGGTAAATCCTTCAAGGAAAAAGACTCAGTGCAAGAAGGGGATCTCCTTGGTGAAGGTGTCCAACTGCTTGCAAGAGTGGGTAAGACATTTTAGAGGTAAAAGGCTCTATATCAAAGGATATGTAAGTCCTTGATTGGTTTATTGGATCCTTTTGGTCCTTAAAAAGGAGGCTGGGTCTCTTTGTCCTGAAAAAGGAAGGTCATATTATATGTCTTATAATGCAATATTAGTATGCAATTGTTGCCAAATCCTAGAGCTTGACCTATCTAGGTAGTGGACCGACTTTCTCTAAGTTTGGAGATTGGAACCACTCTACATAGCTTGTTCTCGCATTTGTGCAATCTTTATCATACTTGCTATGTTTGCTTAGGTGCACATCAAATTACATATTTGCAATCCTAACAATTAAAGTAATTTAAAGGTCTAATTAGTTTTGTTTAAGTGCTTGTTAACTCTATTCACCCCCCCTCTAAAGCCCTTTGATCCAACAATAGTGTCATCGATTGCTGATGATTGAACAAGGTTGGAGACCGCTGAGACTAGAGTCACCACTTCCATCGATGAATGAGGGTGAGCATCCAACCACTATGAAGGTGACATCAACGACTGAAAAGAACATGAAACCATTGGCAACCAAAGTGAAAGTAGGGCATTGGTGACTGATATGAAATTAATATAGTGACCAACTAGGGGGAACAAACTCATTGACCCCATAGAGAGAGAAAGCTTAGTGATGACATGACTCAACACTTGGAGACCATAATCATCAACATTCTTGTCGACCACTTGAACAAGACAGAGAAAACCTAAGCGACCATCATGGGACTAAAACCTCATCAACCACATAGGCCAAAAGAAGTTGGTCATCATCAAGAATCTGAAGAGCCACTAAGATGCAATCCATAAGAAAGGAGATCAAAACAAAATCCGAATTAACAACTATCATGAGAGAAAGCAAAACCATAATTTTAGAGAGAGAAACCAATGTTTATACAACCATGCAAGGGACAAAACCTCCATCCCCAAGCAAGATTCTCTGCACCAAGATTAGGGTTCATCCAAGAAGAGATATCTACTCAAGATAACTATGTAAACACAAAACCAATATCAAAGATATTTTCTTTCTACTTGTAACCACGTTTTTAGGGTAGATTAAGTACATGCAAGATGGAAGTATGCAATAACTATGGATAAAGTTATTTAAGTCTCCTTAGAGTTCATGTAGAAAACTCCAAACAGCAAGGTATCTTGAAGAAAAAGGTTAGGAAACCCCATATTGAGCACTCGTAATGGCCAAACTAGCTCCACCTCCAAGAAGGAAGAAAACCCTAGGTCAAGGAAGCAAGGAGAGAGCAAAACCCTAGGTATTAAGGCAAAGAAGAGAAGTTCTTCAAGCTCTAACTTAAGCACTACCACAGAACACCATTAGTTCGAACAAGAATAGAAATAAGAATAGGGTAGAGCAAAGAAAAAATATATGTAGAGAGAGATCTCACTTACCAAAAAGAAGGAGATGAGAAAGGTAGCACCACATGATCCCAAGAAAGGTTGTTCTAATCCCTAGATCAGCATGCAAGGGGGTTCATCCACCTTCTCCAAGCTTGAGCTCCACCTTCACCACCAAGGTCAAGGGGACGAGCTCCAAGAGAAACTAAAGAAGAAGAGAGAGAAAACTAGGTGTATAAAGAGAGTCTAGCATGCAAGGAGAGAGAGTTATATAGCTTTGGGTTGGAGAGAGAGAAAAAAGGTTAGGTGTCATGCTAAGACATGTCATGTGTCCAAGAGACAACATCCATGCAAGAACCAAACTCAAGCATGAAACTAGGGAATTAAAATCAATAAAAACCAACGACCAACTTGGTCTCGAAAACTCAAATGACTGCTAAACATTTTCAATGACCAAGGTGATCAAAACTCAACAACCACTAACCCTAGATTCTTGGCGACCTAGAGGGTCACATGCCTCATTGACCTCCAACACCAAAGGGTACACACCAGACCTCATCGAAAAAAGATAAAATGGATCACAAGATCCTTGGCAAATGCCAAAACAAGGGTTCATCGGTCAAACACCCATAAAGGTCAACCATCCACTTAGGGCATCCAAGCAAACCCTAATTCTCAATACATGATGCCATCAGTCAAAGCAAGGTGTAACAAGGCTCCCCAATGCACCACTCTCTCCAGCATGATGTCAACACATGTGAGGCACAACATACATGCGGAAAATTGTAAGAAAACCCCTAAAGATGGGGAAATTGCAATCTGGTCCAATACAAACAAATTAAAGCATAACTAGTTCAAACATCATCCAAATTGGGCCAAACTTGAGACATAATCTTGTCACATGTTATAAAAGAACACCATAAGGTTTGATTAAGGTTTAAGCATGTAACTATTCTAAGAAAGAAATATCAATTAAAAAGCAAGGTCAGGGGTCTTACAACCATAAACCCCTAACAAGGATTTCACCCCAGAAATCCTATGCAAACAAAGATGAGTACTTCCTACACATCTCATCCTAAAAATCCAATGTAGATTCCCCCACACCACAGTGATTCCAAAAAAACTAAACTAAAACTATTTCCTTCTTCTTTAACCTCTTCACCCTCCTATCCAAGATCAACACATGATCCTCAAAATATGACACATCCTCCTCCAACATAACCTCCACTTATTGTAACATCAGCTATGTAACCTGATAACACTTCCTCAACATGGAAACATGGAACACATCATTCAACTTGTGCAACTCAGGAGATAACTCCAACTTGTAAGACACCTTCCAACACGAGCCAAAATAGGGTAAGGTCCCATAAACCTAGGAGCCAACTTACCATTCTTACCAAACCTCAACACACCTTTCCAAGGAAAAACCTAAAGGTGCACACAATATCCTACTTGGAACTCCAAATGCCTATAGCATGAGACATTTGGCTATCCTCAACTACCTTCAACAGTTGTTGTATCACCTTGATCTTTTCTATAGTATGCTCCACTAGCCCAGGACTCAAAAGTTGATACTCACTTGTCTCATACCAACAAAGAGGTGACAAAAATGTCTCCCATACAAGGCTTCATACGGTTCTATGTCTATACTCCTCTGATAATTTTTGTTGTAGGAAAACTCTATCAATCACAGGTGTACATCCAAACTACCAAGAAACTGCAATGCACAAACCCTCAATTGATCCATTAAGATTTGAATGATCCTATCTGACTAACCATATGTCTGTGGATGAAAAGTTTTACTGATCCTCAAATGTGTCCCCAAAGCTATATGTAAATGTTTCCAAAAGAGACTTATAAATTGAGGACATTTGTCAGATACTATGGTAACTAAGATACCATGCAAACAAACTATCTTGTCAATATATATCTGTGTAAACTTGTTTATTGTGTGGATCATTTTAGTTGGAAATAAGTGAGATGACTTGGTCAACCTGTCAACTGTCATCCAAATTGAATCATAACCTTTGGCTATCCTAGGAAGACTAACCACAAAGTCTGTGGTAATATGATCACATTTCCACTATAGTATTTGCAAAGGATGCAACATCCCTACATGGTTATGATCCTCTACCTTAACCTACTGACAAATTAGATACCTATCAACAAACTCTGCAACATCATGCTTTAGACTAGGCCACCAATACAGATCCTTTAGTCTATGGTACATCTTGGTACTGCCAGGATGCATCCTGTACATCAAGAAATGAGCTTCTTCAACAAACATCTTCCTCAAGCCATCAACATCTTGAACCACTATCATGTTATGTAAGGAAATTATCCCATCATCCTTCTCATGGAAACCATCATACTTCTTGTTTCCAAACATTACCCTAATATCTTTTATCATGGTATCATTATGCTACACATATCTAATATGTTGGATCAATGTAGTCTTCACTGAGAACTGTGTTAGTAAGCCTGCCAATAGAGAGACCTCCAATTGTGCATTCACTTGGAAAAGTAACACTAACATGTATCGCCTGTGACACACCAAGGCGTGTAACTGAGCCTTATCCACAGATGATGATGAAGAAGACTTCCAACTCAACGCCTCTGCTACCATGTTTACCTTTTCCCTAGATGGTAGTCTATCATGCAATCATAGTCCTTCATCAACTCCATCCATCTCCTATGTCGCATGTTCAACTCTTTCTTTGAGAAGATATAGTAAACGTTCTTGTGTTCGGTGAAGATTTAACACTTCTCCCCATATAGATAGATCCTCCAAATCTTAATGGCATGGACCACTACTTCTATCTCCTGATCATGCGTTAGGTAGTTCTCCTTGAGTTTCTTAAACTATCATGAAGCAAAAGAAATCACATTCTTGTCTGGGATCAGTACACATCCCAAGTCATTCCTTCAAGCATCATACAGATGATGTAGCCTTTTCCTTGCTCTGGTAGAACTAACACTGGTCCATTATTCAACTTCTCTTTCAACAACTAGAAAGAACATTGAAACTTGTCATGTTAGAAAAAAGGAACACCTTTTCTTCTCAAGTGTGTTAGGGGTAACACCATAGCACTGAAGTTCTTGATGAATCTCATGTAGTAGCATTCCAAGCCTAGGAAACTTCAAACTTCTATCAATGTCTTAGGTTGTTCCCTCCCCAAGGCTGAATGTACCTTCTTTGGGTCCACACAAACACCTTTATCAGATATGATGTGACCCAGAAAAGATACTTCAGTCAACCAAAACTTGCACTAGCTAAACTTAGCATACAACTTGTGTTTCCTCAATAATGTCAACACCAGGCGTAGATGTTGCTCATGTTGTTGTCTATCTCTGGAGTATATTAGGATATCATCGACAAACACTACCATGAACTGATTTAGATATAGTCTAACACCATGTTTATCAAATCAATGAAAGTTGTTGGAATGTTGGTCAACCCAAACGACATAACCACAAACTCATAGTGACCATACATAGTCCTAAAAGTAGACTTCAGTATGTCATCCACCTTGATCCTAAGCTAGTGATATCTCGACCTAAAATATATCTTAGAGAACACTATGGCACCTCTCAGCTGATAA
Organism: Alisma plantago-aquatica; assembly: GCA_963693085.1. Classification (NCBI taxonomy): domain Eukaryota; kingdom Viridiplantae; phylum Streptophyta; class Magnoliopsida; order Alismatales; family Alismataceae; genus Alisma; species Alisma plantago-aquatica. Next base: position 224,594,818 of record OY856413.1, read on the forward strand.
AATAGATCGTCTATCCTCGGAAATAGAAACTTGTTCTTTATCGTGACCTTGTTCAACTACCCATAATCTATGCACAACCTCATGGAACCATACTACTTCTTTACAAGCAACATGAGAGCACCCTAAGGGGAAGTATTTGGTCTGATAAAACCCTTCTCTAGCAACTCCTTCAATTATTTCTTCAACTCATGCATCTCTATTGGTGCCATCTTTAGGGTGACTGCACTATAGGTTGTGTTCTTGGAGCAATCTTGATCTCAAAATCAATCTCTTTAGGAGGGGGAACACTAGGAAACTCCTTGGGAAAGACATACTCAAAATCTCCCACAATTGGCACCTCATGTATACTAGGATGCCTCACCTTGGTATCCACAACATGTGCCAAGAAAGCCTCACACCCCTCTCTCATCAACCTCTTTGTTTCCATAGCCAACACCAAACATGTCGGAAGGATCCTCCTATCTTCTTACAAGACCCACAAAACATATCCCTCATAGAATGTCTCCACCTTGCAACCACACTCCAAAACAACCTTGTACTTCTCCAAGGTATCCATCCCAAGGATCATACCAGACCCATGCATGTCAAGTGGCATAAGATCCACTTGAATTTTGTGTCCTGAGAAAGAAATAACACAAGATGGACACACCTCCCACAACTCAGCAGAACCAACAAGAGGGGTTTCTAATAGAAGACTATCATATCTACTACAAATAGGCAGATAATAACTATTATTACCTCTCTGGTGATAAAAGAGTGTGTCACCCCCGAGTCAACCAAAATAGATATAAAAGAAGAAGTAGGCAAATCAGAATGAAAAAGTTCCATTTGACCTATTACGACTCATGGAATGACCACTCCCTTTGTCTGACACATTGCTTAAATCTAGTTGTTTCATGTTGCCATCCATGTCTCTTCCTACTGGCCCAAAAGATCCTACCTATGATGCTTGACCGCATACTATACCACCACCATTACTAAACTAATGTTGCTAGGAACCTAACTGGCCTTGCCTCGATTGTTGTGTCACCTCCTCATCCTTCATAGAGATATACCATCTAATATGCCATAGTTTTCCACACTTGTGACATGTCCTAGTATCATAATATGGCCTATACGACCCTGTCATTGACACATATGCCGCACTATGTGCTCCTATCGGTGAAAAGCTATGACTTTTGCCCTTTCTAGGGGAACCACTATGACTTCAATGTAGATCTCGACTTAGAAAAAGTTACTCTATGTTGTGATTTGGCTGAAGAAACCTTGACTTCTTAAATCCACTAGAAGAATGTCCCTGAAACTGAGTTGGTCTCTTCCTAGCATTGGCTTGACACTTCTTGATAGCAAACCTCTCAATCTACCTAACTGACTCTATAAAGGTAGAGAACCTCTCTCTGCTCTCCAAAGCAGACACTATTGTGGAGAACTTTGTGCTCAGCCCCTTCTCAAACCTATAGATTCTCTCCTTATCCATCGTCACCATGTGAGGACATAACCTCATAAGTTGTATAAACTTCATCTCGTATGCATTGATAATCATGGAACCCTAATGTATCTTCTCACTCTATGTTATCTTCTCATCCATACATGTCTCCAGGAAATATTGGCTTGCAAACTCCCATTGAAAATTCTCTAACTAACCACGACTAAAGGTCTCCTCTCCTCCTCTATGGCCCACCAATTCCCTACACCCCTTCAACATATACATTGCATGCTTCACCATGTCCTCTTATGGGATATTGAGGACCTTGAATGCCTTCTCAAGCTTTATCCATAGCTACATCCTTCGGGTCTACTGTACCCACATACTCGATCGATCCAACACGTCACAATCATTCAAATGTCTTCCCAAAACCTTGGGATTCCACATTGGGGAAAACCACCCTAGGTTAAGGTATGTGCTCGCTATCTTCCATATGCATAATTGAGGGAATCACATGTCCAAACATGGACTGGAAAGTTGGATTGGACATGGTTGTTGGGTCAAACTGCATTATATAACAAATAAGAAACATAAGAAACAAGGCAAGGGTTAACATCTAATGTGAAGCATGTTAACCATAAATAGATATATTACATGGATATATTACATCTTTTATTAAGTCCTAAGGAAATGAGGTATACCAATGAATTCCAACTGACCACTACTAAGTCAAAATTAGTTCCATACAAGATCTGTAAGAGAGCCAGATTTCTAAGATCTCATCTTCCCTCAGTCAGTATGAGTCTGCCGCAGTGACATATAAGTCCAACTGCAAACCAACCTAGTTCATCCTTGGTATATAGGTCATGGCACTTGTAACGGCCTAGTCTGCCATTAAAAGGTCACGATACTAGTAAAACTAGGGTATACACCCCAACCATCTGAGGTACAATGATATTTGTCCTCAATATCATCATATATACTGAATCATCATCATCTGAGACACGGCCTCGACCGTTCTATTGCCAAGGTATGACCGCAACCATCCTTGTGAACAAGCATATACTCAACAGTATACGACTCTAAGCTTCCACTAAGGGAACCCTGTTTCACCATCCAACATGTCCTGACACTGGAATGGATCTATGGCCAGAGCAACTACATGGTTAGGGTTTCACTTAATTAGTTAATGTTAATTGGGTATCTTTTAACTGCATCAATCAAGTTATAAGCAAAACCCTAAAAGGAATCTACAAAACATGGTGTGTATTGCAACTTCAGAAGATGTAAAATGTATGACATATAATGTTGATCAAAAAATCACATTGCACTACTTCATTTCCATTCATGACTCCATACTCATCATCATACCATCACAAGTTCCAAATTCCCTGGCATATTATAATAGAGGATATCACCTTCATTTAGGTACAAGACTATGCCCAAGGTGATTAAACCATCACATCATTTCCTACAAAAACATCATTACCTTTCCATGCCACATCAAGGATCATCATACCATCACCATATAAGAGACACATAAGATGGATACAACATTATTTAGAAGCTATTATGTTCATGTACAACAAATTAGGGTTATAATCAGCATAGAGAGAGAAAGTAATTTATTATCATACTACTCTCACAAGAGCCTATGTACCATTATCTCTTGCTTTCTTTAGGGTTAGGTTAAGCATGATGAGTGAAATTAGCATTAAAAATTAGCACTTTACAAAGTCTCTATGTTTATATACATTCTAGGGAAAAGGTAAGACTAAATAAACATGTATAACTAAGCACTAACATGTTAGGGTTTCAAAACAACCATTATAGGTAAAGCCTAATTACTATCATTTCCCACAATAATGGAAACAACTAGGTCAAATGTTACCAACATAGAGTCTACAAAACATGATAATCATATGCACCAGAAATCTTCATCGAGCACTTAGGATTTTTAGTGTCATTGACTATTGATGATTGAACAAGGTAGGCAACTACTAAGACTGGTGTCACCACTTTCATTGATTGTTGAGCATGACCATCTTCAATGACTACTTGGGTAGGTGACATCATCGACTGAAGAGAACATGAAACCATTGTCGGCCGAACAAAAATTAGGGCATTGGTGACCGATGAGAAATCATTATCACACATAGAGACCAACAATGGGGAATAACCTCATTGACCGCATAGAGAGAGCTAGCTTAGCAACCACATGACTTAAAACTTGGCGACCATAATCATCAACATTATTGGCAGCCACATGAGGAAGAGAGAGAAAACTTAAGTGACTGTCATGGGACCAAAACCTCATCAACCACATAGTTCAAAATAGGTTGGTCATCATGAAGAATCTAAAGAATCACCAAAGCACAAACCACAAGAAAGGAGATCAAAATAAAACCCTAATTAATAGCTATCATGAGATAAAGAAAAACCATAATTATTAAAACTAGACATTTAGGGATGGAAACACACCCTGATGGTGCCAGAGGCGATGTCCAATGGAGAAATATAATCCATTAAGGAGGAAGGTGGCCCCTAAGAAGCTACCCAAATGTGGACAATGTCCAAGTTGTTACTTCCACAAAGGATTGGTCGACACCATTCAAGAACCCAATTGGAGATTTGGATACAAGGTTCCTAAAGACAGATCTAACCGTAGAAGATGGAATCATCATCATCCCGCAAATAGAAGTTGACGAAAGTGTTGCTCTGTGGAAGAACATGATGGGATATATTATTGGATTTAAACCCCATATTCTAACCCCTCAATAGAACCTCATGGGACTCTAGAAGCCAACCAGAGCAATGGAGGTCCTTGGCAAGGCAAGCAGAAGCTTCATCATCAAGTTCCAGGAGAGAGCGGGCATGGATTTTGCCTTGGAAGGTGGTCCACAATATGTGAAAGGGAAGCCACTGAACCTCAAGAAATGGGATAAGGGAGAACCGTTAGAGCAGGAATGATTCTCCTCAGTTCTAGTATGAGTGAAAGTCATGATCCTGTCGCTAGAGATATGGTGTGAGAAGATGCTTGCTCGCATTGCATTGTTACTGGGTAAACCCCAATGCCTTGATAAACAAACAAAAGCTAGGAACATAGTTGATTATGCTAGAATCAACGTGCTTATAAAATCAACATCAACTATTGCCAAAATGGTGAAACTAAGGACAGATAAAGGAGCCAATTATTCAATCATGATCAAATATGAATGGATACTTGAAAAATGCCCAAATTGTGGAAGTTTTGGACATGAAAAGAACCTCTTCAAACCATTGATCATGTAGTAGAATAAAAAGGGTCAGACGTAGTAGAGTACACATGATCGTGATTCATTTTCTCACTCCATGAACCAACTATCCTACTAGGAAGCAACACAACATTCCACTATTTGATAAAATGTGTAAGATAGAGAAGCACCCCCACAGACCCAGACACCACCTGAGAAAGGCAAGGACAAAGATGGGTTGGAAAAGTTGAGAAGGACTGTTAGCCCAGGAATAAGGGTTACAAGGATTCCAAGTGCTCCAAGAAACTAGGAACACGAAAAAGAATCAGAGAATATGTTCCAAATCTTGGAGGACCTAGATACAAATGCATCTGTTGTGGTTGGTGGCAAGTCAACCCACAAGTTCAATGGTTGACAAACCAACCATAGTTGCTTGGAACATCAGATGCTGGTCAATCTGGGACAAGCAGGATGTGAACTGAGAAGATCTAAAGAGAGAAAAGGTATATATGGCTCTCCTAATATAAGTTAAAACCAAAAGAAATAAAATTAGCAAGGCTATGAGGCACACCTGGCCAAAGGCTAATTGGATTGATAGCTCACAGTTGAGCAAAAAAAATAGAATATTGGTGTTCTGGGAGAGTAGTGAGTACACTATTGCCCCTATAATTCAAATGCAACAATTGATTCACTTTAGTATAGTGGTGGGAGATAAGAAAATTGAAGTAACGACATGTTATCTAGAAAACGATTATTCAAAAAGGGAATCCTTTTAGGAAGATTTAAAGAATATCAGTAGCAACGAACAAGCACCTTGGTTTGTCATTGGTGATTTTAATGTTATGAGAAAAGTTTAGGAGAGGAGTGGCAGAGCTTCACTATCCACTAAATCTATGCTAGACTTTAATGAGTCAATCCTAAAGACTAATTTGGTGGAAGTAGATTCCAGGGGACCGTTCTTCACTTGGAACAATCAGCAACTGGGCAAAAACAATACTAGAAGCAAAATTGATAGATCTTTCTGCAATTTGCAAGTGCTCACTACCTACCTGAAGATGTTGTTAGAAATCATGTCGTCGATTTATAGATATCACTACACCCAGGTCCTACATCTGGATGAGGAAAAAAGGAGGAGGAACTACCCCACTCGATACTCTAATGCTTGGCCAAGCCTACCAGGTTTCAGAGAAACTGTATCCAAGGCATGCAATGCAAAGATGGAAGGTAACCATATGTACAAACTCTGCCCATGCCTAAAAGTCACAAAGATAAAACTATAAACCTGGAATTGGGAGAACGCAGGGGACATCACTGATTTAGAAAGAAACAAAGAGAAGGAAGTACTTCAAGCCCAAGAGGAGTCTCACAAGGACCCAAGTAATGAATTACTATGGTAGATAGAAAAAGCAAAAAAAGGAGGAGGCCATTACCGCAAGGAACATTGAAGAATCCTTTGTAAGACCAAAATCATGCATTTTCTGGTTAAAAAATGGATATTCTGACACTAAGTTCTTCTATGCATCTCTAAAAACAAGAAGAATGAGAAATTAGATAAAGGTTTTGGAACATGAAGGGAACCAACTAAGGAACCTAGAGGAAATCACTGATGCATTTGTACAACACTATAGAAAGATCTTTAATGTGCAACATAGGACCAATGAGTTCAATTGGCAGATGCTTCTCAAACTTGCAATGCATCAGTTGGAAGGTATGTGTGCTTTAGTCACTGATGAAGAAATCTTCAACATTGTTAAAAATGCAAATGATGGAAAATATTCCTGGCCCGATGGTCTAAATGCACACTTCTTCAAGTCCACATGGGATACTATGGGAAAGAACGTATGCACAGTAATAAAGAACTTTTTTCTCAAAGGGGGAATGTTGAGGGAACTGAATAAGACATATATTACACTCATACCAAAGACTAAGCAACCACATGATATAAATGAATGGCACCTAATCTCCTTATGCAACTTTGCTTATAAAATCATATCTAAAATCCTTTCCAATAGGCTTAGAGAGGTGTTGCCTGACATTATTAGCATCAACCAGTGTGCTTTTGTAAAAGGAATACGTATAGTGGATGCAATTCTCCTAGAAAATGAACATGTCCATGACTTCATGAAGACAAATGTTAAAGAAAAGCTCTATCTAAAGGCATACCTAAGCAAAGCATATGATTCTATCAATTGGGGTTGCTTGATTAACATCATGAAAAACATGGGTTTTCCTCCATGCTGGCTAAATGTGATTAGTGAATGCATGAATATAGCTTCTTTTCAAATACTAATTAATGGAGAACTGACTGAAATTATCCAAGATACTAGTGGTATCATACAAGGAGATCCACTAGCTCCCTATCTCTTTATGATCAGGATGCAAGGCCTAACAACAATCCTCATTGAGGCAAACAAAAAAGGATAGCTAAATCCATTGTGGGTGGGAAATGTGAAAATCTCACATCTAATTTTTGTTGATGACCTATTAATATTCTCCAAAGCTACTGAAAGAGATATTATAGAGATACAGAAATGCATGAATCAGTTCAAAGACCTATCATGACTTGAATGAATCCAAGAAAAAGCCAATTGTTTTTAAGCAAGACAGGAGCACCTAATCTCATTGACCAAATGGGGATTGAAGTTGTTGATTTCCCTATTAGATACCTTAGAGTACCTTTGTTTGTAGGTAGATTGACAAAGAAAATGTGCACACCACTTGTCGACAAAATCAAAACTAAAATGGAGTCCTAGAAGACAAATTTACTATCAATGGAAGGTCATCTTGAGCTGTTTATTTCAACTCTCATTGCCTATCACTTATTCTGGACCATGAATTTTCCCACACCCTAGAGCAACTATGGAGGAAATCAAAAATTTATTCCGTGACTTCTTGTGGGGTGACAAGGAGGATAGTATACATAAACATTCCATTGCTTGGGATGTGATATGTCGAACCAAGAATGAAGGGGGACTCTAAGTTAGAAGGGTTGAGGATTTATGCAACGAAGGCCTCACTAGACTATTATGGGACATTGCAAATAAAAAGAACTCCCTTTGGATATGATTGGTACATAGTAAATACATCAAGGAGGATTCCTTATGGTTGTGTGAAACAAAACATACACACATCTAGATGTGAAAAACTATTATCAGATTCAGACTAAAGATTCTGCCTCTCGTTAGATTTCAAATTAGAAAGGGAGATTCCATTTTACTCTCGAAGGACCCATGGGTTGATGGTGATTACCTTAATCAGTGTATTGTTGATGCAAACTCTCTGATGATGAGATCCAAGCTGAGCACAGTTATGTGATATTATAGCTGACGGGAGGTGGGTAATCCTAGATATTCAGGGCACTGAAGAACTATAAAATATATGCAAAGGCATTCATGTAGGCAAGGGTAATGGTCTCTACCATTTTGTGGACCCTCAACAGATATCCCAGAAAGGGGCATGACAAATGTGAAGAAGAAAACATGAAGAGTTGGCCTAGGATCAGTGGCTACAAAGCATTAAAGAATCTAAAAGGATCATGGTTAGCTACTGGAAGTTCATGCACAATAAAATGATCATTGAAGCACCAAAATAAAAAGAGGTTTCAACTTAGCCTCATGATGTTGCCTATGCAAGGAAGCAACATAATCTGATAAACATATCTTCTGAGAATGTAACTTCACCCTGGCTTTATGGGATATTGCTTTAACAATGCTCGAGATGATGTCGACCTATAGAGAGGACTTGATCAACATAAAGAATAAGAATCACAAGATTCTTTCTATGATCATAGTGTACCTCACCTAGGTTAGTAGGAATCGGGTCATTTTCAATGATTTGAATCTAGTCATCAGCAATGTGTGAAATATCATCCTATGTGATTATTAAACTTGCACATATAGGTTTTTTATTTGAGCTATGTTCTATACTTTTACAAAATTGGTTATAGAAATAAAGAGAGAAACACACTTATAGATAAAAAGAACACAATTTGAGAGAGAAAAAGCAACATTTCCTCAAGCATGCAAGGACAAAAACCTCCATCACCAAGTAATATTTCATGCACCAAGATTAGGGTTCGTCCAAGAAGAGATATCTACTCAAGATCACTATGTATATACAAATCCAAGATCAAAGATATTGTCTTCCTATTTGTAACCGCCTTTTTAGGGTAGATGAAGTACATGCAAGATGGAAGTAAGCAATAAATGTGGAGAAAGTTATATAACTCACCTTAAGGTTGATGTAGAAAACTCTAAACCACAAGGTAGCTTGAAGGAAAGGGGAAGAAGACCCTAGCTTGAGTGCTCCTCAGGGCCAAACTAACTCCACCTCTGAGAAAGAAGAAAACCCTAGGTCAAGGAAGTAAGAAGAGAGAAAAGCCCTAGGTATAAAGGCAAAGAAGAGGAGTTATTCAAGCTCTAACTTAAGCACTACCATGGAACACCATGGCTGAGGCCAAGAAGAGAAAGAAGAATAGGGTAGAGCAAAGAAAATGTAGGTGTAGAGAGAGATCTCACTTACCAAAAACAAAGATATGAGCAAGGTAAGACCACACACTCACAAGAAAGGTTGCTCCAGACACTAGATCAACATGCTAGGGGGTTAGGCCACTTTCTCCAAGCTTCAGCTCCACCTTCACAACCAATAACAAGGGGACGAGCTCCAAGAGAAACCAAGGAAGAAGAGATATGAAAATTGGTGCGTAAAGAGAGTATTGCATGCAAGGAGAGAGGGTTATATGGCTTAGGGTTGGAGAGAGAGAAAGAAGGTTAGTTGTCATGCTAAGAAATGCCATGTGTCCAAGAGATATCATCCATGCAAGCACCAAACTCAAGTATGCAACTAGGGCATTAAAAACAAGAAAAATATTGACCAAATTGGTCCAAAAAACTCAAATGACCATTGATCATTTTCAATGACCAAGGTGATCAAAAGTCAACAACCGGTAACCCTAGATTCTTGGTAACCTAGAGAGGTCACATGCCTCATCGACTGCCAAGACCAGAGGTTACACACCATACCTCATAGACTGAATAAAACATGGATCACAAGATCCTTGGAGACTACCAAAAAAAGGGTTCTTCGGTCAAACACCCATCATGGTCAACCAGCCACTTAGGACATCCAAACAAACCCTAACTCTCAACACATGATGTCATCACTCAAGCCAAGGTGTAACAAGGATCCCTAAAGTACCACTCTCCTACATGATGTCAAAATATGTGAGGCACAACAAGTATGTGGAAAATTCCAAGAAAAACCCTAAAGATGGGTAAATATCAATTTGGACCAAAATAAGCATATAAAAACATAACAATTTCAAACATCATCCAAACTAGACCAACTTTGAAACATAAGCATGTCACATGTTATCAAAGCACATCATAAAGTTTGATCAAGGTTTTAAGCATCTAATTATTCTAAACAAGCAAGATAAAACAAAAGACAAGTTTAGGGATCTTACACAATGGAACGACAAAATTGAGTTGAATAAATTCATCCTATGGAAAGATCCACAATATATTTCACAAATGTGTAGTGGCTATAAAGATAGTATGTAGTGGTAGAAATGTACTTATTGATTTTATACAAGATCGTACAATCAAATCCCAAGAAAGAGGCTATTAATGTCATATATTATTCACCTTTTGTAATATAACTATGATAATTTTTTGGAATTGAAGTGTGTGGCTTATGTGTTAGTGTATAATCAATTATGTTATGGGACATGCTTGATGTGTATTTTATGCAAGTTTTATTATGTTTAAGTGTCTTTTCTGATCTATATGTCTGTTAGATTTTCTTTGTGTGAGGATCAATGAATAAGGGTAGGATAAAAGAAACAGGATCATGGCGGAGGAGAAAGGGAGAATGGGATGAGAAAGTGAATGAGGATTAGGAGGAGACTTGTAGCATTGAAGAGGAAAATGGGAACAAGTACGGGGAGAACATCATCAATGATGGGAAGATAGGGAAAATAGAATAAGGGTAGGAGAAAAGGAACTATCAAAAGGAAAACATGATCAAGGAAGAGGAGAAAGGGAAAATGGAATGGGAAAGAGAGAAAGGATTAGGAGGAGTAAATTATCATTAAAGAGGAGAACAATAACAAGTAGGGGGAGAACAAGATCAATGATGGGGTGATAGGGAAAAGCAAATCAAGCCAGTAGAAAAGAAACTATCAATAGGAGAACATGATCAACTAGGAGGAGAAAGGCAGAATGGGATGAGAAAGAGAACGAGGATGAAGAGGAAAATAGTATATTGAAGAGGAGAATAATAAAAAGTAGGGCTAGAACATTATCAATTATGGGGAGATAGGGAAAAGTGAATAAGGTCAGAAGAAAATGATCTGTCAAAAGGAGAACATGATCAAAGAGGAGGAGCAAGGAAGAACAAGGATCAGGAGGAGAACAATACAATTGAAGAGAACATGAACAAGTAGTGGGAGAATAAGATAAATGAGGGGAGATAAGGAAAAGTGAACAAGGAATAGACAAAAGGAACTGTCAAAAGGATAAAAGGATCAAGGAGGAGGAGAAAGGGAGAACGGGATGAGAAAGTGATACAAACCTATTTTGTCTTTGTTAAGTACGTGTAGGTGTCAAAAAATACTACAACCAAAAACCTACCATCTTCCTTATCATGTCTGTATTGATTATGTATACTCGGCCATTTTTTAAACAATAATAATAAAAAAGAATGTTTTCTACCGTTTGTTTTATTTTGGTTCCTCTAGTCCAATGGTTACTTGTAAATGACTACACCAAATGACGTATCATAGTCTGACTGAACAACTGATATAAACTCAATTTCATCATTCAATGATTCACTTCCTTCCTTTCTACATGATCTTTTCAAGTCATCTCCAAGCATGAACTTTCCCTCTTGATCTATTCTCACAATCTCCAAGCACGAACTTGTCATCTTCATCTTTTCTGGTCTCCTCCAAGCATCAACTTTCTACATAATTTCCAAATCACCAGCTCTCGAAATAGGGGTTTTGGTAGTAGTAAATCACCAATTGTGATTCTTTTGAAAAATCTTCTCATTCTTTTCTCTTTTGTTTATTTTTTAGATGGAATGTCAATTCCAAAACAAGATGATGAAAACCTTTGTCATCGACCTAAATAATAGAATGAACCAACTGGACAGAATTGGAGATGTCAAGAAACATATGAAAATAGTAGGTTTTACTAGACTCCTACAGATTAAGTTGAAGAATCTCACTCTATAAGTTATCCACTTATTAGTAACCAAATTTGATTCAAACAACATAGACATGCCAACCCTCGGTGGCAAGCGGATGAAGATGACAAAACCTGACGTCCACTGAGTTTACGACATCCATGCAGGTTCCATCATGGTCGATATGAAAACAAGAGATCGAGACTCCAATAGAAACGTTATTGAGATGACTACAAATATGGGTCTATCACCTAACAGGATAAACTTCGTTAAGATGAAAAATGTGCATGGCAATATATTTGAGTTAAGAAATCCTAAAGATATATCCTGACTAAATATTTTACATGTAATAGGATGTGTTCTTGTGCCAACTACAGAACCCATTCAGGTTTAATACCTCAAATATCTCTATTATTTTGAAGGGATACAGAACCTGAACTGAGCAGGTTTGATCTTGACATATTTGAAGATTCATCACTTGACTTACAAAAAGAACAATTTCTTCAGAAGGCCATGTAGTGATTTGCACCTGCTAATAGTAAGTAAGGATTTTTAGAATATACTTTAATTCAATTTAATACCATAAATATATACTCAGTAAGACTCATTGTTACTTTTGGGTGTATTACTTAGATTTAGCTTTCTGTGGGGGACAACTTCCTCCGCCACTTACATGCAAAATGTAGACTTTTGTACCAAATCCTAAAGAAATCATTAAAGGAAATAAACCTACTCTTGAGCATCATAAGGACTTCGCTGAACACATGCACGCTGAAATAAAAAATATAGAAGATGGTGAAGACAGTGTTGCTTGTAAATCAATAGAGGAAAGGGTTTTTGAGGTGATTATTACCCACCACCCATTTTTGAAACCATAGTATGTGTTACCTTCTAATAGTTGTTGACAACAGTTGCGTGCAGTAATAAAGGTCTTTGGAAACACTACTCTTTATTTGTTGAATAAGACGAATGAGGATACACATAAACATGAAGAAATTCAATGAAAACCTTAGGGTTTAATTGAACCTTCTCCAGTTATTGAGGATGATGCTCATTCCAACTTCAGAATAATTAGAAGATGTTCCCCTTGACATAAGCATGGATGATGTCCTTAAAATTGTGAGGGATGTCAAATTAAATGCTAGTAAAGTAGCAAGATAAGATTTGTAAGAGAAGATAGCATGACAATGAGGGAAATTTTGGCAAGAGCTGTTGTGTGGACAAAGAAGGTTGAGAAGAGAAAGTAGGAAGAGAGCACAATATCTATTTCAGTAAGTCAAACAAGTTTATCTTCAAAATGTATTCTTGTTGAGTGTGTATTGTTAAGGTACATAAAATAAAAGTGGATGAATGTGTTGCGTAATTTTAGAAAAAGGTTGTCATGTAGAAGAAGAAAGGGCTTCAGAAGTACCATAGGAGAGGAGGAAGGCTATGCTGAAGAGGAAGGTGGAGGAAGGAGTGAAGGTGGAAGAGAGGATCACAGAGGGTAAGAAAGGGGTCGATAAGGTTCAAAAGAGGAAGAATATGGAAAAGGAAAGTAAATTGGTGTTGTAGATGAGAAGAGGAAGGAGGAGGACATGATTAGGAAGGGGGAGCCACCAATCCAGGAGGAGGAGGATGAGAAACGATGGGAAGGATGGGAACAAGGAGGAGGAGAAGAGGAAGAAGGAGAAGGAGGACATTAGCAGGGAGGGGAAGACATTGATCCAGGAGGAGGAATAGAGTAAGGGGAGGACTGGATTAAGGAGGAGGAGGACAACATCAAGGAGGAAGAGGATAGGTGCAAGGAGAGGTAGACACCGATTTAGGAGGAGGAGAAGAGAAATGAGGAGGAGGACAACAACGAGGAGGAGGAGAAGAGGAAGGAGGAAGAGGACAATAATAAAGAGGAAGAGGATAGGTGCAAGGAGGGGGAAACACTGATCCAAGAGGAGGATAAGAGCAATAAGGAGTAGGATAGAAGCAAGGAGGGGGAGGACATGTGCAAGGAAGGGGAGGACATGAGTGAGAAGGAGGATAAGAGGAAGGAGGAGGAGGGTAGGAGTGAGGATGAGGACAAGAGGAAGGATAGGGAGGATAGGAGCAAGGAGGGGGCGACACCGATCCCAGAGGAGAAGAAGAACAAGGAGGAAGAGGAGGGAAGTAGTAAGGAGGGAAATGACATACGAAAGGAGGGGGAGATACTAATCCAAGTGGAGGAGAATAGCAAGGAGGAGGCCATCAGAAAGGAGGGGGAGAAGAGGAAAATGGAGGAGGAGGATAAGAGCAGGGAGGGGGAGACATTGATCTAGGCAGAGGAGAAGATAAATGAGGAAGAGGACAACCATAAGGAGGGGGAGAACAAGTGCAAGGAGGGGGTGGACAATTGCAAGGAGGAGGAGAAGAGAAACAAGGAGGAGAAGGATGGGAGCAGGGAGGTGGAGACACTGATCTAGGAGGAGGAGAAAAGTAAGTAGGAGGAGGACAACAACAAGGAGGGAAATGACAGGTGCAAGGATAGGGGGGGCCTGATCCAAGTGGAGGAGAAGAGCAAGGAGGAGGAGGACAACAACAAAGAGGGAGAGAAGTGGAAAAAGGAGGAGGATGATAGTAGTAGGGAGGGGAAGACAATGATCTAGGAGGAAGAGAAGGCAAGGAGGAGGAGGGAGGCAACATGAAGGGGGAGGACATGTGTAAGGAGGGAGAGACACTGATCCGAGAGGAAGAGAAGAGAACCATAGAGAGGAGGAAAGGGATTGCGAAGGAGCATGAGAGAATCACAGAGGGGGAGAAATGGATTGAGAAGGAGGTGGAGAACACGAAGAAGCTTTCTGTAGAAAATAAGAAGGTGGAAGAGAAGAGTTCAGAATATGATGTTAATCCTCTTATCATCCGCTAAACAACTTCAAAGATCAAGTCTGACAAATCATTATGTCATATTGTGCCTATTTTACTAGGTGTTTTTTATAATATTTCTAAAATCTTGTGTCATTTTTCATGTTTATCTAGAAAAATATCAAAACTAAAGAGTAGGGAAGCTTGAGATCCGACTATGTGTTAGGGTTAAAGATTAATAGGATTCTAGGAAAACTATCAATCCACCCATTAAGAAATATTTATGTACTGATATTGATGAAATTGTTATCTCATAACCTAAGAAACTAAGGACATCATCATCAACATTTCAAAGATCCAAGCCCCATTATCAAAGATGCATAACTCACCACCAAAGAGGTTGTAAAGACCCGATCTTTACAATCAAATATTTACAAAATAATATCACAATCATAATCAATCTTTGTCACAATCATGCTTGTATATCAGAGTCGCGGAAGGTTACAAATATGATTACAAGTTTAAGAAATAGAATTTACTCTATCTAGTCTTCAACAGAGGACTACCCAGTGCACGTCTCTTCAAGCTCTTCCATCTACTACCTACCCATGAGTTCCCAAAGGGGACGAAACCACATATGGACCCCATTGAAGGGAAAAAAGGGGTCAGCAAAGCTGGTACTAAATCCAAATAATTGAACTATATACGAAATAGGTTTAGATGTATAATAAAAGCTAGGAAAGGACTATTTGGTGGACTAAAGGCTAACAAAAATAAATTCCAATATCAACTTCAAGATATCAAATCTTTCACAAGAATATCATTAAGCAAGATTCAATAATTCAAGTAGGCAAAATTTATCCAAGCTATTCACAAAGTATATCAATTTCTAGATATTCAATTTAATAAGCTTTGGCACCTTTCTATCATATCTTTTATAGGGCTAAGTGCCTTGTGTTCTCACACTCTAGGAGAGCACGACACTAGTGCCTTATTAGCTAATCTAGTAAATTGGGGGACAACTAATCCCTATCCACTGTGTAGGGTTGTGGGGTACTTGGCCCACTCAAGTGAGACAAAGATCTATAGGCCCAAAGCCCAATGGACCAAAGTCCATAGGGAGTCAAAACTCCAAATAGATCAAGTCTAGTGCCAAAATATTTTATCAACAATATTTCATCAATTAAAAAATAATAGTGGTGAACTTTCAAGAATAAATAAAGGTTTCAAAGCTATATGGAATTCATCACAAATCAAGATATATTTATGTCCATCAAGAGGCAAAATAGTTCAACAATGAAATAGAAGATTTAGTACCTCAATTATTCAGGACTCCATGGGGTTTTTAATCACAAGTTGGATCCAAGAGAAAACATCTACAAAGTTTGCTACAATCTTGTTATCATTTGTCCTGGAATCAATTACTTATTCATTATTTTCTATTTAGTTTCCTTTCCCAGTTAGGGTTATTATTTCATATTTTTTCTATGGTTATCAATATTAGATTGCCAACTAGGTTATATATTTATATATCTATATATCCAATGTTACATACTTAGTTGTTTTATCGTGTTGTCTCTCTGTTAGATCTAAAATATCATTATGTTTCTCATATATACTATGAATACATTTAGTCACTAAGATCTAGTATGTCTACTTACTAATATACCACACTAGGGATATTTAGGGTTTAATTCCACATACCTCTATCCATGCTACTCATATGCTAGTACTTTGATCTTAATTTCTTATATGTATACAAGTTGTAATATATCTTAGGCATTACATAATTTCATATTATTCCTTCATGATAAGATAACTAGTGGTTTCATTTGTAACTAAGAGAACACCAAAATACTCATATATAAATAACTAGGTCTCAAACATGTATATGAACATAATTACTAATATGTGAATGAAAAGATGAATAAGTTCCATGTAAAACTAAAATGTGTCATCATAGGAGTTATCAGAAAATATGAGGTTTTATAAAATTACATGGTTTCCCCTAAACATTATCCTCCATGTTTCAATTGGAATTTTGATCTAAGATGAAGTAATTCATAATTCCAAATATTATATCCAAGTGTAACTATTAGTATTCATAGTTTCAAGGTTTGGATTTATCACAAGGATAGATCACTCATAATGGTCGAAATTACTACTTTATATCTTATTAGCTTATCAACACATACATATGTATATATATATACATTGCTAGGTAATCCATAGGTCCAATTGTCTAGTTTTTGTTAGTTGATGTAATAGTTAGTTATAGATTATTACTATAGGTATGTTTATTAACCAATGCTTAGCAGAAGTGTATACATATAAAAGAAATAGTATTAGAGTTACCTATGAGAGGCAATTGATCCCATCCAATCAGCCTCCATCCAGTCATTGATGGGTCCTTACTGCCATGCATGGACTTTCTCTTCCTGGAGTTGAGATCTATACCATGTCTAGTATCTTGAGAAGACTACCACCTCAATGTCACAAGAAAGCCGTCGGGGCTCTAGGGGTTGTTCTGTCAGCAGATTCTTAGCCATAACTTTCCCTATGTGCAAGCGTTAGCATGGTCAACTATAGGTTGGTCAGCACAAGTAAAGTGTAGATTCTCACCAAGAAAGGTGTAGGAGATGGAAAAGAGGGGTCGAAGAACTGATCGAGGTTTGGATGCAGGAGAACATGAGGTGTCCATGTCTGGGCATTGTTGTTGGTGGTGAGGCAGGGCACTGCTGTTGCAGGTTGCACTAACATTGTAGGTGGCTAGGTTGGAGACAGTGTGGCAATCTCTGGCTGTTGGCGAGACCTAATACTGACTTGACAATGCAACAGGACCAGAGAGAAGCGTAGTGGCACCCCATGGTCTGAGTATGGTGGTGGTGACAGCGGCACTTGGCATATCGCGAGGAGGTGGGAACTAATGGCATGGCATGTGGGGGTGTCTGTAGGTTGATGGTGGTGGTGTTGACCTGTTGTTGTATATGGTGTTTCAGTGGAGGCATTCAAAGTAAGCAGAGGAGATCTGACAGATGAGGTTGGTGGTGGCCATGCTACCAAGGCATCAATGGTTGCGGCAGTAGATGGGTGGCGTCAGGGGGTCGTGGCTGGTGGATCTGAAGCTTCAG
Source organism: Alisma plantago-aquatica (assembly GCA_963693085.1). Lineage (NCBI taxonomy): Eukaryota > Viridiplantae > Streptophyta > Magnoliopsida > Alismatales > Alismataceae > Alisma > Alisma plantago-aquatica. Next base: position 224,612,610 of record OY856413.1, read on the forward strand.
TGACTGTGAGTTCATCTAGAAATCTGAGACACAGGTGTTGTTATTTGTGGTTGCCTCAGGGAGGAAGGAGCGATGCATGAGGAGGAGACGGATATGCAGTCTGGAGGGGATGCCCGGGTACTATAGGTGGCAGAATTTGGTTAGTAGGGAGACGAGGTGGATGGAGAGGTCGATGGGATCCAAGTGGTGGCGGCATTGGAGGCTTTCGTGATAATAGATGGGCGGCGGCATTCCTTGTCATCTTGGTTGTTCGACATGCAATGGTGGCTGAAGAGGGAAATCTATAGGTCAGTGATGGTTGGATCTGAAACTCTAAGTTGTAGGCGACAGTCATCGGGGCATGGGAGTATAGTGGGCTGAAGGAGAAGAAGTCACAATTGTAGCGTGAGGCTGCGATCTGGGGAGGACTAGGGGTCGGTGGCCTGGTAGAGACCGTCGGGCAGGGGTCGTGGCTTTATTTGGCGATGTTGCTAAGGTTACAGGGTGTTGATGATGTGAGGGGGTGAGGAGTAGTCATCAAGAGCTCAGTAACGGCCAACCCTACCTGGAGTTACATGGAGGGTGGAGGTCTAGGGTTTACAAAAGAGAGAGGGGTGAGAGAGTAACTAGTTTTCAGTTCTCTTGGTGGTGAGGCGGGGTGCTGAGAGACCACCTTACTTCTGTAATGCCCGATTCTGACAGCATTACAAGGAGAAGACGTGGGGTCATCCTCATAACCCTAGGTAACTAATGCTAAAAAAACATAACCATTATGCTTATTTAATAATTAAAAGAATTTCTATCCTATGAACAAGACATCCAGAAGCATATTTGACCATGGGTTCTCTTGCCATCACGGCAAATTATGAAGTAATAGTAGCACCCTTAATTATAACTTATGAGATGGATAATCTAATTGCTCTCATGTTCAATTCCTATTTATGATTAGTATTTTTCATTGATCCCAACCCATTGGTCAAATTGAGATCACCATATGAGCTTGAGGTCTAATCAAGGTTAAACACAAAAACATAAATTAGGACTAACTCACTTCAACAATGAAAAAGGTACTCAACTGAGAGACTAGGTCATAAATATTTCTTAAGTGAGAATAATTGGTACATTTAGACACAAGGAAATACAATTGAGGACAATTTTGTATCAAAGGTCATGATAATTTAAGTCAAAATAAGTAATTGAAATTTGGATTGAAGGGCAATATTGTAAATAAATTCAACCTAGGGGAAAAATAGCTCAACATAAAAATAATAGATAAATTTGAGTATGTTACAGAGGTTGTGAAGATTGTTTGCAATTTTGTATTGAATGCAAAGGTAATCATGTCTTTCATCCTGCATCACATGAGAATGATCAAACTACATGACAAGGATCTAAATACTCTTAGACCAAGAGAATGGTTGGTAGAAAATATAATTGAAGCATATAGACAGGCAATCAATAAACTAGAAGTGAAGATAAGGTTAGGCAAAGTAAAAGTGCATTTACCTCCCATTCAACATAAGTGTAAGTTATCCCTTGTTCCATTTTACAAACAACTACATGTTGATTTTCCTAAAAACTAGTTCGGTCGATTCCTATTCACTTTAAAGTTGTCAAGTAGACTTGAAGAATCATTATTATGAAAAGAACTACAAGCTTGAGACAAAATTCAAACTAATGGAAGATGTCCTCTAAAATGATTATCTTAAGGAGGGAAATGTCAACCATTCTGAATGTAATTATGTAAGTTTATAGCATATATATTATTACATGACCACATTCATCATCATGGATCTTGTTCTCAAGAACATTTTTCCTTTTATAGTCATTATTGTTCCCTTTCTCATCGTAATTGTTCCATTCATCATTGTCATTGATCATTTAATCATCCTCTTTGATCCTTTCAACAACTCCTTGTTCCATCTCTTCTCATACATAGCTTAGTTCTATATGCTCGATGTTACTATCACATTGTAGTATTTGATATTGTTTTTATTGTTGTGCAGTGTTTCTTCCTAGTTGGAAGTGGGAATCATTTCCATGAGATCGCTATTGATTTTCCACAGAACAATTTCTTCATACTGGATAGCATGCCAAGTGAAACTTCATGCAATGTGGATAGAAAACTACTAGAAAACTAATTGAAGAAAGTGTTAACTCCCTTTATGGAAGTTACAAGAGGGATAATGGACTGGGAGAAATGGGATTTGTAGTAAGCCTTAGTTCCTGAGAAATGAGATCATTTCAATTGTGGATTGTTATATATTCTATTTATGCAGCATTGGAAATGACAAATACCAAAGGAGAACTACAAGATTTGGACCCCCAATCATGTGTCATCTCTTTGAAGGATTTTGGTAGATAGAATCCATCTGTCCACTGATAATAAAGTTAGAGATGACATGATAAAGCATGCTTTCGATGGTAATACAAGTAGAGTGACAATGCAGATCTCCTTGCCCCCTCCTAGAACTGATGTAACAAACATTATTGATTAATGAAACAAATATGTATTATCATTACAACAGTTCACGTGTTTGAGAAAAATGGATTACATAAGATTCATGTTCCTTTTCTCCACATCCTTGTTCCTTTTCTCATCATCTATGCTAATGTTATCTGCCTACTTGTTCCTATTCTCCTCTTCTATTACTCCCCATTATTGTTCCTTTCCCCAGACCTTATTCATTTTTCCCTATCACCTCTTATTCTTCTTATTCTCTTCATCATTGTCTAGTAACAAAATTTATTATACGTTGACACATAAGCCACATAATTTGAATCCAAAAAAGGTATCATAGTTAATTCAAAAAGTACATTTCTACAATAGGAATGAGAATGGGTAGTAAAGGAACAACGTGTCAGAGAAAAGTATCATAGTGTCAGAGTAAAGGGAATGCCATGCAAGTAAATTTACAAGGCTTGGATGTCTGGAGATATCATGCAAGTAACCCTTGCTTTCTCAACAGAGGAGAATCACAATAGTGTAGACCACCCTTGCCCCTGCTCATGGGCTCATTCATGGAACAATAAGCCTTTAAAGTTTGTACCTACTGGACATGACATGCAAGTAACCATGTAAGGCATGGAATAGAAGCTTCTGCATTGGCTGGTTAGGAACCAAAAGCTAAATGCTTGGAAATTCCATGCCAGTACCAAAGTTGATCATTGGGAAGTCTTGGAGTCCAAGACCCAAAAGATAAGTGTCGTACAAGGCTTCCACACCCACATGGTTTGGCATCCATAACTTGTACAATTTCCCATTAGCTTTGGAAGGATTGAAAAAGTTTTGGAGTTACAATGAAGAACAAATGAAATCTTCCATTTCCATGATCTCAAATCGACCATTGTAGGAGGAGAGTTGGTTGTGGTGGTGGATATTGCTATCGTGGATTAGTAGGTGTTGTTTCCCTACTATAAGTTGATATTGGTACCTCCATTGGCCTTAATTTATACCCAGTCTATGATTCCTGTAGAAGCAAGGGTTTCACAAGCTCACCTTCCCTTGTGTAGTAGCAGTGATCAAAAGGTATTGGTTCACATTTTGGCACCTACCTACAAGAATGAGTAAGTGTGCCCGTAATAGCGACAACTTATGCCTAGCCTCTTGTGCTGGAGGTGACCATACCATAGAGTAAAGAACAAGAATGGGGAGTAAAGGAACATGGACTAGGAGAAATGAAAAAATTATGACTACAAGAAGAACAATGGGGAGTAAAGGAATAGGGATTAGGAACAAAGGAATAGGGACTGGGAGGAATGGAACAAGATTGGGGAGTAAAGAAATAGGGATTGGGAGAAAAAGAACAATGACGATGAGTATAGGAACAAGAATTAGCTGAATAGGAATAGGGACTGGGAGAAAAGGACCAATGGTGACGACTACAAAAACAATGGGGAGTAATGGAATAGGTATTGGGAGAAAAGGAACAATGATGATGAGTAAAATAATAGAAATGAGGAGAATAGGAAGATGGACCGGGAGAAATGGAACAATGATGATGACTACATGAACAAGAATGAGGAGTAAATGAATGGAAACAAAATAGGAATGACAACATGAGAAAATGATCCATAGAATAGGTGAAAGGTAGGAGGGAGAACAAGATCAATGAGGTGGATAAGAGCCAAATAAACTTATAGTGCCCTGGTATGGTCACCACTAGTACCAGTGGCCAATCACAGGATATCGTTGTCACAGGTGCATTTAGTGTTGTTGGTTGTAGGTAGGCGCTGAAAGGTGGCACAATACCTTCTAACCACTATTTATTCTCAAAAGAAGGTGAGCTTGTGAAACTCTAGCTTCAAAGGGAATCATTAACTAGCTATAAATTTAAGGCAACACCATCTCAATGTAGGGTAGCACCACCTATTAATCTATGATAGCCACAACTATCACTACAACCAACTCTCCTCCTACTCCACCGATGAATATGCATTTAAGAAATGGCAAAGTCTTGAAATCTCTTTATCATAGCTATAACATTGGTCAATTGGAGATCATGGAATGGAATTTCATATTTCTTCATCGTAACTCCAAATCTTTTCCAATTCTTCCAAACCTGATGGGCAACTATACCTCTTTGGAATCCAAACATTTCCAAACCTTCAAAACCTAATGGGGAAGATACGGGTTTTGGGATCCAAACATGTTGGTTGAGTGTGGTATAGGGAGCTTGGTTTATCCTATAGCTATGCTGCGACCGCCAGTGACTATCTAACAATGACAGCAGGTACTACTTTTGTAACGCAAAGCATAATTTCCAACCTCGGTGCATCAGTTTTGGGTGTACAACATGCGTCCTCTAGCTATGACGCCGCAGTCAGTGGTGGTTTTTATTGTTGTTGCTATGTATTGCAATTGTATTTATAATGAGATAATGAACAAGGACTATGACTACATGAACAATAATCTGGTTGTTCCTTTACTACCCCTTCTTGATCCTTTACTCTCTCCATTCTTATTGTTGTAGTCATCGTCCTTGTTCCCTTTCTCCTACACATTGTTCCATTTTATCACCATTCTTGTTCCACATGTTTGAAAAACTAAACAAGGACAATGATGACAAGAACAAGGATGGGGATTAAAGGATCAAATAAGGGGAGTAAAGCAACAATGGGTGGGATGTTAAAACATTGACCATTTTGTATTTGTATGTATGTGAAGTTGTTGTTGTTAGCTAAATTGGACATTAGCATACCCTTTGTTTTCATTATGAAAAACATTTCATACATGTGGATCTAATGTTCTATTCGAGTAGTTAAGCAATCAAGGTAATAAGGATATTCTACTAAGAGTAAAGGGGAAGATCCATGCAAATTGAAAATCAAATGCTCTTAATTGTATATGTATTCATGATTTTACTCAAATGTAAACACTTGTGCAAAGATATAATGTACAAGTACTTAGACATCATGTAAATCAAGCATAAGATCTTCCTAGTCCACTGATAACCCATAGCTAGGTTTCCCCCTAGAGTTAGAGTCACCATTACTCTTTGAAACACAAACTTAATACATGATTCAAAAGACTGAAATAGGGACATCCTCAGTCGAGAAACTTGTCAGCCGAGACACACTCAATCGAAGCTTTTGTCTACCGAGAAGCACATCAGTTGAACATCTGAGCATTGTTCAAAACCTTACATAATTGTGCTCTAAAATGGGCTTCGGTCAGAAGTATTCTTGATGTAGAAAACTTTGGTCCAAAGCTTATGACGTTAGACCAAGTGGTTAGTAGTTAGGAGTTGAAAATAGAGGTTGCAACACGTTTGCCTCAAACCCAGGCTCAGTTGAAGAAAAGCTTGATTGAGACAAAATTTGGTCGACAAACTTGTCGACTGAGTAGGGTTCTGGATTGTTCATTTAAGCACGAACATGTTAGCCATTGCTAGCCAACTAATGTACATCTAATGGCTAGTTAAGTACTAAGAACATTGTAGAGACACCCTAGAACATCCCTAGACACTTTCAAACCATTCCTATACATAGGAGAGGCCTTATGACACCTAAAGTACCAAAGCAACACTTGAGCATCCTTTCTAGAGAGCAACAAAGATGAGATTAACTTTCTATCTTCCGCCCTGCGCTCTAAAGTTGTGTCCTATAGATACTATCTCCTAGCCACCACATAGAAACGTCCATCTTAATTGGATTAGGAGATCTAAATTCTTGATAAAGGCATTGTACCTCATTGGTTAAGTATTTCTTTCTTCCAATCTATTTCTTTTATAATGTACTTTGTTCTTCTTGACTACTCCTAAGGTTGGAGGTTATTGAAAGGAGGTTGCTTGGTGCTACTTCAACAAAGTGAAGGTTGATCCAAGGTGTGCTTGAGGTTACTTCAAGAAAGCTGCTTCAAAGGATGTTGGAGATACTTATAGGTGATTTATATGTCAAGGTGGTGGAGCTACTTCAAGGAAGTGAAGGCTGCTCCAAGGTTGCTTGAGGTTACTTCAAGAAGGCTACTTTAAAGGAGGTTGGAGATACTTCTAGGTGAAGGCTATCTCAAGGTGGTGGAGCTACTTCAAGGTGGTGAAGGCTGCTCCAAGGTTGCTTGAGGTTAATTCAAGAAGGCTATTTCAAGGAGGTTGAGGCTACTTCAAGGTGAAGGCTACTTCGAGTGGAAGGTGATTGTATTTTTTTGTAACATTCTTGCAAGGTAAATAAAATAAATCACTTTCAAAATCCCAATTGGAAACAATTGGGTAGTGGACTTACAACCTTTGATTCAAAGGTTGGAACCACTCTAAATCAAAGTGCCTTTCTTGTTTCCTCCCTTTTTGCCTTAAGTTTTTAATTAAATTTAAAGTACAAAAAGCTCTATTCACCCCCCTCTAGATCTTTCAATTAGTATTAGAGAAGGTCTTCAAGGAGACCTGACAAGTCTTGAAGTAATGGGGGGTGGTGTTTCTAGAAACTTTGACATGGAAGGGATGCCTGACAGTTGGCCCTCAACAAGTGACCAAGATTGTACATGGTGCTTTGTGTGTGAAGTAAAAGGTCACTCAACATTCAGTTTTCTAAAGAAGATGGAAGAAAAGTGCCACAAAGCTATAAGAGAAAATTCAAGTGAGAGCAAAGAATACAAGGTAAGTTGTTCCATTGCAACAGCCGATGAAGAAGAAAATGAGGTAAGTCTTCTTGATTTATCTAAAGAAGAGTTTCTTAATAGTCTAGAAGATCTACATGACAAGTATGTTGAGTGCAAAAGGAAATTTAAAAAGGTTTTGAAAACCAATGATGAGTTGTATGCCAAAATACTTGATCTTTCTTCTTAAAACAACTCCTTGAAAGATTTTATTAATGATTATAATACCAAATTGCTTGCTCTAGAAAACAATAATGATCTTCTTTCTCAAGAAAAGATTAATTTCCTTACAAAGATAAATGATCATCAAACTCAACCTGTTCTATGTTCTCATTCAAATTATGATATCATTGTCAGATAAAGAGATTATTTGATTTCAAGTTTAGAACAAGAAAAACTAGATATTGCAAAAAGAATTGATGAAATTGCTAAGTTACAAAAACATGTTGATAGTTTAAAGAGTAACAATATTCTTAATAAAATCTTGGAAAACCCTTTTGGACAAAATGGAAGAAGAGGTCTATGTTATGTACCTAAAGAGAAATCTTTCCAAAAGCCTAGAACTAGAAAAACACAGAATCCCAAATCAAAGATCTTGTATGTGCCCAAAGAAAATTTAGCACATAACCAAAATGCCAAGAAGAGAAATGAAATTGATTTTATTTGATGTCACTATTGTCAACGTTTTGGGCATTATTCATTCTCTTATCCATATAAGAAAAGGAAGGATGTTGATTTGGTTTGGGTTCTAAAACCTCCAACTTAGAAATATTAGACACTTGGTTGAGATTTGACCTAAATTTCATTTTGACATTCATAATGTCTTATCTCAACTAAAATAAGGTTCAACTAGTATATCTGTGTATGTTTTGATTGCTTAATTGTGTTATCCAAAAATAATGGCATGATATGGTTACATTAGAAATGTTGAATTTACTAAAAATGAGAAGAACTTCATCTTGTTCGACAAATATTTTGATCGAGAAGTCTTCCATTCGAAGAAAAGTTCAACCGAAGATAGTTCTATCAAAACTATTTATTAAGAATAAAATTATTCACTTGCAATTAGATTTGGTGACCCAAATTTGTAATGAACTCTTCATATTTAATTGTTCTAAATACTTGACATGATAAAAAAAATTATACCAATGCTCCTAACTAAAAGGACCACTATATAGGACCAAAACGTTCATATTTTGTAGGATTTGATGGTCTATGGAAATCACTCAAAAAATCACATGACTGAAAACAAGAAAATTTTATACACTTGGAATAAAGATAAAATTATTGTTCATATGTGAAGGAAGTTTCAAAGGTAAAACAATTACCAGGGGTGATGTTGGTACAAAGTTTTAAATGTGCAAATTGTAAAAGAATTACATCATAAGTAATATGACAATGGTTACAATTCATAAAAAAATATCAAAAGAAAAATGATTGTAAACCTCTTAACTTTATGGACACTATTTGAAAACAATGAACTGTTTATGGCATAAAAAGATTGTTCTTACAAGAAACTTGCTTAGTATATAACCATTACCTAAATTTTTTTGGTAAATGAGAGTTATGTATTCTAGGCAAGAAAAAGTAATATTTCTTTTAAAAACTAAAACTTTGCTCACTAGAACTCATTCACAAAAATTTATTTGGCTCTATGTGTAAGGCCCCTAAACTTGCTTAATGAGTTGAATAAGATTAATTATCATAATTGAATTCTTATAACCCTAATAAAACCTATTGATATTCTTTGAAATCATAATACAAGCTTAAGTTTCAAATTTGGTCCAATTTGGACATTGTTTGACAAAGTTATGCAATTTTATACACATTTTAGACTTTTCTACAATTTACCCAATTGTGAGATTTTATTTGCAATTCATCACTTGCATTATGTTCCTTGGATATTCACTCATCATTATTGATCTTTTTGATCCATGGGTCACCTATTTAATCCTTGGTTTGAAGGTGTTTTCTCTAAGGGTATTTTAGGGTTTACCCCTTCATGGATGAGCTACCTTTAGTAGCTATCAACTAATGAATTATTTGTTTTGATTGGAAATTCAAGAAACAAGGGATAATAATGTCTCTATGTATGGTGGGGGAGCTTCTTGTGTGTGTTCTTGTATATTCTGAATAGTTTAAGGCCATGGACAGTTGGAAAGATACTAGAACTTCTACTTTTTCTTTTTCTTTATCTTAATGTTTCATATACTTATCCCTAAGTAACAAAAACAACCCATTTTCTCTCCACCACTTCCCTCCTTATACGAACCTCATTCTACCTTCGTGCTTTTGTGAATTTCCTATCCAAGGAAGAAGAAAGAGGGGATCTTCTGGGAAAAAGAATCTAGGGTTGAAATTGACTTCCTTTTAGGGTTTTAAAAGCTTCCTTCTAGTGATCTTAACCTAAAAGAGTAAGAATCCCCTTATTTCCTCCATTTATTTGTTTTTTATCCGTCCTCCTACCATTCTCCAGGTTGGAACCTTTCTATTCCATGGTATAAATTTCTCTAAAGCTCTAAAACCCTACATTTCTTGCTCTTTATGCTTAGGGTTTGCTCATTTGATGAAGAAAGGTGCTAGATGGACGAGTTCACAGCTTATGCTTGGATTTTCTAACCTACCTGCCCGTGTTTTCTTATGTTTGAGAGTTTATCTTCTAATTAGAGGCAAGTTTTATAACTTGCTCCACATTTATTGCTTACCATAAGCTTGCTAGCTCATGTTCTTGCTTGAAAATGATGATTCATGCACTAAAAAGCTATGCTTGACTTGGATTTTGATTTTTATAATGTTCCCTATTCTGATTTCAGTTCTATATGAACCTGTGATCATGTGTACATTATTCCTAAGGTATAATATGACTTAGATCAGGTTGGGTTGACAACCTATGGTGCTAAACACATATCAACCAATGGTCAATTTTAGGGTTTTACGCTGATTTCTTCTATAAACCCATGACCCGATGATGGTACTATTGCAACAACCCTATGGTATTGTCTTCATGACAATTGATGGCGGTGACCAAGGGTGTCAACTGACGTTCACCCCTTTAGGTCATGTTTTGGCCTAATTAGAAGCTTAGTGATTAACAACTAAGTACCTTAATGATGCTATCAATCAATGGTGATATTAGTTTGATATTTGATGTTGATTAATGAATATAGTGTTGATATAACAACCTATGGTGACTTAATGGTCACTAATGATGGTGTATCAGGTCTCCAAAACCTATGGTGAGTTAATATTATATTTGTAGCATCAGATTAAGCCTTAGACCAATGGTTTCATGGGTCACTTGATGCAATGGCCGGACCTATACTGTAATTGATGGTTTTAACATATGAAATTGACCCAATGGTCAAGATCTAATGTTTATTCCTCCAATAAAGTGGAATGATGTATAATGAAATATGATGGTCCTAATAATGTGATTTATATGGTTTCCTTTTTATGATCAACTTAAGGAGTTTACTTGTCGATAATGGATGGCTTGATATAAATGAACAGTCGATTGTGGGTTTTATCCAACTCTCAATGGAACTTTTTGTGTTGTTAATCAAGGGATGTCTAGGGTTAAATGGTCACTCTTTCTAGAGCACAAATCAAGGACTTCATAGGTGGTTTATCCAAGGTTTTTACTTATGTAAACAACCAATGGTTTTACCTTTTAAACATCCAATTGTTCTAGGTGACATTGTGGTATGGTGATATGGGTTGAATGATGATGGAACAAATGAAGGGTTACCCTTAATAAAGTATATCTAATAACTTTTCTCCTGCTCTCCACTTGCACACCTATCCTAACTATTGCCCATTTATTCTGGAATAATATTTTTAGGAGGGACAATTTTACATATTTCTACCAAATCTTTCTATTATTAAGTACAACTAGTACCATTTTGATGTGTTTTGCTTTTTCCGAACAAGAGAGGTTTGATGCTTTTGAATCCATTGTACCAAAATCAGAATGAGGAAGAAAAAGATATCATGATGTCTTACCTATTCACTCATATGAATAGAAGGGATGATAACCATATTGTGTTGATATGTAACCCTAATGAAGTATAGCTTGTTATACCTAGCTTTAATATAACAAAATGATGGTAATTGGGTATGAACAGCCCTTGAATGACTAATCCAATCATAGAGTACTTTATTACTGTTGTTGAAACCTGAGTATGCTATAACCCAATGGTTACACCTTGATTTATGTGTGGGTTCATACTTGAGAATAGTATGGAATGTGATGGTGATGCTTCACCTTATGTATCCATGATCCAATGGGGATGTCATGAGTTAGGGTTTGGGTATAAGTGTTGATTAGTAACATTGATATAATTTATCATGCTGAACCTAACTGTAATGCAAATAGATAAAGATGAGTATTCATGTTTAATATTCTTATATGATGGAATGATGGTGAAATAACCTCCTGAATATGATCATAACCTTAATATGTTAATTGGTGGTTATCATAGCTACATGGTTTATACTTTCTTATGCTAAAAATCTGCATTATGAATATGATGAGGGTTACTCATATCTAGATTCATTGCATGTTGATGTAATAAAGGAATGTTCTTAATGTTAATATAATTGGGCTATGATTGTTTATGAATATCTTTTAGCTCCTTAATGCAATATTGTGTTGATCTGGTGTATTATATGTAAGTGATGTTGTTGAGCCTTGTTATAAGGCATGCAAAGATAATGATGATCTTGTAGGGAATAATATGATGGTCTTAATGACCTTTGGTCATGGTTGAGCCCTGAATGAGGTGTAATCCTCTTTGGTTGATAGGGGTTGATACCCTGTGATATTGTGAAAAGGATTTATATCTTCTGATAGTATGATGGTCTTAATGATCTTTAGGCATGGTTAAGCCCTAAATGAGGTGTAATCCTCTTGTGTTGATAAGGGTTGGTACCTTGTGATATTGTGAAAAGAAATTATATCTTGTGATAGTATGATGACTAGTGTGGTCTCATGAATGGCAAGTGAATATTACCATGTGATGATGAGATGAGAAATTATGTTTCACATGTTTTGTATCTTTTAAAAGTTGTGATATTTATATGCTTGCTAGAAGTGAATTAGGGTTTGTATGTCCACTTGTTTGATGCAACCTTAATTCACCCAATTATCTTAACTAATCAAGTGAAATACTAATCATGTAGTGCCCTATTCCATAGATCCATCTGAGTGTCAAAACTTGCCAGATGGTGAAATGAGTATTCCTAAGGGAAACTCAGAGTGCATACTGGTGAGTATGTGGGGGTGGCAAGTTGAGGATATATCCTTATCATCCACAATGTAGGTTGTGGAAGATGGATATGGTCATGCCTCATACATATGATGTGATTGAGAACAGTTGTGGTCGTGTCTCAGTGATTATATATGTGATAAGATTGGAGGACAACTGTGGTTGTAACTTGGATGGTAGGGTATGTGTACCCACCTCCTTTCACTAGTGTTGTGACATGTACCAAGGACGTAGTAGGTTGTTAGTAGCTTGACCTTATGTGTCACTGTGGTGGACCCTTACTGATCGGGGGCGGAGAAGATCTTAGGAGTCCATCTCTTCCTAGATCTTGTATGGAACTGATTTTGACTTAGCAGTGGTTAGTTGGATTTTGAGTGGTATCCTCAATTTCCTCAGGGCATAATAAAAGATGTAAGACATCCATGTAGTATATCTGTTTAGGGTTATATACAACACTTCATATTTGATGAACACCCTTGTTTGCTTTCTTTTCACTGAAATCGTGTATAGTACAATAAGAGATAATAGATACGCTTATGATGTAGTTATGCTCATGTTGTCAAATATACTAACACTGATGGTTAAGATGTTGCTACTAGCCATGCCTATGTAATTAGAAATGGTTAAACTGCTAATCATGCCTATGTAGTTCATTATGTTATGAAGTTAGTTCTACTTATAATATAGATCTATTCCCTTTATTTGAGATGCCAATATTGATAACCATGTTATGTTACTAGACATATTCATGATGTCATGGATGCTTATGCTACTAGATTGCTTGTGTTGTTATCATGGAATATGATGATATTCAGATTAATGATAATGATTGTTATTAAATGCAATTTGATGATATTTGAGTAGATATCTATCCAAAGAAATGGATTTATTTGTTACCTATATATGAATTGATGATCATACTTGTTGCTAAGATTATTTGCTTAATCTATTTAGCATACTTCAACTGTTCAATTGATTTTTAAATACTCCAACTGCTTAGTTATCTACTATTTAAAATGTTGTAATCAATAAGAGTTGTTGGAGGTTATATCTCTTGCTAGAACATGGATCTCACCCTTGTGGTTCGCCACATCTTTTTAGGTAATCAGAAGTGACAAAAACTAACATGTAGCAGCAAAGAGGAGCTATAGTAATGAATCTTTGAGAAAGTTGATTAGATGTCTAGTGTGTCCTAGAGTCATACATGTACTCTTAGGTCCGGACAAGAAAAGTTTGTATATGGTGTTCCAAACGAATTGAAAATTTGTTAGCATGTTAATTCTTGTTTGTGTGGCATATACAAATATTGTTATCGTGTGTATATATGTTGTGGCTAAGGTGATAGAACAATTCATATCAAATTCTTGTCATAGTATGGATAAAATAAAGATGTTGGGCTCTTATGCAAATGTTTTTGAGCAGGTGTTGACGTGGAAATCAGTTTTAATTACTCATATTTTTGGATATGTGGTTGGTGATTGATTGTGTTTTATGTTTTGAGTAATCTCGTTTAGTGTAACGAGTTCTCACACTATGTGAATTCTATCTTTAACAAAAGATGGTAAAGACAATTTTGATCCTAAATCACAAAAAGACTTTATCCTGGAATATTCAACATCTGGCAAAGTATCTAGGATTTATAAGTCTACATAAATGATGATTATACACAAAGCTAGACTTAGTCATATCCTAAAAGACTTTATTACTGGACAATTTCTATATGAGCTTACCAAGAACAATGAATAAAATTAAGTTCCTAGACCTAAAGGAAAAATATTCATTGGAACAATATGGCCATGATAAAATAAAGTTAGGACATAATAAGAAGATATAGATTTTGATATGACATGCATTAATGGCTAAGATTTGAGGTCATTTAACTCTAGCTACTCATAAGGACATCAACTCTTCAAATGGATGTAACAATTGTTTCAAAAATAGAATCATAAGAGAAGATATCTATGTTTGTTAAACTCATGATCTGAAACAAGATTGAATATTCATGCTAATATAGAAGAAAATGTTATATCTTAGTTCATTCTAGATAAAGTTGCATTAATTGGAAATCTATAGAATTGCCTCTCGGATAAAAAACATTTTGACGAGGGGCACCACTGTCGAAGTCCTCGTCAGCTGAAAAGCCTGACAGAAATGCTTATTTGACATATATACTTAGAATGAGAGAAATTTTAAAATCAAAATAGTGTAAGAAACAATATTTCTTAAATATTATAAAAATTAACTCATAGTCTTACTTGGTCAATTGATTTTAAAGTTGTTTATGATTTGAAATACTTAAACATTTTTTACCTCACTTTTGTTATAATATTAAGGGGGAGCTCAGACAATTCTAGGATATAATGTGCATATCTTGCTCTTAATTGGATTCTCTACACCAATTTGGACTTAACATCCCTTATATTTGGTAAGAGATACAACTGTTGATTCCACTATGAGCCTAAAAGAATCTCATATTATTTTAGGGCTTAACATCCCTTGTAAATGGTGGAGAAATTTATATAATAATACATTAATTGATCCCAACATGAGCCTAATGGAATCTCATATCATTTTAGGGCTTAACATCCCTTGCAAATGGATGAGAAATTAATCTTTGTTTTTGAATTGTGGCTAAATTTGACATTTTTGTTGAAGTAAACAATTAAGGGGGAGTCTTATTTCATTACACATATGATTATATTTTTTAAATGACAAAGAGGGAGAAATAAAATAAAGTAAAATATTATCATGAGTTTTCATGATCTCTTAGCTTGACATTAATTGGTGCTACATTTCCTGAAGAGATGGATACCATGTTCCATATCTTTTGAGGTATATTAGCACAAATTTTATGAGATCAAATAATATATTCATCTTAGGTACATCACAGGTATGAAACTCATTTCATTTCAAATATTTTGCTTATATTTTAGGAATGTTTGTCATCTTTAAAAGGGGGATATTGTTGGCTAAATTGGACATCACCATACCCTTTGTTTTGATGATGACAAACATTTCATACTTATGGATCTAACGTGCTATTTGAGTATTTTTGGGATCAAGGTAATAAGGAGATTCTACTAAGAGGAAAGGTGAAGATCAATGCAAAATTGAAAATCAAATGTGCTCAATTGTATATGTGTTCATGATTGCACTCAACTGTAAACACTTTTACAAATATATAATGTACACATACTTAGACATCATGTAAATAAAGTTTTAGATCTTCCTTATCCACTCATAACCATTATCTAGGCTTCCCCCTAGGGTTAGAGTTACCATTTCTCATTGAAACACACACTTAATAGGTGATTTAAAAGACTGAATAAGGACATCCTCAATCAAGAAACTTGTCGGCCGAGACACACTCGATTGAAGTTTTTTTCAACCAAGAACCACCTCGGTCGAACATGTGAGCATTGTTCAAAACCTTACATAATTGTGCTCTAAAATGGGCTTTGGTCAAAAATATTCTCAACCGAGCAAACTTCAGTCCAAAGCTTGTGACCATTAGACCAAGTGGTTAGTAGTTGGGAGTTCAAAATAGATGTTGTAACATATTTTCTTTAAACTTAGTCTTGGTCAAATAAAAGCTTGATTGAGACAGTTAGGTCGACAAACTTGTCGACCGAGCACAGTTATGGATTGTTCTTTTAACAACGAACAAATTAGCCATTGCTAGTCAACTAATGTACACCTAATGGCTAGTTAATAACTAACTCCCTAGAACGTCCCTAGACACTTGAATACCATTCCAATAAATAAGAGAGGCCCTAGGAAATCTAAAGTACCAAAGATACACTTGAGCATCCATTCAAGATAGCAACAAAGTTGAGATTCACTTGCTATCTTCTTCCTTGTACTCTAAAGTTGTATCCTATAGATACTATCTCCTAGTCACCACATTAAAAAATCCATATTAAGTGGATAAGGATATCTAGATGCTTGATATAGAAATCAAGACATTGTACCACGTTGGTTAAGTATTTCTTTCTTCCAATCTATTTCTTTTATATTGTACTTTGTTCTCCTTGACTACTCCTAGGGTTGGAGGTTGTGGAAAGGAGGTTGCTTGGTGCTAGTTCAACAAAGTGAAGGCTTCTCCATGGTGTGCTTGAGGTTACTTCAAGAAGGATGCTTCAAAGGAGGTTGGAGCTACTTCTAGGTGAAGGCTATCTCAAGGTGGTAGAGCTACATCAAGCAAGTGAAGGATGCTCCAAGGTTTCTTGAGGTTACTTCAAGAAGGTTGCTTCAATGGAGGTTGAATATACTTCTAGGTGAAGGCTATCTCAAGGTGGTGGAGCTACTTCAAGGTGGTGAAGGCTACTCCAATGTTGCTTGAGGTTACTTCAAGAATGTTGCTTCAAGGAGGTTGAGGCCACTTCAAGGTGAAGGCTACTTTGAGTGGAAGGTGATTGTATTTTGTTGTAACATCCTTGTAAGGTAAATAAAATAAGTCACTTTCAAAATCTGAAATTGGAAATAATTGTGTGTGGACTGATAAAATTGTATTCAAAGGTTGGAACGACTCTAAATTGAAGTGTCTTCCTTGTTACCTCCTCCTTCTTTTCCTTAAGTTGTTAATTAAATTTCAAAGTACAAAAAGCTTTATTAACCCCCCAGCTAGATCTTTGAGTTTCTATATTTGTATCTATTTCTGTATTTTCATTAATGGAAAGATGTCTCAGTTTTGTTTCTCCTACTCATTATTCCATTTCGCTTACTCATTGTTCCTTTACTAGTATCTTACATCTTCCATTTCTCTTACTCATTGTTCCTTTACTATTCCTCGATGTTCCATTCTTTACTAATTGTTCCTTTACCTGTCCTTGATGTTCTATTTCTCCTACTCATTATTCTTTTTCTCCTTCTCACGTATTCGAATAATGGAACAAATATAATTCGATACTGGAGCACATGATATTTAATACTAGAACATATATGATTCAATACTATAAGACATTATTGAATAATGGAAAATATGATACAACAATATGTATGTCAATGTTGGTGTATAAGACATGATACATCATTATGGATGCTGGAGTATTTTAACATTAGTGAATCCCCAAGTTAAAATTAGGTATTGCTCCAGATCTAGTCTCTCTTTCTTCTTGTCGATGCATCTTCACCTATGTAATCGATCTCGTAGTCTCCACAATACATACCAATCTTTTTCTTGATCGGTTTGGCGCTTCATGAACCTTCATTGACTTGGGTTTAAACTAACTCTAAAAAGTTGTTAGATCTTCAACTGGAGTGCAATGTGAAACAAGAACTGGATCACTATTTGCATTACAGTTGGCCCTAAGTAAGTCAGCCTTAGAGCATAACAAAGTAATCTCGTTGCCTACCATTTGGTAGACATCATCATCCATGCAAACTGATTTGTCTAGCTGAACCATTTTGTGACATTAGATAATTTATTAACACTAGAACTAGAGTCAACTATACCAATTACACTTTTAGCAAGCTTTGTCTAATGCCAGTGTATGTAGTGTGGGGGAGTAGTTCACAAATTTTGTTCTCCAAAAGATCCTAGAACATTCAAAACTTTGAGAATGTGTTTATAGAGTATTGTCATGATTTGATACATACGACAAGAACATTGAAACGTCATATCATCTTTTTGGACTAACACAATTCTCTCATCTACTCTATTATTTTATTATCACTTTTGAAAAAAAAATGTATTCAAACTTACATCCAATGTTATTTTTTGGTGTGAATCTGATTACAAGGTTAGGGAGAAAGGGAAACTCGAATACAGGAGAAAAGGAACAAGGTTAGAGAGAAGAGGAACGAAGATCTTGAGAAAAGTAATAAGGAGGAGTTGAAAAGGAGCGAGGATAGGGAGAAAAGGAAGAATGAGCTTATAGATGAAGTTAGGGAGAAGAGGAACAAAGAGCTTGCAAAAGGAACAAGGAGGAGGTGAACATGAATGAGGATAGGTATAAAAGAAAGAACGAGTTTAGGGAGAAAGGGGAACATGAATTCAGGAGAAAAGGAATGAGGTTAGGGAGCAGAGGAATAGAGAGCTTGAGAAAAGGAATAAGGAGGAGGTGAAAAGGAATGACGATAGGGAGAAAAAGAAGAATGCGCTTAGGGAGAAAGGAGAACATGATTACAATAGAAATTGAATGACGTTAGGGAGAAGATGAATAGAGAGCATGAGAAAAGGAATAAGGAGGAGGTGAAAAGGAACACGAATAGGGAGAAAAAGAAGAACGAGCTTGAGAAAGGGAGTAAGGAGAAGGTGAAAATATACAAGGATGGGTAAACGATCGAGAAGAATACATGACAAAAGGAACAAGGTTAGGGAGAAATGGGAACTCAAATATAGGAGAAAAGGAATGATGTTAGGGAGAAGAGTAATAGAGAGCTTGAGAAAAGTAATAAAACAGAGGTGAAAAGGAATGAAGATGGGGAGAAAAGGAAGAACGAGATTGAGAAAAGGAGTAAGAAGAAGGTTAAATGGAACAAGGATGGGTAGGAGAGTAAGAATAATTGATAAGAATACAGGACAAAAGGAACAAGGTAAGGGACAAAGGGGAACATGGATACAGGAGAAAAGGAATGAGGTTAGCGAGAAGAGGAACAGACACCTCGAGAAAAGGAATAAGAAGGAGGTGAAAAGGAATGAGGATAGGGAGAAAAGGAACAATGATTAGGTAAAAAGGAACAAGGACTGTGGGAAGAGGAAGAACTAATAGGGAGCTTGAGGAAAGAAATAATGATATAGAAAAGAGGAAGAAAGATTAGGAGAACATGAACAATAGGATGGAGAAAAGGATATTCAAATAGGCAAAAAGGAAATGCCAATATTAATAAAGGACAGTTTATGGACTAACCATTTGAGACATTTATATGAATATTTTCAAAACCAATCTCCTCGTTGGTGCTTTTGGAAGCGAGAAAGGTCTCATTCAGATCTATTTGAGTCCTCTCAACATCTTGTGACTCTATAATAGGAATTTTTATGCAATACTGATGTGTTGGAGTTGTGTTTCTTTGTGAGAAATCATAATATGCCTAATCTTCAAAATCAAAATCTTCCTAATTCTCGGAGTAAGTATACCTATCATTGGAAACCAAGGAACTTGTTGTGATATTCCTTTGCCAACCATGTTCTTATGAAACGATCTCATTCAGATCTACGTCGAAAAAAGATGTATTGTTGACAGAATTTCTCTATTGGAAATCTTGGTGTGATGATGATGGCACACCCAAAACTGAACCTTATTGAGTATCATCTTGGTGAGGTGACGATGGTACACCAGCGATTGAGCCTTTACGAGTATGTTGGTGCACTAGCGATGACACACCATCGATTAAACCATTTTGAAGTTCATTTAAAGCCATGTCCATCGCCTTCATCTATTCGTCCACAATCTCATCCATCATATATTTTTCTGGAAATACTTTAGAGATTTTATAATCTAGCAAAAATGAAAAAAAATGATATATATGATATTAAAAATCACTCATTTACATATGTAACTAGCTACATTATGAATAAAAGAACTTCCTTTCCCCGAAAAAAGTCAACCTTTTAAGAAATAAAGTTAGTGTACATGTAAAATAAATGAAACAATATGTTTTTATGAGATGTAAGTCAGGGAGAAGCAATCAAGATGATGTTAGAGTAGAGAGAAGCGAATAAGAGGACAATATTTGCATAATCATGTAACAAAAATAAATCTGAGTGCATGTCGTTGAGGCGTCAAATGTCGTTTGGTTAGATTGATGTTGATAGACCTAAATCCTAAAATAACCAATAGCACCAATGATCGGTATTAATGTATCTCACCTCACTAATGGAGAGCTGGAGAGCGTGAATGGATCTAGATTACGGTCGGAGAGGGAAAACGAGAGGGAGAGAATAAGAGAGGGAGCGGGAGTAGGAGCGGGAGCTGGAGTAGGAACAAGCGAGTGAAATTGTTTTTCTATGCATGCAGAGGGTTTCCATACACTTTCCAAATTTCTGGTGCCAAAAATATGCTATTCTCGTCCCGGAATTATTCTGGATTTAATCCACATGTCCGCTGAAAAGTAGTCTTTTTGAGCGGTCAGAATCAGATTCAGGTCGTCCTGACATATAGCTCATCAACATTGGATATTTTTGCCACATTTAGAAAGCATGTGGGTTGAAGTGCAACACAAATTTCTAAAAGTTCGTTGGTTCTCCATGAGTGTTGCAGCGTTGGATTTGTGATTTGACATGTCAAATGGTATTGCAATCCGTATTTAGGGCCAATTTGGTAGGGTGTAGTTGAGTGCAGTTTCGTGATTTAAAAAACGGATCAAACATAATCACACTTTTTATTTTACACACAATTTATTTGGTACGAGGTAATAGAGTTTCAATACTTTGGTTTGAACAGTTTGGTACAGAAAAGGATAAGTGTTAGTTTTTTCTAAACCCTGCACCCGCTACCGGCTGTATTACCGGATGGTATAGTCACGTCTTCATGGCTTCACGTGGTAATCTTCGCAAGTATCGATTTTATATTTCTACCGGTAGTCAGGACAATAAAGTGACCAGCGAGAAAGCAACTGCACCCGACCACATAGAATTTCAGCGCGGTACATATTCCATGTTTTCGTGACCAAGAATGAAGTTGGATGTAACTCCAATTCTATCAACTGCACTCTACCGCACCCTACCAAAAGGTTTGCAAAACTAAAAGATGGACATTTGGTTGTAATGAACTATACCTACACCCTACCAAACAGGCCCTTATATGCGAGATGTTTTGCTCAAGTCATTTTTCCGTTGACTCTTCCTGGTCCATGAACCGGAATGTAAGCTCAAAGGATATGAAGACAAGGTTTACAATACGCACATGTTGTTTGGATGAAACTCCACTTTGAATTTATAAAGTGTTTACATCAACCTCTAATCCAGCCCCACCGGTAAATGAGAATGAGGTTGTCAAGGGTGTGCATTTCGAGAAGTAACGAGTTTGCATGGTTTATCGGAAAAAGGTGCATTGAATAGGTTGACGCCCGGATGAGATGTGTCATCTTTCATATTTGAAAGCTGGTTTTTTATTTTGAGTCCATAATGTGCGTCCCCTACTCCTTTCAGACCAGCTGTAGTCACTGTCTTAATAACTCAAGAGGAACCATGCATTGTGTAGATGATTTTTGGGCAACCAACTTGGATATTTTTTCAAAAAGATTTGAAGTAGTTATTTTTCTTGGTCCGAGATGGCTGCAGTGCAGATTACCGATTGAGATTAGAGGTGGATGTAGGCTTGGTGTTCAGCTTTCAAGCAATGACAGAAGGGCATACATGTTCACCTCACTATCGTTATTCATGGAGCTGACAGAATGATCTACATGTAAAATCATGGCTGTTGGCATGCCCTTGTCCTGGACCTCCTGGTCATTGACTTGGTTAACAGGGCCATTCCATAGCATGTAAGTGGTTGTGAGCTTCATACCCTCCTAGCATGTGGCCGTCTTCCACATGAAAAGAGACCGTCGTGGACATGTGAGGTGCAGCTACATATGAAAAGAATGCCTTTTGGTGGTTCCCAACAATGCAAATACAGAATCAACCCATTAACGGATAGCCGAGCGTGGGCGAGTGGGTCTCAATTGACACGGTCGATCGACGATATGGCAGCCGGAGCATTCATTTGCCTACCCAAGAAGAGCAGTCCAAACTTTTCATCAAGTCTCCTTGCCATGTATTTTCATGTCCCAAATGTGGGTTTGGAACGTATTGACACCCACGAAGCTGAGATGAATATATAATCTTAAACTTAACGCATTTTTCCTCTAGATTCAATTAGAAAAAATGTATTAGGGTGATAGAACATATTCCGAACAATTTGTTTGCATGTGACTATGTGATTGTAGAAAATTAATTAACTTGATGTATACATTCATACGATGAGAATAACATCTGAATTTATAACTTGTGGTCATTATTCTATTGTTGCTATAAAGATTGTCTCAGTATTTGATTTTTCTATTGGTACGTTACTTCACGAAACTGTCATTAGTATTGTTGATGGCGACAACAAGAGTTAAAGAAGCTTCCTCAACAATGAGCATAGTCAAGATTGAAATGAACTACATCATAAGTGATGAATGCTTGAACAACTTTTGTATGTGGCATGTATAACAAGAAATTTTTATGGCAGCTAGCAATGAAATGATTTTGCAAAAAAATATAAATTGAGACATGGATTATATGGATCAAACTTTAGTTAGTTGTATATGTTTATTATGTCTATGGTTTATGTAATCATAATTTTCAATTTGTCATATTAATTTGATACTATGTTTTGCTTAGGATAGTTTGTTTGGAAGTGAATTTTGGTCTAAACATGAATCATTTAGCTTTTTTTGCTCACTTAAGTGTTTTACTCCTCTTTATTCAAATGTGAAAGAATAGGGAATGGGACAATGCCATATTCACATACAGTCCAGTCCAGAGAAAGAAAGAAAAAAAAGGCATTTATACATTACGACAATATATTGAATTGATATCTTTGAGTATGTGCCCAAACACCTGAGCAGACAAGGAATCAAAATTTCAAAAACAAATAGATTCCTATACTTCCAGGTTTGATACAAGGTAGTGATAGAAAAACCCTTGTGCCCCTTGGAGTTCATCTTCACGATATCAGCCTTGCTCCTTTGTTGTACAGGGATCCATCTCATAATCACAACATACTTCCAAAGATTCACGGAAAATTCACAATTCAGAAAAAGGTCATGAGAATTCTCACTCTCACTTTGTAAATCATACAACACGAGGCAAGGTAAAAACCTCTCATCCGTAAGGAATCAACAGTAGGCAATCAATCATTAAAAAACTTCCAGACAGTGATTCTGAACCTTTGAGGGGCAAAAGTTTTCTGTAACCAAGAATACCAGTCCACATTTGGACTCTTGCTTCTATTAAGGTTTTGACACTCTTCATGTTGTTAGAATCATTATCATTAATTAGAATACCATCCTTACCTGAATATCAGGGGCAACTGTTATTAAGAAAGGTACTTCATTCAGTGAGCCTTCTAATCTCAACAATAGACCGGTTCCCATTAGATATAATAGAACTCAATCTGGCAAGCCTACCGTTCCATGACTTAAGGCACATGAAAACATCGACCACCACATGAAGAAATCTGTGAAATTTAAGCAATAGATCTCTCCACAAATAGATCATGTCCCTAGTACCTACCTTATACTCAGTATACTCAATAATAAAACTTTTCATCTTTAGGATGTTCTCCATACAGACCTTCCTTTCATCTAGCTAGTAATTCAAAACACATTCTTTGTTAGGTACCAACTTCAATATATTAGATATGTACTTATTCACCATTGGAATTGAGAAGAAATGACTTGACCATTTGGTACGGACTGCAGTATGCATTTTACATTCCATACACTTTGCTAAAATTCAAAATAAGTCATTTTTAAGTTGAAAGTTTTTATAGGGATAAACTTGCATCGAATCATGAAGTTACTCCATGTTCAAACCTATGCAATAGCGTGTTAGGAAGATGTAACTAGTAGTCATGATTCTGGGTTTGTGTATTGGAGATAACTAACTGAAACCTTTTTACACACAATCAATGAAAAAGCATTATCATATGCATATGGAAAATATAGAACCATTTGCTGCAAAAAAGAGTATATGGTAGATAGAAAGCTAATATTTGAAATGGAAAAATATGTCGATGCTAGTCAATGAAGTTGTTAATACATGATCTATAAACTTCATCCCTTCAAGTACTTTTTTAATTTGAAAGTGTATATGTACTCATTCATTATCATGTCAGTAAGGAATAAGTAATGCCTTCCTCTATGATTCTATATTTATTCAAAATCAAATCAAAACCATCATGGAAAGGTTAAACATTATTTAATAACATACAAAAATCCTTTTCTCCCTCTAGCCTATAAATTAACCATTTGATGTTATGATTCTAGATGAAAATCTACTGTCGTAATGAAAATCAAATGGGTTTATGATGATTCTATTATGACATGGATGACATATGAACCAAAATCACACCTAAATTTACTTTAGAAACCTAATAGGTTCTTAAATTAGAATTATACATGATAGAAATTTACAAGAAATAAATTTATAAATAAATCTTTGTACGTTAAAATGACTTGAAAGGAAAAAATCAACATCCTAAGGGATTAATAAAATATATAGAAAAGTACCCAAAAAAAGTTGATCGTTGAACATGAGGCATAAAAAAAATCTTAATATAGAAAAAGTCATTTAATATGTACAAACTAAATAACATCACTTCATGGATACACTAGGATTAAACGAGTAATGAAATTTTTATACTATTTCTATTGAGGGACATCTAAGTTGTATTATTCACCATGCTCTCTAGGTGCATGCCTAATACTTAAATAGTGCTTGGGGGGAACTAGTAAGATAGGCATGAAAAGATGTGCTCTCAGAGATACAAGGGGACTAAAGTAATCTTTTGGTGTGATTGTTGATAGTGTATTTTAGGTCCATAGATATGTTTCTGAACTAGTTTCCACAAAATTTTGGAAAATCCTTCGTACATGGAATTAGAGGGGTTGATATTGATGTGCAACACATGGGTTTAGGGTCGTGGGATTGGTAATGATGACTATTGCTTATTGGTAGTTTGAGAAAATGATTTTTTAACGTCTTCTTCTATGAAAGCTTTGACCATACCCTTTCACATTGCATGTAATATGGCTTCAAGTGTAACATACTAAATTCTAAATGTAATCTCCATGGAATCCTTTTCCCTAGTTTTCTTCTCATTTATGTCCACTATGTCCTTGTTGATGAATTAGTGGAATTTATAGTGGTTTAGTGAAAATCTACTCAATAATTATACCAATGGAAGGGTTTATGCACAAATACCTCAGTGAAAGTTTATTTTAGAATCTAAAATGTAAAATCATCACTTAACTAGAACAGTTGTAAATAAATTTGTGATAGAAGTGTAAGGCCCCAAACCTTGCTTAATGTGTTGAATAAGATTATTTACCATAATTAAGATCTCAAAACCTTAATCTAACCTTGTGAGGCATTTCGAAATCATGATATAAGCTAAAGTTTGAAGTTTAGTCCAATTTGGATGTTGTTTGTGAAGTTACACAATTTTTATGCACATTTTGGACTTTTTTTGCAATTTACCGAATTGGGAGGTTTTATTTGCAACTTGTCACATGCCTTATGATCCTTAGATGTTTCCTTATAATTATCAAGCTTGTTTGGCCATGGGGAGCCTAGTTGTACCTTGGTTTGGAGGTGTTTTTCTTCAAGGGCATTTTAGGGATTTCACCCTTTATGGATGAGCTTATCTTTAGGAGTTATCAACCAATGGGGTGGTTTCTTTGTTTGGAGGTCGGTGGTGGGCCTGGAGAATTGACAATTTATGGCTAAGAAGTTTCTAAGAGATGTGGAACAGTTGTTTGCACGGTCATAGAAGCTCTAGTCTATGGACACCTCATGCTTGACTCCTTCCTTATCCAAAAAGGCATGCATGTCCATGGTTACCCTTAGCCATGGACACATGGAAAGTAACTTGAAACCTCATGCTTTGCTTCTTACTTATCCATAAAGGCTGGCATGACCATGGGAACCCTAACACATGGAGACATCAAAAGTAGCTTGGGCACCTCATGCCTTGTGTGACACTTCGTCGTGCTAAATGAGATTACTCAAAACACAAAACACAATCAACTACTAATTAAAAGGTCCAACAATGTAAATAAACTCTAGATTATTTACAAAAGGTCCATCATTCCATTCTCATATACTGTAACAAGTATTTACATATGGGTCCAAAGACCTCAGTCACATCCTGCATACAAAAGATATTTCATATGTACATGCCATATATTTACAAACATTGGCATACGACCAAAACGTCATGTCGATACGAGTATATCATATATAAAACACATCCCATACCAGGACTTGAGAGTACAAGGATGACACTATGACTCTACTACTAACATCTACAGCTAACCAGCCTTTTGAATCTATTGATCACTAGGTTGGTTCTCTTCCATAGAGCGACCTCAACCACATTGCCTATGACCACCTAAAAAAATTGTGGTGACCCACGGGTGAGACCCAGTCCCAGCGAGAGATATAACTATCTCCAACTTATATTTATCATAACATATTAATTAATAGTAAATTCATTGAGCAGTTAGGGTATTGAATAAGCAATATGAACAGACTGAACAGTTTACGCATACTAAGCAGTTAAGCAAATAAGTTTTAGCATCAAGTAGAATTACACAATTTTCATAATTCTACATCATGTAAGAACTATGTAGTGTAAAGACAAGACAAGGGTTAATCAACCAATGTGATACGTAATAAACCCTAGCAATTATACTACATAGTTGGTGTTATATCTTTTTATTATTATGCCATGGGGAGTTTGAGTCATACCACTCAAAGTCCAACTGATCACTACGAAGTGCTATTCAGTTTTGTATAAGATCTAGGATTGTCAGTATCCTAAGATCTCTTCCCCTCAGTCAGTATGAGTAAACTGCAGTGACATACCAATCAAACTACCAAGAGTGACATATAGTCAACTGATAACAACTAGTTTGTACTTGGTACAAGTTACGACACTAGAAAACAGGGTATAAAAAACCCTCTAATCTGAGGTACAACCACAACTGTCCTCAATCACATCAAATATCTAAACCATGACCATAGCCATCCTCCATAACCTGTAATTATGGATGATAAGGATATATCCTCAACTTGCCACCCCCACATACTCAACAGTATGTGCTACGAGTTTCCCTTGGGAATACTCGTTTCACCATCCAGTAAGTTCTGACACTGAAGATGTCTCTACGACATAGGGCTCTACATGATTAAGGTTACACTTGATTAATTACTGCCAATTGAATGCATTAAGGCTTTATCATACAAGTGGACATTCAAACCCTAATTATTTTCTAACAAGAGTATATGTATAATGAATTCAAAGGATATAAAATAATTGAGATATACATCTTAATCACATTACTACATCCTATCATTCATTGCAAATTAATGGACCGCACTTATCATCATACTATTACAAGATACCAATATCTTATCACAAGTTCCAGAGTTTTAACCCTTATTAGAACATAAAGAGGATTTCACCTCAATCATGGCTTCAAACATGCCCAAAGGTCATTAAGACCATCACATTATTCATAGTAAGGTTATCATCATCATTCCATGCCTTAAACAAGGCTCAAAAGATCATTAGCACATGTATGTCCATAGATATTAACATGACAAGGCACTTTGATATTCAAATAATACTACATTGTGGTTTCAACACAAGAAGAGGGTAACTCATTATCACATTAATTATTCAAGAGGTCTGATTATTACCAATCAACATCATATAATTACATTAAGGTTAGGTATAACAAGCTAGATCACATGGGAGTTACGAATCTACTTATTATAGTGATTTATCAAATATAACTACATAATGGCAAAGATAAGACGACCAAATAATGGTATTGAACAATTGAATTATATTCACTAGGACCCACATATAATAACATGTTATTTATTCTAATCCATTGGATATTAAACCATCCAACATTATTCATTGGATCAGGTTCATTGTTCAAGGTTATCAATTGAAGTATAAGTCTAACCATTAAATCAATTGAACCAAGGAACCATTACTTTAAGGTTTAGTCAAATCTACAATTACATTCCTAATTCATCATATATGTTGATGACCTGATCCACCATTAATTGAGATCATTAGGTCACCATTGGTTGCTAAATCAGTAATACATTCAGTTAACACCATCCTATATATTAAGACAATATTATCATCGATTGATAACATCATTAGAATACTTAGTGAATGATAATTAAATGTCTAATTGAGCCAAAACCTGACCTAAGGGGTGACCATAGGTTGTCACCATACATTTAACACCCTTGATCACGAACATCAATTGCCAAGATAGCAACACCATTGGTTGTTGAATGGTATGTCCATAGGTTATGTGATAGAGAAGGAAATAGCTTGAAAACCCTAATTTGAACAATCAATTATTGTGTGCTTAGAAACATAGGTTGATGCTATCAGCTTGTCCTAGATCATATTACACATTAGAAAGGTTTTAAACATATTTACAAGTTCATATAGAACTGGAAAAAAATTGGGAACACCACAAAAATTCGTAATTCAAACAAGCATGGTTTCTCTATGCTTAGATCATCACATTCAAGCATAAACATGAACTAACAAGCTTCTAATAAGCAATATAAGTGAAGAATGTTATATAACTCTCCTCTATAGAGTAGGTCAGATATCAAGCAGAAAGAATCTCGATCAAATAAGACAAGGAATCCCAAGATTTAGATCTGAACTTGGCCAAATAGACACTTCTCTCTACAAAGAAGCAAAACCCTAGAAACAGAAACAAGAAGGAAGGGTTTTGGAGTTCTAGAGTCATTTTCACCATGGAACAGCAGGGTTCCAATCTGGAGAGATGTAGGAGGAATAATAGAAAATAATTAAATGGAGGAAATAAGAAAAAACTTACACTTTTAGGTCAATATCACTAGGAAGAAGCTTTATAGACCCAATAAGGGAATCAATTGCAACCCTAGGATTTTTTTCCAAGAAGATCCCCAATTTCTTCTTCCTTGGGAAGAAATATTCACAGATGAACAGAGGGAGAATGAAGCTGGGAGAAGGAGAGAGGTGGTGGAGAGGAAATGGCTCATTTTTGGTGCTTGGGGATAAGTATATGACACTTTAATATTAAGAAAAAGAAAAAGTTGAAATTCTAGTATATATCCAATTGTCCATGGCTTTAGATTATTAAGAATATATATGAACACACACACACAAGCAGCTCTCCCACCATACCTCTAGACCTTCTTAGCTTTCATTTGTCGAAATTCCCAGCCAATCACATAATTCCTTAGTTGATAGCTACTAAAGGTAGCTCATCCATGAAGGGAAAAACCCTAAAATACCCTTGATGAAAACACCTTCAAACCATGGCTCAAAAAGGAGCCCCATGGCTCAAAAATCTAAAGAATGATAATATAACATCTAAGGAACGTAATGTGTGTGACAAATTGCAAAGAAAACCCCTGAATTGGGTAAATTATAGAAAAGTCCAAAATGTACAGAAAATTGCATAACTTTCTAGAACAGTGTCCAAATTGGACCAAATTTGAAACTTAAGATTGTATTATGATTTCAAAACATATAAAAAGGTTATATTAGGGTTATAAGTTATGGTAATTAAGCTCATTCAACTCATTAAGCAATTCAGGAGCCCTACAACTATAAACCCCTAACAAGGATTTCACCCCAAAATCCTACGCAAAAAGAGATGGGTATTTTCTACGCATCTCATTCTCTAGTTCCCATGTGGCTTCCTATATTACATGCTGATTCCATAGAACTTTCACTAGTATTATATCTTTTATCTTTGGCTTTTTCACCCTTCTATCCAGGATCAACACAACACCCTCAACATAAGAGATATCCTTATCTAACTCAACCTCTAGTGGTTGGATTGTCTGGTCAATATCTGGATGGCATTTCCTCAACATAGAGATGTGAAAGACATTATGCAATCTATGTAGATCTTGTGGTAGCTCCAACTTATATTCTACCTTTCCAACATGAGCTAGGATAGGGTATGGTCCCATAAATCTAGGAGCCAACTTACCCTTCTTTCCAAACCTCAACACACCTTTCCAAGGAAAAACCTTAAGATATACTATGTCTCCCACTTGGAACTCAAGTGGTCTACATCAATTATCAGCATAAGATTTCTTCCTATCTTGCGATGCTTTCAACTGTTGTTGTATCACTTTAATCTTTTCTATAGTCTGTTGTACTAGCTCATGGCCCAAAAGTTGATATTCACCTATCTCATACCAGCAAAGAGGAGACCGACATCGTCTACCATATAGAGCCTCATAAGGGGTCATATCTATGCTTCTTTGATAACAATTGTTGTACACAAACTCTATCAAAGTTAGATGTACATCCCAACTACCAAGAAATTGCAGCACACATGCCCTCAAGAGATCCTCTAAAGTATGAATAGTCCTTTCAGACTGGCCATCGGTCTGCGGATGAAAAGTTGTGCTGAATCTTAGTTGTGTTCCCATTTCTGAATGTAGACACTCCCAAAAATGACTTGTAAACTGTCGACCTCTGTCAGAAATTATAGTCACTGGAATGCCATGCAAACGGACTATCTCATCAACATATATTTGTGCCGATTTCTCTATTGTAAATGTCGTCTTAACTGGCAGAAAATGAGATGACTTAGTCAATCTATCTACTATCACCCATATGGAATCTTGACCCTTGGTTGTCCTGGGAAGACCAACCATAAAGTTCATAGTAATATTATCCCATTTCCACTATGATATTGGCAAGGGTTGTAATGTCCCTGCAGGCTTATGGTGCCCAGCCTTCACCTACTGACAAACTGGACATTTGGCAATGAACTCTTCCACATCACGCTTTAGACTTCGCCACCAATACATGTCTTTCAAATTTTGGTACATCTTGGTACTTCCAGGATGCATTCCATACATGGACGAGTGAGCCTCCTCAAGTACCATCTTCCTCAACTCATCAACATCATGAATTACTGTCCTATTATGGTAACAAAATGTACCATCATCTTCCTCATGAAATTCATCATACTTTTCACTGCCAATCCCTAATTGGATATTCTGTATCATAGTATCATTTTGTTGTGCATCATGAATATTCTATCTCAAGGTAGGTTTCACTTGTAATTGTGCCAACAATCCTACTAGTAAGAAAACTTCTAGTTGTACATTCATCTGGAAAAGAGACACTAGCATATCTCTCTTATGGCACATTAAGGAATTTAATTGTGCATTATCTACCATTGATGATGAAGATGACTTTCTACTCAATGCATCAACCACCACATTAGCTTTCCCTGGATGGTAGTCTATTATGCAATCATAATCCTTAATCAGCTCCATCCATCTCATCTGCCTCATATTCAACTCCTATTTTGAGAAGATATACTATAGATTCTTGTGGTCAGTGAAGAACTGACACTTTTCTCCATAAAGATAGTGTCTCCAGATCTTTAACGCATGGACCACAACTGCAAGCTCCGGATCATGTGTTGGGTAATTCTCCTCATGTTTCTTAAGCCGTCGAGAAGCAAAAGAAATCACATTTTTATCCTGCATCAACACACATCCCAACCCATTCTTTGAAGGATCACAAAAGACAATATAGTCTTTTCCTTGCTCTAGCAGTACTAACACTGATGCACTAGTCATTCCAAGCAAAAGGAACATCCTTCCCGGTTAACCTAGTTAGGGGTAACACTATAGAACTGAAGTCTTTGATGAACCTCATGTAGTAACCTGTCAGACCTAGGAAACTACGAATCTTTGTCAGTGTCTTTGGTTGTTCCCATTCTAGTATAGATTCCACTTTCTTGGGATCAACACAAATGCCTTTTGCAGATATAACATGGCCCCGAAAAGACACTTCAGATAACCAGAATTCACACTTGCTGAACTTAGCATATAGTTGGTGTTGTCTCAAAAAAGTCAATGCCTGGCGAAGGTGTTGCTCATGTTGTTGACTAACCTTGGAGTATATAAAGATATCATCTATGAACACGACAACACACTGATCAAGATAAGGTCTAAACACCCTATTCATTATATCCATAAAAGTTGCAGGTGCACTGGTTAGCCCAAACAACATAACCACAAACTCATAATGACCATACCTAGTCCTAAAAGATGACTTGGGTATGTCATCAGCCTTAATTCTCAACTGATGGTAACCTGACCTCAGGTCTATCTTTGAAAACACAGTGGCACCTATCAACTGATCAAAAAGATCATCAATCCTCAGTAAAGGAAACTTATTCTTATTGTCACCTTGTTCAACTATCTGTAGTCTATACACAACCTCATTAAACCATCCTTCTTTTTTTTTATCAAACAACACGGGAGCACCCCAAGGGGAAGTGCTAGGTCTGATAAAACCCTTCTCTAATAGATCTTTTAGCTATTTCTTTAACTCCTGCATCTCTGTTGGTGCCATTATGTATGCTGATTGTGCTATGGGTTGTGTTCCAGGAACAAAATTGATCTCAAACTCAATCTCTCTAGGAGGGGGAATGCTAGGAAATTCCTCAGGAAAGACATCCTCAAATTCTCTCACCATTGGCACCTCATGGATACTAGAACCTACTGCCTTGGTATCCACAACATGAGCTAAGAAAGCCTCACATCCTTTTCTCATCAATCGCTCAACTGTCTGACATCAAACATGTAGGATGAATCTTTATGTCACCCTAAAAATCCACTGTACATCTCCATCATGGAACGTCACCACCTTAGTACTACAGTCCAAGACTACCTTGTATTTTTCCAAGGTATCCATTCCAAGGATTACATCAAAACCATGCATGTCAAGTGGCAGAAGATCCACTTGAATGTTGTGTCCAGAAAAAGGAAGAACACAAGAAGGGCATACTTCCCGCAACTCAACGGAATCAACCAAAGGAGTCTCCAGTTGCAAGCTATCAGATCTAAGACTAACAGGTAGATAAAAACTATCTATCACCTCTCTGGTGATAAAAGAGTGTGTCGCACCCGAGTCTACTAACATAGATATGAAATAAGAAGCAAACATATCATAATGAAATAACTCCATCTAACTTATCACGACTCGTGGATTGACCACTGCTTCTGGTTGGGTCATGACATAGAACGTTGTTGTCACCTACTGTCATCCATGTCCTCTACTTTCTTATCCAGATGATCCTGCCTAGGATTCCTGACCACGTCCTCTTCCACTACCACTACTAAACTGTCATTGTTGTGGACCTTGTTGACTTTGCCTTGGCTACTGAGTCACCTCCTCATCTTTCATAGGGCAATAAGGTCTTGTATGCCCCACTTTCCCACGCTTGTGACATGTTATGTTGTCCTGATATGGCTTAAACGGTCGTGTCACTAAAACCGATGAGGTACTGCAGGCTCCCGTCGGTGGAAAACTATGACCTCTACCCTGACTCGGGGTCCACTATGATGGTGCATGTGATCTTGGTTCAGTGAACGTTGACCTTGGTTGTGACGGCGGTGGGTAAAACCTTAGCTTCTTAAAGCCTCCAGATGATTGCCCTTGAAACTGCATATGTCTCTTCTTAGCATTAGCTTCACACTTCTCTAAGGAAGACCTCTTAGTCCTCCTAACAAATTCTAAAAAGGTGGAAAACCTTTCCCTGTTCTCTAAGGCTGATGTTTTAGTAGTCAACTTTGTACTCAGACCCTTCTCAAATCTCTGGATCCTTTCCTTGTTTATTGCTGCCATGTGCGAGCAGAACCTCAAAAGTTCCATAAACTTTGATTCATACTCATTGATAGTCATAGCTCCCTAATGAATCTTCTCGAGCTGAGAGATTTTTTCATCTAGGTAGGTCTCTGGAAAATATTGACTAACAAATTCCCTTCGACACTCCTCCCATCCTATCACAACTCCTTGCCTTTTCTCTTCTTCTATGGCCCACCAGTGGCTAGCACTACCCTTCAACAAGTATATTGCATGCTTAACTTTGTCTTCTTTAGTGATTTTTAGGATTTTGAATGCCTTTACCAACTCATTCAACCACATGTCAGCATCTGCTGGATTAGAAGTACCTGCATATTCAATTTCCCCAGCACGTCTAAGATTTTAAAATGTCTTCCCGACATCTTGGGACTCCACATTAGAGGCGACTTCCCTAGCTTGAGGTGTTGGCGCTCTGTCCGCAATATGTGTAATTGTGGCCATCATCTGTCTAAACATAGACTGAAACTCAGGATTGGGCATCATTGTTGGGTCTAGATGAGGCATTGCAGGCTGCTCTGGACCTGCTTCTAGCACTCTCTCATCGCGTGCCTGCCTCCTTGCACCTCCTCATGTTGCAACATAACTACTCTAAACATGTTCTTCATGTGCTCGAGACATATTTGCATAAGCATAAACTATGATCAGATATGTTGGATACATAAGAACAGACTCAAACCTAAGTCATATGTCCCTATAGACTCAGTAAACCTAGAGCTCAGATACCAACTTAACTATGACAGGTCGTCACGCTAAATGACACTACTCAAAACACAAAACACGATCAACTACTAATTAATCACGTAGTCAAAAATGCAAAATAATTAAAACCAATTCCAACAATGTAAATAAACTCTAGAACATTTACAAAAGGTCCATCATTCCATTCTCATATACTGTAACAAGTATTTACATATGGGTCCAAAGACCTCAGTCACATCCTGCATACAAAAGATATTTCATATGTACATTCCATATATTTACAAACATTGGCATACGACCAAAACGTCATGTCGATACGAGTATATCATATATAAAACACATCCCATACCAGGACTTGAGAGTACAAGGATGACACTATGACTCTACTACTAACATCTACAGCTAACCAGCCTTTTGAATCTATTGATCACTAGGTTGGTTCTCTTCCATAGAGCGACCTCAACCACATTGCCTATGACCACCTAAAAAAATTGTGGTGACCCACGGGTGAGACCGAGTCCCAGTGAGAGATATAACTATCTCCAACTTATATTGATCATAACATATTAATTAATAGTAAATTCATTGAGCAGTTAGGGTATTGAATAAGCAATATGAACAGACTGAACAGTTTACGCATACTAAGTAGTTAAGCAAATAAGTTTTAGCATCAAGTAGAATTACACAATTTTCATAATTCTACATCATGTAAGAACTATGTAGTGTAAAGACAAGACAAGGGTTAATCAACCAATGTGATACGTAATAAACCCTAGCAATTATACTACATAGTTGGTGTTATATCTTTTTATTATTATGCCATGGGGAGTTTGAGTCATACCACTCAAAGTCCAACTGATCACTACGAAGTGCTATTCAGTTTTGTATAAGATCTAGGATTGTCAGTATCCTAAGATCTCTTCCCCTCAGTCAGTATGAGTAAACTGCAGTGACATACCAATCAAACTACCAAGAGTGACATATAGTCAACTGATAACAACTAGTTTGTACTTGGTACAAGTTACGACACTAGAAAACAGGGTATACAAAACCCTCTAATCTGAGGTACAACCGCAACTGTCCTCAATCACATCAAATATCTAAACCATGACCATAGCTATCCTCCATAACCTGCAATGTGGATGACAAGGATATATCCTCAACTTGCCACCCCCACATACTCAACAATATGCACTCCGAGTTTCCCTTGGGAATACTCATTTCACCATCCAGTAAGTTCTGACACTGAAGATGGCTCTACGACACAGGGCTCTACATGATTAAGGTTACACTTGATTAATTACTGCCAATTGAATGCATTAAGGCTTTATCATACAAGTGGACATTCAAACCATAATTATTTTCTAACAAGAGTATATGTATAATGAATTAAAGGATATAAAACATTTGAGATATAAATCTTACTCACATTACTACATCCTATCATTCATTGCAAATTAATGGACCACACTTATCATCATACTATTACAAGATACCAATATCTTATCAGAAGTTCTAGGGTTTTAACCCTTATTGGAACATAAAGAGGATTTCACCTCAATCATGGCTTCAAACATGCCCAAAGGTCATTAATACCATCACATTATTCATAGTAAGGTTATCATCATCATTCCATGCCTTAAACAAGGCTCAAAATATCATTAACACATGTGTGTCCATAGATATTAACATGACAAGGCACTATGATATTCAAATAATACTACATTGTGGTTTCAACACAAGAAGAGTGTAATTCATTATCACATTAATCATTCAAGAGGTCTTATTATAACCAATCAACATCATATAATTACATTAAGGTTAGGTATAACAAGCTAGATCCAATGGGAGTTACACATCTACTTATTATAATGATTTGTCAAATATAACTATATAATGGCAAAGATAAGACTACATGATTAATGGTATTGAACAATTGAATTATCTTCGCTAGGATCCACATATAATAACATGTGATTTATTCTAATCCATTGGATGTTAAAGCATCCAATATTATTCATTGGATCGGGTTCATTGTTCAACGTTATCAATTGAAGTATAAGTCTAACCATTAAATCAATTGAACCAAGGAACCATTGCTTTAAGGTTTAGTCAAATCTACAATTACATTCCTAATTCATCATATATGTTGATGACCTGATCCACTATTAATTGTGATCATTATCTCACCATTGGTTGCTAGATCAGTAATACATTCAGTTAACACCATCATATATTAAGACAGTATTATCATCGATTGATAACATCATTAGAATACATAGTGGATGATAATTAAATGTCTAATTGAGACAAAACCTGACCTAAGGGGTGATCATAGGTTGTCACCATACATTTAACACCCTTGATCACGAACATCAGTTACCAAGATAGCAACACCATTGGTTGTTGAATGGTATGTCCATAGGTTATGTGATAAAGAAGGAAATAGCTTGAAAACCCTAATTTGAACAATCAATTATTGTGTGCTTAGCACCATAGGTTGATGCTATCAACCTGTCCCAAATCATGTTACAACTTATAAAGGATTTATAGATGTTTACAAATTCATATAGAACTGGAACAAAACAGGGAACACCACAAAAATTCGTAATTCTAAACAAGGATGGTTTCTCTATGCTTAGATCATCACATTCAAGCATAAACATGAACTAACAAGCTTCTAATAAGCAATATAAGTGAAGAATGTTATATAACTCGCCTCTATAGAGTAGGTCAAATATCAAATAGAAATAATCTCGAGAAAATAAGGCAAGGAATCCGTAGATTCAGATCTGAACTTGGCCAAATAGGCACTTCTCTCCACAAAGAAGCAAAACCCTAGAAAAAGAAACAAGAAGGAAGGGTTTTTGAGTTCTAGAGTCATTTTCACCTTGGAACAGCAGGGTTTTGACCTGGAGAGATATAGGAGGAAGAATATAAAAGAATTAAATGGAGGAAACAAGCAAAAACTTACACTTTTAGGTCAATATCACTAGGAAGAAGCTTTATAGACCCAAAAAGGGAATCAATTGCAACCCTAGAATTATTTTCCAAGAAGATCCACACTTTCTTCTTCCTTGGGCAGCAACATTAGCAGATGAAGGGAGGGAGAACTAAGCTGGGAGAAGGAGTGAGATTATGGAGAGGAAATGGCTCATTTTGGTGCTTGGGGATAAGTATATGACACTTTAATATTAAGAAAAAGCAAAAGTTGAAATTCTAGTATATATCCAAGTGTCCATCGCCTTAAATTTTTAAGAATATATCAGCACACACACACACACAACCAGATCTCCCACCGTCCCTCTGGACCTTTTTAGATTTCTTTTGTCGAAATTCCCATCCAGTCGCATAATTCCTTAGTTGATAGCTACTAAAGGTAGCTCATCCATGAAGGGAAAACCCCTAAAATACCCTTAATAAAAACACCTTCAAACCATGGCTCAACTAGGAGCCCCATGGCTCAAAAATCTCAAGAATGATAATATAACATCTAAAAAACATAATGTATGTGACAAATTGCAAAGAAAACCCCCCAATTTGTTAAATTGTAGAAAAGTCCAAAATGTACTGAAAATTGCATAACTTGCTCGAACAGTGTCCAAATTGGACCAAATTTGAAACTTAAGCTTGTCTTATGATTTCAAAACATATAAAAAGGTTATATTAGGGTTATAAGTATTCTATTATGGTAATTAATCTCATTCAACTCATTAAGCAAGTTTAGGGGCCTTACACCTTGCTTCTTCCTTAATCATTAAGCTGTATATACTCCTTCCTTACCTCTCAACTAAAATATTTGATCCATATCACCTCCCTAATACTTAGAACTTCGTCATATATCTATTTTACCATGGAGTAGCTGTCCCAAGGTAGAAAAGATGCCATCTTTGTGAATAAGGTCTTCTAGGTTTTCATCTAAGCTCATATAGGTTTTCTAAAGTCACCTTTTGGTGTTTCTGACCAAGGAAAGTCAATTTCTTCTCCTTATACTCTATTTTCCCTACCATTATTCTTCCTTCCACCTCCTCCACATCGGAAGCTGGGTCTTCCATGGTGGAAGTCCATCTAAAACTCAAAAACTCTTCTTTTCATGCTCCTCTTGCTTAGGGTTTGTATCCTTGGAGAAGAAGGTGATTCTTGCTCAAGTTTTGAGCTTGTGCTTGGAGCTACCAACCCATCTTGCTCAAGTTTCCTGCTGATTGGGATCTGATAAATTCTTCCTATAGGAAAGTTATATAACTTTCTCCATGTTTATTGCTTATTATAAGCTTGCTAGTTCATATTCTTATGCTTAAATGACGATCTCCACCTTTAGATGATGTACTTGTTTAGGGTTCTGTTTCTTTGATGTTCTATACTTTGTTACTAGCTCTAGATGAACCTGAAATGGTTGGTACACCCCTCCTAGGATAAAGGATGACCTAGGATAGGTTGTGGGGGGCCATGTCACGGGTTGGCCCCTCTTTCTCTCGCCTCACTTGCAACTAAATTGTTGACATGTCATTTTGTGGTTGGTCAAGATTTGGAAAATTCATGTTTTCTAAACCACTTGTCCAAAATTAATAAAAAAAAAGTTTTGGAATCATAAAATTAAGATCTATCTAATAAAAATGCTTTTGAGGTATGATTCCAAGGTTTTTTGAAAGGTGATATTTTGAATATGATTTTAATACATAAAATCAATAAAAATTACAACTTAATCACCATAAATCCAAAATTGACATAAAGATATGTTTTCTTGGTCAGGGGAACCTAATTTAGTCCAATGGTGAGACTTTTAGAGTCTAAATCCAAGTTTTGTGAAAAAAGTCAAATCTTAGGGTTTCTAAGCAAAAATGTGCAATATGTACACAAATGAATGTTAATAAATTGAAATAGGACAAAGTTGAACTTGGAACATCTAAAAGTGATGGAACTTGGTATTTGAACAAAGTAAAGAGGTATGTGCATTCTTACACCCTAAATTGGTATATTTGCAAACCATACCCTATATTCCCTAATGAGACACTATATGAACCCTATTCATGACTCTTTTGCTAAATTGACTTGAAAATTATATTGATATTCTATTTCTTGGGTCTTGTACCCGACAACCATGTTTCAAGTGTATGATTCTTCTACTTTCCATAGTTTCTCTTAGCATGTTGATTTTATTAGACTATTTAGCTAATGCAGTGGTACTTATGTAGAACCATCGATAGATAGGGCATGTGTTATTTCATACTGGGGAATGTGTTATTTCCCCAGTATATAATTTGTGTAGGTGAATGGGAATGTGTTATTTATCCCCTCACCTATAAGTTAGGGTCTGGTAGGTACCTCACCCTACTTATTTAATGTAGTCAATATTAATCATGAATGCAATTCCTTTACTATTTTAATGTTATGGCAAGCATCTATTTTGATTATGCCTCATACTCTTGATCTCTTCATCTATTGATGAACTTATATCCTTTAATTTCGTATTATTTTCTTTCTTTTGTTCTTATTCATAATATGACACATACCTTATTTATCTCTCTTACTGGATGATTCCCAACCACCTAGGTTTAGGACAATGTGTCAAACAAGACCAAGGAGAACATAGTTTTCAACATGGACCTAGC
Organism: Alisma plantago-aquatica; assembly: GCA_963693085.1. Lineage (NCBI taxonomy): Eukaryota > Viridiplantae > Streptophyta > Magnoliopsida > Alismatales > Alismataceae > Alisma > Alisma plantago-aquatica. The sequence continues at coordinate 224,652,667 of OY856413.1, forward strand.
TCACGGAGATGTTGCTTGGAGACAGACTTGAAGTATTTTAGACTTCCCTTTATCTTAGATCCTTTTGTGGAATCTTCATGTAAACCCTTAAGGGAGATTATGGTGTTCTTTTGTAATCTTGTTGTAAAATTGAATACATCCAATGTTTTTATTCTGCTTCTATAATCTGGTCTTTTGTATACCAATAATATAGATTTACAATTTTTACTCCTATTCCAACATACCTTATGTGCATGTTTGGAATGGATGTTATACTCTTCAAATTTTAGTAAGGGGCTGATCTCACCTCTTTACAACATGGTATTAGAGCCCATGGTAGTTGTAGTCTGACTATTTAAATTTTATCTCCCTAATTAGAACCCTTTCTCATATAGTTCCTCTTTAAGTAACATGTTTTCCCTAGAATTGATCTATGCTACTCTTGATATGATAAAAGATTAATTTAGGATCATAAGACTTTCACATTAGAAACATGTTTAGTTAACCATAATGTGATGAGTCTGTTAGGTAGCTATTAGGGAATAAGTTGAAAGCAAAGGTGTCTAGAAAGGATCAAGGTTGCGGGGGCTAGCAAGATTTTCCTTCGCACCCCAGTAGCTTGGTTTACGAGGACTCTCGAATCGATATGATATTTGCATGGCCTGAGCTGATACTAACTATCTGAAATAGCATGCCTATAGATAGTAGTTCGATACTCCTAAGAACCAAATATGTTGACCTTGTCTTTCAAGTGTAATGACTTGTTTGAGGATGGATACCTAATATAGTTCCCTTATATCCCATAGAACCACATGTTTGGACAGTCTTTCCCTAAGAACCTAGACTTTGAGGTTTGGTGTCTAGTAAGAAATCAAAGTGTGCAGTGGAAGCGTGATGGATCTTATACATGGTTTAGTTAGACTCACCCTTTTATCTCTAGATTAGTTTGGCTTGGTAGGTCAAAACTTTTCAGGGGTGGAGAGTAGTTGGTTTGATGATGTTTGGTTAGTTAGATTTCAAGGACAAAATCCTTTTTAAGGGATGGAATCTTGTAAATTACCGAAATCTAGCTACACTGACTCTAGAAACCCGAACTCCATGATTAGGAGGATAGTTTGCTTGGATCCTTAGTTTTTATCAAACAAGTCATAGTTATAACATGACATGCTTGTTTATATACTAATGAACATAAAATGGTCATCTAATGAATAATTCATATGTTTGACCCCTAATGAATATTTAATGTACATCATATAATTAACTGACCTAAGTGAATATGCATGATGTTGACCATGTCATAAACCGATAAATGTTAATGATATGATGAACAAGATAATTGTAACCTAATCTTGGACTTAATTCATACTAAGAATGTATAGGTGAAGAATAATGATCATACTGACCTAAATCCTAAGTTGTAGTCATTTAACCTTAACCTATACATCCTTAATGACATTCTTGATACATTAGTGAGATTAGGTGTCATAATATGAAAACATACTTTAATACACATAAATAATATATTGTAACGACCCCGCCTCCCGGTAACCCCCACTTAAGGGAGATCCGAAGGAAAGAGCTGTTAATTAATTAACAGGATCAAAGGTTCGACAAATAATCTGTAATAATTAATAAACTTTACCAACTAAACTGAAAGCAGGTATAAAATAAAACTTTTCTTACCTTGGAAAAACTGGGATTTCTAAACTTCTATCCATGAAGATGTTAATCTAACTAATCCTCCTGTGCATGTTATTTCTCATTCAATTCCACATATGTCACCTTACTGTTTGTTCTTTCATTTGACCTAAAACGCCGACAAACAAAACGTCGGTCAGCCGAAGCTGGTATGTGGGGAAACAATAATTGTGCAACTATGTTAACAACGTAATCAACCAAATATCATTTAACAACCAAGATTACGTTTTAAGAAATACTACTCAATCCTTGCCTATCCCCTTTCTCTGTAACGTCCCTGCAGTGGACATGGATACCACCTCTCTCATAAGGTAGATCCTTACCCCATGGCCCTACCACACAGGTAGCTAATACCTAGGGTTATGGAGTCGCATGGTCCTACCCAAAGGTAGACCAATCGCTGACTCATGATGACTTGATGGACCTACCCCATTGGTAGCCATTTACTAAGTCATTTAATGACCTGATGGACCTACCCTCATTGGTAGCCATTTCTAGGTCAATCTATAAAGCTACAGAGGGGACTAGGATCTGAGCTAGTAGGCATATTTCTTATGTGATAGTCATATTCACATTATACTTTGCATGAATTAAATACATACTACAGTTTAATTCAAGCCACGATGGAAACATCGATAAAATCCCGGAAAACTAATTCAGGTAGTCATAAGCGTAACCACATACTTGTACATGTAGATTCAGGTGCAAGAATAGTCCAAACAACAATGAGCAAGCAAGCATTCAATAAGATCCTGAAACAATTATACAATTTTCTTTTATTACTCATGTCATTAAGATCTGTCAAATCTAGCTCGCTTCTTAGGATTTCTAGCCCACTTTTAGGGTTTCCATTGCAATTAGGGTTTCCCTTCCTCTTTTACTATTTTAAACCCTAATTATTTCCACATCTATTCCTCAATTCTGGATTAAAAGCATATTTAACCATCAATTAAGCTCATTAAGCCTCTTTTATTAAAGCTACTATTTTTTTATCCTTTTAATCCATGATAAGATCATTATATGCATTTATCATCAATTCATAGTTCATTATAGTCCAAAACACATATGAACTCGATTTTTCATTAATCCACCTTTTTATTCATGAGAAAACCCTAATTACTTCATTTAGGGTATTTATCCATCAATCAAGAACTTTAATGCTCAAAATAACTTAGACTTAGCATATTCCAATTTTAATCATGAAATTAATCAATTACAGCCATTAATAGTCGAATTAGTCAACATTAGGGTTTCAAGGTCCATTAAAACATATTTATGCACAAGAAACTCTAAATTTCTAATTATATGCAAAGTCCATCCTTATTCTTCCTAATGTTCATTTTTTTCATTAACAGGATAAGACCAACTTTAATCATCTATTAAACCCTACTAATCACTTTAATCATACCAAAATAGGGTTCTTTAACCATTAACACATTAAAGTTGATATCTTCCATTATTTTTCAAATTGCATAATGAATCAGGCTTCAATTATATTTTGATTAGATTCCCCTCGTTTTTCTGAGCAAAATTCATGTATTAACTTTTGTCATCCGAGTTACTATTAAAGAGTTATGAATTTAGAAAATAAATCGAAAACCAACCAATAGGGAGGTGCCACGTAGGCAACCAACTCCCACGCACATACCTCACGCGCGCCCATCTTTAGATTAGAATCGATTGATGTTTCTGCCCTTCACTTAGGTGAGTCACTACTGTACCCGCGGAGGGTAGTTTCGTCCAAAGCTCCCCCAGGCCTTCTTCCTCCTCACGATCAAACCTGATGCCGCTGCAGCAGCAGTTCCAAGCGGCCTTGCCACCCTTCCCGACGCCCAACGGCCACCAGGTAACTTCCATCTGGGTCCACTGTTCCCGTGCGCACGTGAAGGTGCCGCTGGGTCATGGCCAAGATGGCTCGATCCGATTCTTCTACCTCTACAAGTTCTTCTTGCGCGCCCCCCTGCTGCTTCTTCAGGGATCTACCCCTCTCTATCCTAGGGTCGTGGATCGCCGCCGATGGCCGTCTTATCCTCACCATCATCCGCCGTACCTAGGGTACCACCCATCAGGTGACCTCAGTGGCAGCTTCGGGCTTGGCAAGCATGCGACCTTCAGCCATGGCGCCTGCCTTTCGTGCAGTCGTGCAGCTGTTGTTGCGCCTGGCCAGGTCTTAAGAACAACTACGGATTGGTTGCATGGTGTCGTGGGAGCAGCATGCTTCCTTCCTAACACGTCCTTGGTCTCTCATTTTCCCTAGGGTTGTTCCACCCTTCACGGTTAGGGTTTTCAAGAAGAAGAAGATTGAGAGGAGAGATAGATGCACGGGATCTACTTGGGCTCGTCCAAGGGGTCTATTCTTTTATAGAGGAGGGTAGCCATACCCCAGCCTGCTTGTCCATGAAGGAAAACAAAGCCTTTTTCCTATTAGGAAATGTATCCCTTTATTAAGACAAATTTTCTCTCTCCCTATTATCTTTGATATTCTTTACTTACTTGAATATTTAAGAGTACGCAAATTCTCTCTCTTACTCTTCTTAGACTTGCCTTTAAATCCATTAATCATGAAATTATGTCTTCCTTAAGAGAAAAACTTTTTTTTTTAAATATCTTCTTAATTTATTAATAATGTATTACCTTATTTTCTTATTTTTCTTAATTGATATTTTCTCTTTCCTCTTTCTTCATTGGGATGCCTTGGATCCCAAGAAACTGAAAGAATTCGAAATTCTTTTTAAAGGAATACTCATCACCCTTAAATGCATCAATATGCATTATTTCATATTATATCCCAATATCTTGTTTATTTCTTATTAAAATGGTTCCTTTTTGAGGATTTCTCATTATTTCTCTTTTATGTTCCTTATTGATATTCCTTTTATCATTAGGAATCATTGGGATACGAAATCCCACTAAGGATAACTCGATTGCACCTCTTTTCACTTGTTTTCCCCATATTACCATTATTTTCAATTTATTTCTCGATAAGGAAATATTTAATTGATCTTTTCTTTTATTTTTTTGTATTCTCTATGCCACCTTGGACTCCTTGGAACCCAAGGAACCCAATAGGCACGAAATCCCTCTTTGGATTTGCCTTCTAGAGGTTTCCACACTTTTCCTTTTTCTCTATTTTCTTATTTACTTGATAATAGTGGACTTTCTTTTATCCTTCCCTTGTTATTGGGCCCAATAGCCAATAAAGCCCACAAATAAATCAACAAGGATATTTTAAACGAAAATCATTCATTCATTCATTATTTGTTCATTTATCTTTAATATGAGAAATTACATTTCTCAGCAAACGAACCCAAAATCAGGGTTGTAACATATATAATCATCTAATTTTAGATTAATCAAATTTTCAATATGAAATGCATATCACCTTGTTCTCTAATACACACCTAATTAAACACCTAATCATTACTTGGTATGTGAATCAAATCATTAATATCTAATATGACCCACCTTGATCACTATAATACAAATAATGACTTCAATATGGATAAGAAGTAATTGGATTCAAAAAAATGTGCATAATCAATAATAAGAAGTGAATAAATATGAGAAAATGATTAATGATTTCACTAACATGAAAAAAGGGTGATGTGACAATGTTTAACATATATATAAGTAACCAATGTGACAATATTTGGATTAATTATAAAACATTGGATAAAATATATTATTTTTGCAAAAGAATATGTTTTGATTCAATTTGTTGATACGAAGACTAAAAACAAGTTATTAAGGATAATAATCAAGTATGTTGAGATAAGTGAGTAAACCCTAATTTTGCTAAAACTCTTAATGAGATAAATAAGAAATATATAGGACTTGGTGCATAATAATAAAATATAACTATTTTGGCAACAAAGTAAATGTAACATGACACAATCAAAAGAATAATAAGGATGATATAATATCATAATGATTATAATATTAATATGCATAAAATGTTAATTTTGTTATATCTAATAAAAATAAATCTTGATATTGGAACCATTAGTGATTCATGAGAACATGACCTATGTGGAGTTTCTTGATAAGATTTCGAACTCCTAAGTTAAGTAGCTGAAGAACAAGGAGATTGAGTTGGTGAAAGTTTTGTAGAAATATAATGGTTTGGAAGAAAGAACTTGGGAGTTGAGAGATGAGATGTTGCATACTCACCCTTATCTTTTTGTCTAAGATTTCATGGACAAAATCCTTTTTAAGGGGTGGAGTGTTGTAACATACTGAATTCTGAATGTAATCTCCATGTAACCCTTTTCCCTAAGTTTTCTTCTCATTATGTCCTTGACGTCCTTGTTGATGTAGTGTAATTTGTAGTGGTTTGGGGAACATTTGTTCAATCAATCATACCAATGGAATGGTTTATGAACAATACCTCAGTGAAAGCTTATTTAAGGATCTAAAATGCAAAATCACCCTTAAGTGGAATAATGGTAAATAAATTTGTGATAGAAGTGTAAGGCCCCAAACCTTTTGTAATGTGTTGAATAAGCTTAATTGCCATAATTAAGTTCTATAAAACTTAATCTAACCTTGTGAGTCGTTTTGAAATCAGTAGATAAGCTTAAGTTTCAAATTTGGTCCAATTTAGATGTTGTTTGTGCAAGTTATGCAATTTTTATGCACATTTTGGACTTTTTTGTAATTTAAACAAAATTGGAATTTTTTTTGCAAATTGTCACATGCATTGTGATCCTTAAATGTTTTCTTATAATTATCAAGCTTTTTGGTCCATGGGATGCCTAGTTGTACCTTGGTTTGGAGGTAATTCTCTTCAAGGGCATTTTAGGGATTCCCCCTTTATGGATGAGCATATCTTTAGGAGTTATCAACCAATGGGGTGGTTTCTTTGTTTGGAGGTCAGTGGTAGGACTGGAGAACTGACAATTGATGGCTAAGAAATCTCTAGGAGATGTGGAACAACTATTTTCATGGTCATAGAAGCTCTAGGCTATGGACACATGGAAAGCTCCATGGATACCTCATGCTTGACTCCTTCCTTATCCATAAAGGCTTGCTTGTCCATGTGCACCCTTAGTGTAACATCTCACGATTTGAGGCCTCGGATAATGATCTTAAAAGGAATGATTGGACTACCCATATCACCAAGGTGCACCTCCCTTTCAGGGAGCCCATCTCTAAAGAACTCCATAGTTAAGCGTGCTCGGCTTCGAGTAGTACTAGGATGGGTGACCAGTCGGGAAGTTGATCCTGGCTTGCGCGTCAGTGTGGATAAAGTGCGCAGTTAAGGCTAGCGGTGGTCTGTGGGGCCAGTCGTCATTCCTGAAACTCTATTAGAGCCTTGGGTAGTGGGCCCGGGCGTTACAAATGGTATCAGAGCCATAACCCCTCTAGTAGGTGGGACCCACATGGGCATGTGGCATGCCAGTCTTGAGACGTGCGGTCTAGGCAAGTTGGAAAGGGCTATCCGTAGAGACGAGATGGAGCCGCCCTTACGCTGGTAGCCGTGGATGGGAGCTAGGTGTCCATGGGACATTGTGGGTCTGCACTGAAATGGGTTCAGATTATGAGGCCATATAGTTGAGCCTTGACGAGGACGTCAAGAGTCTAAGTGGGGGAGATTGTAACATCCCAGGATTTGAGGCCTCGGATAATGATCTTAAAAGGAATGATTGGACTACCCATATCACCAAGGTGCACCTTCTTTTCAGGGAGCCCATCTCTAAAGAACTCCATAGTTAAGCGTGCTCGGCTTGGAGTAGTACTAGGATGGGTGACCAGTCGGGAAGTTGATCATGTTTGCGTGTCAGTGTGGATAAAGTGTGCAGTTAAGGCTAGTGGTGGTCTGTGGGGCCAGTCGTCATTCCTGAAACTCTACTAGAGCCTTGGGCAGTGGGCTCGAGCGTTACACTTAGCCATGGACACATGGAAAGTAACTTGAAGGCTCATGCTTTTCTTCTTTCTTATCCATAAATTGTTGCATGACTATGGGCACCCTTAGACATGGGAACATGGAAAGTAGCTTGGACACCTCATGCCTTGCTCTTCCTTAACCATAAAGCTTTATATACTCCTTCCTTACCTCCCCATCGGAATATTTGATCCATATCACCTTCCTCCTACATAGAACTTCGTCCTCTCTCTATTTGGCCATGGACGATCAGTCTCAAGGTAGAAGAAGACACCATCTTGGTGAAGAAGATCTTCTAGGGTTTCATATGAGCTCATCTAGGGTTTCTAAAGTCACCTTTTGGTGTTTTCGACCAAGGAAAGTGGGTTTCTTCCCCTTCTCCTCTATTTTCCCTACTGTTCTTCTTCCTTACACCTTGCTCCAGGTTGGAACCCTAGTCTTCCATGGAAAAGCTCCATCTAAAACTCAAAAACTCTTCTTTCCATGCTCCTCTTACTAAGGGTTTGTATCCTTGGAGAAGAAGGTGATTCTTAGTCGAGTTTAGAGCTTGTTCTTAGAGCTACCAATCCATCTTGCTCGATTATCCTGCTAATTGGGATCTGATAAATTCTTCCTAGAGGCAAGTTATATAACTTTCTCCATATTTATTGCTTATTATAATCTTGTTAGTTCATATTCATATGCTTAAATGATGATCTCCACCTTTAGATGATGTTCTTTTCTAGGTTTTCATTTCTTTGTTGTTCTATACTTTGTTACTAGCTCTAGATGAACCTGAAATGATTGGTACATCCCTCCTAGGGTAAAGGATGACCTGGGATAGACTGTGAGGGGTCAAGTTAGGGTTCGGTCCCTCTCTCTCTCTTCCTTGCTTGCAACTAAATTGCTGACATGTCATTTTTTGGTTGGTCGAAATTGAAAAATTCATATATTTTAAACCTCATGTCTAAGATTAATAAAAAAATATGTTTTCGAATCAGAAAATTAAGATCTATCTAATAAAAATGCTTTCAAGGTCTGATTTCAAGGTTATTCAAAATTTTATTTTTGGAATGTGATTTTAATACATAAAATGCATAAAAATTACAACTTAATCACCATAACTCCAAAATTGACATAAAGATATGTTTTCTTGATCAATACAACCTAATTAGTCCAATGGTGGGATTTTTAGAGTCTAAATTCAATTTTTTTTTGAAAAAGGTCCAATCTTAGGGTTTCTAAGTAATAATGTGTAATATGTACACTAATGAATGTTATTAAATTGAAATAGGCCAAAGTTGAACTTGAAACATCTAGAAGTGATGCAACTTGGTATTTGAACACAATAAAGAGGTATGTGCATTCTTACACCCTAATTTGGGATATTTGCAAACCAAACCATATATTCCCTAATGAGGCAGTATATGAACCCTATTTTCTCTATCCATGACTCTATTTCTAAATTGCCTCAAAAATTAGTATTGATATTCTATTTCTTGAGTCTTATACCCCACTGCCATGTTTCAAATATATGATGCCTCTACTGGCCATAGTTTCTCTTAGCATGTTGATTTTATTAGTTTATTTAGCTAAAGTAGTGGTACTTACATACAATCACCCATAGATAGGGCATGTGTTATTTTGCTATGGGGAATGTGTTATTTCCCCCCATCTCAAGCAGTGATAATGGATTCAGAGATGAAAGAATACTTGGCAAAGCCAACCATGCACAACCCAAATCATATTGTGTCCAATCACTTTTAGTCATCAGTGTGGTAAAGAATGTGGCACATAATTGTAATGTGGAGAAGTGACTAGGCCAAAGGAAGTCAAAATTTTGCACTACATATTCTTCAGTTGAAAATTCATCTATTAGGACTATGAGTACACATAATATGTGGTTCTTGAGTTCATTCATTTGATAAAATTTACTAAATGAGATAAAGAGGTAGTTTCTAAAATATTTTGTCTCTACAAATATAATAGGATTTAGAAATCCATAAACTTGATCTATTCATAGACAAATTGAAATTAAAAAATTATTAGATTCATAAAATCAAGGAAAACAATTTTTTTAATAATACGTAGACAATAACATGGTGAGTGACACATACTATTTTGACTTAGATTACAAGATCATATGATCAAAGGGTCATTAAAGATCTTTGGATATATCATAGGTCGTGGATACCTCGAGCCTTACTCCTCCAAGCCCATTATCTCATTATACATGGAATGAGATAGGTCCTAGATGAGTTTTTATCTCAATTTCAAGATTCTTGACCCACACTAGCGAGAGTAGGCAGTTTGTGTCGAGAGTTCTCAGTTTATCTTTCCTTCCCTTCTTCACAAGATGTTGCAAACATTGAGTAAAATGTTGTCTGGAAATTGATGGTAGGGAAATGACTTATATTATGGAATTTTCTATCATGATGATAAAAGATGGGAGGAGTCCTCAAAACTCACATGGATGGAATTGATGGAACTCCAAGTTTATTTTAGTGGGGAAGGAGTTGGTATTGGATCTCATAGGAAGAAATCTTGAGGAGGAGTATGTTGGGTTTTCGGGGAGACAGAGAAGGCAGTGGAAACAAAAATTTTCTTCTCCCAAACCCAGAATAAGGAATCACATCAACGTCTATACAATAGGAAGGATGGTTTTTAGAGGTGTACCTTGTCCCGAGGTTTGCTTGGTGACGTTACCTCACGGATTTCACGGTCTTCACCTCCGGTCTTAGACGGTGTCTGTGTAGCTCCTAGTCTCACCGGGACTATCAGAATTGACAGCTATCCTCCGAGCGAAAGAAGTCTCCCACCTCTGCAGTCGTCTACACGGACTGCCTGGAACTCCGATCTCCTTGTCCCACAAGGAATCGGAAGGAGTCGTACCCTCCTGTCAGAGTACTAGTCACCGACACACTCTCCTGCAACCAGTTGCCTTTATGCAGTTGTCTTACCCTTGTTGTGCCTCCCTTATCGGGTAGCACTTGTTTGGGCTCTCTCAATTACCAAAACTAGAGAGAACGACAACTTTGCAGAGCAACTAGTATTCTGAGTTGTACTTTGAGAAGCACCCAATACCCCTTATATACATAGGAGGGTCATGGAATAGGGTTCTCTATCCCAGGCAATGCGGGATTAAAGCAGGAGTAGAGGGTTCGAGATTTTCAACCTTGAAACGGTCAGTTGGTGACCTCAACCTATCGGTTCACACTTGAACTGATCGTTTGGGACCCCTGAGCCGATCGGTTCACTTCTGAACCGATCAGTTCGTGGTCCTGGTCCAACTCAAATTGACTTTCATATTTGTTTCCGATTAATCAAATATTAATCCTTATCCAAATCAAATTTGTACAAGTGAAACAAATTGTATTTGTAAAATAGTTTTCTAACTTTCCAAATGATCTCGGTTAGACCAGTTGAGGCGATCGGTTCAACCCTTGAACCGAAAATCTCAGCCTTTCTTGAGCCGATCGATTCATTACATGAGTCGATCGGTTCACTAACCTGAGTCGATCGGTTCATCACATGAGTCGATCGGTTGGGGAAGTAAACTGTGCAAATCAGTCAATCACTATTTCAATCAATCGGATACTCTAATGAATCTGTCCAACACCTTGAACACTATGATATTGAGCTATCAATTGATTGAGTGTTTAATTGAACTACTAAACTCTTTTAGTAATCAATCTAAACATCATTTGTGGATAAACTCCTCTTCCAGGTTAAATCCTATGTGTGTGACCCTTCAGATCCATTTCACGTTGGCAGTGAAAGTGCATAACACTTATGACTTCACAAGCAAAGAGTCGTGCCTAGTCGCACATCAGTTCTACACAAATGAAATAGAAAGTTGGAGAACAACTTTCAATCCTACAATCCGTGAATGGTGTTACAGCGAGTCTATAATTCCTTTGTCACTAATGTCCTGAATGAACTCAAGGCATGGTATAGTCATCCTTTCAACGTTCATCCATTTCCTAGATCTTAGAGAAGACTGGGTGAGATGTTTGTGACATCAATATCACATATTAATTCACATATGCATGCACATGCCTTTCTCAATTCTACTCATCAAGTGGCCATGGACATCAAACTCCCTTAGGAGGGACAAATCCCATATCTATCACTCACCCCTCAAAAGCCCCATGTGTCAAAGTCACCCAATCATCACCTTTATAACAACCCATGTTTCAGGACTGTGTTTGATGATGTCAAAGTGTACCCAACGACATGTGTTGAGTGTATTGATTTCAGGTCGAAGAATCACACTCACCACCATCACTTTGAGAGATGATTGTGACTACCAAATCATGGTTCCATGTGTCATTCTCACGGTGTGTCTGTCTGTATACTTGATCTCTAACAAGTACCTATGTGCTTGGTTTGATATCACTATATAATGACTAATGAGATTTTGTCATCAACCAACACACAATCTAGTCTTTAGTGTTATTGATGTCTATGGTTATTTCCACAATAACAACCGACTAGGGACTAAAAAAGAATGTATACTCTTAACATCTGTATGATTTCATCATTTAGGTCCTGAACCTAAAAGCTTATGTCATCGAGTAAAACAATTCTTTAGACATCTATCATGTTACACTATCATCTCAGAAATAGTTAAAACACATAGATTGGAAATTGCCTTTATGATTATTCAAATCATTTACAAAGTATCCCATTACAATCATCACATGACTTGCTCTATGGGCATACATACCAACAGACTCCCACTTGCACTTAGAGCCAGTCACCTAGGAACCTTAGTCCTTGTGACCTAGGATGACCATCATGCTTCTACTGAGAAAGGGCCTTAGTCAGTGGATCAACTATTTTGTCTTCAGTTGGTACATTGCAAATCTTCACATCTCCTCACTATATGATCTCTCGTATGAGATGGAAGTGCCGCATTATGTGCTTGGACCGATGATGTGATCTGGGCTCCTTATCTTATGCAATAGATCCATTATTGTCACAATAAAACTCAATTCCATCATAGCTACTGGGAACTACACCAAGTTTAGAGATTAACTTCCTGATCCACACAGCTTCCTTTACTTCATGTGAAGCAGCAATATACTCAGCCTGTGTAGTAGAATCGGCAACTGTTTCTTTCTTGGAACTCTTCCAACTCACAACTTCATTTTTTAGGCAAAATATAAATCCTAATTGCGATCTGTAATCTTCTTTGTCGGTTTGGAATCTTGCATCGGTGTAACCCTTTACAACCAGTTTTTCCTTGCCGCTGTATACAAGGAACTGATCCTTAGTCCTTCGCAAGTACTTGAGGATGTTCTTTACGGCTGTCCAGTGAGCATCCCCAGGATCTAACTGGTACCTTCTCATCATGCTGAGAGCATACGAGACATCTAGGTGTGTGCACAACATAGTTTACATGATGGATCCGATGGCTGATGCATATGGGATCCCATTCATACGCTCCCTCTCTTCACAAGATTGGGGACATTGAGCTCTAGAGACGGTGACTCCATGTAGCATGGGGATGTTGCCTCTCTTTGAGTTCTCTATGCTGAACCGCTTCAGTACTTTGTCAATGTATGTGCTTTGACTTAGTCCAAGAATCCTTTTAGATCTATCTCTATAGATCTTAATACCTAGAATGTAGGATGCTTCTCCTAATTCCTTCATTGAGAAAGTATTCCCAAGCCAAGTCTTTACCTTCTCTAAGGTTGAGACATCATTCCCCATCAACAATATGTCATCCACATACAATATGAGGAATGTGGTCATGCTCCAACTAACCTTCTTGTTCAGACAAGGTTCATCTTCATTTTGAATAAAGCCAAACACTTTGACTTCCTCATAAAATCGAAGATTCCAACTCCGAGATGCTTGCTTCAATCCATAGATTGACCTTTGTAGCTTATAGATTTTATTAGCATTCTTTGGATCAATAAAACCTTTAGGTTGTGTCATGTACACATCCTCATTTATATTCCCATTAAGGAATGTGATTTTAACATCCATTTGCCAAATCTCATAGTCATAGTAATCCGCAATAGCAAGCATGATCCTGATGGACTTAATCATGGCAAATGGAGAAAAAGTTTCGTCATAGTCAACACCTTGAACTTGTCGGAAACCCTTGCAACCAATCTTCCTTTATAAGTTTTCACATTGCCATCCATGTCGGTCTTCTTCTTGAAGACCCACTTGCACCCTATGGGTTTTACCCCTTCGGGTGGTTCCACCAAAGTCTATACTTTGTTGGAGTACATGGATTCCATCTTAGATTTCCTGGCCTCAAGCCATTTCTCAAAATATGATCCCTCCATAGCCTCTAGATAGGTAGTTGGATCATCATCTATGATCAACTCACCGCCTTCCTGAGTCACAAGGTATCCAAACCTCTCAGGTTCAAGGTGTGTCCTACTAGATCTACGAGGTCCTTGTGTTACTTGAGGAGACTGAGATTCCACAACACCTTGTGAATCTCTATGTTCCTCTTGTACATCTACCGGTTCAATGTTTTCTTGTTGGGCTTGAACCTCTTCAAGCTCTATTTTCCTCCCGATGTTTCCTTTGGAAATAAATTCCTTTTCTAGGAATACAGCTGTCCTAGTAACAAACACTTTGTTGTCAGTAGGGTGGTATAAATAGTATCCCCTCATTTCCTTGGGGTATCCAACAAAATAACATTTATCAAACTTGGGGCCAAGCTTATCAGGAAACATTTTCCTGACGTAAGCCTCACAACCCACATCTTAATAAAAGACAAATCGGGATGCTTCATGTGCCATATCTCATATGGTGTCTTTTGAACCGATTTAGATGGTACTTGGTTAAGTGTAAATGCGGCGGTTTCAAGAGCATGACCCCAGAAGGAAATCATAAGATCAGCAAAACTCATCATTGATCGCACCATATCCAGTAAAGTTTGATTCCTTCTTTCAGACACACCGTTATGCTGTGGTGTTCCAGGTGGAGTCCATTGTGATACAATACCACGGGCTCGCAGAAGGTCCTCAAACTCCTAGCTTAAGTATTCTCCACCTCGATCGGATCAAAGTTCTTTAATACTTTTACCATGTTGGTTATGTACTTCATTCATGAAATACTTGAACCTTTCAAGGGTTTCTGACTTATGTTTCATCAGGTACACATAGTCATACCTACTGAAGTCATCAATGAAGGTAATGAAGTACTGACACCCATTTCTGGCATTAGTTCTAAAAGGCCCACATACATCAGTATGTATAAGTCCTAATAGATCACTAGCTCTCTCACCTTTACCTAAAAAGGGAGTCTTGGTCATCTTGCCCAACAAACAAGATTCACATGTCTCTATTGATTCATAATCAAAAGATTCTAGATAACCATCTTTATGGAGTCTAGAGTTGCTCTTCTCATTTATGTGCCCTAGACGACAATGCCAAAGATATGTTTTGTTTGAGTTGTTGAGTTTTTGCCTTTTGGTGTTTATGTTGTATACACTTGTCTCTATATCTATCAAGTATAGACCATAAGACATTGGGGCACTGCCATAAAAGATCCCATCTTTTGAAATAGACCACTTTCCATTCTTAATAAAAAAATTCAAAACCATCCTTGTCCAAACAAGAGACAGAAATGATATTCCTATTTATGGCAGGTACATAATATCAGTTCTTCAACTCTATTATTTTCCCACTAGGTAGAGTTAATTCGTAGGTTCCTACGGCACAAACGGCAACTCTTGCCCCATTGGCAACACATAGTTCAACCTCACCTTTCCCCAAAGGCCTACTTCTCTTAAGATCCTTCACATCTGGTATCAAGTACCCATGACAAAGAAATAGTAAAGTTAATCTCTATCACGTATACACCAGAAGTAGAGATCTCTATCTCTCGCTTCTTCTTACATCGTTCCTTCCATCCTCTCCATGTTTTGAGCATAGAATATTCTGACATTGGTTTGGTGAGAGAACCCTTCTCTCCCTTACCTTTGTCCTTAGACTCTGTTTCATTGATCTCCATCAATGAACTATCCTTCTTCTTAAGTGCACATAGAATGGATTCAAAGGCTACCGGTATATTTGGATTGTGCAAAACACTTCTCACAATCCCTAACCAATTATGGAATTTTTTCTCAATTAATTTTCCCATTTTAAAAGATGATTCTTTTGCCATTCTATAAGAGAAAATTGCATTTGTCAAGAATCCTTTTGATTTGATTTGATTTGAATAAAATTTGATAGTAGTTAATTAGGCCTTTAATTAATTACCAGTCCCACTATTTTGATTCAAATTGACAGCTCTCACTATCAATTCGGAAGATTGCAGCGTACAATCTCCTAGTGGGTCAAGATCATGAAATCCTCTGAGTCATGGACCAGCTAGGGCTGTCACCCACAACTCAGATCTTCCAGGTAGGCAACTCTTGCCAATTGCATCATATGCAACTCTTGAAAGATGTCATGCGCAACTCCTCACCATGATCACCTCCATGCCTCAAGGTGCCAGATCCTATCTAGGTCACCTTGTTAAGTCCGACCCAAAGCCAACACGATGAATATGCACCCTGCTAGGGCAAACCCACATATCCATCCTTCACACTTCCAAGAGATAGATAGTGTACCACGCTAGGGTGTGCCCACACTTGGCCGAACAAGCTTTTCACATGTGTCGCATTTGGAAGGCATCTAAAACTTTAATATTTGATGAGGGATTTGGTTTTACAAGTACATATACATATCCAATCACCACAATATAGTAAGTATCATATACATGCTATATCCCACAGAAAACATGTGAAATGATAAATGCAATGATTATGGCCATCCTAATGTGATTCCTCGAGCCAAGAGGAATCACAATCTTCTAGGTCCACATCACATGCAACCTATACAAGATGAACTCTATTCTTTGCCTTTCTAGATTTGATCAAATCATCTTCATGATTGGTCGGCTCACCATCAGGTCGGTCGGTGGGTGCCACCATCCGATCGACTGGCGCCTCCAGCCGATCGATTCACTGGTCATTGTGCTTCTCCTCAAGTCGCCGCCTGCTCATCTCGCTCCTCGAATCAGTCGTCAAAATGTCCGCCATTCTTTGACATAATAGGAAATAAAATTCTATCTTATTTTACATTTGAAAAAGGAAACCCTGAGTTACATTCGGGGGGAGCAAAGGTAGGAAAAAAATATCGAGTTATCTTGAGTTACATCAGGAATAGGAGATAGGGAATCGGTGCGCAGACCGAGATGCAAGCAACTACATACAACCAAGCACAAATACATAGGGTTTATTGGCCATAACCATGCTACATATCCACCACAAAACTCATTTAAGGGCGACGCATATCGAGTGCATTCATATTACATATCATATATGTATATTGGGATTTGTGGATATAGGATTGGACATGCATAAAGCCAATTTTATTCACATTGTATGCAATAAATAAAGGCCACAAATGAAAATTGATCATATCGATAATCCTAAAGCATAGAGAAGTTGACGTGGCTCTGATACCACTGTTGGGTTTTAGGGGAGATAGAGAAGGTAGCGGAAATAGAAATTTTCTTCTCCCAAACCTAGAATAAGGAATCACGTCAACATTTATACAATAGGAAAGATGGTTTTTAGAAGCGTACCTTGTCCCAAGGCTTGCTCGGCGACGTTACTTCGTGGCTTGCGTGGTCTTCACCTCCGGTCTTAGACGGTGTCTGTGCAGCTCCTGGTCTCACCGGGACTGTTGGGATTGACAGTTGTCCTCTGAGCGGTAGAAGCCTCCCACCTCTACAGTTGTCCACACGGACTTCCTAGAACTCCGATCTCCTTGTCCCACAAGGAATCAGAAGGAGTCATACCCTCCTATCGGCGTACTAGTCACTGGCACACTCTCCTGCAACCAGTTGCCTTTCTATAATTGTCTTTCCCTTGTTGTGCCTCCCTTATTAGGTAGCACTTGTCCGGGCTCTCTCGGTTACCAAAACCAGAGAGAACGACAACTTTGCAGAGCAACTGGTGTTCTGAATTGTACTTTGAGAAGCCCCCAATAACCCTATATATAGGAGGGTCATGGGATAGGGTTCTCTATCCCGGGCAATGCGGGATTAAAGAAGGAGTAGAAGGTTTGATATTTTCCACAAAACAACCAACTGTGCCAGCTGAACCGATTATTTCAACCTTGAAACGATCGGTTGGTGACCTCAACCGATCGATTCACACCTGAACCAATCGTTTGGGACCCCCGAGCTTATCAGTTCATTTCTGAACCGATCGGTTCATGGTCCTGATCCAACTCAAATTGACTTTCATATTTGTTTCCGATTAATCAAATATTAATCCTTGTCCAAATCAAATTTGTACAAGTGAAACAAATTGTATTTGCAAAATAGTCTTCTGACTTTCCAAATGATCTCAGTTAGACCAGTTGAGCTGATCGGTTCAACCCTTGAACCGGTCATCTCAGCCTGTCTTGAGACGGTCGGTTCATCACATGAGTCGATCAGTTCACTAACCTGAGATGATCAGTTCATCACATGAGCCGATCAGTTGGGGCAGCAGACTGTACAAATCAGTTAATTGCAGTTTCAATCAATCTGATACTCTAATCAATCATTCCAACACCTTGAACACTATGATATTGAGCTATCAATAGATTGAGTGTTTAATTGAACTACTAAACTCCTTTAGTAATCAATCTAAACATAATTTGTGGATAAATTCGTCTTCCAGGTTAAATCCTATGTGTGTGACCCTGCAGGTCCATTTCACGTTGGCAGTGAAAGTCCATAACACTTATGACTTCACAAGCAAAGAGAGGTGCCTAGTCACACATCAGTGCTACCCAAGTGAAATAGAAAGTTGGAGAACAACTTTCAATCCTACAATCCGTGAATTGTGTTACAATGAGTGTATAATTCATTTGTCACTAATGTCCTGAATGAACTCAATGCATGGTACAGTGATCCTTTCAATGTTCATCCATTTCCTTGATCTCTGAGCAGACTGGGTGAGATGTGTGTGACATCAATATCACATATTGATTCACACATGCATGTGCATGCCTTTCTCAATCCTACTCATCAAGTGGCCATGGACATCAAACTCCATTAGGAGGGAAAAATCCCGTATCTATCACTCACCCCTCAAAAGCCCCATGTGTCAAAGTCACCCAATCATCACCTTTATAACAACCCATGTTTCAGGACTGTGTTTGATGATGTCTAAGTGTACCCAACGACATGTGTTGAGTGTAGTGATTTTAGGTCGAAGAATAACACTCACCACCATCACTGTGAGAGCTTACTATGACTACCAAATCATTGTTCCATGTGTCACTCTCACGGTGGGTCTGTCTGGTACACTTGTTCTCTAACAAGTACCTATGTGCTTGGTTTGATATTACTATATCATGACTAATGAGATTATGTCATCAACCAACACACAATCTAGTCTCTAGTGTTATTGATGTATATGGTTATTTCCACAACAACAACCGACTAGGGACTAAACAAGAATGTATACTCTTAACATCCGTATGATCTCATCGTTTAGGTCCTGAACCTAAAAGCATACATCATTGAGTAAAACAATTCTTTAGACATCTATCATGTTACACTATCATCTCAGAAACAGTTAAAACATATAGATCGGAAATTTCCTGTATTATTATTCAAATCATTTACAAAGTATCCCATTACAATCATCACATGACTTGCTCTATGGGCATACATACCAACAGTGTATTTATGGTGAATCAATATTTGGATCTGAACGGGTTCTTATAGAATCATATCATGCGGATATCAAGTGCATGGACTTTTACCTCTTCTTGATTCTTTAGTATAGTTATAATGACATCATTCTCATTTATTCCAATTTTTTAAGCACCATTAGTGAATTCATAAAGTGTCACCCACAACCTCCTTGAATCTAATTGAACGACTAGGTGGTAGTGCTAAACATTGGGCTCACAATAAAGCATGTCAAACCAGGCCACATGACATTTCTTAAGGTGGAGAAAGAGGATGTAATGAATAACAAAGGGAGGATGTAAGGACCCCCTCCTCCAATTATTCCAATTAAATGTGGACCACAGGGACAAGATCCATCGTTCATTGTTTCCAGGATCTAGATTTCTAATTAAATAACCAATAATTATTAATAATTTCAAAAAAAGAGTGGTTACAAGAGTGAAGAGATAGGATCTCCTCTAATGATATAGATAATCATCAGAGTTAGAAAACACTAATGATTCCAAAAACTAAACTATCTAATCATCCAACTGTCACCATCTTGATGATTTGTAGGTTATTCCTCTTGCAAACCATTTCTTGTCTTTGGATATGCAGCTGACCTAAAATGTCAAAAAACAAAGCACACTTCACTATAAAGCTATGTCGTGTATGTCGGTGCACCAAAATTTATGCAAGTAATACTAAAAACATATATATTGGCAAAAGTTTGAATACAAAAAATAATGAACTTCTCATTTGTTGCCTATTCCAATCCAAAATCATTCTATCTTTTTAGGTGTAAACATCTTTGGTCTATCCATGGACTTTATGGGGTTCATTTTCACAATGAATTCCAAGGTGATAGTTCTATCAATGGACTCTTATCACCTTATAATATTGGCTTATGATAACTTTATTAATGATCCCATCTTAGATTTTGGGAGTGTGTGTCTCTTGAGTCACCCTTATATATTCCACTGTTGGGTAAAAATATCATTCAGACTATAGATATTCTAGGAATTGGATCAACCAAGGCAATTTGCATAATGACACTTTGAGTAAACTCCATACTAATTTAAATATAAATCATATTTAAGAATGGTTTCTTATAGTTATCCAACATGCCTTATTCAAAGAGAGGACGATGTCCAATCAACTCATGACTTATTCCAATTGAGATTTAGTCTAAAAATCAAATATAGTATTAAGTGTTAAAAATATGGTTTTATATATGATTTGAATTTATAATTAGGGTCTAACTTCATGAAATAATAATCATCATATAGATCACTAAAGTCCTTCTTATTAAACAAAAATTTCATTCTTCACAATAAGGGAGAAGAAAAACAAAATCATGATATTTTTTAACTATATAATCATCCTTATAAGTAGGGATGTGACAAATACCCTAAATCATAGAATTTTAGGGTTTTGTTTTTAGGTATATATATACATTGGAAAATTAAATATAATTACATGTCTCATCATACTTTAAATTGTCGTTAGTGTTACTGCAAGAAAAGAAACTAGATCTAAACTTGAGTTTCAAAATAAGATCCATGTCATTGGAGTTACTTATATTATTGGATTTGGGTTCTTAGAGTAATATCAATAAAGGTTAAGTAATTGATCAAAATATAATAAACAACAGATGGATATTATAGTATGCTTTGAACTAAGATTAGAATTAGTCTTTGGAATATTTAATTGTATTCCTAATGTTGGTCTCATCAATTGATAGTACTTGTTTTGAAGCTTTGACTTTGAGTATCATTTTCATATGGCTACCACATATCACATCCATAAAACAAGAAATAATGGAGATCAGAATTAGGCTCGTAGATATGAGTTGTTGAAACATAGGGTCAACTTTGACTTCCCCCCAAATCTATATCCCATAATTTTCTTTCATGAAACCTACACCTAAGCTAGGAATTTGGGTCATGATGACATTGCACTGGAAAGGGAGAGGAAATTGAGGGAAATACAGAGGCCATGAGGAGGCCCCAAACATGTCATTTTCCCTTTTTTGGGTCCTTGTAAGGTCAACAACAGGTTAGAAGGGGGTCAGGGTGCCCAAAAAGGGAAGCGTGCAATCATGGGATATTTAGTGGAATTACAAGGTTGTAATAAGCAAGGTGGTGATGCATTAAGGAGTAAAAGAGTTTGCTTGTCAATGATAAAAGGTGGTAAAGATTTAAGGAGGTGTGGAAAATATAATGGAGGCATTTATAAGGACCTTTAAGGTTGGATAGGGTTGAAAGCTTCTTCATTCTCCCTGAATTATAAAATACATAGTTTGGTAGTTTGAATCTCCCTCCAAACTATACCATTTGAGTTAAAATCAGAGGATAATTGGGTCTCTATGATGAGATAAGAAAATGTGAGGGAAAGAACTCTAATTTTTATGCCAACTAAGGTGATGAGGGTTGTCAATCTTGAGGAACGTCATATCCTCCTCCCCTACTAGTTGTGGGAGGAAGGAAACAATCCAACGACCACTGACCCCAATCATGTGGCTTGCATCTATATTACATGAGTAAGGGGCCAAAATATGTGTCCTGCAAAGTTCCACAATCAATTATTTGTGTAATAAATCAACCAACTAATGTATAACTCAGCAAAATTGATTTACAATTCAGTAAAGTTTTAGACTTCTAAATATTTCCTAGAACCCTAGGAATGTCTGATTACTGAAGTTTGTAAGATAATCTTCATATTGTTTATACCTTGATATCATAAAAATATGACACAAAAATTATTGATCTGTATAGTCATTCATTGATCTTAAATTCTCCTATATATTGAATTTAATTTAGAGTTCAAAATCACATATGTCCTCATAAACTGTTCAAAATTCTTGTTTGACTTTTTAAAGAAGTATTATAACCAAAAAGAAATACAAATGTCTGACCTTTACACTACTAACCAATAATTCTAGATTTATTTTCTCAAAGGACCTAATAGAAAAGAGGACCCAAAATTATTTGTCTAGAAGATTATAATTGATACTATTTCTCAATTGCAACTTCTACACAAGGGGAGGAAATTCCAAGTCCTCAGATCATCTCCCTTTTAATGATTTTTTTTTTCAAAAAAAGGCTCCACCAGAAAAAGGTGTGGGTGAGCTTTTCCTGTGTAATTTTTTACCTCTAATGTTGCTACATCCAATTCATGGTGTTCACAGAAACCATAAACGTTTCCAACTCTTTATTTTGGAGCTTCATCATCTATGAATCCAAGATCCTCACAAGTAACTCTAGGTAGGTCAAGCTTCCTTAGAGCTCTAAAGGTTCAACATTCGAACATGAGTAGGAATCCTCACATAGTGCTTGACGTTGGATATGTGAAACATCTCATACATCAGGGTATATAGGGGTTGATAGGCAAGATAACCACCATTCTTTCATCTTGTAACAAGAACCCAAATGGAACCTCATGCCCGGGGCTTACTTTCCCACAATTCATGGAAATGGCATAGATGGGTGGGATTCTTAAGATTATATGATCTCCCACTGAGAAGGGTAAGTCCATGTGTTATGCATTATCATAGGATTTTTTCATTCTAGGTTCCTCAAAATTCAAAACAAAGCATACATGAGGTGGACAAACATCAATAACATTGTAATTAATAAGTCTAATATGATTCCAACCATGCCATTGTTATATATCTAGATTAAAACAAAACTATTGAGCGTCATTCTATGCATCCAACCGAGATAGGTCTTGGACATAAGTATTACTTCCACATTAAGAGGAGTGCATTTTCTTAGTATTTCTTAAAATCACATGCTTTATATTCTTCAAATACAAAGTAACCCTCAAGATCATATTGTAGACGAGTTGCATAAGTTCTAATCACTCATTTGAGGTCTAGTCTAATCAATTTATGTGAATTTCTTCCTCTAGGAAATGATATTATGAATTTCATGATTCCTTATAGAGGATGTAAGATGCAGTATTAACTAGGATGTTGGTTTAGTGACCAGATGTCATTCCTCCATTTTAGGGTCACGGGCTTAATCGCCATTCATATGCAAGACTATACTTGGATACTATTTGTACATCAAGCCTTCATCAAGAAATATGGGGTTCAAATTATCAAGAGGATCTTAATCCTTCAAAATGGCTCACCTCTCCTGTCAAATGGTAGCCTATGTTAGGACTGTATATACACATTGTAGGAATGATCATGTCAACTCCATTTGTTTCCTTTTCTGAGGCTTGCAACTTTTTAGTATTTTGATCATCTTTCTATAGGTTTTAGCTAGAGAAACTACTTATGTCCCACACCTATTTTCCTTCTTCCTAGGAAGTATGAGGTTTAGGCCAATCCTCTCATTGCATCACATATCACACTTATACCCTATACATCCATACATGTTCAGATATATCAAAAGAGAAAACTAAAATTAATATTGGGGATATTTCGTCAATATGATAATCTACTCTAGCTTCACATCTATATTATGTTACAAAATCTATGAGGGCTTTCACACACACTTCACTAGAAACTCACCTTATAAAGGTTTTATCTAAACTATCATCAACCTTTACTAAAGTTATCATACATATAGAATTTAAGGATGGTTCCAAGATAGTTTCATGTATGGCCTTACACTTATTAATTACTTATTTTGTCAAAAAAGAATCGTCCTTTGAGTATATTCATAAAATTGTAAGGTTATACCTATATTGATCATATGGTCCAATTCAAGATCAACATGCTCATCATATTGATATAAAACTTTAATGTATTAATGGTGGCTGCCCAATCTCTTACACTTATACTAAGACAATATAAAATATTTGATTGTAGTCCAAAGAAAAGTATCACCTTATTACGTGTGTAGAGTTGGTTGGTCCACATATCATATAATTTTGATGTAGGCGGAGTCAGGCTCAATGAGTAAATCCTCATAAATGAACCTTTTTGTAACTCCAAAGATTCTAAAATGTCATCAATCTAAGGGGAAAGTTTTTTCCTCAATACCCTTGAGTTTGTGCACAACCTCCCTTAGGATTGCATTATTACTTAGGATTTCTATTATTTATATATATTCTTCACGCATTATTGGCCTTAGTCATTCCATTAGGGTCTCTAGGGGTATCAGTACATAAGGAGTGATTTTATCGTAACCCCTTTGGTCTATGTTACTTATGGACTAAAATTTTCTACTAACCCCGGGCATTATGTACTTACAGAGTGAAATTTTCTCCTGACTCATATTATGTACATATATATATATATATATATATATATATATATATATATATATATATATATATATATATATCTTCCCTACTTGACCCTAGGTTTTCCTTAGGGCTCTACCCTATATCGGGCTACCTGAGAGTTTATATGCTTTTATTTGTAAGTATCATCATTCATTCTTTGTTTCAAAATAAGGGCTTCTCGCATTGTTGGGATTCCTTATCTCATTGATTCATCCTAAACAAGGAATCTCTTAATCTCACAAGTATTTGGGAAAACTACTTTTGGTTCATTAAATATAAATAATATTTATACTAAATTCTTCCATCAAAAATTCACACACATGTGCTAAAATCACTTATTCATAACATTAAGACAGAATACATATTTTGATTAATTAGTTGTAAGGACGCTCATTTCCCATGTGATATATCACCAGATCACATTGTATCCCACCTTTTTGGTTTAGGTCCCTCTTTGAAATCTAGAGTTATATCAAAAGGTAAAAACAAGAAAAGATGGTCAACACATCTCTAGAGGAGGATTCTAGTCTAGGTTGTTCTCTAATTTCACATTAGGAGGTTATTCTCTGTAAACACATATTTTGGCCTATGTGCTTGGAATATCCTTCCAGTATAAAGTATTTCCCTTCACTTTGTATGACCCTCCACATATTCAAACACCATTCTTTAAAAGTGATTTTGAACCTCACATATTTAATTATTTAATAATTAGTCTCTTGTGTATCACTTATTAGCATAACTGGTATGTGTGCATTACGTACTTGCATGGTTTCCTGTATCTTATATACTTGTATAAAAATGTATAGGTACATAAAATTAGTGACTTAGCCGGGTTACCAACCTCATTTATATTTTCATTATACTAAAATTTTCATGTGGTTCACTTATCCACGAGATTTATCATTATATGCTAGCATGGATTTAGCTAGCTAGGATCAGATGATCAATCATATGCTTATATTTCACTATTGGTAGTTAGCTTGACCTACATTCCAAGTATAGGTATACATTATATGGGTATTACATATTTGGACACATAGAAACATATAATTATCAAATATAGTAATATCGTTGCAAAAACTTCCATATATACATCCTACAAGGTAGTATTCCAAGTTAAGAAAATGATAGTGATTTTTCTTTTAGGATAGATACCTTCATTGTGGGTTTTCTTTGAAACTTATGGCATTGGGCATAGTGTACTCACCTTCTTAATTTGAAACATATTGTCTTTTCATACAAAACACCATTTTAGTGTTGTGGCATCAATAGCCCTCCATCTTTGGATTCCTCTATTATTCCTTTTGTTCTTTTCATTAACATATTCTCTTAACTTAGTTTGATCATGAAGCATATTTGGACTCATTGGACTCCTTTCGTGATACATCATTAAACCCTAATTATTCCATCCCATTTTCCCTTTTTAACATGAAGGTCTATTCCTACTATAGTGATGTTATTAGCCTCATCACAGCTAGTGAGGTCTAGCAGTTGGAACCGGTGCTTAAGGGTTCAAGGGACATGGTGTTTATAATTTTTTTTTGGTCGGTCAAAAAGTGTGTTACTATATAATTTCAAAAACTTTGGGTACATACACTGTGCCCCATTACAACCAGGGATGATAACATCTGAAATAACAAAAAGGTTTATAGACCCCCAAAAGTAGAACAGGAACCAGACCCCAAAAACTTCTAGATAATACAGACATTGCCTAATAGATGAAGGCATTAACCAGAAAAACAATCAGTACAAACACTAGCATTAACCCCACCTTCAAATTGTGTCGTCCTGGAAGACTAGAGACTGACCCATCATAAAAGGAAGGGCAATGTTATCTGGACGAGATGAAAAAAGGTTCCTACACCAATCAAAAGCATCCATACTACAGAAGGCACAGCAGGAGGTGCCCCTCCATGAGCTTTCCAGTGGTTGATGTCCTTGAAAAGAAAACGACCATCTTCCCCATCAATAACGTTGTGAACATCTCAAAAAGTATGCGGGAAAGATAGATTTCCTAGTCCTCTTCACCAATCAAGAAACAAGTAGATTAAGAGGTGCAACCCGATCACACATTTGCAACAAGGAGAAGCTCACTGAGCAGTAGAGCTGAACTGGATGAGAACAGAGCTCAACCAGTCATTTTCCTAACTGAGATGAAGCCAACTCAGGCCTGAACCCAGCACCTTGCGGAAGCTTCATCACACGATGACCCTATTTGCACAGAGCATTTCATTGAACACATTGACAGTGTTCCTTCAGACATCCGCATAGAAGACAACAGTCAAGATACCGTACATATACTGTGTCGGGGTCGAAATCGTAGGGGATGAGCGATCAAGGGAACCCAGGTGAGGGACAAACAACCAATAAGGTTGACCACCACCGCGGGAGGGACCCCATGTGAGAGCTCGATCAACGGCCCAACAGGCCGAGCTCGATCATCCCATTCCTCCAGAAATCCCCGCTAGCCACCGAGTACCCCATGGGGGGACCATCACAGAAGAAAAGCAGAGACCCACCGCCAGTCGGGCGGACAGAGGAGGACCAAGCCACCCAAAGAGCACCCTACTGCCGCCGAATCCACCTAGACAAGAACCTGGACAAATTCATAAGCGACAACAACTTGGGCAAGCCAGGGTTTCCTCGGAGGAAAGAAGGAGAAGGTCACTGGAGGCGAACGGAGGAACCCTTCACATCCAGTGCGGTGGAGCAGCAACACAAGTTTGGAACCGGATGAGAGTGGTCTCTCTCCACCCATCACACTTGAACAGACAGAGCTCGACTTAGTCAAATCGCCACACCTCTGGCCTGGATCGGGACTCCTCGCAGTGCGTCGCACCTCCTTCACCCCAGATCTACCGAGTAGGCACCAGCAAACACCCACCGGCTTTCGTCACTAGAGAATTGCTCCACATCTACTCATCACAGTGGCCTCTCCGCGCCTATTGGATTCTAGGGGGAGGAAACACTGAGAGAGCACTCCCTCCCCCCAGCGACAGCCGCCGGGATTGACTAGAGAGAAGGGGGAGTGGAGCCCTAGAGAGAGAAGGGGGAGCGGAAAATAACTCTACCTCTTAATGCTCTGGTGTTTATAATTTTTAATTCTTAGTTTATAATAACGATAAAAAAATCATCACTTTCATTCCTAGACTTCCATGTATCTATCATTATAGATATGTTACTTAAACTTATATGCCTAGGGTTCCATGTATTTATCATTATGGCTATGTTACTTAAACTATCTCTTTGTTCTTTTCCATGCAAGTTGTGCATATGTGTGTGAATAGTTATGCCTTCGAATCCACCCAAGGTAGGGTTGAAAAGAATATCCTTGCCATTATAAAGTTATTTTTTCATAATAGTCCAACTATTCTTGTAGTATGTTAGTGGCATAATTAACTTACATTTTTTAAGGTATAAGGGAGTTTCTAATGATAGGATCCCATCCTTGGGAGTTATTAATTGTAGATTATATTAGTCTCAAGGTTATTTGGATCCACCCTATGTCTCCAGGTGATATACTTATGTATAATATAATCCTCCCCACTCACTACGATGGTATTTATGTACTTATGAACCACCTACCATTATCCTTTTTTTAATCTTGATTATTAATCTAGGTTCAAGGGTCAACTTTCCTTTGAGTGTCCTTTCTCTTGCTTTGATTTTCACTGGGTTTGCACATATATGACTATGAATATCATATATGAAATATCAACATTTTTAATCACATGTTTTAAGGATTAACTTCTTTCTCATAAAGTTTTTATTTCCTACTAACTTCATTCATAGTCAAACTAGGTTATCTTAGTTTTTGCACATGTTCCTAAAGGTTTCTAAGGATCCTCCTTATAGTTGAAACTTACATTATACAAAGCATGTCTCACAAAAATGTATTTTTTAAATTTAAATTGACTTTGCAGATGCTTCACTTCGACAAGGATGCCTAAACTCTAGTTTTCCTCAAAACTCTAACTTTGATGAGGAGAGAAGCAATTTCTAGGATTTAGAAAGAAGTACTCTCGAGATTGAAAAGAATGGAGATAAGAAAGAGATGATGTTTGGATGAGAATACATAAATGTATATCAGTTCAGGAAAATCTTCTGGAGTTGGATAGGTAGGGTAACATGTGTCCCAGTAGTTCTCCTAAACCAAATAGTGGTGTGGAGGAAAATATTCCCAACATCTGGGTTGGTGTCCAACCTAGACACATATACCTTTTGCAAAAACCCAAATAACTTTGCTACAATATTATGAAGTTTTTTAAACTATTAATTAGTAAAAATCAATTTTGAAAATATGGGCTCTGATACCAATTATAACAACATCATCATCCCATTAACCCCATTGAAGGTACACCAGATTGGCAAGGGACATTGCCCAATATTTCCAAGATCTGGATTCATAACAAACAATCAATAATCATTAAAAAATTCAAACAAATAGTTGTTAGAAGGAGTATAAAGGATAGGATCTTCTCAAAGGATTTAGATAATCTTAAGAACTGGGAAACTAATGATCATAATAAAAACTAAACTATTTAATTATCCAAGTATCATCATCTTTATTCTTTGTAGATTATTTCTCTTAAAATCTATTTCTTTATTCTTTGATATGTAACTAACATAAACGTCAACAAACAAAATTTTGGTAGATGTAAATATATCTTGTGTACATGGGTGCAACAAAAATGTGTCCGTCTAATTTGCTGAAATATATAAGTAAAAGTTCAAATACTGACAAGTAATGAACTTTTCATTTTCTATTTATATTTTCAATGCAATATAATTTATCTCTCTAGGCGTTAACATCTTTGGTCTATCCATGAACTCAATGGAGCTTGTTCCACCAATGGATTCCATAGTTGTAGTTCCAACAATGGACTCTTATCACCTTATCATATTCATTTGTAGTCACTCTCTTAATGATTATCTCTTTGATTTTGGTAGTGATTATCTCCTTGAGTCATCCTTACATAATTTAGACCATATAAAATGTAGGAAGTAAAACAACCAAGATAATTTGTATACTTAATAAACTTTGAGTAAACTGTAAGAGTATTCAAAAATAAAGTATGTTTAAGAAAGGATACTCACAATTAGCCATTGTACCTTATTCAAAGAGTGGATGATGTCTAGGTGTAACATCCCAAGATTTTAAGCCTTAGATAAGTGGTCTTAAAAGGAATGAATGGACTACCCATATCGCCAACGTGCACCTCCTATTCAGGGAGCCCATCACTAAATAACTTTTTGGTTGGTGTACTTAGTCTAGAGTAGTACTAGGATGGGGAACTAGTGGGGAAGTTGAACCCGACTTGTGTGTGGGTGAGGAGAAAGTGTGCGATCAAGGCTAATGGTGGTCTATGGGGCCAGTCGTCATTCATGAAACTCTAGTCGAGCCTTGGAAAGCAGACCTGAGCATTATGAATGGTATCAGAGCCAAAACTCCTTTAGTAGGTGGGGACCACATGGGCAGGTGACATGCCAGTCTGAGGTCATATAGTCCATACATGTTGGAAAGGGATATTCATGGTGATGTAGCCACCTTGTGTGGGTAGCCATGATTAGGAGTGGGTCCACATGTGATATTTTGAGTATGCACTAAAATGGGGAAATATTATGAGGCCATATATTTGAGACTTGATGAGGACATCAAAAATATAAGTGGGGTGATGGTAACATCCCAAAATATGAAACCTTGAATAAAATGATCTTAAAAGGAATGATCAGACTACTCATATCACCAAGATGCACCTCCAATTCAGGGATCCCATCACTAAATAACTATGTGGTTAAGCTTGCTCAGCCCATAATAGTACTAGGATGGATGACCAACTGGGAAATAGATCTTGGATTGTTTGTGATGGAGGACAAAGCGCACAATCAAGGATAGTGGTGGTATGTGCGGCCATTTATTTTTCTTGAAACTCTAGTAGAGCTTGAGGTTTTGGGTGCGGGCATTACACCAGTCAACTCGGTAGATATGTTTAACAAAGATTAAATCTAAAAATCAATATTTAACAGTAATGTGTTAAAAGTTTTTGAAAACTCCATATCTAGGGTTTAGAGGTTAAGTAGGGATCTTAGATTTTGGGATGTTTTGATCTAGGGTTTTCATCGACAAGTAGGGTTTTCCTCGATGACACCCTAACCATCATATAGAGCCCTAAATTCCTTCATTCATATTATTATACAAAATATCCATGTTCGTTCTTAAAGGAGAAGTACATTAGCATTATCAATATAAGTTTTCAACTATATGATTCATCCTTACAAATAGGGATGTGATAAATAGTGTAAAAGATCTTATTTAGGGTTTTTTATGGATCAATGTACATTAGGAAATTGAACCTAGGTTAAATGTCTCATCATACTTTGAATTAGCCTTAGTGTTATCACCATAAAATTAAGTAGATCTAAATTAGGGTTATAAAATATGATCCATGCCATTAGCATTGCTTATATTTTAGATTTGGAATCATTGAGTAATAGTCATCAAGGTTAGTTCATTATTAAAATAATATAATTGTAAGAAGGATATTACAGTACACCGGAAACAATGATTTGAGTTAGTCTTACTTAAATGGATTCCTAATTTTTTTTATCACTTTACAATATATGTTTGCAATATTTGGATTTAGGAATAATTAGTTGTGATTTTAGTAAGGTTTGACAAATTATTAAATTTTTCATCTGAGAGAAGTCGAGAAATAATATTTGGAAATATGGTGAACTTCATATCATTATCACAGATTGATTAAGAGTATATGATATTGCAAAAATGTATCTCATCTGTCAAAAGAGAAGTGAGGTAAAGAGAGATCCGGTTTGTGGATACGAGTCGTTGGATTGGGTCAACTTTGACTTCCCTCCATCTAACAGTCCCATAACTAATTATCTTATAGCCTACATCCCAATCCAGGATGTCCGACCATAAGGTGTTGTGTTAGTGAGGGAAGAGACCAAGGTAGAGGCCATGGGGATGGCCAAAAATAAGCCTACTAACCTTTTCCCCAATTTTATAACATATTTTTATCTGCACATCTCTATAAGTCCAAACATAGATTATGAAGACATGATTTGTAATTATTTCCATAAATAGAAATATCATTCATGAAAACCTCTTCCACAATGTCTATAAATGTAGTAAAAAATAAAAGTCATGAGCCATTGGTAAGTACAAGCAACATTGCAAAAGACAAAGGACATGTGTTGATAGGCATAGGTTCCATGAGGAAAAGTGATGTAGTATTTTCTAAATCATCTAAATGAATATGTATTTGAAAAACTGAGAACGTTCCTCTAGATATCATAAAGAGGAATGGTCTGCCAAAATTTTCTAGAATTTGATCTATGAATTGTAGAGGGGATGACCTTCTCTAGTTGTTTTGTTCAGTTTCTGATAGTTAATGCACATTCTCCATCCTCTAGTGGTTTAGAAATTTAGGAGCTCATCCAACTATTAATAATCATTGTCCCTCCCTTATTAAGGATGACACACACAAAACTAACCCAAGTATTATCAGAGACTAGAAATATTGTCCCTACATGATGTGGTAAAACTTATTCCTTCCATATCACTACTTTCAGTGTAATATTTAACTATCCGGAACAGTTCTTACCCGATTCCCAATCCCACATCCTAGCAGTGATAAAAGGATTGAAGCACCCATCTTTAAGTAACCCAAAAGGATCTCACACATTGGAATATACAATAAGGAATAATAACACATAAAATAAGCGATTCAAAGAACAAATTAACCCGAAAAGGAAATTTGTTGATTTATCCTTATCATCAGAGTATATAGAGTGTGGAAGTGATCTAGCCGATGATCCATCTAGTTTTCCTAAAAATCAGGTAAATCATGATGTAATCAATGAAAACGCATCAGTATGCTTCGAACAAAATAGATGTTGAACAATTCAAAATGTTTACAGCAAAATATAGTACTTGGCAAGACTTATATTCAAAATGTAGTCAACAAGCAATTTTCAAACCAACATTTACCCGAAAAGATTTTTATTTCGAACAAGATAATTTTACTACAAGTTCCCATTATCACTAGTAAATAACCGTCCTTTAGTGTCAGTTATTTAAGACCTTTAGCGTCGATCTTAATGTGACACCTATGTGGGCGCCGCTAAAATGCCAATTGTTAGGCGTCGATTCTCAAACCGACGCCACAACCCTTCACGCGCCACCGAAAATGTGCCAGCAGGGGGTATAGTCGTCGGTTATTAGTTTTGAAACTGAAGCCATAAACCTTCGTGCCACAGAAAGGGTGCCATGTAGGGCACTATCGGTGTCAGTTTATTAGTGATAATCGACACCATCTCACCCACTTCCACGGTCATGCTGGCCAGCATGGCCGTGTTGTCTGGCCCACTACCACGACCGTGCTGGCCAGCACGGCCATGGTATCTGGCCCGCTGCCACGACCGTGCTGGCCTGCACGGCCGTGGTGCCTGGCCTCATTAGAGAAATCGACGTTGGTTACTAGTAGGGAAACCAACGTCAGAACCATAAGTGTCGGTTTATTATTGATAACCGACACCACATCACATGCATTAGGCTTCGGTTATAATTATTTATCCGACATTGTAATCATTTGTCGTCAGTTTTGAACAAATAACCGACGCCTATTTCATGTTTTTTTTCTTATCAGTCTGCAGGCCTACTATGGCTGGTCGCAAGATGAGAAACATACAATTCAGTTAGGAACTGTAGGTTTTACGACATCCATTGATATTAGCCAAAAACATGCCACAAACTTGCAAAATTAAAAACATTAATTTTCACATATTTAGCAACCTACAGTTCCATTCGATTTTCACACATGTAGCAATTTACAGTTCCATTCATTTTCACATTCACACATGTAGAAATATTAATATAGCAGCCAGCAGTTTCATTCATTTTCACATTCACACATGTATAAACATTCAGACACATGTAGAAACATTCAAACATGTAGAAACATTCACACATATTATAATTTAGAAATTCATTTACAAAATATCATTCTTTAGTCATTATTCACTATCAACATCCCAATTATATGTTAAAACCCCCACTACTTGTATGGTTGTTGCCCATTCTTCTCTTACATCATTTAAGTCTTTCGTCGTATAGGGAGCATGTAAATCTGGTAAGGCCTTTCCTATAGTGTGGTCAATTTTAAACACCTACAAAGAGAATGATGTATATATATAATTAATAATATATAAATAAGATTGATATATTTCATATTATCTAATTAATGAGACTATATATAATACCTCAGGAATGGTATCGATGTCCACTGCGACATATTTGATAATCATGTGGATAAATCACATCACATAGTATGCACATGCCCATCCGTTGTCTTGTGTAGCACACTATAAATTGAAACATACAGAATATTAAAAAATATAACTAATTAAGCATTGTTCACATAAATAATATATACATTGCAGTCGGGAACTTATTTCCATGTTCTTCCAAATTATTGGCTAGTTAGTTTTCCTGGGGACCTATCGTCCAACCTTTTTGAACTCATCTAAACCCCTACATGTTAATGTAACATAGTACATTGCATAATTAAATAGTAATGTAATAACATATGTTAAAGGATATAAAAATGAAATATTTCTCACCGGAATAATGCCATTTTCATTGTGTGTCCATATTTTGAATTCAATTTAGTCCCCTTAGGATCTAGATAATAGAAAGTGAACGTCTCGGGGACAATAACTAGTAACTCCCAATGCATACCACTAGAGGTAAAAAGTTAAAAATTAATAACTTAAAATCCACAATAAAAATGTAATTTTCTTAAGTCCAAATTATAAGCAAAGTAAACTTACTCCACATTGAATGGAGCTATTATCACCGTCTTCTTATTTTGACCAAAATTTGTAAAAGCATCACAGCAGTATTGTTGAACTGACGGAGGGTCTTTAGCTACTAGACTAATCAAAGATGGAATCAAAAATCCTACATATTCGAATGAAAAATCTGCACATGTCTTGTCTAAGTAGCTACAAAACATGTATTACATATGCATTAATAAATAAGAAACCATATCACCAGATCCTACACAAGGTATATGGATGTATAAAGAAGATCTCACCTTATCCATAGCTCTATCACAGATGTATTCAGCCAATCATATCGAAACAACTCCAAAATATCTTGTATAAATAGATTTCTTTCGTATGATTGACCTGCAGTATCTGCATCTATAGAAACAGTTATAGGGCAATTTATATCATGTTCGCCTAACCATATTTCCATACCCCTACAATTAGGACCTAACGGGATAGGTAGGTCCTATGGAACCCAACTTGGTAATGTAGGAGGTGGAGGTGGAGGCCTAGATGCTCTGGGTGTCTTCTTTTTAACCTATATATATATAATTTCAGATCAATTGACATCATATACACACACTAACAATTTAACATAATGTAAATTTACCATACAGTTTCAGTATAGAGGACATCCGCTTTTGGCCACAATATCACTCCTCCTTCTGCCTCACAAAACATTTCATAATCTGGGTGGGCATACCGCAATGGAAGATCCATCTAATTGGGGAATATACGTATCGGGCTCACACGAACCCAACTAGCTGGTAATGGAGACCCATGAAACATTTCCCCTGGTAGGGATCGGTAAGTCGACGTCTCTGTAATGACAAATTCTTTACTTTTTAGACGGCATGGCTTCAACCCCTACAAATTTTTGTGTAAAGAATGTTATGTACATATATGCATATCATCTTGAAAAGACTAGTTACTATGTCATAAAAATACTTACAACGGATGTGCTAGGTGGTGGGTCTACAGGATTACTCCCAACCTCTGCAGTAGGAGTAGAGCGGGATGCCATAGGTACTGTCTGCTGAGTGGCAGTCAGAGGTGCCTGCCTCTTGCTCATTGCTTCTTCGAGTTTCCTATCAACTATCTTATCTACCTATACATGGTTAAAAGAAACATTAGCTTCTGATTATTGAATTCTCTTTTACAGTAACATTATAAAGAAAGAATAGGTTACCTCTTCTTGTGAGAGTCCCACTTTTGGGACATGTTTGCACTAGGATGGCCCAAAGAACACTTTGATGCCCACACCAACGCCTGCAGCCCTAACACGTCCAGGATGCTCTAGGTTACCCAGAGCAACTGTCAATTCATCCCTTGTGCCCTCAGGGATGAACTTGCCTTGTTTCCTCAGCTCATGTAGCTCCCTCTAAGCGCCAAAATTTTTTTTTTTTATTAAGTAAACACCACAAATAATCAATATTTGAATGACTTCTCTAAGAGTTGTATTTTACCATTTTTGCAGCCGCCTCAGCAGTTGCGGAATTCCTTATTTTTCCCTTCTTATTTTGCCTCCCAGCTATCCAGACATCATGGCGAGGTAGAGGTGTGGTACATATAGTAGAGGACTCCTGAGTAGCAGGAGACTGAGCAGTAGACTCAGCCTGTAGTCTTTGGCAAATGCCTGCATACTCCTTTAGACCCATTGTGTGGTCATGCACATTCAGTGCACGCCTTGCTTTTTGCACCTCCCTGAGGGCCTAGTTAGTATGCACATTAATGATTTGGTTAGTAACACTAAATGTTAATCTTGAATAGGTGAATACAACATATATTAATTAAATTGGGAGTGACGCCTAATACCTTGAATTCATCAGTTTGTCTTGAAGAAACAAATGCGTCCCATTCTTCTTGGTTCAGGAAGTTCCACTTTTCATTGGTTGTCTTCTTCCTCTTATCACCTTCTTTTATGTATTCTCAGGTGAGATTTGTCCTATAGTTCCTTAGGACTCTCCCACAGTGTTGCATCACGCATTTATGATGCAGCTTTTCATCCAATTCAAATGTACTCTGCAAAATAGAATTGCTATTAACTAGTATCCAAAAAATTAGTAATCTAAAAAATAGAATTGCAAATTAATAATAACTCACGCATAAATCCTTCCATATTACGTCTTTCTTTCCCTTAGGAACTTTATGCCAAGAATCTATCTTACAACCGCAATGGCTACGAGTAACATACCCAAGATATGAAATAAAAGAACTGCAATTCACTCCAATTGCATTTCCTACATTATCAAACTCCACAACAAGTTTGGGTCCATTGCCCCTTTGTGCTATGAACTTCTTCATCATAGTGATTCCCCTTCTCTTGTCAACCTTTTGGTGCTGCTCATTAAGTGCCTCAAGTGCTTCAGAGGGTACATGTGCATCATCAACCTAAAATTTGACAAAATAAACACACTTACAGGATATAACTATAAATGGACATGTAGATATAAATAAATGATATATTTTTAAAACTTACATTGTGAGGCGGCACATTGATGTCCTCACCCTCACGATAATCATCAGCACGGTCATCAGGAGAATGCTCAACCATCTGAAAGTTCACATTCACATTATAAAGTTCACATTGTAAAGTTAACATTCACATTGTAAAGTATTTCACATTGTAAAGTTCACGTTGTAAAGTAATTCACATTTTAAAAGTGACATTGTAAAGTTCACATTCACATTGTAAAGTAATTCAAATTGTAAAGTTCAGATTCAGAAAAATAAAACATA
The DNA here is from genome assembly GCA_963693085.1 of Alisma plantago-aquatica. NCBI lineage: Eukaryota > Viridiplantae > Streptophyta > Magnoliopsida > Alismatales > Alismataceae > Alisma > Alisma plantago-aquatica. The sequence goes on from OY856413.1 coordinate 224,689,733, forward strand.
TAAAAAATATAAGCATGCTTCTAATATTGTGATTTTTTTATCAATTAACAATCCTTCATTGTGATCTCCGCACACATACAAGTCATCATTAGCTTCAATATTTTCCGGTGTTGGCAACCCAACTGAGAATGGACTGGAGTCATCATACTTATCATAGTACTCTTCTTCATCTATAGGATCTTCAATGAACTGTCTTTTACCTTGAAGAACAACCGACCATTTATCATTTGCAGGATCATCGATATAAAATACTTGTTTTGCCTGTGATCCCAATATGAATGGTTCACCCTTCTCGCCAATCATTTCAAAGTTCACTAAAGTGAAACCCAATTCATCCACTATAACTCCTTTGGTGTTATCAACCCAATTACATTTGAAGAGCGGAATTATGAAATCTATGTAGTCAAACTCCCATATGTCTTCAATGACACCGTAATATGACATTTTAGCTTCACATGGACTCTTATCCTTTGCACTTGCAAAAAACATAGTCGACACTTGAAGGGTGACCCCACTATTTTGGACGACACTCTTATCATCTTGGCATTTTGTGTAATATGTGAATCCATTAATGCCATACCCTTCATAAGACATAACATTCAATTTTGGTTTAAAGGTGAGGCATTTGATAGTTTCAGTAATATCATCTGGTGTTTGAGATAGTTGATGTAAGACTTTATCTTCAAACCACTTAATAATTGTCTTGTTATGCTCTCTAGCAAGCCACATTGTATTGGCTCGAGGATATTGTCTCTTGATGAAATTAGCATGTTCCTCGATATAAACACTTACTTCGTCCATGTTGTGTAAAATATACAAGTGGCCTTGTTCAAACTGCTCACGGCTGATTACTTTCACCCGTGATCCCAAAATTCCTTTTCCAAATTGCTCCTCAATATTCTTGTCATTACCAAGAGTGTCATTACCACTGAGAAATTCATTGCAAAAATTCATAACCTCTCTCACCACATAACCCTCAATAATACTCCCTTCAGGCCGATAACGGTTTCGAACATCACTTTTAAAAATGCTCATGTGTCGTTCAAAGGGATACATCCAATGCAAGAAAACTGGTCCCAACATTTTCACTTCCCTAGTCAAGTGGACAACAAGATGTACCATGATATCAAAGAACGACGGAGGAAAATACATCTCAAGCTGACATAGGGTAACAACCACTTCTCTTTGCAAATTATCGAGAGTATCAGGGTCAATAACTTTGCTGCACAGATTGTTGAAAAAGAAATAAAGTCTGGTGATTGCAAACCTTACATGTTTCAGAAATATAGATCGAATTGCCACAGGAAATATTTGTTGCATTAGAGTGTGACAATCATGAGATTTAAGACCTATCAACTTCAGATCATTCATTGATACCAATCTACGGATGTTGGATGAGTAACCCTGTGGCATCTTAACATTTACCAAACATTCACAAAAAGCTTTCGTCTCCTTTCTAGACAATGTGTAACAAGCGGGAGGTAAATATGTTCTCCAATTTCCCATTTCACATAATTCTATTAATTTTGATCTTATTTCCATTTCACGTAGGTCTAGTCTGGATTTTATCCTGTCTTTAGTCTTACCTGGTATATTCAACAAAGTACCAATGACACTATCACAAACATTTTCTCAACGTGAATGACATCAATACAATGCATGACTGTCAAAGAACTCCAATAAGGAAGATCCCACTTCTTTTGAATAAATATTTGTCACTCTGTGTGGCCATAGTACATTGTGATCTCTTACTAAATTCATTGACAAAGTCTTTTACTCTTTCAGAAACAACCTCCCCTGGTATAGGTTTAGGTGCACTCTGTTCCTCATTCAATCCATTGAATACTTTGCGCTTCCTACGATACAGATGGAATTTTGTAAGAAACCTTCGATGGCCGAGATATAAAGTCTTACCTCCATGTTTTAGTCTTGTTGAATCAGTGTTCTCTTCACATATAGGACAAGCTTTAGCTCCTTTGACACTATATCCAAACAAATTCCCATATGTTGGAAAGTCATTAATAGTGCAAAACAACATAGCATGAAAACGAAATATCTCTCTTCGTGAAGCATCATAGGTCATCACACCTTCACCCCAGAGTTTCTTTAAGTCATCAATCAGAGGTTCAAGATAAACATTGATATCATTTCCAGGTTGTTTAGGGCCCGATATCGACAACGACATCATTACATACTTATTTTTCATACACAGCCAGGGAGGAAGATTGTATATAACAAGCATGACTGGCCAAATGCTTTGTTGGTTGCTCAATGTCTCGTACGGATTCATCCCATCTGTACAAAGCCCAAGTCTTAGATTCCTGACTTGTTCACCAAATTTAGGGCACAAAAGATCAATCTTCTTCCACTGTGGGGAATCAGACGCATGTCGTAGGATCCCATCATTATTTTTCTTAACATCTGCATGCGACCTCAAATTCTTTGCATCTATCGGATTGGCAAACAAGCGTTGAAATTGTGATATTATAGGTGGATACCACATCACCTTGGCAGGAGAACCAGTTTTGGACTCCCCCAAAGTCGTCAATTTATACCGTGACGCACCACATTTTGGACAATATTTCAAATCCACATAGTCCTTTTGAAATAATACACAATCATTTGGGCATGTGTGTATCTTCTTGGCATCTATTCCCATTGGGCACAACAATTTCTTTACCTGTTATGTTGAGATTGGCAGCTCGTTTCCTTCAGGAAGCATTTCTTTCAACAAAGACAACAATGATGTGAAGCTTTTGTCGCTCCATCTATTGTTAGCTTTCATCTTATACAATCTCAACACAGTGCTACGTTTTGTAAACCTAGTACAACCTGTGTATAATGATATCTCATCATCATGCACATTTCTAAAAATGGGAGGTGGATCGGTGTGCTCTACCCCACAACTATCCAACATCGCATCAACAATGTCTACTGGAAATGGTTCATTCACATCTACATCATCGGAGGCAATTTCTTCTTCCACACAAGCACTGCTATCAAAATCCACTAGTTTTGGGTTTGAAATCTCTCCATGCCAGTGCCATTATGTATAGCCTTGTATAATCCTGTTGCACATGACATGACTTTTAATTTCATCACCAGTGCTGACTTTCAAGTTGTTACCGCAATGCCTACATGGACAGTAGAACCTATCTCCATGTTGTTTCCAATGTTCCTCGCCAAATCTAATAAACTGGTCAAGACCAGAAATAAACTCTGGGGTGCAGTGATTTCGAATGGACATCCATGATCTATCCATTCTATGATCGAAGAGAAAACAAGTATATATTACAACAAGATTAGGGTCTAGGGTTAGAGTTTTTGCATGGTTAAGACTTAGGCCAACAAATACATGTGTTGTCATTCTTATATATAATAAATGTGTACAACCTATCCCATTCTTGAACATCTAATCTCACTAGTAAGTGTATAATGTGTATTGGGTTTTCAAGAAAATTTCGGCAGCATTTCCCTACTGTTCCCTAAGTACATATGTACTTAGAGAACAAACAGGGAAATGCTACTGAAATTTTCTTGAAAACCCAATACACATTATACACTTACATCCTAAGTGAGATTAGGTGTTCAAGAACAGTCCCAAACTGGGGACTATCTAAGATTTACTCCTAATGAGTAAATCTTGGACGGGTTTCTAGGCCAACAAATACATGTGCTATCATTCTATAACATTGATTTCAACATTTCGATTGTCCATGCATGTTCATCATCAAGATAAAGATTACACATAAATTAGTATGACCTAGGGATGGAGAGATTCATAATTGATTTCAAAATTTCAAACTAGCTCATGCATTATCATCAATCTACATCATACAATAGGGATTCATGTAGATGTTAGGGTGACACATCACTACAAAATCAGAGATTTAACATTAGGATTTTAATATATTACATAGATCGATCACAAGATTTCAGCAATATAGTTAATTCAAGATTATGGTGAAATGTGTATTAGGGTTTTAATATATTAATTCAACATGCATCAAAATTTACAGAATTAGGTCAAGCATCAGTATTCAATTACAAATGTATCCTTCTCCCTCCTTACCAAATGGATAAAACCAAGGCCACACCCATGTGGGCTGGCCACGACCATGGTTGTGTTGGCCTACAACGGCTGTGCTGGCCAGCATGGCCGTGGTCAGCCAACACAACCACGGCCGTGACCAGCCCACACAGTCGTGGCCTTGCTTTAATCCATTTGGTAAGGAGAGGGAGCAGGAAGAAGAAGAAGAGGGGCAAGGAGGAAGAAGAAGAGCGGTACTTGTGGAGCAGCTAGCAGCGTGGAGAAGAGCAATGGTGGTGTGAGTAGCAGCAACAGCGGTGAGAATCGAGTAGTGAGCTGGCAGCCGGAGTAGCTAGGGGCATGTCCCACAGCCGGAGCAGCTAGGCACGCGTCCTTGGGAGGCAGAGGCAGCAGCAGGTGTTTGGGCGGCAGAGAGCAGGCAGCCGGTGAGCACAGAGGGCGTCGACGGTGGCGAGTAGGGAGAGGGTGGCGGCAGCGAGCAGGGAGAGGGTGGCGGCAGAATCGCAGAATCGCCAGACCTATTCTCAATCGCAATGAAACAGAGGAAGGGGAAGAGTCTGCTTCGTGAGGGTGCTATTAAGTTACAAATAGGCGTCGGTTAATTAAAAAAACGACGCTTATAACAACATGTGTCAGTTATAAATAAAAAACCGACACCTATACTCAATTATAGTCGTCGGTTTTTATACCAAAACTGACAACTATCCTCATATGCTGAAAAAAACAAAATGTTCTCAAATTCTAACCATAGTCGTCAGTTTCTGTAGGGAACCGACATCAATTGGACATTCCTTTACCCTAATTTTTTTTGGCGGGGACGGTGCGCGTACCCTTATCACATCGGTTATGCTAAGAAAACTGACACCCATATTGAAACTTTTGATGCAAATTTTATCTTCATTCAGCGCCAGTTATTAGGTAAAACAACGACGTTGTATGTGATACTTTGGTGCAATTTTTTTTTGCTCGAAAAAATTGGATTTCACGGGCTACTTTAGGCGTTGGTTTCTTTTCTTCAACCGACACTGAATGAAAAGTGATACCCGTGTTTGGCTGGTCTTCAAATATAGATGTCAGATGTCCTTTTTAATCGATGTTTAATGTTAACAGCGTCGGTTTTACTAAAAACGCGACGCCTCTAAAAGCGACGTTTATCGCTGTTTCTGTAGTAGTGTATGTTGATATCAAGAAGCATGCTTATATATTCTATCTAGTTCCATCATCCCAACAAGATGGGGGAGGTCACCAGGCTCCTTCTCTCCATATGAGGTAGAAGGTCAATTGACATATATGAGTTTGAGATTATTTGGCATGTACAAGTTCCACCCTCTGAATGAGGAGGTCATTTGTAATCAATATCAATAAGTAATATTGAAAGTCATAATGGGCAATATCATTTATGTTTTCAAGTTTGTCTCAAAATATAATATAGGAAAAATGGAAGACTATTCTATAGGGAACAATAGCTCAAACAAATACATAGCCAAGATTTTCAAGAGGTACATACAAGAATATTTCAATACCACTAGTCTATTCAAGGAGGAATTATATATAAAATTGTGCCTCATGGGGTCAAAATAGAGTACTAGCAATATCCAATATTGATCCAATGATTCATATCAGATTCTAGATTGCAGGAGGTAAAACATTTGTCAAGATCTTGAAAAGTATAAGTCATGGGGTCATTATAACATGACTAGGGTTCCTAACCCCTAATTAGTCCCTCAGGTGACCATCCATCATATAATCTTGAAACCCATCACTAATATGATAAGTATGAATGAGTCACACATGTATTTTAGGAAATTTAAGATATTAAATGATTTAGTGATTTTCATGTACAATCACGTAAAGTGTATATTGAAATATGATCTAGAAGTTACAATCATGTGATCAAGTCATCAATATAAGATCAGAGTATAATATAGTTGTGAAGTGTACATGTATCAAGTCACATCAGAATTTTGGCACGATTAGGGTTTGCAATTAGTAGAAACCTTAACTAAGATGTATGAAATGGATATTAGGTATCATCATCAAAATCATACTATAATAGGTCAATGTAATGGTTTCACATTAGAGTAAAAAAATTCTGAGAAGATCTACATTTTCTTAGCATTTTTGGACATTCGAGCTATTTTTAAAGCATTATACAATGTTGGCTAGTCAAAAAAGGACTACAATATAAAAACAAAAATTAAAAAAAGAATTTCCAACCTCACTTCGAGGATCAGGGGAGAGATCTGACTTCGTGAATCCTCCTCCAATCATGCGAGCTGGGTTGGCTCACACGAGTTGGCTCAACGAGGTGAAAGGACCAAAATGCACATGACCAAGAAATCAAAATTGTGCCAAAACTGGGGGGTATTAGCCAATATTGGTCCTTTAATGCTGCAATCGAAATCGGGACTCCTGGTCCCTTCTCGTATTGATGCAGTGGTGAGCTATGGAGCGAGGCCACAATCAAATAGGAAACCTACAGTGTTTTTTCAAGATCAAATAACATCTTGGTTGGTTTCATAGTGACCATACGATGCCAAAAACTCAAAGTTGGCTAAAGACTGTGAAATAGGGTGGAACAAGCAGTTCCATGGAAGTAACAATGAGCATAGAAGGAGGAAGGAGCAAGCTCAATAGGTATGCCACATACTAGATAGAACTAAGTGTATCAGTGGCTTTGTGAGCCCTTGAGGAGTCATCTGAGGCCTCGACTCCCTCTACGGTGGCGTCTAGTGGTGGCCAGCCTATGGTGTCCTCACGAAGTATAGGGCACTTTTTTGACTAGGCTCCTAGCACTTCCGCACCACCTGGAAATGTGGTGCATGCTCCACTGAAGTCCCCTGATGGTGAGAGTACAGGGGATTGCAATGGGAGGAACGAAGATGAGAGCAGGAGACACTAGTTAACGCAACTGAGGGAGTAGCTGGGTGGAGCAAAAGGGAGTTGAAGGAGAGAAATTGATGCATCATTGTGAATACAGGGGGCATCATGAGCTACTGATGTCTTTAAATAGATACTTTTAGACCTATAGTTGCTCAGGGTGGGTCTATCTTTCGTTCCAAGTTGCCTCCCTTTTTGGCATTTTGGAAATAGCGAGCAGGAGGGGGTCTATTTTGGATCGTTTGATAGATAAGAGAACACCGCATTTGAGGGAAACAATATTGACTTGGCAAGGATGTGGGAGGAGGGAGAACTAGGGGTTCAAAGCCAGGCATCACTGTGTTCATTCTCCTCTACAATAATCAGACGAATGGGATGACTCCCTTTCGTGAAAGTTACCCAGATCCGGGTTCGGCTGGGATCCAATTAGGTTAGAGGATTTTGTATTTTAGTGGATAAGAGGTTATTTTCTTGCATAAATTCATATCTCTTTATCTCTTTATCCAAAATAATGTCAGATTTTAACCATAGCTTCATTAAGATTTCACCTACCTATAGAAAAATTTGCAAGACATAATTGTAACGTTTGTTCCATGTATAAAACCAACTGGGTAAAGGTACAAGTTAAGATAAAATTGGATGTCATAAGGAACAAATTATGATATTTGGGCATCATAATTGAATTTTGGGTGTCAAAATTATTTTGTGGTCGTGAGAGTGATGAAGTGAGTTCAATTGAGCAATACTTGAAAATCAAGGAGCATAATTTATAGTTTGGTCTTTAGATGTGAAAAAAAATCCACTTCATCACATCCTTCACTCCTTAATGGGAATTTTGTCCTCAAAATATAAAAACATCCTCAAACAATTAGGACTATCCAATCCAAGTTGTATCCTCAAGTACTAAAACATCCTCAACTATATAATCAAAATCATGTCCTAAAAATGATCACATCATCAACAGTCTTGTATAAACTTGTATTGATAAATTAAGAGATCAAAAGATCACAACTCACTAACTGAGTTCACTTACAAGTCATGTCACCATACTAATTGAGAATTGGGATCGAGAATCAAAATTATACATCATGAATTAATTGGAATCATTCACTAACAAGATCATAATCCAAAATTCAAGATTCAGCATCCAAATTTTGGGTTCTAAACATGCAAACCTAGGGCTTCAAATCCTATCCATACCATAGGTGTGGTTATTCACCGATAAACAACAATCTAGCAATATTTTTGACAAGATTTCAGCATCAATTTCTTTAGCAAGTATATTCAAGGTGGCTGACTGATTCAGACCTAGGTCATTATTAGGAAATCAATTGTATGCCTATAATTCCATGTTATCATCCTCAAAAATCATTACCGAGTCGACATCTTCAAAATTCGAGTTTTAGGGTGGGAGATCTCAAGGTTTACATGGGTGGTCATAATTGTGCTTCAAGATTTTGTACATCAATACCAGGAGTTGGAGTTTAGACATCAAGATCATATGTATAAATATTTCTAAAGCTAGGTTTATGTTCCTATTTAGACCTTAGGGGAGATCACTCATCTACATTCAATTTCGAGCAACAATATTCAAGCAATATTTAAGAAACATATCAAGATTTCATTATCATGGTACCCAAGGTTGATGAATGATCTAGTCCTAGGTCTAACTAGGAAGTCAACCACAAGCTATAGTCAACATTATCATATTACAAGATCGTCATTAAATCAAGATTCCAAATTGAGTATCAATTATCACCCTAGATTTAGGCTATTAATCTTAGGTCAACCAATCCAAATTGGGTGAAAGGGGATACCTTTCCAAACTCTAAATAATCAACAAGATGAAAATTTAGAGGTAGTCATAGTAGGATTGTTATCTAGGTTAGGGGAGTCATGGGTCAACTACCACCCTAATCTAGCACATTTTCTACGCTAGTCATGTTTGATTGAGCTTATTCAAATGGGGACAGTATCAATGATCAAATCATATTTCACAGGGTCATAGGATCAAAAATTCAAGATTATAATAGGGCAATAATGTTAAGATCTTGTGAAGTAGGGTCATATTTGCATTCCTTTCCTTTCATGATCAAGGTAGTGATATAATTTGGAAATCAAGGATTTAGAATGGGCATTCGAAGAATCAAAGCTTAATAGTGCAAGATTTAGGTCCATAATCATCATATCAAAATTGAGATTACAAAAGGGCATCAATAGTCAATAGGAAAATTTCTTTTTGCATCATAGTCTTACATCATGATTTTGTGAATCTTAGGCTTAGTTATTTGATGGCATCATCATGACATGTATCAAATAAGGAAAAAGTTTGCTTAACTATGTGTGGGGTTTAATCAACCATAAGGAAATATGGACGTTAATCAAATAGAGAACTCATCAACAATGAGATATAAGGTATAAGTCCTCATTTCACCATATCAAATTTTTTATCATTTACCTCAAACATAGGGAGCATGTAATCTAGTTTTGGTGAAATTGAGTTTACATGATATTAGGGGCATACATGAGTATTTTAATTCAAGATTCATTTCTCAAAATCAAGTTTTCAAATTAAGGTCAGATCATGGCATCATCATCTTAATCAAGTTTTTAGACTTCAAATGAATTTTGATTTTCTCACGTATAAGCTACCCATAATTGAGAAATTGTGTGGTAAATAGTCATGAGAGAAAAACCACATGAGGAGATGAGAAGCCTGAATAATCATCTACTGGGTGGCATAGGGTAGAACTTAAAGAAGAGATGAAACGTTAGAAGACTCTCTAGGGTTTTCAACAAAGAACCTTTAGGTCCAGTTTAGGATCGACTAAGGCCAAGTAGAGCGGGGAACCTCAGACACTGTGAATATGGATAGGAGGAATTATTCTAGAACCCCGAGCCTAGACACCTCCATTTCCCCATTATGAACTTTAGGGTTTCCTGGGTTTAGGGGACTCGAGAGGTTATTTAATTAAAGTATATGGGAGTGTGTATTCTCTGATACCAACTGTCATGGAGCCATTCTTACCCCCAACCCAATCCCACTACCTAGATAGTGGTAATTAAAGTGCCCATCTCTAAGTGGCCTAAAAGGATCTCACAAACTGGCATATGCAATAAGAAATAATAACTCATAAAATAGGAGATTTAAAGAGCAAACTAACCCAAAAGGGAGATTTTGATGATTTATCCTTATCATCAGAGTATATCAAGAGTGAAAGAGATCTAGTCGATGATCTATCGGGTTCTCTTAAAATCATGTAAATCGAGACGTAATCAATGCAAAAGCATCGGTGCATTTTGAAAAGACTAGATATTGACCAATTGAAAACGTTTATAGAAAAATATAGTACTTGGAAGGACTTATATTCAAGATGTAACCAATAAGGATTTTTCAAACCAACATTTACCCTAAAAGATTTTTAATTCAAACAAGTCAATTTTATTACAAGTTCTCCATTATGTTGATATCGAGAAGGATCCTTATATATTCTATGTAGTTCCATCGCCCAATGAGATGGGGTCAATTGACATATACAATTTTAAGATTATTCAACATGTTCAAGTTCCACCCTCTGAATGAGGAGGTCACTTGTACTCAATATCAACAAGTAATATTGGCAGTCATAATGGGCAATATCATTTATGTTTTCATGTTTGTCTCAAAATATAATATAGGAAAAATGGAAGACTATTCGATAGGGAACGGTAGCTCAAACAAATACATAGCCAAGATTTTCAAGAGGTACATACAAGTATCATTCAATACCACTAGTCTGTGCATTGAGGAATTATATATAAAAGTGTACCTCATGGAGTCAAAATAGAGTACTACAAATATCCAATATTCATTCAACAATTCATATCTGATCCTAGATTGCAAGATATAAATATTTTGTCAAGATCTTGAAAAGTACAAGTCATGGGGTCATTATATCATGACTAGGGTTCCTAACCCCTAATTAGTCCCTCAGGTGACCATCAATCATATTATCTAGAAAATTGTCACTAATATGATAAGTATGAATGAGTCACATAGGTATTTTAGGAAATTCAAGATATTAAACGATTTAGTCATTTTCATGTACAATCATGTAAAGAGTCAATTGAAATATGATCTAGAAGTTACAATAACGTGATGAAGTCATCAATATAAGATCAGAGTCTAATATAGTTGTTATGTGTACATGTATCAAGTCACATAAGAGTTTTGGCATGATTAGGGTTTGAAATATTAGTGAAACCCCTAATTAAGATGTATGAAATGGATATTAGGTATCATCATTGAAATCATACTATAATAAGTCAATGTAATGGTGTCAAATTAAAGTAGACATCTTTCTAAGAAGATTGACATTTTCTTAGAATTTTTTGGACATCCGAGCTATTTTAAGGCATTTTACAATGTTGGCCAATTAGAATAGGGCTAGAATATAAAAAAGAAAATAAAAAAAAGAATTTTCAGCCTCACTTCACATGGGTCAGCGTAAGGGGGTGAAAGGACCAAAATGACCATGACCAAAAAATTGAAATCGTGATAAAACTGAGGCGTATTAGTCAATATTGGTCCTTGAATGTTGCAATCAAAATCGGGACTCCAAGTCCTTGCTTGCGTCGATGTAGTAGTGAGCTATGGAACAAGGCCACGATCAAATAGGAAACATGTAGTGGATTTGCAAGATAAACTAACATCTTGGTTGGTTTCCCAGTGACTATACCATGCCAAAGACCCAAAGTTGGCTAAAGACCGTGAAATAGGGAGGAACAAGCAATTCCATGGCGGTAACAATGAGCATAGAAGGAGGAAGGAGTAAGGCCAGGAGGTATATCCCACGCTAGAGAGAACTGAGTGTATCAGTGGCTTTGTGAGCCCTTGACGAGTCAACTGATGCCTTCATATCCCTCTGTGGTGCCGTCTAGTGGTATCCAGTCGATGGTGTCCTCACGCAGTACATGGCACTTTTTTGACTGCGCTCCTAGCACTTCCTCACCACCTGGTGATGGTGGTGGATGATCTGTCGAAGTCCCCTGGCGGTGAAAGTGCAGGGTATTGCAAGGGGAGGATCGGAGGTGAGAGTGGGAGGCCCTAGTTTTGGCAACGGAGGAAGGAGTTGGGTGGAGTAAAAGGGAGCTAAATGCAAGAAATTGATGTGTCGTTGTGAAAATAGTGAGCATCATGAATCTACTGATGTCTTTAAATAGGTGTCTCAAGACCTAGGGTTGCTTAGGGTGGGTCTATCCTTCGTTCTAGGTTGCCACCCTTTTGGGCATTTTTGAAATAGTGAGTGGGAGGGGGTCTATTATGGCTCATTCGGTAGATGGGAGAATGACATATAGGGAGGAATCGACACTAACTTGTAAAGGATGTAGGAGGAGGGAGAACTAGGGATTCAAAGCCATGATTTACTGTGCACATTCTCCTCTACAATAAATGAGCAGAGGGGATGACTCCCATTCGTGAAAGTTGCCCAAATCTGGGTCCGGATGGGATCCAGTTAGGTTAGAGGATTAGGTATTTTAGGGGTTAAGAGGTTATTTTCTTGCATAAATTCATAGCTCTTTATCTAAAAAATGTGAGATTTTAACTAGGGCTTCATTAAGATTTCACCTATCTATAGAAATATTTCCAAGACAGAATTGTGATGTTTGATCCATGTGTAAAATCAACTGGGTAACGACACAAGTTAAGCTAAAATTGGATGTCATAAGATAAAGATTATGATCTTTGGGCACCATAATTGAATTTTGGGTGCCAAAATTATTCAGTGGTTAGGAGAGTGATGAAGTGAGTTCAATTGAGAAATACTTGAAAATCAAGGAGTGTAATATATAATTTGGTAATTAAATGTGGAAAAAATCTACTTCATCACATTAACCTTCACTTATTTAAAATAATTAAGTGTATTAATAAATGAGCTTTAATGAGGGGTCAAACAAAGTCCAATCGATACCAAAATTACTTTATAAGATAATGGTGTTATGTTGAGTCCACTTTTCTTGTTAATTTGTTCATTTAAAATTACCTTCTATTTTATTTATATTTAGTTGATAAGTACTAAATTAATAAATTTACTCTCCTTTTATTCAATTTGATACATTATTACCTATTTATTTATTTCATTTCATCAAGTAGACTTGGGATGATTCCAAAGTACTGAAGTAGAGTCTAAACCAATGAATTGGTGATTATGTATAATAAACACATCTGCAAACATAAATTACTTAGTGAATCATAAAATATGTGTAAACTTAATTCATTAATACATATTGTTATTTGACTCCATTCAATCCTAATGTAATCTATATCAAAGCAAAATGAAACTACTCACTATTCTAATTTGATGACATACAAAAAGAGGAAGGTAGATCAGGTATCGGAATTTGGATTTGTTATACTTTTACTCGCACCAATTATAAAAATGGCATCTTAACTAGGAGTTGAAGATCTCATGGATGTATTGACTAGTTCACATAATTCTAGTATTTGTTTCCACTTTTAAGCTGACCAACATATCCTCTACTAGGGTCGTGGTGGTCAATCATCTTAGAGTGCACTTATTGTATGTTCATCAGTAATAACAGATTCCATTGTCTGGGAATAAGGAAGAGTATATGACACTAAGTGTTGTAGATCTAAATATGTGGTGTCTCAACAAACTCATCAAATGTATGTTTTTCTACACACATGAATTATGTATCCTATCGAGAACATGTTAGGTGTTCACGCCTTGTCTTGGAAGCTTATTAGTGGCCAAACATGTTGGACTAACTATAAGTCACAATGGACACTTTGATGCCAGTGATGATGTTCAATGCCTTCTTTAGTGAGAAATGGGGTCAACACATCAATGTTGATCTTGGCTCCCTTAAACAACTAACTATGAGTGCCTTGCCAACTTAATCCATCTATCATCCCAAGATACATATTGACAATCTATTCTGTATCCATTTCAAGCATGGGTTTACATCAATATTGTTGTAAGGAAGGATCACAACACAAATGTAGGAATATGGGGTACTAATTTCCAAGTTTGAGAAATCATTGATAGATAAAAGTTCATGTATGGGCCCTCACCAAGTATCTAATTTCACTCACCGAATGAGGGGATAAAAAGGATGCAGTTATCATCCTCTATTTCGATCTACTTATTCTATTTCAATAGTTGTTTAATTTCAAGGTACAAGACATGTTTTAAATATAGTGAGTCTGGTAAAGAGGTACCTTTTAAAGGTAGTGTCATCGATGTAGATATCTACAAACAAGGATCCCTCAAAATCATGGTTTAAAATTAGAGGGGAGCATTTGTAACCCTAGCATGAAATCAAGGCACTAGAGTAAATCGAGAAGGACACCTCAAATCCTATCAGACTTACATATGAATCAATGTAATAAGGTTGATCAAACTAACCAGTTGTCAAAGCCAACTCTATGGGTTCAAGGATGGTGTGGTGCAATAAATGCTCCCCAAAGAAAACTCAGCATGCATGTTGTCTAGATTGAGGATGTATCTTTAGATAATCTTCATTGATGCACAATTTGAATTATTATTGGTGGGTGGTGAATAAAGGCGAAGCCAGTCAAATTTCAAAGGAGGGGCACAACTACAAATTTAATTAATCATTAACTAAATTTTATAAAAAGAACCAATAAAAATAGTGGTTGTCAATTAATGTCTAAAGCACACTCAAACTAAATATGTTCGAATACTAATACATTACGTTGTGAAAAATATAATCTCGTTTAACAAAATTAAATTGCTATTTGAATTTTCATGCATTGGAATCATTTTACTATTACTTTATTATCAATGGTGTCAACTATTTCTTTCTCAACTTATACAACCATTGAATCATGGAGCCACTCATCATTGCTCCTCATGTTAACATGTACTGAAATTTGTTTGATGGTAGGTAGGGATGTAAATGGAAATGGGTATACCCTCATACCCTTAAAACCCATTCCCTCTAAACCCGTCATGGGTATAAATTTTTATAATTATGTAACTGCTTACCGTTATACTCGTGTATCCACCTCTCACTAGGTAAGGACATAGTTATGCATGTAACTATAACTTGTATACTCGTATACCCATTCAATTTTTATATATAAATAATTTATATTAAATTGTAATGATGCATATTGTAACACACATGTCTAGCAAGTATAAGTACCTTACATTAATGAAATTTATACTAGAATGTAACCATCCACCTTGTAGCACTGACATATAACACGCATAAGTACTTAGCAATAGTAAAATAAACAAACACATTGAACGATGCGCACCCTTATAGCCACACATACACATTTTATCAAATTGAGAACACCATAAATTCATTCTATCATTTTTCTCCTCTTTCTTCAGTGCCTTGAATGATATTTATCCATAACAAGTATAGAGATACTTGTTATATTGTTGGTTGTGGTTTCACTCCCAATGTTAAAGCAAGTCATTATATTTTTCTAGGTCAACGTTGAGTGTCCTATCCTACTAATAGTATAGTCAAATTTCATTATATTCATCATACATAGCCAAAAATTGTCGTTCCTTTTTTGTATTTTGATTTATCCATGTCCACATATTACTTTTGTTTGTTCTTTACAGGGTTACACATTATTTATTAATAAGCTACTACATTTACACAAAATAAAATGTATTTGATGCCATACTAGTACCATTAATACACAATTATTATGGTAGTTTGTCATATCTCAAAGTTTGCAGTGTGTTATTGTAGCAAGTCTATTCATAGTCGTGTATGCAATTACTCATATGCTTGACAGTTAGCAGATATGGGTAAGGTGTGGGTATAACTTTTGAATAAGAGGCTATATATATGTATTTATACCCACCTAACTAAATGATTACAGTTATGGATATAACCATAACCACACCATATCATACCCATTTACAACCCTAATTGCAGGAGTAGCAATATTTCATAAAGAACCAGATGTTGACCCTTATTTAAATAAAGTATAAAAATATCTCTTCATATCTTATAGTCTTACGATTGTATTGATCTAATCAAACAAATTAAATAACAAAATTAGTAACAGTTCATATTAAATATGATAAGAGTTTATATTTACTAATATCTCAAAATTTAACAAGAATAAATAAATAGATAGTGATACATTTAATACATTAGTCAGTGATATGTTTAGTTTATGATAGTTGTTACATCGATTATATTATAGTAATGAAAATACTAAGAATTGAATTACCTAAAAATAATATACAAGAATGTACCTACTACTCCTTGAATTGATCAAAACCACAATAATTCTTGTCAGCCGTCAATTATCAATTCATAAGGAACAATAAGTACATGTTGAAATATGAATAATTGTTTGCCAATGGTAATAATGGCCACAAGACAAGGACATAAAAGCATCGTATGTGTCTAGATCCAGGACTATAAGGACATACATTTATGGTGATTGACATAAAATTAACTCTAAAATTTAGATTATCATTGAAAAGACAATTTTTGATATGATAAGTGTTGACCACAAGATAACAATTTTTTTTGGGAAATGAAGTTTCATTATGGAATCATGTATATAGCATGTAAAGATCAAATTACATAATTCATATGAAAAAAATGCTACAAACAAAACCTAGGGAGGAACTGCATATTGTTTGGAACAAGATGTATTGTTTCTATGCATCTTGGCTAGGATATTAGCATCTACATTCTTCTGCCTTGAACACTAGTTCAATTGTACTTGCCACTGTCGACCAGTTAAATATTGGATGGAATGTAACCTAGTATCTGAACTCAGATATCTTGTATCATTGTCAACAATAGTCTAAATAGTGGTCTAACAATCTGACATAACTAAGAGCTTTCTAAAGGTATAAGAACTTAATTTTTGAAGAGCTAGGTAGATCGTAACAACTTCAGCTTCAATCACAAGGACTATGTAAATAGTTTGTGACCATCCACTAATTCCTGATCCAATAGTAACTCATGCCAAGACTGCAAATGATGTCTTCATAGGAGTTATTGAAGCATCAATATTCACCAAGATCCAATCATCAAGTTGAAAATTCCAACTAGATCACATATTATATTGGGGAACCATGACTGAAGAATCATTGTTATTGAAAGATCGATGAATAGAATTTGCCATATACATTTTAGAATATAGTAATCAATGGGTACACTATTTTTCATTCATGAACAAATAAGCATTTCCATATTTTAAACACAACATTTACACATTTTTTATTTAAATTCTAATCATATTTGGGGCCCACTCTGTCTATCACAAATCTGACTAAAGAAATTTATTTGATTTCTAATTGAGTATGTCATGTTTCCAATTATTTTCCATTAAGCACTTTTTCATGTAAATATAGTAGAAAAACATACTTTTGATGAACTTTCTTGCACATATTTTATTGAAACTAAATAGTCACGGGTAGTCAAGTCAACATAATAAAACTTATAAGATTATGTATTGATAAAGTTATTTTTAGATTATCTTTTTAGGTCAATTTTTTTAACACTATTTTGTAAAAAGATACATCTAATACATTTTCTCCTGCATTTTGTGGAGACTAAACAACAACAAGTAGTCTAGTCAATACAATTTATTTTCTAAAATTAATGCATATTGAATAGAGTGATTCTTAGAGTTATTTTTGTTGAGCCGATTGTTTAGAGTATTTTCTAATTCAAATTTAACATTACTATTAAAGTAATCTTTTATGAAGTTGAGATATGGTTACTGTTAGGATTTTGTCTCTTATCCTAATTAGATAAGAAATAATATCTAACAATATTAGAAAAGTACAATTAATGTTAGACTTGGAGTCCAAGACATTATTTCATTATCCTTTTGTGTTGTCATTCCTAATCCCTATATAATTGTCATATCCTCTCGTATTGTCTAACCGGGAGTCCCTATCTATAAATAGGGATAGACACTGATGTATATTGCGTGCCAAAAGAGCACCGATCTGTGGGGGTTCCAACATGTGGTAACTTCAGATGTGCCAATGTAGGACAACATCCTATGTCAAAACTGGAAGCCACAAAGGATAGTGAAAGAGGGACAGAACGAGAGTGGGTTACGAAATTCTATTGTGGGTACGGGATTGTGAGGGAGTGAAAATCCTTGTAATCTTCTTGAAGTTGTTTAATAGAATTATGCGGTCTTCTTCTCCAATCATATTCTTTGCTTGGTAATTTATTTGGTGGTTATTGGCTTTGTCGATGTGGGCGATCGTGACTTTTGTTGTGCATGCTTGGGCTATATCTCGTGTGATGTTTTTCTTGGGCTTGAAACTTCCACAAATCTCTTCAAGTGGTATCAGAGCATAATTCATGTGAGACGATCAGAAAGTATTGGAAGTATAGAAAAACATGATGACGTTGACAACTACCGTTGGAGGTCATCCGGTAGTAAATTTTGATGGCAACATCATTATGCAACTAAGCGGGAGTGAATCCACGTGTTGTGAAATATCAACGCGAGGTGGAGTCATGCAATTCACTTGCAAGGGGCAAGCGACAACAGAGGCTACCTAGTTCTATCGACTGGTTGGATTTTTTCTAACCAAAAGAGGAGCGACTAATGAGAGGTCTACCTACTCGGAAGGTGTAGATGAAGCAGTAGCATGGGTGGAGGGTGTCATGAACCCGAAGATTGCTACATGTATTCAACTCGCATGGGTAGTCTGGTGCGAGATTGCAAACTCAGCTGCAAATTTCAACAGATGTAGAGGTGAAGCTGTCAACTGTTGGAAAGAGGAAGTCGTGGTTGGACCGACCACACAGTGTCTTCAAGTGGGTGTGACTAAGAGAAGACACAACCCTATGGCATGGGGGACAAAGGTGCAAAGTATGTAGTTCTTCCAACCGCAGGTGGAGGCGGTACAGTTTCTCAAACTGTACAATATGAAGATCTCTCACATGAAGGGTCTGGACAGTCATGTATGGACACACACTCCATGAAGATGTGCATGGTGATACACTTCTAGAAACAGGACAAGTTTCTGAGGGCGGAAGCACAGAATAAGAATAGGAGCAGACTTCTTGGAGGAGCAACTGCAGCGGATAAGATTCAAAGTGGAGATTGTTAGGATTTTGTCTCTTATCTTAATTGGATAAGAAATAATATCTAACAATATTAGAAAAGTGCAATTAATGTTAGACTTGGAGTCCAAGACATTATTTCCTTATCTTTTTGTATTGTCATTCCTAATCCCTATAGAATTATCATATCCTCGCGTATTGTCTAATCGGGAGTCTCTATCTATAAATAGTGATAGACACTTATGTATATTGTGTGCCAAAAGAGCATCGATGTGTGGGGGTTCCAACGTGTGGTAACTTTGGGTGTGCCAACATAGGACAACATCATGTGTCAAAATGGGAAGCCACAAAGGATAGCCAAAGAGGGAGAGAACGAGAGTGGGTTACGAAACTCTATTGTGGGTACGTGATTGTGAGGGAGTGACAATCCTTATAATCTTCTTGAAGTTGCTTAATAGAATTCTACGGTCTTCTTCGCCAATCATGTTCTCTGCTTGGTTATTTATTTGGTGGTTATTGGTTTTATTGACGTGGGCAGTCGTAGCTTTTGTTGTGCGTGCTTGGGTTGTATCTCGTGTGGTATTTTTCTTGGGCTTGAGGCTTCCACATATAAAACTTATAAGATTATGTATTGATTAAGTAATTTTTAGATTATCTTTCTAGGTCAATTTTTTGAAGACTATTTTGTAAAAAGATACATCTAATATATTTTCTCCTGCATATTTTGTGGAGACTAAACAACAACAAGTAGTCTAGTCAATACGATTTATTTTCTAAAATTAATGCACATTGAATAGAGTGATTCTTAGAGTTATTTTTGTTGAGCTGATTGTTTAGAGTATTGTCTAATTCAAATTTAACATTACTATTAAAGTAATATTTTATGAAGTTGAGATGTGGTTACTAGTATTGTAAAAAAAAATCTAGAGTCGAAGGTGGAGGCCGCACTTTTCCCTCTGTGACCCCCACCCCCTCCGTTAAGTGGTTGTGAACCTTTTCCCACACTGAGGCATTTACTTCTCCATGTGTGGGCAAGGGGGGCGCTTGCTTGCTTTCCATGAATCATCCCATTCCTTGGTCAAACCTGGTTGATTACTCCCTATCTTATGAAATGTGATAGCGTATCTGTACACATATTCACTATTTTCAAAGAGAAGAAATCTCCATCGAAGAAATGTCCTTACTTTTCTTTAGTAGGACTAAAGGTCACATTATATAGTCCAAAAAGCAAGGGATCGCCTATTAACTTCACTTTTTAACAACGCACCGCATACTCCATGAGCGGCATTTACGCTTAGGGTTTTAAGACTTTCAGGTCAACCCCAACAAGGTCCATTGGATTTGAGATCTGCCG
Organism: Alisma plantago-aquatica; assembly: GCA_963693085.1. Classification (NCBI taxonomy): domain Eukaryota; kingdom Viridiplantae; phylum Streptophyta; class Magnoliopsida; order Alismatales; family Alismataceae; genus Alisma; species Alisma plantago-aquatica. The sequence goes on from OY856413.1 coordinate 224,710,069, forward strand.
GCCGTGTAAAACGGTCAGAGATGTGCGGACGAATTAATCAATCTTTATCCCGCAGCCCCCAACACCGGTAGAAGGGATTCCGACCACGTGGAACAGTGTCCGGATGAAACCTCAACCTGGCTGCCGATACGTGCACCCACACATGGTCAGATTATGCAGCTCGAGGAGATCAATATCAAGTGTAAACTGGACGCGTCCATTGTCAAACGCAAATTGCTTATCTCAAAGCACCATGCATGAGTTAATAACACATGTGAACCCCTGGCCTTGAAAGATGTTGGATACTGGATATGCGAGTTATAATCTGGAAGTCAACACACGGTTTGGTCTTTCTCATGGTTCTTGAATTGTGTCTGATTATTGTATTCGTTGTCAAATACGTTCACCGTCCTACGTACGCCTTACTCGAGGTCAACGGAGGAGATCATACTTAGACAAGAGCGAGGCAGAAAATGGTTTATGCTCTACTCATTCATAACCTCCAGCTGTATTGCGGATGTGCGAGAAAAGTATCTTTGGCCGAGGCTACTAGTTACTACACCCGCCAATCCACGAGGGTAACTTAGCCCCTGTTTGGAAACGGCCTGGACCGGGATTAGGGCTTGTCGTTTTGCTCCACGGCGGCCCAATCCGGCCCGGCTTGGTCAAGAAACCTGTTTGGCTAGCGTACCAGTTTGAGCCCCGTTTTGGCCTAACGGAATCTCAATATCAGGTTTAAGTCAATCCCCATCGAGACATGATTGTGATTTCCAATCCGGTTTGGCCCGACAACCCTCCCTGATCCCTCGCAACCCCGCAACCCTCCCTCTCCCTCTCGCCAGACGACCTCTCGCCAGACGATCTCTCGCCCATCTTCTCTCGGCGCATCTTCACTACTGTTTGTCGGTGAGAAGTAAAAGCGAAAGCTGCTCGAGGTCGCAGATGGAGTGCTGCTCGAGGTCGCAGATGAAGTGCACCGGTCGACCCGTGGAGAAGCGTGGAGCATCATCAATGCTGCCGCCTGCCAACGCCGGTCTACCTGGGCGGCTAGCTCCCTCGAAAGCAAGGTACCCATGCCCTGCCCTGCTCTTTTGTACTACCTGCTTTGACATTGAATTGTCTTGTCGACGCACAGAAGAAACCCTAGCTCATCCAAGGCAAGAAGAAACCCTAGCAATCGTCCGTGTGCCTTCTTATTCCTCTCCTTCTGCTGCGAGGTTGTTCACTTCCACATACGCCTTTTGGAGGAGCTGTTCACAGAAGCTGGTGGTCGTCCTTTGTTGCTGAATTGTGCTCCTCAATCGTGCTCCGACGGCTCCGGCGGCCCTGCCCAGACCTACGCTTCCGCACTCTGTCTTCGTTCTCGCCCCCTTCTACTCAGGTTGGTCACAAATTAGGGTAGACGGTGCTTTATTTGTGAGGTCGATTAGGGCAGAAGTACAACAATCAGGCATGTGTATCGATTAAGTGGCAAATGAGCCGACAATATCTGGAAACAGTCGTTGTGTATGACACTGATTTATTCTACTTCTTACTACTACTTTTATCTAGAAATGCATCAATTTACCGCTATTATGTGTGTTTGTGTGGTAAGTTATAGTACTAAAGCAAATAAAAGGCACTACCATGCTTGATTTTCTTGATTTTTCTCGGCAAGGTTATTTTGAGGATATCGATATGTGTTAGTAGACCATAGAGTAGTGTTGTCCTACATTTCATTTTCTGTCATTTGTTTTTCATCCTTTGGTTTCCGGTTTGTGTGCCTTTGTCTTTGTTTTTCCAACATGATTGGGTAGTAATGGCCGATTCATCCTCTGCTGGTTTCTGGATTCTGTGACTTTGTAATTGTTTTTCTAACATTATTGGGCGTCGTTAATGTGTTGGACATATCTATGAATGTTCTGTTATTTGTTCTGTTTTAATGTTCTGTATTTTGCTGTTATGTTTTTTGTGATACTATTATGATATCATAATAGTAGCAGCTATGGATTTCATAAATCTGGAAATTGGATATACAAATTGGATATAGAAATTGGTATATAAATCCTCCAATATATACCATGGTTGAACCTAATTTTTGCCTACATTAGCTCACCATTAGCAGGTACTATGTTTGATTTGGAATGCGGGAGCAGTCATGGTTAGGTTAATAGGGTTTAAAACAATAGCAGATTTAAAACTTGTTTAACTAAATCAGTGTGAGGTCTAGGTTAGGTGAATCCCTGCATCTACACAGTGATGCCTGGAAAAGTTATTTCACTATACAAATGAATATTTTGTTTATTGTGTGGTATTTTACCATGAGATATGTGGTTAGGTGAAACCCACAACTCATTATGTTTTACTGTCATTTAATTAAACACATTAGTCTATGTTTTATATCTTCTTTGTTAAATTATTTTCGTTCATGTAAACCACCAATTAATCATAAAAAAGATCAATCTTAGCAACATTTGACTCCTCATGGAGATGACCTCTATTATGCAAGTGGTTTGAGTTATAACATGTATTCAAAATTCATGCAAATATACTAAATAGTTTTAACATGCAGGTGTGACATTATAGTATGTTTTAATTTACAGAACATAATTTCCCTCCAAGATACGAATCTATCATATGGTAGTGGTTAGGTTAATAGGGGAAACAACAGCAGATTTAAAACTTGTTTAACTAAATCAGTGTGAGGTCTAGGTTAGGTGAATCCCTGCATCTACACAGTGATGCCTGGACATATCTGTTTGCCATATTTATGAATGTTCTGTTATTTGTTCTGTTTTAATGTTCTGTATTTTGATGTTATGTTTTTTGTGATACTATTATGATATCATAATAGTAGTAGCTATGGATGTCATAAATCTGGAAATTGGATATAGAAATTGGTATTCTGGGAAAGATCATTCATTGATTTCAGCTATGGATTTCAACTTTCATTGGTTTTACTTTCCTCTCTATGTTGTATTTAGAGTAACCATTATTAATCCTCCAATATATACCATGGTTGAACCTAATTTTTTCCTACATTAGCTCACCATTAGCAGGTACTATGTTTTATTTGGAATGCGGGAGCAGTCATGGTTAGGTTAATAGGGTTTAAAACAACAGCATATTTAAAACTTGTTTAACTAAATCAGTGTGAGGTCTAGGTTAGGTTAATAGGGGAAATAACAGCAGATTTAAAACTTGTTTATCTAAATCAGTGTGAGGTCTAGGTTAGGTGAATCCCTGCATCTACACAGTGATGCCTGGACATATCTGTTTGCCTTATTTATGAATGTTCTGTTATTTGTTCTGTTTTAATGTTCTGTATTTTGATGTTATGTTTTTTGTGATACTATTATGATATCATAATAGTAGCAGCTATGGATTTCATAAATCTGGAAATTGGATATAGAAATTGGTATTCTGGGAAAGATCATTCATTGATTTCAGCTATGGATTTCAGCTTTCATTGGTTTTACTTTCCTCTCTATGTTGTATTTAGAGTAACCATTATTAATCCTCCAATATATACCATGGTTGAACCTAATTTTTGCCTACATTAGCTCACCATTAGCAGTAACTATGTTTTATTTGGAATGCGGGAGCAGTCATGGTTAGGTTAATAGGGTTTAAAACAACTGCAGATTTAAAACTTATTTAAGTAAATCAGTGTGAGGTCTAGGTTAGGTTAATAGGGGAAATAACAGCAGATTTAAAACTTGTTTATCTAAATCAGTGTGAGGTCTAGGTTAGGTGAATCCCTGCATCTACACAGTGATGCCTGGACATATCTGTTTGCCATATTTATGAATGTTCTGTTATTTGTTCTATTTTAATGTTCTGTATTTTGATGTTATGTTTTTTGTGATACTATTATGATATCATAATAGTAGCAGCTATGGATTTCATAAATCTGGAAATTGGATATAGAAATTGGTATTCTGGGAAAGATCATTCATTGATTTCAGCTATGGATTTCATCTTTCATTGGTTTTACTTTCCTCTCTATGTTGTATTTAGAGTAACCATTATTAATCCTCCAATATATACCATGGTTGAATCTAATTTTTGCCTACATTAGCTCACCATTAGCAGGTACTATGTTTTATTTGGAATGCGGGAGCAGTCATGGTTAGGTTAATAGGGTTTAAAACAACAGCAGATTTAAAACTTGTTTAACTAAAACTTGGGGCCAATAATAATTTGTAACTTGCCTATATGCTCGTTGGTGTTTCATTATTTTTTTTTCGGTGTTAATCAATGCAGCTTGTGTATCTGCTGATTGAATCAGTAATAAAGGAACACACATAAATGGTTTCTGTTGTGACTGAATTTAATTAAACATTTACACTGATTATGTCATCAAATATTGCAGCAACTACACGAGTATGCCTCCCGTCGACCCTAACAACCGTATGGTATGGACAAGAGAGTATGATGTCGCTGTGGTGACAGCATTGCGTAGACAATATGACCTAGGCAGGTGTATTGATGGTAATTTTACTAGGGACTCTTGGAGGGAAATAACTTCTGATATCAATAATAGGGTTGCCGCCGTGTTTAAGTTAGACCAAATAAGATGTCGCTGGAAGAACCTTAAAAGGGACTACGTCCATTTGAAGGGTTTGACCAACAAGAGTGGCATTGGATGGGATGAAGAAAGGCACAAGCCCATTGTACCGGACACCCCTGAGTGGAAAGAGGCCATTGCGGTACGCACACTATACATAACTTTTATCCTAACAAATTGTAACTGTACATGTAAACATGATTATCTTAATACACATTTTTTTTAAAGCGTAGGCAGACATGGACCTGACTAGGTTGCTTAGGCGCCTGTTTCCCCACTACTACGACATAGAGCTAATGGCGGGGAGGAACATTGCTAGAGGACACCATGCAATGTCTTCGGCGGACACTCAGATTCCTGCAGATGTTGCGTCTGAGGATGATGTAAGTGTTGACCTAGGCGCGCCTGATACACCCATGTACACACACTCGGCAACAGACGAGCGTAGCGTACCCGCAACTACCGGGCAAAGTGAGGGTGAAAGCGCGCGGCCAGTGCGAACGGATAACCCGTCAGTTGGGGGCAGGAGTCCTTCTACCCATACGCACAGGAGATGCCAATCAACGCCGCAAGAGCGATGTAGTCTTTCCAATGATGTTCTGGCTGAGTTCACACAGGTTTACATAAAGGTTCACGAGTTAGGGACATCCATGATGACCAAAGCCTATGAAAAAGAAGAGTTGTCAAACATTTTAGAACATTTTAATGCCAATTTCCCCGATGCCCCCACCGCTGTTTTTACTACACTTGTGAACGCCATCAAGGACTCTACCAACCGCAACATCTACCTTAGCCTCAAAAACACCCCTGCGAAGATAACGTTGTGGTTAAACGACCTTTGTGAAAGGTCACAATTCGGTTTTGCCACATCTGTACCTCCCATGCCTTCATATTATTTCCCGTCTCCGCAGCCATTCCCTTCACCCAACTTCAACAACACGTCATCTCAACAATCATTTGTGCCACCATTCCCTTCACCCAACTTCAACAGCACGTCGTCTCACCCACCATTTATGTCGTCTTCCTCTTCACCCAACTTTCCAGGCACATCGTCTCAGCCACCATTTATCCCGCCACCCAACTTCCCAGGCATGCCACCGATGTGGTTTCCTTCATCCAGTGATGCTGGCCCATCGGGAACATAATTGCAGGGGTTATTTCGTATGCATTTGATGTTAATTATTTTCCGTCCAAACATTTATATTTCATTGACTGTTGTAATAATTTACTTTCCGCACACACATTACATATCCGTACAATTTCATTTGATTGAGTGTTGTAATAATTTATTTTTCGCATGTTAATTGGATTGTCTTATGTTGTAGTAATTATTATGTAGTTGTTTTCATTGTACATGTAGGCATCATGTCTAGCAATGACCAACCGCAAACACAAGACATGCTCAACAACCTTTTATTAGATACCTTGTTGTGGCCAGTGATTCACGTTGGTGATTTAATTGCCGACTCTATTGCATACTCAATCATGGACACAGTAGACGTTGATGCCTCCACACCACCTCGTATCCCTAGGTCAGTTAGCATCAGGAGTGGCCACATAAAGGTCTTAGAAATATTGACTGGTCACGAACAAAGGGCTTATGACCTATACCAGATGCGTCTACAAACTATAATGACCTTTGTCGACAAGCTTGAGAGTCGTGGCTTGTTGCGAGGTACTAGAGGCGTCAGCTCAGTTGAGGCCGTATGCTATTTCCTGCAGATGGTTGGCCATGGACACACAAATCGTGCTTTGGCGGAGGACTACATTCACTCCGGTGAGACCATTAGCAGAAAGTTCAACGAAGTGTTGGACGCTGTTTGTGCTTTGACCCATGACTACATTGTCATGCAAACCGCCACTACATGCACAACAACACATACTCGCATTTTACATAACGCAAGGTTCTACCCATACTTCAAGGTAATAGTTAACCCCCTAATAAATTTAATTTATTTTCAAACATTGTGTATGTTTACAACATTATTTTGGTTTATAGAATGCCATAGGGGCTATTGACGGAACACACATCCCTGTCTTGGTCAGCAGAGACAAACAAAATCGATACCGTGACAGAAAAGGGAATGTCTCTCTCAATGTCATGGCTGTAGTAGACTTCTCCATGGAGTTTACATATGTCCTCACTGGGTGGGAGGGGTCGGCTGCCAACCAAAGGGTCCTGCAATCGGCAAGGACCCATAGCGGGTTTACAGTTCCGCCGGGGAAGTTTTACCTGGTAGATGCAGGGTATGCCAACACTCGTGAATTTGTTGCACCCTATCGCAACACAGCATACCATATTGCTGAGTACCGAGGAAACAGACATGCCTACACCAGCAAGAAAGAGATGTTCAACCACAGACATGCTCAACTACGTAATATTGTAGAAAGAGCATTTGGGGTGCTGAAGAGACGGTTTGCATACCTTAAGAAGGGGCCGACATATCCTATTCATTCGCAGTGTCGCATCGTACTTGCTTGTTGTATCCTACACAATTTCATCCGATGGCAAAATGACGGCGACACCATAATGGATGAACTCCCATATGAGAATTCATCGTCTGCCATTCCCCCAGCTGCCGTTCCCCCGAGTTCAGGTCAAGGTTCAACTCAGGCCGATTCAAGGGAGGGCGAAGTGTTACGTGAATCCATTGCAAATCTCATTTGGGAAACTCGTTAGTCGAGTATCTGTAATAGATTGATTCCCGAATTGTTTATTTCGAACCTGATCAGAATCGTCACATTGTGTCAATATAGGTTGTCTTCAAATGGAGAACGGAATGCCTCGTTGTCAATGCGGCCTTCAGTCCACTGTACGCGTATATATGGATGCCAAGGATGCACAAAACGGACGTTTTGAAGATAAGAACCCACACATGCCATATTTTACGTGCGGTAGGGTTCAAAATCAAAATAGATGTCATATGAGGTTGCCCGCGCAACGGGTTGTACCCACAATTGCCACACTAACCGCCGTTAGGGCTGCAATGCTTTCACAACTTGCATATGCACGCAGTGAACGTCAACTATGGTCTTCCCAGTGTGCCTTTATCTGTTCCAGCAGAGCAGACACTGATAGGCTACAAGTAGAAATTACAGATCTACGATCGCGGTCCCAATATCTTCGCCAACGTCTTCACATAACTAGCGACGACAACACTTCCAATGAGGACGGTTACAATACATCATAGATGTATAACATCATTGATGTCTGTCCACCATTCATAACATAAGTTTATCTGTAATAGATTTAACAAACAATGGGGTCTGTCTTGTATGTTATTGTTTTGATTTTCAATCTAACTTCATTACCATAAATTGTTTGACTGATTCAAATGCATGGTGTAGATGTCTATTAATACAACTGAAGTTGTGCGGTGTGACTGTGGGTTAGAGGCAGGCTTGCAACTTAACACTGACGATGCAGGGTTGTATAACTTTGGAATTCTCAGTGAAAGACCAGGTGAAATGTATTACATATGTCCTTCTCGCGAGGTGCGCTTGTACACACATATTATGTAGCCACTGTGTACGTTACACATTCATTGTCATTTACGTAAACTTCATAACATTTTTTAGGGAAAAGATCGATGCAGATACTTTCGCTGGGCAATCGATCTCAGTCCTACAATTGATTCTCTGAAAGCTGAGATTGCGTTACTCACGCTCGAGTGCAAGTCATTGTGGGGTCAGACAATGAACTTGAAAGATTTTGTTGAAATTCATCACAACCACCATGATGTTTACACCAACAAAAAGTATGAGCATGAGTATCTAGAACGCTACGTAGAAGAACTAGAGGAACAATGTAGGCTTCTGTTGGACACTCCTTCACCCCCGACGACGCCGTAACGTCGAATGGCGGCCATTCATTGGTTTTCCATTTTATTTTTGTTGTTTGGAAGTTCCCGTGTTAAGTGATGTTGATTGTTTTTTGAAAACGGATATGCCATGCTCTGTTGTTTGGAACTTACATATTAACTAATATGCTTAGTCATTCGACGCCTCCTCATTTTGTGTGGTAACATGGGATCTCGTTTATTACATGTTCTTGTTCTTCTTATTTATTACAGGTAACATGGGATCTCGTTTATTGCATGTTCTTGTTCTTCTTGTTTATTACAGGTAACATGGGATCTCGTTTCCTTGTAAAGGAGTATGATCTCTCAAACAGGGAGTTTATGAGACGCGTCTCCCTTCCCCTAACCTGGATGTGCGAGCCATTTAAGATAACTCCTGGCTATGCTATGGTGGGGGTAGGCAGAATCAACTTTGATGTACAGATCAGGTGGTCTACACCTGAAGAAAGAATATGGAATAAGAAAGGTAAATATTTAATCATGGATGAAGGTTGGGCTGAAATGTTGGACAGACTAAAAGCCAAACCAGAATGGACTGTGACCCTACAACAAAAACCCAAGGACGACACTCGCCCTACAAGCTTTTATTTGTGGATTCGTGGTGATGGGGACAACTCTGAATTGCTTAGGTATATTTACCCGAGACCAGAGGGTTATATATCATCTACTTCAGACTCAGCTAGTGATGAAAAAACTGATGTTGAATCTGTTGCATCAACAAACAATTATTAGTTTTTTTGTTTTGTGTATTATCTTTATTTTGTTTATATAGCATTACAGGCTTGTTATGGGTGCCTGCCCACTAAGACAATTTATATTTATCGAATGTAGCTGAATCTGTTTTACTTTAAAAATGATGTTCATGTTTGGCTATTTTTCGAACGTGTTTCTTGGTCTGACGGGGTTACCTCATATCTTGGGGTATTAAACATAGCATGTTAGGCATATTCAACCTCAATGAAACAACCAAAACACCCACATAAACACCCCAAAAAAGGGTAACACGCCTGACTCACATCTCAACAACAAAATGAGAGTTCTTAAACCAAAGTGATATAGATAACAATTAAGTTATTTTTAAGTTATTTTTTTTTTAAAAACTTCTGTTAAAAACGGCGTCACAAGGCCACATTTGTAACAACAGTTCTGCGAGAATAGGACAGATTCAGCTAATCCTGCCTACAGTTGCCAAACAGAATCAGACTAAACCCAGCCTGCACAGCCAAACAGAATCAGCTTGAAACGAGTCTGAAACGAGTCCAGCCCCCCAGAATGAGACTGGTTTGCCAAACAGAATCAGACTCCAGCAAGCCTAAACCCGTCCAAGCCAGACAGGCTTGCATAAAGCCAGTCCCGAACCAAACAGGGGCTTAGGATTAAGTGCCAGCTCTCACGTCATATTCCTTCTCAGAGTGGTTCGTTTCTTTGATTACATAGATGATACAAGAAGCACGGTTCAAACTACAAAACAACGCACCTGCTTGCTACTAGGATTAATGGGAATCTACGATCATGGATACGATGTGCGGATTTGTATACTCTGCATGTGTTTATTAGGTTTAATAAATATTGAAGAGAAAAATGAACTAACACTTTTCTGTTAAATAAGTAACATACTAGCACCTTTGACAATCATTTCTCGAATTGTCATCTTTTCAGAGTGGATGCGGCATCCATTTCGGCAAATACATTTTTCCCGGTAAACGTACGAAAAAGGAGGTCGCGATTATTTTTTAAGATGGATCAATCGTATTTATCCTGCATCCATCCACAGTCAAAAACATCAAAGATACAAATAAGGAAAAACGCAACGTCAAGTTACTCATGACAAACCAAGAAAAAGGAGAACTGAAGCACCACCTCCAACCAAATACCTCGTCAGCCTCAACGCCTAACAACTATCTAAATCATCGGAATCATCGGAATCGGCAAACCAATCGTACAGGAAACAGGGGAAAAAGACCAACCTACATCACAACCACACAAACCAACATCCCATGAAAGAAATAGAACGGAACCAAACCCCAACATCGTCCAAGAACAAGGATCACAAGAACCATCAAACACTAGACGTTTTACCATTATGACCTCTTCTGACATTCAAAATAGTATCATAAGGTTCCTCAAAAAGATAATCACAATCACCATCCTGCTAAACCGATCACCATCTGAAGACATATCATCAGCTCTTGATCTACCTCTCCATCTGATGAACTGTCGTGTCCCACCCCCGTGTCACGAGTATGATGAACTTTTCCTACTTAAGCTTCTATTCTGGGGCCTTAGAGAAGGTTGCACATCAAGCACTTTGTGATCAAGGAAGTCCACAAGGTGACGGTGAGGTAGGAAATGTCATTGACCATCCTGAGTGAGGACTCTACGGTTAAGAGAAGGTTGTTGCAGATCTTTGATATTAGGAGGATTGCCAAAGCTCAGCCACAAGGTTTCTGCCTCATGACTGCCAGGTGGAGACAAGACAGGCTAGTGCTGCACAAAACACAGAACCTCCTTGGGAACCTAAAGCAGTCATCAAAGGCAAAGAAAATGGGGTCCCCATTGCCTAATGCAAAACCAACAATCTTGTTAAGCGGCACGTCAAAATGAAGGTCAAGGAGACTTCCACAAGCCTTTACTATGACATCATGATCATGATGTGGTATCAAAAGTATCGTTGTTGTTGGTGCATTCAGTTGCTAAAAACTTTATATCATCTTTACAATCCTTTACTTTGAATACGTCAAGTTGTATGACGTTTTTAATTTGGAATATGTTGAAACTTGTCAAAATATATGTTGCATTGATTGTGAAGCTAAGGCGTCAAACTTTATGACCCATTCATGGTGAATGTTTCATATATAGTATGGAACACATTCATACTAGAAACATCATAATATTTGGCACTTTCAGATATTTTTATTTCTATGTGCAAATTTATTTGAATTTATTGTTTGCTTTAATTTTAATTCCTTTTCCAGGACATTGTCACAGTATCAATGAATTGTTATGTTCAAATTAATATCTCATTATTTTTATTTACTTATATTGATGCACTAGTATAAATGTTTCACCTAGTTCTATTATAAATTTAAAGGATACTTTATTCACTAGATGTCAACATAAAGATACATTACTATACAAAAGACAAGACACAACATATGTAGTACAAAGTTTTATTGAAATGTCAAAGACACAAGGCTATCTATACAAGTTTTATTATAGTGACAAAGACACAATAACTATAAATACAAAGTTGTTGTTACAATGTTAAAAATATAGAAGTTAGAATTGATAATACAACATGTTGATACACAAACTAGAGCTACTCTGATATGGGGTTATCTAACACGGGGAAAGAACCTACTTCCCTATTCCAGATGAAACAAGATCCCACATCCTTCTTCTGGCCCACCCCCGATACATTGACTTTGAAATCATAGGCCTTTCATAAACCATTCCAATAACACTTGTCAAAGACATATCAGTATTTGTTGCATGTGATTCAATATCCAACCCATTGCTTTGTAAATGACCCAAGTATTATTGTAAAGATTATATTTCTATGGATGTGATGTTGCTAACTCCTTTGTGACTTGTAAGTCGATCAATACTATTTAAAATTTCTTAAATTTGATAAAGTCATGATGTAACTTATTATATTCATCCCACCCTCCTTGTATAGGTTAAATAAAGTCATATTACATGTTTCTACTATACACGTCATAATAAAATATGATAGTAAAAGTTCCTTATACATAAAACATAAATGAATGCACTTGATACAAGGTCTTACTACCATAAACAAAAAATATACTTAATACAAGTTCATATTTAAGTTGTGGTACAACTCATTCTGTTGTGGCATTTGACTCCGCACTACTGACAGACATACAATGCATTTTTTGGATCAATAACTACTTTTTTGTGATGTCATAAAGTCTTAGCTCTCTATGTACATTTCTTTACAGTAGGAGGCATCAAAGGGTATATTCTATTTGTTTCCCCAATTGTTGACCATTATATCTTGTCTAGAACTACATCAAATTGACTTTAATGAGTAGCATAACAGTTCAATACTAATTAATACTTATTTTTGCTGGAATTAAATAGTATTTGCTGATAATAATAAAATTATTAAAATTAATACTTCTTGTGGATGTACCTACATATGAAAAATATTTGTGTTCAATCTATGATATTTCGCAATAGTAGTGGCCTTTGCCATATTGATAAACTTGTATGCAATAATTATGGCCATACATTGCTTCAGTTATAAACTCAAAGTTATTCACATGCAGAGACTTGCAAATATCTTGGGTTCTTTGTCATTTTTTTTATGTGTTGACATTCATATCTTTTGGTTAGGGATTTCTTCTCTATCAATTCAAAGTGTAGTATTACATCTTGTCTTAAACATAAATACCAATCGATAACCTATAGAGACAAAAAACTCTTAAACTAGAATATTTTGTAGCACCTTTTAGTATATCATGAAAGAAATCTAGAAGATTGTTAGTGGAAACTCTATATGTGTAGCCTTAATCATAGGTAAGTGATCACTTGATAGGATCGAGAACAACAAAATATATGTGAGCTGTTGGACTTGTAAATTGAATATTTCTCGTCAATCCATCGAATTCAACTAATTCAGCTATAGATGCATCAAAGTATTCTAGATCTACCAACTCATTGGATTTAATTTGAGTTTTCACTTGTTCACGTAAATGTCAAAGATAGAAGCGATGAGAGGCCCAATCAAAAATTAATTTCTATTTCACTAAGGATTCCACTCATTTTGACTCAAAGAATGTAAAGATTCATATGGGTAAGTCTAGAATCAAATAATCCTAGAATTAATTGTCTACTTCAGTAGAAAAATCATTCACATGATTTAATCTTCTAGATTTTCACAATGACAAATTTTGGAGGGAAAATACCAAGGTTTACCTCAGCATTAGTGATAACCAAAAAAGTCTACCTTAGAACTTACTAGTCAGAATGTCGCATTGCTTCTCCTGAGTGCATTGACAGTTCTTTGTAAAATATATGGTACCTACAATAATATAAAATTAAAGAATATGAGATTATAGTATGAAAATTTTGAATCCCTAAATTGTGACACACCGATCACACCAATCAAGATAACTCAAAATAACAACTAAACAAACACATTACCACAAAATAGGATAAATTAAAATTGAACTTATATAACCATTATGTGAGGAATAGATTACATCAAAGGTCCACAAACTGTATGATATCTCATATCGGGATAGGTATGTACATTTGTATAGTGGTCAATTGCCATGTACCTGTTATAAAAGACAACATGTTCACACGTACAACCCATATATACAACATGTTCACACAACCTTTTCAGACCTGAGAGTATAGGGATGACACATAGGACTCTACTACATAACACATCATCTTATCCAACCTTTTGTGTTCAATGATCTCTGAGTTGCTCCTCCTCAACAACATGATCTCTACCACACCGTGTATGACCACCTAAAAAGATGTAACGAATCACGAGGGTGAGACACATGTCCCAAATGAGAGATATAAAACTTTGTCAACAACTATTGTAGACACAAATTATGTTTAAGCGGGAAATAATATTATTAAACAGGATGGGAAGATTCAGCTAAATAAATAACTTAAAACTAGCTATACATGCTAAGCAAGTTAAGCAACTACAACTAATCAGTATAACAAGTTGTTCATTTATGAAAAATATTGAGAAAATGTGTAACAATTGATTTCACTTATTGCATTATAATACAAAGGAGTAGTACAAGAAATAAGGCAAGGGTAAATGTGATAACTTGGAAATTTACACTTTGATTATGAGATCTATTATTGACCTAGATTTTGTTCTTGAAGACAATTTCATTTTTGTAAGCACAATTGATCCATCTAGCTTAAGTGTCTCACCTTGGTGATGCTCGAATCCACAAAAATCGAGTCTACTTTCATATCACATATCATCACATTTCCCTTTATTTTGATCATATTATTGTGAACTTTTGTACTATATTCTTGTGCTCATGTCATACAACTCTCTCTCACGATTCCAACAATTTAAATTTCACTCAATTTTGACCAGGTATGTGATAGATATGCCCAATTTAATATCATGTAGTTTAAACCATGATTTAAGCCCTATTAAATCAAATTTGACCCTTGATGGACCAATTTGGTTTAATTCACCTGACGCATTTCTCCACCACTCCCCTTTCACTTGTTTATCAGATTGCTATCACCTTAGCCAATAGAAAGTCATTGTTTCATGAGTTGCAAACTTTAATCGTTAGATCGTACCATTGAGGATCCAAAACCCCATCCAATGGTTGTGGACTCATCTTGTACCATTGTAAAAAGGTCGGCGGCTATGGTGATACACACCACCTACTACGCCCTTTTTTCCTCCCACTTTGACGCCTATCCCCCCATTTTGCCTATAAAACTCCTTTACACTACTTTGCCCTTGTTTTCCACTCTCAGATTGTGAGCCCTAACTCCCTAATGAGATCTACTTACCTCAAACCCTAGCAGCGGCTGCCACCTTGCCACTTTGGGTGTTTCCATTCTGGAACCTCTTGGAATAAATGGAAACCAGATCTAGATCTGTGACATCTTTGTGATTCTAGGAGGCCAACGATCCTGGCACCTCATGGCCTGGGTGTTGCTCCTATGGATCTTCGGCGAGCTTATGCAAGAGAAGAGACACATAGCATGTATATTGTGTGGAGAAGTGAGTTTGTTGTTGATGGCGTTTGAAGGTGCGGCCAAATCCTTGGCAGTCGCCCCGTGGTGAACAACGGTGCCCGCGAGCAATACGTCACAGTGGTAGATAGTTTGGTGTCAAGGTAGGAATGTGGTTAAGAGTAAAGTGGCAATTTCTTGGGCCCAAGATCACAAACCTAAGATACATGAGTACGACACCACATTCCAACCGTCAGATCTAAATTTGAAGCTCTAGAGTCACCGTATTTGAGGTGATCTTTGAAAATTCATTACTCACACCTCCCTCAACCAAATCGATAGTATGATATATGAATCTTTATTAGAAAATCAGGACATATCTGGTAAAAATGGTTTCCAATATCCTATTTTATCCAAAAGTGATACTTTGATGCTTGTTTAATGAACTTTATGCCATATTATATGTATCTTGTGTCTCTAATGGCCTCATGTTACTTGAACCTCTAAATTAGTAATATCAATCCACTTGGATCTTGTTTTATGCTTTGAAATCGTATGGATGTACCGTAAATGTTTACCTTTGACCTAAAATATGACTCTTGTGTGGTCATTAATGATGTAACTTGATCAAGATGGAATCTTCATCCTTTCTTGGTATTAGATAATCACCTAAGTTTGAAATAAGTTGTCTTTGTGTTGTTGTGTGACACTTTTGATTTAGAATTTGTGTCATTTTCTCATGAATAGCTCATGTACCCTAAAAACTCACTTTTTCACCTTCATATGCCCTAATTAGTGATGATTAAATACTTATGGGATTGGATCCTTAAAACCTTATGAAAAGTTGGTCCTAAATGTTGAACCCATTATATTACCTTAAAATCAGTTTTTAAGATGACTTGTAACACAAAGATCCTTGCAACACACTATTATCCACTCACGCCATACATATGACAACTAATGTGATGAAAATGCATATGTTGGATGTTAGACTCTAGTCTTGAAACAATTATGCTCTAATCGAATCAATTATATCCATGATATCTTAATGACTAAAATATCTATAATCATCATGTTATCTCTACATCCTAACTAATTCTACCTAATTCTTCTATGACTTGAAAATGTGACTCTATTGCATGAAATGAATCTAATATCACTTAATTGTGATCTTGAATGTTGGAACATGTAAATAAACCAAACCTTATGCTTACCCTATCTCCAAATCAAAGTTTATCTACACATAGAATTACTCTTAATCGATGGTTCACTTAGACCTATGGCCCAATGCTAATGCTTGGATTTTATTGAGTACTTACATGCATGATTGGGATTTTGGAAACTAAGTTTCATCTATTTGAAACCTAGATCATTGGGAACATCCACATGACATGCACCATGTTTATATTATCAAAACACCCCTTATCTAAGACCCCCTATTATGCCTTTTGATCTCTTAGGTCCTCAATGAGTGGACCTACTCTAGAATCTACTCATGGAACATAATTGTACTCTACTCGTACGGTAAGATTAATATCTCAACCCTACTATGATATTGGTTTGTTTGTATGTATGCTTGTATGAATGCTTGGCTAGATATTTACTTGTTTGTGATATTGTTCCCTACGAATACTACTTTCATGTTAACTATACTATTCTAATAAAAATTGAACATAACATATTGAAATCCATATATAACCTTGTGTACCTTCCTAAATTATCAGGGTAAGGGAAAAAGGCACGAACGAAATAGGATGAGCTCATTGACTTTGGTCTTGAGGTCCCTCATGTAGAAATAGGGAGCATAAATTCCCCTCACGGATGCTTCCTTGAGAAGTGGTCAAAGGACTATGATGATATAATGGATTAAAAAACCTAAAACATGTTTTGTATAAAAGAATGTCATTAAGTATTCTTGTCTTGTTTCTACTTGTTGTTAATTATGATGTTCCTATCCAAGAAACTTTGATATTACTCTTAAATTTTAGTTACATATTTTTCAAAGTGTACTCAATGCACTTGCATTGATACATTTTGTTTATCAAATTTGTAGTTGCCAAATAAAGATCTGTTGCACTCTAGACTCTAAGATCTAAAATGCAATACCAATGGTTACTCTTGATATAGAAATAGGTACATATTTCTTATATCCATGTCTAGTATCTTGTCATATCTTTTGTTTGTTATTGCCTTTTCATATATATTTCTTGTGTGAAACTATGTGCCATTCTATGGATGGGTGCCCAAACCCTACTATAATTGACTCTGTAGTCAGTGGGGGTAGGAGAAGGGTAACAAACGGTTCTGTGACAGTAAACATCCAATTTGAGTCATGTTTATCCCTAAGAAGATATACTACATGGTTGTATTATGTCTTTTATAAATCCTTGATGATTTGATTCGTACCACCCAAATCCAACTGACCACTGCTAAGTCAAAATCAGTGCCATGCAAGATCTAGGACAAGCCAAACTCTAAGATCTTCTCCATAGTCTGTCAGTACAAGTTCACGCTACATTGACATATCAGTCAACTGCCACCAGTGACATATAGTCAAGCTTAAAGAACCTAGCCCACCTTGGTATAGGTCATGATGCTAGAAGTCAAGTTGTACACACCTGTATTACTGAGGCATTACCGTAGTTGTTCTCACTACTGACTCACACAGTCACATACAGACACAAGACATGAACGTAGCCATTCTCAACCACTTGAGATCTGGATGACAAGGATGTTCTTTCCAAGCACCTGACATACTCAATAGTATGCACTTTGAGTTTCCCTTAGGAATACTTGTTTCACCATCCAACAAGTCCTGACACTAGGATGGATCTATGGAACAGGGCAACTACATGATCATGGTTTCACTTGATTAGTTAAGTCAATTGGGAATCTTTTTTATGCATCAATTAAGTTACATATAAACCCTAAAAAAGATTCTACAAATAAATATAAAACATATAAGACATAAAGTTGATCACATCACCACATGATATTGTCTCAATGCCTTTACAAGGCCATCACCATTGTCACATAATTATGGGACTCCAATCCCTTATCACATCACCAGAGGATATCACCTCTCTTTAAGGCACAAAGACACTGACAAGGTCATAAGACCATTTACATAATTCCCTATAGAACATCAAAATCTCTCCATTACTCATCAAGAATCAAAATCACCACATTACACATACGTTACTTAAGTTGGCATATAATTTGCAATTAAGAACTATAATGACCATAGGACCACCAATTAGAGTTACCTAATTGAATAGAGAAATACTTTATTAAAATACTAACTAATCAAGCAAGCTAAGCATTAAAACCATATACTGAAAATTAGAGTTAAGTTTCACATTGTAACAAAATTTAGAATTTAGAAACAACTATTAGCATTTAACCCTACATATCATCATTGAACATATTCTTGGAATGAATTATTTCGACCATTTTCATCATAAGGAAACCATATAAGGTAAGCACACATCTAGGAATTCTCATTGATCGAAGGAAATGATAGGTCATAGTTCTATTCAATCAAAGAGAAGCAAATCCATAGCAATCCTCATCGACCTAAGACACCATCAAATCCTAGTGATCAAAGAGATGGATTACCACACCATAGATCAAAGAGTACAACATCACCACATTCGATCAAAGATAAACCAAGTCATGTGACTGAAGAGAATCATCATCACTTCATCAACCAAAGAGGGAATTCCACCCATCACCCAACACATGGATCAATTCATAGCGACTGCAGCACATCTCAACATAGAGACCAAAAGAGAGAGGGCTAGGATTATAGATACCAAACTAAAACCATGATCTTCAATTACCATCATGGCCTTAGAAACCACATGAAAAAAAAGAAACATGGTGACCAAAATAAGTAGTGTAACATCAAGAATCTGAAGAGTCACCAAAGTGAAAACCACATGAAGAAGATGAAAGCTAAAACCTTAATATCTGGTCTCCACAAGGGTCAACATAGACACCATGATATGAGAGATAAAACCAAACATTGAATTTATATATTTAAGAATCAAAACCTCAATCTCCAAGATAGAAAATAGAATCATGATCTTGAGGATAAAACAAACATTCAAGATGTGCATGCAAGCACCAAAATCTCCACTATCCACTAGATCTTGGATACAAGAATTAGGGTTCAAGGAAAAATGTTAATATATACAAGATCACCACACAATTATAAACCCTAAATAAAGATGTCATCACTACACAACTTATAATCAAAATTTCAAGATAGATCATTAACATGCAAGATGAGTGCAACAATAATTGAGGGGAAAGTTATATAAGTCGCCTTGGATTATGATGAAATAACTTCCAAGGAAAGAAGATTCAAAGAAGAGAGAGAAAAAAAGCTTGATCACCTACACATCCAAGCTAGTCACCACCTCAAAATAGAAGCAAACCCAAGGTTAAAGAACACAAAAGAGAGAATAAAATCTTCTACGTTGAGAAAAAAAGACAGAGAGAGGAGATTTCCAACTCAACTCAACACTACTGTGGAGAACCATGGATTTGGTTAATAAGAGAGGAGTTCCTCAAAAAGCACCACCATGGAGGACCATAGATTCATCCAACAGGAAGAAGAAAGGGGTAGGGTTTGCAAGAAAATGAAACCAATAGGGTAGATCAGTTACCAAGATCAAAGAACACCAAATGAGAGTTACTCCAACCCAAGATCACCACATGCAAGGGTTTTACCACATCACTCCAAGGTTTAGCTCTTCTTCACCACCAAGATCAAAAGGGATGAGATCCAACCATGAGATAGAGTAAGAGAGTGCAAAAGAAGGGGTGTATATATCGGGTAGAGAGAGGGAATGAAGGTTAGGTATCCAACCAATCATGCCACTTGTCCATCATATAACACCCATGAAAGAACTAAACACATACATGCCTAAAGGTTCATTAAGACTAAGGAAGCTCATAAACCACCCTAGTCTAGAGGGGCTATTGGTTGAAGGAAAACTGATCCAAAAACTCAAACGGTCGAAGAGAAAACCAAGGAAAAGCATCAGCCTCACTTGGGACCAAGATACCATCCGTCAAAGGGAACACAAGGCACACCCAAACCACTTCAACCACAGAGATCAAGGTCGATGGATCCTCTAGATGACCACTAAAAACCAAATTTCAAGGCTAAAAATACAAGCAAGGTCAACCGTCTACACAAGGCATCTAAGAAAAACCCTAAACATCAACACATAGTATCAACACCTCTCTCCTCATCATATCAAGGTGAAAAAAATTCCCACGGGCTCCAACATGATGCCAAATTGCAAGATAAACCCTACACCTAGGTAACTTGCAACTTGGCCCACAACAACACACATAAATCATAACTATCTCAAACAACATCTGGATTGGACCAAACTGAAAACACAAGACTGTCACATGTTATTAAGGCACATCACATGATTATATTAAGGTTTAAAGCATCTTATTATGTTAACCAAGAAAGATCAATAAAAATCTAGGTCAGGAGTCTTATAATCATAAACCCTAACAAGGATTTTTCCCCCGAAATCATACGGGAAAAGAGATAGGTACTTCCTACGCATCTCGTCCTCCAACTCTCATATGGATTCCTCCATGCCATAGTGATGCCACAAAACCTTAACAAGAACCATATCCTTCTTCTTCAACTTTTTCACTCTCCTATCAAAGATCAACACATGACCTTCCACATACAACATATCCTCTTCCAATTCAACCTCCACTGGCCACAACACCAACTCAATATATGGGTGACACTTCCTAAACATCAAAACATGAAAGACTGGATGCAAGTTGTGCAACTTTGAAGGTAGATCCAGCTTGTACGCCACCTTACCCACATTTTCCACCATCGAGTAAGGTCTCATATACCTCAAAACAACTTACCCATCTTACTAAACCTCAGCACGCATTTCTAAGGAGAAACTTTGAGATACACCTTGCCTCCTACTTTGAAGTCCAAGGACCTACAATGATTATCAACATATGAATTTTGTCTATCCCGAGCTTCCTTCAACTGTTGTTGTATCACTTTGATCTTTCTATTATCTATTGTACAAGTTTAGGACCCAAAATCTGATACTCTCCAGTTTCATACCAACAAAGAGGATACTTACAACACCTTCCATACAAGGCTTCATACAGTGCCATGTCGATACTCCTCTAATAATAGTTATTAAAGGAAAACTCTATTAGGCTGAGGTGCACATCCCAACTACCCAAGAACTACAAAACACAGGATCTCAATAGATTTTATAAAATCTAAATGGTCCTCAAAGACTGGACATTTATCTGTGGGTGAAATGTTGTATTGAACCTCAACTCTGTTTCAATTGTTGTGTGCAGATGTTCCCAAAAATGATTGGTAAACTGACGACCTTTTTCAGACACTATCGTCAGCAGTTTACCATGAAAACAGACCATCTCATCAACATACACATGTGAAAACTTCTCTACAGTAAACTTCCATCTTTACAAGAAGGAAGTGTAGCAAATTGGTCAACCTATCAACTATCACCCAGATGGAATCATGACCTTTGGCTGTCCTTGGAAGACCAACCACAAATTTCATCATAATATGATCCCATTTCCACTATAGTATAGGCAATGGGTGTAATGTTCCTATAGGTTTCTGATGCTTAACCTTGACCTAGTGAGACACAGAACACTTTTCCACGAATTCAGCCATGTCACACTTCAAACTGGGCCACTAGTACAGATATTGCAAGTTATGATACATATTGGTATTTCTTGGATGCATCACGTACATTAAAGAGTGAGCCTGCTCGAGAACCAACTTCCTCAAACCATCAGCATCAGGAAGCACTATCCTACCATGGAAACACATAGTCCCATCCTCTGTCTCATGGAATGCCTTACGATTCTTCCTACCGAACTCTGATCGGATCTGTTGTATCACATTATCACTATGTTTTACATCTCTAATATACTGCCTCAACATGGACTTCACCTGCAACTATGTCAACAAGCATGCCAACAACAAAACTTCTAACTTCACATTCATCTGACAAAACATCACCAACATATCTCTCTTATGGCATACCAAGGAACTCAATTATGCCTTATCAACAGATGATGACAAAGAAGACTTCCTACTTAGCACATATGCTACCACATTCACCTTCCTTGGATGGTAGTCTATAGTGCAATCATAATCCTTGATCAACTCCATCAAGCATCACTATTGCATGTTCAAATCATGATTTGAGAAGGTGTACTGAAAGTTCTTGTGGCTGGTGAAGATCAGACACTTCTCACCGTAAAGGTAGTGTGTCCAAATTTCCAAAGCATGGACCATCAGGTGCAAGCTCCAGATTATGTGTTGGGTAGTTCTCCTCATGTTTCTTAAGCTGTTGTGAAGCAAAAGAAATCACATTCTTATTTTGCATCAACACACATCCCAACCCATTCTTTGACACATCACAAAAGACGATATAACCTTTCCATTGCTCAGGTAACACTAGCACTAGTGCAGTGGTCAACTTCTCATTCTAAAGTTGGAAAGAACACTAACACTTCCCAAACGAACGATACATCTTTCATTGTCAAATTCGTTAGGGGTAACGCTATAGCGCTAAAGTTCTTGATAAACCTCCTATAGTAGCCTTCCAAGCATAGGAAACTACAAACCTCTATCGGTGTCTTAGGCTGCTCCCACTCTAACATTGATTGTACCTTCTTAGGATCCACACAAACACCTTTATCATATATCACATGCCCAAGAATGGAAACCTCCTTCAAATAAAACTCACACTTGCTGGACTTAGCATATAACTTGTGCTACCTCAACAACGTTAATGCCTTCCGTAGATGTTGCTCATGATGTTGGCCATATTTGGAGTACATTAAGATGTTGTCGATGAACACAACCACAAACCGATGAAGATATAGTCTGGACATCATGTTCATCTAGTCCATGAACATTGTCGGCGCATTGGTTAGCCCAAACAACATAACCACAAATTCATAGTGATCATACCAAGTCCTAAAAGCTGACTTGGGTATGTCATCCACCTTGATCCACAACTAATGGTAACCCAAACTCAGATCAATCTTCAAACACACAACGACACCTCCCAACTGATCAAACAAATAGTCTATCCTTGAAAATAGGTAGTCGTTCTTAATCGTCACTTTATTCAGCTGTCGGTAATCTATGCACAACCTCATGGAACCATCCCTCTTCTTCACAAACAACATGAGAGCACCCCAAGGGGAAGTTCTATATCTGATAAATCCCTTCTCTAATAGATCCTACAACTACCTCTTCAACTCTTGCATCTCTGCTGGTGCCATAATATACGAAAACTACACTATTAGTTTTGTAACATGACCAGATTGATCTAAAATTCAATTTCTATAGTAGGGGGAACTCTAGGAAACTCATCAGAGAACACATCCTCAAAATCTCAAACAACGAGAACCTCCTAAACACTCATACTCCTTACCTTGGCATCCACCACATGTGCCCAAAAAGCCTCACAGCCTTGCTTCATCAGCCTCTTTGCCGTCATCACTAACACCAAGTACGTATGGAGAATCTTCCTATATCCTTGGAAGACCCACAATAAATCACCGTTAAAGAATATTTCTACCTTGGATCTACAGTCCTAGACCACCCAGTACTTCTACAAAGTATCTATTCAAAGAATCACATTGAATACATGCATGTCAAGAAGCATAAGATCCACCTAAATGTTGCATCCCAAGAAAGAAATAACATAGGATGGAAACACTCCCCACAACTCAGTGGAACCAACAAGATGAGTTTCTAGAAGTAGACTATCAGATCTTTGACTAACAGGCAAAGAACAACTATTTGTCCTTCTTTGGTGACAAAAGCATTTATCACACTTGGGTCAACCAAAACATATACAAAGGAAGATATAGACAATTCAGAATGAAATAACACCATCTGACCTGTCACGACCCATGGATTGACAGCTCCCTATAGTTAAGTCATGGGGCTGAATTGAGTTGTCACCTATTGTAACCTCCATCCTCTATTGTCCTACCCTAAAATCCTTCTTGTGACGCCACCATTACCAAACTGTTATTGTTGGGAACTCTGTTGACTCTCTCTCGGATGATGGATCACCTCATCGTCCTTCACTGGGAAAGCCCACTTTAAGTGTCCTCGCTTCTTACACCTATAATAGGTCTTACTCTCATACCCTGGCCTAAATGGCCATGTCACTAAAACTAATACCATTCTATGAGCTCTTACCAGTGGAAAAGTACACCTCTATCCTTGTTCGGTGACCACTGAGATGGCACTCCATATCTCTATTGTGACTGAGGTGATGAACACCTAGGCTTCTTGAAGCCTCCAGAAGACTACCCATGAAACTGAGTCGACCTCTCAGTAGTGTTAGCCTCTCACTTCTCCACAACTGACTACTATATCCATCTCATGGACTCAACAAAGATAGCAAACCTCTCTTGGTTCTCTAAAGTAGACACTATCATGCTCAACTCCATACTTAAACCCTTCCCAAATCGTCTGATCCTCTCCTTATCCGTCATTTCCATGTAAGGAAAAAACCTCAACAACTCCATGAACTTGGCCTCATATTAATTGATCATCATCGGTCCCTACCGGATCTTCTCAAACAACGAGATCTTCTCATCATGGTACATCTCTGGGAAGTTTTGACTCATAAACTCTCATAGAAAGTGTTCCCAACTATTCACTACACCTAGCCTCTTCTCCTCCTCAATGGCCCACCAATTGCTAGCAGTAACCTTCTGTAGGTACACCACATGTTTCACCTTATCCTCTTATGGGATATTAATGATATTAAAGGCCTTATCCAACTATGCAAACCACATGTCTGCATCTATCGGGTCTGCAATACCCACATGCTCAATCGCCTCCATGTGCCTTAACCTATCAAAGGACTTATTAGAACCCTGGGATTCCACATTAGGGACGATGTCCTTGCTTGAGGTATGGGCACCCTATCCACCATATGTGAAATTGTGGCCATAAACTGTCCAAACATGGTCTGAAAAGAAAGATTGTCCATAATGGTTGGGTCGAATTGAGGTACTTCATGCACTCCATCTACTCTTGCCTACCTCCTGGCACCACCTCCTAGTGCAACAACACTACTCTCAGCATGTTCTTTGTGTTTTCTAGACATACCTTGTTCTTCTATATAAGTTGAAGCTACAATTAGATATACTGGATTAGGCAAGAACATACACAAACCCTAGTCCTATGTCCTGTAGACTCAGCAAACCTAGACCTTAGATACCAACCAAGTGTGACACACTGATCACAACAACCTAGTTAACTCAAAACCAAAGCATGCTATTAACAACTAAACAAGCACATTACTACATAATAGGGTAAATTAAAACCAAACTTATATAACCATTATGGGTGGACATAATACATCATAGGTCCACAAATTGTACTAAATCTCTGACGTGGGAATTATCGCACTAACAAATTCACTCGGGGTTGAAATCCCTGAGCTTTTACCAAAACCAAAGTGCAATAATACCACCCACAAGTAGATGAGTCTTATCACAATATAGTTAAGGATCAAACCCAAAGGACAACATTTTTAAGAATCTTGTCAGTCGAATCTAGCTCAAGTAAGACTAATATTTAGAACGATTGGTTGGTTTGTGGTTAATTAAACTAAATGCAGGAAAGTAAAGGAGAAGAATTAAAGTTGGGTGTAGATTAAATGATATGGAATCGCTGGGATGGTACCGGGTTTCACCACCACTACACATGCAAACACGTCCAAACATCAAACATCCAGGCAAGATATAACCATCCAAATGGAGCTGTTGCAAAACCCCCCATACGGGCATTAGGCTTGCGTAAGCATCATCTTAGGTATCAAATGTCTCGTCACTATATGGATCATATACTTACCACTCTAAAGATACAACATCGAACTAAGGCGGAAGTCCTCCCTGAGGGATGTTTAAACCACAGAAGCGTCACCGTGGGCTAGATGTCTCGTCCCCTCACAGATCATACACTTACGACCTTAAGGAACCCCTTTCTATTTTGAGTCTTGGAGTCAACCATGCTAAATGGTAAGCAAGCATGTGATTAATCTACAAGCAAACATCGACGATTAATAAAGATGATACAAAATTCAACCAAGGCTATGGTCCTCCCTGAGGGATGTTTAGACCACAAAAGCATCACCATGGACTAGATGTCTCATCCCCTCACTACTACAGAAACAACGTTCAACGTCTCTTTTAGAGGCGTCAATTTTTTAGTAAAACCGATGATGTTAACATTCAACGTCTATATTTGAAGACCAGCCAGACATGGGTATCCCTTTTCATTCAGTGTTAGTTGAAGAAAAGAAACCGACGCCTAAAGTAGCCCGTGAAATCCATTTTTTTCGAGCAAAAAAAACTTTCGCCAAAGTATCAGATACAACGTTGGTGTTTTACCTAATAACCAATGCTGAATGAAGATAAAATTTGCACCAAAGGTTCCAATATGGACATCAGTTTTCTTAGAATAACTGACGCTGATAAGTTTTCGCGCGTTGTACTCGTGAAAATTTTCACCCCTATTTGGCGTCGGTTCCCTACGGAAACCGACGACCATGGTCAGAATTCGAGAACATTTTTTTTGTCGGCATATGAGGATAGTCGTTAGTTCTGGAATAAAAACTGATGACTATAATTGAGTATAGGTGTCAGTTTTTTATTTATAACTGACACCATTTGTTATAAACATCAATTTTTTTAATTAACTGACGCCTATTTGTAACTTAATAGAACCCCCGCGAAGCAGAATCTTCCCTTTCCTCTATTTCATTGCGATTGAGAATAGGTCTGGCGATTCTGTGATTCCGCTGCCACCCTCTCCCTACTCGTCGCTGCCACCCTCTCCCTACTTGCCGCCACCAGCACTCCCTGCCTTTCGTCGGCTCCCTGCTCTCTATGCTCACTGGCTCCCTACCCTCCGCCGCCCAGACACCTACTGCTGCCCTCTGCCTCCCAAGGACACATGCCTAGCTGCTCTGGTTGCCAACTCGCTGCTCGATTCTCGCCGTCGTTGCTACTCCCCACACCACCGCTGCTCTTCTCCACGTTGCTATCTGCTCCACAGGTAGCTCTCTTCCTCTTCCTCCATGCCCCCCTTATTCTTCTTCCTTCTCCCTCTCCTTACCAAATGGATAAAAGCAAGGCCACGACTGTGGTTGTGTTGGCCGACCATGGCGGTGTTGGCCAGCACGACCGTGGTAGGCCAACACAGCCACGGCCGTGGCCAGCCCACATGGTTGTGGCCTTGCTTTTATCCATTTGGTCAGGAGGGAGCAGGATACATTTGCAATTGAATACTAATACTTGACCTAATTCTGTAAATTTTGATGCATGTTGAATTAAGATATTAAAACCCTAATACACATTTCACCATAATCTTGAATTAACTATACTGCTGAAATCTTTTGAGGAATCTATGTAAGATATTAAAACCCTAATGTTAAATCTCTGATTTTTTAGTGATGTGTCATCCTAACATCTACATGAATCCCTATTGTATGATGTAGATTGATGATAATGCATGAGCTAGTTTGAAATTTTGAAATCAATTATGAATCTCTCCATCCCTAAGTCATACTAATTTATGTGTAATCTTTATCTTGATGATGAACATGCATGGACACTTGAAATGTTGAAATCAATGTTATAGAATGACAACACATGTATTTGTTGGCCTAGAAACCCGTCCAAGATTTACTCATTAGGAGTAAATCTTAGATAGTCCCTGGTTTGGGACTATTCTTGAACACCTAATCTCACTTCGGATGTAAGTGTATAATGTGTATTTGTTTTTCAAGAAAATTTCAGTAGCATTTCCCCAATTGTTCCTTAAGTACATATGTACTTAGAGAACAACGGGGAAATACTGCTGAAATTTTCTTGAAAACCCAATATACATTATACACTTACTAGTGAGATTAGGTGTTCAAGAATGGGATAGGTGGTACATATTTATTATATATAAGAATGACAACACATGTATTTGTTGGCCTAAAGTTTTAACCATGCAAAAACTCTAACCCTAGACCCTAATCTTGTTGTAATATATACTTGTTTTCTCTTTGATCATAGAATAGATAGATCATGGATGTCCATTCACAATCGCTGCACCCCAGAGTTTATTTCTAGTCTTGACCAGTTTATTAGATTTGCTGAGGAACATAGGAAACAACCTAGAGATAGGTTCTACTGTCCATGTAGGCATTGCGGTAACAACTTAAAAGTCATCACTGGTGATGAAATCAAAAGTCATGTCATGTGCAACGGTATTATACAAGGCTATACAGAATGGCACTGGCATGGAGAGATTTCAAACCCAAAATCAGTGGATGTCAATAACAGTTCTTGTGTGGAAGAAGAAATTGCCTCCAATGACGTAGATGTGAATGAACTAGTTCCAGTAGACATCGTTGATGTGATGCTGGATAGTTATGGGGTAGAGCACACCAATCCACCTCCGATTTTTAGAAACATTATGCATGATGCTGAGATATCATTATACACAGGTTGTACTAAGTTTGCGAAGCATAGCGTTGTGTTGAGATTATATAAGATGAAAGATAACAATAGATGGAGCGACAAAAGATTCACGTCATTGTTGTCTTTGTTGAAAGAAATACTTTCTGAAGGAAATGAGTTGCCAATATCCACATACCAGGTAAAGAAATTGTTGTGCCTAATGGGAATGGATCCCAAGAAGAGACATGCATGCCCAAATGATTGTGTATTATTTCAAAAGGACTATGTGGATTTGAAAGATTGTCCAAATTGTGGTGTGTCAAGGTATAAATTGACGACTTCGAGGGAGTCCAAAACTGGTTCTCCTGCCAAGGTGATGTGGTATCTACCTATAATATCACAGTTTCAATGCTTATTTGCCAATCCGATAGATGCAAAGAATTTGAGGTGGCATGCAGATGTTAAGAAAAATAATGATGGGATCCTACGACATGTGTCTGATTCCCCATAATGGAAGAAGATTGATCTATTGTACCCTAAATTTGGTGAAGAAGTCAGGAATCTAAGACTTGGGCTTTGTACAGATGGGATGAATCTATACGGGACATTGAGCAGCCAACATAGCACTTGGCCTGTCATGCTTGTTATATACAATCTTCCTCCCTGGCTATGTATGAAAAATAAGTATGTAATGTTGCCGTTGTTGATATCGGGCCCTAAACAACCTGGAATTGATATCAATGTTTATCTTGAACCTCTGATTGATGACTTAAAGAAACTTTGGGGTGAATGTGTGATGACCTATGATGCTTCACGAAGAGAGACATTTCGTTTGCATGCTATGTTGTTTTGCACTATTAATGACTTTCCAGCATATGAAAATTTGTCTGGATATAGTGTCAAAGGAGCTAAAGTGTGTCCTATATGTGAAGAGAACATTGATTCAACAAGACTAAAACATGGCGGTAAGACTATATATCTCGGTCATTGAAGGTTTCTTACAAAATTCCATCTGTATCATAGGAAGCGCAAAGCATTCAATGGATTGAATGAGGAACGGAGTGCACCTAAACCTATACTAGGGGAGATTGTTTATGAAAGAGTAAAAGACTTTGTCAATGAATTTGGTAAGAGATCACAATGTACTATGGCCGCACGGAGTGACAAATCTCTATTCAAGAAGAAGTCAATATTTTGGGATCTTCCTTATTGGAGTTCTTTGACAGTCAGGCATTGTATCGATGTCATGCACATTGAGAAAAATGTCTGTGATAGTGTCATTAATACTTTGTTGAATATACCAGGTAAGACTAAAGATGGGATAAAATCCAGACTAGACCTACGTGAAATGGGAATAAGGTTAGAATTAACAGAATTATGTGAAATGGGAAATCGAAGAACATACTTACCTCCCGCTTGTTACACATTGTCTAGAAAGGATAAGAAAGCTTTTTGTGAATGTTTGGTAAATGTTAAGGTGCCACAGGGTTACTCATCCAACATCCGTAGATTGGTATCAATGAAAGATCTGAAGTTGATAGGTCTTAAATCTCATGACTGTCACACTCTAATGCAACAAATATTGCCTGTGGCAATTCGATCTATATTTCCGAAGCATGCAAGGTTTGCAATCACCAGACTTTGTTTCTTTTTCAACAGTTTGTGCAACAAAGTTATTGAACATGATACTCTCGATAATTTGCAAAGAGAAGTGGTTGTTACCCTATGTCAGCTTGAGATTTATTTTCCTTTGTCGTTCTTTGATATCATGGTACATCTTGTTGTCCACTTGACTAGGGAAGTGAAAATGTTGGGACCAGTTTTCTTGCATTGGATGTATCCCTTTGAACGATACATGAGCATTTTTAAAAGTGATGTTCGAAACCGTTATCGGTCTGAAGGGAGTATTATTGAGGGTTATGTGGCGAGAGGTTATGGATTTTTGTAATAAATTTCTCAGTGGTAATGACACTCCTGGTAATGACAAGAATATTGAGGAGCAATTTGGCAAAGGAATTTTGGGATCACGGGTGAAAGTAATCAGCCGTGAGCAATTGGAACAAGGTCACTTGTATATTTTACATAACATGGATGAAGTGAGTGTTTATATCGAGGAACATACCAATTTCATCACGATACAATATCCTCGAGCCAATACAATGTGGCTTGCTAGAGAGCATAACAAGACATTTATTAAGTGGTTTGAAGATAAAGTCTTACATCAACTATCTCAAACACCCGATGATATTACTAAAACTATCAAATGCCTCGCCTTTAAACAAAAATTGAATGTTATGTCTTATGAAGGGTATGACATTAATGGATTCACATATTACACAAAGTGCCAAGATGATAAGAGTGTCGTCCAAAATAGTGGGGTCACCCTTCAAGCGTCGACTATGTTTTTTGCAAGTGCAAAGGATAAGAGTCCACGTGAAGCTAAAATGTCATATTACGGTGTCATTGAAGACATATGGGAGTTTGACTACATAGATTTCAGAATTTTGCACTTCAAATGTAATTGGGTTGATAACACCAAATGAGTTATAGTGGATGAATTGGGTTTCACTTTAGTGAACTTTGAAAAGATTGGCGAGAAGGGTGAACCATTCATATTGGCATCACATGCGGAATAAGTATTTTATATCGATGATCTTGCAAATGATAAATGGTCGGTTGTTCTTCATGGTAAACGACAGTTCATTGAAGATCCTATAGATGAAGAAGAGTACTATGACAAGTATGATGACTCCAGTCCATTCTTAGTTGGGTTGCCAACACCAACAAATATTGAAGCTAATGATGACTTGTATGTGCGCATATATCACAATGAAGGATTGTTAATTGATAAAAAATCGCAATATTAGAGGCATGTTTAAATTTTTTTATATGTTTTATTTTTCTGAATGTGAACTTTACAATGTGAATTACTTTACAATGTGAATGTGAACTTTACAATGTGAATTTTACAATGTGAATTACTTCACAATGTTAATTACTTTACAATATCCATGTGAACTTTACAATGTGAGCTTTACAATGTGAATTACTTTACAATGTGAATATGAACTTTCAGATGGCTGAGCATTCTCCTGATGACCGTGCTAATGATTACCGTGGGGTGAGGACATCAATGCGCCGCCTCACAATGTATGTTTTAAAAATATATCATATATTTATATCTACATGTCCATTTATTGTTATACCCTGTAAGTGTATTTATTTTGTCAAATTTTAGGTTGATGATGCACATGTACCCTCTGAAGCACTTGAGGCACTTGATGAGCAGAACCAAAAAGTTGACAAGAGAAGGGGCATCACTATGATGAAAAAGTTAATAGCGCAAATGGGCAATGGACCCAAGCTTGTTGTGGATTTTGATAATGCAGGAAATTCAATTGGAGTGAATCACAATTCGTTTGTTTCATATCTTGGGTATATGTTACTCATAGCCATTGCGGTTGTAAGATAGATTCTTGGCATAAAGTTCCTAAGGGGAAGAAAGACGTAATATGGAAGGATTTATGCATGAGTTATTATTAATTTGCAATTCTATTTTGTAGATTACTAATTTTTTGGATACTAGTTAATAGCAATTCTATTTTGCAGAGTATATTTGAATTGGATGAAAAGCTACATCATAAATGCATGATGCAACACTGTGGGAGAGTCCTAAGGAACTATATGACAAATCTCACCCGAGAATACATAAAAGAAGGTGACAGGAGGAAGAAGAAAACCACTGAACAGTGGAACTTCCTGGACCAAGGAGAATGGGACGCGTTTGTTACTTCAAGAAAAACTAATGAATTCAAGGTATTAGGCATCACTCCCAATTTAATTAATATACGTTGTATTCACCTATTCAAGATTAACATTTAGTGTTACTAACCAAATCATTAATGTGCATACTAACTAGGCCCTCAGTGAGGCGCAAAGAGCAAGGCGTGCACTGATTGTGCATGACCACACAATGGGTCCAAAGGGGTATGCAGGCATTCACTAAAGACTACAGGCTGAGTCTACTGCTCAGTCTGCTAGTACTCAGGAGTCATCTACTATAGGGTCCACACCTTTACCACGCCATGATATCTGGATAGCTAGGAGGAAAAATAAGAAGGGAGAAATAAGGAAGCCCGCAACTGCTGAGGCGACTGCAAAAATGGTAAAATAAAGCTCTTAGAGAAATCATTCGAATATTGATTATTTGTGGTGTTTACTTAATTACAAATTTTTGTTTTGGCGATTAGCAAGAGTTGCACGAGCTGAGGAAACAAGGCAAGTTTATCCCTGAGGGCACAAGGGATGAATTGATAGTTGCTGTGGGTAACCCAGAGCATCCTAGACGTGTTAGGGCTGCAGGCGCTGGTGTGGGCATCAAAGTTTTCTTTGGGCCATCCCAGTGCAAACATGTCCCAAAAGTGGGAATTTCACAAGAAGAGGTAACCTATTCTTTCTTTATAATTTTACTATAAAAGAGAATTCAATAATCAAAAGCTAACATTTCTTTTATCCATGTATAGGTAGATAAGATAGTTGATAGGAAAATCGAAGAAGCAATGAGCAAGTGATAGGGATCTCTGACTGCCACTCAGCAGACAGTACCTATGGCGTCCCACTCTACTCCTACTACAGAGGTTGGGAGAAATCCTGTAGACCTAATACCTAGCACATCCACTGTAAGTATTTTTATGACATAGTAACTAGTCTTTTCAAGATGATATATTTTCAAGATGATATGTATATATGTATATAACATTCTTCACACAAAAATTTGTAGGGGTTGAAGCCATGCCATCTAAAAAGTAAAGAATTTGTTGTTGCAGAGGCGTCAGCTTACCCATCCCTACCAGGGGAAATATTTCATGGGTCTCCATTACCAGCTGGTTGGGTTCGTGTGAGCCCAGTACATATATTCCCCAATTGGATGGATCTTCCATTGCCATATGCCTACCCAGATTGTAAAATGCTTGGTGAGGCAGAAGGCGGAGTGATATTGTGGCCAAAAGAGGACGTCATCTATACTGAAACTGTATGGTAAATTTACATTACGTTAAATTGTTAATGTGTGTATATGATGTCAATTGATCTGAAATTATATATATATATATATATATATATATATATATATATATATATATATATATATATATATACAGGTTAAAAAGAAGACACCTAGAGCATCTAGGCCTCCACCTCCACCTCCTACATTACCAAGTTGGGTTCCACGTGACCTACCTGTCCTGTTAGGTCCTAATTGTAGGGGTATGGCAATATGGTTAGGCAAACATGATATAAATTTCCCTATTACTGTTTCTATAGATGCGGATGCTACAGGTCAATCATACGAAAGTAAACTATTCATACAAGATATTTTGGAGTTGTTTCGATATGATTGGCTGAATACATCTGTGATAGAGCTATGGATAAGGTGAGATCTTCTTTATGCATCCATATACCTTTTGTAGGATCTGGTGATCTAGTTTCTTATATATTAATGCATACGTAATACATGTTTTGCATCTACTTAGACAAGATATGTGCAGATTTTTCATTCACAGATGTAGGATTTTTGATTCGATCTTTGATTAGTCTAGTAGCTAAAGACCCTTCTTCATTTCAACAATACTGTTGTGATGCTTTTACAAATTTTGCTCAAAATAAGAAGATGGTGATAATAGCACCATTCAATGTAGAGTAAGTTTACTTTGCTTATAATTTGGACTTAAGAAAATTACATTTTTATTGTGGATTTTAAGTTATTAATTTTTTACTTTTTACCTCTAGTGGTATGCATTGGGAGTTACTAGTTATTGTCCCCAAGATGTTCACTGTCTATTATCTAGATCCTAAGGGGACTAAATTGAATTCAAAATATGGACACACAATGAAAATGGCATTATTCTGGTGAGAAATATTTCATTTTCATATCTGTTAACATATGTTATTACATTACTATTTAATTATGCAATGTACTATTTTACATTAACATGTAGGGGTTTAGATTAGTTCAAAAAGGCTGGAGGAAGGTCCCTAGGAAAAAGAACCAGCCAATAATTTGGAAGAACGTGGAAGTAAGTTCCTGATTGCAATGTATATATTATTTATGTGAACAATGCTTAATTAGGTGTATTTTTTAATAATTTGTATGTTTCAATTTATAGTGTGCTACACAAGATAACGGATGGGCATGTGCATACTATGTGATGCGATTTATGCACATGATTACCAAATATGCCACAGTGGACATCGATACCATTCCTGAGGTATTATATATAGTCTCATTAGATAATATGAAATATATCAATCTTATTAATATATTATTAATTTTATATATACATCATTCTCTTTGTAGGTGTTTAAAACTGACCACACTATAGGAAAGGCCTTACCAGATGTACATGCTTCCTATACGACGAAATAATTAAATGATGTAAGAGAAGAATGGGCAAAACCATACAAGTAGTGGGGGTTTTAACATATAATTGGGATGTTGATAGCAAATAATGACTAAAGAATGATATTTCGTAAATGAATTTCTGAATTATAATATGTGTGAATGTTTCTACATGTGTCTGAATGTTTTATGCATGTATGCATGTAAAAATAAATGAAACTATTGGCTGCTATATGAATGTTTCTACATGTGTGAATGTGAAAATGAATGGAACTGCAAATTGCTACATGAATGTTTCTACATGTGTGAAAATCGAATGGAACTGCAGGTTGCTAAATGTGTGAAAATTAATGTTGTTAATTTTGCAGGTTTGTGCCCTTTTGTTGGTTTCTCATCCTGCGACCAACCACAGCTGGCCTGTAGACTGATAAGAAAAAAAACATGAAATAGGTATCGATTATTTGTTTAAAATTAACGACAAATGATTACAACGTCGGATAAATAATTATCACCGACGCGTAATGCATGTGATGTGGCGTCGGTTATAAATAATAAACCCACACTTATGGTTCTAGCATCGGTTTCCCTACTAGTAACTGATGTCGATTTCCCTAATGAGGCTAGGCACCGCAGCCGTGCTGGCCAGCACGATCGTGGCAGCGAGCCAGACACCACATCCGTGCTGGCCAGCATGGCCGTGGCAGCAGGCCAAACAACACGGCCATGCTGGCTAGCCCGGGTGAGATGGCATCATTTATCACTAATAAACCGACGCTGATAGTGTGCCCTTTCTGTGACGTGAAGGTTTATGGCGTCGGTTTCAAAACTAATAATTGACACCTATACCCCCATGCTGGCGCATTTTTGGTGGTGCACGAAGGGTTGTGGCATCAGTTTAGAAACTAACACCTAACAGTTGGCTTTTTAGCGGCACCCACATAGGTGTCACATTAAAACCGACGCTAAACGCCTTAAATAACTAACACTAAAGGCCAGTTATGTACTAGTTCCTCACGGATCACACACTTACGACCTCAAAGAATCCTATCGGAAGTTCTCGTCAAGGAGTCAACTTCATAAATCACCATTCTACCCTACATATAGAAGTTCTCCCAACATAGGGAAGAACAACATGAAAGCAAGCAAGTAGCCAACTACAAACTTTAATGATTAGCAACAAAATGAAAAGTTATATACATTGCCATGAATGTTTAACAAGAGAACATGCTTGCATGGGCAGCGGGGCTAGTCTCTACACCCCCAATGAAAAGGAACTACTCGCTCATGATGTAAGAAACAAGAAGGATAAGAAAGAGAGAGGAATCTGCCATGAGCATGATGTAGATTATAGTCACAACTCGGTGAAGATGATGTGGTCTTCTACGTCGTGTTGGAGCAGATCTGGAAGAACGAGGGATGCTAAGACAGACCGAGCAGTCTTTCTCACTCCTCCTTTCTTCTCTTCTCAGTGTCCTTGAGTTTCAGTAGGAACGACAGGTGAAGTGGTAGTGTGGATGGAACTGGATCAGACCTATGTATAGGTATCCTGTCGGCATCCCGAAACCGATGCCAAAATGAGGACCATGTTGGTCCTCTTTATAGGCACTGGAGTGGCCCTCACATTTTTGGTGTGATTCCAGTCCGAACAGTTTTGAAGATATTTATCTCAAATGGTTTTCTATTTTTATGACCAAATAGTTTTGGTGCATGACTTTTCCATTCAGTCATGCATGCATTCCAAATGGTTTTGATAGCAGCAACTTCAAATGGTCTTGGAGTCCTTTCTCTATACGGTCTGCATACTTGCTCTCCAATCGGTTTGGAAAATCAAATGGTCTTCATTGTTACCTTCGTTCGGTCTTTTGTAAGCTTCATTCGGTCTTCACACATCCAATAAAAGACCAAGCGGTCTGCATGGTAGTTGCTCCATTCGATTTTGATAATTAACTACTCCAATCGGTTTGCTTGCTGCTACATGGTCTTCATTGTTTTTTTATTCAAACGGTTTGCAGTAGTGAAACATTCGATCTCATAGCATTCGGTTTGCTTCTCTTAACAATTAGCAAACGGTCTTCATGCAAATATTTAATTCAGTTTGCATGTATGCTAAAGTCATGCACGTGATTTTATCAAATCGATTTTGCTAGCATCCTTTTCCAGACAGTTTTGCAGCTACCATAATTCATTCAGTCTTCACATTTGCAGCAAACGGTCTTCGCATTTGTAGCAAACGGTCTTTGCATTTGACAACCCATTCAGTTTTGCTCAGCAAATGGTTTGCTGCATTACTGCCTTGGCAAACAGTTTTACAGCTAAGAACTCTATACGATCTACATGCCCAGCCTCCATTCGGTCTTTGTTCAGTACTCAGACGGTCTTCATGCTTTCTTTACCAAACGGTCTGGATGCAAGAGCATGAAATGGTCTTGTGTGTAATTCTTTATCTATCGAGCAAACAGTCTTCACAGTAGGTCCATTCGGTCTTCACGTAGCCAGCAAGAGACCAAACGGTCTCGTGATGCTCATACGGTCTTGGCTACTTGTTTAGTTTACAGCTGAGATCTCCAAACGGTTTGCGACAGTGCTTCCATGCAAACATTTTGTAGCTGAGAATCCATACGGTCTTGGTAGAAACCTTACTCGAATGGTCTCCAGGATGTGCTTGCACAACAAACGGTTTGAAGCCCAACGTCCATTCGGTTTGGGTTGCCGATGACCAAATGGTCTTCACGCTCCATTCGGTCTTCACGCTCCATTCGGTTTTCACGTAAGTCACCAAACGGTCTTCGCGTATCCAATCCTCCAAATAGTTTGGCACAGACCTCCATACGGTCTTGCAATGCTGGCCTCAAAATGGTCTCGCAGACCGGTACTATCCAAACGGTCTCATGGACCGGTACTATCCAAACGGTTTTGCATGCATCTTATCTTCTCACTGTCTTGACTAGTTGAGCAAACGATCTGCCATCGCTACCCATACAGTTTCCTTCACTTGGTTTACTACTCTTCATGATCAAACGGTCTCATACTACTGTACAACAAATGGTTTGCAACCCAGCCTCCATTCGGTTTGGGTTGCCATTGACCAAACGGTCTGATGATTGCTCTATCAATCTTGGTAACTTTTGCATCCAAACGGTCTGAGGTGGATGTCCATTTGGTCTTGAGACCGAATGGATGAAACAATTTGGTCAGACCAAATGGGTGAAACCATTCGGTCAGACCGAATGGATGAAACCGTTCGGTCAGACCGAACGGATGAAACTATTTGGTCATACCGAACGGATGAAACTATTTGGTCATACCGAATGAATGAAACTATTTGGCCAGACCGAATAGATGAAACCATTTGTTCAAAACCAAGGATGAGTGAAAGTGGGCCCCAGCTGATTGTTCAACTTCATCAAGACATGCATCAAATCAACATAAATTCAATTAGAATCATGATAATTGGACCAATTAAGTAATTTTGCACATTTTGTTATTTAGCAAATGAAATTGAATGTATTGAGTTGAATTTGTCCCAAAATGATAATTGAATTCCATGATGAATATGCATTCATCAAAATACCCCAAACTTAAACGTTGCTCGTCCTCGAGTAACAAAAAATCTAAAACATACGCCAAATGAATACTTTCAATTCGTGTGATTGCCTCATCTTCACATCACGATTGTTTTCTTTTTGCTCAGTATGACTCGGTATCTCAACCTCTTAGGACCACTAAACACATCTTACTGTAACATCCCTGACCTGGGTTAAGGCCTAACCCTAGAAGTTTTTCTTAAGTAAGTCATTTTGATTCTTGTCTTTATCTTTTGAAAAGTAATTAAGGCTAAAGGAGAGCTTATGTTTCAATTTTGGTCCTATTTGAATAATGTTGAAACAATATTTTACCTGTTTTGGACTAAAGTGCAGTTTACCCAATTTAAGGGGTTACCTTGCAAATGTTACATGATAAATGTTCCTCAAGTGTTATATCATCATAAGAATAAGAATGATGCTGAGGTATGGCTTCCACAAGCCTAAGTTCCAAGAAGGAGCTTGTTTGAGTAATGCTTGTGTATCGAATGCTAGTTTTGGTGTAATTTGCAATTTACCTCAAAACCTAGGGTTGAATATGTAAAATACCACCTCTATTATGTCCCTATTGTTTCTTGATATCATTTATAGAAAATAAAAAGAAAGGGGCGTCTTGTTTGAACCACATTTGAGGAGAGATGATCTTGATAATAAAATAATCAAGATTTAAGCATAATTGAAAACCCTAATTTATTTTGTAGCAAAAATAAATATATTAATTGAAGTGCCCATCAACTAAAAAGGCTGTGGTTGAAATCCTATAGTGTGAGGACGTCCAAATGCCTTGAGTTGCACCGAAATATCCTAAGTAGGTGAAGAAATCCACTCACATTTGTTAATTCAAAAGTAATGTCCATTAAAAATGGATAATAGTATTATAATGATTAAGGTGCTTAAGAGGTTGCTTTTAATTCAAGGATAATTGAGAGGATATGGAGGGCGACGAAGTTGGCTTCAGAAGCAAGGAAGTGGAGGGGGCATGTGGAACCTAGAATGGGAGTTGAAGATTTTCCTCCTACTTTCTCTCTCCTAGGAAAATCAATTATATGTACTCGATTTTCTCCTTACTTGAAAGCCTATTTTGCAAACAACTTTCTTTCCCTTGCTTTGGCCAATGACCAAGGAGCTTAGGAGTAGGAGGAAAACGTTCCCCAAGATGAAGGTAAGCTCCATGTTCATCTTTAACCTTGAATTGATGGTTGACATCATATTTCAACATTCATTTTCTTGTCTCTTCCATCCAATGCTCAACCTTGTCTATCTTTTGCATCCAAAGAGTTGGAAACGAACCTTGGATAGTTTAAGGAGCTTCTTTCACCATTAAATATGAGAAGCTTGAAGCTTTGAAGCTACTTTGAAGGTGGGTTATATAACTTGACCCATCAATGTTATTATTGATTCCAATTTCTTATCATATGTTGATCTTTTATTTTCTTCTTGAATAATTGTTGAATTCATCATATATATGATAGTAAAATATGGAGGTCTGAAGCTTGATGATCATGACATAATCTTAGCACACACCTCAAGAATATCAAGAACACACAATTTCAATCTTGTGGTCAAACGATTTCAAACTGTTAGAGACCAAACGGTTTCAAACCGATTGGTGACCAAACAGTTTCAAAACCGTTAGAGGTCAAACAGTTTCAAACCGTTAGAGACCAAACGGATTCAATGGATTCAAGGATCAATTGGTATCATGACCTAATAACTTCAAATAATCAAACTCAATTGATTTTAGAACCCTAGCTCAATTGGTTTCAAAACCCTAGATCAATTGATGTCAAAACCCTAATTTAGGTTCAAACGGTTTCAACTCTGAATTGACCGAACGGTCTCAAACCATTTGAGGACCAATCGGTCTCAAAACGTTTGAGGACCAAACGGTCTCAAACCGTTTAGGGTTAAAATGATTTCCATGTTGATTGCATCAAATGGTTTCAAACCGTTTAATGGTCAAATGGTTTCAAACCCTAATAAGATCAAATGGTTTCAAAACTGATTGAAGATCAAAGGGGTCAAAACCGTTTGAAGATTCAATGGTCTCAAGACCATTTAAGGATATAAGTACCAGACCGTTTAAGGTCTAACAAACTTCAAACCGTTTGAGGAGTTAGAGATCAGGACCGTTTGAAGGTTTAGAGACCAAGACCGTTTAAGGTCTAACGGTCTTCAAACTGTATGACGGTTTAGAGATCAAGACCATTTGAAGGTCTAAACGATCTCAAACTATTTGAAGAACTAGCACCAAATTGTTTGAAGGTACAATTGGTCCACACCATTTGAAGGTCGAATTGATTCAAACTATGTAAGCACTAATAACCCTATGAGTGGTTGAAGAGTATCTCAAAGTTGATTTCAATGGAAGTACCTCTAAAGTATTTAGGTGATTAATACATTTATAGTGATTATCACTTGATGCCTATGAAAGTAATAAATTCAATACACTATGATAAGCATAGGTGCATGTACTTAGTGAAAGGTTAATTCAACTAAATAAGGTATGATGGTGATGTGTGTTCCCATTACATGGAACAATGATAAGTATGTTTTAATACTTAAATAATGTTATGTGCTCCAAGATATATGGAAGCACTAACTTAGGGTTTGGATTAATGAGGTAATCATAAAACCCTAATCAATAAGGAAAATTACAATTCATAAGTTTAATTGAATACTTATGAAGGTATTGTGTAATTCTAGATATGTGAAACCCTAATATAGGGTGATGTTATGTGAAACTAGGGTGATGTTATGTGAAACCCTAATATAGGGTGATGGTATGAGAAACCCTAATTGATAAAGATGGGAAACCCTAACCCTAATGAGGGAATAGTGATGTTATCCTTGTATTACATAATGTTGATATGTAATTGATATGATTGTTAACAAGCATACTAACCATCTAGGTATCATGAGATGATGAGCATAACCTGGTATGAGCTATGATGTTAATGAGCCTTGTGAGTCATTATTTTATTTGTTGCCTAATGAAAGGTGACAAGAAGTTAATATGCCTGGTGAACTATATGAGATGCTTGTGTAACAAGTATCATGAATACCTTGGTCAGATGACCTGGAGGTAATAGTTACCTGATAGTGGTAACCATGTTCAGTGATGAACTAAGGGTTTGAATACCCAGATCCAGTAGACATGATGATGGTATTGTTGAGGGATGTGAATTCCCAGTAACGAGATAAGGGATTGAGATCCCAAGGTTTTATAAAGTTTTGAAAAGTACTTGACAAAACTATTACATGTTTCTTTGTAGCATTTGTCATAATAAATTTTGTTTGAAAACTTGACTGATGCTAAAAGAATATGGTAATGTACTTAAATAATCAAGTAGAATTTTATCATGTAGAGCCCTGGCCATAGATCCATCATCGTCAGTAGCTGGTGATGGTGAAACGGATTCTCCTATGGGTTAATGTGGAGCGTATATTGTTGAATATGCAGGGTTTCTCCTAGCCGAAAATAGGAGGATTAGAGTGCAACTCAAGATATGTATAAGAGCATGGTGAACAGGCCCATGGCTCATTGTGATGGAGCATGAATGCGTTCATGGCTCAGATAGCACGGTGAACTGGCATGTGGCTCAGATTTACTAGTGCTGGGACCTGTACCAAGGCGGTCTAGAGAATGGGTAGCCTATGGGGGCTAACTCTGTGACTGAGGTCACTTAAGCAAGAGACTGCGGTCCTACTTGTGGTCTCACACTGACCGAGATGGATGAGATCATGGAGTCCGACTCTTCCTTTGATCTTGTATGGCACCGACTTTGGGTTTCGCAACCGAATGTTAGATTTGAGCGGTACGGCTCACTTCCTCAGGGCATAAGAATGATTGAAAAATGTAATCAGCCATGTAGCATATTTGCTTAAGGTTGAAATATGGAAATCATTGGTTGAGGTTACATTTCTTACTTTATCCAAAATGGATAGATGTTATACATGTTCTTCATATTCCTTATTAAAATGGATAGACGATTTATTGCTTTATCATACATAGTTGTAATGCTTTAAAAGATGATATTGCTCTATTCTTCTTAAATAGTGATTTATCCTGCTTATTAATAATAAAGAATCCTCTACTCAGTTTATCACTATTTATCTACAATAATAATGTTTCTGGCGGAGAGTTATATCTCTCGCTTGGACAATTTCATTTGTCTCACCCCCGTGGGATCCAACCTTTTTAGGTGGACGAGCAGAATGAGGTAGAAACCATACAACAGGGGAAGGATAGCAGCAACAGGGACATGAGTAACATCTCAGGTGGAGATATTGACTATTGTGTCTTGTAGATAAGAGTCCTATGTGTTGTCTCTATACTCTCATGTCCTTGGAGTCAGTAGTTAGTGCTTTTATGATCGATCTGAGATTTTGGCAT
Source organism: Alisma plantago-aquatica (assembly GCA_963693085.1). Classification (NCBI taxonomy): domain Eukaryota; kingdom Viridiplantae; phylum Streptophyta; class Magnoliopsida; order Alismatales; family Alismataceae; genus Alisma; species Alisma plantago-aquatica. The sequence continues at coordinate 224,753,084 of OY856413.1, forward strand.
TGAATGCCTTGAGGTTTTATGTTGCATATGTGTAGATTTAATAGAGCAATTGTTGTATATATTTCTCGAGAAAAGAAGGTACATGGAATGTACTTTGTGGACCAGAATGTATATATAATGTTTTGGTTCTGGTTATAAGAGTTTCCTAGAAATGGATCTCTTTGCAAATGGTTTTAATTTTTAGTGATTTTTGTTAATCCGCTGCTAATGTTTAATTTTGCAGTTAATTACGTAGTGACAGACTGATTTACGATCGGGTCATCTCAAAGTTTTTGGTATCAGAGCTTAAGGTCCATTGAGTCTATAGAGACATAGGGTTAAGGTTGTTGAGTCTGTTCTAGTGTCTTTCAGTTTATCTGATAGTGACTTATACTCTTAGGAGAAGAAGTAAAGCTTGAAGATGGCTGAATCACATGAAGAACATGCTGCTGAAAGCAGTGTTGCTACACCAGGAGGAAGTGCAAGGGATCAGGCTAGAGAAGAACTAGTACCTGAAAATCCCCAGCTTGACCAAGCTACTATAGAAAACCCAGCTTTCCATGCTCTGTTTGGGCAGTTCATGGTGACTATGACACATATGAGTGATAGGTAGCCACCACCTGCACCTAGGACACAAGCTCACAATGTGGGACATGGAGATGGAAAGACTTTTGAACGGCTTTGTTGGGTAGGAGCCACTAATTATGCTGGCACAACCGATCCAACAGACGCAAACTTGTGTCTAACTGAGCTCGAAAAGGCCTTCAGAATTCTTATTATCCCAGAAGTTGAGAAGGTTAGACATGCAATGTACCTATTGAAGGGGAGTGCTGGCCATTGGTGGGCCATAGAACAAGGTAAAAGGCCAGGTGTCGAAGTCGGATGGGAAGAATTCCTACGTGAATATGTTTGTAGATATTTTCCTAAGACTTACCTGCATGAGAAAATCTATCAGTTTGAGCGGATAAGCCAAGGACCAATGAACATTAGTGAGTATGAAGATAAGTTTATGGAGCTTCTACGGTTTTGTCCGCACACGGCTGCTACAGATGAGGAAAGGATTCATGATTTTGAGAAGGGTTTGAACGCTAATTTAACCACACCAGTCACTAGTACATAACTGGCCTTTAGTGTCGGTTATTTAAGGCCTTTAGTGTCGGTTTTTGAGCAACACCTATGTGGGCGCCGCTAAATGCCCAACCGTTACGTGTCGGTTCTCAAACTGATGCCACAACCCTTCGTGCGCCACCGAAAACGTGCCGCAAACGCGCCAGTAAGGGGTATAGGCGTCGGTTATTAGATTAGAAACTGATGCCATATATCCGCTGCAACGGTCGTGCTGGCCAGCACGACCATGGTGTCTGGCCTCTAGGGAAATCGACGTCGGTTACCAGTAGGGCAACCCGCACTATTACCATATGTCATCGGTTTTATACAAATATCTGATGCCTATTTTATGTCTGGTCCGCTGCCACAGCTGTGCTGGCCAGCACAGCCATGGTGTCTGGCCTCATTAGGGAAATCGACGTGGGTTACTAGTATGGAAACTGACACTGTAACAATATGTCGTCAGTTTTATACAAATAACTGACACCTATTTTATGTTTTTTTCTGTCAGTCTGCATACCTGTTGTGGCTGGTCGCAGGATGAGAAACCTACAGTTTAGTTATGAATTGTAGGTTTTACGACATCCATTGATATCAGCCAACAACAGGCCACAAACCTACAAAATTAACATGATGGACAATATTATATATATGTGATTCACACTCATGTATAAGAACATTTAAATCATATTATGTTTTCATCACACACATGTAGAAACTAGTAGCAACCTGCAGTTCCATTTATTTCATCTCTTTTCACATTCAGACACATGTAGAAACATTCATGTATTGATGATTTTCACACATATGACAATTCATAAAATTCATTCACATTCACACAAAATTAATTATGAGAACAGATTAAAGTTATTCTTTATTTATCATTGTCATCATTGTCAGCAAAATCATATTGAAAAATTCCCACTCTTTGCAGGGCTTTTTCCCAATCTTCTCTTACAAAATCTAATTCATCTCTCGTATAGGGAGCATGTACATCGAAATGCTTTGCACCTGTGTTGAAGTCCTCAGTTTCAAAGACCTACAAAGAGAATGACGTACATACATAATTATAATAATATATAATAAGATTCATATATTTCATATTATCTAATGAGATTATGTATAATACATGTTGTATGTTATCAATTTCTAATATGGCATGTTTGATGATTAGGTCCATAAATCACATCACATAGTAGGTACATGCCCAGCCGTTGTCTTGTATAGCACGCTATAAATTGAAACATACAAAATATTCAAAAATACAAATAAGCACAGTTCACATAAATAATATATACATTGGAGTCAGGAAATTACTTTCACATTCTCCCAAATGAGTGTCAGATTTTTTTTCCTGGAGACCTTTCCTCCAGCTTTTTTGTACTCTCGTAAAGCCCTATATATGTTAATGTGACACATTAAATTGCATAATTAAATAGTAATACAGTAACATATGTTAACAGATATAAAAAAACATAAAATATTTCTCACAAGAATAATGGCCTTTTAATTGCATGTCCATATAATACATCCAACTCACTCCCCGTAGGATCTAGATAATAGACGATGAATGTCTTGGGGACAATAAATAATAACTCCCAATTCTTAGCACTACAGGTAAGAAAGTAGAAAATTAATAACTCAATATCCGCAATAAAAATGTAATTTTCTTAAGTCCAAATTACAAGCAAAGTAAACTTACTCAACATTGAATGGAGCTATTATCACCGTCTTATAATTTTTACCAAAATATTCAAAAGCATCACAGTAGTATGAAGTAACTGAAGAAGGGTTTGTATCTAAAAGACTAATCAAAGATGGAACCAAAAATCCCACATGGGAAAACCCAAAATATATACATGTCTTGTATAAGTGGCTGCAAAACATATATTATGTATGCATTAATATATAAGAAACCAGATTGACATATATAAAACAAGGTATATGGATGTATAAACCAGATTGTTGTATGCATTAATCTCACCATATCCACAGCTCTATCATAGATGTGTTCAACCATTCATAACTAAACAACTCCAAAATATCTTGTATAAATATGTTGTTTCCGAATGTTTGACCTACATTAATACGTATCCAGAACTTCTATTACGTATGCATTAATATGTATGCTAAACTTGTATAAATAGATTGTTATCATATGATTTACCTGCAGCATTCTCCGGAATAGTAACATTTATAGGGCAATTTGGATTATGTTCGCCGATCCATACTGCCACACTCCTACAATTAGGACCTATCGAGGCGTGTAGGTCCCCTGGAAGACAACTTGGTAGTTGAGGAGGTGGAGGCTGAGATGTAGCGGGTCTCGTCTTTTTGACCTGTATATATAATTTCATATCAATTGACTCATATATATATACACACTAACAAAGTAAAGTAATGAAAATTTATCATACAATATCAGTATAGAGGACATCTACTTCGGGTCACAGTATCACTCCACCTACTGCCTCACCAAGTGTTTCAGCATCTGGGTGTGCATGAGGTAGTGCAAGATTCGTCCAGCCAGTGAGTATATTTATCGGGCTCAGATGTACCATGCCATCTGGTACTGGACTCCCATGAAACATGCACCCTTTAAGGGGTGGGTAAGCCGATGCATCTGCAACGATATATCCTTCACTTTGTAGTCGACATGGCTTCAACCCCTACAAATTTATGTAAAGAATGTTATATGCATATATACACAAACATATGATCATCTTGAACAGACTAGCTATTATATATGCCATAAAAATACTTACAGAGGACGTGCTAGGTTGTAGGTCTATAGGATTACTCCCAACCTCTGCAGTATGAGCAGTAGGAGAAGAGAGGTTCACCACAGGTACTGTCTGAGTGGCAGTCTGAGATGCTTGCCACTTGTTAAATGCTTCCTGGAGTCTTTTATCAACTACTTCCTCGACTCTCCTATCAATTAAGGAATCTACCTATACATGGATAAAATAAATGCTAGTTTCTGATTATTGAATTCCCTTTCTCAATAACGTTCTAAAATAAGAATAAGTTACCTCATCTTGTGAAAGTCCCACTTTTGGAACAGGTTTGCGCTGGGATGGCTCAAAGAACGCTTTGATGCCCACACCAGTGCGTGCACCCCTTACACATCCAGGATGCTCTAGGTTACCCAGAAAAACTGTCAGTTCATACCTTGTGCCCCGAGGGATGAACTTGCCTTCCTTCCTCTACTCGTGCATCTCCCGCTAATCACCATCAACAAAAATTTGTAAGTAAACATAACAATAATCAATATCGATGGATTGCTCTAAGAGTTGATTTTTACCATTTTTGCAGCCGCCTCAGCGGTTGCGGGCTTCGGTATATCTCCCTTCTTGTTTTGCCTCCCATCTATCCACATAACATGACGAGGCAGAGGTGCGGGACCAAAAGTAGAAAACCCAATACACATTATACACTTACATCCTAAGTGACATTAGGTGTTCAAGAACAGTTCCAAACTGGGGACTATCCAAGATTTACTCCTAATGAGTAAATCTTGGACGGGTTTCTAGGCCAACAAATTCATGTGTTGTCATTCTCATATATAATAAATGTGTATAAACTACAGGCAACATGGTTAATCCTAATCTATAGAGCATTATTAAATAATAAATCAAGAAATCAATAGTTTCAAACATGCAATAATTCACAATCCAATGTTATAAACTACAGGAAACATGGTTAATCCCCACACTCTAGTTGACAGACTAACCTTAAATATAGTGATGTATCAGAGATTAAGAAAAAAATTTCTTTGGTAAGAGTAAGATGAAACTCAACATATATGCACAATTAGCATCAAATATAGGACAAAAGGGTAGATTAGAACCCTAATTTACTCAAACATGTATAAAAATTAACCTAATGACAAAAAGTCTAGGAATCTTTACTAGACATTATATATATATCCCTAATCATCATATTTAACATACTACACTATTATTAACATCCAGATCAGATTAAGATCATACTATGTTATAACTATTGGTTTAATAACCCAATTTCCACATGTACATGATTATCAACTTTAAAACCCTATAATTAATTGAAATCATTCTAATTCAATTTAAGATGTTGGGATCACATCATTATATACTGACATCAGAATAAATAAAAGAATCATAATTAACATGATTAACAACATGCTCATCAAACTAGGGTTTTCTTGAATATCATCTAATATTCGTGTACTAATTATACCTTTGTAACAAGAAGAATAATAGAGCTTTAAGTATATTTTATTCAAAATATATGCATTTTTTTGATCAAAACCATATACAACATGGTAATATTAATGTGAATCAGAGCATTTTTTATACACAATCTACACATTTCCTACATTATTCGAGCAGGAGCAGGGTACCTGCTTGAGGGCGGAGGAAAAAGAGGAGGAAGAAGAGTAGGAGCAGGGTACCTTTGTGGCGGTGTTGGGCATGCATGAGCTGTGGTCGGAGCAGAGCAGTGACCTGGAGAGCAGGGAGCAGAGCCCTAGGAGCCGCGGCCAGCCTGGAGAGCAACAGTCAGAGAACTGGCGGCGGCTGGCAGAAGCATAGGCGGTAGAGGCAGAAGCTAGCAGAGGTGCGGCGACAGAGGAGCGGCGACTAGAGGCGGTGAGTGGCAGAGGTGTCGGCAACCAAAGCACCAGCAAATGGCAGTGGAAGCGGAGGCAGAGCAGTAGCGAGCGGCGGTGGAGCATAGGAATCGCCGGACTAGCAAACACTCAGCGGAAATGAATGAAACATAAGGGGAAGAGTCTGCCTCGCGCGGGTGCGCTGTTAAGTTATCAATAGGTTTTGGTTATTAACAAAAATCGACAATAAAAACTATAGGTGTAGGTTACCAACAAAACACTGACACTATTGATCAATTATAGGTGTCGGTTCCAAACATAAAAACCGACGTCTATATTTATATGCTGACAAAAATAAATGTTCTCGAAATAAGACCATAGTCGTCGGTGTCCTTATAAAAATTGACACTAAAGGGAGGTGAAAATTTTCGCGGTTATGCATGAAAAACTACAATGGCGTCAGTTATTGTAACACAACCGACGATAAAAATTGGTCAAATTTCTGTCTCGCAAAAAACCTTTAGTCGTTGGTTTCTTTTTTAAAAACCGACAATGTATGTTAATTTTTGGAGGTAATTTTTTTCACTGGAAATTTTGCATTTGGTGGTTACTTTTAGGTGTAGGTTTGTTATTAAGGATCTGACACTGAATAAAAGAGATACCCATGTCTGGTCACCCTTCACAGATTGATGTCAGTTTATTTTATAAACCGACGTTGTATTGTTTAGGTGTCGGTGTATTATTACAACCGACACCTTTAAAATTGACTTTATAATCCATTTCTGTAGTAGTGAGTATCTGCTCTAGAGAATAGAGAGAGGTTTGCCACCTTTGTGGAGTCAGTTAGGTGAATAGAAAGATCCGTGACTGAGAAGCGTCAGGCCAATAGTGAGAAAGTGTATACACAGTTCCAAGGACAGAGTTCTAAAAGTTTTAAGAAATCAAGGTTTTCTGCACCAACATCACCACCGACATCGAATACCCAGGCATAGTGGACATCCAACAAGGGTAGAGGTCATAGTATACCACCAAAGGGAGCCCACAACATAGCATCAATGTCAATAACATGACCATCTAGATCATAAGGGAGAATAGAGTATGTTATAAATGTGGAAAGACGGGACATCTGATGAAAGATTGTTTAGCTAGAGACGTCAGTGTAACCCAACCACTGAGGCAGAGTCAACAAGGCTCTCAGAAGTGACAGTTTAGCATTGGCACTCGAGGACATGGATAGGCATCCCAAGCTGGCTCATCTACATCCAACAACACGGTGAGTGGTCGACAACCAACAACGACAAGATTCTATGCTATTAATCAGCCGGAGGCAGTGGTCAATCCATGAGTTGTGATAAGTCAGATGGAATTATTTCATTCTGATATTTCTTCATCCTACTTCATATCTGTTTTGATTGATCATGGTGCTATGCATTCCTTTATCACTCGGGAAGTGATTCATGACTACAATATGATTGTTAGTCATAGAGAAGATAATTTGTTATTAGAAACTCCATTAGTTGGATCTACGGTGTTGTGGGAGGTATGTTCTCCCTGTGTTCTTTCTTTTTCAGCACATAGCATGTAGGTGGATCTTATACCACTTGAGATGCATGGATTCGACATAATACTTGGGATGGACACCCTAGAAAAGTATAAGGTTGTCTTGGATTGCGGTTCCAAGCATGCTATGTTCACAGACATTGGTGTTACATGGATCTTTCAAGGGGACAGAAAGATTCTTCCAATGTGTCTAGTGTCGTCTATGGTAGCTGAGAAGTTGATGAGACAAGGATGCTTCACATTCTTAGCACATGTAGTAGATACCAGAGCAGAGAGTCCTAGTCTTTCTGAAGTTTTGATTGTTAAGGAGTTTGAGGATGTGTTTCCTAAGGAACTAGGTGTTCCTCCACCCTGAGAGATTGATTTTGAGATTAATCGAATCTCAGGTACACAACCAATAGCTCAAACACCTTATAGAATGGCACCTGCTGAGATGGCAGAACTCAAGAAACAGTTATAGGAGTTGCTTGAAAAGGGTTTTATTTGCCCGAGTACTTCTCCAGTTCTCTTTGTGAAAAAGAAAGATGGATCTATGCGATTATGCATCGACTATAGGCACCTAAACAAAGTAACCATACATAACAAATATCCTCTGCGAAGGATAGACGAGTTGTTCGACCAGTTGCGTGGTGCAACTACCTTCTCTAAAATAGATATGAGGTCAGGATACCATCAACTACGTATTAAGGAGAGTGACATACCTAAATCAGCCTTCAGGATAAGGTATGGTCACTAGGAGTTCATAGTTATGTCGTTTGGACTAAATAATGCCGCAGTTGCATCCATGGAACTCATGAACAGAATCTTCCGGCCATTCCTTGATCAATTCATAGTAGTCTTTATAGATGACATCCTGATTTATAGTAGAGATGCTCGACAACATGAGTAACACCTTCATCATGCCCTGACTTTACTGAGAGAGCACAAGCTATATGCTAAGTTTAGCAAGTGTGAATTCTGGTTATCAGAAGTGTCTTTCCTAGGACAAGTAATATCTGCCTCAGGTATCCATGTTGATCCTAAAAAGGTAGAATCTACCTTGGAGTGGGAACCTCCAAAGACACCAATGGAGATACGCAATTTTCTAGGACTGGAAGGCTACTATAGGAGGTTCATTAAGAACTTCAGTTCTGTAGCATTACCCCTAACTAAATTGACCAAGAAGGAGGTTCCTTTTGTCTGGAATGACAAGTGTCAACATTCTTTCCAGTTGTTGAAAGAAAGGTTGACCAGTGCACCTATATTAGTGTTACCTGAGCAAGGGAAGGGGTATATTATTTTCTGTGATGCTTCTAAGAATGGCCTAGCATGCGTGTTGATGCAGGATAATCAAGTGATTTATTTTGCCTCCCGACATCTTAAGAAAAATGAGGAAAATTATCCGACACATGATCTAGAATTAGTTGTTGTGATTCATGTGTTGAAGATCTGGAGACATTATCTCTATGGAGAGACATTCCAGATTTTCACGGACCATAAGAACCTAAAATATATCTTTTCACATAATGAGTTAAACATGAGATAATGCCACTGGATGGAGTTAATCAAGGACTACGATTGTACAATTGATTATCATCCGAGAAAGGCTAATGTAGTGGCTGATGCACTAAGAAGAAAATCATCATCACCAAACATAGACAAAGCATAGTTGAACTCTTTAGTGTGCTTTAAACGAGACATGCTTCTCTCTTTAAGGCAAAACAATGTACAACTTAAAGTATCCTTGTTAGCTGGACTGTTAGCTGAGATGCACATAAAACCTACTCTGAAACAACAGATCAAAGAGGCACAACAAGCTGATATTGTGATTCAACAAATTAGGTCAGAGTATGGTAGTGAGAAATGGGATGGGTATCATGAGTCGGATGATGAGGCAGTCTGTTACCATGGTAGGATGATAGTACCTGATGCCAATGACTTAAGAAAGTTAGTCTTGTAGGAAGCTCATTTGTGTATGTATGCAATGCATCCAGGGAGAACCAAAATGTATCATGACTTGAAAGATACGTATTGGTGGCCTGGTTTGAAGAAAGATGTTGCTGAATTTGTTATGCAGTGTCTAGTGTGTCAGTAGGTTAAAGTTGAACATCAAAGGCCCACAGGAACAATGCAACCTTTACCTATACCACAGTGGAAATGGGATCACGTGATCGTGGACTTTGTGGTTGCTTTACCCAGAACAGCCAAGAGTCATGATTTGATTTGGGTGATCGTTGATAGGTTGACTAGGTAAGCACATTTTCTTCCTATAAAAACAACCTATACTACTGAGAAACTTGCACAGATCTATTTAGATGAGATAGTATGTTTACATGGGGTTCCAGCTACAATTGTTTCTGATAAAGGTCCCCTGTTCATGAGTCATTTTTGGGAACGACAACATAAATCTTTGGGTACGTAGTTAAGATTTAGTACCACCTTTCACCCACAGACAAATGGACAATCTGAGTGGACTATACAAACCTTGGAGGATTTTCTTAGGGCATGTGTCCTTCAGTTTATAGGAAGTTGGGATCTACATTTGAGCTTAATAGATTTCTCTTATAATAATAGTTATCAACACAGTATTGATATGGTACCATATGAAGCATTATGTGGTAGACGTTGTAGATATCCATTATGCTGGTATGAAATAGGGGAATATCAACTTTTGGGTCCTAAATTAGTGCAACATACAACTAAAAAGATTAAAGTAATACAACAACAGTTAAAAGCTGCACATGATAGATAGAAATCATACAATGATAAACGACGAACACATTTAGAATTCCAAGTTAGAGACAGAGTATATCTCAAAGTCTCACCTTGGAAAGGTGTTCTTAGATTTGGGAAAAAGGATAAGTTAGCTCCTAGATTTATGGGGCCTTATCCAATCACTGAACGGATGGGAAAGGTATCCTATAAGTTGGAGTTGACACCTAAACTACATAGATTGCATCCGGTATTCCATATATCCATGCTGAGAAAGTGTCACCCTGACATGGAGTTAGTTTTGCAACCTGTGGAGGTAGAATTAAATGAAGATATATCCTATGAAGCAGGACCAATGATGATTCTTCACAGAACAATCAAAAAGTTGAAATAGAAAGACATAATGCTTGTGAAAGTTCTCTAGCATCATCATGGCATTGAAGAGGCTACGTGGGAGCTGGAGGAAGAGATGAGGAGGAAGTACCCTTCTCTTTTCTCTTGACAAGTTTGGGGACGGAATCCCTGTTAGGAGTGGATAATTGTAACATCCCTGACCCGGGTTAAGGCCTAACCCTAGAAGTTTTACTTAAGTAAGTCATTTATATTCTTGTATTTATCTATTAAAAAGTAATTAAGACTAAATGAGAGCTTATGTTTCAATTTTGGTCCTATTTGAATAATGTTGAAACGATATTTTACCTATTTTGGGCAAAAGTGCAATTTACCCAATTTAAGGGGTTACCTTGAAAATGTTACATGATAAATGCTCCTCAAGTGTTATCACATCATAAGAATTATAATGATGCTAAGGTATGGCTTCCACAAGCCTAAGTTCCAAGAAGGAGCATGTTTGAGTAATGCTTGTGTATCAAATGGTAATTTTGGTGTAATTTGCAATTTACCCAAAACCTAGGGTTGAATATGTAAAATACCACCTCTATTATGTCCCTATTGTTTCTTGATATCATTTAGAGAAAATAAAAAGAAAGGGGTGTCTTGTTCGAACCACATTTGAGGAGAGATGATCTTGATAATAAAATAATCAAGATTTAAGCATAACTGAAAACCCTAATTTATTTTGTAGCAAAAATAAATATATTAATTTAAGTTCCCATCAACAAAAAACGATGTGGTTGAAATCCTATAGTGTGAGGACGTCCAAATTCCTTGCGTTTCACCGAAATATCCTAAGTAGGTTAAGAAATCCACTCACATTTCTTAATTAAAAAGTAATGTCCACTAAAAATGGATAATAGTATTATAATGATTAAGGTTCTTAAGTGGTTGCTTTTAATTCAAGGATAATTGATAGGATATGGAGGGTGAGTAAGTTGGCTTTAGAAGCAAGGAAGTGGAGGGGGCACGTGGCACCTAAAATGGGAGTTGAAGATTTTCCTCCTACTTTCTCTCTCCTAGGAAAATCAATTATATGTACTCGATTTTCTCCTTACTTGAAAGGCTATTTTGCAAACCACTTTCTTTCCCTTGCTTTGGCCGATGACCAAGGAGCTTAGGAGCAAGAGGAAAACGCTCCCCAAGCTGAAGGTAAGATCCATGTTCATCTTTAACCTTGAATTGATGGTTGAAATCGGATTTCAACATTCATTTTCTTCTCTCTTCCATCCAATGCTCAACCTTGGTTATCTTTTGCATCCAAAGAGTTGGAAACGAACCTTGGATAGTTGAAGGAGATTCTTTCACCAATATAGACGAGAAGCTTGAAGATTTGAAGCTACTTTGAAGGCGGTTTATATAACTTGAACCCACAAATGTTATTATTGATTTCAATTTCTCATCATATGTTGATCTTTTATTTTCTTCTTGAATAATTGCAGAATTCATCATATATGTGATAGTAAAATTCGGAGGTCTGAATCTTGATGATGATGACATCATCTTAGAACACACCTCAAGAATATTAAGAACAAACGGTTTCAAACTGATAGAGACCAAACGGTTTCAAACCGATTGGTGACCAAACAGTTTCAAAACCATTAGAGGTCAAACAGTTTCAAACTATTAGAGACCAAATGGTTTCAATGGATTCAAGGATCAATTGGTCTCATGACCTAATAACATCAAAAAATCAAACTCAATTGATTTCATAACCCTAGCTCAATTGGTTTCAAAACCCTAGATCAATTGATGTCAAAACCCTAATTTAGGTTAAAATAGTTTCAACTCTGAATTGACCAAATGGTCTCAAACCATTTGAGGACCAATCAGTCTCAAACTGTTTGAGGACCATATAGTCTCAAACTGTTTAGGGTTAAAATGATTTCCAATTTGATTTGATCAAACGGTTTGAAACCATTTAAGGTTCAAACGGTTTCAAACCCTAATAAGATCAAACAGTTTCAAAACTGATTGAAGATCAAAGGGGTCAAAACGATTTGAAGATTTGATGGTCTCAAGACCGTTTAAGGATATAAGGACCAAACCGTTTAAGGTCTAATGGTCTTCAAGCCGTTTGAGGAATTAGAGATCAAGACCGTTTGAAGGTTTGGAGACCAAGACCGTTTAAGGTCTAACGGTCTTCAAACCGTTTGAAGGTTTAGAGATCAAGACCGTTTGAAGGTCTAAATGGTCTCAAACCATTTGAAGAATTAGGACCAAACCGTTTGAAGGTTCAATTGGTCCAAACCGTTTAAAGGTCCAATTGATTCAAACCATGTAAGCACTAATAACCCCATGAGTGGTTGAACAGTTTCTCAAAGTTGATTTCAATGGAAGTACCTCTAAAGTATTTAGGTGATTAATACATTTAGAGTGATTATCACTTGATGCCTATGAATGCAATAAATTCAATACACTATGATAAGCATAGGTGCATGTACTTAGTGAAAGGTTAATTCAACTAAATAAGGTATGATGGTGATGTGTGTTCCTAGTACATGGAACAATGATAAGTATGTTTTAATACTTAAATAATGTTATGTGCTCAAAGATATGTGGAAGCACTGACTTAGGGTTTGGATTAATGAGGTAATCATAAAACCCTAATCAATGGAGAATGGAAACCCTAATCAATAAGGAAAATTACAATCCATAAGTTTAATAGAATACTTATGAAGGTGTTGTGTAATTCTAGATATGTGAAACCCTAATATAGGGTGATGTTATGTGAAACCCTAATATAGGGTGATGTTATGTGAAACCCTAATATAGGATGGTGTTATGTGAAACCCTAATATAGGGTGATGTTATGTGAAACCCTAATATAGGGTGATGTTATGTGAAACCCTAATATAGGGTGATGGTATGAGAAACCCTAATTGATAAAGATGGGAAACCCTAACCCTGATGAGGGAATAGTGATGCTATCCTTGTATTACATAATGTTGATATGTAATTGATATGATTGTTAACAAGCATACTAACCATGCAGGTATCATGAGATGATGAGCATAACCAGGTATGAAATATGATATTAATGAGCCTTGTGAGTCATTATTTTATTTGTTGCCTAATGAAAGGTGACAAGAAGTTTAATATGCCTGGTGAACTATGTGAGATTCTTGTGTAACAAGTATCATGAATACCTTGGTCAGATGACCTGGAGGTAATAGTTACCTGATAGTGGTAACCATGTTCAATGATGAACTAAGGGTTTGAATACCCAGATCCAATAGACATGATGATGGTATTGTTGAGGAATATGAATTCCCAGTAATGAGATAAGGGATTGAGAGACCAAGGTTTTATAAAGTTTTGAAAAGTACTTGATAGAAGTATTACATGTTTCTTTGTAGCATTTGTCATAATAAATTTTGTTTGAAAACTTAATTGATGCTAAAAGAATATGGTAATGTACTTAAATAATCAAATGGAATTTTATCATGTAGAGCCCTGGCCATAGATCCATCATCGTCAGTAGTTGGTGATGGTGAAATGGATTCTCCTATGTGTTAATCTGGAGTGTATATTGTTGAATATGTGGGGTTTCTCCTAGACGAAAATAGGATTATTAGAGTGCAACTTCGGTTGTAGACTCAAGATATGTATAAGAGCATGGTGAACAGGCCCATGGCTTAGTGTGATGGAGCATGAATGCGTTCATGGCTCAGAGAGCATGATGAATTGGCTCGTGGCTCAGATTTACTAGCGTTGGGACCTGTACCAAGGCGGGCTAGAGAATGGGTAGCCTATGGGAGCTAACCATGTGACTGAGGTCACTTAAGAAAGAGACTACGGTCCTACTTGTGGTCTCACACTGAACCAGACAGATGAGATCATGGAGTCTAGCTCTTCCTTTGATCTTGTATGGCACCGGCTTTGGGTTTCGCAACCGAAGGTTGGATTTGAGCGGTACGGCTCACTTCCTCAGGGCATAAGAATGATTGAAAAATATAATCAGCCGTGTAGCATATTTTCTTAAGGTTGAAATATGGAAATCATTGGTTGATGTTACATTTCTTACTGTATCCTAAATTGATAGATGTTATACATGTTCTTCATATTCCTTATTAAAATGGATAGATGATTTACTGCTTGATCATACATAGTTGTAATGCTTTAAAAGATGATATTTCTCTATTCTGCTTAAACAATGATTTATCCTGCTTATTAATAATAAAGAATCCTCTACTCAATGTATCACTATTTATCTGCAATAATAATGTTTTTGGCAGAGAGTTATATCTCTCACTGGGACAATTTTAATTGTCTCACCCCCATGGAATCCAACCTTTTTAGGTGGATGAGGACGAGGAGGTAGAAACCATACAATAGGGGAAGGACAGCAGCAACAGGGACATCAGTAACATCTCAGGTGGAGATACTGACTGTCGTGTCTTGTAGATAAGAGTTATATGTGTGGTCTCTATACTCTGAAGTCCTTGGAGTCAGTAATTAGTGCTTTTATGATCGATTTGATATTTTGGCATTGAATGCCTTGAGGTTTTATGTTGCTTATGTGTAGATTTAATAGAGCAACTGTTGTACGTAATCCTAGAGAAAAGAAGGTACATGGTATGTACTTTGTGGACTAGAATGTATATATAATGTTTTGGTTCTGGTTATAAGAGTTTCCTGGAAATGGATCTCTTTACAAATAGTTTTAATTTTAAGTGAGTTTTTTTAATCCACTGATAATGTTTAATTCCGCAATTAATTATGCAGTGATGGCCTGATTTATAGTCAAGTTGTCTCAATGTTTTTGGTATTAGAGCTTAAGGTTCGCTGAGTCTACAGAGACATAGGATTAAGGTTGTTGAGTCTGTTCTAGTGTCTTTCAATTTATCTGATAGTGACTTCTACTCTCATGAGAAGAAGTAAAGCTTGAAGATGGCTGAATCTCATGAAGAACATGTTGTTGAAAGTAGTGTTGCTACACCAGGAGGAGGTGCAAGGGATCAGCTTAGAGAAGAACTAGTACCTAAACATCCCCTGCTTGACCAAGCTACACTATAAAACCCAGCTTTCCATGCTTTGTTTGGGAAGTTCATGGTGACTATGACACATATGGGTGATAGGATGCCACCACCTGCACCTAGGACACCAGCTCATAATGAGGGACATGGAGTTGGCAAGACTTTTGAATGACTTCGATGGGTAGGAGCCACTAATTATGCTAGTACAGCTGATCCAGCAGACGCAGACTTGGGGCTGACTGAGCTAGAAAAGGCCTTTAGAATTCTTAATATCCCAGAAGCTGAGAAGGTTAGACATGAAGTGTACCTGTTGAAGGGGAGTGTTGGCCATTGGTGGGTCATAGAAGAAGGCAAAAGGCCAGGTGTTGAAGTCGGATGGGAAGAATTTCGACATGAATATGTTAGTAGATATTTTCCTAAGACTTACCTGGATGAGAAAATCTCTCAGTTTGAGCATATATGGCAAGGACCAATGAACATTAGTGAGTATGAAGCTAAGTTTATGGAGCTTCTACGGTTCTATCTGCACATGGCTGCTACAGATGAGGAAAGGATTCGACATTTTGAGAAGGGTTTGAACGTTGACTTAACCACACCAGTATCTTCTCTAGAGAATAGATAGAGGTTTGCCACCTTTGTGGAGTCATTTAGGCGAGTAGAAATATCTGTGACTGAGAAGCGTCAGGCCAATAGTAAGAAAGTATATATACAGTTCCAAGGATAGAGGTTCGAAAGTTTTAAGAAACCAAGGTTTTCTACACCAACAACACCACCGAGATTGAATACACAGGCACAATGGACATACAGCAAGGGTAGAGGTCATAGTTTACCACCAAAGGGAGCCCACATCTCAGCATCAATGTCAGTGACAAGACCATCTAGACCACAATGGGAGAATAGAGTCTGTTATAAATGTTGAAAGATGGGACATCTGATGAAAGATTGTTTAGCTAGAGACGTGAGTGTAACCCAACCACCGAGGCAGAGTCAAAACGGCTCTCAGAAGTGATAGTTTAGTAGTGGCACTCGAGGACGTGGACAGGCATCCCAAGATGGCTCATCTACATCCAATAATAGGGTGAGTGGTCGACAACCAAAAATAGCAAGATTCTATTCTATGAATCAGCCAGAGGCAATGGTCGATCCACGAGTTGTGACAGGTCAGATGGAATTATTTAATTCTGATATGTCTTCATCCTATTTCGTATCTATTTTAATTGATCTGGGTGCTACACATTCTGTTATCACTTGGGAAGTGATTCATGACTATAATATGACTATCAGTCATAGAGCAGATAATTTGTTATTAGAAACTCCATTAGTTGGATCTGTGGTGTTGCGGGAGGAATGTTCTCCCTATGTTCTTTCTTTTTCAGAACATAGCATTCAAGTGGATCTTATACCACTTGAGATGCATGGATTCGACATAATACTTGGGATGGACACCGTAGAAAAGTATAAGGTTGTCTTGGATTGCGGTTCCAAGAAAGCTATGTTCACAGACAATGGTGTTACATGGATCTTTCAAGGGGACAAAAAGATTCTTCCAACCTGTCTAGTATCGGATATGGTAGTTGAGAAGTTGATAAGGCAAGGATGCTTTGCATTCTTAGCAAATGTGGTAGATACCAGGGCAGAGAGTCCTAGTCTTTCTAAAGTTCTGATTATTAGGGAGTTTGAGGATGTGTTTACTGAGAAACTTCTAGGTGTTCCTCCACCCCGAGAGATTGATTTTGAGATTAATATAATCCCATGTACACAACCAATAGCTCAAACACCTTATAGAATGGCGCCTGCTGAGATGGCAGAACTCAAGAAACAATTATAGGAGTTGCTTGAAAAGGGTTTTATTCGACCGAGTACTTCACCATGGGGTGCTCCTATTCTCTTTGTGCAAAATAAAGATAGGTCAATGCGATTATGCATCGACTATAGACAGCTAATCAAAGTAACCATAAAGAACAAATATCATCTTCCAAGGATAGATGACTTGTTTGACCAGTTGCATGGTGCAACTATCTTCTCTAAAATAGATCTCAGGTCAGGATACCATCAGCTATGTATTAAGGAGAGTGACATACCTAAATCAACCTTCAGGACAAGGTATGGTCACTATGTGTTCATAGTTATGTCATTTGGACTAACTAACGCACCAGCTGCACTCATGGAACTCATGAACAAAATCTTCCGGCCATTCCTTAATAAATTCATAGTAGTCTTTATAGATGACATCCTGATTTATAGTAGAGATGCTTGACAGCAGAGCAACACCTTCATCAGGCCCTGACTTTACTAAGAGAGCACAAGCTATACGCTAAGTTTAGCAAGTGTGAATTCTGCTTATCAGAAGTGTCTTTCCTAGGACACGTAATATCTGCCTCAGGTATCCATGTTGATCCTAAAAAGGTAGATTGGAACACCTCTGATGCATCCCGTCATAGGGGGGAGATCTATAACCTTCTCGACCTCTCCACCTACTTGAATCTGTCTTGGAGTGGGAACAACCAAAGTCACCAATGGAGATACCCAGTTTTCTAAGACTGGCAGGCTACTATAGGAGGTTCATTCAAAACTTCAGTTCTGTAGCATTACCCCTAACCAAGTTGACTAGGAAGGAGGTTCCTTTTGTCTAGAATGACAAGTGTCAACATTCTTTCCAGTTGTTGAAAGAAAGGTTGACCAGTGCGTCTGTGTTAGTGTTACCTGAGCAAGGGAAGGGGTATATTGTTTTCTGTGATGCTTCTAAGAATGGTCTAGGATGTGTGTTGATGTAGGATAATCAAGTGATTTCTTTTGCTTCCCGACAGCTTAAGAAAAATGAGGAAAATTATCCAACACATGATCTAGAATTAGCTTATGTGGTTCATGCATTGAAGATCTGGAGACATTATCTCTATGGAGAGACATTCCAAATTTTCACGGACCATAAGAACCTAAAATACATATTTTTATAGCATGAGTTGAACATGAGACAATGTCACGGGATGTAGTTAATCAAGGACTATGATTGTACAATTGATTATCATCCAGGAAAGGCTAATGTAGTGGCTGATGCACTAAGTAGAAAATCATCATCACCAAACATAGAAAAAGCATAGTTGAACTCTTTAGTGTACTTTAAATGAGACATTCTTGTCTCTTTAAGGCAAAACAATGTACAACTTAAAGTATCATGGTTAGCTGGACTGTTAGCTGAGATGCACATAAAACCTACTTTGAAACAACAGATCAAAGAGGAACAAAAAGCGGATACTGTGACTCAGCAAATTAGGTCAGAGTATGGTAGTGAGAAACAAGATGGGTATCATGAGTCAGATGATGAGGTAGTCTATTACCATGGTAGGATGGTAGTACCTGATGCCAATGACTTAAGAAAGTTAGTCTTGGAGGAAGCTCATTTATCTATGTATGCAATGCATCCAGAGAGCACCAAAATGTATCATGACTTGAAAGATATGTATTGGTGGCATGGTTTGAATAAAGATGTAGTTGAGTTTGTTATGTGGTGTCCAGTGTGTCAGCAGGTTAAAGCTGAACATCAAAGGCCCACAGAAACAATGCAACCTTTACCTATACCACAGTGGAAATGGGATCACATGACCATGGACTTTGTGGTTAGTTTACCCAGAATAGCCAAGAGTCGTGATTCCATTTGGGTAATAGTTGATAGGTTGACTAAGAACATTTTCTTCCTGTCAAAACAACCTATACTGTTGAGAAACTTTCAAAGATCTATTTAGATGAGATAGTACATTTACATGGGGTTCCATCAACAATTGTTTTTTATAGAGGTCCCCAGTTCACGAGTTGTTTTTGGGAACGACTACATAAAGTTTGGGTACGAAATTAAGATTTAGTACCTCCTTTCACCCACAAATAGATGGACAATATGATAGGACTATACAAACCTTGGAAGATTTTCTTAGGGCATGTGTCCTTCAGTTTATAGGAAGTTGGGATCTACACTTGAGCTTAATAGAATTCACTTACAATAATAGTTATTAGCACAGTATTGCTATGGTACCATATGAAGCATTATATGTTAGACATTGTAGATCTCCATTATGCTGGTATGAAATAGGGGAATATCAACTTTTAGGTCCTCAATTAGTGCAACAGACAACTTAAAAGATTAAAGTAATGCAACAACAGTTAAAAGCTACACAGGATAGATAGAAATGATACGTTGATAAACGACGAAGACCTTTAGAATTCCAAGTTGGAGACAGAGTATATCTCAAAGTATCACCTTGTAAAGGTGTTCTTAGATTTGGGAAAAAGGGTAAGTTAGCTCCTAGATTTATGGGGACTTATCCAATCACTGAACGAATTGGAAAGGTAGCCTATAAGTTGGATTTGCCACCTGAACTACATATATTGCATCTAGTATTCCATATATCCATGCTGAGAAAGTGTCACTCTGACACTAAGTTAGTTTTGCAACCTGTGGAGGTAGAATTAAATGAAGATATATCCTATGAAGAAGGACCAATGATGATTCTTGACAGAAGAATCAAAAAGTTGAAAAATAAATACATAATGCTTGTGAAAGTTCTCTGGCATCATCGTGGCGTTGAAGAGGCTACGTGGCAGCTAGAGGAAGAGATAAGGAGGAAATACCCTTCTCATTTCTCTTGACGATTTCGGGGACAAAATCTCTGTTAGGGGTGGATAATTTTAACATCCCTAACCTGGGTTAAGGCCTAACCCTAGAAGTTTTGCTTAAGTAAGTCATTTAGATTCTTGTCTTTATCTTTTGAAAAGTAATTACGACTAAAGGAGAGCTTATGTTTCAACTTTGGTCCTATTTGAATAATGTTTAAACAATATTTTACCTATTTTGCACTAAAGTGCAATTTACCCAATTTAAGGGGTTACCTTGCAAGCCTAAGTTCCAAGAAGGAGCTTGTTTGAGTAATGCTTGTGTATCGAATGCTAGTTTTGGTGTAATTTGCAATTTACCCCAAAACCTAGGGTTGAATATGTAAAATACCACCTCTATTATGTCCCTATTGTTTCTTGATATCATTTAGAGAAAAGAAAAAGAAAGGGGTGTCTTGTTTGAACCACATTTGAGGAGAGATGATATTGATAATAAAATAATCTATATTTAAGCAAAATTGAAAACCCTAATTTATTTTGTAGCAAAAATAAATATATTAATTGAAGTGTCCATCAACTAAAAAGGTTGTGGTTGAAATCCTATAGTGTGAGTACGTCCAAATGCCTTGAGTTGCACCGAAATATCCTAAGTAGTGAAGAAATCCACTCACATTTGTTAATTAAAAAGTAATGTCCACTAAAAATGGATAATAGTATTATAATGATTAAGGTGCTTAAGTGGCTGCTTTTAATTCAAGGATAATTGAGAGGATATGGAGGGAGAGTGTAACATCCCTGACCTGGGTTATGTGCTAACCCTAGATGTTTTGCCTAATAAGGTTGAGTAAACTCTTAATCTTATCTTGTGAAAAGTAATTAAGGCTCAAGAGGAGCTTATGTTTTAATTTTGGTCATGTTTGAACAATGTTAAAGCAATGTTTGCTTATTTTGGACTAAAGTGTAAATTACCCAAGTTGAGAGGATAAATTGCAAATGTTGCAAGATAATATATTCCTATGATGTTGAGATATCATAAGAATGAATATGATATAGTGGTATGGTTCTCACAAGCTTGAGCACCAAGATTAAGCTTGTAAAGTAATCCTTGTGCATTAAAACCTAGTTTTGGTGTAATGTGCAATTTACCCAAAACCTAGGGTTCAATATGCAAATTACCACTTCAATAAGGTCCTTAATGTTTCTTGGCATCATGTAGAGCAAAGAAAATGAGGAGGGAGCCTAATTTGAATTGAGTTGGAGGAGAGAGAATCTTGATATTCAAATAATCAAGATTTAATCCAAAGCAAAACCCTAATTCAATTTAGGGCAAAAATGAATGTATTAATTAAAGGGCCTTCAACCAAAATGTTATTGGTTGATTTTGAATAAGGATGGACGTTCCTTTTCCAAGATAAGGAACGAAAATATCCTAAGTAGGTGAAATTCCACTCACCTTATTATAAAGGAAAGTAATTTCCACTCACATATGAGATATTAATATAATATGATTAAGGTGCTTAATTTTCTTTTCTTTAAATTGAGGATAATGAAGGAGAATTAAATGCAAAGGAAGATTCCTTGTACCTACGGAGTTGAGGGGGAAGAGGAGGCCCCATTTTTGGGATTAAATGCAATTTAATAAGGGACTTTCTCTCTCATCAATTTCCTTACAGAAGTGCCATTTCTAAGCCCAAACCAAGGCCTTTTTCAGATTTCTTTCTTCCCCTTGCTTGCAAAACCGACCAAGGAGCTGGAGAGGAGCAGTAGGACGACTCCCTACCTGTTGGTAAGCCCTTGACCTTCGTTCTCCTTGATTTCATGATGGAAATCAAAAATAAATTATGGATTCCTTCTTATTTCGATCTCCTCTTCAACCCTAGCCAACTTTTTCATCCAAAAGCTTGAGGAAGAGCCTAGGGGGAGTTGCAAGAGCTTCATCCACCATTGTTGCCGTGGTCTTGGAGCTTTATAGCTCAATTGGAGGCGGGTTTTATAACTTGAAACCCTAACTTTGTTATTGCATTCAATTCTCCATCAAATAATGATCATTTCTACATTTCCGAATTTAACTTTGGTTGATTGATGCAAGTTCCATAGAAACCACAGGAGATTTCGTGAGTTTGGAGCTTGATGATTATGAAATCATCATAAGCACACACCTCCCCAAATATCTTGGGCAAACGGTTTCAAAGTTTGGTTGGACCAAATGGTTTCACCAAACCGTTTGGTGACCAAATGGTTTGCGAACCGTTTGGTGGAAAACGGTTTCAAAACCCTTTGAAGGATTTGACCAAGGGTTTACCGTTTGGGAATATTGTTTCTAATTATGTAGGTTAATGACCCTCCAAATTTGAGGGGTTAAATCCAAAGTAATCATAGGTTGAAGGACAATCAATCAGACAAATCGAATTGAATTAAGTGCTGATTTTCAACCTGATTAACTTGACCTGTTTGGGAAAACGGTTTCAAAACCGTTTTAGTGAGTTGAACAAGCATTGACTGTTTGAGATTCCTATTCATAATTATGTTGGTTGATAACCTTACAAATTTGAGGGATTAACTCCAAAATAATCGAGAGTCGAAGCCTAATCAATTAGGTAAACCTAATTGGATTAAGTGCTGATTTTTCAGCTTGATTAATTGGACGTTTTGGGAAAACGGTTTCAAGACCGTTTGAGTGAGTTGACCAAGCATTGACCGTTTGGTATTACTGATCCTAATGATGTTGGTTAATGACACTCCAAATTTGAGAGGTTAACTCCAAAGTAATCATGAGTTGAAGGCTAATCAATTAGGCAAACCCTAATTGAAAACAGTGCTGAAATTCCAATGAGTTAAGTTGAGATTTTGGGTTGATTAGCCCAAACGGTTTCAAGACCGTTTGGGGATCACCCAAACGGTCTCAAGACCGTTTGGGGATCACCGCAAGACCGTTTGGAGGTCTGGGGTCAAGTATAGTTGACCACTTAAAGGTCCAAAGGTACTAATCATATTGCAATGAAGTGTTGATTTGTTGATCAACTCGATAGACCAATCCATGATGATTTTTCACTAGAATCCAAAGGTTGGATGAGCCAAACGATCTCAAGACCGTTTGGAGCTCATCCAAATGGTCTCAAGACCGTTTGGTGGTCACCCAAGACCGTTTGGAGGTCTAGGGTTAAGTATGGTTAGGTGTTTGAAGGTCTAAAGGTACCAAGTTGATATACAATGTAATGTTGATTTGGTGATCAATCTAATGATCCAAACCTTAATTAGATGGCTTGGATTTGAGTGATATGATGGGCAAACGGTCTCAAGACCGTTTGGAGGTCATCCAAACGACCTCAAGACCGTTTGGGGTCAGGTCATACCCAATTTGGATGATGGTTCCATGGTTTCAAAGTAACCAGTCTTACATTGATTAGTAATGAAGGATCATCAATTCCAAACTCTAATTCAATTGAATCAAACCCTAATTGATGACCAATTGAGGGTTAATTGAGAGTCAAATCAGTTGAAGGTTGACCTATTCAACTCAATTGGAGTATGAGTATAGGTCCAATTGATGATTGATTCCATGAATTCAATGATTGAAGGAATCAACATTGGAAACCCTAATTTAACTAGATACCTTATGTAATGGAAGTCCAATGTGATTGAACCTTTGAGAATTAAGATAATGAATGATGATGAATGTTCTATTGATCCAATGATTATTAGTAATGATAATCCATGAAGGTTCAATGGTTGAAACCCTAATAGTACCTAAGTGATTAGTGTCAATTAAGGAATGAATTTCTATATACTTATATGATCAATGACTTGGTATACTATGTAATCATTGTAGTATGCTCTTGATTGAAGGGTTGATGTGAGCTAATCAACATGAAGGGATGAAAGAATAAAATTCATATATGAACATGATTCTTGAGGTGATCCTCTGTAGCACAACCGTGCAAGGTAGCATGGCCGTGGTGGCCTCACTTTGCACGACTGTGCAAGGCTGCACGGCCGTGGTGTTCTATACTTGAATTGAAGTTGATATAATTTGATGAGTAAGGGTAAAGGAGGTAAGATGATGCTTAGATCATTATGCATCTAATTCAATACATGTATTTAACTTGATTCATATGTATCAACCCTACACACTCTATAAAGATGAGGATATGAATCTCTTAGGAATGATGTATGCTACCCTAATGATGATATGGATAACATCCTAAGAGTTTGAAATATCTAAAGTGATGGATAATGGGTTATCCTATATTCAACAACGTTTAACCATTGAATAAGTCCACATTATTAAAGATAGTTAGACAATTCTAGTGTGTAACCTATGCATCATATGATGAAAATGACATGTTAGTGGATAAAGTATTAAGAGGGAAGATACCTTAATACAAGGTTAGTTGATTAACCTAATTAAGATAGAAATGAGAAGAAAGTGATACATCAAGACATGATAGATATCTCATTCAACATTGCAGGGTTGAAATACCTAGATGCATCTCAATCCAACATACTTGGATGAAGAACACATGAAGTGTGTGTGTTATGTAGATATTACAATGAAATTGTAATGAGTTGATATACTTTGATGAGTATAAGCTTATATACATTGTTAAAGGGGATGAGTCACCCTAATGGGTATGAGGTAATCATACCATAATAAGAAAGAGAACTGAACTTGTACCTTGTATTGACGATCATTAATGATATATGATGAGAATGGTGATCATAAACATACACTTATGATATCTTTGAATGCTCCTAGAAGTGTGGAGCAATACATTAGGGTTGATCTAGCTACATGAGCATAAAACCCTAATTAATATCAGTTGGGAAACCCTAACCCTAATTTTGGGTAAAGGGAGTGAAAAGCCCTATTTGGTGGTAAACCGTAATCCTGATAAAGGATAGTGGTGTTACTAATGTATCACATGATGTGGTCAATAACTTGTATGGTTGTTATCATGTCTATTAATCATGTAGACATCATGAGATGAAGAGCATAGCCAGACCTGAGCTATGACATTCATATAACAAATATGTTGAACGGCCTTATGTGCCTAATGTTGTTGTTGCTTAGCAAAATGAACAAAAGGTATATGGACCTTATGAGTCTCATGAATAAGTTGTTGTTGTCTAGTGAAAGGTGACAAAACATTTAATAGGCTTTGAGAGCCATGTAAGATACTTGTGTAACAAGTATCATACATACCTCGGTCTAAGGACCTGGAGATAATAGTTACCTAGCAAATGGTAACAGTGACAATGATGAATTGAGGGTATGAATACCCAGATTTGATAAGCATGATAATGATGTGGTTGAGGGATGAGAAATCTCAGTATTGAAATGAGGGACTGAGATCCCAATGTCTCATAAAGAATGAGAAGTGAATGATGAAAATAGTACATGTTTCTTTATAGCATTTGTCTGAATAAAATATGTTTGAGAACTTGATTGATGCTAAAAGAACATGACAATGTACTTAATTAATCAAGTAAAATCATATCATGTAGAGCCCTGACCATAGATCCATCATCGTCAGCATACTGGTGATGGTGAAACGGGTGCTCCGCGGCAAAACCCGGAGGGCATACTTTTGAGTATGTGGGGGTGATGGGCGCGAATACCTTACGCCCTAATGCAGGATTGGTGGTAGATAAACACGAGATCCCACAATCCTTCATTATATATTCCGGGAAGGATGTATCACTAATCCCCCGATGATTGGGAAGATGCTGTACACATCTCCCAATAATGAAAATGCCGGATCGATGGAGATAAACATGAAATCTCACAATCGCGAAGAGGGTGCAGCACGCCACTGTAACTCTGATAGCGAAGTTGCCAGTATACCCTGGAAAGCTATAATGTAGCAGAGATACAAGATGTCCTGCATGTAATCTTGCGCTGACCGAGATATGGGAGGTCTTGGTAGCCGGCTCTACCTTTGACCTTGTATGGTACTGATTTCGACTTCACAGTGGTCGGTTGGAGCATGAGCGGTATACCTCATCTCCTCAGGGCATAAGTGTGATTGTAAAAATGTAATCATCCGTTTAGCATGTTTGCTATAGGATTGAATACGAAAATTCATTGGCTGATGTTATACTTCTTTTATGCAATGTCAGTTGATAAATGTTATTCATATCTCTTTACATTCCTTGCAATTAGATAAATGGATTATGAATCTACCATGAGTAGATACAATGTTCTCCTTAGGAAAGGAAATTATCTTTCTCTGTTCATACAATGAATAATGTTGCTGTCAATATGTAAGAACTCCTGTTCAATTTTAATATGATAATCTGCAATAGCAATGTTTTGGCGGAGAGTTATATCTCCCGCTGGCACAATTTTCAATTGTCTCACCCCCGTGGGATCCAACATTTTTAGGTGGACGCGGACAAAGAAGCAGAGACTCTTTTGTAGGAAAAGGAAAGCAGCAACAGTATCAGAAACAGCAGTGATGACTCAGGTAGAGGCACTAGCTGCCAAGTTTTATATAGTTAGTAGTACTATGTGTCGTCTCTGTACTCTCAGGTCCTCAGAGTCAGTAGATAGTGCTTTTATCATCGACTTGAGATTTTGGCTTAAATGCCTTGAGGTTTTAAGTTGCTTTTGTATAGTAGAGTAAAGCAACTGTTGTATGAAATCCTTGAGAAGAGATGTTACATGGAGTGCAACTACAAACAAGGATGTAAATGTAATACTATGGTTTTTCTTGTAAGAGTTTCCTATAATTGGATCTATTTGCAAAAAGTTTTAATTTTTAGTGATTTTCAGTAATCCGCTGCAAATGATTCGCTTCCGCTTAGTTAATCTCGTGTTTTATAAGTTGGATGCCACAGAGAGGAATTTGGCTTCGGAAGCAAGGAAGTGGAGGGGGCATGTTGCACCTAGAATGGGAGTTGAAGATTTTCCTCCTACTTTCTCTCTCCTAGGAAAATCAATTCTATGTACTCGATTTTCTCCTTACTTGAAAGGCTATTTTGCAAACCACTTTCTTTCCCTTGCTTTGGCTGATGACCAAGGAGCTTAGGAGCAGGAGGAAAACGTTCCCCAAGCTAAAGGTAAGCTCCATGTTCTTCGTTAACCTTAAATTGATGGTTGAAATCAGATTTCAACATTCATTTTTTTATCTCTTCCATCCAATGCTCAACCTTGGCTATCTTTTGCATCCAAAGAGTTGGAAACGAACCTTGTATAGTTGAAGGAGCTTCTTTCACCATTAGAGACGAGAAGCTTGAATCTTTGAAGCTACTTTGAAGGCGGGTTATATAACATGAACCCATCAATGTTATTATTGATTTCAATTTCTCATCATATGTTGATCTTTTATTTTCTTCTTGAATAATTGTTGAATTCATCATATATATGATAGTGAATTTCGGAGGTGTGAAACTTGATGGCATCTTTTTGTGTGCAAATCTTTCCTCTATTCGACTCGAGATTGCATTTTTGGTGGTACGCCCCTATTAATTTGCGCGAGGTATGGAAGAAGTGGATATAAAGGGAAGTAGTGTGCCACCCCTAACTTAGGGTTTGGCACTATTTTTGTTATTTTTGTTTCTTTTTGATGGATGGAGGGGTACGAAGATGATGGAAGAAGTGTAGAAGAGTGTTCAGATCAGAATGCAACTTGATTTACAATTCCATGCATCGGGTCATTCTCTTTATTGTACTCTGCTCAGATACTGACTTGATTTGGATCCGGTGGGGATTCCTTGTTATTGTTTCACTAGTCAGTTAGGAAGCACGACATGTTTGATCCCAATCAGTTTGACAGACACTTGTCATTTTTGCATAAGTATCATGATGTTAGGAGTCATAAGCTTCACAAGATGATTTCAATCAAAAGGCTAGTTTCAAAAAGTGGTCCTTTTGAGGATTTGCTTCGAATAAGGGGGATATAATGATTCAAAATGCATAGCAGATTAGTGAGTGATTTTTAATGAAACCATGAAGTTTCAAAAATTCATCAAGTACCTATTCAAATTCTTTGAAAAACTTTAAAAATTGCTAAAAATTTTGAAAAATTTTATCAAAAATGCGACCATGCAATCTTAATTCTGAATTAGATGTGTGAAGGTGGAAAGTAAGATACGTACAACCCACCCTCCACCCCGAACTTAGAAATTTTCTTGTCCCGAGCAAACTCTAAATCCGAGATGGAGGGGAAACTTCGTGTCATTTGGACCACTGGATGTGGTTGCGTTCCAATAAGTGTGTTTCCTCCATCTAAAAATCTCAAACAGAAAGACCATTCAGAACTCAAAGTAGCATCTCGCGATGCAATTTTTATTTAGTGCAAAATTTTCTAAAATTTAGATACAAAATTAAGGAAAATTTCTAATTCAAAGTTGAAAGTAAAATGAATTTATTGATCGGGTTGCCTCCCGACAAGCACCTTTGTTTTACGCCGATGGCTCGACGTGGATACCATCACAATGGTGGGGCTCTAGGTGGAACTTGATTGATATATTCTTTTGGTGGTTTCTTTCTCAACCATTCGTTAATCTTCACTTTGATTTGAGCCTCTTATATTCTGCCCCATACAGATCGAGCGATGTCAGGGCACATGGGGAACAACTTGAGATATGTTGAATTGTTCTCTGTTGCTCAATCAGAGGTGGAGAATAGTTGTAGGGGATTTGAGTGGCATCATTGATGGTGTAGTGTTGTTGAGGTGCAGAGGAAAAGTTCAATTGTTGATGCACTATCCCTTCATTATAGTAATGTTGGTTGCTGATATCCATCAGATATGGATCAGGGGGATGTTCTCAGTAGAAACTAAAGTCCAAATCTTATTGCGGAGGAAAAATGAAATCAGTAATTTCTATTGGTTGGGCAATCGTTGCATCCCTGAAGATAGTTGTTTGAGGAGGTTCATCGACAGCAGAAGAACTACTAGGATGTGTAACCACAGGGTTTGGAGGTGACTCCTCCATAATTAGTGATATCTTTTTATGCATTAGTTCACTTTTAGTCTTCTCTTCATCACAACCTTTCTCCGAGGCAATATCAGATTTTGAAGAATGGAGCTTTTACTGTATTTGAGTAAATTGGTTGACACAATCTACAAAATACACCTCTTCTTCTGCAGTGCGTTCCTTTGCACTTTTGGTTGCATGAAAATCAAAAGATTGGTTTCCTACTCTTAGGGTCAAAATTCCAGCTTCAACATCTATTTGGGCTATAGCAGCCAAAATTTGATGTGGGAATTATCATACTAACAAATTCACTCGGAGTTGAAATCTCCGAGCTTTTACCAAAACCAAAGTGCAATAATACCACCCACAAGCAGACGAGTCTTATCGCAGTATAGTTAAGGATTGAACCCAAAGGACAATGTTGTTAAGAATCTTGTTAGTCGAATCTAGCTCAAGTAAGACTAATATTTAGAACGATTGGTTGGTTTGTGGTTAATTAAACTAAATGCAGGAAAGTAAAGGAGCAGAATTAAAGTTGGGTCAAGATTAAATGATATGGAATCACTGGGATGGTACTGGGTTTCACCACCATTACACATGCAAACACGTCCAAACATCAAACATCCAGCCAAGATATAACCATCCAAATGGAGCTGCTACAAAAACCCCCATACGGGTGTTAGGCTTGCGTAAGCATCACCTTAGGTATCAGATGTCTCATCACCATCCAGATCATATACTTAGGGCTCTGAAGAACACCATCCAACTAAGGTTGTGGTCCTCCCTGAGGGATGTTTAGACCATAGAAGCGTCACCGTGGGCTAGATGTCTCGTCCCCTCACGGATCATACACTTACAATCTTAAGAAACCCCTTTCTATTTCTAGTCCGGGAATCAACCACGCTAAACGGTAAGCAAGCAGGTGATTAATCTACAAGCAAACATCGACGATTAACAAAGACGATACAAAATCCAAATAAGGATGTGGTCCTCCCTAAGGGATGTTTAGACCACAGAAGCGTCACCGTGGGCTAGATGTCTCGTCCCCTCACGGATCACACACTTACGACATCAAGGAATTCTATCGAAAGTTCTCGTCAAGGAGTCAACTTCATAAATCACCATTCTACCCTACATATAGAAGTTCTCGCAACATAGGAAAGAACAAGATGAAAGCAAGCAAGTAACCAACTACAAACTTTAACGATTAACAACGAAATGAAAAGTTATATACATTGCAGTGAACGTTTAATAAGAGAACATGCTTGCATGGGCAGCGGGGCTAGTCCCCGCACCCTAGTGAAAATGAACTACTCTCTCATGATGTGAGAAACAAGAAGGATAAGAAAGCGAGAGGAATCCACCATGAGCATGATACAGAAGGTAGTCACAGCTCGGTGAAGATGATGCGGTCTTCTACATCGTATCGGAGCAGATCTGGAAGAATGAGGGACGCCAAGACAGACTGGACAGTCTTTCTCACTCCTCCTTCCTTCTCTTCTCAGTCTCCTTGAGTTGCAGCAGGACCAAAAGGTGAAGTGGCAGTGTGGACGGAACTGGATTGGACCTGTGTACAGACAGCCTGTCGGCGTCCTGAAACCGATGCCAAAATGAGGACCCTGCTGGTCCTATTTATAGGCACTTGACTGACCCTCACATTTTTGGTGTGATTCCAGTCCGAACGGTTTTGGACATATTTATCTCAAACGGTTTGCTATTTTTATTACCAAACTATTTTGGTGCATGACTTTTTCATTTGGTCCTGCATGCATTCCAAACGGTTTTGATAGCAGTAGCTTGAAACGGTCTTGGAGTCCTTTCTCCGTACGGTCTGCATGCTTGCTCTCTAATCGGTTTGCAAAATCAAATGGTCTTCATTGTTACCTTCATTCGGTCTTGCGTAAGCTGCATTCAGTCTTCACACGTCCAGTAAAAGACCAAACGGTCTACATGGTAGTTGCTCAGTTCGGTTTTGATAATTAACTATTCCAATCGGTTTGCTTGCCCGCTACACGGTCTTCATTGTTTTTTTATTCAAACGGTTTGTAGCAGTGAAGCATTCGATCTCGTAGCATTTGGTTTGCTTCTCTTCACAGTCAGCAAATAGTCTTCATGCTAATCTTTCATTCGGTCTGCATGCATGCTAAAGTCATGCACGTGATTTTATCAAATCGATTTTGCTAGCAGCTTTGTCCAGACGGTTTTGCAGCTTCCATATTTCATTCGCTGTTCACATTTGCAGCAAATGGTCTTCGCATTTGCAGCTAACGGCCTTCGCAGTTGCAGCAAACGGCCTTCGTATTTGCAGCAAACGGCCTTCGTATTTGACTACCCATTCTGTTTGGCTCAGCAAACGGTCTGCTGCCTTGCTGCCTTGGCAAACGATTTTGCAGCTGAGAACTCTATACGGTATGCACGCACAGCCTCCATTCGGTCTTTGGTCAGTACTCACACGGTCTTCACGCTTCCTTTACCAAACGGTCTGGATGCAAGAGCATCAAACGGTCTTGTGTGTAATGCTTTATCTATCGAGCAAAGGGTCTTCACAGTAGGTCCATTCGGTCTTCACACAGCCAGCAAGAGACTAAACGGTCTCGCGATGCTCATACGGTCTTGGCTGCTTGTTCAGTTTACAGTTGAGATCTCCAAATGGTTTGCGGCAGTGCTTCCATGCAAACGTTTTGCAGCTGATAATCCATACGGTCTTGATAGAAACCTTACTCGAACGGTCTCCAGGATGTGCTCACGCAGCAAACAATTTGAAGCCCAGCGTCCATTCGGTTTGGGTTGTCGATGACCAAATGGTCTTCGCGCTCCATTCGGTTTTCAAGTAAGTAACCAAACAGTCTCCGCGTATCCAGTCCTCCAAATTGTTTGGCACAGACCTGCATACGGTCTTGCAATGCTGGCCTCAAAACGGTCTCACAGACCAGTACTGTCCAAACGGTCTCGCGGACCGGTACTATCCAAACAGTTTTGCATGTGTCTTATCTTCCCACAGGCTTGACTAGTTGAGCAAACAATCTGCCATCGCTACCCATACGGTTTCCTTCACTTGGTTTTCTGCTCTTCATGATCAAACAGTCTCATGCTACTGCGCAACAAATGGTTTGCAACCCAGCCTCCATTCGGTTTGGGTTGCCGATGACCAAACGGTCTGATGATTTCTCTATCAGTCTCGGTGACTTTTGCGTCCAAACGGTCTGAGGTGGATCTGTCCATTCGGTGATGAAACTATTTTGTCAGATCGAATGGGTGAAACCATTTGGTCACACTGAATGGATGAAACCATTTGGTCAGACCGAATGGATGAAACCATTTGGTCAGACCGAATGAATGAAACCATTTGGTTAGACCGAATGGATGAAACCATTTGGTAAGAATCAAGGGTGAGTGAAAGTGGACCCCAGCTGATTGTTCAACTTCATCAAGACCTGCATCAAATCAACATTAATTCAATTAAAATCATGATAATTGAACCAATTAAGTAATTTTGCACATTTTATTATTTAGCAAATGAAATTGAATGTATTGAGTTGAATTTGTCCCAAAATGATAATTGAATTCCATGATGAATATGCATTCATCAATCTCATATCAGGATAGGTATGTAGTTTTGTATAGTAGCCAACTATCACGTATCTATTATAAAAGACAACATGTTCATGTGTACAAGCCATATATACAACCAAGGCGTACTACCTAAACACGTATCAAGGTTCATTTCACCTACAAAACACATCCCTTCCGGACCTGAGAGTAAAGGGACGACTCATAGGACTTTACTACACAACACAGTAGCTTATCAAACTTTTTGCGTTCACTGATCTCAGAGTTTCTCCTCCATAATAGCATGATCTCTACCACGTCGTGCATGACCACCTAAAAGATGTGGCAAACCACAAGGGTGAGACACATCTCCTAATGAGAGATATGACTCTCTGCCAACAACAATTGTAAACATGATCATGTTTAAGCATAAACTAACAAAATTAAACATGATGGTAGATTGAACTAAATATATAACATAAAACTGGTTATACAGTTGAAGTAGGTTAAGCAGATAAACTGGTGAGTAGAACAAGTTATGCATTTAGGATGCATTTGAATAACATGTATAACACCTAAATTCTCTTTCCATATTATAGTGCAACAGAGAAGTAATCGAAACAAAGCAAGGGTAAATATCTAATGTGAGTCATATTTATCCCTAAGTGGATATACTACACGGATGTATTACATCTTTTATTAAGCCCTAAGGGTTTGAGTTGTACCACCCAAATCCATCTGAACATTGTTAAGTCAAAATCAATGCCATACAAGATCTAGGAAGAGTCAGACTCTAAGATATTCTCCACACTCAGTTAGTATGAGTCTGCACCGTAGAGACATATAGTTAAGTGAAAACACCTAGACCATCTTGGTATAGGTCCAAGAACTAGAAACCAAGTTGTACACACATGTATTACCGAGGCATTACCAGAGTTGTTCTCATCGCTGCCTCACACAATCACATATACCGATATTCAAGACATGATCGCAGCTATTCTCAACCATTGAGATCTAGATGAAAAAGATGTTCTTTCCAAGTACCCCACATATCAATATTATGCACTCTAAGTTTCCCTCAGGAATACTCATTTCATCACCAAGCAAGTCTTGACACTAGCATGGATCTATGGAATAGGGAAACTACATGATTAGGGTTTTACTTGATTAGTTAAGCCAATTGGGCATCTTTTTTACTACATAAATCAAGTAACATAAAAACACTAGAAGGATTGTACAAATATAGGGGTAGATAGAAACCTCAAAACATATAAAATGTTTAAGACATAAATTTTATCACACCACCACATGATAGTATCTGAATGTATTTCACAAGACCATCACCATTGTCACATCATTATGGGACTCAAATCCCTTATCACATCACTAGAGGATATAACCTCTCTTTAAGTCACAAGGCCATTCCCAGGTCATAAGACCATGAGAACTTGTTACACTAAATGAGATTACTCAAAACATAAATCACAATTGATCACTAATTAATCACATATCCAAAAAATATGGGTAAATTAAAACTGATTTCTACGTCAGCACCCGCTCAAAAACATTTGCATAAGAGCTCAACATCTTTTTTATATACATACTATGCCAAGAAAGCCATACAAATTGTTCTATCACCTTAGCCACAACATATATATAGGAGAAAAATATTTGTATATGCCACACAACAAACATTAACATGCTAACAAAATTTCAATTCATTTCAAACACCATATACAAACTTTTCTTGCCCGAACCTGAGAGTACAGGGAGGACTCTAGGACACACTAGACATCTAATCAACTTTCTCATGGATTTATTACTATAGCTCCTCTTTGCTGCTGCATGTTTGTTTTCGTCACTTCAGATTACCTAAAATGATGTGGCAAACTACAAGGGTGAGACCCATGTCCTAGCAAGAGATATAACCTCCAACAACGTTTATTGATTACAACATTTTTAAGTAATTAAATAGTTAAGAAGTTGAATCAGATATAAAAAATAAGATGAGCATTACTAATGATTGACAAAATACATAAAGGAGTAGATAATAAATATCATCATTAGCCAGACTATCATCCTTTATCTTGTTGACAATATAAGCAATTCAGTAGCATATGCATATCTAGCATCATGAGAAAATCTAGTAACATAGCATAGCTAACAACATGAGCATGTATAATTGTTTGAACAAATCAACATCATAAAAAGAGCTAACAACATAAGTACAACTATGTGGATAAGCATGATTAGCAGTATATGCATCTCTAGTTACAAAGGCATGGCTAGCAGTATTACACATAACTTACAACATGATATAGCTAGCATCATGATTATAATCAACAGTAGCAGTATAATTATCAACATAAGCATGGATATTGTATGTAAGCATCTACAATCTTAAGAATATCTACAACATAAGTATATCTACTATCTCTTAATTTCACTAAGCATTATCTTTATGTAAAGATAACAAATAAGGGTTATCATCCAATGTGAAATGACGTGTATAACCCTAAACAAATATGCTACATTGTTGTATTACATCTTTTATTACACCTAGGGGAGTTTGAATCGTACCATTCAAAGTCCAACTGACCCCTGTGAAGGGCTATTCGGTTCCATACAAGAACTGGGAGTACTGGTATCCTAATATCTCTTCCCCTCAGTCAGCACGAGTAACAGGAAGTGACATATCAATCAAAGCTGCCACCACAACGACATATAGTCAAGTTGTTAACCACTAGTCCTCCCGTGGTACAGGTCACAATACTAGAAACTAGGGTATTCAAACCCAATCACTGAGGTACAATTGTAATTGTCCCCTAATCACATCATGTTATAATCATCAAGACACAACCGTAGTCGTTCTCAAACACATCAGATGTATGAGGCATGACCATAGCCGACCTCCACAATCTACATTGTGGATGACAATGATATATCCTCAACCTACCACCCCCACATACTCAATAGTATGTGCTCTGAGTTTCCCTTAGGAATACTCATTTCACCATCCAACAAGTTTTGACACTAAATATGGCTTTACGACACAAGACACTACATGATTAGAGTTGCACTTGATTAGTTATGCCAATTGGGTGAATTAAGGCTGCATCAAACAAGTGGACGCACAAACCCTAATTCACTTCTAGAAAGCATATCAATATCACAATTTTTAAAAGATATAAAATGTGTGAAACATAATTTCTCATCTCATCATCACATGGTACTATTCACTTTCCATTCATGAGACCATACTAGTCATCATACGATCACAAGATATAAATCCTTTTCACAATACCACAGGGTATCAACCCTTAAATACATAAGTGGATTACACCACATTCATGGCTCAACCTTGCCCAAAGATTATTAAGACCATCATACTATTCCCTATAAGATCATCATTATCTTTCCATGCCTCATAACAAGGCTCAATAATATCACTTACATATAATACACCACATCAGCAAAATATTGCATTAATGAGCTTGGAGATATTCATAAATAATCATTGCAGGGTTATATTAACATTAAGAACATTCCTTTATTACATCAACATGCAAGGAATATAGATATGATTAACACTCATCATATTCATAATGCACATGTTTAGCATAAGAAAGTATCAACCATGTGGCTACGATAACCACCAATTAACACATTAAGGTTATGATCATGTTAAGGAGGTTATTCCACCATCATTCTATCATATAAGAATGTTAAACATGAATACTCATCTTTATCTATTTACAATAGAGTTAGATTCAACAAGATAAATTATA
Organism: Alisma plantago-aquatica; assembly: GCA_963693085.1. Lineage (NCBI taxonomy): Eukaryota > Viridiplantae > Streptophyta > Magnoliopsida > Alismatales > Alismataceae > Alisma > Alisma plantago-aquatica. Next base: position 224,789,245 of record OY856413.1, read on the forward strand.
TTAATGTAACTAATCAACACTTATACCCAAACCCTAACTCACGGCTTCCCCATTGGATCATGGATGCATAAGGTGAAGCATCACCATCAAATTCCATATTATTCTCAAGTATGAACCCACACATAAATCAAGGTGTAACCATCAGGTTATAGCATACTAGGGTTTCAACAACAGTAACAAAGTATTTCATGATTGTATTAGTCATTCAAGGACTATTCATACCGAATTACCATCATTTAGTTATATTAAAGCTAGGTATAACAAGTTATACCTCATTAGGGTTACATATCAATACAATATGATTATCATCCCTTCCATTAATATGAGTGAATAGGTAAGACTACCTTATTAAGGGTAACCCTCCATTTGTTCCATCATCATTCAACCAATATCACCATACCACAATGTCACCTAGAACCATTGGATGTTTAAAAGGTAACACCATTGGTTGTTTACATAAGTAAACGCCTAGGATAAACCACCTATGAAGTCCTTGATTTGTGCTCTAGAAAGATTCACCATCTAACCCTAGAAATCCCTTGATTAACAACACAAAAAGTTCCATTGAGAGTAGGGTAAAACTCATAATCGACTGTTCAGTTAAAACAAACCATCCATTTTCAACAAGTAAGCTCCTTAAGTTGATCATATAAAGGTAACCATATAATTCACATTATTAGGACCAACATATTGCATTATCCATCATTCCACTTTATTGGAGGAATAAACATTAGATCTTGACCATTGGGTCAAGTTCATATGTTAAAACCATCAATTATAGTATAGGTTCAACCATTGCATCAAGTGACCCAAGAAACTATTGGTCTAAGGATTAATTGATGCTACAAATATATGATTAACTCACCATATATTTTGGAGATTTGATCTGCCATCATTAGTGACCATTAACTCACCATAGGTTGTTACATTAACACTATATTCATTAATCAGCATCAAATATTAAGCTAATTTCATCATTGATTGATAACATTATTAGGGTACTTAATGGTTGATCATTAAACTTCTAATTGATACAAAACCTGATCTAAGGGGGTGACCATAGGTTGTCACCATCATCTGACACCTTTTATCCCAACCATCAGTTGTCATGAAGACAACACCATAGGGTTGCTACAATGGTACCATCATCGGGTCATGGGTTGATAGAAGAGGGTAGCGATCCAGTGAGAAACATCCCACGGTGAGAGCATGAGAGGCACTTGAATAACTACAAATTCATAACTGTTTTTTAAAATACAACCATATAGATGGAAAAAAATATCAGTTCATTTACCTTTTTGCAAAACATCATTGTGATCAGACATTATTTACACGTCTATATGTATAATATACACTTTTTACATCCAACGGTCGACCTGAAATTCAATATAGAGCGTCGAAAAATATTTGGTTGTTGTGAATGATCTACAAATTGGATGGTGATAAAATTTTATAGGAAGGTAGATAATAAGGTATACTTGTAATATGTATAGTTGGATTATGAAAAATTGATCTATGTGGAGAGTTATTCAAATGCCTCTCATGCTCTCACCAGATATGTTTCTCACTGGATCGTTGCCCTAATAGAAGAAATTAGTTCTAAACCCTAAAATTGACCATTGGTTGATACGTGCTTAGCACCATAGGTTTGTAAAACCAACCCTATCCAATTCATATTATACCTTAGGAATAGCATACACATGATCACAGGTTTGTCTAGAACTAAAATCAGAATAGGGAACATTATAAAAATCGAAATCCAAGTCAAGCATAGCTTTTTAATGCATGGATCATCATTTTCAAGCAAGAACATGAACTAGAAAGCTTATGGTAAGCAATAAATTTGGAGAAAGTTATAATACTTGCCTCTAATGAGAAGATGAAACTCCAAATAGAAGAAAACTCGAGCAGCTAGGGTAGAAAAACCAAGCATAAGCTACGAACTCGTCCATCTAGCACCTTTCTTCATCAAATGAGCAAACCCTAAGCATGAGGAGCAAGAAAGGTAGGGTTTTAGAGCTTTAGAGCAATTTCTACCATGGAACAACAAGGTTCCGACCTAGAGAAAGCTAAGAAGAAGGATAAAAAATAAATAAATGGAGTAAAGAAGGGAATTCTTAGTCTTTTAGGTCAAGATCACTAGAAGGAAACTTTTCAAACCCTAAAAGGAAGTCAATAGCAACCCTAGATCCTTTTTCCAAGAAGGTCCCCAATTTCTTCTTCCTTGGACAGGAAAATTCACAGCAGAATAGAGGGAGAATGAGGTTGGGAGAAGGATGGAAGTGGTGGAGAGAAAATGGCTCATTTTGGTGCTTGGGGATCAGTATATGAAACTTTAAGATAAAGAAAAAGAAAAAGTTGAAGTTTTAGTATCTTTCCAAGTATCCATGGCCTTAAACGATTAAGAATATACAAGAACACACACAAGAATCTTCCCTACCGTCCATAGAGACATGCTTATCACTCGTTTCTTGAATTTCTAAGAAAAACAAATAACTCATTAGTCGATAGCTACTAAAGGTAGCTCATCCATGAAGGGGTAAACACCTTCAAACCAAGGCTTAAATAGGTGCCCCATGTCTTAAAAAATGCAATAATGATGATAAAATATCCAAGGAACATAATTCAAGTGATAAATTGCAAAGAAAACCTCTCAATTGGGTAAATTGTAGAAAAGTCCAAAATGTGTATAAAATTGCAGAACTTTCTCAAACAATGTCCAAATTGGACCAAATTTGAAACTTAAGCTTGTATTATGATTTCAAAGAATATCACAAGGTTATATTAGGGTTATAAGAATTCAATTATGATTATTAAGCTTATTCAACTCATTAAGCAAGTTTAGGGGCCTTACAATTTACACAATTCTCTATAGAACATCACAATCTTGCCATGCCTCATTAGGGCTCAAAATCACCACATTACACATATGTTACTTAAGTTGGCATAGCATTTGCAACTAAGAAATATAATGTCCATAGGATCACCAATTAGGATTACCTCATAGGAGAGAGAAATACTTTATTAACAAGTTAACTAGTCAAGCAAGCTAAGCATTAACACCATATACTCAAAATTAGAGTTAATTTTCACATTGTAAATGGATTTAGAATTTCAAAATAGAAATTAACATTTAACCCTAGATATCATCATTTCCAGTATTCTTGGAATAAATTATGTCAACCGTTATCATCATAAGGTATTCATAATAGGTAAGCACACACTCAAGAATTCTCATTGAACGAAGGAAATGCTAGGTCACAATTCTAAGTGATCGAAGAAAAGCAAAGCAATAGCAATCCTCATCGACTGAAGACAACATCAAATCTTAGTGATTGAAGAGATGGATCACATAACCATTAACCTAAGGGGATAACATCACCCCATTCGATTGAAGGGAAACCAAGTCATGCGACCGAAGAGAATCATCATCACTTCATTGACTAAAGAGGGAGTTCCACCCATTATCCAACACATGGATCAAGTCATAGAGACCACAACACATCTCATCATAGAGACCACAACGTATCTCAACATGGTGACCAAAAGATCTAGGGTTATGGATATAGCAACCAAACCAAAACCCTGATCTTCCATTACCATCATGGCCTTAGAGGCCATAGGAAAATAAAGAAACATGGTGACCGAAATAGGTGGTGTAACATTAAGAATGTGAAGAGTCACCAAAGTGAAAAACACATGAAGAAGATGAAAAACATAACCCTAATATCTAGACTACACAAGGGTCAACATAGACACCATGATATGAGAGAGAAAACCAAATGTTAAGTTCATATATTCAAGAATCAAAACCTCCATCTCTAAGATAGAAAACATGATCATGATAATTTGGATAAAATCAACATTCAACATGTGCATGCATGCACCAACATGTCCACCATCCACTAGATCTCGGGTACAAGAATTAGGGTTTAAGAAAAAGATTTAATCTATACAAGATAACCACATAATCAAAAACTATAAATCAAGATACCTTCACTAAAAACGTATAATCACATTTTAGAGATAGAATATTAACATGTGAGATGAGTACAACAATAATTAAGGGAAAATTTATATAACTCGCCTTGGATTATGATGAAACAACTTCTAACCAAAGATGATCCAAATAAGATGGAGAGACCTAGCTTGATCACCTCCACAGACAAGCTAGTCACCACCTCAATAGAGAAGCAAACCCTAGGTTAAAGAGCAAGAAAGAGAGAGCAAGCTTATAGGCTGAAAAGAACAAGATAGTGAGAGGAGATTTCCAACTCAACCCAATGCTACCATGGAGACCCATGGATTTGGTTAAGAAGAGAGGAGTTCCTCAATAAGGACCACCATGGAGGACCATGCATTCGGCCAAGAGGAAGAAGAGATGGGTAGTGTTTAGAAGAAAATGAAACCAAGAGGACAGATCACTTACCAAGATCAAAGAACACCAAAGGAGAGTTACTCCAACCCTAGATCACCACATGCAAGGGTTCAACCACCATGCTCCAAGGTTGAGCTCTTCTCCACCAACAAGATCACAAGGGATGATCTCCAAGGATGAGGAGAGAAAGAGGGTGCAAAAGAAGGGGTATATATATCAAAGGGTAGAGAGCTGGAAGGAAGGCTAAGTGTCCTACCAATCATGCCACTTGTCCATCATATAACACACATGCTAGCACTAAACACATGCACGCATCAAGGGTCCTTAATACCATGTAAGATCATAGACCACCCTGGTCTAGAGGGTCCATCGGTCAAAGGAGAACTAATCCAAAAACTCAAACGGTCAAAGAGAAAACCAAGGAAAAGCCTCGACGTCACTTGGGTCCAAGATACAATCGGTCGAAGGGAACCCAAGGGACACCCAAACCTCATCAAACATAGAAAGAAAGGTTGAAACAACCTCTAGGTAGTCACTAAAAACCAAATTTGAAGCTTCAACATACAAGTAAGGTCAACCATCTATATTAGGCATATAAGCAAAACCTTAAACATCAACACATGGTGTCAACATCTCTCTCCTCATTATATCAAGGTGAAATAAAATTCCCAAGGGCTCCAACAAGATGCCAAAGTATGAGAGACACATCAAGCATGTGACAAATTGCTAAACCCTACACCTAGGTGAATTACAACTTGGCCCACAACAACACACATATATCATAACTAGCTGATAAAACATACAGACTGGACCAAACTGAAAAGACAAGCCTATCTCATTTTATTAAGGCACATCACATGCTTAAATTAAGGTTTCAAGCATCTTATTATGTTAACCAAGCAAGATCAAGCAAAAGCTAGGTCAAGTGTCTTTCACAAATATTTTCCATGCCTTCTTATAACTTATCTTCGAATCCAATATGGCATTCATTTTTTGATAATTTGTTTTAAGCTCTTATCATGCACAACACTATAATCGAAATGATCATATGTATAGTATAAGATGATGAAATTTGGTGATGATTAGCATTCAAGATGCCACAATGACATCTCTATTCCAGTGCTCTTTTTTAATCATATGCAAGCTCACAATCCTTTTGGAAAAATGATAGCACAACCTTTGAGGGAAATTTTTTGGTGCACATATTAAAATAATCATTCTAGTAGCTGAATGAATTGTCTTACATGAAGTAGTTATTTATCAGAAATTCATGTAACTCATGTCATATAACTTTTTTTATGAAACACAAGTACTTTCTTAACATCATCATTGATTAAGATGATTTTTATATATTATTTAGGTGTACAAAATCTAAAACCCATCATCATCCTAAAATAAAACATATTTGTGTGCAATATTGATATCTACCCACTAAGTTGTAATTTATTTGGGTGCAATCATAGAAGCTTTACTTTTATTAATGATGTATTAATCTAGCCCTAGATCATTAAATTAATTGTGATCTAGTTATGTCTCTAGGTGATCACTAGTATGTGTTAAGGAATAGAGACGACAGAGAAGGTAGCATAAATAAAAATTTTGTCCCTATTCCTTTGCCTAAAGATCACGTCAACAATGATGTATCTAGAAAAGAGGGTATCAAGAGGTATACCTGGTATTGGAGCAAGTCCAGCAACTACTCTTGCTCATGTGATGTGTATTATTCACGAGACACACACGGATAATTGGCAACAATAACCTCCTGCCGTAGCATCAAGGATGGTGGTGGTTGTTGTCCTCTTGGAATGGCAACAGCGGCCCCGATGGCTCTACATAGTCCATGTGGACCATCAAAAACTCCATGTTGTGCTACCATGACAACGAGAAGGAGTTGTCCCTTTGAACATCAACGTGCTAGCATTGACTTACTTTCCCTTTATGTCTCTCCCTTTTATTAGTAAGACATGCTCGGGCTCTCACGTTACCATAACTGTGAGAGGACAAAAATCATCACAACTTATTGTTGTATATTCTGAAAGAAGGTCATTGGTAAGATTCCCAGAGCAATCGGGAGTCAAACAGACATATTTTCACATATTTTTGGCTATTGCAAGTCATGAACCAGTTGGTTCACTTCTAAACTAATCAGTTCAAAACCTGAACTGGGCAATTGACTTCTGAACCAATTGATTCATGTGTGAAATGGCCAATTCAACACTTGAATTTGCAATATTTCCTATTTAAAAACATATTATCTTTCAATGTGATGATCAATGCACAACATGACATCAACATCAATCCTTGATACAATCATACTGATCATTTCACATTTTGAACTAATTGGTTCACTTCTGGATTGGTCGATTCATATTCTGAACTGGTTGGTTCACTTCTGAATCGATCGATTTAAATTTCAGTGTAGCCAATGTTTAACCAATGTTGTTTAAATTGAATAACTAAACACTTTAGTACTCAAGCTAAACCATATTCATGGGTAAAATCATTTTCCAACTGTATCCTATGTGTGTGAACCTATAGGTTCCAAATTTTGGCATTGAATGTGCATAACTAATTATGAGATCACATGCAATGAGAGGTATCTAGCAACACATCATTTCTACCTAAGTAACTGGAAATTTGGAGAACAACTTCGACCTAAAATTTTTGGCCAATGTTATAGTGATCGTATAGTTCCTTTCTCTCTAGTATTCAAATTTAACACAAGGCATTGAATCATCATCCTGTCAAAGCTCAGTCCATGTTTCTTGAACTAGAGAATACTGTTGTGATACATGTGAGCTCAACATCTTATATTGACTCACATGAGCATGGTCATACTTTTCTCAGTTTTTTTTATCATGTGGCCAGGATATCAATCTCCAATAGGAGGGAAAAATCCCATCTACATCCCTCAAAGTCAAACCCCATGTGTCACAACATACCCGATCACCATCTTCATAGCAACTATTATTCGAGGTTACATTGGGTGATGTCAAAGTTCATCGAATGACATGTGGTGAGAGTAGTGATTTTAGGTCTAAGAACCATGATCATCACTATCAATATGAGAGATCACTCTGACTACCATTTATTAGTTCCATGTATCACTCTCATGGTGGGCATGTTTGGTACACTGTTCCCTAGAAAATACCTATGTGGTTGGTTTGACATCACATATCATGACTAATGATATTATATCATCAACCAACACACATTCTAGTCTTACATATTACTATTGTCTATTTTGATTCCATAGTAACATCTGACCAGGGACATACCAATAATGTATGTACTCTTATCATGCATATGATCTCATTGTCCAGATCCTAAACCTAAAGAGATATGTCATCATTTTGTAGAGATATATTATTTTACATCATTATATCATAATTGAATAAAATAGAATAAATGGAATTGCCTTTTATCATTATTATCAAATCAATTACATCATCCACATTACAATTACATCAATTCCCTCTCTTTGAATCCCGCATGTTGAGCCTCTTCAGCACTTTGTCAATGTATGTACTTTCACTTAGGGCAAGAAGCCTTCTAGATCTATATCTACTGATCTTGATTCCTAATATATATGATGCTTCACCTAAAGGTACTTCCCAACCAGTTCTTTACCATTGTAAAGTAGAGATGTCATTCCCTATCAATAGCATGTCATCTACATACATATGAGGATTAAAATTATGCTCCCACTAACCCTTTTGTGCACACAAGGTTCATCTTCATTTTAACTAAAGCCAAACTCTTTGTCTGTCTCATCAATTTGAAGATTCCATCTCTGAGATTCTTCTTTAGTCCATAGATTGACCTTTGTAGATTACAAAATTTATTGATTTCCTTTAGATTTATAAGATCCTCAGGTTGTGCATGTACACATCCTTAAGAAGATTCCTATTAAGGAAAGTGGTTTTAACATCCATCTACCAAATCCCATAGTCAAGATAAGTTGCAATGGAAAGCATGATCCTGATGGACTTAACCATGGCAACTGGTGAAAAAGTTTCATCACAGTCAACACCGTAAACCTGTTTGAAACCATTTGCAACCAATATGCCCTTATAGGTTTTTACATTACCATCCATGTTGGTCTTCTTCTTGAAGACCCACTTGCACCCTATGGGTTCTACCCCTTCTAGTGGATCCACCAGATTCCATACCTTGTTGGTGCACATGAATTCCATCTCAGATCTCATGGCCTCAAGCCATTTCTTAGACTCTATGCCCTTAGTAACCTTGAGTTATATGGTTGGTTCATCATCTATGACCAACTCACCACCTTATTGAGTCACAAGATACCCAAACCTTTCAGGCTCAAGGCATGTCCTACTTGATCTATCAGATTCTTGTGTTACATGAGGAACTTGAGATTTCACAACAATTGGTGAGTCTCCTTATTCCTCTGGTACCTCTACAGGCTCAATGTTTTCTTGTTGGTCTTGACCTCTTTGAGTTCTACTCCCCTCCCATTGATTCCTTTGGAAATAAACACTTTATTGTCATATGGATTATAAAATTAGTATCGCTAGGATATCCAACAAAATAACATTTATTTGATATGGGTCCAATCTTTTTGGAAAATTACTTTCTCACATAAGCTTCACATACCCAAATCTTCATTAATGACACATTGGGACACTTCCCATACCATATCTCATATGGTGTCTTTTGAACTGATCTAGTTGGCATGCACTTAAGTGTAAACATTGTGGTTTGTAGATCATGTCCCTACAAAGAAATTGGAAGATCAGCAAAACTCATCATTGATTGCATCATATATAGAAATTTGTGATTCCTTCTTTTTGATACACTGTTATGTTGTGGTGTTCCAGGTGGATTCCATTGTGATACGATACCATGGTTTTATAGAAGATCCTCAAACTCTTGGCTTAAGTATTCTCCACCTCGATAAGAATGAAGAGCCTTAATACTTTTACCAGGTTGGTTTTATACTTCATTCATGAAATAATTCAAATTTTCAAGGGTTTTTTACTTATGTTTTGTCAAGTAAACATAACCATATCTAATGAAGTCATCAGTAAAGGTAACGAAATACTGATAAACACCACTAGCATTTATTCTAAAGGGTCACACACATTAGTATGTATGATTCCTAATAGATTACTAGACCTCTCACTATTACCAGTGAAGGGATTCTTTGTCATCTTGCCCAACAACCAAGATTCACATGTCTCTATTGATTCAAAATAAAAAGAGTCTAGATAACCATCTTTATGGAGTCTGGACTTGTGTTTCTCATTTATGTGCCCTAGATGATAATGCCAAAGGTGTGTTTGGTTTGAGTTAATGAGTTTTAGCTTTTTTGTATTTATGTTAGATACACGTCTCAAGATCTATCAAGAATAGACCATAGGACATTGGAGCAGTTGCATAAAAGATCCCATCTTTACTAATAGAACATCAACCATTCTTTATAAGAAATCCATTCTTATCCAAACAAGATACATATTTGATGTTCCTAATAATTGTAGGTACATAATAGTAGTTCTCCAACTCTATTATAATCCCACTCATTAGAGATAACACATAGGTTCTGACTACACTGGAAGAAATTCTTGATCCATTAACAACTTGTAGTTCAACCTCACCTTTCTCTACTTCTTTTCATATCCTTCACACGTGAGAAAATGTGTGATCCAATCTAGTATCTAGTACCCAAGTTGAAGAAGTAGTGAAGTTAATATCAATTATGTATATACCAGAAGTAGATATATCTATCCCTTGCTTCATCTTCCTTATTCCTTTTAGGTGAAAAGGACATATTCCTTTTGCACCTACCCTTCTCCTTATCTTGAGTACAAAAGACTTGGACTTCAGCTTAGCCATATAACACTTCTTGGCCTTGCCTTTGTCCTTGTACTCGGTCCCATAGATCACCAATACAAGTTTGTCCTTCTTCATTTGTTCTTTGATATGTAACAACATGACAAGCAATTCTGACAACAATTAACCCAAGTTATTTAAGTGATAACACTTGATAAACTGACTATATGATTCGGGAAATGATTATAGAATCATACTTGTGGCCAGTAACCTTAAGGAAATCCCAGTCTCTCTAGATGCTCCAAATGCACAATCATATTATGCACATGCAGCTCTACTTGGTCTCACTATGTCAGTTTGCACTCAAATAGAACCTTGGAAACATTATACCTATTTTTCTTTACATGTTGTATATGCAACTCATAGTTCATACAACCTGACATAAGGTTCTTGATGTCTAAGACATCACTGGCATGCTTCAAGTTAGCATCCATTTCAATCTTAGGTGAACATGGAGTGGGTTTCACTGGCACTGGTGTTTCAGGGACATAGAGAATGCTTCTCAAAGTACTGAACTAGTTATGAAAGTTTACCCGTTTAGATTGTTCTTCGCAAGGGCCAATCACACAATTAGTGTATTTTCTATTTATTTCTACAACATTAAAATTTTCACTTTGTCAAAAAACTTCTGATTTGATTATATAATATTGATGATATCAATTAGACCTTTAATAATTACCGATCCCACTACTTTATTCAAATTTATAGCCCTCACTACCAATCCAGAGAATTGTAGTGTACAATCTTCTAGTGCGCAAATATCCAAAATATTTAAGTTATTACCCAGTTAATGTCGGTGTCCATAACCAATTATTAAGGTAGGGAACATTTTCCAATTGCATCTCATGTAATTCTTGGATAGATAGTGTGCACAACTAGTTATCACAATGAATCTATATGATTCTAGGCACTTAATCTCATTAAGGTCACCTAGACAAGTCTGACCCATTAGCCAACATGATAATAATGCACCCTACTTGGTAGGCCCACATAACTACCATCACACTTCCACGAGATAGATGGTGCCCCACGCTTGGCATGCCCATGCTTGGACGATCATGCTTTTAATATGTGTTGCTTATGGAAAACATCTAAGACTTAATATTCATTAAGGGCTTTATAAAAAAGTACATATACATATCCAATCACCACATACTTATAGTACGTATTATATACATGCTATATACAAAAAGAAAGAACATGCAATCAGAAACATACAATGGTCATACTAATGCAATTCTTTAGAGACAAAGAATTGCTACCACCAAAGGTCATACATCTCATGTAGCAACCTGTACTGAATAATATGTGTTGGCCTGATTGATTGTTTGAACCCTTCAGTCGATTGGTTGGCCTCCATTCAATTTGTCGGCTCCTTATGTCTATTTGCCTCCATGGCTAGTTGATCGGATCATCTCAGCAAAACATCTTCTCTTTCTAAAATAGGAACTCAAGCTATCTAATTTCATATTACATTGTAAAAGGGAAAACTTTGAATTACATTTGAGGGGAGTATAGGAAGAAGAACATGCCATTTGAAAAGGAGTGTACAAACTCGACATGCAAATTATATAACAAAGGAAATAAACTAAACAACTATGCATATACATCCATAGGTTTTGGTCATAACCACATATACATCCACCATCAAAACATTTTTAGGGCAACACATATAGATTGCATATATGTATGAAATCAAATATATATATTTAATCATATGTGGTCCTTAATCACATATTCACATTAATAACTTTAATATTTGCATCGTATGCAATAAAATAAATCTGATCACATCAATTTAGATCCCTGATACACCATAAATTTGATGTGGCTCTAATACCATTATTAGGGAATACGGACGACATATAAGGAAGTAGAAACAAAATTATGTCTCTATTCCTTTACTAGTAGATCCTATCTAGGAAAGAGGATAGAAAGAGGTATAACCAATCACTGGAGCAAGTCCAATGACTACTCTTTATCAGTGATGTACATTTCTTGAAAGAGGCACACAAGCAACTGACGACAACAACTTCGTGGTACAATACCATGCACAATGGTTGTTTTTGTCCTCCTAGTGAGTAGCAACACCCTCCACGCCTCGGCCTAGTCCACACAGACCACCAGGAACTCCACGTTGTGCTTCCAAAGACAATGGGAAGGAGTTGTCCCTTAGAATGTCAATGTGCTATAGTAGACTTGCTCTCTATTTTTGTCTCTCCCTTTTACATAAAAAACTTGTACATTCCCTCACATTACCACAATCATGAGAGGAAAAAAATTGTTAGAGCTTATTGTTGTATCTTATGAAAGCCTTGAGTACCCCTCTATTTATAGGAGGGTCATGGGAAAGGTTCCCAGATCAATCGTCTGTCAAAGAGATGGATTTTCACATGTTTTTGGCTGTTGCAAATCATGAATCGATCAGTTTACTTCTAAATGAGTTGGTTAACATCCAAAACTTGGAGGTTCACTTCGAAATTGGTGGTTCATAAGTGAAATGGTTGATTCAACACTTGAATCGATTGGTTTGCTATATTTCCTATTTGTAGACATATTAGCTTTCAATGTCACAGTTAATGCACAACATGATAATCTGAATTAGTCATTTCACATTCTAAACTTATCGGTTTTCTTCTAAACCAATCGATTCATATTCTGAACTGGGCAGTTCACGTCTGAACTGGTTGATTCAAATTCCAGATTAGTCAATGTACAACCAATGTTGTTTAAGTTAGATACCTAAACACTTTTGTAATCATGTTATACCTTATTCATGAGTAAACTCCTTTTCCAACTATATCTTATGTGTGTGATCCTATAGGTCACAAATTATGTTGATAGTGAATGTCCATAACCAATTTATGACATCACAAGCAATGAGCGGCATTTAGCAACACATGATTGCTACCCAAGTAATTGGAAAGTTAGAGAACAACTTGAACCTACAATTCGTGACCAATGTTAAGTGATGGTATAGTTCATTTATCTCTAAAACTCGATTGAACATGAGGTATGAAATCATCATCCTCTCAAAATTTAATCCATCTTTCTTGACTAGAGAAGACTGTTGAGATATACGTGAGATCCATATCATATATTCACTCACATGATCATGGCCATGCATTTCTTAGTCTTACTTATCAAGTGGCCAGGATATCAATCTCTAATAAGAGGAACAAATCCCATCTACATCACTCACACTCAATCCCCATGTGTCACAATGTACCTAAGCACTACATTTATAGAAACCCTTATTCAGGGTTACGTTGGGTGATGTCAATGTTCACCAAACAACATGTGATGAGTGTAGTGATTTTAGGTCTAAGAACCATATTATCCACTACCACTACGAGAGTTGATTTGACTATCATTTAATGGTTCCATATATGACTCATAAGGTGGGTCTACTTGGCACATTGTTCTCTAACAAGTACCTATATGCTTGGTTTGATATCACATTTCATGACTAATGAGATGTTGTCATCAACAAACACACATTCTAGTCTTATGTATTATTATTGCTTATTTTGCTTCCACAGTAACATCCGACTAGGGACATAACAAGAATGTATGTACTCTTACCTCATACATATGATATCATTTTCTAGGTCCTAAACCTAAACACATATGGCATTGAGTATCATCATTCATTAGACATTTATTATGTTACATCATTATCTCATAACTAAATAAAACAAAATAAATGGAATTTCCTTTTATTATTATTATTATTATTATTATTATTATTATCAAATCAATTACATCATGAAAAATTATAATCATCACATGATTGGCTCTCTGCGATACATACCAACAGTATGATTGTCCTTTTCAAAGTCATGTTCGTTATAGTGAACAATTGCTCATGTTTAGATTATTCAACTTCCTCTATGCTTAGGTTGGATGAGTCAAAATAATTGGCTATATTTACATATCTGTCTACCTCAATGAATAACTCAAAAGTAGTCCCTCTCCACTACCTAATTTAATTCAAATAGACTTTGTTCAATTAAACATAAAGGTATTCAACTAAATATTAATCAAATATGAAGCTAAAAGTTTCATCATTGAACAATTTGACAATCATGAATCGATCACTTTATACATGTAAGAGAGGGTGATGTAGTACTTTTATATCTATGTGAAGTACATTGTGAATTAATTTTTAGTTGTGGAAAATGATTCATAATTTGACATACGAATTGGTCTTCAATAATAGCTAGACTGTGAAACATTGGACAAAAAGTGAGCATCGCACTATAATTTTATTTTCATGTTACTAAATAAATAACCACAGCCTTGTGTAGAAAATTGATAGTATTGTGTTATATATTTTTATGTTACCAATCTAAATAAAATAAGTTCCACTTAGATACGTGTATTCGTGAAAACTAATGCCATTTTCATTTGATATCTAAATCAATAATAATTTATCACACAAGGTTGAGTTTTAAATAACATGATGAGAAACATCTAATACAATTGTGCATGAGTGGGGTAGGAGCTCAAAAAAAATCAGAATAAGGATAAGCTTGCAATTTATACTAGATATGTATACACCAATTACTTGTGAACAAAATGAAGAATTCTAGACTAGATGTATTATGTAAGAGTGTTAAAAATACTAGGGAGTATGGAAAACAAAGAGTAGTAGTAAATTATAGATCTTAGATATGCTAATTTTAGGGACGAAATCCTTTTTAAGAGATGGATTCATTTAACATATCAAGATTCAGCTATCTTGACTTTGAAAATCCTAATTCCTATAATTGAATGATAGAGTTGACCAAGCAAGGTTAACTTATTAGATGACATGCTTGTTTATATATCCTGATATACATATAATGGTCATTTGATGTGTAGTTAACCTATTTAAACCCTAATAAATATTTAATGTACATAATATGAGTAACTCACATATTAATCCTAATTATGAATATGCATGATGATGGTATGGACCAAGAAACCCTGATGTTATGATGAGCGAGACAAATTGAATCTAACCCTGGACTTAAATCTTGCTAAGAAGGAATATGTGAAGTATAATGATCATGTTGACCTAAACCCTAGGTTAGAGCTTTCTAACCCTAATACATGCATCCTTAGTGCTGATTATATTATACTAATGACATTAAGTGCATTAATAATACATCATATGGTAATACACCTAATTTGGACGCAATCATCTAATCATGACTTGGGATGTAAATCAATTCATTGATATGTAATATGTATCATGTTATTGACTAATATACAAATAATGGCTCAAAAAGGGTTAGTAAGTAATTGGATTTACATAAACATGCATGAATGGCTAATGTGGTTTAAATGTGCATCATCAATAATAGGAAGTGAATAAACATGAGTAAATGATTTATGAGGACATTAATGTGAGTAAGAGTGGTAATATGAAAATTAATAGATGTTTAATATAGGTAGAAGTAATTAATGTGACGTTATTGGGTTAATTGTAGACTTAATAACAAATTGGATAAAGTTTAATATTTTTTGAAATAATTCGATATAATTCAAATGGAGAATCAATCCAATTTATTATTAGATATTGAGATAATTGAGTAAACTCTAATAGTGCTAAAACTCATAATGAGATAAATAAGGAATATATTGGATTTTGTTCATAATAATGGAATATAACTCTTTTGATAACAAAGTGAATATAATAAGACACGATTAAAAGAGTAATAAGGGTGATGTAATATCCTAATAAATATAGTGCTAATAAGCCAAAAATATTAATTGTGTTATGTCTCATAAAAGGAAATCTCAAAAGTGAAACCCTTGGCGATCCATGTGAACCTGGCCTATGCATATTTGCTAGTGAAGATTTTGGATTCTAGAGTTAAGTAGTGAAAGTCTTGTGGAAGTACCATGGTATGGTGGAAACAACCTGAGAGCATAGAGATGAGATGTTGCATACTCACCCTTCTCTTTGCTTGAGATTTTGGGGACGAAATCCTTTTTAAGGGGTGGAGTTCGATAACATATTGAAATATAGGTACATCCTTAATTTGTCCCTTTTCCTACATTTTTTCTTTCCTTTATATCCTTTTTGGCCTTGATGTTGAATTTTTAGGAATTATTAGTGGTTTGGAGTATATTTGATCACTATTTGTGCCAATGTGTTGGTTTAGGCACATATACCTCAATTAGTGTTTCAATTAGGATCTAAGATGCAAATTTACCACCTAAGTGAGATATCAAAAAAAAGTTATCCTAGAACTTTCTATAGACTTTTGGGACAAGAATGAGAAAAAGGAATAAAAAGACAAGCCTGAAATAGGATAATTTTACATTAAATGATATAACGTGAAAAACAGAGACAATGTGTAGTAAATGACCAACAATTTATAGAAAGAAAACTCAAAGGATAACTAAGTTAAGACTTGTTTTCCTTGGGTCTGAATTTGCTTGGATGCCATGTTTCACAATTTTGGAATGATAATAATTATCCTTAAATTTAGAAAGGAAAATATGATTTTTTTCTCCAAAATGTCATAAACTCATTTAATGACTACAACAATGGAAACAAATCTCAAATTCATAATCTACATGACAAAATTCGTATATGACTAAATTTTCATCTAATTTGGAAAACCTTGAATGTTCAAGTGTAGATTAGGAGAGAGAGTGTGTGTAGAAGCCCAAAATATTAAATAATGTGTAAAATAATTTCAAAAGAGAAAATTAATGGCAAATTCATGTTTCACAAGTTTAAGTTTGCTTGAGGATGAAGTTTGTCATTAATTGGTTGTTTCTAGATATCTCTAAATTATGAGGAAAGAGAATATAAGATTTAAATTAGAAGAATGAAATAAAATACTTGAGTCTCCAAAACTAAAAACTAATGCAAAAACAAGATTCTACATGCCCTAATTAGGCTAGGTGTCAATTTTCACTTTGTTTGGACCTTGTTTCCACCTTCAATTGATGAGAGAGAGAAAAAGAAATAATTTAATTATCACTTGGTCAATTTTGATTAGGAAATAACATTGAATGTAAAGCATGTCATTTTTATCATCTAATGTGTTCTTTGTTTGTGTATATCAGATATTGATCTGATAGCATGTCGGTTGTCATCAACCATGCGACGAATAATTCAGCAGGTGACATTTTTTGGAAATTTCAAATCCCTATTTCTCTCACCTTTGTGGATCATTTCATGAGATTTCTTCTCCTATGAATTTCTCTCTCAATTTAGCATAGATCCATACCTAACTCATGGCCTATGGTTGTGAATTCTAGAAATGCCTAAAATTTGGGCCACAAGCATCTCACGACCAACTTGCATAAGCCCTACTACCCAAACTTTTAAATCGTTAATTGTCTCTTGAGCTTCTCTACCCCTCGTATTACCTTCCTCCCCTTCTATTTTCCTCTATAGCTTTATGCTCTACTGTCAATATCTCATTAACTAAAGGATTGGTCTTGACATTACGACTCTTCTTCCCCACTTTAGGCGTCATCAACCTCCAATTGCAATGAGTAATAAGGTACTCAAGTATTATTCTTCAATTATGTGTATTCAAATCATCGTAACATTACCTAGTTGGATCTCCCCCAATTCCATGCCCACCTTCTTGGATGCCTAATCACAGTCATGGATGGCATAGGGAAAAGGATGAGCTTTGATTCATTTTACGTATATGCCCTTTCTCATCTTCAATCATTGGTTTCTGTCGTTGAGGGTGTTTTGGTCAATTCATCCTCAGTTTTCTTTGTTTGTTGTGGGTCTCGATGGTCTTTAATCGAGTGACTTTTCCGCACATGATTGGGCCAAGTCAGTAGGGCCTGCACCCTTTCTCTCTCCCTCTCTTGTGATTTCTTGTTTGGCAATTTGGAAAATTGTGATTGGTTAAAATTTGTAAAAATCATAACTTTTTCTCTATTTGTTCAAAATTTCATAAAAATATGTTTTGGAATCAAAAAATGAGTTCTTTCTAATAAAATGTTTCTAGAGTCTTATTCCAATTTTATAGTTGATTTCTGGGAAATCTAATAAATACATGACAACCCCTAAAAGTTGTAACTAATTCATATAAAGTCCAAACAAGGCAAATAAATATGTTTTCTTAACCAGGAGAAGATAAGGAATCATTTAGTTAGGGTTTCATGAACAAAATATGAGGTTTTCAAAAAAGGTCTAAAATTAGAGTTTTCTTTATACATATGTGAATTATAAACCATAATGCATGTGTATGACTTGAACTTAGGAAAAACTAAACTTTGAAATAATTTAGTTGGTGAAAAGTGAGTATCAAGACAATGCATTGAGGTATGTGCATCTTAGCCCTTAAGTTGGGATATTTGTTATCCAAACCTAATTTCCCTAATGAGGCATGAATCAAACCGTAAATTTCCTATTATTGATTCCTTTGATATTTTTTTCGCAAATCTTAATAAATCTATAATTTCTTGGGTCTTAAAGCCCACTTGCCATGTTGCTATTATCTTATGCTTAAACTTTCCATATAATTTCTTTTCAGCATGATGATTTGTTGATTATTCACCTAAGGCAGTGGGACTTTTATACAACCACCCATAGTTGGGAATGTGTTACTCTCCACATATTTATAAATATTTCGTATCTTCGTGGGAATGTGTTACTCTCCACTCACCTATTAGTTGAGGTTTGGTAGGTGCCTCAGTCATACTTAGTTAATGTAGTCTAACTATAATCATGCATGCACATTTTCTTATTGTTTGAATGTTATGGAAAGAATCTTATTTGT
The DNA here is from genome assembly GCA_963693085.1 of Alisma plantago-aquatica. Taxonomy (NCBI): domain Eukaryota; kingdom Viridiplantae; phylum Streptophyta; class Magnoliopsida; order Alismatales; family Alismataceae; genus Alisma; species Alisma plantago-aquatica. Next base: position 224,808,232 of record OY856413.1, read on the forward strand.
TATACGTCGCATACTTTTGACCCTCCATATTCGTGGTTAATCTATACCCTTTATTTTACTTGTTATCCTATTCTTTGTTATTGTTCCTTATTTGACACATACCTTATTTTCTCCTCTTACTGGGTAACCCCAACCATCTAGGCCTAGGACAAGGAATGGTACAAGATCAAGGAGGACCAACCAGGAGTAAATCCAAGGAAAGTTTGTTGGGATGTCTAGGTTGTTGTTTCTAGATCATGAAGTTTCTATTCTAGTTTATTTTCATAAAACTCATGTAGTGAACTTGGATCACAGCTGTGTAATAACTTAGTCTTTTCTTTTTTCTACTACTATTGACATTTATGTATCTGAATCATGCTTATTTAAATGGGATTATGATGCATGCATCCCTCATGATCTAAATTCTTTAAAAAAGAGATGGATGTTGTGTATTTTTTGTTAAATTTTAGTAAGGGGTGATCTCACCTCCTTACAACATGGTATCAGAGGCTGATAGGTAGCTATTAGGGCATAAGTTGAAAGTAAGGGTGTCTAGAAAGGATCAAGGTTTAGGGGATGGCAAGATTTTACTATATCCGAATAAGATAAGATGACTATTTGTTTGGGTATACTATCCCTAGAAGCTAGATTTTGAGGTTTGGTGATATTAATTAGTAAGCAATCGATCTATTTCAGTTTGACTTGCTAGGTCAAACCTTTTAAGGGGTAGAGGGGTAGTAATAGCACCGTATAGATCTTGGATATGCAAATTTTGGGGACGAAATCCTTTTTAAGGGATGGAGTCTTATAACATATCAAAATTCAGCTAGCTTGACTTTGAAAATCCTAATTCCAGTAATAGAAGATATTGTCGACCAAACAAGGTTATAGTTATTAGTTGACATGCTTGTTTTATACCCTGATGAACATATAATGGCCATCTAATGAGTAGTTCACCCGTTTGAACCCTAATAAATATTTAATATACATAATATGAGTAATTCACATATTAATCTTGATTATTGATATGCATGATGATGGAATGGACTAGTAAACCCTAATGTTATGATGAATTAGATAAATGGAGTCTAACCATAGAGTTAAAGCATGATAAGAAGGGATATGTGAGTATAATTATCAAGTTGACCTAAACCCTACCTTAGAGTTGTCAAACCCTAATACATGCATCTTTAGTGCTAATTATATTATACTAATGACATTAGGTGCCTTAATCATACATCATACAGTAATACACCTAATTTGGACTAAATCACCTAATCATGACTTGGGATGTAAATGAATTCATTGATATGATATGTTTCATCTTATTCACTAATATAAATATAATGACTCAAAAAGGGTTAATAAGTACTTACATTTACATAAACATGCATGACGAGCTAATTTGGATTAAATGTGCATCATCAATAATTGGAAGTGAATAAACATGAGTAAATGATTTATGAGGACAATAATGTGAGTAAGAGAGGTAATGTGACAACTAATAGATGTCTAATATAGGTAGGAGTAATTAATGTGATTTTATTTGGGTTAATTGTAGACTTAATAACAAATTGGATAAAATTATCCATTTCATGAAAATAATCTGATATAATTCTAATGGAGTCTAAATCCAATTTATAAATAGATATTGAGATAATTTAGTAAACTCTAGTTGTGCTAAAACTCCTAATGAGATAAATAAGGAATGTATAGGATTTTGTGCATAAGAATGGAATATAACTCTTTTGACAACAAAATGAATATAATAGGACACAATTTAAAGAGTAATAAGGTTGATGCAATGCCTAATAAATATAATGTTAATTAGCTAAAATATTAATTGAGTTATGTATCATAAAAGGAAACCTCAAAAGTAAAACCCTTGGTGATCCATGAGGACCTGACCTATGTGGAGTTTCCTGTAAAGATTCTGGACTCCCGAGTTAAGCAGTGAAAATCTTGTGCAAGTAGCATGCTTTGGAGGAAACAACATTGGATCTTAGATATGAGATGTTGCACACTTAGGCTTCGCTTTGCTTGAGATTTTAGGGACGAAATCCTTTTTTAATGGGTGGAGTGTTGCAACGTACTGAAATCTAGGTACATTCTTTATTTGGCCCTTTTCTAAGTTTTTCCTTTCCTTCCAAACGTTTTAGGCCCTTATGTTGAATTTGTAGGAATTATTAGTGGTATGGAGCATATTTAAACACTATTCATGCGAATGTATGGGTTTATGCACAAATTCCTCAATTAGTGTTTCAATCAGGGTCTAAGATGCAAATTTACCACTTAAGCGATATATTGAAAAGAATAATTTCATCCTAGAACTTTCTATAGCCTTTTGGGATAAGAAAGAGAAAAAGGAATAAATATAAAAGCCTGAAACATGATAATTTGGCATTAAATGATATAATGTGAGAAATAGAGATAATGTGTAGTAAATGGGCTAAACTTTTTAAAAAGAAATTCAAAGGATAAATCTAAGTTTAGATTCATTTCCCTTGAATCTGAATTTGCTTAGATGCCAAGTTTTAAAATTTTGAAATAATAATAATTATCCTTCAATTATTTGAAAGGAAAATATGATTTTTTCTTCAAAATATCAAATTACTCTTTTAATGACTATAAAAGTGGAAAAAATCTTAAATTTGTAATCTACATGAAAAAATTAGCCTATCAGTGAATTTTCATCTAATTTGGAAAATCTTTAATGTTCAAGTGTAGATTAGGAGGGATAAAGTGTGTAGAAGCCCAAAATATTAAATAATGTGGAAAATAATCTCAAAAGAGAAGATTAATTGCTAATTTGTGTTTTACAAGTTTAAGTTTGCTTGAGGGAGAAGTTTCACATTAATTGGTTGTCTCTAGATATATCTAAATTATGAGGAAAGAGAATATATTATTAAACTTAAAATAATTAAATAAAATACTTGGAGTCTCTACGAGTGAACATTAATGCTGAAATAGGATTATACATGTCCTAATTAGGCTAGGGGTCAATTCTCACTTTGTTGGACCTTTTTTGCACCTTCAATTGAAGAGAGAGAGAAAAGGAAATATTTTAATTGTCACCTGGTCGAATTCGATTAGGAAATAACATTGAATGTCACACTGGTCATTTTTTTATCATGTGATATGCACATCATTTGTGGCGTTCAGATCCCAATCTAACGACACTCGGGTTGTCATCAACCTCGCGATGGATAAGGAAATATGTGTCATTTTTTTGGAAATTGCAAATGTTGATTCCTTTCACCTCCGTGGATCATTTGACAAGATTTCTTTGCCAATGAGTTTCTCTCTCAATTCTTCACACATCCATACCTAACTTGTGGCCTATGGTTATGAATTCTAGAAATGCTTAAAATTTAGGCCACAAGCATCTCATAGACAACTTGCATAAGCCATACTACCCAACCTTATAAATAGTTAACCCTTTCCCTAGCTTCTCCACCTCCTGCATTACCTTCTTCCCTTTTTATTTTCCTCTATGTGTTTGTGCTCTACTGTTAATAGCTCATTCATCATCGGATTGATCTTGACATTGTGACTCTCCTCCCGGACTCTAGGCGTCATCAACCTCCAATTCTACTGAGTGGTAAGGTACTCAAGTATTGTTCTTCAATTTTGTGTATTCAAATCACCTTAACATCACCTAGTTGGATTCCCCCAACTTTCTTACTGACCTTCTCGAATTCCTACTCATAGCCATGGTTGGTGCAGAGAAGGGTACGAGCTTTGATTAGTTTTATGCATATACCCGCACTCGTCTTCAATCTTCATTTTTACTCACTGAGGGTGTTTTGGTCATTTCGCCCCCAATTTTCTTTGTTTGGTGCGGGTCTTTGACTGAGTGGGTTAGATTCACCCAATTGGGCCTAGACAGTAGGGCCCAACCCCTCTCTCCCTCTCTCGTGATTTCTTTTCTTATTTTGCATATTGGAAAATTGTTATTGGTCAGAACTTGTAAAAATCATAACCTTTTCTTTGTTTGTCCAAAAAAAAATCATAAAATTATGTTTTAAAATTGCAGAAATGAGGTCTTTCTAATAAAAATGTTTCTACAGTGTGATTCTAATGTTTTCATTAGCTACTTTTTGGGAAATCTAATAAATACATGAAAAACCCCAAAAAATTTAATAATTCATATCAACTCCAAATAAGGCAAATAAATATGTTTTCTTGATCAATAGAATATAAGGAATAGTTTGGTTAAGGTTTCATGACCAAAATCCAAGGTTTTCCAAAAAGTTCTAAAATTATTGTTTTCTTTATACATATGTGAATTATAAACTTTAATACATATGTATGACTTGAACTTAGGAAAAAGTGAACTTGGAAACAACTTAGTTGGTGAAAAGTGAGTACTAGGACTCTAACTTGAGGTATGTGCATCTTACCCCTTAAGTTGGGCATGTTTGTTATCCAAACATAATTTCCCTAATGAGACATGAATCAAGCCCTAAATTTCCTATTAATGCTTCATTTGATATATTTGCCTCAGATCTTACTAAATCTATCATTTCATGGGTTTTGAACCGCACTTGACATATTTCTATTATTTGATGCTTAATCTTGCCATATAATTTCTTTTCAACATGATGATTTGTTGACTATTTAACAAATGTAATGGTACTTTTGTACAACCACCAATATTTGGGCATGTGTTATTTCACCCAGGGGAATGTGTTACTCTCCCCATTATATAAATATTTTTTAGGTGACTGGGAATGTTTTACTCTCCCCTCACTTATTTGTTGAGGTTTGGTAGGTACCTCAGTGCTACTTAGTTAATGTAGTCTATCTATAATCATGCATGAAAATTTACTTATTTTTTGACTATTATGGACGAAATATTATTTTTTATATGCCTGACACTTTTGACCCCCATATTCTTGGTTAGTCTATACCTTTATTTTCTTTGTTAACTTATTATTTGTTCTTGTTCATTATTTGAGACATACCTTATTTTCTCCTCTTGTTGGGTGACCCCAACCACCCATGCCTAGGACAAGGAGTGGTACAAGATCAAGGAGGACCAACCCAGGAGTAGATCCAAGGAAACTTTGTTGAGATATCTAGGTTGTTTTTTCTATATCCTAAAGTTTCTTTTATAGTTTATTTTTGTGAAACTCATATAGTGAAATTGGATCAAAGCTGTGTAATAACATAGTCTTTTCTTTCTGGGGCTACTAGTGACATTAATGTATTTGAATCGTTCTTATTTAAATGGGATTATTATGCTTGCATCGCTCATGATCCAAATTCTTTGAAAAAGAGATGGATGTTGTGCATTTTCTGTTAAATTTTAGTAAGAGGTGATCTTGCTTCCTTACACAATTGAGTAGAGTGAAAAAGAAGTGAAGAAGAATGGCTTATTGATAGTTTTTTGTTGTGTAAAATATGCATATATGTTGACATATTAGAGCTAGTACCAAATATAAAAAATGGGCACATGATAGACATGATTAAAATAGTCATTTTGGCACATTAACTATGACATAATTAGTTATTTGTAATCGGATGGATGTGTCATTCAGTTTGTCACATTTAGTGCCACCTCAGTGCATGCTAGAGGACTTAGAATTTACATGTAGTGGGCAAAAAACTAGGTTATAGGGCTTAGATCTTACACATTGAGGGCAATAAACTAGGCTAGAGGTCTTATAATATCTTAAGGGGGCTACATCTATGGACTTCACCAACATGCATCCATGATCTTATAAGATTTCATCTCTAAGTGGCCTTCGTATTGTCCAATGATGGCTCCATGTTGGTCTCTAGTAGTAATAATGAGTTTAGGTAAAAGATTTGTTCGATGGGTTTGGGTAGGGGTATTTAGAGGTAAGATGGAAGAGAGAGAAAGTGAAAGAGTCCAAGATAGTATTTCCATCAATCAAAGGTCTAGTTATTTCATTGGTTTGTGTTTTGAAAACATGCTTTGGTTGATAATTGATGAAAATCAGGACTTCTATTGGTTGACAATCACCCATATGTTTCATTTGTTCAATGATCACTTAAAAATTCCTTCCGTTTATGACAACCTAGAACTTCCATCAATTTATGACCACCCACAACTTCTGTTGATTGATGATCACCCAGATCTTCCATCCATTTATGACCACCCAAAACTTCTGTCATTCTACAATCACCAGAAACTTCCGTCAGTTTACAACCACCTAAAACTTTCTTCGATTGATAAATATGTAGAAATCCCATTAGTTTTCAACCACCTAGAACTTTTATTAGTTGTCAACCACCCACAACATCCATTGGTTTTCAACCACCTACAACTTCTATTAGTTGACAACCAGGAAAAACCTACATGGAAAAGGTATTGGTAGGTGTGATTACCACAACGATGACACTAGTCTATTATAAGGGGTTGGTAACTTATGCAACAAGGCTCATATGCATATAAATAAGATAAGATTTTACCAAATTATAAAAGAACACCATGTAACAAGATATACATATATTAAAATTGTAGTTAGACCCCTAAAAATGGAAAGTCAAATATAAGTCTAGATATATATACATAATAATTGAAAAAATAGAGAAAACAAAGTTGGGATTGTCTCAAATTTGAAATGTAGCTTCATTAACTCATTTAAAACATAATATAATGTTTAATTAAAAATCTAAGAACCCAACTAAGAAAAACAAACATATTTAAGAATCAATCCAGGTCAGGGTGTTACATGTTTGATTAGTTAAATTTGATATCTTAACTAGTTAAAGTTTTTTATTTATACAACACATATTTTGTGAAAGCCAATTTTAGTGATGGAAACCTAGTTTAATATTCATATCTAAAAGTGTGATAATCTTATACAATAATGAATGATTGGTTTTAGTGATTCATTTGGCAATTCACATCTCTTGTTGAATATTTTCTTATATACATACAAATATTTGAGTGCATGATGCAAAAACTCTAGATTAGATACTTATAGTGAAATCAAGGAGTTGTTATTCTATTTCAAGAAAATAAAATGACATATCTTAGTTAGGGACCCTATCAATATTATACTCCAATATAGGAAGTAATGAATGAGAATGAATGCACCATCAAACATGATTTTTATTTGAATATTAAAAAATGTAATATGTGAATGAACTACCAGAAACCCTTAGAGAAGGGTACTCAGTAAGTCAAGCATCCAGATTACAACTATCAATGAGTTCAATTCTATAATACACATACTTGGTGTTGGGTTTTGTGGGATAGAATAGGCAGCAGAAACAAAAATTGTATCTAACCACAAACTCATAACTAGTCGATCGTATCAACAACTATGCAATAGGAAAGATGGTTTAGCAAGATATATCTATTCCTAAGGCTTGCTTAGTGACAATACCTCACAACTAGTATAGCCTTCAACCACCTAGTCTTCGACGGTGTCTGTGCAAATCCTGCTCTTGACCTAGATTGTGGTTGACGGTCGTCCTCCTGAGCAGCATAAATCTCCCACCTCTTTAGATAGTCCACACAGACTACTGGGAACTCTATTCGTCCTAATGGACAGACTAGAAAGAGTTATCCCCTTTTGTCGATGTACTAGTCACCGACACACTCTCCCACCACCAGTCGCTTTTCTGTAGTTGTCTTTCCCTCGTTGTTACTAACTGGACGGAAAGAACTTGCTTGGGCTCTCTTGGTTACCAAAACTAGAGAGGACAACAACTTTACAAAGCAACTGATGATCTAAGTTGTATGTTCTAAGAAGTCCCCTGTACCCCTCTATTTATAGTAGAGGGAAGGGTCAAGGTTCCCGATCTGTGTGGGAGTAGAAGGGTCCAGATGTTCCACAAGTTGATTGTACTGCGGCAGGCGAACCAGTCATTTCATAACTGAATCGGTCGTTTGGGTAGGTGAGCCGATCAATTCACCTAGTGAAATGGTCATTTCACTTCCTAGACTTACCTACAATTGACTTTCCTTATTCGTTTCTAATTAATGCAAAAGATTAATTATTGTCCCAATAGAATTGAACAAGAGAAATGAGGATCTTTTCTCACAAACGAGGAAACCCAACACATGCTCATTTGGTCCACATGAATGCCAATTGTCTCATTGACTATGAGCCAATCAGCTCACCCAGTGAACTAGTCAGTTGGTGGTCTATGTTGTGCAAAACTCACTCAATGTAGTTCTTAATGAATTTGACACTCTAATCAGTTGATTCAACACTTGAACTTGATGATTCTGAGTCAAGTCTATTGATTGTACTGCGGCAGGTGAACCAGTCATTTCATAACTGAATCAGTCGTTTGGGTAGGTGAGCCGATCAATTCACCTAGTGAAATGGTCATTTCACTTCCTAGACTTACCTACAATTGACTTTCCTTATTCGTTTCTAATTAATGCAAAAGATTAATTATTGTCCCAATAGAATTGAACAAGAGAAATGAGGATCTTTTCTCACAAATGAGGAAACCCAACACATGCTCATTTGGTACACATGAATGCCAATTGTCTCATTGACCATGAGCCAATCAGCTCACCCAGTGAACTAGTCGGTTGGTGGTCTGTGTTATGCAAAACTCACTCAATGTAGTTCTTAATGAATCTGACACTCTAATCAGTTGGTTCAACACTTGAACTTGATGATTCTGAGTCAAGTCTATTGATTGAATGTTTAATTGAGAACTTGAACACTTCAATAATCAATCTGAACAACATTCATGGATAAACTCCTCTTCCAGGTTAATCCTATGTGTGTGACCCTATAGGTTCCATTTCACATTGGCAGTGAATGTCCATAACTAACTTATGACATCACAAGCTAAGAGTGGTGCCTAGTCGCACTAGTGCTACCCAAATGAAAAGGAAAGTTGGAGAACAACTTTCAACCTACAATATGTTATTGGTGTTACAGTGAATCTATAGTTCCTTTGTCGCTGATATCCGGATTGAACCTGAGGCATGGACTTGTCATCCTCTACAAACATCCAATCCATGTTTCTTGACTCAGAGTAGACTATCTTAGATATATGCAAGCTCAATATCATATATTGACTTACATGTGCATGACCATGCATTTCTTAGTCTCACTCCTCAAGTGGCCAGCATATCACACTCCCTTAGGAGGGACAAATTCCATATCTATCACTCACAGTCAAGTCCCCATGTGCCAAAGTCACCCAATCATCATCGTTATAACAACCCATATTTTTGGACTGTGTTTGATGATGTCAAAGTGTACCCAACCACATGTGATGAGTGTAGTGATTTTAGGTCTAAGAACCACAGTCACCACCAATACTATAAGAGAGGATCCTCACTAAACAAGTGTGGTTTTCATTCATCACTCTTACGGTGAGTCTTCCTGATACATTGTTCTCTAACATGTATACATTTGCTTGTTTTGATATCATATATCATGACTGATGAGATTCTATCATCAACCAATACACACTCTAGTCTTTTGTGTTATTAATGTCTATGGTTATTTCCATAATAACAACTGACTAGGGATGATAGTCATAATGTACATACTCTTAATATATGTATGATCTCATTGTTCAAGTCATGTACTTGAAGACATACATCATTGAGTATTGTCACTCTTTAGACATCTAACGTGTTATACTATTATCTCAAAAAATAGTTAAAATATATAGATAGAAATTGCCTTTATTATTATCAAATCAAGTATCACATGCATCATCATCATATGATTGTCTCTCTGGGCATACTATACCAATAGACTACCACTTGCACTTAGAGCCAATCACCCACAAATCATATTCCAAGTGATCTTAACATGTCCATCATGTTTCTGCTGAACAAGTGCTTTTATAGAGGGTAAGCAACGTTTGCTTCAAGTCGTTGGATTGCATGTTTCACATCCCCTCATTGTATGATAGCTCATATTAGATGGAAGTGCCATATTATGCTATCTATAATTCCTTTTCCTAACTAGTAGATCCATTATTGTCCCAATATTACTACTCAGTCACCAATGGTCGAAACCTCCCATAAGTTCATCCTTATGAACTTCTAGATCCAAATCATATCCTTTACAATGTTTGTAACACTAAGGTACTCGACTTCTTATTGTAGATTTAATCAATTGTCTTATGTTTGGAACATTTCCAACTAACAATTCTTATTCCAAGGTCAAACACAAATTTGTTATATCGGAAGCTTGCATCGGTGTAACTCTTTATACCCAACTCTTCCTTATTACCATAATTAAAGAACTAATCCTTTTAGTACTTCACAAGTACATAAATATGTCCTTCATGGTATTCCAGTAACTCTTACAGGAGTTTGATAGATATCCATTCATCATTTCCAATACATACGAAATTACTAGATTTCATGTCTTCTTGTCATGTCCAATACATACAAGATGATGAGTTTGTATATTCTTGTCATGTCCAATACATACAAGATAATTAGTTCATAGTTTCTTATCAAGTCCAATACATACAAGATAACAAAATGAGTTCATACATGATAGATCCAATTGTGACCGCATATGGCATCTATCCATGTATTCCTTATTCTTCATAAGAATTGGGACACTTGGCTCTTAAGAGACTAACTCTGTGGAACAAGGACAAGTTTTCTCTCATCATGTTGAACCCTTTCAGCATCTTGTCAATGTATGTTCTCTTTCTTAGGTCAAGAAGCCCTCTTGATCTATCTATATAGATCTTGATTCTTATCTCATAGGATGCTTCTTTAAAACTTTAGAATGCACTATCTTGCCAGATTTTAATATTTGCAGTATAAGGATGTTATTCCCCATCAATATGTGGAATATACATATGCCCCCACTAAATTCTTGTAATCATAGATTTCTTCTTTATTTTGACTAAGTTAAAGTCTTTGACTATCTTATCAAATAGAAGATCCCAGTTTTGAGGTGTCCACTTCAATCTAAAGATTGATCCATGCATTTTCATGGACATTATTTCCATTAACCTACAATAGCAAGCATTATCCTGATGGATTTATCCTTGCTAACTTCTAAAAAGATTTTATGTTCAACACCTTGAACTTGTTATAAACTCTTTGCAACCAAATTACCCTACATGCTAGTCTTCTACTAGAAGACCCAAAAGTACTCTATGGGTTTTACCCCTTCAGGTGGATCAACCAAGGTCATACTTTGTTAATGTACATGGAGTCCATCTTGGATTTCATGGCTTCAAGCCATATCTCAGTTTCTGGCTCTCATTAGCTTCTAGATAGACTGTTGACTCATCTTATGATCAACTCACCACCTTCTTATCCATAAGATATCATATATCATTCAAGATCGAGGCATGTTCTACCAGAACCATGAGTTCTGTGTGTTACTTAAGGAACTTTTAGATTCCACAAAATTTTGTGATTCTCTTTATTCCCATTATACCTCTTTAACTTCAATATTTTTCTTGTTTGTCTCAAACATTTTGAGTTCTACTTTTCTCTACCACTGATTCGTTTAGAACTAGGTTCTCCTCTAGGAATGCAGCCATCCAAAACACTCTTTGTTGTTGGATTTGGATATCAAAGTAGTATTCAATAAAATACCATTTATGCGATTTGTGAAAAAACCTTTTAAGAAGCATTTTTCTTATTTAGGCTTTCAATCCTAATTTTTATAAAGGCATATCAGGACACTTCCCATTCCATGTCTCATATGGTGTCTTTTGAACTAATGGTGCATTGTTTTAGTGTTAAGCATGTACCCAAAAGGAAATTTTAAGTTTAGTTGGTATTCACACTCTGACTTATCAAGGTGTGTTTCCTTCTTTCTGAGACACTTCTCATGATACACCATCATTGTGCTTCAGGTGGAGTCCATCCTGATACATTATCATGATCTTCTAGAAGGTTCTCAAACTCGTGGTTCAAAGTATTTCCATATCAATCATATCAAAATTTAATACTTATACCAAGTTTGTTATGTACTTCATTTATGATGTCCTTCAACACTTCAAGAGATTGATGTTTGTATTTTATTAAATACAAACTACCATATCTACTGAGGTCATCAATAAATATATTGAAGTACTATTGATTACCTTTATCATTTATTATAAAAGGTCTATATACATCAATATGTATAATCCTTAATAGAATATTCATTCTCCCACTACATCTAGTGAAGAACCTTTATCATATTGCACAATGAATGAGATTAGCATGTCTCTATTAGTTCAATAACCAGAATGAGTCTAGATAACCATCATATGGATTTCTAGAAATGCAATTCTCATTTATGCACTACAGATGACTATGCTATAGTCATTCAAGTTTGAGTTATCATTTCATTCATTACATGTGTCAAACACATTTGCCTCTTTAACTATCAAGTATAGTTGATGAGACATAGGCATTTCCATCAAAGATCATTTCTTTAAAATGAAACATCAATTCATTACACTCTTGTCCATACAATATGTATGACGATTTCAATGATGGTAGATGTATAATAGCAATTCACTAATTCTATTATATGTCCATGAATGTCATATTGTAACTGTAATGGTAGAAACTCTTGCTCCACATAGTTTCTAGCTTACTTCTTCTTAGGTCATGAAATGGAGATCTCTATCTCTCTTTCATATTCCTGAGATCCTCTATAAAGGGGTTATTTCCCTTTCCATCTTACTCCTCTCCATGCCTTGAGTGATAAGACTTGGATCTAAGCTTGGCTTCAGAACACTTTTTGACCTTGCTTTAGTCTATGGACTTCACTTTGTTGATCATTATCACAGGTTTTGTTCTTTCTTCATTCATGCTTTGGCATCAATATGCTAAGCACTTCAGACAATGGTTTGTCCAAGTTTCTCAACATCTGATAAACTCGTTATATGATTCACACAATGATTTGTAGAATCATATGTTTGGTCAACTATTACCAATAAGAAATCACAATTGATATAGATGCATAGTCATATTGAGTAATCGTAAAACATAGTGTGTTGACGTGGCTTTGATACCATTATTGGGTTTTGTGGGACATAATAGGCAGTGGAAACAAAAAAAAATTCTAACCACAAACCCATAACCAGTAGATCACATCAAAAACTATGTAATAAGAAAGATGGTTTAGCAAGATATATCCGGTCCCGAGGCTTGCTCAGCAACAATACCTTGCAACTAGTGTGTCCTTCAACCACCCAGTGTTTGACGACATCAGTGCAACTCCTAGTCTTGACCCGGACTATGGTTGACAGTCATCCTCCTGAGCGGTAGAAATCTCCCACCTCTATAGATAGTCTACACAGAATACTAGGAACTCTAGTCATCTTGATGGATAGATTACAAGTAGTTGTCCCCTTCTATCGGTGTACTAGTCACTGACACACTCTCCCACCACCTATCACTTTTCTATAGTTATCTTTCCCTCATTGTTCCTCCATGGATGGGTAGAACTTGCTTGGGCTCTCTCAGTTATCAAAACCAGAGAGTACAATAACTTTGCAGTGCAACATATGTTCTAAATTGTACGTTCTAAGAATCCCCATGTACCCCTCTATTTATAGTAGAGGGCAGGATCATGGTTCCCAGTCTGTACGAGAGTAGAAGGGTTTGAATTCTCCATGAACTAATTGTACTATGGCAGGCAAACCAGTCATTTCATAATTGAACTGGTCATTTGGGCAGGTAAGCCAATTGATTCACCCAGTGAACCGGTTGTTTCACTTCCCAAACTTACCAACAATTGACTTTCCTTATTCCTTAATTCTTGTCCCAATTGAGTTGAACAAGTGAAACAAGGATCTTTTCTCACTAACCTAGAAACCTAACACATGCTCATTTTGTCCATATGAACCAATCGATTCACTAGAGTGAACCAGTCATCTCACTGACCATGAGTCGATCAGTTCACCCAATGAACTGATCGTTTGGTGGTCTAGGTTGTGCAGAACTCAGTCAATTCAGTTCTCAATCAATCTAACACTCTAATCAGTTGGTTCAACACTTGAACTTGATTATTCTAAGTAAAGTCTATTGATTGAATGTTTAGTTGAGTACCGAAACACTTTAGTAATCAATGTAAACAACATTCATCGATAAACTCCTCTTTCAGGTTAATCCTATGTGTGTGACCCTATAGGTTCCATTTCACGTTGGCAGTGAATGTCCATAGCTAACTTATGACATCATAAGCAAAGAGTGGTTCCTAATCACACATCAGTGCTACCAAACTGAAAATGAAAGTTGGAGGCCAACTTTAAATCTACAATTTGTTATTGGTAATACAGTGAATGTATAGTTCCTTTGTCGTTGATATTCAGATTAAACTTGAGGCATGGAATTATCATCCTCTACAAATATTCTATCCATGTTTCTTAACTCAAAGTAGACTCTCTGAGATATATGTAAGCTTAATATCATATATTGACTTACATGTACATGGCCATTCATTTCTCAGTATGGCTCCTCAAGTGGCCAGGATATCACACTCCCTTAGGAGGAACAAAATCCATATCTACCACTCATAGTCAAGTCACCATGTGTCAAAGTCACCCAATCATCACCATTATAAAAACCCATGTTTCAGGCCTGTGTTTGATGATGTCAAAGTGTACCCAACCACATGTGATGAGTTCAGTGACTCTACATCTAAGAACCACAGTCACCGCCAATACTATAAGAGATGATCCTAACTAACCAAGTGTGGTTTCCATGCATCACTCTTACAGTGGGTCTGTCTGATACACTATTCTCTAACATGTATCTATGTGCTTGGTTTGATATCATATATCATGACTGATGAGATTCTATTATCAACCAACACACACACTCTAGTATTTTGTGTTATTGATGTCTATGGTTATTTCCACAATAACAACTGACTAGGGACGACAGTGAGAATGTACATACCCTTAACATATGTATGATCTTATTGTTCAAGTCACATACTTGAAGACATACATCATTGAGTATTGTCACTCTCTAGACATCTAACATGTTATACTATTATCTTAAAAATAGTTCAAACATATAGGAAAAAATTGCCTTTATTATTATCAAATCAAGTATCACATTCCCCATCATCATATGATTGCCTCTCTGGGCATACTATACCAACACTTAGTATAATACACAAAAAAAAGAGATCACTCTAAGATATATATATATATATATATATATATATATAATACAATAATAATAGATACTCTGAACACAAAAGAACCCATCCTTGTAGGTTTATAGGGGAAAGGGTTAAATAGGAAATGTATTATCAAATGTATGAAGAAGTAGCCTGTATATAGAAATAGGAAGTACCCAAAACAAACCAACTAGATATCAATACTACTTCAATTTAGTTGAATATCAAAAAGTAATTTTTGATCATACATGTAGTAGTTCATTCCATTGGAGTTCTAACATTGATTAAAGATTTCAATAATGTCTAGCATGGTTAGTTACAAATCAAGTATATATCCCTTTTAGACCTAAACCTTCTGACATTTACTCTATATTACATTTAGTCCCTTCCAAAACTGCATTACATGGAGTCAAATACTTTTTAGCCTAGAGGAACCCCTCCACATTACTAGGATAGGGGGCATCAAGTTTACGAATGGTGTATAGTGTTGATATGGCTTAAAAGGCAATTTTGATGCAAAACAAGGAGTTTGTAATATTAGGACATGGTTTACCTTGAGACTTGAATGATACGTCACATAGTAGTGATTTTCACTTGGATGGTAAATCCAAGTGAGTTTAGGGGAAAAGAAAAAGAAACTTTTATTTAATTATGCCCAAATAAATAATTTAACTAGTCATATCGGTCAATTCATTCATTTATTCATCATACTAATCAATTGAATCTAGTCAAATCAGAGTCAAGGAAAGGACCAGGGAGAGAATAATGAGACAAAATATTTTTAAACATAGCATATTTCTATTAATGAATGGTATGATTTTGTTTGTAAACTTATGTACAGTAAGTCTCTTAATCTGTATTACTATTATAATTTTAAATTCTATTTGTCAAGAAACAAGTAAGTGCTTATTCTGGTGCTTTAGAGTACTTCATTATTTTACCCATTCACTGAATGAGTATCTCACCCCTTTACTCATAATTTTTTTATGAAAATTCTATGAATTGGAGATGTATGTGTTGGAATTGACATATGATAAGAAATAAGTATCTGATTAGTCAAGTTCATTCTGTCCATATCACTCTAGGTCCTTACACAAAAAGAAGAGAGTTATAAAGGAAAATATGTTAAAACTATTTATTTACTATAATAGAGTACGTATATAATTACCAAGACATGTTTACATGGAAATATGAGATTTAGCATGAATGTTTTAGTTGCATCTTTATTGTTTGACATAATATCAAAGAAATCAATTTTCAAATTCCTATGCAAAGGTAGTCCATATGTATGAAAGTGAGTAACCCAAGAGTTTTCAGTTGGAAAAAATTGAGGGCAATGTTTGTCACATGTTTCGTCCTTAGTTACGCCATGATCTCATGATTAGTGGGTGTTTGATATTTGGTTGTAACATCTTAGTGTTAGAGTTTATGTTAAGTTGTTAGGGACCATTTACTCAATTTAGAACCATAAGTGTGGTGAACATGATTGTAACACCTGGTCCCTCTAATCGAGGCTCTAGTAGAGTTTTTGGGATGATGACTGGCCCCACAGACTACCACTAATCTTAATTGCACACTTTGTCCTCACTCACACGCAAACTAAGATTAACTTCCCATCTGGTCACCCATCCCTGTACTACTCTGGGTTGAGAAATCTTAACCACATAGTTCTTTAGAGATGATTTCCTGAAAAGGAGGTGCACATTGGTGATATGGGTAGTCCAATTTTTCATTTTAATCTCAAATCATGGAATGTTACAATCTCCCCCACTTAGACTCTTGATGTCCTCATCAAGGCTCAACTATATGACCTCATAATATTTACCTATTTCAGTGCTGACTCAGAATGGCCCATGGACACCCAGATCTCGATCAAAAAATACTATCATAAGGGTGGCTACATTATCATGGACAACCATTTCTAACATGTCTGGACCGCACAGCTCAATACTGACATGCCACATGTCCATGTGGGCCCCATCCACTAGACCACATGGCTCAAGACTGACATGCCACATGCCCATGTGGGCCCCACCTATTCAAGGGGTTATGACCCTAATACCATTTGTAACACTTGGACCCACTGTACAAGGCTCTAGTAGAGTTTTGAAAATGATAATTGACCCCATAGACCACCACTAACCTCAATCACATGCCTTGTCTTCATTCACATGTAAACTAGGATAAACTTCCTAACTGGTCACCCATCCTTGTACTACTCTGTGCTAAGCATGCTTAACCATACATATAGTTCTTTAGTGATGTGGTCTCTGAAAAGGAGGTGTGCCTTGGTGATACGGGTAGTCTCATCATTCCTTTTAAGATCATTTTAATTGACCCCTCAAATCCTGAGACGTTACAATAAGATGATATGATAATAACTTTAGGAAATTTTAGTAGTTGGGGTACACTGGCCTAGTATTTGGATACTCAAATGAACTAGTATCTGGTTGTATCTATTCTTATATGTATGCCTAGGCCGTGTAAGCAGCGAGAGGATAGGATAGACAGAAGCACTAGAATTCTCAAAGTTAGAAGGCCACAATGTAATTAAGAAAATAAAGATGTAAATATATAATGTCGTAAATTTTGATTATGATATTGATCAGTGTATTCAAAATGTATATTAATGCTCTTTCTTATATAAATTATATAAATTATATATATATATATATATATATTAGTCAATTACATTCTACTTAATTTGACTCATGTAGTTGTCAATTAAAAATGCATTACAATGGGATAGAACAAAGACGGGAAACAAGCTACGTTGCCAACCCTTTTTGAATGGCAAAATCAATTCTACGAAACACTACATCCATAGATCTTGGGGTCATAACATTACTATGCATAATTTTTTGGACCCTCTTGAGTACATCTACAACCTCAGGTGCCAAGAACCCAAAAGTGTTAAATCTAAAAGGTATGAACATATGTTGATTGTAGATACATGCTTTCTTATGTTTGGCCACTTTGACCAAGGTAGCATTCAAGGCAGCCTATCCCACAATAAAATCTCCACATGTCAATCCCACCAATGGGGAAACCTCTGTTAGATCCACACATTCATGCTTACCTCCAACCTATCCAAAAATAAAGACATCCACTGATCTCAGTGTTGATCTTCCCACATGTGGATCAGTCAAAAAATTCACAGGTGCCTCTTTCTTAGAAGCCACTCCTGCATGTCTAAATACATCATATAGAACATCCCTAACAAGATCATGCCTATAATTGAAACCTGGGAACTCCCTACAATGCACTGCATGCTCTCCTAAAGTGTCTAAGCATGCTTTATGATAGACTAGACATACTTCATCAATAGGGAATAGGGGAACCATAAGATGATATCAAAGGATAGTACGATACTCCACTGGAGACATATGCAGTCCAAGTCCATCAATAGGAATAGCGAGAAGAAAATCTTGACCATGCTCTTCTTGCAAGCACTTTAAAATAGCTTTTTGTCTAATTGTTATGTCAAACTTAGCATCCATGTCCTTAACAATTTTACTAAAAAGAGCACTCGTCAAATGATGTTGTGCTTTAGGGGTGACGGTGTCTTTATTAGAAAAATAGTTAAGATCGAAAGATGGAATGCTGACACGAAGATCATTCAAAGAAGAATAAAAATTAGAGTACATATTGCATATCCCACTATCTCATAAAATGTGATCTTAGAGCACCTATGATTGGGCCATGGAGGCCACAAAAGCGTATGAAGAGGCCTCTATTGCCGAGTGTAGCCCCAGGACACCGAGTCTAATGGGTAAAGAAGTGACCTGCCATTGGAGGTCACCAAAGAAAGGACCTCCACATACTACAATGTCCTCAATAGCCCCTCGTAGCCCTTTGTCAAACCACCATGATGCCTCCTCTAAGACAAACATAAGCTTTGCAATACCAATACAAGATTGGAGTAGAAGAATCTTACTTTGTGGATGTAACAGCGGGAGAGGATACATCAAGTCAATGACCTTGGTATCCCTCTTCATGGTCATATCCTCAATAAAACATTGTCCCTACTAACAACTCCTCGAAGTAACTTGACTCCCAACAGAGGCCTCCCAATATCCGTAGAAAACAACCCCTTATCAAGCTTCCTACCATCACAACTAGGCCAAAAGCGCTCAGTTTTATGAATATTCAAAACAAGCCTTGGCCATGGACCACTGCGTTGAATGATGTCAAGTGCCTTAGATACCTCCAATGTATCATCGATGACAGTCTCATCATCAAGTTACCAAGCATGGAGAAGAAGCATGCACTTGTCTCTGATCTCATGAATAAGAGGATCTAGGATAAGATAAAATAGAAGCGGTCCCAAGGGATTACCTTGTTGCACTCCAGTGATTGACCAAACATATTTTTCTCTATTATACAACCTAGCTACCTGACCATAAAGAAATTCCACCCATAAAGATATAGATGGACACCTTATCCTTACCTCATGGAGAAGCATCGACATATCCACCAAGTTGAAAGTATTAGAGAAATCCACTATATGAATGGAGAGGGAGGGATCTGTCTTCATGTCTCTCACTCAACAACCTATTGGCACTGTGCAAAATTACCTTGGCCCCGCCAGATACGATGACTCCTAATTGGAAGTCATTGAGATACTTCGTCATATCTTTACCCACTCCTAACATAGTAACTTTGGATACAAGATGCCTCCAAATGGTACCCACTGCAATGGGACGTATACTCTTGTTAGGCTTAAGCAACGACATAAGAGGTGAAGATGCTACTACCTCCACCAAACTCAAAGGACATCTCCCTCCCAATCATAAATTAACCACCAGAGTGATGACATGTAGGAGATCTGTGGCAACTGCAAACCCTTCTCCACATAGAGCATCTAGGATGTGCTAGGCTCTGAACCCATCTCTACCACATGAAGTCCCTTTAGGAAATGTTTTGATATAACAGAGAATAGTATCCACATATGTTGTAAAGGGAGCTTTAGAAAATAAAGTATTTGGGATGGAAGGAGGTGGCTTGTACGGGTGTTTAGCCTTCAAAGATTTCATGGTGTCTTCATCATGTGGAGCCAAGCTTGAGGAGAACAAAACTTTCACGACTGATGCAAAGTGGCCATTTGCAACCTTACAAAGACATTGCTTGATGTTTGGGTTCTATTTTTTATCCTCCTCCATAGACTTATAACTTTTGTGACCCATAACCTCTTATGTAGAAAGGTTTTCCATATTGTTCACTAACTTGGTGATACCATTAGCTCCACCCCAGGTAGCTAGTGAACTCAAAATATGATGTTTTTTTGATCAACTTTCTATAGCTAGATCTACTATCATGCCTACTCTTAGGCCTAAACATTATAACATACAACAGGGAAGAAGCAACAACCTCACTCAAGCACCAACAGAACCTGTGTCAGCAACCACTTTGTAAAAGAGTTGTCTTCAATGCCACAGAGTGCAAGATGACAACTATGAGGGATTCTCTTCACAGTGGTGATAGGTTCTCTAAAAGTACAATCGAGAAGACGGGTATCCAAGGTTAGTCCATCTGTGACATTAGAAAAATCAGCACCCTTTGAGAGGGGCTTTAAGTACCAACAATGCGACCTTGGATCTACCCTTCATATATATATATATATCTACCATTACCATATTAAGCGTGAAGAGTTTTTCCATCCTCTCATGTGATTTATAATTTTTGGTCTCACATGGCACACACTATTCAACTAACCATAAAAACCCAGATCTCATCGAGAGATATCTAATTACCGTAGCCGACGTTTAGGTCATTTCCTCTGTGTCATTCTTGCCCTGTCGAACGAGAAAAGAGCCATGTTGACCTTTTTTTTGAGGTCTAACTTGTCCATCTTCTATTAATCATTCAAATCCATTACATCATGAGTGATTACAGAGGATGGAAAAGAAGAAGTGGAGCTAAAAGAAAGACAATT
Organism: Alisma plantago-aquatica; assembly: GCA_963693085.1. Taxonomy (NCBI): domain Eukaryota; kingdom Viridiplantae; phylum Streptophyta; class Magnoliopsida; order Alismatales; family Alismataceae; genus Alisma; species Alisma plantago-aquatica. Next base: position 224,829,217 of record OY856413.1, read on the forward strand.
CGAGACAGCCTTCCTAGCTAGCTGATGTGCTAACCCATTGGCCTGCCTCTTACAAAAACTAAAAATTACACTAGGAAAAAAAGAACATAAGAGGTAGATATTATCTAGATATGTTCCTAACAGGTCCTTCCGCCTGGCTGCTGATTTAAGAAGTTTTATCACTGCTTCCGAGTCCGATTCCACAATGAGATTGGTGATTCCTATGTCTTTTGATATTCGTAGCCCCTCATGGATGGCCCAAGCTTCTGCACTTCGTACATCAAGCAAGGACGGCTTCCTTGTACCAGCTATCCTCATCACTTGTCTGATATTGTTCCTCCATACTAGCCCAGCTCCGTCAAAGTCCTGGATGCCCACCACCGCATCGCAGTTGAGCTTTGTAGCTTCCGGTGGTGGGGGTGCCCACCTGTGCTGGTTCACTGCCGCTGGCCTGCAACCGTTGTCCACCTTGCTGCCTTCTCTGTGCGTTCGGATCAGCTGCAGAAGTCCTCGGTAAATGACGTGAGGCGGTCGGTATTTCTGATCAAAGGTGATCTCGTTTCGCCACGTCCATATTGTCCACATGGCTATTATCGCTTCTTCTTCTTGCTCAGTATCACCCGTCTGCGTCAGGGCGAGGATAGCATCTGCTACTGTAGCTCGACTGCAATTCATGAGTCTGTCATGTTGTTCTGGAGAACAACCACTCCAGACTTCTCCTTCCTTCGGAAACCTAAATAGCAGATGGCTCACATCCTCTTTTTCTTGTTGGCACAGGTTGCATATCCCCGTCTCATGACAGCGGCAGTCGTAAAGCCGCCCCATCGTGGCCAGGGCTCCCGTCGCGTAGCACCACAGGAAGTGGGCTGCCTTCAGGATGAGGCCTCTCTTCCAGATGGCTTGCCAAACCAAACCTCCTTATACTTGATCTCCATCTGTCCGATTATACTCAAATAGCACTTTGAAGACATTATACCCTTTTAAGCTTTACATGATTCTTAAGATGTATAATCATCTCAAGAATGTCCATGCTTCAAGCTATTTATGCAACTCATAGTTCATATAGATCAACATAAGGTTCTTAATGTTATAAGCAGTATTGGAATAATTCAAGGAAACATCCAATTTTAGCCTTAGGCACATTTGTAGTGGTTCTACTAGCTCTGGTCTTTCAAGGACTTTAGAGTTTACACTCACTATTGAGAACACTTCTCAAAGGTCCCAAACCAGATTTAAAGTTTATCCCATTTTTGAATTGATCGCAACAATAATATATTTGTGTTTGTCATTTAGATTCTACAAAAGAATTTTGCAACATTTCAAAACATTTTTTATTTGTTTGATTTGAAAAAGTTGATGATATGAATTAGTTCTTTAATTAATTATCGCTCCCACTATTTTGATAAAATTTATAGCCCTCACCATCAATTCAGAATATTGCAGCGTACAACCTTCTAGTGGCCAAGATCCATATTTCATTAAATTATGAGTCAGCTTTGGTTGATCACCCACAACTTATTTAGGTAGGCCATCATGTTGTTTGCATCATATGCAACTCTTGGATAGATGACATGCACAACTCTTTTCCATGATCATCTACATGCCTCTGGAGCTTAGATTCCCTAAGAATCACCAGTTAAGTCTGACCCAAAAGCCGACACAATAAACATGCATCATGTTTTGGCAGAACCTACATGTCTACCATCACACTTCTATGAGATGGACCGTACACCACTCTTTGGAATAACCTACACTTGGTCGATCAAGCTTTTCATGTGTGACACTTATGGAAGGCATCTTAGACTTTAATATTTTATTTGAGATATTTTATATCTATATACATATACATATCCAATCACCACATATATAGTATGTATCATATACATGCTATATCCCACAAGAAAACATGCATAGAGATAAAGCAATGATTATGTCCATCCTATTGTAATTCCTTGAGCCACAAGGAATTACGGTCATCTAGGTCTACATCACATGCAACAACCTGTTGTTGATGAAGATTTGTGCTTGGTCTATTCTGAATTGATCAGCTTATCCTATGACTGATCGGCTCGCCTTCTGACTAGTCAGTTGGTTGTCACCAACTGATCGTTTGGCTCCTCCAGACAGTCGATTCTTCAGGTCGTCATGCTACTCATCATGCCACCAGCTACTCGTCTCACACCATCATTCAGTCATCTCGGTCCTCCATTCTCTCATCTGGGCACCCCTCGTTCTTTGACATAACAAGAAATAAAACTATCCTACTTTTACATATCTCTTTGGGAAACCTTGAGATACATTTGGGGGGAGCAAAGGTTGAAGAGAAGGCTTGATTTATATCGAGTTACATTTGGAATAGAAGAAAGGACTCGGTACGCAGACTGAGATGCAAACAATCACAACCAACCAAGCACACACATAGTGGTTTATAGGCCATAACGACACTACACATCCATCATCAAAACCATTTTAGGGTGATGTGTATTGATTGCATATATATATTGCATCATATATGTATATAGGGATTTGTGGTGTTTAATATGATATGCCCATTAGCTAGTTAAAGTATTCTGATCGTATGCAATAAATAAATGGAGAAAAACCAAAATTTGATGTGGGACTCACAATAGCTGTTGCAGCTGGCTTACATGCTAACCAGTAGGCGGACCAGACAGTATACTCGGGCATTCTACTCAGCTTCCAGAAAATGGAGTCTTTTGTGCTTGATACATCTAGCGGCACAGCTAGCACTTTACTAGCAATCTCCAGTGTGAAGACCTCTTCTACACGCTCTCTATTCCAAGTCTTGGTGACTGGATCGATCAGCTGCTGGACCCATTGAATAGATAGACTAGATACTCCATAGATGGCCTCCAGACTTCTGTTTATATTTGGTATCCAGTGATCTGTCCAAATATTGTTGTCAGACCCGTCTCCTATCCTCCATTGCAGGCCTTCTAAAACCAGACTCTTTGCGTTCCAGATACTACGCCATGAGAAACTTGGATAATGCCCTCTCCTCGCCCCTAACACATTCACTGATGGGAAATATCTAGCTTTAAGAAACTTGTAGGCAAGTGTGTCCCTTCTATGAAATAGTCTCCACACTTGTTTAGCTAAAAGTGCCTGATTGAAATTGTGTAAATTTCTAAATCCCATGCCTCCTTGGTTTTTTGGTTTATAAAGATTTTCCCAGCTGATCCATGCAATTTGTCTTTCAGTTCCCTTCGCTCCCCACCAAAATCTAGATATGTTGCTGTTAATAGTGTTCAGTAGATATGATGGTAGCTGAAATATGCTCATGATATAGGATGGGATAGCTTGTGCCACTGCTTTGATAATAACTTCCTTCCCCGCCTTGGATAGCAACTTTTCTTTCCAACCTTGCAGCTTCCTCCAAACACGTTCCTGGATGTAGGCAAATACTTGTTTTTTTGACCTCCCCACTGTCGTTGGAAGACCCAAGTATTTCCCGTGTTTGTCCACCTCCTTCACCTGCAGAAGTCTGAAAAGTTCCTCCCTCTTCTCTCTGTGAACTCCTTTGCTAAACGCCACTTCGGTCTTGGATAAATTGATTTTCTGTCTGGATGCCCGTTCGTATTGGCTGATAATCTCAGCTATTTTCAGACATTCTTCCTTAGTGGCTCTAGCAAATAGTATGGAGTCATCTGCAAAGAAAAGGTGAGAAATCCTCGGACCATTCCTGCTGGCTTTAACACCATGAATCATATTTTGTTGTGAGGCTAAAAGAAGTGAAGTAGAGAAAGCTTCAACGCATAAAATAAAGAGATAAGGGGAAAGAGGGTCTCCCTGGCGTAGTCCTCTGGACGATTGAGTCTTCTTGGTACGCTCTCCATTTATAGCAAAAGAGTGAGAAACCATAGACATGCAATCCAAAGTCTTCTTCCTCCACCTCTCACCGAACCCCATTTTTTCCTGGATGTGATCCACAAAACTCCATTCGACCCTATCATAGGCTTTTTACATGTCCAGCTTCAAGGCAATCTGACCCTTTCTGTTTCCTTTGCTTCCTTTCATAGTATGAAAAATTTCATAGGCAATGAGGGCATTATCAGTGATAAGTCTCCCTGGAATGAAAGCACTTTGTTGTTCAGTGACAATTTTATCCATCAGAGGTCTCAATCTATTTGCAACAACTTTCGAGGCGATTTTATAAACAACATTGATTAAGCTTATTGGCCTAAATTCACCAATCTCAGTAGGTTTGAGAACTTTAGGGATCAACACCAGAAGAGTAGAATTAATATCAGAAATGCTTCTATCAGATTTCCACCAGTCCTTAATATAGCTTGCAACATCCTCCCCTACAATGTGCCAGAACTTTTGGAAGAACATTGCTTTCATTCCATCCGGACCTGGTGCTTTGTTGGGGTGCATACTCTCTAGTGCAGCCCGGATTTCAGCAATTTCTATCTCCCTTTCCAGATCTTCCTTCTCCTCCTCTTCAATTTTTCTCATGATACCTTGCGTTGCTTCCTGCCATCCCGATGGGTTAGATGTCTGGAAAAGATTTTGGAAAAAATCAGTGACGATCCTCTCAACCTCTTCCAACTCTGTCATCCATCTCCCCTCAGTATTTTTTAGGCCTTCAATATTATTTTTTTTCCTCCTCTGGGAGACTTTGTGATGGAAGTAAGTTGTGTTCCTATCCCCAGATTTCATCTCATTTATTCGGGCTCTAGCATGCCAGTAAGCTTCATCACGTCTATGCCACTTCTGCAACTCTCCTGCAAGAAAGGTACATCTGTCAAGATTTTCCCTGTCCGGGGGTAGAAGTTGCGCCTCCCCTAGCTGCGTTTCAACCTCTTTAATTCTTCTTTTCATCTCCCCGAACGTTTAAGAAGCCCACACCTTTAATTTTCTGCCACAGAAGTCGACCTGTTCCTCAAGTCTTGACGTCTTTCTTTCCTCCCAGACCTGTCTAACAATTTGTTCACATCTTTCGTCTTCAGCCCACATAGGTTCAAAGAAAAAATATTTCAGCCTTCTCCTTCTATGCTGTCTGTTGTTCTCAGTGTTGATTATTATAGGAACATGGTCAGATTCGACTTTAGTAAGGTGTATCACTCTTTCATGTTAAAACTTAGCCATCCATTCTGGGCATGCTAGTCCTCTATCCAGCCTTTCCCATATAAGAGCCTCTGGCGTAAGCCCCCTCTGCCAAGTGAACCTGTTTCCACTGTAGCCCATATCCGTGAGATCACAGTCGTCAATCACATCTCAGAAGTCCTGGATAAACCTCAAAGGCTTTGGTGGTCCCCCCTTGTTTCTCCTCATTTGACGAAATCTCATTGAAATCCCCGAAAAAGATAGTAGGAAGCGCTGACACCATTTTTAACTCCCTCATAAGGCCCCATGTTTTGTGCTTCTATTGTTGGTCTTCCCAGCCATAGATCCTGACTGCTCTCCAAGGCTCACCTGTATCTGAATCAGTGACTTCACAGCTGCAATGATGTTGAGAATAGGACATAATGTTCACATCCACATATTTCCACCAAAGCCCTAATCCTCCTGCTCTCCCCAAGCTAGCAATACATATTCCCTCCGCGAAACCACATTTTCTTTTAACAACTTCTAGATTAGCGCTTGAAATCATAGTTTCCATAAGGAAAACTATGTTTGGGCTTTCCCTCCAGCACCACGACCGGAGTGCATTAACCGTGTCAGGGCGGCCCATTCCCTGACAGTTCCAGCTCATGATTTTCATTTTTGTTCACGGGGCTGGTCCGTCCCAGCCTCCGCTACTTGAACTGAATCAGTCCCAATAAAAAGTTGTGTTGTCTCCATGCCTTTTGCTCTCTTCCCTGCCTCCCCTGCAGTTGTCATGTCGTCCACCTCCATATCACAAAGTTCAGAATTCCTGTTACGTTTCCCTGTCATAGTCATCCACTCAACCTCAGCTTCAGTAATTCTCAGACGTTGAGCTCTGCTCATTTTGTACACCCACGGTGGATCCTTCTTCTTCCTGTGGACTTCCCTTGTCTTCTTGGTAGCTTTCTTCTTCAATTCCTTTTCCTGTTGTGCCCTTGTTCAGGCCACTCTGTGCTCTTCCCTCAAACCTACCGAGTCGTTGTTGTTCTTTGGATTAAACGTAGAAGTTGTTGCATCTTCCTGATTCCTACCATTGTGGCTCTTGCTGCGATCTTCTCCCTGTTTCGCTAGGGTCTGTTGGCCGACTTCTCTCCCTGCAATTAGTTCCTCTTTGGAGTACTATATCTTCCTCAACTGGGGCCTCGCATCCTCGGGCTTCAAGGCCTTGGTTGGGCCTCTGCTCCCCGATGACGCCTCGTCTTCCCCTGATTGTTCTTCACGGTTCCCTGCATGTCCGTGAGTTGCTTGGACTTCTGGGAAGATCTTCCCCAGGTTGTATACCGATTCCTCACTATCTACTCCGACGTCTACGACCTTGTTTTGTGAGTTGCGTCTCCCCTCAACCTGCTCCCGAACTTGCTGTTGATCCTTCCCTTCTGTGCTGGTTCCTATTTCCTTGTTGTATTGATTCGAACTGTTCTTCTTCTCTTCTGATTTAGGTTTATTGTTGAAGGTGACTTTCTGTTGAACCCTCTTATTGCCATGTATCTCCTCCTGAATCGAGAGTCACTGCTTTCTTAGCGACGCCTTTAACCAGGAACCCCATTGTGGCCCTCAGTCATCGTCTTCATTGGTGTCACTGCAATCTTTCTCCACATGCCCCAGCTTGCCGCAGCGATGGTAGAAGTTTGCAAGTCTCTCGTACTTGATTTCTAGCATCATGATCTTATTATGGTTCCCCCTTACGCGGAGGACTCTCTTCAGCAGTTTCCCTACATCCATGTTGATGTGGACCCTTGCCGAGGTCTCCCAGCCCAACTCATCGATATCCAGGTCAATGATTTCCCCCAACCTGCTTGCCACTTCTTCGATGGATTTTCTTGAGCGCAACCCTAGAGGAATCCCATAGATTCTAACCCAGAACGGGCTATGTGTGATGCTTATATCTCCTGGTTGCTCGTCGTATTCAATCTCCTTGAACAATAGAAGTTTGTTGTCGAAATTCTAGGGTGCCCCGTCGACGACCTTCTGTTTGTCTCTCCAGTCTAGGAACTGGATTACGAAAACCTCTCCTTCTAGCTGCTTGAAGATGACTCTGTTTACCAACCCCCACGCCTGCGCCATGGTGCGTCTCATCACCCAGAAATTCGTTGCTCTGTCAGATAGCATACGCGCCACCAACGCCAGTTGCCGATGACCCGACTCCCCTTCCTCTGGTTGCCGGACTATCTCTATCGGTTCTTCTTCTTCCGTTGTTAACTGAAGCTTGGAGTAATGCTCGGATAACTCATCCGCCATGATGGAGAGAGTACCAAGAAGTTCGCGCCCCACTTGGACCTACAAGAGAAAAGACCCTAGGGTAGAAAGGTGTTCCACCTTACGGAAACCCTAATCGCCGCAGAGCAACGCTAGGGACGGCCGCAGGGGAAGAGCTTTAATAGAGCCAGGTTGACCTTGTTAGTCTATCTCTGTCAAAAAAGAAGTACGTATATACAGCCCTAATTGCCAACCAGGATTCCGGAGAAATCACATGGGCTACTATTGTTTCGGTAACACCAAACAAGATGCACCCTTTAACCGCTGTCAATTCTTCGTAGCTGGGATCATGGTACGTCACTATCAACTTCTTCAAGTTTTGGATATGATTGTCGATATCTCCAATTTGCACATGTACATGCAGTTCATCCCCAACAAACAGTGTATTACCACCTCGTTCATCCTGTTACGGTCCGTTACGTGTATTGCAGATTTCAATGTGCTTCTGTTTGTTTGTTACTAATCCTTCCACCTGCCTCGTAAGTTAATATTTACATTTCATTAGATGGTCACGCTAATCTTGCACATGATTGTTCAATGTTGTTTGTTAATTATTGTTCGTATTGTGGGTGTTGCCTCCTCTAATACCTGGTCGCGATAGTTCGACTTAGTTTGAATATTTCATTTATGGAGTACGTGATATATATATATATATATTTATATATATATATATATATATATATATATATATATATATATATTTATATATATATAAGCTGTTTTTTTATTGCCCGCGCGGGTACTGTAGCGGGGCTACCCGTTTCTTTGGTGCGCTGGCATTTTATGTAAATACGACCGATTGTTGTACGCATCAGCCGCCGACCCCGCCGTTGCGACATCATTCTCGTCGAGCATTGCCGCCGACCCCGCCGTTGCGACATCCTTTGTAAATATGACTGATTGCTGTATGCATCAGTCGTCGACCCCGCCGTTGCAGTATCCTTCTCGTCGAGCATTGCCGCCGACCCCGCCATTGCGGCATCCTTCTCGTCGAGCATTGCGATGGTCAGGTCCGTCAACACTCTATACGCGCGTCTAAACTAGCCGTATCTGAGCAACGCAGCACCGGAAGAGCTGATAGACATCTGCTGAGTTCAATAATACCAGCGTACCTCCCTAATCTGTCTCTGGAATCTGCAGTCCTGGCTCCGTCTATCTCCGACCTCTGCCTATCTCCGACATCTGCCTATCTCTGAATCGATAATCTCTCTAATAAGAAGGGTTCTAAATCCCTATAGGTCACTTACGGTATTCATCACAAATCCATCTTCCACGCCGTTCCAATCTATGACTATCCTTGGAGGTAATCGCATTCATTGAACATCCGGTAGTGTGGTTGTGGTTAGATGTGACAAGGTGCTCGAGCTTGTGGATGTATCCGGCAATCGACTAGTAGGCTCCATCACGAAATGCCTTATTGGTAGGATAGGGGTAAAAGTATTCAAAGCCGGAAATTGCCTTGCTCGCCCAGCAGCTGACCAGCAACGCAACCCACATTGAAGAAGTAGGTGTGTTTTTGAATTATAGTTTACAACCTGAATACCAAATTCTGTGTTGAGCAGTTGATTATCAGCTAAGTATAATCCCTTCTATTTCCCTTCTTTTTGTGCTATATGTTTTTAAATGAAGTTTTTTAGTATTTTTCATTGTATATGTATATGTCTATTTAGTAGTAACACAGTCATACTACATGTTTTATTTTGTAGTTACTTTTATATGATCTGTTTGTTGTAGTTATTTTTCGTGTTGTATTAGTCACTTTTATATTTATATAGTTACTATTTTGTTTACAGAGTTACTTTTCAATCTCTGCAATGAATGCTAGTCTTGATACTGATGCTGCTTATGCTATTATAGACATTGATGATGATAATGTTCATTCTTCTTCATATGTTGTTGATGATACTGTGTCCTCAGTTGATGTCCCTAGAATTGGATTACAATTTGGAAGTTTAGATGATGGCATATCATTTTACTATAGGTATGCTGGTTTGATTGGGTTTAATGTTAGGAAAGATGATAATCGTTATGAACGAGGTACTAAGATCTTACTTGCTAAAGATTTGGTATGTGATAAGCAAGGTCAGAGTAGTTGTTCTAAGAGATCCAAAGGTCTTCTTAGTCCTGTGTGTGACAATATTGGTGATTTGCATGAGAATTTATCTAAGAAGCACAAGCGTTCTGTGAAAAGGTGTGGTTGTAAAGCAATGATCCGATTTACATTAGATAAGTCTTTATCTGTATGGTTTGTTACTGCTTTTGTTGATGAACACAATCATGATCTTGTCGATGATTCTCACTTGCGGTACTTGAAGTGTAATTCATCTCTTGACCAAACTCAAAAAGAGATGATTTCTTCTATGAGTCAAGCAAATATACCTATCTCCAGACAACTTGCATTGATAGAAACAGAGTCTGGTGGTTATGAAAACTTGACATTTACAAGTAGACAAGCTCATGGACATCTCAGTAGCAAGAGGAAGGAGTCATCTTTATATGATGTGGACATGGTTTTGGATCATTTTGCAAGCTTGAAGGTTTTAGATTCTAAATTCTTTTACTCTTATCAAAATGATTCTGATGGTTGCTTGACACATTTGTTTTGGTCTGATCCAGTTTCTGTTGATGATTGTGCATTATTTGGAGATGCTATTATATTTGACACCACTTACCGTACCAACAAGTATTCCATGGTTTTTGGAATGTTTGGTGGTGTGGATCACCATCACAAGACGGTGTTGTTTGCTTCATCTTTGTTGTTTGATGAGAAGTATGACTCTTTTCTTTGGGTTTTCAAGCAATACTTACTTTGTTTTGGCAAAGAGCCGGTTTCCATTATAACTGACCAAGACCCGGCTATGAATGCTGCTATCATTACTATTTTTCCAAACTGTAAGCATCGTTTCTGTAGCTGGCACATCCTACAAAAGCTTCCATCTAAGCTTGGCGGTGTTCCAAACAAGGATCGGATTATTAGCTCTTTGAATGATTGTGTATGGAATACAGATGATACAGACACATTTGAAGAGAGGTGGAATTCTGTAGTTGAAGAGAATGACCTATTATATATTAGTTGACTTTTTGATATGTATGCTATGCGGTGGGATTGGGTTCCATGTTTAATGCAGGATTCTTTCTTTGCTGGTATGAGGATAACACAAAGATGTGAGAGCTTGAATGCTTTCATTCGAAGTCATGTCAACAGTAGGAAAACATTTTTTGAACTTGTATGTTGCTTAGAGACTACCTACTCTCATGTGTGGGAATTTGAAAATTTCAAAGATTTTGATGATGATTACAACAATCTTCCTTTGTCATCAGTATGGCCTTTAGAGGAGCAAATGAGAGGTATATACACCAAGGAAATTTTTAAGATCTTTCAAGCTGAAGTTCATGAAAGTATGGTATATAATGTAAAAGAAACTTCTGATGATGTTGAGTTTGAGGTATATCGTCTTGGTGGTTCTTGTTCTCCTCGTCTTTTGAAGAAAGACTCATCCACTGGTATGGTATCATGCAATTGTTTCATGTTAGAATTCAAAGGAATTCCATGTAGACACATACTTGCTTATCTAAAGAGTCGTGATTTTTGCACTCTTCCTGAGCCATATATACTGAAGAGGTGGGCTAAAGGATATAGAGATCATCCTTTGATTTTCGGCAAATCATCTATCATGCAGCTATCCACTGGGAAGAGACTACAGTTGGTATCTGCTTGCAATTCAATTGTTAATATAGCGTGTAGGAACAACGCTATAGATATGTGTCTTGAAAAACGCATTGCTTTGCAAAAAGAGCTGTTAGAATTAGATGTTGATGATGTTGGTGTAAATGGTTCGAATACAGCTTCTCCTTCTGCTGTCAAGGTCCATATTCCCAGTGTTTGTAAAACTAAAGGTAGACCTAGATCTACTGATGTGCGGTTTAAATCTGGAGTTGAAATTTCTCAATCTAAAACGAGACAGTGTAAGAATTGTTTACAATATGGTGTTAACCATGACAGCAGAAACTGCCCATTAAAGAAATAGGTGTGTTTGAATTCAGCTTTTGTGGTCTGGTGTGGGTCGTATGGCTTACTGAAGTTGCGGATTTGATGCTACTGCTGCTGTGGTCTTCCTGTTGTGCTTCCTGAAGCTGTGAATTTTCTACTACTACTGACAATGTTGTTATTGAAGTTGATTTATTCACTAGTTTTGCTATAATGGTATCCAATTGTTTAGTGTGTGAGTCATGTCAAATTCTGATGTAATTGTAATGGCCAAGATGTACTGTGTGACAGTTGTAATTGATATTTGATTATAATGGTATCCAATTGTTTAGTGGGTGAGACATGTCAAATTATGTTGTAATTGTAATGGCCAAGATGTATTGTGTAGCTTCAATTGTATCCAATTTAAATCTTTTATAAAGATCATCCAAAATTTGTTTGTTGTGTGATATGTTTTTCCATTTTATGTTATATGTGTATTTCTTAATTAGTCTCATATTTCATTTATATTAGCATCATACTTCTTAATTAGTCTCATATAAAAATTTGTTTGTTGTGTGATATGTTATTCCTAAATCAATAACTTACTTGTATTTTCGAAGGTTACTTTTTGCACCTCAGAGTTACTATTTCTATATAAATCAAACATTTTGTGTGCACCAGTTACGTTTTCTGTGCACCAATTACTTCCCCGATTCTGATGTAATTGAATTACTTTATTAATAGAAATACGAATCTTTATTATCTTCATCCTTGATAATACCATGACCGCACTGAAGAACGGGCATATCTGGGAGATTTGATGTGTAGCAGTTACTCTTTTAACCAAAGAGTTACTTTCATGTCGATATAGTTACTTGTTAGTTTATCTAGTTACTCTTCTTGGTTCAAAGTTACTGTTTGATCTGTAGCAGTTACTCTTTGAACCACAGAGTTACTTTCTGTCGATATAGTTACTTGTTAGTTCTTCTAATTACTTTTCTTGGTTCAAAGTTATTGTTTGATGTTTACCAGTTACTCATTGAACCACAGAGTAACTTTCATGTCGATATAGTTACTTGTTAGTTCTTCTAATTACTTTTTTTTAATCAAAGTTATTGTTTGATGTTTACCAGTTACTCTTTGAACCAAAGAGTTACTTTCATGTCGATATAGTTACTTGTTAGTTCTTCTAATTACTTTTGTTGAATCAAAGTTATTGTTTGATGTTTACCAGTTACTCTTTGAACCACAAAGTTACTTTCATGTCGATATAGTTACTTGTTAGTCTTCTAATTACTTTTCTTGAATCAAAGTTATTGTTTGATGTTTACCAGTTACTTTTTGAACCACAGAGTTACTTTCATGTCGATATAGTTACTTGTTAGTTCTTAAAATTACTTTTCTTGAATCAAAGTTACTGTTTGATGTTTACCAGTTACTTTTTGAACCACAGAGTTACTGATGTACTATAACTGATAGTGTCCAAATGCCAAACACAACATAACAACAACAGCTAGCTAAAGTTATACGAACATTCAACTAATATCAAACCGATAGTGTCCAAATGCCAAACACAAAGCAACAAAACATAACTATATACCCACAGAACTGATGCACCCATATGTTCAAATGTCAAACAAAATGTAACAAAGCATAATCATAAACAACTGATCTGCCTTCTGTGAAGGTTACTTTTTGAACCTCAAAGTTACTATTCTTTCATGCATTCAGACTTGGCACACCATCTTCATATTTTTCTTCATTCTGCTTATTACCTGCTCTTTCTTTGGTGTCTTCTTGATCTCTAGTGCAATGGGTCAGCACCAGCAAACCTGTTTATAGCAGGAACGGCCAGTCAAAACCAAAAAACACTTGAGAATCAGGATCAAATCATACAATATATATCTCTGTGAAGTAAAAATCTCTAGGAGGGGTAGACTGCATAGGTAGTGATGGGGAAGATTATCGACCAAAAGGCAAGGAGTATGATAGAAAGGCTGGACAGAAGAAGAAGTAGTGTCTTCTGCAGATGCTGAGGTGTCCGCTGTTGTAGATGAGTCAACCTAAACGGGATTTACAGCTGATCCCGGCTGTGCTTGGTATTTGTCCCTAACAAAGAGCTGATCTGCAGAGTCGTCTGATCCTGAGAATGCTTTGTCACCAGGAATTCTGAAGAGCGGAATAAGCTCGGTTGGTGTTTCTAAGAAGTGATCTGTGATCCATGCTGTAAGAGTCTGGTCATCAGTTGGCTTGAGGAAGATGATCCAACCTTTGTGAATATTGAGCTGTGCGATCATCCTTTTCCAGCCCTTAGCAGTTGAAAGTGATCCGTTTTTATTCTGTATAAGGGTTATCTGGAATGTCTGGTTTCCGACATGGAAGGTGGTCTTCCCTGGTTTGATGTGAAAATGGAGATGGTTCCATTCTATAGGAAGTTGAATGGATTCCATTGTCTTGTCGTCAATGGTGTAGTTGATGGGCTGGATGAATGGCTCTATGGTAGGCTGTGAAGAAGGTAGGTTGTGAAGAAGTTGGCTGTGAAGAAGGTAGGTTGTTCGTGTTGGTGCTGCAAAGATGGGCAACAGTGCTCTGTGTTGTTGGTGCTACAAAGATGGGCAGCAGTGCTCTGTGTTGTTGGTGTTGCAAAGATGGGCAGCAGTGCTCTGTGTTGTTGGTGTTGCAAAGATGGCAGCAATATGTGAAGAAGGTAGGTTGTTCGGAAGTGAGTCAAAGGGTGAGATGAGAGAACGGGATGAAAGGGCGAAATGAGAGCTCTTGGTGAAAGGGCGAAATGAGGGTAGCAGTGCTCTGTGCTGTTGATGTTGCAAAGATGCAAAGTAGAGTCTGCATACATTCTACTATTTTTTATAAGTTACAGATTTTCGAAGGTTACTTTTCTTGGTGTTGCAAAGATGCACAGTAGAGTTTGCAGACATTCTACTGTTTTTGATAAGTTACAGATTTTTGAAGGTTACTTTTCTTGGTGTTTACATAGTTACTTTTTCATTTGTTGAGTTACTTTCCCGATTCAATAAATTATGTTATACATTGTACAAGTTACTTTCTTGATGGATGAGTTACTTTCCCGATTTAATGAGTTACGTTATACATCACTCAAGTTACCTTTTTGCTGGACGAGTTACTTTCCCGATTCAATAAGTTACGTTATACATCACACAGGTTGCTTCTTTTTAAAATGAGTTACTTTTTCATCCAGAGAGTTACTTTCATGTCGATATAGTTACTTGTTGGTTCATCAAGTTAGTTTCCTTCTCAGGTAGTTACTTTTTGTTTTACATATTTACTTTTCAGTTACTTTTTTGCTGGACGAGTTACTTTCCCAATTCAATAAGTTACGTTATACATCACACAAGTTACTTCTTTGTTAAATGAGTTATTTTTTGATCCAATAAGTTACGTTATACATCACAGAAATTACTTTTTTGTTAAACGGGTTACTTTTTGATCCAGAGAGTTAATTTCATATCGATATAGTTACTTGGTAGTTCATCTAGTTACTTTTCTTGGATCAAAGTTACTTTTTAGGATATATATTTACATTTCAGTTCGGAAGAGAGTTACTACACTCATGCAATGGGCACCTGCTGATCACAGTAATTATCATTAAAACAACAAAAACTAGCTAAAGTTATAAGAACATTCAACTAAGATGAAACTGATAGGTCCAAATGCCAAACACAAAGCAACAAAAGATAACCATATACCGACAGAACTGATGTACTATAACTTTACAGAGTTTACTTCAGATTCTGTAACATAAGCCTTGCATTCAGAATTGTCACCAAACCATAAACATATACACATATAATTGATCAACCCGTAGGTTCAAATGTCAAACAAAAAGTAACAAAACATAACCATAACCATATACATATAGTACTGGTTTTAGAGTTTACTTCAGTTTTTGTAACATACACTTCTCATTGTGATACTACATTGTTTATCTAAGAGTTCTTTTTAATCTGACATAAGCCAAGCATTCAGACTTGGCACAACATCTTCTGATTTTTCTTTGTTATGTTTGTCACCTGCTCCTTCTTTGGTCTCTTGTTGATCTCTAGTATGTTCTTCAACTGGCTGCAGTCTCCCCTTCTTCATCATTGTTTGGAAGATCTCTGCCCTTATTGTAGGGATGTCTTTGCTCATGAAGTTCATTTCCTTTCCATTCACTAAGCATTCCAGATACTTCATAACATAGACTCCACAGTCAACATCGCCATCTTCTTGGTGGGGGCAATCAGGGTACTCTATTGGCCATTGAGACAGTTGACTTCCATGCTCAGGCACCCCCCTAAAGAATTCATGAACGAACCCCACCTCCATGCACAACAAAACATTCATAAGTATAATGTAACCTACACTAGTTCATTCAACTGTTTTCTAATAGTTTTTCTTTTTTGTTCCTTACCCATCTATTCACTTCTCTCTCAGATTTTGAACTTCCTGACATTGAATTATAAGAATTGTGCACCCCATCCCTAAAACTTGCTTCAAGAAAATGCCAGTGATTGTCGTTGTTAAGTAATATAAACACGGAGTCCATTGTCATGAATTCCTTGTCAGGTACATTGAAGAGTGGTGACAACATATCAATCTCTTTGAGTGTTATCTCATCCACCATCATGTTTAGCTTTTTCTGTAAAAACAATATTTTGAATTACTTTTCTGCAACCTTTAGTGGCCTTGTTGTGATAAATGTAATCTAGTGTGATAGTCTATTTGTCTTACCGGAACATAAGTGCTTAAGCAATGTGTAAAGCCCAAGAGGAGAACCAGCCCAAAAGATCGACCTATTGGGTGGAGAGCCCCTTGGACTTTATCTATTGTCCTTCGGTATCCCATACTACCAATGTGGGACTATTTCTTTTTTTATACGTAACAAATCCCCCCACTTAAGGTCCGACGTCTCGGCGGACCACCGGCCCAACCGAACGTTGCAGACCCACTGGGCCTAATCATAGGATCCACCAAAGGCAGCCCACCCCGACTCCTAAGGCAGACTCTGCACCTCCCATGGAATCCCACCGGGCCCCATGACAAAGCCACTTTAGCAGCCCATACTGCCAAAGTGTACCCAATCGGACCATAAATGGGTTAGGCTCTGATACCATTTGTAAAGCCCAAGAGGAGAACCAGCCCAAAAGATCGACCTATTGGGTGGAGAGCCCCTTGGACTTTATCTATTGTCCTTTGGTATCCCATACTACCAATGTGGGACTATTTCTTTTTTTATACGTAACACAATGCCATGAAAGCAGCCCCTTCTTCCTCTTTCTGCTTGTTGTCTCTTTCAACATTTGTACAAAGCAATCTGTTATCTGAAAATGCACAAGCATCAATTAGCAATCTATAATTTCGTAATAAATGTTTAATATTCCATTTCTTACAGGTGACTGCATCATCTTATCCTTAAACAACAACGTTGATAAGTCCTTTCCCGTGCACCATGCGTCCTTTCCAAAAATCCATTCTCTTCTTGACCTGTGCATTTTTTTTTCAAAAGAATTCATACTGAAGATGTGAGATAGAAATTTATGGATTGATCAAGGAATACATAATAAACATGTGACTGATAGAACTTTAAAAAGTATCTACTTACACTTCATCAATGTTGTCAATAAATTCTTTGACATCCTCTTTCATCTCCTTTGGTCTAAAGTGCTCGAATCCTATGAATGTTGAATTCTTTTTCTATTTTTGAAGTACAAATTTTGGTTAGTAGTCTATGTAAAAAAACATATTTTATTGCAGTTACTCCACTGTTTAGTCCATAATATTTCTTTACATTCCATAATATTACTCTATCATTATCATAGTTACTTTTTATATTAACATAGTTACTTTATGGATGACATATTTGTTGGCTAAATGGACATCTATAAAATCCCTTTGTTTTGATTATGACAAACATTTCATTCCTATTTATCTGACGAGCTACTTGAGTGTGCAGGATGACAAAACTATAAGGGAAATTCAACAAGAAGTATTTATATTTTCATGCAAATGTAATCATTGTAAAAACTTGTACAGAAATATAATGTACAAGTACTTAGAATCGCATGTAAATCAAGCATTGGATTTTCCCTAGCCAAACACCTTAGTCATCCATTCAATAGGATCACCTATGCACACTCACACACATAATTAATGCCTAACTTGAAATCTTAAAACAGGATCTATCTCGGTCGACCAACTCCTCGACCGAGACACTCTCGGTCGACAAACTCCTCGACCGAGAAAGATCCAATGTAGCCGTTAGACACAACTGACAAGTTAGTTGGCAGTTGCAAATGAACGTTAATCCAGAGAGCCTGTCGGTCGACAAAACTTCGACCGAGTAGGTGTCTCGGTCGACCATTCCTCGACCGAGACGATCTCTGACAGAAACTGCAGAGTAAAGTAATTAGCCGTTGTTAAAGCAACAACTTTGTACCTAACGGCTAGTTAAGCACTTAGAAACCCCTAGAAGTTGTCTAGAATGTCCTTAAGCATACTTAGGCCATTCCTATAAATAGGACAAGCCATAGGACACTAGAATTCACTTCTTACACTTGATATACTTGAGAAAATACTTGAGCCCTCTTGTGCAATCTGTTGTGAATTGAGCATTGTGATACATTGGCCACTTTCCTCTTAGTTCAAGCTCGTCCTATAGGCTAGATTTTCCTAACCCTAGCAATCACAAGTCCATCATCTTGGCTAGGAAAATCCAAACGCTTGATCTAGGCAAATCAAGCCTTGAGCTTCAAGGATAAGTTGTATTTTCTCTTATTTCTTTCTTGTTCCTTGTATTACTTGTACTCTCCTTGCTACTCCAGGTAGGAGGCTGCGGATTGGAGAGGGTGAAGCTCTTCGTGGTGAAGAGGAAGACTTTGGACTACTTCAGAAGGCTGTCTTGACGGGAAGCTACTTCGGGAGGAAGGCTACTTCAAGGGGGAGCTTGAAGTTACTTCAAGGAAGGTTGCTTCGAGGTTGGCAAGACTACTTCAAGGTGAAGGCTGTCCAAAGGGTGTTTAGAAAGTATTGTAAATTTTATGTAACATCCTTGAGAGGTAATAAAATTTAGTACTTTCAAAATCCCGGTTGGGTAAGCAACCGGGTAGTGGACTGACTCCTTAGTATTTGCTAAGGTGGAACCACTCTAAACACCTGTGTTCCTCTTCTTAATCTTTACATTGGTTGTTTGAGTTTAAATTACTCTAAAATCATTATAAAACTCTATTCACCCCCCTCTAGAGGTTTTCAATATTTTACTTTTCAGATCAGACAGTTGCTTCATTGATGGAATGAGTACCATTACAAAACAAATTTTACTTGTGCATGCCTTCTTATCTTGATATTTTCCTCTATGCTCCCAATGCCCGCCTGCATCTTCCCCTTCCTCTTTCTCAACATTTTAGTTGTCTTCATCTCAACTTCACCAAAATTTATCTCCTTCTCATTCACTCCAACTTCATTGTCTATATCCATCATTATGCTTTCCATTACATCTTCTATGAGGTCTTTTTTATCTGCTAGTTGTTCTTTTTCTTCTATGTTTTTTTCTTTAGTTGGATCTTCTTTAGATGGATCTTTTTCCATTTCATCTTGTGCTGGTTCTTTGGTTTCTTCAGATGGAACTTCTTCTACTTTCTTTGAATCTTGTGGTACATTTTCTATCATTTTCTCCACTAATTTTCTCCTTAGTCGAAGCTTGCTCAATCTTGGTCTTTCTTGTGTAGGTCCATGTTGGTCCATTTCCAACAACTTTTTCTTCAGATCCTGCGTCCTATGTCTTATTACACTTAAATCACCTAAATGCCAACTTTCATTCTCAATGAAATTGGTGGTTGGTGTAGCTGCAGATTGTGAATGCTTGTAATTTTCAGCTTGGATCCTTAGCAATCTATTTTCAGCTGCTCATTTTCTTCAACTGCTCATTTTCTTCTCTTAGAGCAGTATAAGCTTCTAGTGCAATTCTGTTGCATGTTTCCTTCTATAGTCTCAGCTCGTCCTCAAGAATCAATACTCTATTCTCCAAGATTCCTGAGACTTCACTACTTGTGTTATATGATGTAAGTATCTTCTTACTAACTACCTTGCTCTTGGCTTTATTTGCTGCGAGATAATAAGGAAAATCTTTCACTACCTTTGCAGCTTCCCAATCATCATTGTCATCCTTCTTCAACACTACAGAAACTTGTGCACAAAAGTTATCAATTTATTATAAAGCTTTTATATTACTTGGCATATTTATTTTCACTTTACCCACACTGATTCTTACATTGTCATTGTCCAAACTAATAAAATCCTTCACCATCTTAACAGGAGTTGCCCATCTTTTTATTCGTGGTTTTGCCTCAAAGAATGTAGGCTCTGCTATCCCTGTTAACTCATAAGCCCAGACCTATGTTGACAAGAAAAGTATAAATCAGTGTTTTAAATGTTCATATATGGTTGTTTAATGTAACCAAAGTAACTATGAAATGTGTCACTTACACACAAGCACATTACACATCTAGTTGTGTAGAGTGTTCTTTTGCTTATTTCCCCTCTTCTCATCATCCTTATATTCTCACTTAAAACTTTGATTTTCTTGAATATGCTTCCGTGTACTAACTTTGCCCCGTTTAACTGCCCTGTAGCAGTTACATCATCCAAATAATGTAGAAGGTAAATGGGGGCACAATAGCTAGTGTCCGGTAAAAGGAATGTTTCTAAGAAGTGCAACATCCATGCACGACACATATTTTGGTAGTTTTCTTCAGAGTCGTTATTTGCAAATTCCTGCCAGAGTTTACTCAAGTTCTCCTTGTATAACACATCCTTCTCTTTTATTTTCTTACTACTTTCACCAACTGTATCTTTTCCTCTTGTTGCATTAGCAAAATCCTCCCATATTTTTCTTACAATTTGTGATTTCTTTCGTGGAACTATATCCATACCTTTACTAGGCAAACCTAGTATCACTCCTACATCTTCCACAGTCATCCTCGCCTCAAAACCTGGTGCTAACATGAACTTGTCGTATTCAACATATCTCTCTATCAGATCTTATAAAAGAGTTACATCTACAGTAAGATGAGGCATGGCTATCAAATTTGCAAATGTGGTTGACTTCATCATCCTCATTTGATCAATGCTATACGACATGTTGTTTTGTATGTTGTTGTAACTTTTTATGTAGCATCTATGGAAAAGCTTTCCTGTACCTGCATCTATATGAAAAAGTTTGTGTTAATTTGTCTAGTTACTTTTTAGATTTCAGTGTTACTTTTTCAGTTCAACATGTTATTTTCTATCTGTCACATTTACTCTTGTTTTTAGGTAGTTACTTTTTAACTTTTAGAGTTACTATTCATTTTTCAGAGTTATATAGTACAGTATCACATTTGCAAATGCGGTTTACCTTTCTTGGATCAAAGTTACTGTTTGATGTATACCAGTTACTTTTTTATCCATAGAGTTACTTGCATGTCGATATAGTTACTTGTTGGTTCATCTAGTTACTTTTCTTGGATCAAAGTTACTTTCCAGTTACTTTAGTTACGTTTCTTGGATCAAAGTTACTTTTTGATCCAGAGAGTTACTTTGATGTCGATATAGTTACTTGTTGGTTCATCTATTTACTTTTCTGGGATCAAAGTTACTTTTCAGTTACTTTAGTTACGTTTCTTGGATCAAAGTTACTATTTGATGTATAACAGTTACTTTCTGATCCAGAGAGTTACTTTCATGCCGATATAGTTACTTGTTGGTTCATCTAGTTACTTTTCTTGGATCAAAGTTACTTTTCAGGATAATTACTATGATCAAAGTTACTCTATTTTCAACACTGTTACTCTTTAGTCCAGCAAGTTACAGATTCGTATATAAGTGTAAAAATAATCAATATTACCTTCTTCTGCAATTTTTGCTTTTCCTTTTTGCTTGGTTTTTTGTTCCAAAGTCTTATTCTGGTTTCTTTTGTGATCTACTGCTTCATCCTGTTCGACTTCTTCAGCATCTTCTGTTTCTTGCTCTTCAGTCTCTATATGGATTACAGCCAATTGTTTCTCAGTAACGTCATCGACTTGTT
Organism: Alisma plantago-aquatica; assembly: GCA_963693085.1. Classification (NCBI taxonomy): domain Eukaryota; kingdom Viridiplantae; phylum Streptophyta; class Magnoliopsida; order Alismatales; family Alismataceae; genus Alisma; species Alisma plantago-aquatica. Next base: position 224,850,612 of record OY856413.1, read on the forward strand.
TCTCCCCTGATTCGTTGTCAGTTTCTGGCTCTTCAATCTCTTCATGCACTACATCCAATTGTTTCTCAGTAACCTCAGCGGCTGGTTTCTCCCCTGATGTGTTGTCATTTCCAGCAGTCTTCTGGAGAGTGTCAGTTTTCTCAACATTGTATTTATTCTTCTTAACTTTCTTTTCTTTTCTCGGCATAGCATGTTCGTTGTGCTCTTCAATACTCTTGCTCATTTCATCTCCTTGCAGTATGGTTGCAGCTACCTCTTCTACCATGTTGTCCTCATCTTCATAGTGCTTTCTCAACAAATCTTCACTATCCGTTATTTTTGTACTTCCCTTTCCTATCGCCTTCTTTGGTTTTACCTTTGTTTTTCCCATTTTGATCTCAGCGACAGAGACTGGAAAATGCAGTTGCGGCAGAAACTGCGGTGAATGCTGCAACGGAGAAGAACGCCACACACAACAACGCAAGTACAGACCAGAGGCCGAAGAATTCGGCAGTAGGGGTTGGTGAGTGGAGACCAAGGTGAATGAATTTGGGAGTTCTGGAGCGGGAAGACAGTGGATTTGGGGATTCTCGGGCGGAGAATGAGTCGCGAATGTGCTTCTTCTGTAAGTCGCGCGCCCTTGCTTTTTTTTAGATTATTTACAATTTATGCCACTACGTTTTCTGAAACGGGTAGCCCCGCTACAGTACCCGCACGGGCAATGATAATAGACTCATATATATATATATATATATATATATATATATATATATATATATATATATATATATATATATATATATATATATATATATATATATATATATATATATATGGCAGCGATCCAGTGAGAAACATATCTTGTGAGAGTATTAGATGTATTTGAATAACTCTCCACATAGATCAATTTTTCATAATCCAACCGTATAGATTACAAGTATATATTAATATTTACCTTCCTACAAAATTTTATCACCATCCAATTTGTAGATCATTCACAACAACAAAATACTTTTTGACGCGCTATATTGAATTTCAGGCTCACCGTTGGATGTAAAAAGTGTATATTGTACATATGGCCATGTAAATAATGTTTGATTGTAATGATTTTTTGTGAGAAGGTGAACAAAATGATGTTTTTTCATCTATACTATTGGATTTTTAAAAACAACTCCTAATTTGTAGTTATTCAAATGTCTCTCATGCTCTCACTATAGGATGTTTCTCACTGGATCGCTATCCATATATATTTTTTTGGTCGGCAAGAAAAATGTGTTGCTATATTATTGAAAACTTTAGGTACAGTCTGTACCCAATAATAAGAACCAAAAAAAATCTTGACCCTCAACAAATGAGAAATCAAGATACAAATGACACAAAAACTCTGCCCTATGTAGAATACGACTAAGCCCTCTCAGCCAAACAACCTGAAGGCCTGAACCTATACAACACCCTATGTTCCACTTGAAACACACCCACAAAAAAAGACAACATGGCATAGCATTCAGATCAGCCCTACCGGATGAAGTCAGACAGATATCAGACCCATTGCACATGAACAAAGTACATTGGAAGACCAGGTCATATGGGAGAAAACCCAAGTCAGCAAGATTTGTCAAATATTCAACCATCATACCAAATTCGTAACCAGGATGAAGGAATCAAAGAATCAAGAATTTGACATAGATGCGCATTGAGGCCTTTCTCCACTTGCTATATGCTCACCTAGAATGTGTGGAAAAAAGGAAACAGAAAACAACCAACATCTCCTTCAAAAGAACTGACAGACTTCAGAGCAGCAACTAGATGATATGAGATGGAACAGACGGGATCCATGGAAGAATAAGCACTCTTCCAACGGACCTGCAACAACCCAGGACAACTAGATAGAATCACCAAGATTGTTAAACTCAATCCTTTTGATCTCTCCAGTTTTTGTCTTAGGCTTTTTCTTCTTTTTCCCTAGCTTGGGACTGTCGCTCACCTTGAAATCATCCTCTAAGTCTGGTTCAAGGTCACAGGAGCAGCAAGAATCCTCGGCAGAATCTGGGGTCTGCGCACTCTTGTACTCTAGGTAGATTCCAGTCATTTGTATCAACTATTTAGCTCCTTGCGGGGTGACATCAAGCCTGAACATAGTTAGTTCCCAGTCAAGGTTGAGAGCCTCCCCTGCCACGAAGGGTGAGGAGCAAAACATCTCAGGTTCAAACGCCGACGACATACTGCTAATTACAAAATCATACTGTATAGGATCCTGCGTAGCTCTAGATCCATCAACTTTAGCAGTGGATGACTCCCTGGCCAAACATCGAGTACTTGGAGTGCAACTGGATTTCCTAGACTAGAGTTGGAGTTCGCTTGGCATTGGCTTCCTCCTAACATTCAAGGGGCACGATGATTGTCTATGCCCAAAGCAGGAGCACTTGGTGCAGAGCAACGGCTTGGAGACGAACTCAATGCTAATTTTCTTTGGTTTATCGTCGATTTCCACCATAACTTCTTTAGGGAATCCCACGCCTATGTTTAGATCCACACAAACTAGGGCTTCCTTCAAGCAATTAGCCACAAGCACAACATCATCAAAGTCTAATGGTATTCCTATCAAACTAGCAACGTCGCCTAGCCTATCCAAGGTCCAGGGCAAGCCTGGATTCTCCATTCTAAGCCAGACGGGGAGTTTTTGAAAGGACAATGAGCAAAGGACACTTCTTGGCTCCCACAGATGAACGATGACTAGACCACAGTCCATCATCTAGGGGGGCTCATCCAGGACCCTATTCCTTTCCATAGTTGTCGGGAGCTTGATGATGAAGCCTTCGACTTCTTCTATAATGATTTGGAAATCGCCACTCGGCCTCCATAGTCGCTTCACCCAACCTTGGAGTTGACTCTGGAATGGCTTCTTCCCAGTAAACCAAATCAAGACATATTCCTCCCAGGTTGGGAGGATCTCCTTCTTACTGGACATCGTGAAGTATTTAGATCCGTTCTTCACCAACGACTACATTAAATTGATGACTAGGGTAGTGTTGCAAGCCCTACCAAGCCGGCTAAGTTGTAGCCAGTCACTCACCGGTATATTTGGCCCTTATGTCCCATTTCCATCTTGTGATTGCATTGAAAATGAGGAGGGGGGTTGGGATGTGGAAGTCGATGGGTCCTTTTGGATAGTATGAACTGGTGATGAGGAGGAGATCATTGCTCTGTCGGCCGCTCTTGAGCCCTTCGGATGACTCATTGAAGACTCAGACACACCACCATTACTATCACTAGCCTCGGCGCCGTGAACAGGGATTCGCCCTCCCCCGCTCCCCCTTCTACATCTTCTCGCTCTCGCCATCTGTCTCCGCCATATATATATATATATATATATATATATATATATATATATATATATATATATATATATATATATATATATATATATATATATATATATATATATATATATATATATATATATATATATATATATATATATATATATATATATATATATATATATATATATATATATATATATATACTAGTAACGCACATGTGCACATGCACGTGGCATATAAAAGTTGTTAGAATTGCTATAGAAAAATACCATAATGTTAATATTGTAAAATAAGAAAAATTGAACTATTGCTTTCATAAATAATAAAATACATATTCATTTTGTAACTGAAAGTTCATTATGTGACAAAATTATGTAGGTGATGTGACATGTCAATTTTCCCATCCAAAATTGAAGTTTAATTAGCTCATCCTCATACGAACAATCAAAGAGAGGTGGACACGTGATTGGATAAGAAAATATGTGTTTAATTATTTAATAAGAAATAGGAAATATATAAATTATAAATATTATAGTATAATATCTCACTTATTATCAATGCATGTGATCACTTTCTGGTGATTTAATACTAAAGATTTTATAATTTGATTTCGAAACTTTCACATATGAAAAAATGATTACTGTAAATATTCAGACAAATTAATAATATAATCATATATGCATTCAAAATACTTACAGTTCTAGTGATTATTTTGGCAAAATATAGTGTTTCAACTGTAATTATTGATGAATTTGTATTTGTTGTCACACGAAGCTTTGGAATGACTTTTTCTATAACTATATACAAATAACAATCATAAAAAGATTGTATCGTAAAATTCAAATGGGAATATAAATTATATGGAAAATAAAAGTACCAATTCATATTTTAAGATAGATATATAACAAAATCAAAAAGTAATGTTGTGTTCAATGTCAAATAAAAGACTCATACATTCTTGCTTAATAACTAAGGGAACTACATCTAAGACTTTAGTCGTTTGCTTCATTGTTGTTGGAGTCCCTTCTGATTCTTGAAAAAATGGTTGGGCATCTTGTGCGTTGACATGAAAAAGCAATTGATTCCATTTTTCCTTTGATAATATGATATCCACCATATCTTCACTATTTTCCTATATTATTACACCAATTTAATATTAATACAGATGTAATGTTCATCAATATTATATGTATATGTATAAAAATATGGAGTACCTGTGAGTAGATATTGTTTAGCTCGACAGCGGTATAACTACGGAGATGATGTGCAGTTGTGTCAAATAATGTTAATTTAATAGAATCAAAATCTTTCATGACTTCAACTTTCATAATATACCTATAATCAACAAAATGAAATATTAATTTACAAGCTAATTATAATATATAGATATATTACATGATAAAAGAAGGTAAATTGCCTGATGACACTATCTTTTGCTCCACCTTTGGGGCAGACCCTGCCTTGACCATTTTCATCATATACTTTCTTGCTACACCTCACACATGCATTGTACCAAAGGGTTTGATCATGATAAATCTTTACGAATGCCACCTTAATTTCATAAATGTGATCCTAAAAATATTCAACATGTTATTTTCATATTATAAACATTTAAGTATTTGTAAAAGTTACAAACATTGAGGTATCTTACTTTGCATAGTGCCCCACTCTGTAGGGATTCATGCAAGATGGAAATATTCATCCTTATTGCCTCTATATTCTCTTTTTGCATGCACACATTCACAAGTGATGAAGAACCAACACTACTTTCAGACAACCTATTGAATTTATAGAATTCACTTTAGAAAGAAATATATATGAACTACCGTTTGAATATGTAAATGAAAACGACTACCTTGACTTCATTTCATCAACTCTGGCAATGGGGGGTTAAAGAGAAGTCTTGTTGTGTAAGTACTTGACAGGTATAGACCTATAATTATTATTAAATTAATATAAAATAAGTCTCACAAATAGAATTAAATTTATTTATTGTGTCTTACCTTGGAAGCATCAAACTTGTAATCCAGTAATAACAACTATACTTTTCATTTCATATTGTACTTTCAAGTTGTCATGTGACATCACAACTATTTCACCCCACAATGAGCACCTAGCCATAGTGTGCCTAAATACCATAAGTATGCGTATAAGTGTTAGTAAATGAATACTTTGTTTTAGTGATTGAGTAATTTAAATAATTTATATTTATTACATTTCATTTTTTAATATGATGCCACACTTGGAAACATGTTCACCAGATCTCTTCGTAATGCTTTGAATATCATCAACATTGGTAATCATTCCAATGACATATGTAATTGACATAGAAGACTTTATGGATATTATAAAATGATATTATAAATGAAATTAAAGTAAAAATACATCTAAGAAATGTCTTCTTTTCTTGAAGACCCTGAAAGTCATCAAACTCAGTAAACTGAAATGAGTAAACATGTATTTTATTGCAATCTTCAGATGCTTCAGCAACCACACAAATTTTTTTAATAATGCACTCTTCATTCCGCTTTGCATTTCTATAGTCATTGTGAATGTCTTCGACACAGAAATTATTCAATACATAACACATTCCATCATTAAAAGTATCACTAAATTTGTTAACTGCATCACCAATTAAACTGGCTTCCATCCTCTCTCCCTAAGAAACAAAAGATACATTGAGGCATTACATAAACACATGAATGTATTTTAAATAAGAACAAATTTAGAACTTTGTAATCTAGTATACCTCTTCATCGATATACAACAATTTCTACTTCATTCTTCCCCTTGATATTTCATGTGCTTTCCATTTGAAGGCCACACGAACCTTTATATTCCAATTTAGGTATCGTTGTACACGTCAAAAGGGGGTATAGTTTTCATCATACTATATATAACATGTAAAAATGTTTTGTATATAAAAATAATCAATATGAAATACTAAGATAAAAGCATACCATCAATAAAGGATAATACTTCTTTGTATACTATATTTTTTGTAAATGTTCCACCATTGAAATTATTCTCTCGTGGTTTAACCAAGACCTTTGTTGTATTTTGAGATGTCCCTCTTGACAGTGCTAAATATAACTATCCATGAGAGAATACAGGATGGGTCAAATAAATTCCGACATTAGGGATAGTTTGACCTTGTGACTTTTTTTTATCATTGCAAAACTCAAATGCACAGGAAATTGTTTCCATTTAAAAGCACATGGAAGACCATCATTGTCAGGCATTATAAGAGGTATTCTAGGTATGAAAACTCTTTTTCCCCGTTCTTGACCAACTGTAACCTCTGCATCAATTACATTTTTCTGAAACCCTTTACAAACCAGTCATGTACCATTGCATAACTCATTTGCCAAATCAATATTTCACAACATCATTATAGGACAATTTTTCTTTATCCGCAATACATGAGGGGGCAAACTGTTTGGAACCAGTGAATTAAGGAACTTTTCAGGGTAGTTATGATTTTCATCATCAACATCACTGTCAAAACTATAATATGTGATCTTCTTCCCAGGATATTGTTGTATGAGATCATTATTCATTTTGTCAACATACTCATTCTTCATGCATAATATTGCACGATTCATCATGTAGTCAGTCGACGTTGCATTATCACCAAGAGCTGGAAAGACATGTTGTATGAGTCATTTCTTAGAGGTTGCATCATCTATGTACTCAAGAACCATTTTATGTGGGAGGTGAATGTAATCATCATCAAATACTAGTTCTATTCCTTGTCCTATACATAGTAGAAAGTTTGAGAAGGTCCAATCTGACAAAGCTCTCATATTTTGCTTCGATTTCAATTTGTGCATTTTCTCCCAAATAAATGACTTTATAAGACTTGAATCAATCGTCTCACATCTAGTTGCACGTCGAACAACAGGCAAAACTTGTCTGAAATCACCACCAAAAACTACCACTTTCCCCCGAATGGTAGGCTCGATCCCGTGATATCTTGAAAAGTGCGATCTAAGGCTTCAAAGGCTTGTCTCCTTGTCATGGATGGCTCATCCCATATAACTAATTTTTCCGATCTAAGAAGTTTTGTTAGACTACTTTGTTTTCTTACATTACAAGTTGAATTGTTTTCAACTTTGATTGGAATTTTGAATCTACTATGAGCAGTTCTCCCCCCAGGTAAGATCGATGTTGCAACCCCATATGTCGTTGTTGCAATTGCTATGAAAGCCATAGACCTTACTTTTGCTAACAATGCCTTTTATAGAAATGTATTTCCAGTTCTACCAGGACCATCGACAAAGAATACACCAGGCTGATATCCCACTATGTAGTTGAATATCTCATTGAATGCATGTTGTTGGTCATTGTTTAGTGATGAAATAAATGATAGATCCTCTTCGCTTACTTGTATAGTCATCTCTTCAACAATTTCACATGACACATTTTGTCCAATATTACTTGAAAAATCATCATCAATAGTTGGCAAGTCATAATCCTCTATAATCTTCCCCATGCTCTCAAGAATAGATTTAATATTGACATGCTTTTTCCGTGCGTAAAATGCAAGTGTACGCATCAATGTAGTATAGGCCTTTTGTGAGGCCCAAGTCGAACTCAGGGACACTGAACTGTCAATAGACTACTACTAACTGTTCGTGATCAGCTAAACCTATTAAAAGAGTTGAGAGTTGTTGTAAAATTAAAAATAAAATAAAATAAAATAAAGTAATCGATTAAAGGTTTAATTTAATCAATTCAAATGGTTATCTTTAGGATTGCGGTTTCACCGCGGGTTTTCATTGTATGAATTTTTACATAGTTAAACAAGTTCATCTCTCAATACGGATAGTGGCCTGTAGTCAGAATTTCCCACTGTCGTGGTACAATTCACTACATATGTCTAGGTCGGTTCCACCATCGTAGTAACCTATACCCTAAACTAGGTGCATTAAAATCAACCTCTAGGTTTCCACCATTAATCGTACCTCACCTTATTCAAGGGATATGTTAATTAATGTGAATTTCGTCTCTTTTCAACTGTTAATTCTTCTTTCAAAGTAATTAAAGGCATTAAATTATTATTATGGTGATCAAGCATAACAATATAATTGAGAAAATGAAATCATACCACGGATTTAAGAGATAAATGATGAATTACTATGATAAAAATGTCATACAATGCTTCCCTGGGCTACTCCCGGTCCTAAAGACAAAGGGGATTAGCCCCACATGTTCATCACAAAGCTAAACATGGTAGAGAAAAGGGGAAACATGGAGAAAAACATGAATAATATATGAAACCCCTGACCGGAGAAGATCCAAGCATTCCTCGGTGTGGAATGCGCGATCTACAGCCTTTCGGCGATACAAAACGTCTTCTTCGACTTCCGAAATGGCTTGGGCATGCTTCTGGGCTCCGTTCTCCTCTCCACACCTTCTCGGGATGTGTGTCGCGGCTAATGACGTGATAGCTTGCTCTTGGCTGCCGTCATTAGGTATAATCACCGAGTTAGGTTGCAAAAATATCACAGCCGTCAGATTTAGATCAATCTGAAATAAACTTGTATTTGATGGTGTCGATACTGGTCTACTTTTCTTTTCTTTGTCGCGACTGATGCTGAATCAATACCATCGACGAGGGTCGATGGTATCGACACCCTAAGGTGTCGCTTTTTGTCCTTTTCCATCGCTGAATCTTCTAGGGTCGATAGTATCGACTTTGGAGTCGATAGTATCGACTCTCTTCTCGCCAGCAACCTGATGGTAAGTCGCTACCATCGACTTCGCCGTCGATGGTATCGACTCTATGCGGCTCCTTGCGGCTGACAACCTGTGGTTGTGTCGATGGTATCGACAACAACATATATTCGTTTTTCCTAAAATTGCAACACAAAACCACATAAGCCAAAATAAAACATATTATTGTAATCATTTATGCTCAAAACAACAAAATAGAGGAGAATTGATGCTGAGAAAGATCATTGACTGAAGTAAATGAATTATGCAATATTAACCACCAAAATGACTAATTAAAAGCATAAAACACAAGTAAAACAAGTCTATAAATGTGACTCAAAATCATCGCATCAAACTCCCCTAAGCTTAAACATTGCTCGCCCTAGAGCAACTAAACTTTAGAATAGAACTACGAAAGTCAACTAAAGAACAGGTCATCACAACAAACATCACCAAATGATCCCCACCAGACATTCACAAATCGGCCCTCACTAACCACGGAATGATAATTATCCTAAAGGTGACAGTAATCATCCATAAAAGATATCTACCTCAAAATTGATGAACACTATCATATAAGGCAGTTAACATAATGAAATTCTCCGGTTCAGGCTCGATGCATCTTGTGATCTCCTATTCTACGTTGCTCACCCTAACTACCATCTATATGGAAGCAGATCTCCTGATATTGACAAGTGAGGAGAAAATCACGGTGGCCTACCAATTCGAGCAACGGGTGGATGGAATGGGTGGCTCATGGAAGAAATGGAAGCATTATACGATTCTAACATGCACAAAGCAAAAATGACCTAAATGATGCATATGCAAATGAACATGCCCTAATGCCTATATTTGGGTGGAATGATGCATGCACTATCATTCCGTCTCCAGGTGAGATGGAATATCTAAGAAAACTACATCATGTACTTATCCTTCTTAATGTGCAGGTGATACTTTATTCCTTTTTCCCTCTCATTACTGCTTACTTCTCAATTCTCTTTTTTTTTTCTTCTTTTTCTAATTTAAATTTTCTTTTTTTTTCTTTTTCAAGCTCTTATTTTCATAGTTGACAACGAATTGTTTGTTGGCTCACTTATTACTTCATGACTTATAAATCATTCAGAAGGTATGGAACAAGTTGATCACCCTTTATGTTAAGAAGATATAAGACACATGATGTCCTCTATGCACAGAAATGTGAATGAAGCTACAAAATGATACTCATGCAACTAAATGACACGCACCTAAGGATAATGTGCATGTATAACTCATCTATATTTTTTTATACAAAATATGTGAAAATAGTTGCAATGCAAGTCCTATCTACATGAGATGCAATCAAAGACATTAAAACCGTAATGTACTTCGAATTCTTAAGGTGGATTATGAAAACAATGGAGTGGATAGATCACAAGACTAATTAACTGAACCTTTGAAAATTATTATGTGTCCCTCCTTATCGACCTGCGTGGTAATTAAGAGGTTTCTCTCTCTTACTTCAAATTAGAGTCTCATTATCATTTGATCAGTTTAGCCCTCTGCTGCTGCATCTCCACCAAAGTAATTTTGGATCCAGTAATGATCGTAGAAAGGCTGCTGCTGCATCTCCATCCTATGCAACCTGTCGTGGATGTGTTGTTGGTTGTCGAGGAGGAGGCTCTCATTTTCAAAAATAACCCTCTTATTATCTAGAAACCAGTTCGTCGTATCCTAAATACCGGCATATGAAGTTGTGTGCTGCAGCTGGGTGTGCTGGATCTCCTACAGCATTGTATACATCCCCTGCATGGAGTAGACATCCTCACTTTGCTGTGAGGGCTATGGTGGCGGAGGTTGTGAAGAAGAAGATGCACCTGGATGCATGTGGAGACGCTTCCTAGGTGCCACTCATGCCCGAAGAGGAGTGAAAGCCTCCTCTTCCTCTTCATGCTCGTCGCCATCGTTGTCGTCATTGCCACCGTCTTCATCCGATCTCTCGATGGCGATGACAGGCCATTGAAAATGCTGAGCGCCCTCGATGTGGAATACGGGGTCTGGAAGTGAACACTCCTGATATGCTTGGTTGACATGGCAGTGTGCATATGCCAAGCCATCACATAGCAGGATGAGGTTGGAGCGATGCAAATGTTGCAGGTTTACCTTGCTCCTGTTGGAGAGAGGAGTAAGCTGGGAGAAATTTAACCCAAGATAGTGGGCCAGCGGTATGATGAGCCCTCCAAAGTGAATTGGAGCCTTCCGCATACTCCTCTTTACATCCAACACGCGCGTTAAGAAAAACGTGTCCCAATTACACTCTTGGCGCTTCAACAACTTGTGTAGGAAAAACAAATCGGTCTCTTGAAACTTGCTGAGAGACAGATCACCACGGGAGAACAAGGTGGTGCAAAGCATGTAGTGAAGAACCCGCACGAACGGATGCTCGCAATCCGCCACCGCCGCATTGTGGTAGCTCACTGATTTGTCGGGCGGTGCAGTCACCAACTCAGACAAAGATGGCATCGTAGTTTATTCTGTTGTTTGGCCACCGGTACTGGTCTCTCCCATTATTCCAGTTGTAGATTTCATTGAACTTCCTGAGGGTGGGAGTGTAATCATTGTTGTACATCCAAAAAGAAACACAACCCTTAATCCATTCCCGATCAGTGGCGATGATGTCGTTTGGCACGATGCATATATCCAGCGACGCCATGAATTCTGCCACCAGCTCCTTGTATGTGGGCCAGTCACCGAAGAATGGCTGGTCGTTGGCGTGGCATTCCATCTCATCGGGCATCCTGCCCGTATGCCTTGCCTGTCCCTTGAGAACGTAGGTATGATTGGCCTCGAACCCCAAATCACAGACCATTGTTCGATCAACGTAGCGCGTGGGCTCGATCTTTCTTTTCATAAGTTCCTCATAAACCTTCTTGACTTCTGCGGAAGGATGGACAATCCACGGTCACAAAATAGATGCAGTCGGTGGAGGAATGAACTCTAGGATCTCCATCTGTGTCACGTGTGAAGAAGATGCGCCGACAGTATGCACCATTGTCGAAGAAGAAAGAGTAGAAGACGGAGCTTGGTGAAGGTCGTAGAAGACGATCTCCGCTCAGTGTAGGCTCGGGGAAGAACGTGCTCCTTGGATGCTCATAGCCGAGCTTCGATTGCTCAACAAGGCGCTCGGCAGAAGTGGAGGAAGCAATCGCTGAAGGTGTGACATCATATGACGACAAACCATCCCTTTTATAACTGTGGCTGGCGCTGCTGTGTGCCCGTTGATACCATCGACGCTAGTCGATGGTATCGACTCGCATAGCACAATCCATCTTCCGCTACTATCAACGGCTGTCAATAGCCCGATGTGGGGGCCCAGATCGATGATGTGTCGATACTATCGACGGGTGTCGATAGTAGCGACCCTTCCCATGGATCGACGTTCCTGATGCAGTGATCGCCGTTGATTTCCTCTCGCAGATCGGTGATGTGTCACGTCGATATTATCGACGCAATTCGATAGTATCAACTTCTACTTAGGGCAACTCCCTCACGAGGCCCGGCCGCCGCTTTCTGCCTGTAACTGAATCAATACTATCGAAAGGCCCGTCGATGGTATCGACTTCACTGAGACAATTTTGTCTGAAAATCTCCAGAGATCTCGCTAGTATCGACGTGCATGTCGATACTATCGACCTCATTGTTGCGATCAACCTGTTGGTGTTTCGATACCATCGATGAGGCCATCGATAATATCGACATAGAGCGATTTCTACAGTCGCCAACCTATACCCATTTCAATACCATCGACACACGGGTCGATGCTATCGACTCTGCCTCAGTCCTGCACATTGAACAAACAATCAAGGTATCTTTTTTTACACTAAAAATAAAATCAAACCAAATGAAAGTACACATGTGAAAGAAACTAAACTAAGCTACTGATGGTTGGGTTGTCTCCCAACAAGCACCCTTATTTAACGTCTTAGTCTAGAAGACATTAATCTCCTCATGCATCTGGAAGCGCAATGAGTTTGACCTCATTCACTTTCCTTATGCAATCTTCACCGAAATACAATTTCAATCGTTGTCCATTCACCGAGAATGTTGTTTCGCCATCAGGCACCATGATTGCGCCATTTGTCCTGACCTCCTCTACGGTGAACGATCCACTCCATCGGGATTTCAATTTCCCGGGATGCTTCTTCAACCTGGAGTTGAACAAGAGTACATGATCTCCTTTCTTGAAGGTGTGCATTTGAATATGGTGATCATGAATCCGCTTTGTTCGCTCCTTGTAGATCCACGAGCTTTCATATGCATTCATCCTTAGCTCATCAAGTTCATTCAATTCAAGCAACCTCTTCTTTCCAGCTTCATCATAGCTCAAATTCAGCTTCCTAAGCACCCAGTGTGCTTTATGCTCCAATTCCATTGGCAAATGGCAAGCCCGACCGTAAGCCAACCTAAAAGGTGTAGTGCCTATAGGTGTCTTAAACGCCGTCTTGTACGCCCACAAAGCGTCCAGTAGCAGGGTGCTCTAGTTTTTTCTCGTCGAAGCTACAATGCGCACCAAGATCTTCTTAATCTCCCGATTAGAAACCTCCACTTGCCCCTGTGTCTACAGGTGGTACGGGGTACCAATGTTGTTCTTTACCCCGTACTTTCTCAACAGTGTTGCAAACTTATGATTCTGGAAATGCGTACCTCCATCACTAATGATCATTCTTGGTACACCAAACATGTAGAAAATGTATTCTTTGACAAACCTACACACTACGGTAGCATCATTAGTCCTAGTGGGTATTGCCTCTACCCACTTCGTCACATAATCCACAGCTAATATAATGTGCAAGTTAGAATTGGAGGACACAAAGGGTCCCATAAAATCAATACCCCATAGATCGAACACCTCGACCTCTTGAAATACATTGAGGGGCATCTCCTGTCTTTTTGAAATATTACCTGCCCTTTGATAGGAATCACATTGCCTCACATACTCAGACACGTCCCTGAACAAAGTAGGACAATAAAGACCACTCTCCAATACCTTGGCCGTAGTTCTAGAACTTGCATGGTGGCCACCCGTCGGTAGAGTATGGCAATGACGAAGAACACTTTCGTACTCCACCTCTGGTACACACCTGCGTAATACACCATCCCTGCACAGCTTAAACAGAATAGGGTCATCCCAAAAGTAACACCGCAAAGAATGGAAATTTTTCTTTTTCTCCTGGTATGTCCAATCATCCGGGATAATTTTGCAGGCAAGATAATTAACTATATAAGAAAACCAAGGATCTTTAGATTTCACAGATAAAAGTTGCTCATTAGGAAATGTCTCAGTAATGGGTATATGCACATCCTTCTCATCTACCCTTTCCAACCTAGAAACATGGTCCGCAACCACATTTTCTATTCCTGCCTTATCTTTGATTTCAATATCAAATTCTTGTAACAATAGGATCCACCTAATCAGTCTAGGTTTGTCATCCTTTTTCTCCATCAAGTACTTAATGGCGGTGTGGTCCGTCCATACCATGACTTTAGATCCTACAAGATATTTCTGGAATTTTTCAAAAGCAAAAACAACAGCAAGAAGTTCTTTTTCGGTTGTCGTGTAATTTGGTTGTTCTTCATTCAAGGTTTTGGACGCATAGAAAATCACATTGGGTTTATTGTCCACCCGTTGTCCCAAAATAGCCCCAACTACAAAATCCGACGCATCACACATCAATTCGAATGGCTTTGTCCAATCCGGTGTTTGCACAACCAGGGCTGAAATCAATTTCTCTTTAAGCACATTAAAATCATGTAAACATTTTTCGTTAAAATCAAACACAGCATCCTTTTCTAACAACTCAGATAATGGTTTGGCAATTTTAGAGAAATCTTTTATAAAGCAGTGATAAAAACTGGTGTGACCTAGGAAACTCCATACCCCTTTAACCGAATTTGGTGGGGGCAATTTGGAAATCACTTCGATCTTCACCGGGTCTACCTCCAACCCCTTGCTAGACACTTTATGTCCAAGCACGATCCCTTCGCTGATCATCATGTGGCATTTCTCCCAATTGAGGACCAAATGCGTGTCCTCACAACGTTGCAAAACCTTGTCCAAATTGTATAAACATTCATCAAAGGATGCACCATAGATGGAGAAATCATCCATAAAAACCTCCAAACAACGTTCAACCATATAGAAAAAAATGGCAAGCATGCAACGCTGAAAGGTTGTCGGTGCATTACACATACCAAATGGCATACAGCGGTATGCAAAAGTTCCATAAGGACAAGTGAAGGTGGACTTCTCTTGGTCCTTAGGATCAATTGAAATCTGATTGTACCCCGAATAACCATCGAGAAAACAAAAATGAGATCGACCCGCTAATGTCTCTAAAATCTAATCAATGAATGGAAGAGGGAAATGATCCTTAAGCGTAGCATCATTCAATCTATGGTAGTCTATACATACACACCACCCAGTTACCAAGCGGGTAGTGACATGTTCATTTAACAAGTTATGTGTAACTGTAATTCCCCCCTTTTTAGGGACTACCTGTGTAGGACTCACCCATGTCGAGTCGGATATAGCATAGATGATACCTGCAAAAAGGAGCTTGATCACCTCCTTCTTTACGACCTCCATCATGCTCGGATTTAGTCGACGTTGTAGCTAAATCACCGGTTTGGCTCCCTCCTCGAGCTGAATCTTGTGCTGGCACAATGTAGGGGAGATCCCCTTAATGTCTGCAATTGACCATCCGAATGCACCTCGGAGGTTCTTCAACACAATCAGTAATTGATCTTCCTCCTCGTCACTCAGATATGTCGAAATGATCACAGGAAGCTTCTCACCCTTAGCTAGAAATGCATATTTCAAGTGCGGTGGCAATGGCTTCAATTCTAAATCTGGCGGGCTGATCAAGGATGACTGAAGCGGTGGTGGAAGTTCTCCAAGGTCCTCATAGTACCTAGCGTAAAAGCATGGAAGCACTTGAAGCATCTTTGCACACTCTTGTAGTGACGTGCTTCTCATCCAATCATGTGTTATATTAACCAGGCATGCTTTAAGCGGTAATTCTGGATATGCATTGAAAACAAAGCTTGCTATGGCCTCATCTTCAGTAGAGGGAGGGATGTCCTTCTCTTCATCATTGGGAAAACCCACAGCCTTTTTAAGAGACACAAACTTGGTCTACTCCATGATGTCTACAGCCAGTGTCCCCTTCTCCACTTTTGTCATTACATGAGCCATGTCTAAAAATGGCTTCCCTAGACATAAAGAGATGTTCTGATCAAAGTGCTTCGCCATACGACATTGCTCCTTAGCTTTAGATTGCGTGGTGCTGGAAGGCATGACCATCTTGAATCGATCATCGGCAATACCCAAGGTCAACCGACCTCTCCCCATCTCTAGTATAATGTCAGTAGTGGCTTGGAAAGGTCGTCTTAGGAGTAACTCATTACCTTGTTCATCCTGCATTTCCATTACAACAAAGTCTACTGGAAAAACAAACTAATACACTTTCACCAACACGTCCTCACATATGACATAGGGCTTCACCACTGAATTATCTGCCAGTTGTATTGTCATATTGCTCGGCCTTGATTCTTTTAATCCCAATTTCTTAAATGTAGAGAGAGGCATCTGGTTTATACTTGCCCCAGAGTCACACAGTGCTTCACCAAATTTCACCTTACCAATGTAACATGAAATATTGAAGCATCCTAGATACTACCTCTTAGGTGGCAATGTGACCATGATGAAGGCACTCACCTGCTCCTTGAGAACTACAACCTCCATATCAGGGATCTTCCTCTTCTTAGTTATGATGTCTTTCAAAAACTTCCCGTAGGAGGGAATTTGCTCTATTGCTTCTAATAATGGAATGTTGACAGAGAGATTTCTAAAACCGTCCAGAAACTTCTTGAACTGGGTGTCCACTTTCTTTGCTTTCACACTATTTGGATATGGGACCGGGACAGCCTGTGCCCTTTGATGTGGTGACACATATGGTGTCCTCTTCTTTGTCTCCTCCTCTTCAGTAGTAGCAGGTTCAGCTGTGACTTCCTCTACTATATCCTCAACCGGTTTTGTGACTGGAATTGGAACCTCCTATGTGGCCTCACCTTCGGTTTCTGACTGGTGTGTGCTTGGTTCATCGGCCCTGGGGTTTAAAATCTTCTTGCCACTCCTTAGAAAGATTGCCTTCGCCTGTTGATTTCCTCCTGGAATGTTTGTGTTACCCGAAAAGCCTTGCTGCGCTGGCTTCTTAAGATTGGCTATCTCAGCTACCATTTGCACCATAGACGTCTCTATCATCCTCATCTGAGCCCCATGGCTCTGCAATGTCTGCCCAAACTGATTCATGAATTCCCCCTGTTGCTTGGTCTGCTGGCCAAAGGTGTTCATCAGTTCTTGGTTCTTCTTTATCACTTGATTGAGCAACTCCGTGCTCTTATCCTCTGCCACCGACTGGGTTTTGCATCGGGGTCTTGCAAGAAGTTATTCAGATCTTTCCAGGAAAATTTCTTGTCCTTTCTCCATGCAGAATCATTATTTTTGTACCCTTGCTGATGGCACATTAATTTGACTTGAGTTTCATCATCTGATTCAGTATCTTATTTTACAAGCAGTTTCTTTGCTAGAAGGTCCATCTTCTCATTCATCTCTTTGATGGCCTTCGACTCCCCCACAGCGCGAACGTGATCCACGGCGTCTCTGTCGCCCCATGATTGCTTCTTGGCCATGTTTTTCAGAATTTCCCAGCACCTCATGTCTGCGTTGTTAAAAAAGAACCCTGAACCTGCGGAATCCAGGTTACTTCTATCATGCTCGGAGAGAGCAAAATAAATTTTTTTGACATGTGTCTGTTTGTCAAGCCCATGATGCGGGCACCTCCTAAGCATGATCTGAAACTGCTCCCAGGTCTCGGAGTAAGTCCCTCCTGCCTTTTGGCTAAAATTATGGATTTTTCTGATCATATCATTTGTCTTCTCAGGTGGAAAGAACCTTTCAAAGAATACTTCCACCATACGGTTCCATGATTCCACATATTCATCGTCAAGATTGTGCAACCATTCTCGTGCATTTCCTGCCAAAGAACTCGGGAACAGCTTCAGGTATAGTGTCTCCTACGGAAAGCTATCTATATTTATCATGTCGCAGTTCTCCACGAATTGGCTGATATGAGTCACCGGGTCTTCGTTCTTAAGCCCATGAATTGCATTTGACTTGACCAAGTTGATCAGTACAGGATCAATCTTATAAGTTGGAATGTTGATCGCATGCTACTTGATTGGCCCCTTTGAAGCGCATGCGGATGAAGCTTTGATCTTCTCCCATATCGTCTGCTCTTCGTCCATGGCTTCTTGTTCGGAGTCGGAATCTATATCTTCCAGTTGGTTTTGATTGTACTCCTCCTCGTCATTAGGTCCCGCCAGTGGAACCTCTGGTGCTCGTTGCATGTAGTCAGTGCTACGCATCTGGACCATGCACAATACCTAAAAAAATGGCAATCTCAGTTCAGTACTATGATAGAAGATTGTTAAATATGAATAGTAAACTATGAATTTCAAAAATGATTATTAAATAATAAAAATTAAAATTAAAAGTGGCCTAGAATGGCCGTTGCAGCACTCGTAGTGCTGACAGTTGTCGTGTCCCCGGCAACGACACCAAAAACTTGACGTGCTTTTTTCGTGCGTAAAATGCAAGTGTACGTGTCAATGTAGTATAGGCCTTTTGTGAGGCCCAAGTCGAACTCAGGGACACTGAACTGTCAGTAGACTACTACTAACTGTTCGCGATCAGCTAAACCTATTATAAGAGTTGAGAGTTTTTGTAAAATTAAAAAGAAAATAAAATAAAATAAAGTAATCGATTAAAGGTTTAATTTAATCAATTCAAATGGTTATCTTTAGGATTGCGGTTTCACCGCGGATTTTCATTGTATGAATTTTTACATAGTTAAACAAGTTCATCTCTCAATCCGGGTAGTGGCCTGTAGTCAGAATTGCCCACTGTCATGGTACAATTCACTACCTATGTCTAGGTCAGTTCCACCGTCATAGTAACCTATACCCTAAATTAGGTGCATTAAAATCGACCTCTGGGTTTCCACCATTAACCGTACCTCACCTTGTTCAAGGGATTTGTTAATTAATGTGAATTTCGTCTCTTTTCAACCGTTAATTCTTCTTTCAAAGTAATTAAAGGCATTAAATTATTATTATGGTGATCAAGCATAACAATATAATTGAGAAAACGAAATCATACCACGGATTTAAGAGATAAATGATGAATTAATATGATAAAAATGTCATACAATGCTTCCTCGGGCTACTCCCTGTCCTAAAGGCAAAGGGGATTAGCCCCGCATGTTCATCTTAAAGCTAAACATGGTAGAGAAAAGGGGAAACATGGAGAAAAATGTGAATAAGATATGAAACCCCTGAACGGAGAAGATCCAAGCGTTCCTTGGAGTGGAATGCGCGATCTACAACCTTTCAGTGGTAGAAAACGTCTTCTTCAGCTTCCAAAACAGCTGGGGCATGCTTCTGGGCTCTGTTCTCCTCTCCACACCTTCTCGGGACGTGTGTCGCAGTTAATGATGTGATAGCTTTCTCTTGGCCGCTGTCATTAGGTATAATCACCGAGTTAGGTTGCAAAAATATCACAGCCGTCAGATTTAGATCAATCTAAAACAAACTTATATCTGACGGGGTCGATACCATCGACGCGAGTCGATGGTATCAACCCTGCACGGTATCGGCTAGTCTTCTTTTCTTTTCTTTGTCGTGACTGATGCTAAATCGATACCATCGACGAGGGTCGATGGTATCGACACCCTAAGGCGTCGTTTTTTATCCTTTTCCGTCACTCAATCTTCTGGGGTCGATAGTATCGACTTTGGAGTCGATAGTATCGACTCTCTTCTCGCCAGCAACCTGATGGTAAGTCGCTACCATCGACTTCACCATCGATGGTATCGACTCTGTGCGACTCCTTGCGACTTACAACCTGTGGTTGTGTCGATGGTATCGACAACTGTCGATGGTATCGACAGCAGCATATATTCATTTTTCCTAAAATTTCAACACAATACCACATAAGCCGAAATAAAACAAATTATTGTAATCATTTATGCTCAAAACAACAAAATAGAGGACAATTGATGCTGAGAAAGATCATAGACTAAAGTAAATGAATTATGCAATATTAACCACCAAAATGACTAATAAAAGCATAAAACACAAGTAAAACAAGTCTATAAATGTGACTCAAAATCATCGCATCAAATATTTTGTAGCACTGTCTACTTGAACTGATGCTCATCGGTGATTCCGATCCTACGAAAATCTTTTGAATATCATTGAGGCTTGCATCCCACAAAGCTCTTACATTTGTTGGTTCACAATAAACTAATATTGTAGCAAATAATCTCCATAGCGAAACTGGGAATTCAAAATGTGTTTCCTCAGTTAAACATTCTGAAATTGTATTGTCACTCTCAATAAGACCCCGATGTTCAGCTAAAAGTGTGAATGTTGGTTGGATAACACCATTGACGGTCCTCAAACTCTCAAATGAAGTTGAACCCTTTACATGATTTAGTAATATCCTCAAATAATTCCTCTCACCTTCAATAGGATTTATAGTAACGATACAACCAATAACCTATCTTTGCTTTCTTTTCTTCCAATATTTTCCAGATCTATTCCACACATAATGCTTAGGGAATTGTTTATAAAGATATTGTTGAGATTCTTCATCACGTGAGTTTGTCACAAAATACTCAGTGAGCATTGTCATGCAAACACCATCTCGTTCCATAACATTTTGCAAGTTATCATCTTCTAAGAATGTGACATTATGCATGTTAGGTAGATGCAATTGCAAGGAAACTACGGATGGTTGTATTTCACTAAGTTTGAACTCAAATATCCTCCACATTGCCTCTGGTGGAGATATCCGTCGAGCATCTCTAAATTGATTCACCTCATTGACGGTCTGGTCTACAATATCAGGTGCTATGTGACTGAAGCCTTATCATGCCCCTTATATATATACTTGAAGAGGTATTTGACTGCTTTGATGCTCGAACATACCTCCACATTAATATGACACCTATATCTCTGTAACAAATACGGATTATATGGCGCCACCCATCTATTTTCTAGTGGGGATCCTCTTACATCAATAGTAACCCCATTCTCTCTTCTCCTATAAATTGGATATGAATATTTGCCTTGCATGGTATTGGAACAAAAAATCCTTGGATATCGAAAGCAACACTCCTTGTTTACCATGCAAGCATTTTTAGGGTTTAAGACACCACACGGTCCATGCAACATGTGTTTGGCAACCAATGCGTGTAATAAAGGATATCATTTAGGATCTAGAATTTCAGCACAAACTATGTTATCATACTCATCTGCATTGACAATCTTATGGTCACATTTCATGATTATACAAATGTGTGCATGCGGAAGTCCTCTTTTTTAAAATTCAATAACATGAACATGTGCTTCTACGATGCCAAATATATTTTTCTTAAATAGCTGGTTCTTTAGATCCTCCAATTTTTCTCTAAAAACCCTAGTTGTTAAATCGGGTCTGTTTTAAGCTAGTTGTCTAGGGAATAACTCTATGTGTATCTCATCCCAATCTGGATTACATGTCATTGTTAAAAAGATATCAGGTTTTCCATATCTTTGTACCAATGCCATGGCATCCATGTATCTAAAACGCATATCACATGGTCCTCCAATAAAGGACGAAGGTAATACAATACTTTTACCTACCATGTTGCTATGGACATCTCCAGATCTAATGCTATCACTGATTCCTTGATACAAATCAACACATATTTTCTTTTACTCCTTTGTGATATAGTTTAATCGTGTTAATTCTATCTTGATGTACATGTCGACAACATAATGTTGAAGGAGATGACCCACATACAATAAGATTGATTTGTCAAGCACACGAATTTGTAGTTTGTAACAATAGTATTCTCTCACAGATATCTTGTTTCGACCACCACCATCTAAAAAATAAATGAGAATGATGTGAAATAAAATTTTTTAATATTGGTACATAATTTTTTAATCTATGAATATATATTCTACTAACCTACTATGTTCGAGCCCATCACATCTTCAACAGAATGTGATGAGTTATGTAGCATGGAATCACATGGAACACCAACTTTGGGGAGGTGTGGATGCCAACCGAATTCACCATTGGGAAATAACAAGGGATTCGATAGAGGATCCTAACATCCTAAATATGTTTGAACTATATGTTGTTCACCTGAATTGGCATAAACAACTATGCTTTGATGTTGTGCACCACTGACATCATTGCCCTCAATCCAGATACTCACAACTTATGAAGCAGTTGGAGAATTATATGTCCTCTGATCAAGATGTGCATATTTATTTATGGCAATACTACAATTATCTGACATCAGAATATCCTTGAGGCTCCGAAAAAATTGGGCATATGTATTTACAGACAATACGTGTATCAGTTTAGTAACTAATTTAGTATTTAGTGAAGGATTTGCCTTCATTCTGTTCTTTACCTCAAACTCAGTGTCATAGAAACAGAGTTGTAGGTATTTCAGTCCATCACTCCCAGGTAGTAATCTATTTATGAAATGATACATTTGACCCTATACTCGAAAAGTATATATGCCATTCCACATACTACACAAATTTTCATCTAGATGGATACCATGTGATGTGAATGCAAAGTGACTATTGTAACTTCGAATGGACCTGAGAAACTCCATAGAATCTGGTGTTTACGATGTGTACATATCATATAGTTCTGTTGGAACAAGATTGGTAACTAAATGTACCTTTCCCTTCATACAACAAAAAGATGGTGGTTCAAATTGGAAACATTTGGCACCACAAAATTTGCACAAACTACATGTGGATAACTTATGTGGTTCATTGAGAAGATTGTCAAAAATTGGATTGGAAATATCAACACCAGAAGAATCTTCAACATTTTGATCCATGCTTGAAATATAGAAATCCTCTGTCTCTTCCACGATACTTGCATCTAGTTTGTTATAACACAAGATGAGTACAAATTTTAACTCATAGAATAATGCATGAGGATTTGTAACTATTACCTTCACTACATGGGACTGCCAAATCAGCAACCTCATGCGGATTGTTAAACTCCTTAAAGGCACTATCATTAATTGTAGGGTCGGAGAAAACATGCATATCAACATGAAATCCATTGGGAACACTATCAGTCCGAGGAAGATAGGAAGTGCTTGGTTGTTCCAATGAATTCATTGCAACATCATTCAACTGTGCTTGACATCATTTCAAAAATTGGATCAAGAATCTTCGTTGCCTTGCTCGCCTATGAATTCCATTAACGACATTATCCACATGATGTTGGAAGTTGTTATCATTTGAGATAACATGCTGAAACAATGCTCTTTGACCAAGTGTGGAATCCACACCTTCATTGAGAGCTTGAATAACTTCACTGACTCTGTCAAAATATGGGTGCATATCAATCCTTAACTTCATATAGGGTGGCAAACTATTGTAAATTGTAGCATATCTTGCAATAAGTTCTCCAACACCTTCACATATGGCATGCCTATGCATCCATCTACTTCTAATAACCATTCGATGATGGTATCTATGCATCCGTTGAAAGGACCTCAAATCATAACTGTAAATATATCTTTCAAATTGTTGAGATCTATGTGACTGTATTGAAGTAAGACATGACACAAGTGTGTGACAAATTTGAAATGTAGTGCTAGAAGATAGGAACGTTTCCACCATAGTTTGCATGAATCCTTCATTTTGGAAAGTGCAAACAATGAGAGGGATTCTATATGCAGTGATATGACTCATTAATTTATAAGCTTAAATTCTCGTATGACAAATAAAAAGCCAAATGTGTTCGATTCAGACCAGTTTGCAAATTTTTGTCAATATTTGGTGACCAAGAATTCATATCAACTAAAATTTTGACAACTCTAGTTAAAATTACCACAAGGCATACACTTAGATTTAGGGCTAGTTTGGTTGGGTTAATGCGGTGTAGTTTTGAATTGGCAATGTCAAAATATACATCAAGCACCCACTTTATCATCCGATTATAGCATACCAAACATGCCCTGAATATTAGAATATTATGGGGGTTTATTTTCATCGAACACATGCATTATTGTTAGAGCTAGCTCAGCTGGTCAAGCGTGTTGGTTGAGAAGCATAGGTTGAGCCTTTTCCCAATAGCAATATCGATTGGGGAGCATGCCATTCATTTATTATGGTAAAAGTATATCTAAACACTTTAATTTTTGAATTCTTCTCGGTAGACCCCATTTTCAAACCCAAAATAAACATTGAGCATTCTCCACCACAACGCATATAACAAATAAAATATGTATTTTATATGTTATATGTCATGTAATATGTGGTGGATATTGATTCGTTCTTGTTTTGGGTTTGAGAACAAGGTTGCACCCCTAAATTTTGTTCGGTCCCCTCACTCCCCGACCCCCTCTCTGTCAGGGAAGGACATCTGTCAAGATCCACCGACAACGTGTTGGGGATCCTGACATGTGTCCATTTGATCCCTGCAACGAATCCTTGACTAATCCATCCACCGACCCCGAGACCCCAGACCGCCCCCCTTCATTCCTCACTTACACCGCCCAGACCCCTCGCTCCACAAACCCCTCTCTGCTTCCCGCCCTAATCACAATGGTGATTCTTCTGCTCGGATCCCGTCACTCCCCGGCCCCCTCCATGCTTCCTGCCCTAATCGCAGCAGTGATTCTTCTATTCCCTTCCGACAGTGCTTCATCCCAGCAATGTATCACTACCTGACCCCCTCTCTTCTTCCTGCCCTAATCGCAGTGGTGATTCTTCTGCTCAGATCCCCTCACTCCCCGACCCCCTCTCTGCTTCCTGCCCTAATCACAATGGTGATTCTTCTGCTCCCTTCCAATAATGCTTCATCCTGGCAGAGTAGCACTGCCCAAACCCCTCTCTTCTTCGTGCCCTAACCGATGTGAACTCATTCATTCAGTCAAATTTCCTCACTGTGTTCTCATCCAACCGGTCAGATTTTCTCACTGTGTTCTCATCTTCCTTCCTTGAATATCTTCTTTAGGATGAAACCATAGGTACTGGAGAAGGAGGAGCTCAGGATTTCTACAACAGTAAACCAGTCGAATTGTTTTTGTTGTTGAAATATAACAATTATCCTGACTTAAACTACACCTGATCAACCCTAAGTTAGCCTAACTTGGTATAACTTGGTCACAATTTTCCTTGGATTTTCCACTTGTAGCTTATGTTGGACGTAATTGTCACACTTGTTAATAACAATTATCCTGACTTGAACTAAACCTGATCAACCCTAAGTTAGCCTAACTTGGTCTAACTTGGTCACAATTTTTCTTGGATTTTGCTAATGTAGCTTATGTTGGACGTAATTGAAGAGTCGCGTGTTTATTAAGTTGTTTGAATGGCTCATGTTGATGTTGCTTATGGACAAAGAAAGCAATTCAATCTGAACTTGGTTATATTTTGACCTGATGCTTGATTTTCTAATGTATAGGTCCTATATATATTTGTATGCAGAGGCATCATGCTACCTGACATTTGGTACTCTAGAAACGACTTACAGAAACTCACCCAAAGGTTTGATGAGAAATGGCTAATCCTCATGCAGGTGGAGGTGAAAGCTAGAGGAAGCAAGAGGAAGTACAAAAAGTTGTATTTTTCCTGACTGTTACTATGATCATATTTTATATCCTTGTACTCTGAATATCAGTGGAGTATGGTTATTCTAAATCTTACACATTTCATCTCAGTCGAGTTTGGTTATTCTAAATCTTACACATTTCATCTTAGTCGAGTTTGGTTATTCTAAATCTTACACATGGGTAGATACCACCATCGGAAAATCATTTAACAATTACATCCTTTTTAGTAGTAGATAGCCTCATATACAATCTAATTTTCAATATTATTATATAAAAATATATGTATAGTTTACTAAGGTCTCAAGGCACTAAATAAGACATTGATAATTGTGTTCAAAATTTGCCCTAATTTCACTAAGTTTTCTATGCAAAATGGTATTAAACTTCTAAAAAATAATACATTAATGTGAGTTGTAAACTATGTTGGTGATTCTTTTTAAGTTACAATTGATAGAAGAAATCATGTTGGTTCTTTGTTTATATTACAAATAAAGTAAAATGCACATTATATTAGGTCTGACTTCAATGCTAATGTGGCTTTATGAAATTTGTTTCTGATTGCAATAAGTTGCCAGATTTCATGGGTGGTTCTTTACTGATAGACCAAATGAGGTATGGTTTACAAAATTGTATTAATATTATGTCCTCTATGTTGTATGTAGTTCTAAATTGAGGTACATAAGGGTGTTTTCTTCTATTATCTCACATTTTTCTAATCGTTGTTATACCTAGAATGCTAAATTCTTTATAAATAACATGGATAGTGTTTACATGTGATTAGTGTGGCCTTTAGAGGCTTTTAATTTGTATCTTGGTTACTAATTGAGTTCTATTACTATGACCTATTTCTTGATGCAAGTAGCCCCCCCTTCATTTATAACCACCTGTTGGTTGTTGATTGATTCTTGATAGACCAAATCAGGTTGGTTCTTTATTTGTATGACAAATAAAGTAACATGCACATTATATTAGGTCTGATTTCAATGCTAATATGGATTTGAGTCCATGTTATGCGTTATACTTAGCCATATGCAAGGTTGATTAGAAATATTTGTCTATGCTTGGTTGATTAAGCATATAACAACATTCAAGGATATTAAAAATATTATTCTATGTCTCTATTATGTCAATTATTAATAGGTGTTTTGCTCTCTACTTCCATACTGATTACACATGAAAATATTGGATTGCAGTGCATGCCAGTCTCTTGTGAGATTGAGGTACATAAGGGTATGCTCTTCTATTATCTGACATTTTTCCGATCCTTGTTATACCTACCTTACAAAATGGTGTCAATTGTGAATTGCAGTGTATGTTAGTCTCTTGTAAGATAGAGGTATGTAAGGGTCTATTCTTTCATAACCATTCATACATTTATGATTCATGTTGTACATACCCTATATTATGCAAGGATGAATAGAAATATATGTCTGTGCAAATATGTTATACTTGGGATGTGTTATGCAAGCATCTGTGTTTTTGTTATGTATGTCAAATAAATTTATATATCATTTGTAGGTATGATTTGTGAAAAAATGATTGATCTAGGTGAAAACATGTCTTGTTTGACATTTATGATTCATATTATACATGGCCTATATTATGCAAGGATGAATAGAAATATATGTAGGTCTAATTTGTGAAAAAAATGGCGGATCTAGGTGAAAACATGTCTTGTTTGACCTTTATGATTCATGTTATACATAGCCTTATATTATGCAAGGATGAATAGAAATATATGTAAGTCTGATTTGTGAAAAAATGGTTGATCTAGGTGAAAACATGTCTTGTTAGACCTTTATGATTTATGTTATACATAGCCTATATTATGCAAGGATGAATAGAAATATATGTCTGTGCAAATATGTTATACTTGGGATGTGTTATGCAAGCATCTGTGGCCTTATGAAATTTGTTTCGTATTGCAGCCAGTGGCCAGATTTCATGGGTGGGTCATGTTATTCAAATGGGAGAGGGAGGTAGGAGTGTAGAAGCTGGAAGTCAATGCGAAAAATCAAGAAACATGTTGCAGTGCATGCTAGTCTCTAGTGAGATTGAGGTACATAAGGGTATGTTCTTCTATTATCTCACATTTGTCTTATCGTTGTTATACCTATAATGCTAAATTCTAATTTGTATCTTAGTTACTAATTGAGTTCTATAACTATGACATATTTCTTGATGCAAGTAGGGGCCCCCTTTTCATGTATAACCGCATGTTGGTCATTGATAGATTCTTGAAAGACCGAATCAGGTTGGTTCTTTGTTTATATGACAAATAAAGTAACATGCACATCATATTAGGTCTGACTTCAATGCTAATATGGCCTTATGAAATTTGTTTCATATTGCAGTCAGTTACCAAATTTCATGGATGGGTCATGTTATTCAAATGGGAGAGGGAGGCGGGAGGGTAGAAACTGGAAGTCAATATGAATTTGCACATAAAGGTAAGTCTAGATTCAACTAAATCTTTGCACATAAAGGTAAGTCTAGATTCAACTCTTTACCTTTATTTTGTATGTTCATATGCAGACAGAAAATGGTCTGATAGAGGCAGTTGTTGTTCTTATTTCAACTATGGCTCAGACGTGACTCGATATACCATTTGAAAAACTTGGGCAACGTTACAAGAGAAAGCCAGATTTCATAAAGGTATAAGTAATTTTTTTTATGTGGCTTAATATTTTTCCCAATGTGTGCTATGTGATTGCAAGTATATGATGGCCATGTTATTGGTAGTTGCATTTGTTGTTATTATATGTCAGATTTATAGTCTTATCTTTTCTTACACATAAATGTGTGATAGGTCTCACAACTTCTTTGAGGATTTCAAATGGGAGAGGCAAATGGGAGAGGGAGGCTGGAGGGTAGAAGTTGGAAGCCAATATGAATTTGCACATAAAGGTAAGTCTAGATTCAGCTAAATATTTGCACATAAAGATAAGTCTAGATTCAACTCTTTACCTTTATTGTGTATGTTCATATGTAGACAGAAAATGTTCTGGTAGAGGCGGTTGTTGTTCTTGCTTCAACTATGCCTCGGATGCGACCGATATACCATTTGGAAAACTTGGGCAAAGTCACAAGAGAAACCCAGATTTCATAAAGGTATAAGTAATTTTGGTTTTGTGGCATAAT
This sequence comes from Alisma plantago-aquatica, assembly GCA_963693085.1. Lineage (NCBI taxonomy): Eukaryota > Viridiplantae > Streptophyta > Magnoliopsida > Alismatales > Alismataceae > Alisma > Alisma plantago-aquatica. Next base: position 224,879,518 of record OY856413.1, read on the forward strand.
ATTTTTCCCAATGTGCACTATGTGATTGCAAGTATATGATGGCCACGTTATTGGTAGTTGCATTTGCTGTTATTATATGTTAGATTTATAGTCTTATCTTTTCTTACACATAAATGTGTGACATGTCACAGAACTTCTTTGAGGATTTCAAATGGGAGAGGCAAATGGTATAGGGAGGCGGGAGGGTAGAACCTAGAAGTCATTATGAATTTGCACATAAAGATAAGTCTAGATTCAACTAAATCTTTGCCAAAATTATATATCTTCTTATCTGGATAATTTGCTTGCTTTGAGTTTTCTATATGGCCTTATGAAATTTGTTTCTGATTGCAGTCAATTGCCAGATTTCATGGATGGGTCATGTTATTCAAAATGGCTGTGCATTTCAAGTGGGAAAGGAAAATGGACGAGGGATGTGGGTGGGTAGAAGATGGAAGTCAATATGAATTTGTAGATAAAGATAAGTCTAGATTCAACTAAATCTTTGCCAAAATTATATATCTTCTTATTTGGATAATTTTCTTGCTTTGAGTTTGCTATATGGCCTTAAGAAAATTGTTTTTGATTCAACTTTGTTGTATTTTCTATTAGGACTTATACTTGCTACTTGGTTACCAATTGTATTTTATTTGTATAGATGATACTGGAATATCTGGATAATTTGGTTATTTATGTTTGCTATATCATCAACTTTGTTATATTTGCTTTTAGGACTTTTACTTGCTACTTGGTTATATGATTCTTTATCAATACATTAATATTTATTCAATGTGAGAAATGAGTGTTTGAGTGGGTTTCAATTTAATTAAGTAATTGGTTTTCATGTATATTAATGACACTTTGAGTATGTTCATAAACTATTTGAGAAAGAAAACTTTTTATGTTAGTATAGCTCGACATATCTATGTAATGAATTTATTTTTTCACTATAAGATTGGATTTATTAGAAAGAAAGGAGTGGAATGATAACCATGTAAAAAAATATAATTGAAGTCAAGAAAGAGACAAAGGAGTAGGACGTTAGATAGGATGGACAGAGTTGGAAAGACTGATCGGCAATCGAGCCAAAGAGAGAAAAAAAAATCAATAATATCTGAGAATTAATTGTATCTTATCATATTATACAACTTATTTGTATTCACTTGTGAATATAAAGTGGCTAAGAATTTTATAGTGCAATACTTAGTCTTATAATTAGAGTGGTGGAAGAAGAGAGAGTGTTAGTTACTAATTGATTTTGTGCTGGTTTTTTCTTGAAAAACATAGAAGCAAATAGTAAAATTGTGGGAGTAGAATCGTGTTTGAGAAAGCAAACTTTTAAACAGAGAGTGTTGGTTACTGATTGTATTTTATTTGTATACATGAATCTGAAGGCATTTTCTAAATGATATATTTTCTTTCGGTTGTATTGTATAAGCATCTAGGTATATATATTTGAAAGAGATGTGTATATGAAATATTCTTAGGCATTTACTTCAAAAAAAGATTGACAAAATACATATGTTAATACTAAATTTGACCTCGATTTTTTTCTTCTAAAAGTTGCCTTTCTGGATTGAATTTGCTGTGATTGTATGTGTTGTTTATATCACTGCATTAGGTTTTCATGATGATGCAAACTGTCACTAGTACAGAAATGGGTTATAACGTCCCTACATGTAGGGTCGGTTTTTCCAAATAACCGACCTTATATCTCTAAAAAAATGTGGGCACCACTTAAGACCTTTTGGGTCGGTTTTCTTAAAAAAACCAACCTTGTAGTGTAACTCTATAGGGTCGGTTTTCCAAATAACTGACATTGTATGTTTATAAAAAACACGGGCACCACTTAAGACCTCTTGGGTCACTTTTCTTAACATAACTGACCTTGTACAGTATCTCTATAGAGTCAGTTTTCCAAATAACCGACCTTATATGTCTATAAAAAATGCGGGCACCACTTAAGACCTCTTGGGTCACTTTTCTTAAAATAACCGACCTTGTAGTGCATCTTTATAGGGTCGGTTTTTATAAAATAAGCAACCTTATAGACAATTGGTTTAGAAAGTCAATTACAAGTTTCCCGCGGCAAAATTTTGCTTGATTTTGGCTTCGCGCCTTGATCTATAGGGTCGGTTTTTCCTTATAACCGACCCTAAAGGGCTCCTCGGTCGACAAATTCGTCAACCGAATAAGAGCTAGATTTCACGTATACGAGCACCTTTAGGGTCAGTTTTTTCCGTATAACCGACCCTAAAGGCCCCTCAATCGACAAATTCGTCGACCGATATCAATTCTGGATCCAGTTTAGTTCATGCATTTATAAGCACCTCTAGCGTTGGATTTGTACTTATAATCGACCTTAGAGCTTTCCTCGGTCGACGAATACTTCGACCGATAATCTCGTCAAAAAATTCAACGACTGATAAGGAGTCAGATTTCAAGTGTATAAGCAACTTTTAGGGTCGGTTTTTTGCTTATAACCAACCTTAGAAGTCTATTCGGTCGACAATATTGTCGACCGAGATGAATTTTGGTTCCAATTTAGTTCACGCTTGTGAAAAACTAAACTAGATCCTAAGTTTATCTCGGTCGACAATATTGTCGACCGAATTGGACTTTAGGGTCGGTTATAAGCCAAAAACCAACCCTAAAGGTACTTATACGAAGAAAATCTGGTTGTTTCTCAGTCGAAGCATTTGTCGACCGAGATAGAGCCAGATTCGTTCGTATAAGCTCCTGTAGCGTCAGTTTTTCTTTATAACCGACCCTAGAGGGATTTCCAGTCGACAATATTATCGACCGAGTTAAACTTAGGATCCAGTTTAGTATTTCACACATGAATAAGTACCTCTAGGGTCGGTTTTAAGGAAAAAACCGACCCTAGAAGTACTTATACGAAGGAAATCTGGCTCTTTTTCGGTCGAAGAATTGTTCGACCAAGAAAACATCAGTCGACGAATTGTTCGACCGAGGCCAACCCTGTGAACCTCCATTTGCTTGAATTATAAAGGCAATATTTTGATTAAAATATAAATTAAAAAAAAATCGTAACGGCTAGAAAATCAACCGTCATAATGGCTAGAAAATCGACCGTCGTAATGGCTAGTTCGATCAACCGTTGGCCGACCGCGAGACGACCATTGCGGGAGTCGGTCGACAATTTGTCGACCGAAATGGGCTCTGTTTTGCGATAAATAGCACCCAAAACGATCCATTTCTTCACACCTTTACATTCTCACTTCCCTAGCTCCTCTCCAGTGTATTCTTGTGAAAATCTTTAGCTTCTCTACATCCAAGTCTTGCTTGCTACTTCTCCACTTCAAAGCAACGAAATGGCTTCATCATCTACGCGTGGAAAGAAGCAAGTTGCAGGTAGGAAAGGAAGGACGGTCTCTCCAACGCTGTTGTTCATCAACGACGTCCCCTTCAACGACGCAGCTGCAGGCGGCCGCTACCTCAGGCTTTCCTCAAGAACTCCTCTTCCACGATGGCCAGTCGACATCATGGACTTCCACAGTATTTTCGATTTGGGGGAACTCTTTAAGGTGCATCATTTGACTGATTTTCTAAATCCCTCCTTCCATTCCTACTCCTCCAAAGTAGTTAATGAATTCTATGCCAATTTAACCCCACATCCTGACCATGACACCTTCTCCTCTATCGTTGGTGGGTATGGATTCCATTTTACTGAGGAGGGTATTCTTGATATGCTTGACATAGACATAGAAGAATATAAAGATTTTCTTGATGTCACCACAGGAAATCCACTCAACAAACTCTCCCAAGATGACACTACAACTAGCCTTAGTGATGTCAAAAGAGCCATTTTCAATCAAATACGACTTGTCATGAAGATAGGGGTACCTATTATGCCATAAATTTAAAACCTAAAGCTAGGATCATAAATCTCATTGTTGCCACTAATATCCATCCTAGAGAAAACAATTCTGAAGTGCCCAACTTTCATATGTACCTTATCTATGCCATTCTCAAAGGTATTCCTATAAACTTTATTCGTATCATCCTTAAGAATATGCTTGAGTTTTCTGGCAATCCACCTTATGCTGACTTTGTATGCTAAATCACTCAACATTTTCTTAAGAAGAATATTGAGGACGACTTAGGTTACACATGGGATAGAAAACCCCAAAAGATAAGTAAAAATATGGTGGAAAAGATGGGAATAGACTTTGGCCACAAAAGGGCTAGGACTGAAGGGGAGACATCCACCCAAGACATACCTCCACCACCTCCTCCTACCAACCTACCCCATGATCCTAATACAAACACCTTGACATACATTGTTGGATCCCAATATCACCTAAGTAGGCAATTGGATTATAATCACCATGCCATGACTTATTTAAACCAAAGGATGAAAACTCTCTCTCCTAACCAACCTGATGAATATCCCTATTCCCTTAATCCTGGCATGATAAATCCATACAATCCTTCCTACAACTACTATCAAATTCCACCTCCACCATCTCCTGATCTCACACATACTCAGTTTTCCCCAATTCAACTTCTAGACATTGCTGCCCACTTTCGTTTTGATCGTGTTCCCACCTTCTTGGAGGCTTATGCCTTAACCAAGACAGGTGCCTTGGAGTGGCAGACACTGGTCAAATATTATGGAGTTGAGCCCTTTCTTGGAAAAGACCCAGACATTGATGTAATCCTTCGGTCTTTTCAGTGAGATTATGAGATATCTTTGTAATGATTGTAATGGATATCTTTTTATAAAGCAAGTATGTCATGCTTCATCTTATAAAGTGTATGGGCATTAAATTGTTATGAATAAAAGTGTTTTCCATGGCTTCATTTGGACATATACATGTTATATAAGAAAATTGTTATTTCAAATGATTGAAAAATAAATTATGGATAAATTTGACAAAGCATCACTTGGTTTTAAAATTAAATATCTCTTTAAGGGGGAGCATAGCATAAAATTAAGGGGCAGAACTAAAGAGTCATACAAAATGATTATATTGGATATCATGTAAAATCTTGTACACGTACTTAGATATCATGTAAATCAAGTGTTAGATCTTACCTAGCCATTTACAACACTTAGATAGGTCATCCCCTACAATAGTGTCACAACCGCACACTCATACACACAGTTGGTACTTAATTTAAAACATTGAAACAGGGTTAATCTCGGTCCACAATATTGTCGACCGAGGAGGACTTAGGATCTAGTTTATGTATAAGCACCTCTAGGGTCGGTTATAAGCACCTCTAAGGCACCTCGGTTGAAAAATTTGTCGACCGAATAAGAGCCAAATTTTACATGTATAAGCACCTCTAGGGTCGGTTTTCTCTTATAACCGACCCTTAAGGGCTCCTCGGTCGACAAATTCGTCGACTGAATAAGAGCCAGATTTCACGTGTATAAGCACCTCTAGGGTCGGTTTTTTTTCCTTACAACCGACCCTAAAGGGCTCCTCGATCGACAATATTATCGACCAACAGAAATTTTGGATCGAGTTTAGTACTTTTGAAAACGTTATAAAGCATTGGGATCTCAATCTTTTGTCTCATTGTTGGGAATTCACATCCCTCAATACCACATCATCACATTTGCTGGATCTGGGTATTCACACCCTTAGTTCATCACTAAACATGGTCATCAGTTATCAGGTAACTATTACCTTTAGGTCATCTGACCAAGGTATTCAGGATATTTGTTACACAAGCATCTCAATTTCATATCAACCATATCAATTTCATATCAACATCATGCAATACAAAAATAACATCACTATTCCCTCAATTAGGGTTTCACATCATCATCCCATATTGAAATTTCAAATAACATTATCCCATATTAGGGTTTTTACACAACATCACCCTATATTAGGGTTTCACATAACATTCCCATATTAGGGTTTCACATAACATCATCCCATATTAGGGTTTCACATAACATTATCCCATATTAGGGTTTCATACGACATCACCATATATTAGGGTTTCACATAACATCATTATTAGGGTTGTGTAAGAACCTTAGAGCTCCCTCGGTCGACGAATTTTTCGACCAAAAAAGAGTCAGATTTCACGTGTATAAGCACCTCTAGGGTCAGTTTTTTCTTTATAACCGACCCTAAAACGCTCCTTGGTCGACAATTATTGTCGTCCGACATGAATTTTCGATCCAGTTTAGTTCAGGCATTCTCGGTCGACAAATTTTTCGACCAAAAAGACCTCTAGGGTCAGTTATAAGGAAAAAAACGACGCTACAAGTGCTTATATGAAGGAAATCTGGCCCCTTTCAGTCAACAAATTTATCGACCGATAGATATCGGTTGAAAAATTCATCGACCGAAAGGAGCCAGATTTCCTTCTTATAAGCAACTCTAGGGTCGGTTTTTTCTTTATAACCGACCCTAAGGTCCTCTTCGGTCGACAATATTGTCGACTGAGATAAACTTGGGGTCGGTTATAAGGAAAAAACCGACCCTAGAGTTGCTTATACGAAGGAAATCTTGCTCCTTTCGGTCGACGAATTTGTCGAACGAATGGGGCCATATTTCCTTCGTATAAACACTTGTAGCGTCGGTTTTTTTTCCTTATAACCGACCCTAGAGGTCTTTTCGGTTGACAAATTCGTCGACCGAAAATGCGTTTGAGTGTTTTTAAACAACCCGACACGGGCACCATTTATCTTTAGTGTCAGTTTATTATTGTTAACCGACGCTACAGGTCTTTCTCTCCGTGAAAAAGCCAAAACTTTAGTCTTTCTTCTTCCCGCGAAACCCTTTTCTCTGTTCTATTCTTTCTCCCACGGTGCTGCAAACCCTTGATTTTTCCTATGTCATTCCACCGTGAATGCCTTGCCTTCTCTCCGTGAAGCCATTGTCGTGAAGCCTGTGCCACCTCTCCACGCTGCCAAGAGGATCGTGGTGTCCGTACGTGAAGATGTTGCCACCTCTCCACGCCGCCAAAGTTTTGCCTCCTCTCTACGAAAAGAGGTCGTCGTCGTCGCCTCTCCACTCTTCCACAAAGGTCGCCGCCTCTCCGTGAAGTTCGTCTGATCCTCCACGAAGGTCGCTGCCATTTCCAAGTAAGTTTGCCGCTTCCTTCGTTCCTTCGTTCCCGCCTTCTTCATTCCCGCACGCCGCCATTACTACGTCCAGGTCCGTCTCAGTCGACAATTAGTCGACCGAGAGCCCACCTGCGCGCAGCGTCCAGGTCCACTCTCGGTTGACGAATTCGTCGACCGAGAGTGGACCTGGACGTTGCGCGTAGGTGGGCTCTCGGTCGACTAATTGTCGACCGAGAGTGGACCTGCTCCTTATTTATGTGGGAGCTATAAATGTTTTAATCATATTTGGTGTAATGTTCACAAATAGTTCTTAATATTATAATGATTTCAATCTTTAGACTATTGGAAACGGCCTTACTTTGCTAATTTGTACAAGTATTTTCCATTTTATATGATCTGATAACCCAATAATAAAAACATGTCTTTTTTCATATGTATTCATTATATAAATTTTATAAATTAATACTAGATTAGACATGTGTACTCCTAGATTGATACATTAGGGTTGATGCATGATGTTTAACTTAATATATAAATATGAAAATAATGCATTTATATATTAACTTAGAAACTCGTTCAAAATTTACTCATTAGGAGTAAACTTTGGATAGTCCCCGGTTTGGGACTTTTTTTGGATATTTTAATCTCACTTAGGATGTACCTATATAATGTATGTTTAGTTTTGTAGATCATTTCAATAGTATTTCTTCATTTGTTCTCTGGGTACATATGTGAGTGGTTATTTGCCATTTATATCGGTGTACTTGGAGAACTTAGGGGAAATGTTGCTGAAATTTTCTTCAAAACTAAACATACATTATACAGTTACTAGTGAGATTAAATATTCAAAAATGGGATAGGTGGTACACTTTAGTATATAAGTAATTAACATCCTATCAATAAAAACTTACAGATTATTATAGTATCAATATTAAACTGTTAGTTTTATAATTAATTTTAATGTGATATAGAAAATGGATCAAAGTTGGATGTCTATCAAGAACCGTTGCAGTCCTGAGTTTGCCAAAGGTCTTGATGAATTTATCTGATTTGCTGAGGAACATAGGAAACTACCTACAGGTAGGCTATATTGTCCATGTAGAAATTGTTGTAACAAATTCAACTAAGGCTAAAAATGGCTCTCCTGCCAAGGTGATGTGGTATCTACCAATAATACCACAATTTCAACGCTTATTTGCTAATATAGAAGATGCGCAAAATTTGTCTTGGCATGGGGAGTTAAAGGTCAATGATGATGGCATCCTACGACATGCGTCTGATTCACCACAATGGAAGAAAATTGATTTATTGTACCCTCAATTTGGTAAAGAACCAAGAAACCTAAGACTTGGACTTTGTACAGATGGAATGAATCCCTATGGTATATTAAGCAGCCAACATAGCACATGGCCTGTTATGATTGTTATATACAATCTTCCTCCTTGGTTGTGTATGAAAAATAAGTATGTGATGTTGTCAATATTGATATCAGGGCCCAAGCAACTTGGAAATGATATTGATGTTTACCTTCAACCTCTAATTGATGACCTAATAAAGCTATGGGAAGAAGATATTATGACATATGATGCTTCACGTAAAGAGATCTTCAGTTTGCGTGCTATGTTATTTTGCACGATTAATGACTTTCCAGCTTATGGAAATTTGTCTGGATATAGCATAAAAGGATACAAAGCATGTCATGTTTGTGAGGATAATACCGATTCAATCAGACTGAAACATGGTGGTAAAATCATATATCTTGTTCATCGGAGATTTCTCCCACCAGTGCATCCTTATCGAAGGCAACACAAAACCTCTAATGGGTCAACTGAGGAACGAAGTGCTCCTAAACCTATACCAGGAAATGTTGTATATGATAGGGTGAAACATATTGTTAATGAATTTGGAAAGAGTTCAAGTAGTCATACACTCGCATGTGACAAATCTCTATACAAGAAGAGGTCAATATTCTGGGATCTTCCTTATTGGAGATATTTGGCAATTAGACACTGCATTGACGTCATGCATGTTGAAAAAAATATTTGTGATAGCATCATCGGTACACTATTGAACATACCAGGAAATACTAAAGATGGCATCAAATCTAGAAAAGATTTAGAATTAATGGGTATTAGAAAAGAATTATCAGTGGAGATTAGGGGTCGCCGCACATATTTGACACCGGCTTGTTACACTTTGTCAAAGAAAGAGAAGAAGACTTTCTGTGAGTGCTTGTATAATATTAAGGTTCCACAAGGATACTCTTCTAATGTTCATAGATTGGTATCAATGAAGGATCTGAAATTGATAGGATTCAAATCTCACGATTGTCACACCTTAATGCAACAAATTTTACATGTGGCTATTCGATCTATATTGCCTAAGCATGTAAGGTTTGCAATCACAAGACTATGTTTCTTTTTCAATGAAATATGCAAAAAAGTGATACATCCTGATACTCTCGATAAATTACAGAAAGATGTAATTGTTACCATGTATCAGCTTGAAATGTACTTTCCTCCTTCATTTTTTGATATCATGGTTCATCTTATAGTACACATTACAAGGGAGGTGAAGATGTTGGGTCCAATTTTCTTACACTGGATGTATCCATTTGAACGCTACATGAGTGTTTTTAAAGGTGATGTTCGGAATCGTTATCGTCCTGAAGGGAGTATTGTTGAGGGTTACGTGGCTAGGGAGGTGATGGACTTTTGTAATGATTTTTTGAATTGCAATGAAACTTGTAGAGATAAAAAAAAATTCCCATCACACTGGATCTTATTGTGGCAAAGGAACTCTGGGAGGACGAGTGAGAGGAATCAGTCATGAGTTGTGGGAACAAGCACATTTGTATATTTTACACAACATCGATGAAGTTAGTAGCTACATCACATAACACAATGATCTTATCAAGAGAAATCATTCGCGATCCAGTTCAATGTGGCTTGCAAGAGAGCATAATTGAAAATTTATTAGGTGGTTTGAAGACAAAGTATTTAATCAACTATCTGAATCACCAAATAATGTTGTTGAGAACATAAAATGGCTCGCCTTTAAGCCAAAAATGGATGTCATGTCATATGAAGGTTATGACATTAACGGATTTTCATACTACACAAAGCGTCAAGATGAAAGTAGTGTAGTTCAAAATAGTGGGGTCACTGTTAAATCTTGTTCATTGTATTTTGCTAGTGCCAAAGATAAAAGACCATGCGAAGCTGAGATGTCATATTACAGCGTCATTGAGGACATATGGGAAATGGACTATACAAATTTTCGAGTTCCTATATTTAGGTGTAATTGGGTTGACAACAACAAAGGAGTTTTAGTAGATGAGTTGGGTTTCAAATTGGTGAATTTTGAAAAGATTGGTTTCAAAGATGAGCCATTCATCATGGCAGACTAAGCAAAACAAGTATTCTATATTGATGACCCAGCAAATAAAAATTGGTCTGTCGTTCTTAATGGAAAAAGACAGTTTACTGTAGATCCTATAAATGAAGAAGAATACTACGAAAAGTATGATGATTCCAGTCCATTATCAGTTGGTTTTCCAAGTGTAAATGTTGAAGATAACACCGATGAATATTATAAACGTCAAGACCATGCTGAAGGAATTTTCCTTGACTAACAACTCAACCAATACTAAAGGCATGTATTCTTTGAATTATTTATTTTATTATCATGTATACCTTATCACTTGTGCTTTTATTATCACTTACTTTTTTATCATGTATACTTGCAGGTTCTAAAATGGTGAGTGAAGATGAACATTCTGAGCATGAGCACCATGAGGATGGTAGTGGTGATGCTAAGAAACTTAGAGTTCCTACATTGATGCGTAGCCTGCAGGAGCTCAGGGCTAAAGTTGATAAATTGCCAGTCCAGATTGATATGACAGGAGCACATGTTGGGGAACATGCTAGTGCTTTCAAGCATTACGTAGGGGCGACCGCGTGCAGTAAGGTGCCAATAGATATAGAAAATTGGCATGATGTTCCTAATGCCAAAAAAGACCTCATATGGAAAGATATATCTGTGAGTGGAAGTAATATTATTTTAATATGTTTTTTTATCTATTGATTCTAATTTAGTTTTCTTGGAATTAATTCCTTTTCAAAACAACATTATTAGTTGCTTCTTTTGTAAGTATAGGGTGTTTTTCATCTAAATGAAAAAGATCACAAGAAAAGAGTGCTACAACGTTGTGGTGTAGGATGGAGGGGTTTTAAGACATATCTTGTAAGGGAATTTATAAATAATCCTAAACAAAAGAAGAAAGATACATATGTATATATTTTTATAGATCCTGAGGGGTGGGAAAGATTTGTTGCAGCTAGGAGATCGGAAGATTTTGAGGTAATAAAGATTGTGATGTATTGTATGAATATTTAATTTTATACAATTAAGGAGGTGAATCTTTTTATACATGTTTGCCAAGTCTAAATTGCAATACATCATTTTAAATGATCAGGCTATTCACCAGGCTCAAAAGGAAAGACGGGCTAAAAATGTGCATGACCATCACTTGGGGCCCGGTGGTTATGCCTTCCGCCGCCAATTACAAGAGAAGCAATCATCTTCTGGAGAAGAATCTAGTACAACTCAAGTTGAGCGACCACCCCGAAACTTGACATGGATTGATGCTAGAAAGAATCGAGTCGGTGAAATTGTCAACCCTGCAACTAAGGAGGTGGCACAAAAGATGGTAGGTTTATCCCAACTAAGTAAAGAGTAACTCCCACAAACTTAGATTTATTTATATCTAATTGATATTGTGATTTAATATTTTTATTAACTATGAATAGATTGATCTCCATGAGCAAACGAAGGAAGGAAAGTTCATCCCAACTGGCTACATGGATGAACTAGTAGTTGCTCTTGGTACGAAGGAGCATCCTGGCCGTGTTAGGGGATTAGGAGCTGGCATAGGATTCAAGTCTTATATTGGCCCTTCGCAATCTAAAAGAGGTCATGCAGGAGGTCTTACACAAGAGGATGTTGAAGCATTAGTAGCGCAGAAAGTAAAAGAAATAATGTCTTCATTTCAGCCTACTCAACCTTCTCAACCTATTCATACTGTGCGTCTCTCAAGTGATGAGGTACAAGCCCATTCTCCAGTTGTAGAAGGTCATGGGAGCACTCCCGATGACCCACCACAACAATCTGCAATAAGTTTTTGTTATATATGTTGTGTTATTAGTATGATAAATATATGATAATATATATAGTTGTAACATGTATCTATTCTACTGTTTCTTATATAACTTATATTATTTCAATCTAGGTTGGTATGAACTGTAAACTTGCAGTGGAGGTTCCAGAATATAATGTTGTGGCAGCGGACAAGGTGTACAACCTTGGTGGTACATTTCATTGCCAACAAATTACTGATGACATTTGCCGTGTGTCCATCCATCTTGTGTATGACGGAATGGGGGACAAACCACTACCCATACCTAATCGTGAATATAGTACAGTTGAAGAAGCTGAGGGTGCTATGGTGGGTTGGCCTAGACACTTGGTTATCAATGACAACGTATACCTTATTTCTACCATATTTTTCATATTTGACTGCATATATGAACTCATGTAATATAAGTATGTAATTTAATTAATAGGTTTGTAAACCAAAAAGTAAAACTTCTACTAGTCGTCCTCCTATGCACAAGCCATCTTTCATTCTTGAAACTACATTCGACGAATTGGGAAGCAAATCTAAATGTTTGTGTCGATACTTAGCCAACCAAAGATCGGGATCACATATGTTGGTCAATTTAACACAAGATGCAGCTGGGAGGGACTTTCAGAATTTTATTTTTCTTGATGATATTATAGAGTTTTTCTGGTATGATTGGTTGAACACTTCGATAATAGAAGTATGGATAAGGTAAGGATCTATCAATATATATAGAAAATTCCAATACACATTTTTAGCTTATTTCTACATATGAAAATAATTACAAATGTTTAACAACCATTTATAAACCGAGGCCACAAACTTTGATATAAAGAATGTTGGATTCTTAGTTCCTTCGGTCAGTAGTCAGGTGGAGATACATATTGAGGATGTGAATGAGTACTTCTCTGATGCATTCAAATATTTTGCTAGTGAGGGGAAGGAAATTATCCTATTTCCTTTTAACGTCCAGTAAGTATTATTATTCAATATAATTTTCATAATGAATAAAATTATTTATTTTAATGTTTGTTTTATTCTTACTCAGAGCTAGACATTGGGAATTAGTAGTGATTGCCCCAAAATTGATGACTCTTTATTATCTTGACCCAATGGGTAAAACAACAAGGAGTCACGAACTGAAATTGCCAACTATGGAGTAACCATAAATTTAATCAATGCTTCAACATGATATTTCTATTTAGAATTTCTATTTTACCAACTATCGTTTAATTTGATAGGGGTATAAAGGCTTTTCGTGAAGCCGGAGGACAAATACCCACAAAATTAAAGACATTGACTTTGAAAAATGTCAAGGTAGCTACTTTGACAACTGCTTACTCTTATATGTATTAATTTTCAACTATAATATGTCAACTCTTATACTCTTATCTCAATTGATGTTTATAGTAGTTTACTAACATTAAGTATAATTTGTTATTTATAGTGTCTTATGTAAAATAATGACTAGGCTTGTGGATACTATGTAATGAAATATATGCAAGCTATTGTCAAACAAGCATCACATGACATTCAGACTATAAGTTAGGTAATAAATAATAACATCATAAATTTACAAGTGATTGTGGTCATTTTATAAAATATTAACATGTGCATTTTCTGTTACAAATCTTTACAAACCAGCCTTACACACTTGTGGACTTGGATGAATTCCGAGAAGAGTGGTCAGAGTCTTTTATAAATGAAGTCGATATAGCATTGGATTAAATATGTCGGCTCCATTTATGTATGTGGTTTGAGTAATCTTTCATATTTACTTTTGTATCTGTCATCTCAGACTTGCACTCTATCATTTTGTAAATTATGATGTGATTATGAATCATTTTTTTTATGAATGTGTGGTTTTGAATGGTGACGGCTGAGCATCAATGCTCCGCTCTCTCAGAATATATGAATCTTCTTGTTCTTCTGTTCTATTTCAATTTCTGCAGAAATTTAAAAAAAAATCATAACTTCTAGCGTCGGTTTTTTAAATAACCGACCCTAAAGATTGAATTCAGTGTACCCTCTTCGGTCGAACAAATTTTCGACCGAAATATAACTTCTAGCGTCGGTTTTCGTACAAAAACCGACCTTAAAGATTGAATAAACATTTTTAGTGTACCCCTCGGTCGACAAGTTTGTCGACCGAAATATTTTCGGTCGATAATTTTTTCGACCGAGTATTACACTGAAATGTTTATTCAATATTTACCGTCGGTTTTTGTACAAAAGCGACTCTAAATTTCCTCTATAAGGTCGGTTATTTACAAAAACCGACCTTAAAGATTGATAAACATTTTCAGTGTTCTTTTCGGTCGACAAGTTTGTCGACCGAATTATTTTCGGTCGACAATTTTCTCGACCGAGTGTTACACTAAAATGTTTGGTACCTCTATAAGGTCGGTTATTTACAAAAACTGACCTTAAAGATTGAATAAACATGTTCAGTGTACCATTCGGTCGAGAAAATTGTCGACCGAAAATAATTCGCTCGACAATATTCTCGACCGAGTGTTACACTGAAATGTTTATTCAATCTTTAGGGTCGGTTATTTCAAAGAAACCGACCCTGTAAACTCTCTTGGTCAAGAAAATTGTCGACCGAAAAACTTTTTGTCGACAATTTTCTCGACCGAGACCGTTTACAGGGTTGGTTTTTTTCGAATAACCGGCCTTACAGGCTCCTTTTTTCTCGCCTAGGCCAGAATTTTTACAACCTGTTGCGTCGATGTTTACTATGTAAGGTCGGTTTTATTTGGTTAAATAAACCGATGCTATAGAGCAAATTCTATAGCGATGACCACTTAGGCGTCGGTTAAAAAGTGACGCTGCAGGCTTAAAAAAATCGACGCTACAGACCATTCATGTACTAGTGAGTAAAACTGTGGTGGTAGAATCGTGTTTGAGAAAGCAAAGTTCTAAATAGAGTGTTGGTTACTAATTGTATTTCATTTGTATACATGAATTCGAAGTCATTTTGTAAATGATATATTTTCTTTCAGTTGTATTGTATAAGCATCTAGGTATATATATTTGGAAGAGACGTGTATATGAAATATTCTTATGCCTTTACTTCAAAAAAAATTGACGAAATACATCTGTTAATACTAAATCTGACCTTGATTGTTTTCTTATAAAAGTTGCCTTTCTGGATTGAATCTGCTGCAATTGTATGTGTTGTTTATATCACTGTATTAGGATTTCATGATGATGTTAGAACTCTAATATACATTAAGTCTGAAGAGTGAAATATACATTAGTATTATTATCTCACCTGCTGGTGTAACTTTTTCCCTATAGTGAGACAAGAAATTAGGAGGTGTGAACTCGACAAACAACAACACAGTATATGTCGACTAAGTAAGAAATCAAGAGGTGTGAAAAACATGGAGTAAATGGTAGGAGCTCAATGTAGGAATAAATGGCTAGATCTCACATGATGTTTGCTTTGGGCTGCAATGGCCTAAACCTTTTCTTCTGACATCACTTGGGAACTGGAGGAACATAATGTGCTGGTATTAGGGTACCGACGGTGTGGCTTTGTGAGTTAAAATGAGTGGGCGCTAATGTTGGGATCGTGTTTGACGTGGCTTTAGACATTCGGTTGGAATTTGTTGCAACAAACTCGGTTTTGTATTTGGATTATCTATAAAGATATTTTTATTCATTGCACAAACTTGTTTTGTATTTAATTATCTATGAATTATCTAATAAAAACAATTTGCATTGGAGGGAAATAAGTTTGACTTATGGTTATGGGTGAGAGAGAGAAGGGTGTAGGAAATTCAAATTCAAATGTGAGAGAGTTCAAAAAGAGTGAGTTCTAGTTTTTCAAACTAAATCATTTATTTGAAGTAAAAAAACTGAAAAATGTGAGAGCAGCTTGCATGAAGTAGAGTGCAATCTTTTGCCACAACAAACCCGTGGTATGTGATTGGTCAATATGACTTTGGGCGGGTGTATTTGAACAGCCTGCAAAACTCGCTCTTTTTATAGTAGTAGTAGTAGTATATAAATATATATATATATATATATATATATATATATATACACACACACATATATATAGGAAATATATTGGTTGCCCGCGCAGGTACAGGACTTTGGCTACATGTGCCTCCGCGTATTTGATTTTTTAGCTTATTTACTGCTTCTGCCACCGCGTCTTTGGACCTCTTTAGAGTGACGCTACTACCCATGCCCCTCCTAATCATTTCAGAAGTGACACTACGTGGGCGGAGAAGGTGATGCGGAGGCGATTCCGTGGAGAAGGCGCTGGCGAAGGTGATTCTACCTTAAACTTCAACCCTATCCTCCTCCCTCTTCCTTCTATCTCAATCCATCGTCTTTCCTCATTAAAATCACAGCTATGGGGAAATATAAGGGCAAGAAGAAAGGGGGAAACGTAATATTTTTCCAAAGGAGTTGTATCTACTGAAGATAGGGTCGAAGCTGAAAGTAGGACTGAGGCAATGGTCGACGCTCAAGATATGGTCATTGATGAAGTAAGGGCTGACTATGGAGGAAGGGACAATTCTGGAGGAAGAGCTAACAATGAAGGCAGTGGTGATTCTAGAGGAAGGATTGACGTTGAGGGTATAGCTGACGATGAAGGCAGGGCTGACGCTGGAGGATTGGTCAGTAAATCCTGAGGTAAATGCTACATTGAGTTTGCGGTCGGCTCTTGTGTGTAATGACTTGTTCTACAAATCAAGCTATTGTTGGTCTAATTTAACATTTAAAAGATGGGAGCCGATTGGCCCTGAGGGGCTGTTTGCCCCTTATATCTAAAAGATATAATGACCATAATTGAAACATTATCTCCCTTGTATTACTAAAATATTATCTCCCTTACAGTCATCATGTCTCGAATTACATAAGATTTGTCTTCATTACAAACGATCTTCTTGTATTACTGAAACATTATCTCCCTTACAGTCTTCATGTCTCAAATTACATAAACTTTTGTCTCCATTACAAACTATCTTCTTATATTATTGAAACATTATCTCCCTTAGAGTTTTCATGTCTCGAATTACATAAACTTTGTCTCCATTACAAACTATCTTGTTTTATTACTAAAACATTGTCTTTGTTACAGTTTTCATGTCTCGAATTACATAAACTTTGTCTCAATTACAAACTATCTTCTTGTATTACTGAAACATTGTCTCTGTTATAGTTTTTATGTTTAAAATTACATAAACTCTGTCTCCATTATCCTAAATGTAGCTTTTGTAATACAAATGTAGATATTCAATTTTTAAATCATCAGTGTTACATCAATGGATATATCCAAATTAGGAATGGACTAATTTTCAGTGAGAATCAGTTTAAAATGATGAAGAGTACAGAATTTTCCATCTTAATCAATATGCTACAGTTAAAAGTTGAGACTGGAGTTTTACAGGACATAATTGAGAAATATGTTAGTGGTGATGCGTTTAAATTGGAGAAGGGTTTAACACTGAGTATGACAGTACAAGATGTTGGTGTCATACTAGGAATACCATATGCAGGCATTGATATAGTGCCAATCAAGAACTCAGAGGTAGTTAGGAAGGTTGGGGAGGAGATGTTTGGGGAGGAAATGTTTTCCAAAATGACAAACAAGGAAGAGAGCAAGCAGGCGTTTCAGGAGAAAAGGATGAAGGAACTTGAGCTGCTTCACAAGGAAAACCTTGCCAAGACATGGCAAAGAATGATGACTGGTGATATTGAGCTTGATTGCCAAAATATGTGTAGGTGTTGGAGGTTGTACCTCATGGTCACATTCCTTGTACCAGACACAGGGTACAATGCACCGCTGTATATCTTACATTATCTCAATGATGTGACAACAACTCCATCCCTAAATTGGGCAAAGCTGGTACGCAAGCAAATTTTCTAGCAGATGGAGTTCATGAAAGGACATATTAGGATAAGGAGATCAGGTGAAATGATGATGAAGAAGACCCTTTATACCACCAGTTGTATGGTGTGCTTATATGCAAGTATGAAAACCAGATTTACTTTTTAGTTTTTCCTTCGTAAGTAAGACAATCAAATTGAAAATGTACTAACTACAAAATAATGAGCGTAGGTTTGGGCACTGGAGATGACAAACATTGTTGAACCCAAATACAAGAATGTGAAGCTGAGGATTAAGAAATGGGAAGCTCCAGTGAACAGGACAAAAGAACTGTCAGCAATAGGAAAAGATGAGGTAAAAGTTCATATTACCTATGCTTTGTCTCCATTACAAACTATGTTCTTATATTACTGAACCATTGTCTCTGTTACAGTCTTCATGTTTACAATTTCATAACATCTGTCTTCATTACAAACTATGTTCTTGTATTACTAAACCATTATCTCTATTACAGTCTTCATGTTTACAATTACATAACCTTTGTCTTCATTACAAACTATGTTCTTGTATTACTGAACCATTGTCTCTGTTACAGTCTTCATGTTTACAATTACATAACCTCTGTCTTCATTACAAACTACATTCTTGTATTACAAAAACATTGTCTCTATTACAGTTTTCATGTTTTGAATTACATAGGCTTTATCTTCATTACAAACAATGTTCTTGTATTAATGAAACATCGTCTCTGTTACAGTCCATACATGTTCTAAAAAAGATGAAGGTGGACAGCAGTGATGATTGGGAAGTGATCAAATATTTAAAAGATATCCCATTTTACATCACATGGAAAAAAGTTCCCATACCGCAAGTCCAAGTGTATGCACCAAGGGAGGACCAATGTGGAGTCAAAGGAAAAAGAAAACAGTTAGATGAAGAGCCCGACACAAGATATGATAACTTGGTAGATAGAGTCAAGTGTCTTGAGGATGATCTAGCAAAGCAAAAGGATATGTGCTCAATGAATGTCTTCACAAGTTTTTTTGAGGTAATGGAGGAAAATAAGAAGTTGAAAGTAAGGGTTTATGAATTGGAAGAAGAGAACAAAAATTTTAAAAGACAATTCATCTCTGTAGAGGAATCACCATAGTACACTTCACTACATTTCATCTCTGTAGAACATACACCTCCACCAATAAAAGAAGCTCCAGTAGTAGGGAAACAAGAAACACCTGCACCAGAAAAGAAGGAAATGAAGATGTTTTCCAAGAAGAAAGAAATTAAATTCAAAACTTGGAAGCATTGAAGAAAATGTAAGTATTATAAGTGAGCCAATGGTAAGCTAAATTCATCTTTCCTTGTTCTATAGGAAGTTCATTACAACAAATATTTATAATCCTTGTAATCTAACATATATATAGGAAAGAAATGCAAACTTCATCAGATATGAACACTTCAAGGGTGATCAGTGGAAAGAAGAAGTAAAGAACTTCAATGAGAACATCGATAAAGTGTAAGAGAACACAAGAGAAGAATTATGTGATACATACATATACTCAACTTTATTTAATATATCGGGCTAACATTTGTTTTACAGGTCAAGAAGGGAATGTCATTTCAGAAATGAAACATGGTGCACAGGAAAACAACTATGAAGGCTGCTTTTCTAGAACCAAATGATCGAATCTCATGTAATTTTGACAACTCAAGATCTAATACAGATACAAAATTTCCACATAAATTGTGTACTAATGTTCAGTTATAATGAACAAGTGATTGACAGCTTTGTGGACATGCTCAAAGCAACTTCAAGAAAGAAAAGAAAGAAAGAAATCAAATGGCATTGCTTGAAAAAATATGTCCCTGTAAGAATGAAATACAAGCAGAGTTTGTGTACTAATGTAAATTTATAGACTAATCGCATTGCTTGTGTAAATTATGTACTTATGTAAATTTGTGTTTCTTGTAGCAAAAAATATACATGGGTGTGCAGAGCGTTACAGTGGACATAATAAGTGAACTACCAAGTCTGTTCAACATCAGACCAAGTCATTTTGATAAGTTTGTTCACTATTCTAAACAATGACACGCATTGGTATCTGCTAGAAGCTAATTTCATACAACAGAAATTCATGGAATTTAACTCTCTTTCTAGAAACTCAGCTTATAAGAGAGAGGTGCATAGATGGGTAAGTATCAAGCATTTTTTGAAGAAAATTATCCACAAGATTGTAAATTAAATACATTCGATGGCAAAATATGTTATTTTGTTTTAGGTTGGATGGCTATTGGAATACTTAAGAGGATTGTCTAATAGAGGGAGTCAAATTTCTAAATGGGAATTTGAATATATTGATTGCCTACAATAGGCACAAAATGAGGTGGATTGTGGCGTGTTTGTTATGAAATATTTGGAATACTAGGTTAATGGACATAGTATGACCTTTACAAATGAAGACATTCTGGCAATACAAGGTGATATATTTCACAAGATGATGACATTTGGGAAATTAAAGAGCATTGAAGAAATGCAAGAGTCAAAGGGGATCTTTAAAGAAATTAAAAAGTCAAAGGGGAGTATTGAAGAAATGAAAGTGTCAAAGGGAAGCAGTGAAGACATGTAAGAGTCAAAGGGGAACATTGAAGAAATGAAAGTGTCAAAGGGCAGCATTGAACACATGCAAGAGTCAAATGGGGAAGAGAAGAAATGATAATTTTTGTGATGTTTGATGTACATATGAAACTAAATGTGATTTGACCAAAGTTCAGCTGCAGCTTATGTAATCATCTAATTTTCAGCTTCAAGAAGATAGGAACTTAGTTGTCTTCTAGCAGAACCTTAGTTTTCTGTAATCATCAGATGTACATATGAATCTATTGAACCTATTACTTTGGTAATCATCTGAGTTTCAGCTACCTTCTGTACAAGAAGATAGGAACTTGTCATTTTTATCATAGTCCAGCTGTCTTCTGTACAAGCATCTTTAAAATTAAAACAAGCTAGTTATGCTGCAGATTCTAGTGTTTGATTTTGTTACTGTTAAGAAAAGGAATTTTGACTTTGATCCAAATATTCTGCAGATTCTTGTAGTGGGATCCAAATTTTTTTAGTACAGATGGGTGCATGTACGACTATCATTTCTTTTCTTTATGTAATATAGTAATTGTCATCCTTTGCCTCTAATCAAGGCAGTCATCTCTCCTAACCTTATTAATCCTTTTTGTCCTCTAAAATGCCGATCTTGGTAGTAATAGAAGTTCTTTAGATGGCAGTTATACATATCATCATCTGAATGATCTATAAAAAAAATTGACTCATCCACACCAAACAATGAGAATAAGCAATCTATCTCCTGCACATGAGAATAAGCAATATCCAAGCTACAAACAAGTTCCAAGAGAGTTTTCCTACTGTTGACATGGCTTGTAATGAATGTATTAAGGCTCTCACTTCTTAGCGTTGTCCTCATGCCAGCAAAGAAGGAATCCTACATAAAACATGGCACCCACTAACACCGTATAGCATACACATCATAAAACCAACTAATGGATAACAAGTCATTCTCTTCACTACAAAACTCCATTTCTTTTCAAAATTGTCTATATCATCTATACTCCAAACAGAGTCATTCAACGCACTAATGATTTGATCCTTGTTAGGAACTCCACCAAGTTTAGATGGGAGTTTCTGTAGAATGTGCCAGCTGCAGAAATGATGCTTACAAGTTGGACAAACAGTAATAATAGCAACATTCATTGTTGGGTCTTCATTAGTTATGATGGAGATAGGCTCTTTGCCAAAACATAGTAAATATTGTTTGAAAAACCATATAAAAGAATCGTACTTCTCATCCGCCAACAAGGCTAAGGCAAATAACACTGTCTTGCGATGGTTATCCACACCAACAAACATGCCAAAAACCATGGAATAGTTATTGGTATGATAAGTGGTATCAAATATGATCGCATCACCAAATAATGCAGAGTCATCAACAGAGATCGGATCAGACCAAAACAAGTGTGTCAAACAACCATCAGAATATTTTTGATACTCAAAGGAATTAGAATCCAAGACTTTGAAGTTTGCAAAATGATCCAACACCATATCCACATCATGATCACCAGACTATTTTCTCTTCCTATTGAGGTGTCCATGAGCTTATCTACTTGTAAATGTCAACTTGTCACAACCACCAGACTCAGATGCTATTAATGCAAGTTGCTTAGACACAGGTATATTGGCTTGACTCATAGAGGAAATCATGTCTTTTTTACTCTGGTCAAGTGATGAATTACACTTCAAATAGCGCAAGATAGTGGTATCAACAAGATCATGATTGTGATCCTCAACAAATGCAATAACAACCCATATGGAGGAGGACGTGTCCAATGTCAATCAGATCATGGCATTGCGCCCACACCTTCTCATTGAACGTTTATATTTCTTAGAAAGCTTCTCATGTAGATCACCAACATCATTGTAAATAGGACTCAAGAGACCACTAAATCTCTTAGAACGCCTATTTTCTCCTTGTTTATCACAAACCAAATCTTTTTCCAGCAAAACCTTAGTATGACCTTGATAACGATTATCATCTCTCCTTACATTAAAACTAATTAAACCAGCATATATACAATAAAAATATATACCATAATCGAAACTTCCAAAACTAAGTCCAATCCTAGGGATATCAGTTGTAGAAAGGACCTCACAGTCAACAGATGAAGAATAATACAGATTATCATCGTAGTCAGTTATAGGATTGCTAGCATCAGTATCAAGGATGGGATCCATAACAGTAATATCCTCACAAACAAAAACTTGCATAAAATGTGAGCATGACACACTTTCAGTAAACCAAGGCAGCAAACTATAATGCAGATAAGCCTTGAGTAAAACCAAGGCAGCAAACTGTAATGGATACACAGATTATGTAAATGAAAGCAATTCATTATAATAGGACACATAGACAGTAATCGAATTAGTGTAATGTGGTAGAACCACACAAAGTGTAAACTGAAAAAATGTACTACAATGAGAACACACATATAATAAAAGAAACGCAACAAACTATAATGGATACACACATTATGTAAATGAAAATAGTTCATTGTAATATGACACATAGACAGTAATTGAAATAGTGTAATGTGGTAGAACCACATAAAGAGTAAATAGAAAAAATGTACTGCAATGAGAACGCACATACAGTAAAACCAAGGTAGCAAATTGTAATGGATACACACATTATGTAAATGAAAGCAGTTCATTGTAATAGGACACATAGACAGTAATCGAAATAGTATAATATGATAGAACCAAACAAAGAGTAAATAGAAAAAATGTACTACAATGAGAACACACATACAATAAAACCAAGGTAGAAAACTGTAATGGAGACACACATTTTGTAAATGAAAGTAGTGCATTGTAATAGGACACAGACAGTAATAGAAATCAGTGTATTGTGGTAGAACAGGACAGATGCTTGTCATTTATTTTCGGCATAATGATGATACATGTATCATCAATGTAACAGGAGGCATTGTTGTATAACATTACACGCAGCCATACTAGAAATATACAGATCTTTCAAAGAAAGGGAGAGAGAAAGGGGCCATGACACCCTAAGAATACAAAAGATTAGTTGTATAATTGTTTACTCAACTAGCCAGCAAAAAGTGACAGATTCACCCAGGTTGAACGACGATTGGGTGAAGAGCACACCAGTCCAATTTCTTCTCAAGTAGAAGAAATAGATCCATGGGTTGACGCAACATCCTAAGCATCAGGCGACGACACAAGGTGCACGCAAAAATACTCAGATTAGTGTGTCAGACAGTAAAGTTAGGCACAACACGAGGAATAGTGACTAGTGAGATAAGCGAGGTCGATGGAGGGGTTGTCAAAATCAATAATGCACGATGCCAACGATTTGGGGAAAATGGAGCTCAGGAGATGATGGTACAGATCAAATGGACCTCTTTAGAGTGGATAGTTGGGAGATTGCTAAGGCTGGAAGTAATGTTTGACGACAGAGACAAACGCGCCGCTAAATCATCAATGAATAAGAGGATTACCTTGTTCACCTAGTGCCACCTCTACTCTTCTCTCTTGGATTAAAGATTCTATAAACCAAACAGACGATCCCAGCCTGGGATGCCTTCACCAGGTCCACGGTTGTGGATATGCCACCAACTCGCCTCGAGTGTGGTAGAGAGAAAGAGGGAACACCAGAGGAGAGAAGGGAGCAACGGCGGAGGAGCACCTAAAACTGGGCAGAAGTAACACGGGAGGAAGACCAGCTTGAGGAACACCCGACGACACAGTGCAACGACAGAGAAAGAACGCGGTGGCAGAAGTAGTAAATAAGTTGAAAAATCAAATATGCAAAGGCATGGGTAGCCAAACTCCTGTACCCACGCGGGCAGCCAGTATATTCCCATATATATATATATATATATATATATATATATATATATATATATATATATATATATATATATATATATATATATATATATATATATATATATATATATATATATATATATATATATATATATATATATATATATATATATATATATATATATATATATATATATATATATATATATAGATAGATAGAGAGAGAGAGAGAGAGTCAAGCTAGAATACACTCGAGTGTACAGATCACATGGATACACTCAAGTGTGTTTGCATATCAAGACTATTTTTTGCAAGATCTAAACCATTGATCTTCATTGTCATACTATAACTAGGCTACATACAAATTTTGAGCCCATTTGGATGAGTGTAAGTCACTCATCCGAAGGCAACAAAATCGACGCGCAAAACTAATTTGAAATGCATAATTTTTGTGGTCTTTATAACATGGCCAATAAATGTCCAAATGTGCTCAAATTTTGCGTATGAGCTATTTACAAGAAGATTAAGAAGATCAACGGATTAGATTTTTGAAACGAAATATTGCATCATGATAAACTACTTGAGTGTATTCTGCTCTGAATACACTCGAGTGTATTCTAGCCTGACTATATATATATATATATATATATATATATATATATATATATATATATATATATATATATATATATATATATATATATATATATATATAATCAGGTTGGAATGCACTCGAGTGTACGGATCGCACGCTACATTCAAGTTGTGTTTGTATATCAAGATTATTTTTTATAAAATATAATTCATTGATCTTCATTGTCATACTATAATTAGGTTACATCCGAATTTTGAGCCCATTTTGATGAGTGTAATTCACTCATCCGAGGACAACAAAATTGACACACGAAGCTAATTTGAAATGCATAATTAATGTCCAAATGGGCTCAAATTTTGTATATGAGTTATTCACAAGATGTTTAAGAAGTCAACGGATTAGATTTAAAAAATATATATTGCATCATGAAAAACTACTTGAGTGTATTCTAACATCTCCCTCTCTCTCTCTCTCTCTCTCTCTCTCTCTCTATATATATATATATATATATATATATATATATATATATATATATATATATATATATATATGTGTGTGTGTGTGTGTGTGTGTGTGTGTGTGTGTGTGGAGCATGAAGTTACTACAACGAGTGTGATTGGTCCTATCTTCTTGCTAGTCTATTATATATAATATATTCCCATTGAATAATATCATGTGGAATTATATGGTCATCAAATTGGCCGTCATCTCCTTCTTGGCATGGTTGACTGCTCAAAATGAAGAACCAACACCATACTCATCATCCTCGCCAATCATTATGCGTTGATTGTACTATGTCTCATTCCTCATGCCGCACATCGTTGGTAGTAGCATACTGTTGTGCAGTAGTTCCAACGGATACGCGTCCAGCTAGAAGCTCAATCTACTGTTTTCTGTTAGTAGCCATTGCATCGAGAAAATGTACACGGTGGTGGAAATAATAGCAAAACGATAACAAAGAGAAAACATACGTCTCTCTCTCTCTCTCTCTCTCTCTCTCTCTCTCTCTCTCTCTCTCTCTCTCTCTCTCTTACATGAGTCACATGGGAGCAGGTTGTTTCTATACACGAAGTGATAATAACTAGATGGACAGATTTGCCCCGAACACGGCAACATGGACGGGTAAATGTTGTCTCGTCCTCGCCCCGCCTGGTTTAATATCCCTGGACTAGGTGACGATAATGAAGCTATCTATATTAATATCCTTGATTTTTTTAATTAGAAACGACCGAGGGAGGAGAGATGACAGCAATATATAGCATCCCTGATTATTAATATTAATTCTTTTGTATATCGTTGTCATATATATATATATATATATATATATATATATATATATATATATATATATATATATATGGTCAGTTTTCATTATCCGCGCGGGTACTGTAGCGGGACTACCCGATTCAGAAAATGTGGTGGCATGAATTGTAAATAATCTAAAAAAAAAACAAGGGCGCGCGACTTACAGAAGAAGCACATTCGCGACTCATTCTCCGCCCGAGAATCCCCAAATCTGCCGTCTTCCTGCTCGAGAACTCCCGAATTCATTCACCTTGGTCTCCACTCACCAACCCCAACTGCCGAATTCTTCGGCCTCTGGTCTGTACTTGCGCTGATGTGTGTGGCGTTCTTCTCCGCTGCAGCATTCACCGCAGTTTCTTCCGCAACTGCATTTGCCAGTCTCTACCGCTGAGATCAAAATGGGGAAAACAAAGGTAAAAGCAAAGAAGGCAACAGGAAAGGGAAGTACAAAAATAACGGATAGTGATGATTTGTTGAGCAAGCACTATGAAGATGAGGACAACATGGTAGAAGAGGTAGCTGCAACCATACTGCAAGGAGATGAAACGGGCAAGAGTATTGAAGAGCACAGCGAACATGCTATGCCGAGAAAAGAAAAGAAAGTTAAGAAGAATAAATACAACGTTGAGAAAACTGACACTCTCCAGAAGACTGCTGGAAATGACAACACATCAGGGGAGAAACCAGCCGATGAGGTTACTGAGAAACAATTAGATGTAGTGCATGAAGAGATTGAAGAGCCAGAAACTGACAATGAATCAGGGGAGAAACAAGTCGATGACGTTACTGAGAAACAATTGGTTGTAGTGCATGAAGAGACTGAAGAGCAAGAAACAGAAGATGTTGAAGAAGTCGAACAGGATGAAGCAGAAGATCGTAAAAGAAACCAGAATAAGACTTTGGAACAAAAAACCAAGCAAAAAGGAAAAGCAAAAATTGCAGAAGAAGGTAATATTGATTATTTTTACACTTATATACGAATGTGTAACTTGCTGGACTAAAGAGTAACGGTGCTGACAATAGAGTAACTTTGATCACAGTAATTATCCTGAAAAGTAACTTTGATCCAAGAAAAGTAACTAGATGAACCAACAAGTAACTATATCGACATGAAAGTAACTCTCTGGATCAAAAAGTAACTGTTATACATCAAACAGTAACTTTGATCCAAGAAACGTAACTAAAGTATCTGAAAAGTAACTTTGATCCAAGAAAAGTAAATAGATGAACCAATAGTAACTATATTGACATCAAAGTAACTCTCTGGATCAAAAAGTAACTTTGATCCAAGAAATGTAACTAAAGTAACTGGAAAGTAACTTTGATCCAGGAAAAGTAACTAGATGAACCAACAAGTAACTATATCGACATGAAAGTAACTCTCTGGATCAAAAAGTAACAATTATACATCAAACAATAACTTTGATCCAAGAAAGGTAAACCGCATTTGCAAATGTGATACTGTACTATGTAACTCTGAAAAATGAATAGTAACTCTAAAAGTTAAAAAGTAACTACTTGAAAACAAGAGTAAATGTGACGGATAGAAAATAACATGTTGAACTGAAAAAGTAACACTGAAATCTAAAAAGTAACTAGACAAATTAACACAAACTTTTCATATAGAGGCAGGTACATGAAAGCTTTTCCATAGATGCTACATAAAAAGTTACAATAGCATACAAAACAGCATGTTGTATAACACTGATCAAATGAGGATGTTGAAGTCAACCGCATTTACAAATCTGATAGCCATGCCTCATCTTACTGTAGATGTAACTCTTTTAGAAGATCTGATAGAGAGATATGTTGAAGACGACAAGTTCATGTTAGCACCAGGTTTTGAGGTGAGGATGACTGTGGAAGATGTAGGAGTGATACTAGGTTTGACTAGTAAAGGTATGGATATAGTTCCACGAAAGCAATCACAGATTGTAAGAAAAATATGGGAGAATTTTGCTAATGCAACAAGAGAAAAAGATACAGTTGGTGAAAGTAGTAAGAAAATAAAAGAGAAGGATGTGTTACACAAGGAGAACTTGAGTAAACTCTGGCAGGAATTTGCAAATAACGACTCTGAAGAAAACTACCAAAATATGTGTCGTGCATGGATGTTGCACTTGTTAGCAACATTCCTTTTACCGGACACTAGCTATTGTGCCCCCATTTACCTTCTACATTATTTGGATGATGTAACTGCTACAGGGCAGTTAAACTGGGCAAAGTTAGTGCACGGAAGCATATTCAAGAAAATGAAAGTTTTAAGTGAGAATATAAGGATGAGGAGAAGAGGGGAAACAAGCAAAAGAACACTCTACACAACTGGATGTGTAATGTGCTTGTGTGTAAGTGACACATTTCATAGTTACTTTGGTTACATTAAACAACCATATATGAACATTTAAAACACTGATTTATACTTTTCTTGTCAACACAGGTCTGGGCTTATGAGTTAACAAGGATAGCAGAACCTACATTCTTTGAGGCAAAACCACGAATAAAAAGATGGGCAACTCCTGTTAAGATGGTGAAGGATTTTAAAAGTTTGGACAATGACAATGTAAGAATCAGTGTGTGTAAAGTGGAAATAAATATGCCAAATAATATAAAAGCTTTATAATAAATTGATAACTTTTATGCACATGTTTCTGCAGTGTTGAAGAAGGATGACAATGATGATTGGGAAGCTGCAAAGGCAGTGAAAGATTTGCCTTATTATCTCACAGCAAATAAAGCCAAGAGCAAGGTAGTTAGTAAGAAGATACTTACATCATATAACACAAGCAGTGAAGTCTCAGGAAGCTTGGAGAATAGAGTATTGATTCTTGAGGACGAGCTGAGACTGCAGAAGGAAACATGCAACAAAATTGTACTAGAAGCTTTTACTGCTCTAAGAGAATAAAATGAGCAGTTGAAGAGAAGACTAGAGGAAGTTGAAGCTAAAAATAGATTGTTAAGGATCCAGGCTGAAAATTACAAGCATTCACAATCTGCAGCTACACCAACTACCAATTTCATTGAGAATGAAAGTTGGCATTCAGGTGATTTAAGTGTAATAAGACATAGGACGCAGGATCTGAAGAAAAAGTTGTTGGAAATGGACCAACATGGACCTACACAAGAAAGACCAAGATTGAGCAAGCTTCGACTAAGGAGAAAATTAGTGGAGAAAATGACAGAAAATGTACCACAAGATTCAAAGAAAGTAGAAGTTCCATCTGAAGAAACCAAAGAACTAGCACAAGATTAAATGGAAAAAGATCCATCTAAAGAAGATCCAGCTGAAGAAAAAAACACAGAAGAAAAAGAACAACTAGCAGATAAAAAAGATCTCACAGAAGATGTAATGGAAAGCATAATGATGGATATAGACAATGAAGTTGGAGTGAATGAGAAGGAGATAAATTTTGGTGAAGTTGAGATGAAAATAACTAAAATGTTGAGAAAGAGGAAGGGGAAGATGCAGATGGGCATTGGGAGCATAGAGGAAAATATCAAGATTAGAAGTCATGCACATGTAAAATTTGTTTTGTAATGGTGCTCGTTCCATCAATGAAGCAACTGTTTGATCTGAAAAGTAAAATATGTCATCCATAAAGTAACTATGTTAATATAAAAAGTAACTGTGATAATGATAGAGTAATATTATGGAATGTAAAGCAATATTATGGACTAAACAGTAGAGTAACTGCAATAAAATATGTCTTTTACATAGACTACTAATCAAAATTTGTACTTCAAAAATAGAAAAAGAATTCGACATTCATAGGATTCGAGCACTTTAGACCAAAGGAGATGAAAGAGGATGTCAAAGAATTTATTGACAACATTGATGAAGTGTAAGTAGATACTTTTTAAAGTTCTATCAGTCACATGTTTATTATGTATTACTTGATCAATCCATAAATTTTTGTCTCACATCTTCAGTATGAATTCTTTTGAAATAAAAAATAAAAATGCAGAGGTCAAGAAGAGAATGGATTTTTGGAAAGGACGCATGTGCATGGGAAAGGACTTATCAGCGTTGTTGTTTAAGGATAAGATGATGCAGTCACCTGTAAGAAATGGAATATTAAACATTCATTACGAAATTATAGATTGCTAATTGATGCTTGTGCATTTTCAGATAATGGATTGATTTGTACAAATGTTGAAAGAGACAACAAGCAGAAAGAGGAAGAAGGGGCTTCTTTCATGGCATTGTTTAAGCACTTATGTTCCGGTAAGACAAACAGACTATCACACTAGATTACATTTATCACAACAAGGCCACTAAAGGTTGCAGAAAAGTAATTCACAATATTGTTTTTAAAGCAAAAGCTAAACATGTTGGTGGATGAGATAACACTCAAAGAGATTGATATGCTGTCACCACTCTTCAATATACCTGACAAGGAATTCATGATAATGAACTCCGTGTTTACAATACTTAACAACGACAATCACTGGCATTTGCTTGAAGCATGTTTTAGGGATGGGGTGCACAGGTCTTATAATTTAATGTCAGGAAGTTCAAAATCTGAGAGAGAAGTGAATAGATGGGTAAGGAACAAAAAAGAAAAACTATTAGAAAATAGTTGAATGAACTAGTGTAGGTTGCATTATACTTATGAATGTTTTTTTGTGCATGCAGGTGGGGTTCGTTCATGAATTCTTCATGGGGGTGCCTGAGCATGGAAGTCAACTGTCTCAATGGCCAATAGAGTACCCTAATTGCCCCTAGCAAGAAGATGGTGATGTTGACTGTGGAGTCTATGTCATGAAGTATCTGGAATGCTTAGTGAATGGAAAGGAAATGAACTTCACGAGCAAAGACATCCCTGCAATAAGGGCAGAGATCTTCCAAACAATGATGAAGAAGGGGAGACTGCATCCAGTTGAAGAACATACTAGAGATCAACAAGAGACCAAAGAAGGAGCAGGTGACAAACATAACAAAGAAAAATCAGAAGATGTTGTGCCAAGTTTGAATGCTTGGCTTATGTCAGATTAAAAAGAAGTCTTAGATAAACAATGTAGTATCACAATGAGAAGTGTATGTTACAGAAACTGAAGTAAACTCTGCAACTAGTACTATATGTATATGGTTATGGTTATGTTTTGTTACTTTTTGTTTGACATTTGAACCTACGGGTTCATCAGTTATATGTGTATATGGTTATGGTTTGCTGCCAATTCTGAATGCAAGGACTATGTTACAGAATCTGAAGTAAACTCTGTAAAGTTATAGTACATCAGTTCTGTGGGTATATGGTTATGTTTTGTTGCTTTGTGTTTGGCATTTGGACCTATCAGTTTGATCTTAGTTGAATGTTCTTATAACTTTAGCTAGTTGTTGTTGTTTTAATGATAATTACTGTGATCAGCAGGTGCCCATTGCATGAGTGTAGTAACTCTCTTCTGAACTGAAAAGTAAATATATATCCTGAAAAGTAACTTTGATCCAAGAAAAGTAACTAGATGAACTAACAAGTAACTATATCGACATGAAAGTAACTCTCTGGATCAAAAAGTAACTCGTTTAACAAAAAAGTAACTTATGTGATGTATACGTAACTTATTGGATCAAAAAGTAACTCGTTTCACAAAGAAGTAACTTGTGTGAGGTATAACATAACTTATTGAATCAGGAAAGTAACTCATCCAGCAAAAAAGTAACTAAAAAGTAAATATGTAAAACAAAAAGTAACTATCTGAGAAGGAAACTAACTAGATGAACCAACAAGTAACTATATTGACATGAAAGTAACTCTCTGGATGAAAAAGTAACTCGTTTGATAAAGAAGTAACATGTGTGATGTATAACGTAACTTATTGAATCAGGAAAGTAACTCGTCCAGCAAAAAGGTAACTTGAGCGATGTATAACGTAACTTATTAAATCGAGAAAGTAACTCATCCAGCAAGAAAGTAACTTGTGAGATGTATAACATAACTTATTGAATCGGGAAAGTAACTCAACAAACGAAAAAGTAACTATGTAAACACCAAGAAAAGTAACCTTTGAAAATGTGTAACTTTTCAAAAATAGTAGAATGTCTGCAAACTCTACTGTGCATCTTTGCAACACCAAGAAAAGTAACCTTCAAAAATCTATAACTTATCAAAAATAGTAGAATGTCTGCATACTCTACTGTGCATCTTTGCAACATCAACAACACAGAGCACTGCTGCCCTCATTTCTCCCTTTCACCAAGAGCTCTCATTTCACCCTTTCATCCAGTTCTCTCATCTCACCCTTTCACTCACTTCCGAACAACCTACCTTCTTCACAGATTGCTGCCATCTTTGCAACACCAACATCACAGAGCACTGGTGCCCATCTTTGCAACACCAACAACACAGAGCACTGCTGCCCATCTTTTCAGCACCAATAACACAGAGCACTGCTGCCCATCTTTGCAGCACCAACACGAACAACCTACCTTCTTCACAGCCAACTTCTTCACAACCTACCTTCTTCACAGCCTACCATGGAGTCGTTCATCCAGCCCATCAACTACACCATTGACGACAAGACAATGGAATCCATTCAACTTCATATAGAATGGAACCATCTCCATTTTCACATCAAACCAGGCAAGACCACCTTCCATGTCGGAAACCAGACATTCCAGATAACCCTTATGCAGAATAAAAACGGATCACTTTCAACTGCTAAGGGCTAGAAAAGGATGATCGCACAACTCAATATTCGCAAAGGTTGGATCATCTTCCTCAAGCCAACTGATCACCAAACTATTACAGAATGGATCACAGATCAGTTCTTAGAAACACCTGTAAGAAGAAATGAAGATGGAAGACGACAGGAACAGTAGGGCTTGAGCCTACACACTTGTATATATATATTAGGGTAAGTACATGAGGTACAAAGAGAGAAAAAGAATAAAAACTAAATTTCATAAGCAAAATAGATCTGTCGCTGGCTTGCCGTTCCGCCGTTGTGCCGGTGTCGATACCATCGACTTGAGTGTCGATGGTATTGAAAGAATATTGTCTTGCGCCTGAACCAATCTCGATACTATCGACATGTGTGTCGATAGTATCGACCGGGATGCAGCTTGCTTCAACTTGAACCTGAACTGATCTCGATACTATCGACAGAGTGTCGATAGTATCGACCAGGATGTAGGTTGCTTAACACTCCCCCTCAAGCTGGAGAGTACGCATCGTGTATGCCCAGCTTGCCGCAGAGTCTCTGAAAGATTGATGAACCCAAAGGCTTTGTCAGAATATCTTCTAGTTGATCTTCAGTCCTGACATATGGAGTCACAATTGTGCCGTCTTTTATTTGATCACGAATAAAATGGCAATCAACCTCTATGTGTTTTGTACGCTCATGAAAGATAGGATTCCTGGCAATGTGCATAGCAGATTGATTGTCACACTTGAGCTCCATAGAAGGTAGAAGAGAAATTTGGAATTCAGATAAAATAAATTTGACCCATTTTAATTCACAACATGCATGGGCCATAGCATGGTATTCAGCCTTAGTGCTAGATCTGGCAACCACATGTTGCTTCTTACTTTTCCATGTGATAAGATGATCACCTAGAAAGGTACAATAGCCTGATGTAGATCTCCTATCCGTATGATCACCAGCCCAGTCAGCATCTGAATATCCTCTGAGAGACAGAGTAGATGGAGGTGCCTTTGGTCTAGAATATGTGATACCCTTACCGGGAGCATTTTTTAGATACCTCAGAATTCTGCAGACTGCTGTACAGTGTGATTGTCGTGGAGAATGCATATATTAGCTGACCACACCCACAACAAATGAAATATCAGGTCGGGTGACTGTTAGATATATTAACTTACCCACTATTCTCCTGTAATAGTCTGGATCTTGATACTCAGCATCATCAACCACCTCTTTGATGTGATAATCCATTGGTGTAGATACCAGTTTAGATTCATCCATGCCTGTCTCCTGTAACAAATCAAGCACATATTTTCTCTGAGATAAA
Organism: Alisma plantago-aquatica; assembly: GCA_963693085.1. NCBI lineage: Eukaryota > Viridiplantae > Streptophyta > Magnoliopsida > Alismatales > Alismataceae > Alisma > Alisma plantago-aquatica. The sequence continues at coordinate 224,913,871 of OY856413.1, forward strand.
TTGACACCTGCATGAGATCTAAGCACTTCAATACCTAGAAAGTATCTTAGTTTGCCCACATCCTTTGTATGGAAGTGTTTTTGCAAACCCACTTTGACACGAGATATTTCCATGGTGTCACTGCCAGTAATTACTATGTCATCAACATATACAATAAGAATAATGGATCCACGGGAAGAGCTGGAGTAAAATAAGGAATGATCAGTCTTGGAGCGAGAAAACCCCATCTGAAGAATAACTTCACTGAACTTGTCAAACCAAGCTCTAGGTGACTGTTTCAGCCCATAAATAGCCTTTTTTAATTTGTATACTTTCTGACACTCCCCCTGAGCAACAAACCCAGGAGTGAAAACCTCTAGAGGGGGGGTGAATAGAGTTTTATAAAGATTTTAATAATAATTTAACTCAAACAACCACAAAGACAATATTGGACAAGGAGACACAAGGGTTTAGAGTGGTTCCTAGCCTTAGCAAATACTAAGGTAGTCAGTCCACTACCCGGTTGCTTACCCAACCGGGATTTGAAAAGAAATCTATTTTATTACCTCGCAAGGACTTTACATAAAATACAATTTCTTTTCCCAAACCCTTCAAGCAGCCTTCACCTAGAAGTAATCACCCAACCTTGAAGCAGCCTTCCCTTGAAGTAGATGCACCAACACCCGTTGCACCAGCCTTCTGAAGTAGCTTCCCGTGCGATAGCCTTCTTGAAGTAGCTTGAAGTCCCCTTCTCCACCTGAGAAGTCAACCCTCTCCAATCCGCGGCCTCCAACCCTGGGAGTAGCAAGGAGAGTACAAAAGATAACGAGGAACAAGAAGGAAAACAGAAATTACAACTTATCCTTTTAAGCACAAGGCTTGATTTGCCTATATCAAGCGTGTAGATCTCCTAACCAATGTATATGACAATGTGATTATAGTGGATAGGAGATACTAGCCTATAGGACACGAAATGGGAGCAATAGGAATGAATGGCAAGTGTAGGAATTGCTCTATTGCTCTAAAACAGATTGCAAGTGTGTATTCAAGCTCAAGTATAGCACAAGTATATCTTAGATGTTCTTTGGTGTCCTAAGGCATGTCCTATTTATAGGAATGTCCTATGTATGCTTAAGGACGTTCTAGACAACTTCTAGGGGGTTCCTAGTGCTTAACTAGCCGTTAGGAATAAGTTAGGCGCATTAGCAACGGCTAGTTAATTAATTCTGCAGTTGCTGTCAGAGACCATCTCGGTCGAGGACTTGTCGACCGAGATGCCCAGTCGGTCGAGGATTTGTCGACCGACAGGCTCTCTGGATTAACGCTTATTTGCAACTGTCAACTGCTGTGTCTAACGGCTACTTTTGGTCAATCTCGGTCGAGAAGTTTGTCGACCGAGAGTGTCTCGGTCGAGGAGTGTGGTCGACCGAGATTGACTCTGTTTCAATCTTTTAATTAAACCACTAAGTGTGTTTATGAGTGTGCATAATGTGATCCTTTTGGAAGGGATGACTTGTCTAACTATGGTGTGTAGCTAGGGAAGATCTAACGCTTGATTTACATGCAATCTAAGTACTTGTACATTATATAACTGTACAAGTTTTTACAATAGTGATTACATTGCATGAAAGTAAATATGTAAGCTCGTGATTTCCCTAGTTGCTTTGTCATCCACCATAATCCTGCACACTCAAGTAGCTCGTTAGAATAATAAGAATGAAATGTTTGTCATCATCGAAACAAAGGGATTTATCATAATGTCCAATTTATCCAACAAGGAGGTTGCTCCATATATACTTCTTCCTATAGATCACCATGGAGAAAAACATTATTTACATCTAGCTGAAATAGTGGCCAATCAAAGGTAGTAGCAAGAGAAATAATGATCCGCACAGAATTCAGGCGAGCAACAGGAGAAAATGTTTCAAAGAAGTCAACACCATAGGTTTGGGTGTAGCCCTTTGCAACCAATCGGGCTTTCAACCGTTCAACTAATCCATCTGAATTGTGTTTAATAGTGAAAACCCATCTACAGCCTACTACTTTCTTTCCTGCAGGAAGATCAACCAGATCCCAAGTACCATTATTTAAGAGAGCTAACATTTCAAGTTGCATACCCTGTGTCCAGCCACTATTCTTCATAGCATCATAATGGTTTCTTGGTATAGACACAAAATCAATCCCACTAGCGAATGCACGGGCCTGCTTAGACAAATGAGACATGCAACATACATTTGTAATAGGGTGTTTAATAGTACAGGACCTAGTACCTTTCCGAACAGCAATAGGAAGGTTGAGATCTGATGTCTCTGTAGGATTCTCTTGAGTAGAAGGCGATAATGAAGGCTCAGGGACTGGTGCCGCTACTTCTTCTGGATCCTGCCTGCCTCACCTATGGTATACATGTGTGTACTGCTCAATGGTAGGTCTATCTCCTGCTTGTTCATCCGGAATAGAAGTAAAATCTGGAATGATAGGTGGCACTCCCTCACTCTGCACCGATGGTGCCAATCTCTCATTTTGTATTTTTGGTGGCTCTCCCTCTCTCAACTGCTCCCCCTTGCTCAAAGCATTGGAGAAATATGGAGTGGTCTCATGGAAAGTGACGTCCCTAGACACAAACATGCGGCCAAGACTAGGACAGTAACACTTGTATCCTTTTCTCGTAGTGGAGTAACCCAGGAACAATGTTTTAATGGACCTAAGAGACAGCTTGTCGGTCTTAGGGTCAAAGTTATGGACAAAGGAAGTGCAACCAAACACTCTAAGAGGAATAGGATAGGGAGAGTCCTTGGGACGCAATATATAAAAAGGAGTTTGTCCTTGAAGAACAGAAGAAGGTTGCCTATTAATCAAGAAACAAGCAGTTAAAAGAGCTTCAGACCAAAACTTCTTGGGCACATTAGATTGAAACATAATAGATCGAGCAATATCAAGAAGATGGCAATTCTTCCTCTCTGCCACCCCATTTTGCTGAGGGGTGTGAGGATAAGATGTGCGGTGAATCATACCAACCGAGTTATAAAAATTAGACATATCCTTTTGAACATACTCCAAAGCATTATCAGACTGAAGAATTTTTATATTGCAATCAAACTGGACTTTAATTTCAGTATGAAAATGTTTCACAATAGACAACACTGACTCTCTACTTTTAAGAAGGTAGATCCATGTCATGCGTGAGAAATCATCAACAAAGGAGATAAAATAATGAAAACCATTATAACTCTGGTCTTTTACAGGACCCCACACATCACTATGCACTAACTCAAAGGGACAAGAAGCCCGCTTATTGACTTGACTGGGATAGGATAACCTATGGTGCTTTCCCAGTTGACATGACTGACACTCTAAGGAAGATAATTGGGACAAATTTGGTTCCAACTTCTGCAGGTTCTCCAAGAAGGATGTCCATATCTGCAATGCCATAGTAAGGGGGAACCACTCAACAGGATAGATGGACTAGGAGCAGGCATTTGGCGAGGTAGACTGTCACTGTTGAAAAGGTAGAGATCACCTTTCCTAGGCCCCCCACCAAATGTATTCATACTCTTGAGATCCTGTAATATAAAACAAGAAGACCCAAATATTACCCAACATTTTAGAGTGTCAATCAGTTTTGCAACAGAAAGAAGATTAAAAGGAAATTCAGGCACAAAGTGAACTGATTTAAGATCAATCTTGGGTGTTAGGGAGACAGATCCACTGGCTAAAACTCTTTTCACTGAACCATCTTCCAGTGTAACAAATTGGTGAGGAATAGATGAGTCAATAGTGTGGAGCAATCTCCTCATACCAGTCATATGCTGTGAGGCGCCAGAGTCAACCACCCAAGATGAGGATGAGCCAGATGCTATGAGAGATGTAGCCGATTACCAGTTGTAGATGCCAGATTTGCCGATGAATAAGATGATGATGACCCCATACTCATGTGTTGTGTCGCCTGAATGAACTGATCATATTCTTCTTGAGTGAGAGTGATGCAGGTGCCAGAGGTAGTACCCACAGTTGTAGAGGATGAGGATCATGTGGTGGTGGCACAATGTGCAGCCCGCATAGGTGGTGCAACAGGTCTTCCATGTTTCTTCCAACACTTCTCCACAGTATGTCCCAGTTTGTCACTAAAGGTACATTTCGGACGTGTCCCACGCCCTCTACCCATATTGGGGCGTCCTCCTCGTACCGCAGCAGCAACAGACACATGAGATTCTCCAGAAGGTATATCAAGAACAAAGGAAGCAGACTCAAACAGTGATTGCTGGATCCTTGAATAAGCCTCCACAAGACTGGGAAGTTTATCAGTAGCTAAGATAATGCTCTGAGTGGAGTTACAAGTTGAGTTAAGCCCAGATAAGAATTTGGTTGTAACCAAATCATCTCTATCCTTTATCTGTTCTGCAACAGTCAAAGGATGATAATAACTTAGCTCTTGAGCAAGAGCTTGAATCGCCCCAAAATACTCCTCAAGAGATCGGTCACCCTATTTTTTAGCAAATAGACAATCATAGATCATAAACTGACGGAGAGAATTCTTCTCTTGAGAGTAATATTGCTTCACTGCGTCCCATATTTCCTTGGCCGTAGAGTAGAACATGAACCTTGCGGCGATTACAGATTCCATACTATTCCACAGCCAAGTCTTCACAAGACTGTCATGTCGCTTCCATTCAGCATACCCTTCGTCAGTAGATGCCTTGGGACCCGAGTCAACATGCCTTGCTCTGTCACGAGCCTCCAAGACGGTGTGGATGGCGTTCATCCATAGAAGATAATTTTTCCCGTTGAGTTTGATGGAGGCGATAGGTGACACCTCGTTGTAGATCATAGGTGTCTTGATATCCTCCATTGTAGAACGGAATACATGACGGATTGATACACGTCAAAGAAGATGTGGTGACGGAGAGATACACGTCACACACAGAAAAAAAAGGAGAAATGTGTTACTGACGCATTCACATCCTCCAAATGATATTCCTAATCACACATGGAGGAGGTGTGACTAGGATGATGATTGGGACGAAACTAGTCCTTCGGTGGTGTTTTTAGATGATCGTTGGATCACCTGGAGATCCTCAACCGCTTTGTGATAGTGGCTACGGTAGAGTTAGATATCTACCGCAGACCCAGAGTAGCCAACGGTGGTTCTTCGCAGCAGGTAGATTACGCCAAGACGACGGGTGGGAAGCAACCGGCCATCAAGGAGAGAGAAACCTGGAGAGATCCTCCAGAGAGAGAAAGGAGAATCCCTAGATCGATATCCGCTCTGATACCATGTAAGAAGAAATAAAGAAGGAAGAAGACAGGAACACCTATCACATGTCGGCTGCAAGATGCAGCAAACATGAGTAGGGCTTGAGCCTACACACTTGTATATATATATTAGGGTAAGTACATGAGGTACAAAGAGAGAAAAAGAATAAAAATTAAATTTTATAAGCAAAATAGATATGCCTCTGGCTTGCCGTTCCTCCGCTGTGCCGGTGTCGATACCATCAACTTGAGTGTCGATGGTATCGATAGAATATTGTCTTGCGCCTGAACCAATCTCGATACTATCGACATGTGTGTCGATAGTATCGACTGGGATGCAGCTTGCTTCAACTTGAACCTCAACTGATCTCGATACTATCGACATAGTGTCGATAGTAACGACTGGGATGCAGGTTGCTTCACAACACCAATCGAGCTTATTCCGCTCTTCAGAATGCCTGGTGACGAAGTATTCTCTAGATCAGACGACTCTACAGATCAGCTCTTTGTTAGGGACAAATACCAAGCACAGCCGGGATCAGCTGTAAATCCCGTTCAGATTGACTCATCTACAACAGCGGACACCTCAGAATCTGCAGAAGACATTGCTTCTTCTTCTGTCCAGCCTTCCTATCATAAATAGGTATGCATCGCCGCCCTTTTCTCCTTGCCTTTTGGTCAATAATCTTCCCCGTCACTACCTATGCAGTCTACCCCTCCTAGAGATTTTTACTTCACAGAGATATATATTGTCTGATTTGATCCTGATTCTCAAGTGTTTTTTGGTTTTCACTGGCCGTTCCTGCTATAAATAGGTTTGCTGGTGCTGACCCATTGCACTAGAGATCAAGAAGAGACCAAAGAAAGAGCAGGTAACAAGAAGAATGAAGAAAAATCAGAAGATGGTGTGCCAAGTCTGAATGCATGAAAGAATAGTAACTTTGAGGTTCAAAAAGTAACCTTCACAGAAGGCAGATCAGTTGTTTATGATTATGGTTTGTTACTTTTTGTTTGACATTTGAACATATGGGTTCATCAGTTCTGTGGGTATATAGTTATGTTTTGTTGCTTTGTGTTTGGCATTTGGACACTATCAGTTTGATATTAGTTGAATGTTCGTATAACTTTAGCTAGTTGTTGTTGTTATGTTGTGTTTGGCATTTGGACACTATCAGTTATAGTACATCAGTAACTCTGTGGTTCAAAAAGTAACTGGTAAACATCAAATAGTAACTTTGATTCAAGAAAAGTAATTAGAAGAACTAACAAGTAACTATATCGACATGAAAGTAACTCTGTGGTTCAAAAAATAACTGGTAAACATCAAACAGTAACTTTGATTCAAGAAAAGTAATTAGAAGAACTAACAAGTAACTATATAGACATGAAAGTAACTCTGTGGTTCAAAGAGTAACCGGTAAACATCAAACAGTAACTTTGATTCAAGAAAAGTAATTAGAAGAACTAACAAGTAACTATATCGACATGAAAGTAACTTTGTGGTTCAAAGAGTATCTGGTAAACATCAAACAATAACTTTGATTCAAGAAAAGTAATTAGAAGAACTAACAAGTAACTATATAGACATGAAAGTAACTCTGTGGTTCAAAGAGTAACTGGTAAACATCAAACAGTAACTTTGAACCAAGAAAAGTAATTAGAAGAACTAACAAGTAACTATATCGACATGAAAGTAACTCTGTGGTTCAAAGAGTAACTGCTACAGATCAAACAGTAACTTTGAACCAAGAAGAGTAACTAGATAAACTAACAAGTAACTATATGGACATGAAAGTAACTCTGTGGTTCAAAGAGTAACTGCTACACATCAAATCTCCCAGATATGCCCATTCTTCAGTGCGGTCATGGTATTATCAAGGATGAAGATAATAAAGATTCATATTTCTATTTATAAAGTAATTCAATTAAATCAGAATCGGGGAAGTAACTGGTGCACAGAAAACGTAACTGGTGCACACAAAACGTTTGATTTAGATAGAAATAGTAACTCTAAGGTGTAAAAAGTAACCTTCGAAAATACAAGTAAGTTATTGATTTAGGAATAACATATCACACAACAAACAAATTTTTATATGAGACTAATTAAGAAGTATGATGCTAATATAAAGGAAATATGAGACTAATTAAGAAATACATATATAACATAAAATGGAAAAACATATCACACAACAAACAGATTTTGGATGATCTTTATAAAAGAATTAAATTGGATACAATTGAAGCTACACAGTACATCTTGGCCATTACAATTACATCAGAATTTGACATGTCTCACCCACTAAACAATTGGATACCATTATAATCAAATATTAATTACCACTGTCACACAGTACATCTTGGCCATTACAATTACATCAGAATTTGACATGACTCACACACTAAACAATTGGATACCATTATAGTAAAACTAGTGAATAAATCAACTTCAATAACAACATTGTCAGCAGTAGTAGAAAATTCACAGCTTCAGGAAGCACAACAGGAAGACCACAGCAGACCACAGCAGCAGTAGCATCAAATCCGCAACTTCAGTAAGCCATATGACCCACAGCAGACCACAGAATCTGAATTCAAACACACACCTATTTCTTTAATGGGCAGTTTCTGCTATCATGGTTAACACCATATTGTAAACAATTCTTACACTGTCTCGTTTTAGATTGAGAAATTTCAACTCCAGATTTAAACCGCACATCAGTAGATCTAGGTCTACCTTTAGTTTTACAAACACTGGGAATATGGACCTTGACAGTAGAAGAAGAAGCTATATTCGAACCAGTTACACCAATATCATCAACATCTAATTCTAACAGATCCTTTTGCAAAGCAATGAGTTTTTCAAGACACATATCTATAGTGTTGTTCCTACACGCTATATTAACAATTAAATTGCAAGCAGATACCAACTGCAGTCTCTTCCCAGTGGATAGTTGCATGATAGGTGATTTGCCAAAAATCAAAGGATGATCTCTATATCCTTTAGTCCACCTCTTCAGTATATATGGCTCAGGAAGAGTGCAAAAATCACGACTCTTTAGATAAGCAAGTATGTGTCTACATGGAATTCCTTTGAATTCTAACATGAAACAATTGCATGATACCATACCAGTGGATGAGTATTTCTTCAAAAGACGAGGAGAACAAGAACCACCAAGACGATATACCTCAAACTCAATATCATCAGAAGTTTCTTTTACATTATATACCATACTTTGATGAACTTCAGCTTGAAAGATCTTAAAAATTGCCTTGGTGTATATACCTCTCATTTGCTCCTCCAAAGGCCATACTGATGACAAAGGAAGATTGGTGTAATCATCATCAAAATCTTTGAAATTTTAAATCTCCCGCACATGAGAGTAGGCAGTCTCTAAGCAACATACAAGTTCAAAAAGCATTTTCCTACTGTTGACATGACTTCGAATGAAAGCATTCAAGCTCTCACTTCTTTGTGTTGTCCTCATACCAGCAAAGAAAGAATCCTGCATAAAACATGGAACCCAATCCCACCGCATAGCATACATATCAAAAATTCAACTAATATATAATAGGTCATTCTCTTCAACTACAGAATTCCACCTCTCTTCAAATGTGTATGTATCGTCTTTATTCCATACACAGTAATTCAAAGAGCTAATAATCTGATCCTGGTTTGGAACACCACCAAGCTTAGATGGAAGCTTTTGTAGGATGTGCCAGCTGCAGAAACGATGCTTACAATTTGGAAAAATAGTAATGATAGCAGCATTCATAGCCGGGTCTTGGTCAGTTATAATGGAAACTGGCTCTTTGACAAAACAAAGTAAGTATTAATTGCTTGAAAACCCAAAGAAAAGAGTCATACTTCTCATCAACCAACAGAGCTGAAGCAAACAACACCGTCTTGTGATGGTGATCCACACCACCAAACATTCCAAAAACCATGGAATACTTGTTGGTACGGTAAGTGGTGTCAAATACAATAGAATCTCCAAATAATGCACAGTCATCAACAGAAACTGGATCAGACCAAAACAAATGTGTCAAGCAACCATCCGAATCATTTTGATAAGAGTAAAAGAATTTAGAATCTAAAACCTTCAAGCTTGCAAAATGATCCAAAACCATGTCCACATCATATAAAGATGACTCCTTCCTCTTGCTACTGAGATGTCCATGAGCTTGTCTACTTATAAATGTCAAGTTTTCATAACCACCAGACTCTGTTGCTATCAATGCAAGTTGTATGGAGACAGGTATATTTTCTTGACTCATAGAAGAAAGCATATATTTTTGAGTTTGGTCAAGAGATGAATTACACTTCAAGTACCGCAACTGAGAATCATCGATAAGATCATGATTGTGTTCATCAATAAAAGCAGTAACAAACCATACAGATAAATGTTGGGTTTTGTGGATAAAACATGCGCGTCGAAAGCAACTAAATCCACGCAACCCGTAACAGGATCTCATCGATAACAGCGTATTCAGAAACAGGTTTGCGGGATATACCTTATCGCGGAGCAAGTCCGGCGATGTCCCGCTGCACGACGGTGCAACGCTGCTTGTCAAACACAGACAGATCTTCTCTCCCGTTCGATGTCGCAGGTTAATCCGGCGATGCTCCTTTGCGGCGGTGACGTACGTTGCTCACAGCACGTACAGGTGGTCGTCGACGTCCTCCGAACGCAGGCGTCAAGGCGTCTGCATCTCTACTTCGTCCACGCGGATGGACGGAACTCCACGTCGTGCTTCTCAAGCCAGCGGTAAGGAGTGTGTCTCTGCGGCGGCGTGCTAGCGGCGCGTTGCTCTCCTTTCTCTCCTAAGGACGGTGACGGCTAGGTTTACGTACGTGAGCGTAAACGGAAAAACCTCTCTCTATCTTATATAGATATGGGCCGTCGATCCTCCTTTAAATAGGATACGAAGGGAAGTAGGGTTTCCTAAACCCATCAGTAAACAGAAACGTTGCGTTAATTAAAACGCTCGTGGATTAATTAGAATATTCCGGAATTCATTAATTAACCAAATAATCACATTAATTGATTAATTAATATCTGACTCCATGCAATCGCTTGGGATGTCTCTATGGGCATACATATACCAACAGACTCCCACTTGCACTCAGAGCCAGTCACTCCAATATTATTCTAATCCATTACATAAACATTTTAATAATCAATGTGATTCAGAGCAATTCCAATCAAATCCACAATTATACTCCTATTCCAATACATCCTATGTGTGTGACCCGGTAGGCTCCAAATTACGTTGGCAGTGATATCCATAATCATATTATGATTTCACAAACAATGATTGGTATCTAGCAAGACTTCATTGCTACCCAAGTAATTGGAGAAGTTGGAGAACAACTTAACCTATCATTCATGATTGGTGTTATAGTGATTGTATAGTTCCTTTATCGCTGATATCCGGATTGAACTCAAGTCATGGAAATGTTATCCTTTTCAACGTTCAATCCATGTTCCTTGAACTAGAGCAGACTGTCTGAGATATATGTAAGCTCAATATCACATATTGACTCACATCAGCATGGCCATGCATTTCTCAGTCTCGCTTATCAAGTGGCCAGAATATCAAACTCCAGTAGGAAGGACAAATTCCATCTACATCACTCACAGTCATCCCCATATGTCACAGTGCACCCAAGCACCATCTTTATAGCAATCCTTATTCAGGACCACGGTGGATGATGTCAAAGTACACCGAACGACATGTGATAAGTGTAGTGACTTCAGGTCTAAGAACCACAATCACCACCATCATTATGAGATGTGACTCTAACTACCAATCATGGTATCCATGTGTCACTCTCAAGGTGGGTCTATCCGATACACTGTTCTCTAACAAGTATCTATGTATTTGGTTTGATATCTCCATATCATGGATAATGAGATTCTTCCATCAACCAACATACATTCTAATCTTATGTGTTATTTATGTCTATGGATATTTCCACAATAACAACCGATTAGGGACAAAACAAGAATACCTACTCTTAGCATACATATGATCTCACTGTTCAGGTCATCAACCCGAAGACATTTGTCATTGAGTATATTATTCTATAGGCATCTATAAGTTTTATGGTCATCTCACAATATAAAACACAAACATATAGATTGGAAACTTGCCTTTATTGATATGATCAATGTAGTATTACAAATCATTTACATAGTATCCCATTACAATCATTGAATGATAGTCTCTATGGGCATACATACCAATAGATTCCCACTTGCACTTATACCCAATCACTCATGAATCTCAATCCAAGTGATCGAACATGTCCGTCATGTTTCTGCTGTGAAAGTGCTTTTCTGAGCGGGTCAGCCACATTGCTTTCTGTAGGTACTCTGCAAATCTTCACATCTCCTCATTGTATGATCTCTCGTATGAGATGGAACCGTCATAGAATATGTTTGGAACGTTGGTGCGATCTTGGTTCTTTAGCCTGTGCAATTGGTCCATTGTTGTCGCAAAACAACTCAATTGCATCACCAGCGCTTGGAACCACTCCAAGTTCAGAAATGAACTTCTTGATCCACACAGCTTCCTTTGCAGCATTAGATGCGGCAATATATTCGGCCTCTGTTGTAGAATTTGCAACCGTCTCTTGCTTGGAACTCTTCCAGCTTACAGCTCCGTTGTTCAGGCAAAACACAAATCCAGATTGCGATCTGTAGTCATCTTTGTCAGTTTGGAAGCCAGCATCGGTGTAACCCTTTATCACAAGCTCTTCCTCACCGTCGTATACCAAGAATTGATCCTTAGTCCTTCTCAAGTACTTTAGGATGTTCTTTACAGCTGTCCAGTGACATTCACCTGGATCTGACTAATACCGGCTCGTCATGCTCAAAACATACGACACATCAGGATGAGTACATAACATTACGTACATGATAGATCCAATTGCTGATGCATATGGAATCTTACTCATGCGTGCCCGTTCATCACATGAACTAGGACATTGGGATTTAGAGATCATAACCCCATGGGACATGGGCAAGTTACCTCTCTTAGAACCCTCCATGCTAAACCTCTTTAGCACCTTGTCAATGTATGTGCTCTGGCTTAGGCCTAGAAGCCTTCTAGATCTATCTCTATAGATCTTGATCCCAAGTATATAGGATGCTTTGCCGAAATCCTTCATAGAGAAAGTCTTCCCTAGCCAACCTTTTACTGTCTGAAGAGTAGGGATGTCATTTCCCATCAATAGTATGTCATCCACATACAATATGAGAAATACGACTGTGCTCCCACTAACCCTTTTGTAAACACAAGGTTCATCTTCATTTTGACTGAAGCCAAACCTTTTGACTACATCAAAACGTAGATTCCAACTTCGAGATGCTTGCTTCAATCCATAGATTGACCTTTGTAGCTTAAAGACTTTATTGGCTTCCTTTGGATCGATAAAACCCTTAGGTTGTGTCATGTACACATCTTCGAGTAAATTCCCATTAAGGAATGTTGTTTTAACATCCATCTGCCAAATCTCATAGTCATGATAAGATGCAATGACAAGCATGATCCTGATGGATTTAACCATGGCAACTGGTGAGAACGTCTCGTCATAATCAACACCTTGAATTTGACGGAATCCTTTTGCAACCAATCTACCTTTATAGGTTTGAACATTTCCATCCATGTCAGTCTTCTTCTTAAAGACCCACTTGCACCCTATGGGTCTTACCCCTTCGGGTGGATCCACCAAGGTCCATACCTTGTTGGTGTACATGGATTCCATCTCAGATCTCATGGCTTCGAGCCATTTCTCAGATTCTAGTCCCTTAGTAGCTTCTAGATAGGAAGTTGGCTCATCTGCTATGCCCAATTCGTCACTATCTTGAGTCACGAGAAATCTAAATCTCTCAGGCTCAAGTCGTGTCCTACTAGACCTACGAGGTTCCTGTGTTACATTTGGAACTTGAAATTCCACAACAACTTGTGAGTCTTCATGTTCCTTATGTACCTCCTCAGGTTCTATGCTTTCTTGTTGGTCTCGAACTTCTTCGAGCTCTACATTCCTCCCACTAATTCCTTTGGAAATAAATTCCTTTTCAAGAAATATAGCAGTCCTAGCAACAAACACTTTGTTGTCAGTTGGTGTGTAGAAGTAGTATGCCCGAGTTTCCTTGGAGTATCCAACAAAATAGCATTTTTCTGATTTGGGTCCAAGCTTTTCAGGAAATTTTTTCCTAACATAAGCTTCACATCCCCAAATCTTTAACATAGAAAAATTGGGACGATTCCCATTCCATATCTCATATGGTGTCTTTTGAATCGATTTGGAAGGTACACGGTTAAGTGTAAACGCTGCAGTTTCAAGAGCATATCCCCAGAACGATATTGGAAGTTTGGCTGAACTCATCATTGAATGTACAATGTCTAATAATGTATGATTCCTTCTTTCTGACACACCATTATGTTGTGGTGTACCAGGTGGAGTCCATTGTGATACAATACCACGGTCTCTCAGAAGGTCCTCAAACTCTTGGCTTAAGTATTCGCCACCTCGATCTGAACGGAGTGCTTTAATACTCTTACCAAGTTGCTTCTCTACTTCATTCATGAAAGTCTTGAACATTTCAAGAGTTTTTGACTTGTGTTTCATAAGATATACATAGCCATGCCTACTGAGGTCATCAGTGAAGGTAATGAAGTATTGATAGCCTCCTCTAGCATTTGATCTAAAAGGTCCACATACATCAGTATGTATGAGCCCTAGCAGATCACTGGCTCTCTCACTGTGTCCAGTGAAAGGAGTTTTGGTCATCTTCCCTAATAAACATGCCTCACATGTCTCTAATGATTCAAAATCAAAAGAGTCTAGATAACCATCCTTATGGAGTCTAGATATGCGCTTCTCGTTTATGTGCCCAAGACGACAATGCCATAAGAATGTTTTGTTTGAGTTGTCAAGTTTTAACCTTTTAGTATTTACATTATATATGCTAGTCTCAAGTTCTAACAAGTGGATACCATAAGACATAGGGGCATTTCCATAAAAGATCTCATCTTTGGATATAGAAATAATTCCATTCTTAATGTGAAATTCAAATCCACTCTTGTCCATACCAGATACAGAAATAATATTTCTATTAATGGCAGGTATGTAATAGCAATTCTCTAATTCTATTACAAGGCCCGTAGTCAAAGATAAACTAATAACTCCAACTGTGGTGGCAGCAACTCTTGCTCCATTAACAACCCGCAGCTCGACTTGGCCCTTTCGTAAAGGCTTACTTCTTATCAGATCATGCATATTAGAACATATGTGAGATCCACATCCGGTATCCAGTACCCATGATGAAGAAGTATTTAAGTTTATCTCAATATTGTACATACCTGAAGTGGAGATCTCTATCCCCTGCTTCTTCTTCCTCAGTTCCTCTAGGTAGAGAGGACAGTTTCTTTTCCAATGTCCAGGCTGGTAACAATGGTGACAACTGCCTTCTTTGGAGATCCCACCTTTAGCTTTGAGCGTGGATGACTTTGGCTTCTGCTCAACTTTAGAACTTTTCTTAGCCTTGCATTTGCCTTTTGACTTTCCCTTTGTCTTGTTGATCATCATCACAGACTTGGGCTTGTCTTTCTTCATCTGTGCTTCAGCTGTCCTCAACATGCCCAACAATTCTGACAACGGCTTGTCAAAATTGTTCATGTTGTAGTTCATGACAAAATGATTATATGACTCAGGCAACGATTGTAGAATCACATCAGTGTCCAACTCTTGACCTAGAGGAAATCCCAGCTTGGATAGGCTTTCCACGTACCCAATCAAGGTGAGTATATGGGTGCCAACTGAGTCTCCCTCTTTCATCTTGCTTTTGAACAACGCCTTTGAGACATCATATCTCTCCTGTCTTGCTTGATGTTGATACATGTTCTTGAGATGTGTTACCATCTCCATGACATTCATGTTCTCATGTTGCTCTTGCAACTCATAGTTCATTGATCATAACATTAGGCACTTGACATCCACGGCATCATCAAGGTGCTTCTTGTAAGCATCCTTTTCAGCCTTGGGCGCATTTACGGCGGGCTCCTCTGGCTCTGGTGTTTCAAGGACATAGAGCTTACGCTCATGTGTGAGAACAATTCTCAACGTCCTAAACCAGTTTTGAAAGTTGGTTGCGGTAAGTTTGTCCTTCTCAAGGACCGATCGCAATGAGAAAGTGTGGGTGTTGGTTGCCATTTGATTGCTACAAAAGAAAATTTTGCATTTAGTCCAAAACATTTTGACTTGTAAAGATTTGATAAATGAGATTAATTAGGCCTTTAATTAATTACGCTCCCACTATTTTATTCAAATTGATAGCCCTCACTATCAACTCGGAAGATTGCAACACACAACCTTCTAGTCAGCCAAGACCCTAAATAAATGGATCAATGCCCAGTCAACGCCGACGTCAAAGACCAAATACTAAGGTAGGCAACTTTTGCCAATTGCATCATATGCAACTCTTGGATAGATGATCATGTACAACTCCTTGCCATGATGCATCTGTGTGCCTCTAGGTACTTGATCCTATCAAGGTTCCCTAGTCAAGTCCAACCCATAAGCCAACACGATGAGTGTGCACCCTGCGGAGGCAGACCCACACACCCACCATCACACTTCCATGAGATAGACAGTGTACCACGCGGAGGCGTGCCCACACATAGTCGATCAAGCTTTTCATGTGTGTTGCTTTATGGAAGGCAACTAAAACTTAATATTATTAATTGACGGGTTTTATTAATACATATACATATCCAAACACCACATACTTATAGTACGTATCATATACTACTATATCCACAACCACAAACGATAGACATGCAATCACAAACACAAATACATCGGTTATGGCCATACTATTGTAATCCTTTGGAGCAAAAAAGGATTACGGTCCACCTATGGTCTTATGCATCTCATGCAACACATGTGAATCAACCTGTAAGCATGTAATGATCAACATTACAATGAACAACTTTATGGATGCTTCGTGAGGTTGGAACTTCAAGTTGCTTCTTGGAATGGGATCTTCTTGTTGCTTCTCCATGGACGCTCCTTGGAGTTGGATCTTCAGTTTGCTTCTTGGAATTAGATCTTCATGGTGCTTCTCCATGGACACTCCTTGGAGTTGGATCTTCAAGTGGCCTCCTTACATCAAGTTTACAAAGACTAAAACTAATCCTATCTCTATTACATCATATGAGTACAAACATAAAAGGAAAGAATTAATTTCACTTTGAAGTAAGAGATGAGGCCCGACATGCAAGCCGAATACTTTATACAAAGGATCCATATGTAACCATTATACATCCATAGAATTCACAAACAAACATATCCACAAGATCAACATCCACATTCATTCACAACATTCACAAAAGGGGATACTTGGCCATAACCGTGTATGCATTCACCACATAAAACATATTTTAAAGGCGACGTGTATGCTATCATAGGTATATCTACATATACGTATATACATATTTAAAATTGCAGTACTTTTAATGCGGGACATTCCCCATTAAATAATTTTTGACTCCCACGCAGACAATGCGGGGTACACAGGGGCAGCGCCCCTGTCGAGGGGAGGCCGCCCCTCGCGGGGTCTCAGGGGCAGAGCCCCTGAAAGGTCTACGGAATATCACTTCCGTGCACTTAGGAAAATGTATATTTTCCACAGTCAAGCCCGTCCAAAACATCAAAAACAGCAGCCTGCGGCGTATGTGGAATTAGGTTTAGATTTGCACATTAACAGGTTTAATTCGCATCGTATGCAACTTAAAAATAGTATATAGAGATTCGATCATATCGAAACTAATCCAAATACGCCGTAGATTGACGCTGCTCTGATACAACTATTGGGTTTTGTGGAGAAAACATGCGCGGCGGAAGCAACTAAATCCACACAACCCGTAACAGGATCTTGTCGATAACAGCGTATTCGGAAACAGGTTTGCGGGATATACCTTATCGCGGAGCAAGTCCGGCGATGTCCCGCTACACGACGGTGCAACGCTTCTTGTCAAACACGGATGGATCTTCTCTCCCGTTCGATGTCGCAGGTTGATCCGGTGATTCTCCTTTGTGGCAGTGATGTGCGTTGCTCGCAGCACGTACAGGTGGTCGTCGACGTCCTCCGAACGCAGGCGTCAAGGCGTCTGCGTCTTTACTTTGTCCACGCGGATGGACGGAACTCCACGTCGTGCTTCTCAAGCCGGCGGGAAGGAGCGTGTCTCTGCGGCGGCGTGCTAGCGGCACGTTGCTCTCCTTTCTCTCCTAAGGACGGCGACGGCTAGGTTTACGTACGTGAGCGTAAACGGAAAAACCTCTCTCTATCTTATATAGATATGGGCCGTCGATCCTCCTTTAAATAGGATACGAAGGGAAGTAGGGTTTCCTAAACCCATCAGTAAACAGAAACGTTACGTTAATTAAAATGCTCATTGATTAATTAGAATATTCCGGAATTCATTAATTAACCAAATAATCACATTAATTGATTAATTAATATCTGACTCCATGCAATCGCTTGGGATGGCTCTACGGGCATACATATACCAACAATAAAGACTTATCTAATGTAAATCGGATCATTTCTTTACAACCACACATTTTCACAGAATGCTTGTGCTTCTTAGATAAATTCTCATGCAAATCACCAATATTGTCACACACAGGACTAAGAAGACCTTTGGATCTCTTAGAACAACTACTATGACCTTGCTTATCACATACCAAATCTTTAGCAAGTAAGATCTTAGTACCTCGTTCATAATGATTATCATCTTTCCTAACATTAAACCCAATCAAACCAGCATACCTATAGTAAAACGATATGCCATCATCTAAACTTCCAAATTGTAATCCAATTCTAGGGACATCAACTGAGGACACAGTATTAGCAGCAACAGATGAAGAAGAATGAACATTATCATCGTCAATGTCAATAATAGTATTAGCAACATCAGTATCAAGACTAGCATTCATTGCAGAGATCGAAAAGTAACTCCGTAAACAAAACAATAACTATATAAATATAAAAGTGACTAATACAGCACGAAAAATAACTACAACAAACAGATCATATAAAAGTAAGTATAAAATAAAGCACGTAGTACGACTGTGTTACTACTAAATAGACATATACATATACAATGAAAAATACTAAAAAAACTTCATTTAAAAACATATAGCACAAAAAGAAGGGAAATAGATGGGATTATACTTAGCAGATAATCAACTGCTCAACATAGAATTTGGTATTCAGGTTGTAAACCATAATTCAAAAACACACATACTTCTTCAATGTGGGTTGCGTTGTTGGTCAGCTGCTGGCGGAGCAAGGTAGTTTCTGGCTTCAAATACTTTTACCCCTATCCTGCCAATAAGGCATTTCGTGATGGATCCTACTAGTCGATTGCCGGATACATCCACAAACTCGAGCACCTTGTCACATCTAACCACATCCACACTACCGGATTTTCAATGAATGCGATTACCTCCAAGGATAGTCATAGATTGGAACGGCGTGGAAGATGGATTTGTGATGAATATCGTAAGTGACCTGTTGGGATTTAGAACCCTTCTTATTAGAGAGATTATCGATTTGGAGATAGGCGGATGTCGGAGATAGGCGGAGGTCGGAGATAGACGGAGCCAGGACTGCAGATTCCAGAGACAGATTGGGGAGGTACGCTGGTATTATTGAACTCAGCATATGTCTAACATCTCTTCCGGTGTTGCGTTGCTCAGAGACGGCCAGTTAAGACACGCGTACAAAGTGTTGACGCACATGTCCATCGCAATGCTCGACGAGAAGGATGCCGCAACGGTGGGGTCGGCGGCTGTAACATACCAGATCTAGAACCCTACCCTAGTAGTTTGACCTTTTGGTCCTAGCCAAACAAGGTTGAGGTTAGTATGATCCTAATAATCTAATGCATGAATAATGTAATATAATATGTCATATAATTCATTTGGTGATAATAAGATGATAAATAATTTAATTACATGCATAATGAAGTTAATGGGCCTCTAATGGGCCATATGATGTAATCCATGTAATAAAGTCTCAAAATAAAGAATAGACTTCAAATTCGTAATCTACACATTAAAATAAGCATACATGCCAATTTTCATTTAATTTGGACAACCTTGAAATAATATGGTAATTTAGGAGAGAGAAATTGCCTAAAAGGTGTAATTAATAAATAAATATAATAATTGACTCCAAAAGAGGAAAATGATGTTATATTCGTGATCTACATAATAAATATATCTTTTGGGTGAATTTTCATCCAATTTGGAGAAAGTTTGCTTAAAAGGTGAAATCAGGAGAGAGAAAGTGTGTAAAATCTTCAAGATATTAAATAACTATGCAAATATATCCAATATGTAAAATTGATGGAAAATTCGTGTTCAACACATTAAATATGACTTGTAGGTCAAGTTTCATAAAATTTGGATAATCCTAAAGCCATTAATAAAGGAGGAAAGAGAAAATAGTAATTTATTTATTTGACACATTAAAAGTTCTTAAAAGGCAAATCTAATTTTATATTCGGAATCTACATGCCTTTATTGGCCTCTGTGCAAAATTTGGTTTAATTTGGATAATGTTTGAGTCCTCAATTTAAGAAAGAGAAAAAGGTAAATTAAATATAATGACACCTTAATCCTAATCACATTTGGGCTATGATTTCTGTTATTTTCTTTGTCACGCTGGTTTTCCTTTTTCGGACTCATCTGTGACCATCGGATTTGGATCCAAGGGTAGCGAGATTGTCTCCTACCTTGGATCGGACTCCCTGTTTCCGTGCACAGTAAAGGCGATTTTCTCTTCCACCGTTCTCCGTCCACAGACATCGGTTTCCCGAAATTCTTTCTCGGTTGGTTTCCTTTTTCGTTTCCGAACCTGGTGATCCCTCGATCGACCCCTCAAGCCCTATATATATGAAAACGCCAATTCTCCTCTCCCCATCTTTTTTTCACAGACAACTTTACACCCTTGCTTCCCTATAGCTATGGTACCCTGAAGCACCCTCAACCTAGGACTGTTGCTTTCCTCACTTCAATTTGGTTGTTCGCTTCGTGGTGGTACCGGACCTGCTCGACTTGGGTTTCTGACGAACTGTTTCTCTCCGGCATGCTCTGCACTGTCGCGGGTGCAATTGACTAGACGGTAAGCTTCCTAAGCCTTCTAGGAGGAGTTTCCTTTTCTTAGTTGGCTTCTCTGTTCCTCCGTTCACTCGGACCTATAGTCCAAATGAAGCTGCTCTTCCGGTTACCGTTTGGGTTAGTGTGGTGGTCCTTCGACTCCTATTTTCACCTTCGGCGCTTTGTGGACCTCCAAGGATTCTTTCTTGGGTCTTTGTTTGTCGGTGTTTTGCGGCTCCAATAGCTTTTGTATTCTCTGGTTCTGCTCATGGCGGGGTCCTATTTTGGAGCTTTTCTAGTGCAAAGCGGTTCTCCTTTGGTTCTTTGGCTTCGTGATGTTTGGGCGAAGCTCATGGAGTTGAGATCAGATCCCGTTGGATGTCGTTGCTCTCTGTGGCTTTGTGCCTGGAGTTGCCCAGTGCCATGGCGCGAGGTTGCGGGCGGCCAAGATGGCTAGTTGTGATCTCCCTTTCTTACCCCCGTTCTTTTCTGTTTCGTTTTGTTTCACGACTAAGGGTATTATCGCCTTTTCACCTTTTGTCTGTTGTTTTGGATCAAGTCAACGAGACCTTGACCTGCTGATTTGGCCAAACCTGATTGGGCCAGGTCATGCAGGCTCGGTCTGTTTTGTGGATTTTCTCGCCTATGTGGCATTAAGTAATTACCTGATTGGTCGGATTTATAAAATCCATAACTAATAATCTGCTCATCAGAAAAATACGCAAAAATACTCGTTGGATTCAACAAAATAATACCAATCTAATGGTATAGGTTGATAACTTAATTCGAAGATTAATAATAGGTGTTTTTAATATATCTAATTAAATAAGATAATAACTTATATAATTCATAACTAATAATTTATAAGTCAGAAAAATATAATAAAATATGTTTTGAACTCAGGAAAATATAATCTAAAATATGGAATTGTTTTGGAAACCTAATTCATATATTAATAAAAAGGTGTTATTTTGGGGTTTTGTATATTAATGGAAACCTAACCCTAATTCCACATATATGCTTAATAGGTTCTTTGGAGGCCTAGGCTTGGACCTAGATGTGACCCTGGATCGTTTGACTCTGAAGTTGAGGTATGATTGCATCTCCTATTATTTCTATATTGAGCAATTCTTGTCTCTTGATGTATGTTTGCATCCCCGATTATTCTTGTTGAGAAATTATCCTATTTTTATTCTTTCTCTTGGTCCTATGGACAATAGCCTATACACATTGATCTTTTCTCTTGTTATCATGGTTCGTATGAACTATCTTACTTTTTATGTAATCAGATATTTTCTTGATATCATATCTTGTGCCTTTGTGCATGTTGATCTCGTATATTGTTATATGACCACTTTGAAGTGGATTTGTTTATATGTTTGTGTTGTCCATTGTGTGATGGCAACCTTGATAATTCTGACTAAACTATTTACTTGCCTCTATATTTACATGCAATGTGATTCAGTAGCACTAGAGTAGTGTAAATTACAATGGTTTTGGGTGTGTGCCCTTTATGATTATGGGATGGTGGTGGTGGTGCCCCATACCTGAGTTTCAAGGATGTGAAGCCTTGGCTCAACTTTTACATATATTGGGAGTTTGACGGTGAGTCATTCTCTATCAGGTTTTCAAGGATGTGAAGCCTTGGCCGCCTTTGTGTTTATATTGTTCTAGTGTTATGTTTATCTCACAATGCATGCAGGATATTGATTGTGGGGTGTGTGCCCTACTTGTGCTTTGTTTACCACCATGGTAGTGGATTTATTTATGGCACAATCCTTTTATATGTTGTTTTATGGCAAGTATCACTTTTGTTATGATCTTTTCTCTTGATACTTGTTTGGGTGGTACTTATTTCTTGCATGGGAAGCCTTTACATTTAATTTCCTTATTATCCTTATATTGCTCAAGTTGCTTTTTAGTATGCACACACCAGCCTTTGTTGATGTTTCCTTTTGTTTCTCTTTTGCTGGGGTATGCTTCCAACCCTAGGTGGAGGACATGGATGGCTTGACGTGTTGACATGGACTTAGTTTGAGATGAAGTTAAGCTTGGAGACAATCTTGAGGTGGTTTAGATTTCCTCTACATGGATCCTTGTGATGTAAGTTTAAGTTTGTAACCCTTTGTTTTTATAATTGAATAGTCAAATATTTTCTTCCGCTGCTATACATTGGTCTTTTGATTACCATTATAAAAAGATTTGAAAATTTTACACCCACTCCATCTCACCTTTTGAGTGTCGGATTGGAGGTTCTATTTTTCAAATTTTTAGTAGAGAAGTGGTGTCACTTCTTTACAGCATGGTATCAGAGCCCATGGTAGTCGGAATCGACTATTTCAATTTTGTCTCCCTTTAGAACCCTTGACTTAGTTAGTTGCCTCTAAGTGAGATGTGGACCCTAGATTTGACCTATGATGATCTTTATATGCAATGAGGTTTGATTTGAGGATAAGATTAGGATAAGTATTCATATGGATATATTGTGACTTGGTTTCCGCAATTGATTTTGGATCCACATTTTGTTTCATCTCAAAATGTTTTCACCGCAAAAAAATATATATATTTTCAAATACTACTATATGTACAAAAGTTTTCTTTGATTTATCAAAGTTTTCTTGAACTAAGTCACAATAAAGAGAAACTCTATTTTGAGTAGAATCTAACCCTAGTTTTGTAACTAGGAGTTTATATAATGGTGTAGTTGACCTACCCTATGACTTTTTGTATGTTCATGTAGGGTTGATAGGTTAGAGACACAAGGACCTAAAATCTCAACCCTAGATGGTGGCTTTTAGTTGGATACATGAGAAACATAAATCTCTAAAAATTTCACAACTAAGTGATGTGGGTAGATCTAAAAAGTTGTTTAGTTTGACTTGTTAGGTTGAACCCTTTAAGGGGAGGAGAGTAGTTAGTTGTTGATGTTTGGATCTTTAGATTTCGAGGACGAAATCCTTTTTAAGGGATGGAGTGTTGTAACATACCAGATCTAGAACCCTACCCTAGTAGTTTGACCTTTTGGTCCTAGCCAAACACGGTTGAGGTTAGTATGATCCTAATAATCTAATGCATGAATAATGTAATCTAATATGTCATATAATTCATTTGGTGATAATAAGATGATAAATAATTTAATTACATGCATAATGAAGTTAATGGGCCTCTAATGGGCCATATGATGTAATCCATGTAATAAAGTCTCAAAATAAAGAATAGACTTCAAATTCGTAATCTACACATTAAAATAAGCATACATGCCAATTTTCATTTAATTTGGACAACCTTGAAATAATATGGTAATTTAGGAGAGAGAAATTGCCTAAAAGGTTTAATTAATAAATAAATAAATATAATAATTGACTCCAAAAGAGGAACATGATGTTATATTGGTGATCTACATAATAAATATATCTTTTGGGTGAATTTTCATCCAATTTGGAGAAAGTTTGCTTAAAACGTGAAATCAGGAGAGAGAAAGTGTGTAAAATCTTCAAGATATTAAATGACTATGCAAATATATCCAATATGTAAAATTGATGGCAAATTCGTGTTCAACACATTAAATATGACTTGTAGGTCAAGTTTCATAAAATTTGGATAATCCTAAAGCCATTAATAAAGGAGGAAAGAGAAAATAGTAATTTATTTATTTGACACATTAAAAGTTCTGAAAAGGCAAATCTAATTTTATATTCAGAATCTACATGCCTTTATTGGCCTCTGTGCAAAATTTGGTTTAATTTGGATAATGTTTGAGCCCTCAATTTAAGAAAGAGAAAAAGGTAAATTAAATATAATGACACCTTAATCCTAATCACATTTGGGCTATGATTTCTGTTATTTTCTTTGTCACGCTGGTTTTCCTTTTTCGGACTCATCTGTGACCATCGGATTTGGATCCAAGGGTAGCGATATTGTCTCCTACCTTGGATCGGACTCCCTGTTTCCGTGCACAGTAAGGCGATGTGCTCTTCCACCGTTCTCCGTCCACAGACATCGGTTTCCCGAAATGCTTTCTCGGTTGGTTTCCTTTTTCATTTCTGAACCCGGTGATCCCTCGATCGACCCCTCAAGCCCTATATATATGAAAACGCCAATTCTCCTCTCCCCATCTTTTTTTCACAGACAACTTTACACCCTTGCTTCCCTATATCTATGGTACCCTGAAGCACCCTCAACCTAGGACTGTTGCTTTCCTCACTTCAATTTGGTTGTTCGCTTCGTGGTGGTACCGGACCTGCTCGACTTGGGTTTCTGACAAATTGTTTCTCTCCGGCATGCTCTGCACCGTCGCAGGTGCAATTGACTAGATGGTAAGCTTCCTAAGCCTTCTAGGAGGAGTTTCCTTTTCTTAGTTGGCTTCTCTGTGCCTCCGTTCACTCGGACCTATAGTCCAGATGAAGCTGCTCTTCCGGTTACCGTTTGGGTTAGTGTGGTGGTCCTTCGACTCCTATTTTCACCTTCGGCGCTTTGTGGACCTCCAAGGATTCTTTCTTGGTTTTCTGTTTGTCGGTGTTTTGCGGCTCCAATAGCTTTTGTATTCTCTGGTTCTGCTCATGGCAGGGTCCTATTTTGGAGCTTTTCTAGTGCAAAGCGGTTCTCCTTTGGTTCTTTGGCTTCGTGATGTTTGGGCGAAGCTCATGGAGTTGAGATCAGAGCCCGTTGGATGTTGTTTCTCTCTGTGGCTTTGTGCCTAGAGTTGCCCAGCGCCATGGCCCGAGGTTGCGGGCGGCCAAGATGGCTAGTTGTGATCTCCCTTTCTTACCCCCGTTCTTTTCTCTTTCGTTTTGTTTCACGACTAAGGGTATTATCGTCTTTTCACCTTTTGTCTGTTATTTTGGATCGAGTCAACGAGACCTTGACCTGCTGATTTGGACAAACCTGATTGGGCCAGGTCATGCGGTCCCGGTCTGTTTTGTGGATTTTCTCACCTATGTGGCATTAAGTAATTACCTGATTGGTCGGATTTATAAAATCCATAACTAATAATCTGCTCATCAGAAAAATATGCAAAAATACTCGTTGGATTCAGAAAAATAATACCAATCTAATGGTACATGTTTTGATAACTTAATCCTAAGATTAATAATAGGTGTTTTTAATATATCTAATTAAATAAGATAATAACTTGTATAATTCATAACTAATAATTTATAAGTCAGAAAAATATAATAAAATATGTTTTGAAATCAGGAAAATATAATCTAAAATATGGAATCGTTTTGGAAACCTAATTCATATATTAATAAAAAGGTGTTATTTTGGGGTTTTGTATATTAATGGAAACCTAACCCTAATTCCACATATATGCTTAATAGGTTCTTTGGAGGCCTAGGCTTGGACCTAGATGTGACCCTGGATCGTTTGACTCTGAAGTTGAGGTATGATTGCATCTCCTATTATTTCTATATTGAGCAATTCTTGTCTCTTGATGTATGTTTGCATCCCTGATTATTCTTGTTGAGCAATTATCTTATTTTTATTCTTTCTCTTGGTCTTATGGACAATAGCCTATACACATTGATCTTTTCTCTTGTTATCATGGTTCGTATGAACTATCTTACTTTTTATGTAATCAGATATTTTCTTGATATCATATCTTGTGCCTTTGTGCATGTTGATCTCTTATATTGTTATATGACCACTTTGAAGTGGATCTGTTTATATGTTTGTGTTGTCCATTGTGTGATGGCAACCTTGATAATTTTGACTAAACTATTTACTTGCCTCTATATTTACATGCAATGTGATTCAGTAGCACTAGAGTAGTGCAAATTACAATGGTTTTGGGTGTGTGCCCTTTATGATTATGGGATGGTGGTGGTGGTGCCCCATTCCCGAGTTTCAAGGATGTGAAGCCTTGGCTCACCTTTTACATATATTGGGAGTTTGACGGTGAGTCATTCTCTATCAGGTTTTCAAGGATGTGAAGCCTTGGCCGCCTTTGTGTTTATATTGTTCTAGTGTTATGTTTATCTCACAATGCATGCAGGATATTGATTGTGGGGTGTGTGCCCTACTTGTGCTTTGTTTACCACCATGGTAGTGGATTTATTTATGGCACAATCCTTTTATATGTTGTTTTATGGCAAGTATCACTTTTGTTATGATCTTTTCTCTTGATACCCGTTTGGGTGGTACTTATTTCTTGCATGGGAAGCCTTTACATTTGATGTCCTTATTATCCTTATATTGCTCAAGTTGCTTTTTAGTATGCACACACCAGCCTTTGCTGATGTTTCCTTTTGTTTCTCTTTTGCTGGGGTATGCTTCCAACCCTAGGTGGAGGACATGGATGGCTTGACGTGTTGACCTGGACTTAGTTTGAGATGAAGTTAAGCTTGGAGACAATCTTGAGGTGGTTTATATTTCCTCTACATGGATCCTTGTGATGTAAGTTTAAGTTTGTAACCCTTTGTTTTTATAATTGAATAGTCAAATATTTTCTTCCGCTGCTATACATTGGTCTTTTGATTACCATTATAAAAAGATTTGAAAATTTTACACCCACTCCATCTCACCTTTTGAGTGTGTTTGGATTGGAGGTTCTATTGTTCAAATTTTTAGTAGAGAAGTGGTGTCACTTCGTTACAGCATGGTATCAGAGCCCATGGTAGTCGGAATCAACTATTTCAATTTTGTCTCCCTTTAGAACCCTTGACTTAGTTAGTTGCCTCTAAGTGAGATGTGGACCCTATATTTGATCTATGATGATCTTTATATGCAATGAGGTTTGATTTGAGGATAAGATTAGGATAAGTATTCAAATGGATATATTGTGACTTGGTTTCTGCAATTGATTTTGGATCCACATTTTGTTTCATCTCGTAATGTTTTCACCACAAAAAAATATATATTTTTTCAAATACTACTATATGTACAAAAGTTTTATTTGATTTATCAAAGTTTTCTTGAACTAAGTCACAATAAAGAGAAACTCTAGTTTGAGTAGAATCTAACCCTAGTTTTGTAACTAGGAGTTTATATAATGGTGTAGTTGACCTACCCTATGACTTTTTGGATGTTCATGTAGGGTTGATAGGTTAGAGACACAAGGACCTAAAATCTCAACCCTAGATGGTGGCTTTTAGTTGGATACATGAGAAACATAAATCTCTAAAAATTTCACAACTAAGTGATGTGGGTAGATCTAAAAAGTTGTTTAGTTTGACTTGTTAGGTTGAACCCTTTAAGGGGTGGAGAGTAGTTAGTTGTTGATGTTTGGATCTTTAGATTTCGAGGACGAAATCCTTTTTAAGGGGTGGAGTGTTGTAACATACCAGATCTAGAACCCTACCCTAGTAGTTTGACCTTTTTGTCCTAGCCAAACACGGTTGAGGTTAGTATGATCCTAATAATCTAATGCATGAATAATGTAATCTAATATGTCATATAATTCATTTGGTGATAATAAGATGATAAATAATTTAATTACATGCATAATGAAGTTAATGGGCCTCTAATGGGCCATATGATGTAATCCATGTAATAAAGTCTCAAAATAAAGAATAGACTTCAAATTCATAATCTACACATTAAAATAAGCACACATGCCAATTTTCATTTAATTTGGACAACCGTGAAATAATATGGTAATTTAGGAGAGAGAAATTGCCTAAAAGGTGTAATTAATAAATAAATATAATAATTGACTCCAAAAGAGGAAAATGATGTTATATTTGTGATCTACATAATAGATATATCTTTTGGGTGAATTTTCATCCAATTTGGAGAAAGTTTGCTTAAAAGGTGAAATCCGGAGAGAGAAAGTGTGTAAAATCTTCAAGATATTAAATAACT
Source organism: Alisma plantago-aquatica (assembly GCA_963693085.1). Classification (NCBI taxonomy): domain Eukaryota; kingdom Viridiplantae; phylum Streptophyta; class Magnoliopsida; order Alismatales; family Alismataceae; genus Alisma; species Alisma plantago-aquatica. The sequence continues at coordinate 224,942,081 of OY856413.1, forward strand.
ATGCAAATATATCCAATTTGTAAAATTGATGGCAAATTCGTGTTCAACACATTAAATATGACTTGTAGGTCAAGTTTCATAAAATTTGGATAATCCTAAAGCCATTAATAAAGGAGGAAAGAGAAAATAGTAATTTATTTATTTGACACATTAAAAGTTCTTAAAAGGCAAATCTAATTTTATATTCGGAATCTACATGCCTTTATTGGCCTCTGTGCAAAATTTGGTTTAATTTGGATGATGTTTGATCCCTCAATTTAAGAAAGAGAAAAAGGTAAATTAAATATAATGACACCTTAATCCTAATCACATTTGGGCTATGATTTCTGTTATTTTCTTTGTCACGCTGGTTTTCCTTTTTCGGACTCATCCTTGACCATCGGATTTGGATCCAAGGGTAGCGAGATTGTCTCCTACCTTGGATCGGACTCCCTGTTTCCGTGCACAGTAAAGGCGATTTGCTCTTCCACCGTTCTCCATCCACAGACATCGGTTTCCCGAAATTCTTTCTCGGTTGGTTTCCTTTTTCATTTCCGAACCTGGTGATCCCTCGATCGACCCCTCAAGCCCTATATATATGAAAACGCCAATTCTCCTCTCCCCATCTTTTTTTCACAGACAACTTTACACCCTTTCTTCCCTATATCTATGGTACCCTGAAGCACCCTCAACCTAGGACTGTTGCTTTCCTCACTTCAATTTGGTTGTTCGCTTCGTGGTGGTACCGGACCTGCTCGACTTGGGTTTCTGACGAACTGTTTCTCTCCGGCATGCTATGCACCGTCGCGGGTGCAATTGACTAGACGGTAAGCTTCCTAAGCCTTCTAGGAGGAGTTTCCTTTTCTTAGTTGGCTTCTCTGTGCCTCCGTTCACTCGGACCTATAGTCCAGATGAAGCTGCTCTTCCGGTTACCGTTTGGGTTAGTGTGGTGGTCCTTCGACTCCTGTTTTCACCTTCGGCGCTTTGTGGACCTCCAAGGATTCTTTCTTGGGTCTCTGTTTGTCGGCGTTTTGCGGCTCCAATAGATTTTGTATTCTCTGGTTCTGCTCATGGCGGGGTCCTATTTTGGAGCTTTTCTAGTGCAAAGCGGTTCTCCTTTGGTTCTTTGGCTTCGTGATGTTTGGGCAAAGCTCATGGAGTTGAGATCAGAGCCCGTTGGATGTCGTTGCTCTCTGTGGCTTTGTGCCTGGAGTTGCCCAGCGCCATGGCGCGAGGTTGCGGGCGGCCAAGATGGCTAGTTGTGATCTCCCTTTCTTACCCCCGTTCTTTTCTGTTTCGTTTTGTTTCACGACTAAGGGTATTATCGTCTTTTCACCTTTTGTCTGTTGTTTTGGATCGAGTCAACGAGACCTTGACCTGCTGATTTGGCCAAATCTGATTGGGCCAGGTCATGCGGGCCCGGTCTGTTTTGTGGATTTTCTCGCCTATGTGGCATTAAGTAATTACTTGATTGGTCGGATTTATAAAATCCATAACTAATAATCTGCTCATCAGAAAAATATGCAAAAATACTCGTTGGATTCAGCAAAATAATACCAATCTAATGGTACAGGTTTTGATAACTTAATCCGAATATTAATAATAGGTGTTTTTAATATATCTAATTAAATAAGATAATAACTTGTATAATTCATAACTAATAATTTATAAGTCAGAAAAATATAATAAAATATGTTTTGAACTCATGAAAATATACTCTAAAATATGGAATCGTTTTGGAAACCTGATTCATATATTAATAAAAAGGTGTTATTTTGGGGTTTTGTATATTAATGGAAACCTAACCCTAATTCCACATAAATGCTTAATAGGTTCTTTGGAGGCCTAGGCTTGGACCTAGATGTGACCCTGGATTGTTTGACTCTGAAGTTGAGGTATGATTGCATCTCCTATTATTTCTATATTGAGAAATTCTTGTCTCTTGATGTATGTTTGCATCCCCGATTATTCTTGTTGAGCAATTATCCTATTTTTATTCTTTCTCTTGGTCCTATGGACAATAGCCTATACACATTGATCTTTTCTCTTGTTATCATTGTTCGTATGAACTATCTTACTTTTTATGTAATCAGATATTTTCTTGATATCATATCTTATGCCTTTGTGCATGTTGATCTCTTATATTGTTATATGACCACTTTGAAGTGGATTTGTTTATATGTTTGTGTTGTCCATTGTGTGATGGCAACCTTGATAATTCTGACTAAACTATTTACTTGCCTCTATATTTACATGCAATGTGATTCAGTAGCACTAGAGTAGTGTAAATTACAATGGTTTTGGGTGTGTGCCCTTTATGATTATGGGATGGTGGTGGTGGTGCCCCATACCTGAGTTTCAAGGATGTGAAGCCTTGGCTCAACTTTTACATATATTGGGAGTTTGACGGTGAGTCATTCTCTATCAGGTTTTCAAGGATGTGAAGCCTTGGCCGCCTTTGTGTTTATATTGTTCTAGTGTTATGTTTATCTCACAATGCATGCAGGATATTGATTGTGGGGTGTGTGCCCTACTTGTGCTTTGTTTACCACCATGGTAGTGGATTTATTTATGGCACAATCCTTTTATATGTTGTTTTATGGCAAGTATCACTTTTGTTATGATCTTTTCTCTTGATACTTGTTTGGGTGGTACTTATTTCTTGCATGGGAAGCCTTTACATTTAATTTCCTTATTATCCTTATATTGCTCAAGTTGCTTTTTAGTATGCACACACCAGCCTTTGTTGATGTTTCCTTTTGTTTCTCTTTTGCTGGGGTATGCTTCCAACCCTAGGTGGAGGACATGGATGGCTTGACGTGTTGACATGGACTTAGTTTGAGATGAAGTTAAGCTTGGAGACAATCTTGAGGTGGTTTAGATTTCCTCTACATGGATCCTTGTGATGTAAGTTTAAGTTTGTAACCCTTTGTTTTTATAATTGAATAGTCAAATATTTTCTTCCGCTGCTATACATTGGTCTTTTGATTACCATTATAAAAAGATTTGAAAATTTTACACCCACTCCATCTCACCTTTTGAGTGTGTTTGGATTGGAGGTTCTATTGTTCAAATTTTTAGTAGAGAAGTGGTGTCACTTCTTTACATCGGCAATGCTCGACGAGAAGGATGCCGCAACGGCGGGGTCGGCCGCTGATGCGTATAGCAATCGGTCATATTTACAAAGGATGCCGCAACGGCGAGGTCGGCGGCAATGCTCGACGAGAATGATGTCGCAACGGCGGGGTCGGCGGATGATGCGTACAACAATCGGTCGTATTTACGTAAAATGCCACCGCGCCAAAGAGACGGCTAGCCCCACTACAGTACCCGCGCGGGCAATAAAAAAACAGCCATATATATATATATATATATATATATATATATATATATATATATATATATATATATATATATATATATATATATATATATATATATAATGTCGCAGCCTAATCACATTTTAAATTGTCACGGTAGACTTAGTAATGCTTATTAACATCATCATATTGGATGTTGGCTAAAACAACATTCAGTCACTAACAACAGGTTTGTCCATAAGGAGGCCAATAGGATGACATCCCGATTGACATAATATGGAGCTAGCTTTTGTGAACCGTACATGTTTATCTGGCTGGCTAAGATGCCGCCACCAGTTAGAGGTGTTTAAAGGTTATAATCATGGGAACTGATCTACATTAAGAGGAAGGAGTGTAGCTGATTATCGCAGAGAAACGTGTTTGCTATGAATAGTGTGGTGCATGATATATGGTGGCGGAGCCAATCCCCCTGATGAAGGGGGCACAAAAAAATAGCATTTAAGTACACATATAATATTGACGTTATTTTTGCTTTACATTAGAAGTAAATAAGACTTCAACTATTTGGATGAGACAAATAAAATGTTGACATCACTTAAACAAATGTTATTGACTCATTTAGTTGGATCGAGATAGAAAAATATATGGATCTTGTACCGACTGAAAAAAGACTCTAGGAAATAACTTCTAACTTTGCAGACTACTTAATATTTTAGATTTAACTAAAATTCCTACTTGTATATATGTTATTAAAAATTGATTATGTATCTCAAAATATTCTAGACACATTTAAGATGAGTTCGAAATGACAAGTAATGAAATAAAAAATACATAATTTTTATTGTATAAGACCGTCTACTCCTTAAATTAGTTCTTTATTAATGTAGGATATTTCAACAAACCGCGTAAATTTTATGATCAACATCAAATGCATGGATTAAGTTTTCCCAATATCACATAAAATAATTTCCTACGAGATATGTTGGACAAGTCTAATAACTAAAATGTAACAAAAACTTAAAAAAATGATATATATATATATATAAGTATTACCATGTGACAATTATTATATATAAGTCAAGAAAACTACAATATAATAATTTAAAATGGAAAAATATAGCCATTTTAGTGTTGAAGTTATTCATTAATTTTACCTAATAAACTCAATATCAGGATAATTTATTTGTTACTAAATTATAAATATAGCCATTTCTATGGTATGTTGAAAAGTAAGAAAATAATAATATCTACTATGTTTGACATTACAAAAAATATTAAATTAAGAAATAAAAGGTGCATAATTTGTTAGCAGAAGTCTGATTGTATAGTTGATTTATAATATAATAATAAAATAATATTACGAGCGAGAACTGGTGAATAAATGGAAGAAGTATAGTGCATTGTAAGTGAATTTAAAACATGTATAACCTAACATGTCATTATATTTGCATAAAAAATACTAAACAATACGTCTTTAAACCTTGTTGTACAATATACTCCAATTGTTTTTAAGGGTTAATTTGATGATGATGATACATGCCATTTCATTATTTGAAAAATATATATCTATATTTTTGTAATTTATAAAATTGCACATGTTGTTAAAACATTATTAACAAGTTTATTCTGAAACCAAGTACTATTGAGAAACTTCCATTATTGACTAGTCTATTGCCTCTCTTAGCATGTGTTGCATCCTCAACAAAGAAACATATCAAACTCCATAATTAGCACAAGTATAGTATATCCACATTAAACTATATATTTTATAAAAAAAAATTATATCTTTAATTGTATTTAACATGAAGTATAAACTATTTAGTATTTTCATAAAGTATATTATTAATAGAGAAACGAACCACCATACATCATTTATATAAATAAAATATACATGCCTAGAAGTATATACTTCATATTTTATTACAAATTTATTTTTATATACATGAGATACACAATATTTGATATTTGCATAAAGTATATCATTAGTTGTTGTTTCCTAATTGTTTTGTCTCATTATTATATACATATGGATAAAATAATAGTTAACATGTTGACATTAATATACATATTCATGATACAATGTGTTTAACGAATTTTGTTATTTTTTATCATCAAGATATATTTTTTATGATAAGAAAATATATGCACTATTTATAAATATTATATTTTAATATGTTCTAATTTGTAATGTCTTACTTTAGATTGTATTGATAATAAAATTAGATGTCAACAAAAGTGCTCGGACTTTGAAAGAAGGTGTATTAGCATGTAATTTAGATAGAACAAAAAATATATATTATCTTTGACACCATGTTGGATATACACAACATATACAGGTCCAAATAGATTGCTAATTAGAGGGGTTCACGTGCCCTTACTTGACCCCTTTTGGCACCGCCAATGATGATATGTGATATTATGTTCTATTGACATTTTTGTACATTTAAATGTGGTATATGGGGTTGTCGGTGAGTCTATTTTTGTAGAATTCAGAATCCACAATGCTTAGTTGGCTTGATTGGTGGGTTTCTATTTTGTGAAATCTGGAAACTGCAAGATTTCTTTTTATAACCCATCAAAGGATCAGACAAAATAGAATTTTCTCATGTTTAATTAAAAAAATCCTCAATCACCCAGATATACTCAATATTGTATGGTTCTAAATTCCTTTTCATGATACAAGACTGCAAGAGTGTTTCACATAATTAAAAAAAAATACAATGTTGCAATCAATAAATTTATTTGTTATCATAAATTATAAACATCTGAATAGTCCCTCCGGTCTTAAGTCACTACATGATGTATGTCACATTATTTAGGTTAATTATCATGTTTCAATAGATCAATCAAGTTACGAACAAGAGGTACAAATACAACTACAAAATTAGTCAAGTATGTAACAGCTTCAAAATATATAAAAAATATCAAATATATCATAAGTGTCCATTCAAGATACATGTAACCATCCTTGGTCATAACAAGACTCAACTCATTAATCTAGGGCACGATAAGGACCAAATCACCATATAGCCATATCAAGGTTACATCTACGTAGAGATCACACAATCACATGTAGTTATTCATTTATACTCGCATGTGCTCAAAAAATCATGCTGCAAAATTTTGAATTATTTCAAAGTATGTGAAGGTTGCACCTAGAAAAAGTTTTTGCCTAAAAAGGTTCATTTTAATCGTGAATGAGTACTTTTACCATCAAGTTTGGGTCCAGAAATTTTTTTGGAGCATAAAGGTTAGAAAATCATATTAATATCAATTTAGAAACACCTCCAAATAGTAAGAAAATATGTGTATTTCATATTCCATTGACGTGGTATCAAAATACCACTAAAAGAGCATTGTTCGCACGAAAATACACTAAATTAGATAATTTGTCCCTGAAGAAAGCAATATATTATATGAGAACCACCATGCATCATCATTAGATGCCACTTGCCTATAAACTTGATCAAATCAAGAACCTCCACAAGAAGCTTCCTTTACACATCTGAGACAGTGACTCAAGCTCCAAGATGATCCCTCCAAGTGAGGTCAAGCACACTAAGGCAAAAAAAAGAGATAAAACAAAGATGTTTTAGCTAATGAGTTAGTTTCCACCATGGGGAACTCAAGGCGAACGACCCATGGTAGAATATGAGAGAGAAATATATGGAAATCATATCATGGATGGTAAGCTTATGTGGAAGATGTTGTAAAGAAGCTGCAATGCTTGAAACCATCAAGGGAGCTTGAATATTCAACATGCAAGTGCATGTAAGGACTTGATCTAGGATATCAACCTTAAAGACAAGGTTTTCAAGGTTAATATCTCCTTATCGTACTTTTAACAGGTACCTAGATAGACAAATGAGGCTAGAACTCAAAGGGGTGGGTATATACAGAGAAAAGGGTTGAAAGTCAAAACTAGCCTCACCTTTAACATGTTAACAGGTGTGTCGGGCGATTCGAGGTCACATGAAGCAAAAACATGACATCGCCGTGAGAAGCATGATGCCCGATACGATACATCGGGAAAACGCTATCGGCTGGCGTTACGCGCGAAAGCATGTCGGGCGATAGAAAATATGCAGGTCATGTAAAACCGATAAGCGGCTCGGTAAAAGATACTGGCGTCGGGCGACAGGGTTATCGGCCGATAAACGTGTCGGTCTACAACCTTATCGGGCGACAAGCCATGTCGTTTGGTAAGAAAACAACAAGCCGGTCGATACGCTTCGCACGATACAAAACCTGTGCCGGGCGAGAGAAAACGTGTCGGGCAAAAGGTGTGTCGGGCTATACCTTTGCTCTCAGGCGGCATCGCCCGTTACCAGGGCGAAGGCAAGATGGCCGACACACGAGCAAAAGGGAGGATCACTGCATGTGTTCCAGGTGGCAAAAAGGAGAAAATGATAGCCCGACACGAAGAAACCTCCACGCTATTTATAGAGAACCCAGCTGGGGGTAAAACGGGCAAAACATGGCACGCGTAGGGCGTTTTAGTCACGCTATACCCGAAACGCGCAGTCCCATCGGGCTGTCCAAGGGTCATCCGCTGCTCTTGCGACACTCGGGGCAAGGCTGCCCGATACAAGCGGTTCTGCACCCAGCTGGTCGACACGGTAGAAAAGCGGGCGGTCAAAAGGCCGAAACTAAACCTGGGTGAAGTAAAAGGCCATTGCAGGGTAAAAAATCATTGGTATAGAGAAGGATCTCCTACCTCAGATGATATTACTCCTCAATGCTCCGCAAAACACAGCGGTGGCCCATAAAACAAAAAGAGTCAGCACACGTGCGCATGCACTGACTCGGGCCTTATTACAGTCCATAATGTTTGTTTTTACAAAGAAAAGAAATGTATCCTAATCTATGACTCGGGCTGCCTCCCGAGGAGCGCTGAAGTTTTCGTCGCCAGCTCGACCGGTGTAGGCTCTTTGGTTGTACCCACATCCAGCAAGTCAATCTCTGCTTTCCTGACAAAAGCTTCGTCTTCATAAAACCTTTTCACTCTGTGCCCGTTCACCTTGAAGATCTTAGTCGGGTCATCCTTGTCGCGGAGCTCCATCATTCCTGATGGGTATATCTTTGACACAGAAAACGGTCCCGACCATCTTGTCTGTAATTTCCCAGGAAAAAGACGGATGGAGGACTTGAATAACAAGACCTTATCCCCTTTGCTCACATCCTTTCTCCTAAGGTGGGCATCATGCCACATTTTTTTTCTTTCCTTGTAGATCTTTGCATTCTCGTAGGCGTGAATCCTCATCTCTTCGAGCTCTTGAAGCTGCAAAAACCTCTTTTCTCCTGCTTTTTCTAGGTCCATATTTAGGAACTTGATCGCCCAAAGGGCCTTGTGTTCTAGTTCCAAAGGTAGATGGCAGGATTTTCCGTATATAAGACGGTAGGGGGTGGTTCCAATGGGCGTCTTGTAAGAAGTACGGTAGGCCCATAATGCGTCGTCAAGTTTCATAGACCAGTCTTTCCGCGTGCGGCTGACAGTCTTTTCTAAGATCTGCTTGATCTGTCTGTTTGAGACCTCTACCTGCCCTGACGTCTGTGGGTGGTAGGGCGTAGCGATCTTATGTTTTACTCCATACTTACGTAGGAGCGCTTCGAACTGCCTTTCTCCGAAGTGCGACCCGCCGTCGCTTATTACGGTGCGCGGTACACCGAAACGGGGAAAGATGGTCTTCTCAAAAAGCTTGATAACCGACTTGGCGTCGCATGTTTGGGTGGCTACTGCCTCTACCCACTTCGATACATAATCTACTGCCACTAGTATGTATTGATACCCCTGGGATGGGGGAAACGGCCCCATGTAATCAATCTCCCATACGTCAAATATTTCCACTTCGATCCAGCTTGTCATTGGCATTTCATTCCTCCGCCCTATATTTCCCGTTGACTGGCACTCTTTGCAAACCTTTAAAAATCGTGCAGCATCTTTAAATAAGGAGGGCCAGTAGAAACCTGATTGTAGCACTTTCGCCGTTGTTCTTTCGCTACCCAGGTGTCCACCATAGGGGGAGGCGTGGCATCCTTTCAGGATATTAGCGGTTTCTTCTTCCGGGATGCACCTCCTGTACAAGTTGTCTGCGCATCTTCTGAACAGGAGAGGATCATCCCAGTAATAATTCTTGGCATCTGCGAATAGCTTCTTCTTTTGATTGTAGGTGATGTCAGGAGGCAACTCTCCACAAGTAAGGAAATTGCAGATGTCTGCAAACCAGGGCAAACCTTCTTCTTGAGCTTCATCCATCATAAGAGCTTCATCGACAAAGTCGTCGTCGATTTGTGGCCCTCTCTGTCTCTCAGCCACTATCCTCGATAGGTGGTCTGTGACCACATTTTCCGCACCCTTCTTGTCGATAATTTCATTATCGAACTCTTGGAGCAACAAGGCCCATCTCAACAATCTGGGCTTTGCGTCTTTCTTTTGCATTAAGTATTTTATTGCCCCATGATCTGTGTATACTTTGACCTTGGATCCGACGAGATACGACCTGAACTTGTCAAATGCGAAAATGATCGCGAGCATCTCCTTCTCGGTGGTTGTGTAGTTTACCTGTGCTTCGTCCAACGTGCGACTGGCATAGCAAATCACATGGTGCTTTTTATCTTTCTTTTGCCACAGGACTGCTCCAACTGCGTAGTCGCTAGCGTCGCACATTATCTCAAAGGGTAAAACCCAATCTGGCGCTTGAAGGATAGGTGGTGATACTAAAGCATTTTTCAGGGCCTGAAAAGCACTGAGACAATCGTTAGAGAAAACAAATTCAACATCTTTTACCAGAAGATTGGACAATGGTTTGGAAATCTTCGAGAAGTCCTTGATGAATCTTCGGTAATATCTGGCGTGCCCGAGGAAGCTTCTTATCCCCGTGACGGATTTTGTCACTACCTCAAATGCTAATCAATGCACATTCACCAACCGGTGACGGTCCTTACCGCCACCTCGTCACCCTTCTCACCCTTAACCACAGTCATTCCGCCTTTCTTGGGTACTACGTGGATCGGGCTTACCCAATTGCTGTCGCTAATTGGGTAAATGATCCCCGCGTCCCTAAGCTTTATTACCTCTTTCTTGACGACGTCCTTGAGCATCTGATTCAGCTTCCTCTGGGGTTGGGCCAGAGGCTTGGCAGACTCATCCAAGTTGATGCGATGCATGCAAAGGGCGGGGCTAAGGCCTTTGATATCATCTACGGAATATCCTATAGCCCCCCTGTGGAGTCTTAACTCCTCAAGGAGCCGGTCTAGCTGATTGCTTGAAAGATCGGCGTTTACGATGACTGGGTTCCTCTGTTCTTCATCTAAAAATTCGTACTTCAGTCCTTCAGGCAACGCTCTTAAATCCGGCTTTGCTCGGGGTGTCTCCTCCTGAGGTTCTCCCTCAAGGGAGGCATACTTCACAGAGTTCACCTCCTCCTCTTCTTCTTGTAAGTCTTTGTCAGAAAGGTTGAAAAGGTCGAGATGCCTCAAGACCTCAGGATCTTCGAGGTCGGGATCCTGACAGCTTATTGCCCTTGCGAGGGGGTCCACTATCCGGATATCCTCCTCTATTTCCTCGCAGAATTTATTGTAACTATCCGCAAAACATGCTGATTCAGACAGGGATGAACCTCTCATGATCTCCTTCATCTTGAAGTCCATGTGGTTGTTTCCAACCCTCAAGGTGATTATCCCTTCAGAGACATCAATCAGCGCCCTCCCTGTTGCCAAGAAAGGGCGTCCGAAGATGATCGGACATCTGGGATCTTCAGCTGTGTCGATTACGACGATGTCGCAGGGAATAAAGAAATCACCGACCCTAATCGGAACATCTTCGACAATGCCAACAGGTCTTTTGAAAGAGTGATCCGCCAGTTCAATCCGCATATTGGTTCGAACCATGTCGGTCAAACCCAACCTTTGCGTGAAACTTAAGGGCGTGAGGCTGATGCTTGCTCCCAAGTCCGCTAGACCCTTCCGCTCGACATTGTCCCCGATGGCGAATGGGATTGTGAAAGCTCCGGGATCCCTTCTCTTAGTTGGCAAGCTGGGCTTCACGAAGGCAGAGGAAGTAGAGGCTAGGTACACTGTCTCTATCCTTCCTCCCCTTCTTTTCTTCATTATTAGATCTTTGAGAAACTTGGCGTATGTGGGCATCTCCTCCAAAGCGTCAAGGAAGGGGACTTCAAGATGCAGCTTCCTAATCGAGTCCATGAACCTTTCGTGCCGCTTTTTCAGATTTGCCTTGATCAGCTTGTACGGGAACGGTATCCTGGGAGCATAAGGATTCCTCCCACCAGATGGCTCATCGGACGGTCTCGGCGCAGGCTCTTGGGCTTCTGCAGGCCTACCTCCGCCTCCTGCTGGAATAGCATCCTTGGGCCCTTGCTCAGGTTCTGGTGGGGCTTCATCAGCGCGCTCTACCGTCTTTCCTGATCTAAGCACTGCCATTACTGCAGTTTTAGGGTGAGGGAGCATTTTTCCTACAGGGTTCTTCATCAGAGCAGTCATCTGAGACAGTCGTTGATCGACCTCCCATTGGCGCATCTGCAGACTCACCGTCTGGTGTTGCATGGAATTCAGAGATCTAGGGTTGGTAAACGTCCCCTGTACCAACTGGTTGATAATAGTGTCCTATCTTTTTATGTAGGCGGAAAGCTGACCAACCCAATTAGGCCGGGTCGCCCTCTCGCTTTGGCTCTGACATTCTCCCTCAGAAAGGGGTTGCTCACAACAAGGCATGGTATCAAGGCTCAGTGGAGCAGGTTACAGCTTTGTAGGGCACCTAAAATATCACGAGAAATCAAGTTAGAACACAGAGTTATTTGGTTCCGGCAAAGAATAATGCTTAAAGTAAAAGAAAAAGAAAAAGAAAAAGAGGTGATGTCAAGCCTATTTCTAAGCTTGAGGCATGGGAGTGTAGTTAGTGGCTTCGGATTTGTCAACAGTGTCATTTGCCTTGTCCCCGACAACGGCGCCAGAAAGTTGACCGGCCTAAATCGTGCGTCCTAAAATTGGAGGTGCATTTGAGGTAGTCGAGCCTTCACATTTATAACCCGAATCCTTCTAGGCCCCCGCAACTTTGTTTACGGGGTCGAACACAGGGACAAGGTGGGTCGTGTTGACGACTCTGAATCGACACTCTACACTCCGGTGGGTATAAAGAGATATTAAAGATCCCCGAAGGGGAACAACAAGCTGTCACGATTAAATCAAAGAAAACTATCTCCAACTGGAGTTACAAGAAAGATTAAGATTTTTTCATTTAGTAGTTTTTAGGAATTTTCATGCAACAGAAAATAGAAAGATAAACTGCAGTTTAAGGCGTAATGCAAGGGATAAGACTTCAGTAAGACAAGCGGTAGCAGTAACACCCTGCACCCCTCCTCTCAGAGCGGGTGCCTCTAACCAAGCTTCAACACCCCTCTCGAGGTTGTTGGGCTCAAGTTAGAGTGGAATGATACTAAAACAACTCCGTTCTAGGCACTCTCATACTCCAGAACCGGACCAAACACTAGAGCCACAACCCAACTCTCGAAGTAGTTGCGACGGGAAAGACGATTTGGTAGCTAAGTGAAACGCGATCCAAAACATGCAAGCTAGAGTTCAGATATCCAACACAGCAGTTACCCAATCATAAGGCACCAAGCATTAAACAAATAGCAATTAAGCATTTCTATTTCCATAAGCAATAAGGGTCTTAATACAATGCATAAGCTAAGAATTTAAATAACAGGATTAGAGATAGATGTCACCTTCTTGATGTAGAAGAATGACTGACTACTGTAGCTCTCCTGCCCGATACCGGTCAGGAGTCGAGCCCGATACAGCAGTGTCGGGCGGCACCCCCTCTCAGGCTATGCCGACTGACGACTGACTGTATCGCTCAAGGACCCTGGCCGATACGCTCATGTCGGGCGGCGCACCCTCTCGGGCGGCACGCATGACGGGCGGAGCGTATCAGGTTCGATATCGTGTCGGGAAAAGAGCTACGAGTCTACTGTCGGGCACTCATGCCGCTCATCTTCGCTGCCCGATATCAGCCCGCAGTGCCGCCCGAGACAACACTAAGTGAACCATCCCTTCCCTCTCGGGATGAGTGAAAGCTCACCTAGTGTCACCCGGCACAAGCACTGGGGCGCGATACTCTTGCTCTCACAATTTCCTTCGAAGGTGGCTCCCGAACTTCCGAACTGTCTTGTCCGAATTCTCTTCCGACTCTCTCGACTTGTCTGACCTCTCCGACTTGTTCGACCTTTCCCGTAGCTGCTATTTATAGGTGGCGGTTGAAGGAGTTATGGTGCTGGAAACGCCACGTAGCTCCCTTATACGCCGGTCGATGGATGTGGACGGCCGATACAGGTATGTCTCGGCGTGAGGCGCTGGCTATCGGTCACGTGGCTGGCGGCACGCCTGCCGGTGAGTGGCTGTGTCGCCCGACGACTTAGGTCATCGATGCGGCTTTGGCTCCCTGTCGGGTAGATGGTATGTCAGCCGACACGTCCTTCTTGCGCAGCGCCCTTCTCCGCTGATCATTCTCATGTCGCCCAGCCCCTGTCGGGCTGGGTTGTATCGGGCGTCAGGAAGGTCGAGACGGGCTTAGACTTATTGTGGGCCGGAATCGGCCTTATTGCACAAAAACGAGGAAAACTCTATAGAAGATAGGAAAAATTGGAATAAGAGCGTTGCTTGGCCAAATATTGCGAAAATGCTAATAAAATAGAGGAAAATAGCAGAAAAGGGTAGTTTTGATAACAGAATAAAGGGCAAAAACGTCACAAAATTTGGTGTTATCAACTCCCCCAAACTTAGCTTTTTGATTGTCCTCAATCAATATTTAAACTAAACTTTGTGTTGCTTCTTCTTGCACAGCAAAACTTTAAGGCTAAAGGGTAGCACAAGATTTGCGATGTCTTGGAGGTAATGTTGTCTTAATGCGAACAAAAGACTTTGCCCTACTTACCTTATTATTTAAGTAAAATTTTTCTTCTCCACAGCTTCAACGAGACTTTGGTGTATGATTCCGAAGTTAGCTTCCACACCAAACAGCTTTATTTTAGGGAAAGAAAGTTGTGTATAGGGTAGGCTAAGGCTTTTTGGGTTTTTCTTCTTGTTTCCCATCAGTCCATCCAGGTAAGGGTCCGTTAACGGGCAAGTGGTCCCTGCAGTCCAAGCCAGTTGGCTTTAGAGCAGTGATTTCACATCCTACGTACCACTGCCCCGGATCTACCATGCCTAAAGATGGGTACTTTTGGAAAACAAGTGTGTATATATATATATTTTCTTTTCTTTTCTTTTATTGGGCACAACTCTCATGCTTTTATTCACGCTCATAAGGCTTCTTTCTCTTTTTGGGATTTTTGCTGGGTCAGGGAAAACAAAAGAGATATCTGCTGTTTGGGCAGCGTTTTCCTTCTCCATACTCGTCTCTTAGCTGTTTGCGAGATTATTATTTTTCGAAAATTTTTGGATGGCAAGGCACAATCTTTTGTTTGTTTGAGACAGCATTATCAGAAAGATATGACAAAACTTGTAACTCGTTAAATATACAGAAAGTAAACTTTGCAAGAAGTCACAACAAGTTTTTATTATAACAGCAACTTTGTACATATGCCTAGGGATAGAAATTTGCAAAGGAAAGATTTTTGAAAATTAAAAAATTTTATATATATGGCATGCGTGCGTAGATCAAATATACAGGAAGATATAAGAGCACATCAGGTAAAAGAGAGTGAATATCGTAGAAAGCTTGAAATGTTAAAAGAAAATTTATACCCCCCCCCACTGGCATAAGGGTACCCCCCCAAACTTACTCCATACTCTGTCCCAGAGTAGAGAAGAAAGCAAAAGTGAGGTAAAGTTTAGCCAGTGAGGGTTAGCTCACTGATGTGCTGCAAAATGCTCCTACGAAGTTGCAGCATGCCATTGGGAGGTTGTCTAGTGGGTTCGCTTTGGCTATGCAGCGGTTGAGCTTGAGCGTAACCCTCAAAATTCACTTCTGACCCGCCCTTTCTTCACATCTCTGTTGTGAACGTAAACAAAAGGACTGATTATCAGTCCCTAGTTCAGTTCCCAGGAGTGTGTAGTCAGGGTTGGCCCTCTCCCTTAAGAGGACGGAACTGTGGTGCCTCGAACTTGTTCGGAGGCCTTGGTTGCCGCACTCTTGCTGTCTCTGGAGATGGTCTCAAGCCACCCCAAAGACAGGATGATAACTAGGTGACTCGATATTGGAGCTACCAAATCAAGAAAAATCTCCCCTTTTATTGTTGTTGCCGCTTCTGCCCGACTGTTGTTACTGTTTCCCGCGCCGTGCTTGTTGGCGCGGCCGGTGGTTTGCTCCATACGAGCCATACCTGTTATTCAAAATTAGAATTTATTCATCCGTTAGGCAAGAAAGATGAAAAGAAAGAAAGAAAGAAAAAAACTTATTAAAACTGGGCGATAAGTGATCGGACGACACGATGTTGTCGCGCGATATGACTCGACGCCCAAAACAGGTGTGTCGGGCGATTCGAGGTCACATAAAGCAAAAACATGACATCGCCGTGAGAAGCATGACGCCCGATACGATACATCGGGAAAACGCTATCGACCGGCGTTACACGCGAAAGCATGTCGGGCGATAGAAAATTTGCAGGTCATGTAAACCCGATAAGCGGCTCGGTAAAAGATACTGGCGTCGGGCGACAGGGTTATCGGCCGATAAACGTGTCGGTCTACAACCTTATCGGGCGACAAGCCATGTCGTTTGGTAAGAAAACAACAAGCCGGTCGATACGCTTCGCACGATACAAAACCTGTGCCGGGCGAGAGAAAACGTGTCGGGCAAAAGGTGTGTCGGGCTATACCTTTGCTCTCAGGCGGCATCGCCCGTTACCAGGGCGAAGGCAGGATGGCCGACACACGAGCAAAAGGGAGGATCACTGCATGCGTTCCAGGTGGCAAAAAGGAGAAAATGATAGCCCGACACGAAGAAACCTCCACGCTATTTATAGAGAACCCAGCTGGGGGTAAAACGGGCAAAACATGGCACGCGTCGGGCATTTTAGTCACGCTATACCCGAAACGCGCAGTCCCATCGGGCTGTCCAAGGGTCATCCGCTGCTCTTGCGACGCCCGGGGCAAGGCTGCCCGATACAAGCGGTTCTGCACCCAGCTGGTCGACACGGTAGAAAAGCGGGCGGTCAAAAGGCCAAAACTAAACCTAGGTGAAGTAAAAGGCCATTGCAGGGTAAAACATCATTGGTATAGAGAAGGATCTCCTACCTCAGATGATATTACTCCTCAATGCTCCGCAAAACACAGTGGTGGCCCATAAAACAAAAAGAGTCAGCACACGTGCGCATGCACTGACTCGGTCCTTATTACAGTCCATAATGTTTGTTTTTACAAAGAAAAGAAATGTATCCTAATCTATGACTCGGGCTGCCTCCCGAGGAGCGCTGAAGTTTTCGTCGCCAGCTCGACCGGTGTAGGCTCTTTGGTTGTACCCACATCCAGCAAGTCAATCTATGCTTTCCTAACAAAAGCTTCATCTTCATAAAACCTTTTCACTCTGTGCCCGTTCACCTTGAAGATCTTAGTCGGGTCATCCTTGTCGCGGAGCTCCATCATTCCTGATGGGTATATCTTTGACACAGAAAACGGTCCCGACCATCTTGTCTGTAATTTCCCAGGAAAAAGACGGATGGAGGACTTGAATAACAAGACCTTATCCCCTTTGCTCACATCCTTTCTCCTAAGGTGGGCATCATGCCACATTTTTTTCTTTCCTTGTAGATCTTTGCATTCTCGTAGGCGTGAATCCTCAGCTCTTCGAGCTCTTGAAGCTGCAAAAACCTCTTTTCTCCTGCTTTGTCTAGGTCCATATTTAGGAACTTGATCGCCCAAAGGGCCTTGTGTTCTAGTTCCAAAGGTAGATGGCAGGATTTTCCATATATAAGACGGTAGGGGGTGGTTCCAATGGGCGTCTTGTAAGCAGTACGGTAGACCCATAATGCGTCGTCAAGTTTCATAGACCAGTCTTTCCGCGTGCGGCTGACAGTCTTTTCTAAGATCTGCTTGATCTGTCTGTTTGAGACCTCTACCTGCCCCGACGTCTGTGGGTGGTAGGGCGTAGCGATCTTATGTTTTACTCCATACTTACGTAGGAGCGCTTCGAACTGCCTTTCTCCGAAGTGCGACCCGACGTCGCTTATTACGGTGCGCGGTACACCGAAATGGGGAAAGATGGTCTTCTCAAAAAGCTTGATAACCGACTTGGCGTCGCATGTTTGGATGGCTACCGCCTCTACCAACTTTGATACATAATCTACTGCCACTAGTATGTATTGATACCCCTGGGATGGGGGAAACGGCCCCATGTAATCAATCCCCCATACGTCAAATATTTCCACTTCGATCCAGCTTGTCATTGGCATTTCATTCCTCTGCCCTATATTTCCCGTTGACTGGCAATCTTTGCAAACCTTTACAAATCGTGCAGCATCTTTAAATAAGGAGGGCAAGTAGAAACCTGATTGTAGCACTTTCGCCGCTGTTCTTTCTCTACCCAGGTGTCCACCATAGGGGGAGGCGTGGCATCCTTTCAGGATATTAGCGGTTTCTTCTTCCGGGATGCACCTCCTGTACAAGTTTTCTGCGCATCTTCTGAACAGGAGAGGATCATCCCAGTAATAATTCTTGGCATCCGCGAATAGCTTCTTCTTTTGATTGTAGGTGATGTCAGGAGGTAGCACTCCACAAACAAGGAAATTACAGATGTCTGCAAACCAGGGCAAACCTTCTTCTTGAGCTTCAGCCATCATAAGAGCTTCATCGGCAAAGTCGTCGTCGATTTGTGGCCCTCTCTGTCTCTCAGCCACTATCCTCGATAGGTGGTTTGCGACCACATTTTCCGCGCCCTTCTTGTCGATAATTTCATGATCAAACTCTTGGAGCAACAAGGCCCATCTCAACAATCTGGGCTTTGCATCTTTCTTTTGCATTAAGTATTTTATTGCCCCATGATCTGTGTATACTTTGACCTTGGATCCGACGAGATACGACCTGAACTTGTCAAACGCGAAAATGATCGCGAGCATCTCCTTCTCGGTGGTTGTGTAGTTTACCTGTGCTTCGTCGATCGTGCGACTAGCGTAGCAAATCACATGGTGCTTTTTATCTTTATTTTGCCCCAGGACTGCTCCAACTGCGTAGTCGCTAGCGTCGCACATTAGCTGAAAGGGTAAACCCCAATCTGGCGCTTGAAGGATAGGTGGTGATACTAAAGCATTTTTCAGGGCCTGAAAAGCACTGAGACAATCGTTAGAGAAAACAAATTCAGCATCTTTTACCAGAAGATTGGACAATGGTTTGGAAATCTTTGAGAAGTCCTTGATGAATCTTTGGTAATATCCGGCGTGCCCGAGGAAGATTCTTATCCCCGTGATGGATTTTGTCACTACCTCAAATGGTAATCAATGCACATTCGCCAACCGGTGACGGTCCTTACCGCCACCTCGTCACCCTTCTCACCCTTAACCACAGTCATTCCGCCTTTCTTGGGTACTATGTGGATCGGGCTTACCCAATTGCTGTCTCTAATTGGGTAAATGATCCCCGCGTCCCTAAGCTTTATTACCTCTTTCTTGACGACCTCCTTGAGCATCTGATTCAGCTTCCTCTGGGGTTGGGCCAGAGGCTTGCAGACTCATCCAAGTTGATGCGATGCATGCAAAGGGCGGGGCTAATGCCTTTGATATCATCTACGGAATATCCTATAGCCCCCCTGTGGAGTCTTAACTCCTCAAGGAGCCGGTCTAGCTGATTGCTTGAAAGATCAGCGTTTACGATGACTGGGTTCCTCTGTTCTTCATCTAAAAATTCGTACTTCAGTCCTTCAGGCAACGCTCTTAAATCCGGCTTTGCTCGGGGTGTCTCCTCCTGAGGTTCTCCCTCAAGGGAGGCATACTTCGCAGAGTTCACCTCCTCCTCTTCTTCTTGCAAGTCTTTGTCAGAAAGGTTGAAAAGGTCAAGATGCCTCACGACCTCAGGATCTTTGAGGTCGGGATCCTGATAGCTTATTGCCCTTGCGAGGGGGTCCACTGTCCGGATATCCTCCTCGATTTCCTCGCAGAATTTATTGTAACTATCTGCAACACATGCCGATTCAGACAGGGATGGACCTCTCATGATCTCCTTCATCTTGAAGTCCATGTGGTTGTTTCCAACCCTCAAGGTGATTATCCCTTCAGAGACATCAATCAGCGCCCTCCCTGTTGCCAAGAAAGGGCGTCCGAAGATGATCGGACATCTGGGATCTTCAGCTGCGTCGATGACGACGATTTCGCAGGGAATAAAGAAATCACCGACCCTAATCGGCACATCTTCGACAATGCCAACAGGTCTTTTGAAGGAGTGATCCGCCAGTTCAATCCGCATATTGGTTCGAACCATGTCGGTCAAACCCATCCTTTGCGTGAAACTTAATGGCGTGAGGCTGATGCTTGCTCCCAAATCCGCTAGACCCTTCCGCTCGACATTGTCCCCGATGGCGAATGGGATTGTGAAAGCTCCGGGATCCCTTCTCTTAGTTGGCAAGCTGGGCTTCACGAAGGCAGAGGAAGTAGAGGCTAGGTACACTGTCTCTATCCTTCCTCCCCTTCTTTTCTTCATTATTAGATCTTTGAGAAACTTGGCGTATGTGGGCATCTCCTCCAAAGCGTCAAGGAAGGGGACTTCAAGATGCAGCTTCCTAATCGAGTCCATGAACCTTTCGTGCTGCTTTTTCAGATTTGCCTTGATCAGCTTGTACGAGAACGGTATCCTGGGAGCATAAGGATTCCTCCCACCAGATGGCTCATCGGACGGTCTCGGCACAGGCTCTTGGGCTTCTGCAGGCCTACCTCCGCCTCCTGCTGGAATAGCATCCTTGGGCCCTTGCTCAGGTTCCGGTGGGGCTTCATCAGCGCGCTCTACCGTCTTTCCTGATCTAAGCACTGCCATTACTGCAGTTTTAGGGTGAGGGAGCATTTTTCCTACAGGGTTCTTCATCAGAGCAGTCATCTGAGACAGTCATTGATTGACCTCCCATTGGCGCATCTGCAGACTCACCGTCTGGTGTTGCATGGAATTCAGAGATCCAGGGTTGGTAAACGTCCCCTGTACCAACTGGTTGATAATGGTGTCCTGTCTTTTTATGTAGGCGGAAAGCTGACCAACCCAATTAGGCCGGGTCGCCCTCTCGCTTTGGCTCTGACATTCGCCCTCAGAAAGGGGTTGCTCACAACGAGGCATGGTATCAAGGCTCAGTGGAGCAGGTTACAGCTTTGCAGGGCACCTAAAATATCACGAGAAATCAAGTTAGAACACAGAGTTATTTGGTTCCGGCAAAGAATAATGGTTAAAGTAAAAGAAAAAGAGGTGCTGTCAAGCCTATTTCTAAGCTTGAGGCATGGGAGTGTAGTTAGTGGCTTCGGATTCGTCAACAGTGCCATTTGCCTTGTCCCCGGCAACGGCGCCAGAAAGTTGACCGGCCTAAATCGCGCGTCCTAAAATTGGAGGCACATTTGAGGTAGTCGAGCCTTCACATTTATAACCCGAATCCTTCTAGGCCCCCGCAACTTTGTTTACGGGGTCGAACACAGGGACAAGGTGGGTCGTGTTGACGACTCTGAATCGACACTCTACACTCCGGTGGGTATAAAGAGATATTAAAGTTCCCCGAAGGGGAACAACAAGCTGTCACGATTAAATCAAAGAAAACTATCTCCAACTGGAGTTACAAGAAAGATTAAGATTTTTTCATTTAGTAGTTTTTAGGAATTTTCATGCAACAGAAAATAGAAAGATAAACTGCAGTTTAAGGCGTAATGCAAGGGATAAGACTTCAGTAAGACAAGCGGTAGCAGTAACACCCTGCACCCCTCCTCTCAGAGCGGGTGCCTCTAACCAAGCTTCAACACCCCTCTCGAGGTTGTTGGGCTCAAGTTAGAGTGGAATGATACTAAAACAACTCCGTTCTAGGCACTCTCATACTCCAGAACCGGACCAAACACTAGAGCCACAACCCAACTCTCGAAGTAGTTGCGACGGGAAAGACGATTTGGTAGCTAAGTGAAACGCGATCCAAAACATGCAAGCTAGAGTTCAGATATCCAACACAGCAGTTACCCAATCATAAGGCACCAAGCATTAAACAAATAGCAATTAAGCATTTCTATTTCCATAAGCAATAAGGGTCTTAATACAATGCATAAGCTAAGAATTTAAATAACAGGATTAGAGATAGATGTCGCCTTCTTGATGTAGAAGAACGACAGACTACTGTAGCTCTCCTGCCCGATACCGGTCAGGAGTCGAGCCCGATACGGCAGTGTCGGGTGGCACCCCCTCTCAGGCTGCGCCGACTGATGACTGACTGTATCGCTCAAGGACCCTGGCCGATACGCTCATGTCGGGCGGCGCACCCTCTCGGGCGGCACGCATGATGGGCGGAGCGTATCGGGTTCGATATCGTGTCGGGCAAAGAGCTACGAGTCTACTGTCGGGCACTCGTGTCGCTCATCTTCGCTGCCCGATATCGGCCCGCAGTGCCGCCCGGGACAACACTAAGTGAACCATCCCTTCCCTCTCGGGATGATGGAAAGCTCACCTAGTGTCTCCCGGCACAACCACTGGGGCGCGATACTCTTGCTCTCACAGCTTCCTTCGAAGGTGGCTCCCGAACTTCCGAACTGTCTTGTCTGAATTCTCTTCCGACTCTCTCGACTTGTCCGACCTCTCTGACTTGTTCGACCTTTCCCGTAGCTGCTATTTATGGGCGGCGGTTGAAGGAGTTATGGTGCTGGAAACGCCACGTAGCTCCCTTATACGCCGGTCGATGGATGTGGACGGCCGATACAGGTATGTCTCGGCGCGAGGCGCTGGCTATCGGTCACGTGGCTGGCGGCACGCCTGCCGGTGAGTGGATGTGTCGCCCGACGAGTTAGGTCGTCGATGCGGCTTTGGCTCCCTATCGGGTAGACGGTATGTCAGCCGACACGTCCTTCTTGCGCAGCGCCCTTCTCCGCCGATCATTCTCGTGTCGCCCAGCCCCTGTCGGGCTGGGTTGTATCGGGCGTCAGGAAGGTCGAGACGGGCTTAGACTTATTGTGGGCCGGAATCGGACTTATTGCACAAAAACGAGGAAAACTCTGTAGAAGATAGGAAAAATTGGAATAAGAGCGTTGCTTGGCCAAATATTGCGAAAATGCTAATAAAATAGAGGAAAATAGCAGAAAAGGGTAGTTTTGATAACAGAATAAAGGGCAAAAACGTCACAAAATTTGGTATTATCAATGGCACTTATGCAACATAGAAATATGAAACATGTTGAAACTCTAGTGGTAGCTCCAACCTATAGGCCACCTTCTCAAAATGATATATAATAGGGTAAGGTTCAATGAATCTAGGATCCAACCTACCTCTCTCAATAAGACATAAAACACATGTTGAAGGTGAGACTTTGATAGAGGTTAGGGTGGAGAGAAACCCTATAAGTGTTAGGTTTAGAAAGACCAAAATGTAATAAAGAGAATAAGGAATAAAGACAAGATGCAACATAAACTTTAATTAATATTGCGGGTTTTATTCAAAAGGCATAGTAATGCACTTGCTTATATGAAATCAAATTACCCAACTTCTAAAAATTGTCATGTTTTGGAATTTCAAGTTGACATTGTTTATGTACCATGTAATAACAACATCTAATGCTATTCTTAGTTGAGTTTTCCCTATTTGATGCTCTACGTACATATTTAAGATGAATAAATGTTAATCTTGAATAATTATTGGCTTTTGGATTGTAGATTTATCTCAATCTAGCTGGAAGGATGTGTTATTAGGATTTAATGACACATATAATATTTAAACAAGAACTAGATATTAAGATGAAAAAATAGGATATATGAGGTTATGAGAATAATAAGATACTTAAATTCCATTATTCAGTCATATTGGCCACTAATTTCCAGTTGGACACTAGAACAGACAGTTTAATAGTCAGTCTGCGATGGATTTAATGTATAATACCAGAAAGAGAATAACATGGAGATAAAGATTATGATGTCGACATATTGCTATCAAAACATGCTACTGTTATAAGTAAAATTATATACATTTAGTATCTTAATCTACATTACTGCCATGATTTTAGTTTTAATTTCTCTAGAAAATATACATTAAGTGTCCAAATAAAGACTGATATTTTTAGCCATAAACCTTGGTCTTCAACCCTTTAGGTCGGTAACTATACAAATGTAACATGAGACTTATACAATGAAGGGGATTGGTCATATCTTATTTCTTGTCTTCTTTAAATAAATGCAAGGGAATTTTATTCATCCCACTACTCAGTGGGTAATTCAAAAAGTGTCGTACAAGATTGTGGGTTTCAAATTAAACAAAATGAAAGCCCAACAACCAGCCCATCTATAAAGACCTAATCCTTACAATCAAATCTTTTATTTTACATATTTATCACAAATAATAAACAAGTTTTTTCACTCATACATTTTTTTCAGAGTACATGGTGTTCTTAGAAAAAGTACATATTCATTGAATATCAGTAAATAAAATTTTAACTAATCTAATCGTCATCTCTAGTAGAAGGCATCTCGTGCAACCTCTTTAGGTGTTGATTTAATCACATGTCCACAAATTCACGGAGGGAATGAAACCACACGTGGATCCTAAGATGTATAGGCCAGTCAAAGGACCAGAACAAAATCGATATTTGAAAAGTAAAAGTATGAACTTAGCTACAAAGGATTTTTGTGACAAAATGTAAAGAATTAAGTAATCTAGGCAAGTATCAAATGAAAATAGGATTTTCAAATTAAATAGGATTCCATATTAAATATTATGACTGAAAATTCAAATTTCATATAGATAGCACATACCAATGTCTAGTTGTTGAGGTAGTTAATATGTTTTCTCCATGAAGAATGACAACACACCAACCATGTTTCTCAGTATACTAAGGGACCTCATGTCCTTCTCTCTGTGTAGAGTCATTACAACATTATTCTACTAAGCTAATGGGAACTAGCATGTCCTTTTCAACGTTTAAATAATGTGCTACTATTTTCCAAGATTAATTATTAGTGCCTTTCAAAGAGGAGGATTAAGGTTTTCAACTATTTTTAAGCTAGCCAACCTATCTAGTCATGCATGCAATCAATGAGAGAAATAACATTCTAAATAGTAATGAAAAAATCATACCTTTGGATCAAAGTATGTAAAATTGTGAGTTCCAATTATTCAACACCATGAATTTAATCGAAGTAGAGAGATCTACAATTGTATAGAAGTATTTGTCACTAATTGTCTTGGAATAATGTTTTTTTATTTTACTTAGGATTTATGTTTTCTATATTCCATTTGTATTCCATATTTTCCCATCAATATCGATTTTATATTTCCAACTAGGTTAATTATATAATCAATGTTATTCAATTGTTTTAATTTCTACAGAGCAAATCCTATAATGTATCTTTTCTCTATCTTATATACAATATAAATTATATTTAGTCACTGGCATCAAATATTTCTATTTCCCTAGATATCCTTACTAGAAAAACTTAGGTTAAATTCAACATACTTCGACTTATATGAGTCATACTCTTGTACTTAGATCTTGATTTCCTATATGTATACAAACAATAATGTATCTTAGTCTTTGTATAATTTCATACTACTCCTTATTAATGAGGTAACTAGTGGATTTTATGTATAACTAATAGCATACCAATATACATATGTGTTCAAATATAGGTCTCAAATATATAAATATATATGTTAGTATGAAGATGAATGAAGTATTACATTACTAAATAGTTTCAACCAACTCATATCCAAAATAGAACTGACCGGCCTAAATCGCGCGTCCTAAAGTTGGAGGCGGATTTGAGGTAGTCGAGCTTTTACATTTATAAACCTGAATCCTTCTAGGCCCCCACAACTTTGTTTACAGGGTCGAAGTAGAAATACGGGGTCGACCACAGGGATAAGGGGGTAGTGTTGAGAACCCAGAATCGACATGTTACACTCCAGAAGGTATAAAGAGAGATAAATTCCCAAAAAGGGAAGCAGTAAGATGTCACAAATAAAACAAAGAAAACTATCTCCAAGTGGAGTTACAAGAGAGATTTAAGATTTTAGTCATTTAGCAGTTTTTAGGGGTTTTCATGCAACAGAAACAGAAAGATACTGCTCGAGCTAAAGCGAGGTACGAAGGATAAAACTGTGGTAAAACAAGCTACGGAAGAACCAGTCATGTACCCCTCCTCTCAAAGCAGGTACCTCTAACAAGGCATCAGCTCCCCTCTCGAGGTCACTGGACTAAAATTAGAGTGGAAAGGTAACTAAGGCAACTCCGTTCCAGGCACTCTCGTACTCCAGAATCAGACCAAACACTAGAGCCACAACACAACTCTCGAAGTTGTTGTGACGGGAAAACACGATTCGTTAGCTAAGCGAAACGCGATCCAAACATGCAAGCTAGAGTTCGGATATCATACATAGCAATCATCCAGCATGGTACACCAAGCATAGAGCAACAAGTAAATAAGCATCTTCTATTTCCATAGACAAATAAAGGTATCTAATTACAATGCGTAAGTAAGTAATTAAATGACAGAAAGTAAAGATAGGTATCGCCTCCTTGATGTAGAAGGATGACAGGATGCAGTATCTCTCCTGCCCGATATCAGTCAGAGGCCTAGCCCGATACAGAGGTGTCGGGCGGCACACCCTCTCGGGCGGCACGCACCGACTGTCGACCGCATCGCTCAAGGACCTGACCGATACGCTCATGTCGGGCGGCACGCTCGACAAGCAGAGCGTATCGGGTTGATATCGTGTCGGGCTAAGAACTACGCATTGTTGTTGTCGGGCACTTGTGTCGCTCATCTACGTCGGCCGATGTCGGCCCTCAGTGCCGCTCGGGACGGTCCTAAGTGAACTGTCCCCTCCCTCTCGAAATGAGGAGAAGCTCACCTAGTGTCGCCTGAGAGAAGCACTGGGGCACGACACGTATGCTCTCGCAGTCCCCTCGAAAGATGGCTCAACTCCCCACTGTCCGAATTCTGGAACTCCAAACTGTGGACTGTCCAAAGTGTCGACCTGTCTTTTCGGCTCCATGTAGATGTTATTTATAGTCAGCTGGTTGGGGAGAAGACATGGTGCTCGATGCGCCATGTGGCTCCCCTATGCGCCAGTCGTTGGACATGCCGATACGGAGGTGTCGCTCGACGTAGATGGTGTCGGCTATCGGTCATGCTGGGCGGCGCGCCTTCCGGTGGGTGGTTGTGTCGCCCGACAAGTTGGGCTGTCGAGGCGAGCCGGGCTCCCTGTCGGGTAGAAGGCATGTCGACCGCCAACTTCTTCTCACGCGGCATCACCTTGTCGTGCATCATTGCATCGTTTTTCCCCTGTCGAGCAGGGGTCGTATCGGGCGTCAGGGAGGCCGAGACATGCTTGGATTTATTCATGGGCCGGGACAGCCTTTTTGCCCAAAAATGAGGGAAAACTCTGC
This sequence comes from Alisma plantago-aquatica, assembly GCA_963693085.1. NCBI lineage: Eukaryota > Viridiplantae > Streptophyta > Magnoliopsida > Alismatales > Alismataceae > Alisma > Alisma plantago-aquatica. The sequence continues at coordinate 224,968,925 of OY856413.1, forward strand.
AAAAGATAGGAAAATTGGATTAAGAGCATTGCTTGGCCAATTATTGCGAAAGTGCACATAAAAGAGAGGAAAATAGCAGAAAAGGGCAGTTTTGATAACAGAAAAACAGTCTAAAATATCACAAAATTTGGTGTTATCAACTCCCCCAAACTTAGCATTTTGATTGTCCTCAATCAATATTTAAACTATATTTTGTGATGTTTCTTCTTGCTTGGTATAACTTCTTGTTCGAAAAGTGAAACGAAGATTGTAATGCCTTAAGGATAATGTTGTTTCAATACGAACAAAAGACTTAGTTTTCCCTACCTTATTGTTAAGTAAGATTTTTCTCCACAGCTTCGGCGAGACTTGGATGTATGATTCCGAAGTTAGCTTACACACCAAACAGCTTTATTTTTTAGGCAGAAAGTTGTGTATAGGGTAGGCTAAGGCTTTTTGGGTTTTTCATTCTTGTCTCCCATCAGTCCATCCAGGTAAGGGTCCATTTATGGGAAAGTGGTCCCTGCAGTCCAAGCCAGTTGGCTTTAGAGCAGTGATTTCACATCCTACGTACCACTACCCCGGATCTACCATGCCTAAAGATGGGTACTTTTGGAAAAATAAGTGGTGTATATATATATATTTTCTTTTATTGGGCACAACTCTCATGCTTTTATTCACACTCATAAGGCTTTTCTCTCTTTTTGGGATTTTTGTTGGGTAAGGGGGGACAAAAGAGATTCCTGCTGTTTGGGCAGCTTTTTCCTTCTCCATACTTGTCTCTTAGCTATTTGCAAAATTATTGTATTTTTCGGAATTTTTGGCTTGACAAAATGCATTCTTTTGTTCGTTTGAAGCAGCATTATCAAAAAAATATAACAGAACTTGTGTCACATTTAGTACAAAGAAAATAAACTTGGCAAGCAGTTGCATCAGGTTTTTACTAATATAGTGACTTTGTACATATGCATGGGAACAAAATAAGCAAAATTTTTAAAAAAAATTATATGAGCAAGAGTACAAGTACATGATATAGGGGAAAAGAAAAATGGCACAAGAGAGTTTTATACCTCCTTCACTGGTACATGGGCACCCCCCCTCCAAACTTATCGAATACTTTGTCCCAGAGTAGTGAAGAAGAGGGTGAGTTCATGTTAGTCCAGTGAAGGTTATTTAGCGGGTTCGCTTGAGCCTTGTAGAAGCTGCAATATGCTTCTTTGCTGCCGCCTCCTTCTTTCTCATTTGGAAACAGCTTTGACAAGTGCGGACACTTGTGGCTGCTTCCTCTTTATTAAGTAGCTAGAACCGGGATGCCCAGGTTCCCTCTGGAGGTCTTCGGCAAAGGGCTTTCCAAGCTTAGCCTCCACTTTATTTCCCAGCTCAGCCGGAACACGCACAATAGCTCACGGTAGACAGAGAGCTCTTGTGATGTCCCGGCAATCGCCGAGGTTGTACTCGTGCTGTCTCTGTAGTTGGCCCCAGGCTACTACAGAAGACATACTATGATAAGGAAATGAGCCTCTTTCGAGGCTACCTAATCAAGGAAATTTCCCCTTGCTCATTTTTTGGTGGTTGGTGGCCCGTTGAGACATTTATGTCCGACTGTTGCTGCTTCGGCTGCGGCCGCCATTCTGCTTGTTATCAAGTTCATTAACCATTAAGAGTGTTATATATCTAAAGAGACTCAATAAAACAAGACTTATTTCGAAGATCCGTGTATTGTCCATCAAAACAAAAAGTCAAGTCGATACGAAATCGGGAGATAGAGGGGGGGCTGCACGACGCAAAATACCTCCCGATACGGGTATATCGGGCGATAAGGTCGCCGAAGAGAAACTGCTTGACAGGACGTCACAAAAGATAAACGTGTCGCCCGACATGGTGTGTCGGGAAGACACCATCGGCCATTATGCCGCGCTAAACTGCTTCGGGCGATACAAAATCGACAGCAAGCGACAGAAAAAACGTGTGTCGGGCGATAAGCATATCGGTCGAGAGATTGTCGGTCGATAAACCTGTCGGGCTATACCTCCGCTCATAGGAGCCATCGCCCCATACCACGGTGAAGGCAACTGGCCGACACGGGAGCAAAAGCGGGCTACTGCATGCGTTACAGGTGGCTAAAAAAGAGTAAAGTGTGACAGCCCGACACGGTAAAACCACCGTTCTTATTTATAGCAAGCTCAGCCGGGGGCGAAACGGGATTCTTCTGGGGCGCGCGTCGGCCAACGGGTCAGGCGGTTCCCGAGACAATGGTCACATTAGTCTCATTAAGGGCATTTATTCCCATGCACGATAGGGTGCATGCCGCCCAGGAATGCCAACCGTCTCGGCCGTTGCGATGCCCGAGAGACCAGCGCCCGATACGGGCGGTCATGCGCGCCAGCTGAGCGGCTGCCCGACATGGTTAAAACAGGAGGGCGTAAAAACCTTAGAGCAGAAACAGTGATTAAAGGGTAAAACATCATCGGCCAAGGGTTAAGCCCCTGACCTCAGAGTGCAATACACTTCAAGGCTTCAGAAAATTCCACGATGACCCGTAAAACAGAAGAGTCGGCACGCTCGGTGCATGCTCTGACTCGGGTCTTATTACATACCATAAAGTTTGTTTTTTTTCTTTTTATAATAATGCAACCTATTCTATGAAAGGAAAAAGAACTCGGGCAGCCTCCCGAGGAGCGCAGGGGTTTGCGTCGCCAGCTCGACTGGAGTAAGATCATCTTGATCAGCTCTCAACTGTACCCATATCTTGCAGATTGATCTCTACTCTCCTGACAAACGCTTCATCTTCGTAGAACCTTTTCACCCTGTGCCCATTCACCTGAAAGGCCTTGGTCGGGTCATTTTTGTCGTAGAGCTCCATCATCCCTGATGGATATATCTTTGACACCGTGAACGGTCTAGACCATCTCGTTTGCAACTTCCTAGGGAAAAGATGAATAGAGGACTTGAATAACAAGACCTTATCCCCTTCGCTTACATCTTTTCTCCTGAGATGGACATCATGCCACAACTTTGTCCTATGTTTGTAGATTTTTGCATTTTCGTAGGCATTCATCCTAAGCTCTTTGAGCTCTTGAAGCTGCAAAAACCTCTTTTCTCCAGCTTTGTCGAGGTCCATATTTAGGAACTTGATTGCCCAGAGGGCCTTGTGTTCCAATTCTAACGGTAGGTGGCAGGATTTTTTGTAGATAGGACGGTAGGGGGTGGTTCCAATGGGTGTTTTGTAAGCGGTGTGGTAGGCCCAAAGTGCATCGTCAAGCTTCATGGACCAATCTTTCCTTGTTCGGCTGACAGTTTTCTGCAAGATTTGCTTGATTTGTCTGTTGGAAACCTCTACCTGCCCTGACGTCTGGGGATGGTAGGGTGTAGCGATCTTGTGCTTCACCCCGTACTTGCGCAGGAGTGCTTCAAACTGTCTTTCCCGAAAGTGCGATCCTCCGTCACTAATAACTGTGTGCGGGACACCGAAATGAGGGAATATGGTCTTCTAGAAGAGCTTGATAACTGACTTGGCGTCGCAGGTTTGGGTGGCTACCGCTTCCGCCCACTTTGATACATAATCCACAGCCACGAGTATGTACTAATACCCCCGAGATGGGGGAAACGGTCCCATGTATTCGATCCCCCATACGTAAAATATTTTGACTTCAATCCAGCTCGCCATTGGCATTTCATCCCTTCGCCCTATGTTCCCTGTAAACTGGCACTCCTTGCAAGCCTTCACAAACTATGTAGCCTCTTTAAATAAGGAAGGCCAGTAGAAACCTGACTGTAGCACCTTTGCAGCTGTTCTTTCACTGCCGAGGTGACCACCATAGGGGGAGGCGTGGCACTGCTTTAGGATGTCTGCAGTTTTTTCTTCTGGTATGCACCTCCTGTATAAGTTGTCGACGCATCTTCTGAACAGGAGAGGATCATCCCAGTAGTAGTTTTTAACCTCCGCAAAAAGCTTCTTCTTCTGATTGTACGTTATGTCAGGAGGTAGTTCTCCGCAAGCAAGATAATTGCAGATGTCTGCAAACCAGGGTAGGCTTTCCTCTTGGGCTTCGGCCAACATAAGGGCTTCGTCGGCGTAGTCGTCGTTGATAGGAGTCCCTCTCTCTTTCAGTCACGATCCTTGACAGATGGTCTGCGACCACATTCTCTGCGCCCTTCTTGTCGATAATTTCGTGGTCGAATTCTTGGAGCAGTAAGGCCCATCTCAACAGTCTGGGCTTCGCGTCTTTCTTTTGCATTAAGTATTTTATTGCCCCATGATATGTGTATACCTTGACCCTTGCTCCGATGAGATATGACCTGAACTTATCAAATGCGAAGACGATCGCGAGCATCTCCTTCTCAGTTGTTGTGTAGTTTACTTGAGCCTCGTCCAACGTGTGACTAGCATAGCAAATCACATGGTGCTTTTTGTCTTTCTTTTGACCCAGGACTGCTCCAACTGCGTAGTCACTTGCGTCGCACATCAACTCAAAAGGTAAACCCCATTCTGGCGCTTGAAGGATAGGTGGTGATGTTAAAGCATTTATAAGGGCCTGAAAAGCACTTAGACAATCGTTAGAGTAAACAAATTCAGCGTCTTTTACCAGAAGATTGGACAGAGGTTTGGAGATCTTTGAGAAGTCCTTGATGAATCTTCGGTAATATCCCGCGTGCCCGAGGAAGCTTCGCACCCCTGTCACGGATCTCGGTGGAGGAAGCTTGGATATTGCTTCAACCTTGCTCGCGTCCACTTTGATCCCACGCTTCGAGATCTTATGCCCGACAACGATGCCCTCCCGCACCATGAAATGGCACTTTTCCCAGTTCAGAACTAGGCTATTCTCCTCGCACCTTTGAATGACCAATGATAGATTCTTCAGACAGCTATCGAAGTCCTTCCCATAGATGGAAAAATCATCCATGAAAACTTCTACGATGTCTTCTAGAAAATCCAAAAACATCGATATCATGCATCGCTGAAAGGTTGCGGGGGCGTTGCAGAGTCCGAAGGGCATCCTTCGGAAGGCATAAGTGTCGTAAAGGCAGGTGAACATTGTTTTCTCTTGATCGTCGGGCAAGATGGGTACCTGGTAAAAACCTGAAAAGCCATCAAGAAAACAAAAGAAATCGTGATGCGCTAACCTTTCGAGGACTTGGTCAATAAAAGGTAGTGGAAAATGATCCTTCTCTGTATCCTGATTTAGCTTTCGGTAATCTATGCACATCCGCCAGCCGGTGACGGTCCTAACCGCCACCTTGTCACCCTTCTCACCCTTAACCACCGTCATCCCACCCTTTTTGGGCACTACGTGGATCAGACTTACCTAATTGCTATCGCTGATTGGGTAAATGATCCCCGTATCCCTAAGCTTTATTACCTCTTTCTTGACGACCTCCTTGAGCATCTGGTTCAGTTTCCTCTAGGGTTGAACCAGAGGCTTGGCAGATTCATCCAAGTTGATGTGATGCATGCACAGGGCGGGGCTAAGGCCTTTGATATCATCTACTGAATATCCTATAGCCCTCCTATGGAGCCTTAACTCCTCAAGGAGTCGGTCCAGCTGGCTGCTTGAAAGATCGGCGTTTACGATGATGGGGTTTCTCTGCTCTTCATCTAAGAACTCGTACTTCAGGGCTTCGGGCAACACTTTTAACTCTGGCCTTGGCCTGGGTGCCTTCTCCTGAGGCTCCTCCTCGAGAGAGGCATACATCACAGACTCAACCACCTTATCCTCTACCTGCAAGTCTTCGTCAGAAAGGTTGAAAAGGTTGAGATGCTTCGCGATCTCAGGATCTTCGAGGTCGAGATCTTGACAGTTTATAGCCCTCAAGAGGGGGTCTACTGTCCGGATATCTTCCTCTACTTCCTCGCGGAATTTATTGTAGCTATCTGTGAAACATGCTGATTCAGAGAGGGATGGGCGGCTCATGATTTCTTTCAGCTTGAAGTCCATATGGTCGTTGCCGACCCTTAAAGTGATCACCCCCTCGGAAACATCACTCAGCGCCCTCCTTATCGCCAAGAAGGGGCGCCCAAAGATGATCGGGCAACGGGGGTTTTCAGCTGTGTCGATGACGACTATATCGTAAGGGATGAAGAAATCACCAACCCTTATCGGCACATCTTCGACAATGCCAACGGGTCTCTTAAAGGTGTGTTCTGCCAGTTGAATCCGCATGTTGGTTCCAACCATGTCGGTCAACCCCACACTTTACGTGAAACTTAGGGGCATGAGGCTAATGCTCGCCCCCAGGTCTTCTAGACCATTGCACTCGACATTGTCTCCGATGTCGAACGGGATTGTGAAGGCTCCGGGATCCCTTCTCTTATTTGGCATGCCGTGCTTCAAGAAGGTGGAGGAGGCGGAAGCTAGATGCACAGTCTCTATCCTCCCTCCCCTTATCTTCTTTGTGATAAGGTCCTTGAGGAACTTAGCATACATAGGCATCTCTTCCAATGCATCAAGGAAGGGGACTTCAAGATGCAGTTTCCTGATCGAGTCCATGAACCTTTTGTGACGCTTCTTCAGATCTGCATTTATCAACTTGTACGGGAACGAAATCCTAGGAGCGTAAGAATTCCTTCCGCCAGGCATCTCCTCAGGGAACCCTTGTGCAGACTGTCGAACGTCTGCTTGGATTTCTTCTCCTTCTGCTGGGGTAGCACTCTCAGGCCTTAGCTCGGGCTCAGGCCTGGCTTCATCAGGGCGCTCCAGCGTTCTCCCAGACCTCAGGATCGCCATTACAGCAGAGTCAGGGTGTGGGGGAACTTTTATTGTAGGATTCTCCATCAGAGCATCCATCTGGGTCAGTCGCTGATCTACCTCACGCTGGCGCATCTGTAAGCTGGCCATCTGGCGTTGCATTGAATTCAGAGCCCCAGGGCTAGGGAGCGTGTTCTGCACCAGTTTGCTGATGATGGTATCATGTCTCTTTATGTAGGCAGAAAGCTGACCAACCAAGCTAGGTTGGCTCGACCTCCCGCCTAGGCCTTGACATTCACTCTCAGAAAGGGACTGCTCGCAGCGAGACATGGTCTCAAAGCTTGGCGGGACAGGTCACAGTTTTCCAGAGTTCCTGAAAAGGCATAGAAAATCAAGTTTAGAAAATAAATCTATTAACTTCAAACAGAGAATAATAGTAAAGAAAGAAAAAGAAAAAGAAAAAGAAAAAGAGTGCTGTGAAACTCATTGCTAAGCTTGAGGCACAGGAGTGTAGTTAGTGGATTCGGGTTCGTCTACAGTACCGCTTTTGCCTTGTCCCTGGCAACGGCGCCAAAAAGTTGACCAGCCTAAATCGTGCGTCCTAAAGTTGGAGGCGGATTTGAGGTAGTCGAGCTTTTACATTTATAAACTCGAATCCTTCTAGGCCCCCGCAACTTTGTTTACGGGGTCGAACACAGGGACAAGGGGGTAGTGTTGAGAACCCAGAATCGACACGTTACACTCCGGCAGGTATAAAGAGAGATAAATTCCCAAAAAGGGAAGCAGTAAGATGTCACAAATAAAACAAAGAAAACTATCTCCAAGTGGAGTTACAAGAGAGATTTAAGATTTTAGTCATTTAGCAGTTTTTAGGGGTTTTCATGCAACAGAAACAGAAAAGCTAAAGTGAGGTATGAAGGATAAAACTGCAGTAAAACAAGCGGCGGAAGAACCAGTCCTATACCCCTCCTCTCGAAGCGGGTACCTCTAACAAGGCATCAGCGCCCCTCTCGAGGTCACTAGACTAAAATTAGAGTGGAAAGGTAACTAAGGCAACTCCGTTCCAGGAACTCTCGTACTCCAGAATCGGACCAAACACTAGAGCCACAACACAACTCTCGAAGTTGTTGCGACGGGAAAACACGATTCGTTAGCTAAGAGAAACGCGATCCAAACATGCAAGCTAGAGTTCGGATATCATACATAGCAATCATCCAGCATGGTGCACCAAGCATAGAGCAACAAGTAAATAAGCATCTTCTATTTCCATAGACAAATAAAGGTATCTAATTACAATGCGTAAGTAAGTAATTAAATGACAGAAAGTAAAGATAGGTATCGCCTCCTTGATGTAGAAGGACGACAGGATGCAGTAGCTCTCCTGCCCGATATCAGTCAGAGGCCTAGCCCGATATAGAGGTGTCGGGCGGCACGCACCGACTGTCGACCGCATCGCTCAAGGACCTGACCGATACGCTCATGTCGGGCGGCACGCTCGACAAGCAGAGCATATCGGGTTGATATCGTGTCGGGCTAAGAGCTACGCATTGTTGTTGTCGGGCACTTGCATCACTCATCTACGTCAGCCGATGTCGGCCCTCAGTGCCGCCCGGGACGGTCCTAAGTGAACTGTCCCCTCCCTCTCGGGATGAGGAGAAGCTCACCTAGTGTCGCCTGAGACAAGCACTGGGGCACGACACGTATGCTCTTGCAGTCCACTCAGAAGATGGCTCAACTCCCCACTGTCCGAATTCTGGAACTCCGAACTGTGGACTGTCCAAACTGTCGACCTGTCTTTTCGGCTCCCTGTAGCTGCTATTTATAGTCAGCTGGTTGGGGAGAAGACATGGTGCTCGAAGCGCCACGTGGCTCCCCTATGTGCCAGTCGTTAGACAGGCCGATACGGAGGTGTCGCTCGACGTAGATGGTGTCAGCTATCGGTCGTGCTAGGCGGCGCGCCTGCCGGTGGGTGGATGTGTCGCCCGACAAGCTGGGCTGTCGAGGCGAGCCGGGCTCCCTGTCGGGTAGAAGGCGTGTCGACCGCCAGCTTCTTCTTGTGCGGCATCACCTTGTCGTGCGTCATTGCATCGTTTTTCCCCTGTCGAGCAGGGGTCGTATCGGGCGTTAGGGAGGCCGAGACAGGCTTGGATTTATTCATGGGCTGGGACAGCCTTTTTGCCCAAAAACGAGGGAAAACTCTGCAAAAGATAGGAAAATTGGATTAAGAGCATTGCTTGGCCAATTATTGCGAAAGTGCACATAAAAGAGAGGAAAATAGCAGAAAAGGGCAGTTTTGATAACAGAAAAATAGTCTAAAATATCACAAAATTTGGTGTTATCAAGAACTTATTTAATATACATAGTATCCCATGCATAAATTTAAATGAGATCTTTATGTGTAGGTTCTTTCTCATAATTGTCCACTTACCCAAACTAGGACAATTTAGATGTAAACATCATCCCTAAATCCATTTTTAGATTTCATCCAATACCCCATAATTTAAGGCATAAATTTACATGATGAGTAACAATGTTACTTAGGATATGTTGAAAACTGGATTTTTCTACTAAGATACTATGATTTATGTAATCAATATTGGAGTGTTTTGATCAAGTATTTTTGCACAGCCTCATTCTTGTATATTCAATAAATATTGACTATTATTATTTAGTCATCTAAATATGCAAAAGAAAAGGGGATGAAAACTAACATAACGATATGTTACCAATGATCCACAAGTGCACGTGAGACTAGTGGTTTGTGTTGGATCAATTCCCAATTGATCTTCATCTTTAATAGCTAGTCCTCCTTGCTCTTGCATCCTTGAACTCTATTTCACTATTGTATTCACATCGACTAGATGTTAGAGAGGTTATATATATATATATATATATATATATATATATATATATATATATATAGAGAGAGAGAGAGAGAGGGAGAGAAAGAGTCAGTCAAAAATACACTTGAGTGTACAGATCACATGAATACACTCAAGTGTGTTTGCATATCAAGACTATTTTTTGCAAAATGTAAACCACTGATTTTCACTGTCATACTATAACTAGGCCACATACAAATTTTGAACCCATTTGGATGAGTGTAAGTCACTCATCCAAGGGCAACAAAATCGACGTGCGAAACTAATTTGAAATGCATAATTTTTGCGTTCTTTATAACATGACATATAAATGTCCAAATGTGCTCAAATTATGTGTATGAGCTATTCACAAGATGTTTAAGAAGATCAATGGATTAGATTTTTGGAAAAAAATATTGCATCATAAAAAACTACTTGACTGTATTCTACTTCAAATATGCTCGTGTGTATTCTAGTATGACTCTCTCTCTCTCTCTCTTTATATATATATATATATATATATATATATATATATATATATATATATATATATATATATATATATATATATATATATATATATATATATATATATATATATATATATATATATATATTACAAAATAGATCCACGGGTAATTAAAGTTAGTTACCCATGCGGGTAGTGAATGAATGGCCATTCATGCTGGCAGTGAAGGAATGGCCATTCATCTGGGTAGTGAATGAATGGCCACATCCAGCTTGGGTATCAATTCCAACACTATCATCTCACTTACAATGATATGGTGGGTAAACCTCAATTATACTTGGATTCACTTTATTATACATGCAATCAACTCTGTATAGTTGCAGAGAATCTAGATCCTCTATAAGGGAATTTATAGATGTCTTCGCTAGTTCATATGTCTCATTATTTTGAGTAGATTTTTCTAATGCTTTTGAGAACTATGCTAATTCATTCCATTTGAGATCCTTTCTAGTTTTTTGTATAACATTAAGAACAATACCTTCATTATCTCCTTCATCACATTTGATGTCCATCTTTTATAGATATAGATTGTTGGTAACTCCATCAGTGATTCATTTCTCAAGACAACATGAATATGTCAACATGGGATACCTTCTGATTCAAACAACATATATGTACAACGAGCAAACTTTTTAATTGCATCATGTTTGACATGGTAAGATTCTTGGAGATTTTGACAACTCTTCACTAGTAAAGATTTTTCAATGGCTTCATCTTCAACCGATTCATTGATAAAATATAAGCTCTCAAACAACTCCTAAAATTTATTGAAAATAACTCTTATATATATTGGTGCTACTTCTTGTTGAACTTGAAATTTCATTCTCAGCCTTGACTTGGAATATTTTGTGTCATGGTCAGCTTTTCTTTTGTTATGTCTTTGATGCCTAATAGCTCTTTCAATGCTGCTAAAAAATTGTTCTAGAGATATTTTATTGCCCACATACCCACTAAAAAATGCATTCATGACTTCACTACGTTGACTACTTTTTGTTCCTTCAATATGAAGGCAAATATAAAACATATGATAAATAATTGAAATCGATGAATATATTTAAGAAATTTGAAACAAACCTATTGTGAATATGTGTCTAGAAAATATAGGCACCCACTTATACCTTATGATGTATAGGGAATGAAGCCATATGTTCTCTTCAAATGCATTCTCAACAATTAACTTCGATCATCTATTTTCAAATTTGTCTAGACCATTTGAATTGTTGATGCAAGAACTAAAGGCCTCCATGAATGCACCTTTTATTGATATATCACCTAACTTTTCAGGAACTTCTCAAGGATATGTCAAATGCAACACATATGATGTGTACTCAGAAAAATACTTTTAATAGCTAATGCCATTGCATGATCTTGATCCATGACGATGACGTTTGGTGGGTTTCCAGACAATGCCTCTAAGAAATTCTCAAATAACCAAGTGAATGATGAACTATTTTCATCCTTATTTAACTCACAACCAAAAATAACAGATTGACGATGGTGATTAATTCATGTAAATGGTGCAAACACGAGAGAATATTGATTTGTGTCATATGTTGTATCAAATATCAAAATGTCTAAAAAATTGTAGTAAGCTTTTCTTGAAAGCCCATCAACCCAAAATACATGAGTCAACTTATTCTCGTTGTCCACATTGTACGCATAAAAGAAAGATGGGTTGATCTCCTTCTCTTCTTTAAATTGATTCAACAATATTTATGCATCTTAATCTTTGATTTATGCTCTCTTGTCACTTTCATAGTTCCCGATATAACGTTCACTACATCCAATGTTATGATATCCCCTGCCTTCTATATCAAGAACTGTCAATAGTTTAGATGTTCTAACATTCGCTTCCTAAAAATTCCCATGGAGAGACTTCGTTGCACCACTTACTTTTCTATGTGATCTTATAAGTGAAGTTTTCCTTGGGGTAGACAATATGTGGTTATGATTTTCATTGAAAACACTCACAACCCAATTTCCTGTGTCATCATTGTGAAAGATAATTTTAGCATCACAACCTTCTCTTGTCAGTCCTTTGTTTCTTTTAGCTTTAGTGGAGGTATCCCCAATATTTGGTTGGCTTTCAACCTGCACACTACCATATTTAGTATTGATATCCTTGCTTACAACATACATATTTCTTCCAATAAAGTTTCTTGTCTTTTTCATGATGTTTTGAGCTAATTTTCCGCGCACCAAAACCACTCTATTTGGCATAGGTATAGTAAAACTCTTCCCCTTTTTCTAGTGAGTCAAATGTCATCCCAACATATGGCCTCATACTATCCTCGACAACAGGAATCCCAATGTTGTCTTGATCCATTAGGTCAACATTGGTGATATCTTGTAGTTCATTGTTCCTACTCGTATCTATAAATCAAAATATAAAAGGAAACACAAGGAGTATTAAAAGTTGTTTGTCAGTAGACATCCAATATGGACAATAGAATTCAAATAAATCCATTGTGCTACGTTTTAGAAGTTGTCATAATGATGATGGATATACTAGCGGAAGCCTTAGTTTATGAGAAGCAATATTTTTCAAGCAACCCAATACATAATGTGATGCATCATTTAGCTTGAATCGTTGACCCAAATATTATCCACCAAGTAAACATAGTCGATGCTCGGTGGTTATCTTTGCAACTGATTTAAACTACTAGATGCAACATATTAATTTGTTATGTCTATATTATAACCCATCACCTTAAAAAAGACAAGTCTAACAGCTATTCGTCTGATCACTAGAAACAAATATCAAGCATTCAAAATTATTTAATACCTATTTGAGTTTTCTATTGTTTTCTCCACCTAAAGTAATGCCGTGATTAATGGTATACCTGCCCTGCAGTGTGTATACATATTGTTAAATTACATCTAATGCATGATTGAAGATCATAGATTGTAGTGGTGTTCAATGCGTGGTCGAGACTGATAAAATATCTATACGACTATAAAAAGAGCGAGTTTGATGCTGCACTCTCCTTAATTTACTATATTCTCTCTTTTTTTCAAAAATTTTACTCCTACAAATATTTATTCTCATACTCTCATATTAACTTTTATTATCTTTAATTCGGTATTTCCCTCTCTATCCCACGGAAATGGTTCCTTGATTCTCTCTTTTCAAACAACCAACACAAATATCTTTATCGTAGAGATTTTTTCACGGACGAGTCATCTCCCCGCACATTTCCCACAAATTTTATATTTCACGTGCATGTGCATGTGAGTGTTCACTAGTAAAGAAAAAAGATAAACAAGGAACCATACCAGTAAATTATAAAGAAAAAGATAAACAAGGAACCATACCAATTGAGAATACGTCTGGACAAGGGGATTGGTACCGTATATCTTCTCACCGGAAAAACCAAAGATGAGCGATAAAACGAGATCAAGTTGTGGGAAGCCACACGATGATAGCTGATGTCTTATCACTGTTAATATAGAGCGAAAAAGAAGTAAGAACTTATAAGTTTAGGAATAACACAAGGAGTCCTAAAGGAAGTCAACATGGTAGAACAGGAATCGCAGGTGCTATAAAAATAAGAAACATCAAGAATAAGTTAAATAACATATCGGAAGTTCCATGTGTCATAGGACTTTCTTTCTCAAATCCTTTCTCAATTCGTATCCCCTAAAGTTCAAGTGATTTTTTTTACAACGAAGAAAGACCCAATAAAATAAATCACAAATTTAAACCCGGCAGGAATGACGTTTGTGTTTTTGCCCATTGTAGCACGTGTCTTAGCACAGAACATATTACATTTATCTAATCGACACCTCTTCTATTTTATACTTGAAACAGAGCATATAACATTTATCTAATCGTCGCTAATTTCCTTTTCCTTTTCTTAAAGCTTCATACACCATCGTCAAGATAATGCTCTAATTTACTTTATTAGAAGCCGTTCGGCCCCGACTTCGTCAATCGGTAGTCTGGTGCATGTTAAGCTTTAATTTTAGAACATCGCTGTGGTGAGTGGTAGAAGTCCTACAGCACATCAGAGCAAAGCGGCATGGAAAATACGCTGATGTTGGGCTGGAGGCGGCCGTTTTCAATCCCGCCGTACATGGCGCGATTCTGAATCTTGCTGACGTATACAGATAAACACCGATCAAACTGCGGTCAAAAAGTCTACAGATCAAATCAACCGTCCTTTTACGTATTACATGTAGTGATAATGTAGGCGGCCGAATGGCTCCTTAGAGTTTCTGGAAAAACCGCAGGTCGACAAACTGTTGTCTTGTGAAACGGCGGCCTTCAAAACGGATCACCTTGCCGCTTGGAACAGGCAAAGCAACCCAGCTGCGTGTGACACAGTGGATGGAGTACATAACGGCTGTGCTGCCATGGAAGCTAGCATGCAGGAGGCTATTCAGAACTGGTACATGACGACGTTGCCCGCCCCCTCGGTTCTTCTTCCAAAAAGCCACCGAACTTCTGTAGCAGCAGGAAGACCACGAGCAACTGGCCCCGTTTCAACCTCTCCCCAGTGCCTAACTCGTCGACTATCAATAAGGCATCGGTGACGGGTCTGGGGACAAGGTGCATCGGACTGCATGTCTCATCTGGTCCCTGTTGTGGTTGCCGTTCGCGCTTGTGATGGGAACCGGAGCAAGGACTGCGTTCTTGTACAAGAAAGATAAAGCTGAACAATTAAAAGAAAAAACCGTTAAGCACCCAGTCAAATAATTGGAATGGAATTAACAGCCTGGAAACGGAGAACGAGAGCCCACCAGTACGCACCAGATCATTACCCTATATATATATTATCATAATGTGTGTAGGCGGAAAACAAGGGGACAAGATTCAACTAGTCATGGCATATGTGTCCTAGACATGTTATATAATCATGATTTCTTAAATACATATTGAGATCCCACACATTTCACTTATAAGAATAAAAAACTTTTGTAGGGGCTTAATAGCCATTTATTACTCCTTGAAATCAGAGTATTAAACGTTCTTCATCAATTACACAAAATCGACTTAGGCTGATCTCTACAACTTATAACTGCCCGTGTTTCACAATTTCAGTTAAACTAATACTTGAAGCATACTATATCCAATCTAATCATCCCATTCGACAATAAATATCTAAACATCAACGTTTTTTATACCCTCAACGATTAGTTCTAAATTCAATACCGGTCAAGTTGGAAATATAAAATACATGATCACCATATTTAAACTCATTGTTATCAATGCAATTCAATAATGAGAAGGATGTGACATATGAAGTTTTGACAAGGCTAAATTATAAACTTATGTTCAAATTAATAGAAATAAATTTTAGATATTTAAATTTATAAATGGGTCTAATAGCTTTAAAGTACATTATATAAAATAATAGAATGAGACTTAAAATGTGATTTCGATATGTTAATGGGGTGATTAGTTGTTTATTTTTAATGTTCTCAAATTTTAACTAACATAAGATAATTTGTTGTTTTGTCAATCTAGATCTTGTCATAATTTATTGCATCTTGTTGGTTTACTGACCACTCATACAGGAATATGAGAATTCTCCAACAACGGGTCAATTCATAAAATATCTATATTGGTAACTATTATGTGAGTTTAGAAATTAGAAAGGTGAGAGAATGTAGGGTGATTGAGTAATTAATTATTAATGTCACGATTTAGTAATTGTATTACATATGAAAATATTAATTGTATATAGTATATAACTCAATCTTTACTATCAACAATATACCAGGCTATCATTCCTCATGTACCAAAGAAATAAAATAATTTTAGTGGGGCTTCTTATTTCTTTTGGATGGGACCAACTCTATTAAATGGTCATTTAATCCATTTGAAAACTATAAATGGGTAAAATAATATTTTCACTACGATCAATCAACTCCTTATTCCTGTTTTAATAATTAAATAAATCATATGGCTTACTAGAATGGTCAGGAGTTTTGGACTGTCATCATGTCTAAAGACTACAAAGTTATGGGCATCAAACCATCAATTCTCCAGCATCAAAACCAAGCCATCAAATGATAATAGCTGACATCGAGAGGAGACTGGAAACGAATGGAGTGTTAGGGTGGGCGATCCCGAGGCGATCAGGCGATGGCGTCGTCGCGCCCAAATCACCGGTGCGGCACTCCGCCCCCGGTGGTCTACATAGCCGGTGACGTGGTGGAGATGAGCGACGCCCATCCTGGGTGAGGAAGCCAAGGGTTGCTGGGAAGCAGCAGAGCACGGGAGGCAGTCGCTGACAGGAGGGCAGAGTTGGCGGCGCAAGCCGTGCAAGTGGACGACGTCCTTCCTGACATCAGGGCGCTGGTTCAATCCAAGTCGAGGCCATCAGCGGCGACCAACATGGTGGAGCGTGGAGAAGGATCGGCTTCTCGTGGAGAGGCGCAAGATCTTTTGCTGGCGGATGGAAGCACGCCAAGACGTATGAACACGACTCCATTAGTATCGGGGAGAGAGCAGATGGAGATTCACACGGCTCACAACCATAGGTTGGCGTCGATTGTCCGTGTCCCACGCGTGGAAGAGGAGCGGCACTACTACGGAAGGGGCAGCGCTGCTACGGACAGTAGAAGCATGACGATAAACCCTAATCGGAGGGTTGAAGAAGATCGACCGAGCATGAGGAAGGATTTCAATAATGATAGACGCACACAGATGAGTGGCGTCCCTTGGGACACGTGCTACAGATGCTTGGAGAAAGGTCACTGGCAGTCACAATGCAATCGGGAGAAAGTGTGCTACAAGTGCCGCAGGCCGGGTCACCTTGCTCGAAGATGTACTGCTGATTTAAGCTTTCGTCATCCTTCCCCCCCCCGGATATCATGTCGAGGACTGTGTTCCCACCCTTGCACGTAGGTATCCCGGCTCGTGGTGCACCTCAGCATGTCCCGAAGAGAACAGCCGTTGATCTAGGGCCAGATGATGATGAACGTAAAAGAAAGGCCCAAGCTTTGTGCAAGGCGGTGGAGATACGCTGGCCACCCTGAAAACTACTAGAGGGGGGGTGAATAGAGTTTTAGAGAGATTTTATCAATGATTTAACTCAAACAACCACAATGAAAATATTGGACAAGGAGACACAGGGTTTAGAGTGGTTCCAACTATAGCAAATACTATAGCCGTCAGTCCACTACCCGGTTGCTTACCCAACCGGGATTTGAAAAGAAATTTATTTTATTACCTCGCAAAGACTTTACATAAAATACAATTTCTTTTCCCAAACCCTTCAAGCAGCCTTCACCTAGAAGTAATCGCCCAACCTTGAAGCAGCCTTCCCTTGAAGTAGATGCACCAACTCCCGTTGCACCAGCCTTCTGAAGTAGCTTCCCGTGCGATAGCCTTCTTGAAGTAGCTTGAAGTCCCCTTCTCCACCTGAGAAGTCAACCCTCTCCAATCCGCAGCCTCCAACCCTAGGAGTAGCAAGGAGAGTACAAAAGATACAAAGGAACAAGAAAGAAAAAGGAAATTACAACTTATCCTTTAAGCCCAAGGCTTGATTTGCCTATATCAAGCGTGTAGATCTCCTAACCAATGTGTATGACAATGTGATTGTAGTGGATAGGAGATACTAGCCTATAGGACACGAAATGGGAGCAATAGGAATGAATGGCAAGTGTAGGAATTGCTCTTATTGCTCTAAAACAGATTGCAAGTGAGTATTCAAGCTCAAGTATAGCACAAGTATAGCTTGGGTCCCTTTTGGTGTCCTAAGGCATGTCCTATTTATAGGAGTGGCCTATGAATACTTAAGGACGTTCTAGACAACTTCTAGGGGCTTCTAAGTGCTTAACTAGCCGTTAGATATAAGTTAAGTGCATTAGTAACGGCTAGTTACTTTATTCTGCAGTTGCTGTCAGAGACCATCTCGGTCGACAAATGGTCGACCGAGACACCTACTCGGTCGAAGTTTTGTCGACCGACATGCTCTCTGGATCAACGTTCATTTGCAACTGCCAACTACTTTGTCAGCTGTGTCTAACGACTACTTGGGTCATTCTCGGTCAAGGAGTTTGTCGACCGAGAGTGTCTCGGTCGAGGAGTGTGGTCGACCGAGATTGACTCTGTTTTCAATCTTTTAATTAACCACTAAGCATGTGTATGAGTGTACATATGTGCTCCTATTTGAAGGGGATGACCTATCTAAGTGTGGTGATTAGCTAGGAAGATCCAACGCTTGATTTACATGCAATCTAAGTACTTGTACATTATATATTTGTACAAGTTTTTACAACAGTGATTACATTGCATGGAAATATAAATATGTAAGCTCTTTGGATTTTCCCTAGTTACTTTGTCATCCACCTTAATCCTGCACACTCAAGTAGCACGTTAGATCAACAAGAATGAAATGTTTGTCATCATCGAAACAAAGGGATTTATCATAATATCCAATTTATCCAACACACCCCAGGTGTCTTGGACGGAGTTATCTCCTTTCCTGAAGAATGTGTGGAAGCATGCCATAGATCTTTACAGATTCTCTAAGCGTAAAGCAGTCGTCTTTTTCGGTAGTGTGAAGGAAGCACAGGATGCTGCCAGTTCAAAGATGTTGGGGTTCAAAGGGTATGATATTATCTTGCATAGCATGGAGGAAGGTGAGAAATGCACTAGAAAGGAGGCGATCTGGTTCTGGATCGAAGATTTACCTATTGTATGTCGGGATGACAAGGCGATAGATGACATTGTGAACAGCTTTGGGAGATTGGTAGTGGCTTCTGGATGGATGAGAGGACCCGATGACATTGCTGGTATACTGGTGTTAGTTGAAGCTTTCAATGAAGATGTACCTCAATATGTTACTTTGACATATGTGAACAGAAGGTCTAGCGTGCACTTGCAGATGGTAGCTCGGGGGGAACCTGGTTCAAATCTTTTCTCGCTGACGGAGGTTGTCCGTGACCTTGACATTCTGTTGCATGTGTTGGCTATTAATCGGAATGGAGGCGTAGCGGGATATGCTAGTGATGATGGACAGATGATGATAGTGCATGATAGGGGAGATGGTGAGAATGTACAACATGAGAAGGAACAGCAGATGCTGCCACAATCTGAACCATGTGGTGAGGAAGTTGAGTGTACAACACAGCAGGTAGCCCCACGTAGGATTGTGTTTGATGAAGATGGTTCAAGGAAGATGCTGCATGATAGAAGCCTGCGTGACTACATACACATAGGCAATGAGGAAGATGGTAGATATCGTGAATATTTCAGCCGTGAGGAGCGTATGGGTCAGCGTGGACGTATGGGTACTTCACACAGAGTTTTTCATAGAAGAAGGTTATCTGAAGGTGAGCTTCCGTTTGCTTATGATGCTCGGGAGGACAGAGATAGGAATTTCTGAAGGAGGAAGTGTTGTTGTCGGTTGTTTTAGTCCATGGACTCAAACTACCTTTTTTGGAATATTAGGGGAGCAGCGAATAATAAGATGAGAAGGGTCTTGGGTAGGTTATGCAGGAGGCATAAGCCCAGGATTGTGTGTATTTTTGAGCCTTTTTTACATGCTCGGGTGGCGGAAGAACTTCTGGACATTGTTAATCTGGATTGGGCGACTGATAATGCAGCTGAAGGGGGTAAAATCTGGTGCTATGCGGATAGCACTCTCAAGCCGGAGGTTGTGAAATGTCATAGGCATCATGTGACAATGAGATATACTGATGAGAGGGGCAATATTTTTTTGTTATTGCAGTCTACGCAAGTTGTAACTACGTTTACAGGTGGTCTCTTTGGGAAGACGTTCTTGAGATGTCGGGTATCATTGGCGATAGTAGTTGGCTTCTAGCAGGTGATTTTAATATCATTAGAAGTGATCAGGAGAAGAGAGGGGGCAATAACAGGAGCTTTCAGGAAATTGTTGATTTCAGCGCCTTTATCCAGAGCGGATACTTTAAGGAGACGCAGTTTGAGGGTAGCAGGTTCACGTGGGTCAATAAGCAGTACAATACGCCTACTATCTGGGAAAGACTTGATAGAATTCTGCTGAATGATACTTGGGAAGCTCTGCGACCGGATTCCAGTACGAGTCATCTTACTCGCTATAGAGTGTCGGATCATTGCCCGATTTTGTACAAGTCTGGGAATTTGGCTATTGTCAGAAAGAAGAGTTTTTTTGCTTTCATGCAGACGTGGTTGCAGCATGAGGAGTGTCTGAAGATCATTGCGGATACTTGGGATGATTCCAGAGAGGGGCACCCGTCAAATGTTTTTTACTATAAGCTTAAGAAGATGCGAGAGGCTTTAAAGTCTTGGAGCAGGAAGACTTTTGGGGACGTAATCCAAAAGATCCTAGATCTAGAGGATGTGGTCCACGTTACCCAAACTGTCTTTGATGAGTACCCTTGCACGGCCAATGAGACAGCTTTGAGGTTTGCGGAGTTTGAGCTTCAAGAGGTTTTAGATATGCAGGAGAATGTATGGAAAGAAAAGTCCCGGATCCAATGGTTGAACGACGGTGAGCGCAATTCTAGATTCTACCATGCTGTTGTGAAGTCCCGTAGAAAGAATAAGAGAGTTAGATGCATCACTCTACCATCAGGGGACAGGGTGACTGACCCACAGGAGATTGTGTCATGTGCTGCTGATTTCTATAGGAATGCTTACAGCGAGATGGTACCTCATGATGATGATGTTTTGGAGGAGTTCTTAGCTAGTATACCGGAGGTTGTGTCTATGGATGATAATATGTCTCTTACTGCTGTTCCTAGTGCAACCGAGGTGTTTGATACTATGAGCCAAATGGACAAGTTTTCTGCTCCTGGTCCTGATGGTTTTACTATTCTGTTTTATATGGCTGCATGGGAGTATATAAAAGATGATTTTATGAGACTCGCTGAAGCGTTTTTCCTTAGACAGAATTGTCACTGTAGTTTGTTCTGTTGCCGTATTGTGCTTATTCCTAAGAAGGACGATCCGACGATCCTGGAGAAGGATTTCTGCCCGATTTCTGTAGAGAATGTGGCGTTGAGATATCTTGCACGTGTTATTAGTAACAGGATGGTTTCTTTGATGCCGACTTTGATTTCTGAGGAGCAGGCGGCGTTCATTAGAGGGAGGGAGATAACTCACCATGTCCGTTTGGTGAAGGAGCTGATGCATGACATATACTATGGGGGTGAGAGGCCGAACATCATGGTAAAGCTTGATATGTCTAAGGCGTATGATCAGATTAAATGGGATGTCCTAGAGCGGATCATGGCGAGGTTCGGATTTGTCAAGGAGTTCATCGAGTTATGTATCAGTTTCTTCTCTAATTCCTGGGCAACGGTTACGATTGGGGAAGAGTCCTCGGGTTTTTTTCCTTCGCTTAGGGGGCTGAAACAAGGTAATGCCATTTCTCCCTTTCTGTTCATTTTGTTTGAAGAAATCCTATGCAGAAGGATTGCGCTTATGGGGGACTTGAGGAGAGTGGCGAGATTTCGTACTAGGGGAAATGGGATCCCTCCTCTCTTTCTGAGTTATGCTGATGATATTATGATCTGTGTGAATGCTACTCCTAACACGATGGATGAGATTCAGGTGCTTCTTTCTATGTATGAGACTGCATCGGCCCAGAGGATTAACAGGTTGAAGTCTTCTTGTGTTGTTGGCAGCAAAGACCTGGCTACTAAGATGGATATAGGCGCAACTATTCAGATGGATAATGTGGTTGATCATTTTGTGTACTTGGGAGTGCCGATTAGAGCTGGAAGGAATTTGATTTCTGACTTTGATTATCTTATTCAGAAGGTTTCTCATAAGATTGCTTCATGGAAGTCCAGGCTATTATCTTTTGCAGGCAGGAAGCTTTTGATTGCACATGTGTTATCTTCTACTATGGTGTATGCAGCGACTGCTATTGGTATTCCGGATGGTATTGCTTCTCGTCTTGATGCCATGTTTTCTAATTTCCTTTGGGCGGATCGTGCCAACGTCCACAGGAAGGCTTGGGTCAGCTGGGACAGAGTGGCGGTTTCTATGAAACAAGGTGGTCTTGGGTTGTCTAATACTCGCAGCATAAACAACGCTTTTGTGGCCAAGGCGTGTTGGGAGATGATTGTTGGAGACACTTTATGGGCCAAGTTCTGCAGCGCCAAGTATGCAAATAGAGCGGTTGGTTGTTCAGCTTTATATCCCCATCATCTGAAGTATAGGTCGACTGCGTCTCCTTACTGGAAGAAAGTTTGGAATATGTTCCCGAGCATCTATCCTCACTGTCGTTGGATTGTTGGGAGGGGTAATTTTCCGTTTTGGGATTTCTTGTGGTGTGATGAGAGGTTGTTTGATCACGCACGGTTTAACAGTGATCGCAATCAACTTTTTTTGGTGCATGATTTCTGGATTCATGGTAGTGGTTGGGATTGGCCATCATTACAGCAGGTCCTCGACGAGCATGGGGTGGAGCTTATTAGGAAGGCGGGTCAACAGGTATCAGACACGGATGATTATCCCATTTGGATACCGGATTTGAGAGGACAATTCTCCGTTCGCTCTGTCAAGACGATCTTGGGGAGTACAAGTTATGATGGACCGCATGGACTTCACAGGATATGGCACGCCAATTCACCTAAGGCGTGTGCTTTCATTTGGAAGATGATGAAGAATGCTATCCCTACTGATGAGAACGTTGCCAGTTGTTGTATTGCTTTAGCGTCCCGGTGTGATTGTTGTGATGAGCCAAGTGTGGAAGATGTTGACCATCTTATGTTCCATAGTCAGATTGCCACGTCTTTCTGGGCCAGGTTCACTGAGATTACGGATTATCCTGCTCCCACGGATCGGATGTCTCTGATTGATGCTTGCTCTTTTGGTTGTTCTGACGATTTGCAGCTGTGGCTTGTGGCGTGCATGGCCACCATTATTCCTTACTGTATTTGGCGGATGAGGTGTGCGGCTAGATATGATAATAGGAAGATTCTCTGGAACAGGGAGGTGGATTGGTTGATATATCAGATTAACGCCTTGATGAAGCAGAAAAGATTCACCCGCATAGTTGATTCTTCTTTTCATAACAGGATTAAGGCCTATGGGGTGGAGGATCCTATGTACATGCTGAAGGAGATTAGTCTGGTGAGGTGGATGAATCTTGACATTTATAATCTAAAGCTGAACATTGCGGTTGGGCAGAACCGTGATATCTATGGACGTAATAGATGGTGGATGGCTGGGATTGTTAGGAACCATCATGCTATTGTTTGTCAGATTTCTAGAGCTTGGTTGACGGCTGATTGTTACCAGATGGCGCTTGTACAAGTGTGCACTGTTGGTGTTAAGTTTGCGGAAGATCAGTTTTTACACATCTCTAGTATGGAGATTGATGATCGTTCGGTCTATGGTATGTTATGGGGAGCTGATGTTGCACCTTGGAAGATCGTTAATTTGATCAAAGAGGTGAAGGAGATCATTGCGGAGAGGGACATTGCTGGATCGTTAGTGCATAAAGTTATCAATTCGATCCCGAAGGAGATAGGGAGATGGGGTATGCATTTGACTGAACCGCTTGTTGTTTCTGATATAAGGGATGTTCCTAGTAGGATTAGGGGCATGGTGTTTCTTGAGAAACACAAGACGCCTTATATTGTGTTGCGGAGAGAGAGGTAAGAGGGGATATGGGCCGGTTTGTGCGGCCTAGTATCTTGTGTGGTGTGTGTTGGTGTGATATGTGGGGTTTTACCTGTTGTTCAGCAGGAGATGTATGTTTGCTTTTGATTGTGCCCACACGAGGGGAGTGGGGTGAATAGATGGTCCCCTGGCTTAATTAAAAAAAAAGGGTGAACTCACTTGTTTTATCAACAAACTCCTTGACTCAAATCAGATCAACCTGACAAAGTTGGAAAATGTTACTCACTGAATCCAATCTCAAGTTTGTCAATTAGGCTATCTAATATAAGCTTGCATCATCTCAAAATATTCAGTGGGATGGATCATGCATTTTTCAATGCCTCCTTATTCTTGAGTGCAGATTCAGAAGAAGAAATCCATTGGAAAAATTAGATCGATGTTGATATCATGGATTAATGGATGAATTCAACAACTAAGGAGAAGGACTTAATTGCAACTAATTTTTGTATGAAGAGAAATAACTTAAGTGTAACTATAAATGTAAAGAGCGCTAAATTTTACTAAATGCATTCATTATTTCATCGTTTGGTTTTCCATGGAAATACATCTATACAAACTTACTATTTTCATATAAAATAAAGACATCATAATATCGAAGTTGATTCCTACATTTAGTTAAAATAATTATTGACATGAACGTCCAATAGTCTTCCATCTTTATATATAAATTATTTTCAATTGGTTTTTTGTTAACATAAATAATTTTTAGGGTTGACTTTACATATTTATTCTTCTTATCTCAATCATTTAGGGCATTGTTAATAACTCAATATTTAGCCATGTATATGTTGGTGTACAATCGTATTAAAATGAATCATATGTTTAAGCTTATCAAATATTAATTTCTACATTAGTATTGAACATAACACAAGTTCCACAAAATTATTTTATTTTATTTTCTTATTTTATTTCTAATATTATAAATTTGAGTATGTTACATCATCTATGTGATGTGATATTCATACTCTACAAAATTGGATCACCCAATAGCCCCATCTAACAAATTCTATATCATGTATCCATATCAACTATCACCTTGCGCAAATCAAATGTTGTCACCGTGAAAGCTAGATGATACTCTCATCCTTAAATTGTATGCCATGTCATAAGATTCTAGTCTATATACACCTCTATCTGATGGTTGGCATCTCCACCAATTGGTAGAATGTGTATGTATCGAGATATTGGCACCCTACTTAGAGAACCTACATGCCATTCTATTTACCACTCTATATAGAAACTTAAAAGAGATATTCCTTCCATGTAAAAGGGAAGTGGTTTTGAGAACACCTCTTTTAAGACTCCATGGTGGGGGGTCTTCGTCAATAATCCTATCCTGTCTTAGGTTATATACTTATACTAATATCACTTCATCTCCACCAAGGTTCCTCATGACCTATAAATTGGTTTCAAGGGCTTCCAAGAAGAATGATAACATATCACTCTCATGTGATAATCTAGTAAAGCCTCCCACCACAAGACCCTTGTCGCTATATGGGATGCAACCCATCGCCATTCCTCTCAAACCTTGTTTGTGAGATTTCCATCCTATGACTTCTATAACATACTCAATTCTAAGTACGTATGTTAACCTTTCCTCCTCCACACCCTTTTTAGTTAGTATAATATTGTATCCTTTTTTACCCGAAATTAGATTAAATTAGGAAACACTAGAGTCATATAATATCATACATATAAATGATGTTTATATTTGAATTTCTAAAATAAGAAAATGAATTCATTAGTAAGATTAGATGTACAAGTTCACCAAATAACTAATTTTCACCCAAAATTGGCATCATAGAATAATCCTAAGTTTGTAGAAGAAAGGACATAGATAATATAATATAACATGTCAAAATCGAGTAACAAATACATTAAATGCATACTTAACATACAAGTAAAAAAATAAATATTTGATATTTTTTAAAGGAGAAATTGATTTGAAAATTGGATTCCTCACATCTTGATTAATCTACTTGTGAAATTTCAAATCAAACAGACATTGAAAGCCCTCTCATTTAAGTGATTAAAATTTCATACCCTTTATATACATTGATGTATTAAAATGGCAATTGACACTAAGGTTCTTTTCATTTAATTCATAACATAGACTTCTTCCTCTCCTACCATGAATCTTGCACTGAGCGCAAGCCCACATACCGTTCCGCACCATTTCTTTTGCTAATCCTCTTCTTCCTTTCCACTTCTCTCCACTTCTTCCTCCCCTCCTCATTCTAATGTTGGCCAAAACCCTAGTCGCTCACTATCCTTTCCCTCTCCTTTATCATAACCACTTAAACCATACCCACAACCACCATTGCTTCACCATATGCCAGTGTCCTGGTGTTGAGAAGCCACTGCCTACAACTACAAAGGTCGACGGAGGTGACTGAGAGTGATGCACTGCCTTCTTTATCCCACAACTCCTCATTTTGCACATTATAACACCCCAATTTTTACAACTAACGTAAACTTAGAATTTTATTTTTATTAAATAAATATAGTCAAAGGCTTAATGTAAAAGATCATAAAATGTTATTTCTGGTAAAATAATAAAGAGGTAAAAACATAAAGAAAAACTCAAAATACACATTCTCTTACACATATGCCACGATGTTTTGTATTTAACTTAAAATATTGAATATTAGTTTTCCCTTTTCATTATCTCTATCCTACCGTTTATGATTCTTAAAGAGAATTAAAGAGCAAGATAAAAGAGATGGAATTCGTCTATATATATATATATATATATATATATATATATTAGATAACTTAAACAAAAAAATTCTATTCTTTTAATAGATTTTTACATAAAAAGGAAACAACATTATTAACTCTTCCCTCCAAACTAATTTCTCCAAAAACCATAAAAGATTTAAAGGTAGATAACCATTATTGATCTCATTTTTGGACTCAATTAAATGATCAAGAAAAGTTATTTCACATTATTCACCTCTTAAGTGCATAAAAATCAAGTTAATGACCAATATAGAAATTATGGGCAAAAGATATGGGAAATGTAAAGTTTATTATCTATGAAGGATGTAGACTACTGAATTAGCTGGTGGATCAAATTGGTTTTAAATTGACTAAGTTTGACCCCTTACACCAATTACAAAAGAGTTACATATAGTTTTAAATACAATTTAATCAAAATTATCACTAATGCTCGAATAACTCTATAGTTCGATTATTTCTCATTGTCACATGCTATTTTTCTTTTCTTTCCTTTTTTCTTGAATGATATGATGCTTCATTCGTGATACAATGGATGTGACGTCATCATCTACCTTTAGTTATTTTGCAAGTTTGAATCCAGTCAGTGTGATTGCCTTCCATTGATCTGTTCTTCTCATCTCTCAATATTTTCACCAGATTTTCCCTCCTATATGTTCATTTCTCTCTCCTGATTACAGTAAGCCATCACTCGCTTTCAATAATGGTGAATCCATGAAATGCCTGATTAGGGATTTAGCCCCTCTTCATGATGAGATGGCAGACTGTTGGCTATATAGGCTAACGAGTTTCAATCCTAATAAGGAAAGTTTACCCAACTTAACAAATCTCCGCAAGTATACAGAGGTAGTGTAGTCGAGTTTGAACACAAGGAGCTTAAGTAATTAATCGAGCGCAACAACACTAAAGTTCAACAATCTAGATCAGTTGAAAAAGGATGGTAATGTTTATCTAATTGCAGAAATTCAAATTTAAATAAGCAATGAAAAGATTACTAAAAGTGTTTAGATTCAGAAATCAATGGATCTTGGACATTACAATTTCACTCACATATCATAGCACATCATAGGAACGTGAAAATCTAAACATACATAAGCACTTGTTTTAAAGGAAGGATTGTGTTGTACTTCACCTCCCGGTGCAAGTGCAACGATCTCAACTCAATGTCACATTCTCATGCATAAATTTCATTTATTATCACAACCAATTCCTCAACTCATTTATCTCTACTCTCATGGTAGAAAAAGAGTTGCCAAGAAGAGCACCTCCATACATTAATACTTATCTTCTCAGATCAAGCAAGAAAGCAGAACTCATGCATATAAAGTGGCCAGCAATGACGCTCCAGGTGCACGATGTGCATTCAAATGCACGTTATGCATTTGCTTTTCTGCACTTTTTTGGAAACGTGCACGCTGTGCTCAAGGCTCGAACACGTCGTGCATTTTTCTGTCTGGGTGAAACGGAAATTATTCTAAATCTTGCACGATGTGCATTCATCCTGCACGCCGTGTGATGCGATGATTTTAAGTCACATTTATAGACTTGTTTGATAGGTGTTTTATGCATTTATTAGTAATTTTCATGGTTAATGTTGCATAATTCATTCATTTTGGTCTATGCTACTTCTTTATGTCAAATTCCCTTTATTTAAGCATTTTTAGCATTAATTTTCGAAAGAATATATTTTGTGTGAATTTATGTGGTTCCGTGTGTTAATTTAAGGAAAAACAAGTATCTGCTGCCGTCGATACCATCGACGGTGGTCGATACCATCGACCGGACCACAGGATGCCAACCGCAAGGACCAGAAGAAAGTCGATACTATCGACAGGGATGTCGATGGTATCGAGATACCATCAAGTTGCTGGTGAGAAGTGCGTCGATACTATCGACAAAAATGTCGATACTGTCGACTGGTGGAGCTACAGCGACACAAAACGACAAAACCATCGCTACAGGTTCGTCGATACCATCGACCCGCGTCGATGGTATCGAGATGACATCAGGTGCTCAAATGAAAGAAATGAAGGATTGCTGTTATCACGCTAGGTCGATACCATCGACCCGTGTCGATGGTATCGACACCGTCAGGTATGAGTTTGTTTTAGATTAATCTTAATCGGACGGCTGTGGTTAATTGACGACCTAATTTGGGAGATATACCTAATGATGGCGCCCTTGACTGGGGAGTCACGTCATTAGTTGCTACACACATCCCAGGGAGCAAAGGAGAGAAGAACAGAGCACGAGAGCACGCCCCAGCCGATCCGGACACTGAAGAAGACGAATTCCACCATCGAAAGGCGGCAGAACGCAGATTCCACGCCAAGGATCGATTGGACCTTCTCCGTTCAGGGGTTTAATCACTCAATCACGTTTTTCTTCATGTTTCCCTTTCTCTTCTCCACATTGTACTCTGAGATGAACATGCGGGGCTAATCCCCTTTATCTTTAGGACCGGGAGTAGCCCGGGGATTCATTGTATGATGATTTTATAATAGTAATTCATATCTTATCTCTTAAATTCGTGGTATAATTTCGTGTTCTCCAATATATTGTTATGCTTGATCACCATAATAATAACCTAATGCCCTTAATTGCTTTGAAAGAAGAATTAATAGTTGAAAAGAGACGGAATTTACATTAATTGACAAATCCCTTGAACAAGGCGGTGTAAGATTAATGGTGGATACCGAGAGGTCATTTATAATGCACCTAGTTTAGGGTATAGGTTACTACGACGGTGGAACCGACCTAGACATAGGTAGTGAATTGTACCACGACAGTGGGCAATTCTGATTTCAGGCCACTACCCAGATAGAGAGATAAAATTGAGTAGCTATATAGAATTTAATACAATGAAAACCTGCGGTGAAACCGCAACCCTAAAGATCTCCTTTTGAATTGATTAAACCAACATTTAATCGATTGCTTGTTTTGTTTTGTTTTTATTTTCTTTTAATTTTAACAACAACTCTCAACTTTTTAATCGGCTTAGCTGATCGCGAGTAGTTAGTAGGAGTCCCCGACGATTGCACGTATCCCTGAGTTCGACTCGGGCCTCACAAAGGCATGTACTACTTCGATGCGTTCACTTGTGTTTCTGCGCACGGTAAATTTGCATCACATTTTTGGCACCGTTGCCGGGGATACGACAATTTGTTGGCACTTCGAGTGCTGTGAGCGGCCACTCTAGGCCACTTTTTTATTTTTTTTTATCATTCCAAAAATTTATAATCTATTTTCTAAATATTTGCAATCCTCAAGCACTGCACTAAATTTAATCTTTCTATTTTTAGGTACTGTGCATGGTGCAGACGCGTAGTACTGACTACGCAGATCGCGCACCAGAGGTTCCGCTGCCGGGACCAGAAGACGAGGGAGAGTATAATCAAAAGGAGCTGGAAGATATAATTTCTGAACCCGAACAAGAAGAGATGGACGAGCCGCAGACAATATGGGAGAAGATCAAGGCTTCTTCCTCGTCTGCTTCCAAGGGGCCGATAAAGAAGCAAACGCTGAATATTCCGACATACAAGATTGATCCAGCTTTAATCAACTTGGTGAAGTCTAATGCCTTCCATGGGCTCAAAAATGAAGACCCCATCGCGCACATAAGTCAGTTTTTGGAGAATTATGATATGGTAAAAATAGATAGATTTCCACAAGACATGCTCTACTTGAAGCTCTTCCTGAGTTCTCTAGCGGGAATTGCGTGTGAATGGCTACATAACTTAGACGATGAATATGTGGAGTCTTGGGACCACATGGTGGAGGTCTTCTTCAAGAGGTTCTTTCTGCCCGAGAAGACCAATGACATGATCAGAAAGATCCACAACTTCACCCAACAAGCAGGAGAAACCTATTCTGAGACCTGGGAAAGATTTCAGATCATGCTCAGGCGATGCCCGCATCATGGGCTGGATAAGGAGACCCAAGTCAAGATCTTCTATTTTGCTCTCTCCGAGCATGATAGAAGCAACCTCGATTCAGCCGGTTCCGGATTCTTCTTGAATAATACGGACACTAGAAGCTGGGAGATCTTAAAGAACATGGCAAAGAAACAATCATGGGGCGAATGAGGCGTCGTGGAGCAGGTTCGAGTTGTAGGTGAATCTAAAGCAATAAAGGATCTGAATGAGAAGATGGATCTTCTCGCAAAGAAATCGCTTGCAAAGGAGGATACTGAGTCCGAGGATGAGGCTCAAGTGAAATTCATGAGGCAGCAGTCAGGTTACAGGAACAACGACTATTCATGGAGGAATGACAAGAAGTTTTCCTGGAAGGATCCCAATAACTTCTTGTAGGATCCGGATGCTAAACCCCAGCCAACAGCAGAGGATAAGAGCACAGAGATGCTCAATCATGTTATAAAGCAAAACCAAGAACTCATGGCTACTTTCGGCCAGCAAATAAAGCAACAAGGGGAGTTCATGAACCAATTCGGGCAGACACTGTAGAGCCATGGGACTCAAATGAGGACAATAGAAACATCTATGGCACAGATGGCTGCGGAGATAGCCAGTTTGAAGAAGCCAGCACATCCAAGTTTCTCGGGAAATACTAATGTTCCAGGAAGGAACCAACAAGCGAAGGCCATCTTGCTAAGAAGTGGCAAGAAATTGTTAAATCCCAGGGCCGATGAAGCAAGTAAACCCCAAGCTGAAATTGAAGTTCAAGCCACTAAGGAGCTGCCTGCACCGGTCACAGAACCAGTCGATGACATAGCTGTGGATGCTAATGAAGACCCTATTGCCGAGGAGGAGGAACCTAAGAAACAGACACCCTATGTGCCACCGCATCAAAGGGCACAGGCTGTACCGATCCCTTATCCTAACAGTGCTAAGGCAAGGAAGGTAGATGATCAATTCAAAAAGTTCTGAGACAATTTCAGGAAGCTTTCAGTCAACATCCCTCTATTGGAAGCTATTGAGAAAATCCCTTCTTACGGGAAATTTTTGAAGGACATCATCACTAAGAAGAGAAAAATTCCAGACACGGAAGTAGTTGTGCTTAAGGAGCAGGTGAGTGCTTTCATCATGGGCACATTGCCACCAAAAAGGCAAGATCCGGGTTGTTTCAACATTTCATGCTATATCGGGAAAGTCAAATTTGGTGAAGCATTATGTGACTTAGGAGCAAGCATCAATTTAATGCCCCTTTCTACATTCAAAAATTTGGGATTAAAGGAGTCAATGCCAAGCAACATGACAATTCAATTGGCGGATAACTATGTAGTGAAACCGTATGGGATTTGTGAAGATGTGCTTGTGAAAGTGGATAGATTTGTATTTCCTACAGATTTTGTCGTCATAGAGATGCAAGATGAACAAGGCAATGAGCTACTACTCAGAAGACCATTCCAAGCTACAGCCGACATGATACTCGAGATGGGGAGAGGTCAGTTGACCTTGGGTATAGCCGATGACCGATTTGAGATGGTAATGCCTTCCAACGCCACTTCACCTAAATCCAAGGAGTAATGCCACATGGTAAAACATTTTGATAACACTATCTCACTTTGTCTAGGGAAGCCATTTCTGGATATGGCTCATGTAATGACCAAGGTGGACAAAGGGACTTTGGCTGTAGACATCATGGAGCAAACCAAAGTAGTATCCCTTTGCAAGGCTGTAGGGTTCCCGAATGATAAGAATGAGGACATTCCTCCCTCTACGGAGGATGATGCTATAGAAAATTCAGTTTCTGATGCATATCCGGAATTACCATTGGAGGCT
The DNA here is from genome assembly GCA_963693085.1 of Alisma plantago-aquatica. Taxonomy (NCBI): domain Eukaryota; kingdom Viridiplantae; phylum Streptophyta; class Magnoliopsida; order Alismatales; family Alismataceae; genus Alisma; species Alisma plantago-aquatica. Next base: position 225,001,054 of record OY856413.1, read on the forward strand.
TGTTTAGTCAACATCACTTATGATTGGATGAGAAGAAAATCACTCAAGGAGTGCACCAAGATGCTTCAGATGCTTCCATGTTTCAATGCGAGGTATTATGAAGATTTAGGTGAACTTCCCCCTCCACTTCAATCATCATTGATCAGCCTGCCAGAGTTAGAGTTAAATCCACTGCCACCGCATCTCAAGTATGCCTTTCTAGCAGAGGAAGAAAAGTTACCTGTGATCATTTCTGCATATCTGAGTGCGGAAGAGGAGGACCCATTGTTGATAATGCTGAAGAACCACCGGGGAGCATTTGGGTGGTCTGTCGCAGATATCAAGGGGATTTCCCCTACCTTGTGTCAGCATAAGATTCGGCTCGAGGAGGGAGCCAAGTCGGTGATCCAACCGCAACGTCGACTGAATCCGAGCATGATGGAGGTGGTGAAGAAAGAGGTGATTAAGCTTCTCTCCGCAGGTATCATCTATGCGATTTCAGACTCGACATGGGTAAGTCCCACGTAGGTAGTCCCTAAAAAGAGGGGTATTACTATCACTCAAAATATTTTAAATGAACCTGTCACCACCCGTTTGGTAACTGGGTGGCGAGTTTGTATAGATTACCGACATCTTAATGCCGCTACGCTGAAGGATCACTTTCATCTACCATTTATTGATCAAATTCTAGAGCGCTTAGCCGGCCGATCTCATTTCTGTTTTCTAGACGGGTATTCGGGATACAATCAGATTTCAATTGATCCTAAGGACCAAGAGAAATCTACTTTCACTTGTCCCTATGGAACTTTTGCGTATCGCCACATGCCCTTTGGATTATGCAACACACCAGCGACTTTTCAGCGTTGTATGCTCGCCATTTTTTCTGATATGGTAGAACATTGTCTTGAAGTCTTTATGGATGATTTTTCAGTTTATGGTGCTTCGTTTGATGAATGCCTTTATAATTTGGATAAGGTATTACAGAGATGTGAGGACACACATTTGGTCCTCAACTGGGAGAAATGTCATATGATGGTGAGTGAAGGGATAGTGCTAGGACATAAAGTGTCTAGCAAAGGTTTGGAGGTAGATCCGGTGAAAATTGAAGTAATTTCTAAATTGCCCCCACCAAATTCGGTAAAAGGGGTAAGAAGCTTCTTAGGACACGCTGGATTTTATCGTCGGTTCATAAAAGATTTTTCTAAAATAGTCAAACCTCTATCCGAGCTTCTCGAGAAAGATGCCATTTTTTATTTCAACGAAAAATGTTTACACGGGTTCAACGTGCTGAAGGAGAAATTGATTTCCGCACCGGTTGTTCAAACACTGGATTGGACTAAGCCGTTTGAACTCATGTGTGACGCATCAGATTTTGCTGTAGGAGCTATGTTGGGACAGCGGGTGGACAATAAACCTATCGTAATCTTTTATGCTTCTAAGACTTTGAATGATGCTCAATTAAATTACACAACTACTGAAAAAGAATTGATTGCCGTTGTTTTCACTTTCGAAAAATTCCGACAATATTTAGTTGGATCGAAAGTAGTTGTTTGGACTGATCACACCGCTATTAAATATTTGATGGAGAAAAAAGATGTTAAACCTAGATTGATTAGGTGGATCTTACTCCTACAAGAATTTGATATCGAAATTAAAGACAAGGCGGGGATTGAAAATGTCGTAGCGGATCATTTGTCTAGGTTAGAGAGGGTGGATGAAAAAGATTTACACATACCCATAACCGAGACATTTCCAGATGAACAATTGTTGAAAGTGAATTCTAAAGATCCTTGGTTTTCATATATCGTGAATTATCTTGCTTACAGGATCATCCCAGAAGATTGGACATATCAAGAGAAGAAGAAAATTTTTCATTCTATACGTTATTATTTTTGGGATGACCCTATTCTTTTGAAGCAATGCAGGGATGGTGTTCTACGTAGGTGTGTACCTGAGGAGGAATATGAGAGTGTTCTTCATCACTGCCACACTCTACCTACGGGCGGACACCACGCGAGCTCTCGTACGGCGGCCAAAGTGTTGGAAAGTGGCCTATATTGGCCTACCTTGTTCTGAGACGCCTATGAGTTCGTGAGACAATGTGATTCCTGCCAAAGGGTGGGTAACATTTCAAAGAGATAGGAGATGCCCCTAAATGTTTTCCAAGAGGTTGAGGTATTTCACCTATGGGGTATAGATTTCATGGGACCCTTTGTGTCCTTAAATTCGAATTTATATATTCTCTTAGCTGTTGATTATGTATCGAAGTGGGTAGAAGCAATACCCACAAGGACTAATGATTCTTCTGTAGTGTGCAGATTCGTAAAAGAAAATATCTTCTGCAGGTTTGGAGTGCCCCGAATGATCATCAGTGATGGGGGTACGCACTTTAAGAATCAAAAGTTATCGACATTGTTGAAGAAATATGGGGTAAAACATAACATAGGTACCCCGTATCACCCGCAAACTCAAGGACAGGTGGAGGTCTCCAATCATGAAATTAAGAAGATTTTGGAGCATACGGTGGCTTCCACGAGGAAGAACTGGAGTGCCTTACTGTCGTATGCACTGTGGGCATATAGGACGCCGTATGCACTGTGGGCATATAGGACGACATACAAGACACCTATAGGCACCACGCCTTTTAGGTTGGCGTATGGACGGGCTTGTCACTTACCGGTGGAGTTAGAGCATAAAGCACACTGGGCACTAAGAAAGCTCAATTTGAGTTATGATGAGGCGGGGAAGAAGAGATTGCTTGAATTAAATGAATTGGATGAGTTGCGCATGACTGCATATGAGAACTCTCAGATATACAAGGAGCGCACTAAGTTGATCCACGATCGCCACATTCAGATGCGCACCTTCAAAAAGGGAGATCGTGTGTTGATGTTCAATTCAAGGCTGAAGTTGCATCCCGGGAAGCTAAAATCTTGATGGAGTGGGCCATTCACGGTGGAAAAGGTCAAACCACATGGCGCAATCTTGGTGCGCGATGGTGAGATGACATTTTTGGTGAATGGACAAAGGTTGAAGCTATATTTTGGCAAAGATTATACAAGGAAGGTGAATGAGATCAAACTCATTTCACTTTTGGATGCATGATGTGATTCAAGTCGTCTAGCCTAAGACGTTAAATAAGGGCGCTTGTTGGGAGGCAACCCAACCATTGGTACCTTAGATTAGTTCATTTACATTCGTAGTTTAATTTGTTTTTACTTAGTTTTTAGTGTAAAAAAGATATCGTGATCGTTTGCTACATGTGCAGGGCTGAGGCAGAGTCGATACCATCGACCCTTGTGTCGATGGTATCGACCATGGTATAGGTTGGCGACTACAAGAATTGCACTGCGTCGATACCATTGACAGCCTCGTCGATGGTATCGACATACCAACAGGCATATCGCAATAAGAAGTCGATGGTATCGACATGGGTGTTGATACTATCGAGATCTCTGAAGATTTTCAGAACAAATCGTCACAGGAAAGTCGATACCATCGACAGGCGTGTTGATGGTATCGAAACATTCATGTAAATAAGGCGGCGGCTGGGCCTCGTGAGGGTTTTCCCTAATCAGAGAGTTGATACTATCGACTCGCAACGATAGTATCGGCGCGCCACGTCAACGATCCACGAAGGAATATCAACGGCGATCACATCAGCCAAGAAGTCGATCTGGGGGATGGGTCGATACTATCGACTCGCGTCGATAGTATCGACGCGTCAGCAATCCGGGCCACACAGATCCAGCCATCGACAACCGTCAATACTAGCGGAGGTACAGATCGTGCTACCCGAGTCGAAACCATCGACTCGCGTCGATGGTATCGACGGGCAGACAGTAGCGCCGACCACGGCTATATATGAGGAGTGTTTGCATCAGATGACATCACACCTTCAGTGCAATCTTCCTCCACTTGTGCCGAGCATGTTCCAGAGCTGTGCAAGCTCGACGACGAGCAACACCGAGCTAGTTCTTCATCGATCGGAGATTCAATTCTCCAATCTTCACCGAGCTCTCTTTCGATTCCTCCTTCTCTCGCAATCATGGTGCACGTAGCTGGTGTGTCGTCTTCACGCACGGATCCGATGGACATCCCAGAGTTCGTTCCACCTCCGACCGCATCAGTTGCACGCCCGCAGCTGATTCATCCATTTGTGGAGGCGAAGAAGATATACGAGGAGATTCTGAAGAGGAAGATAGAGCCGACCTGATATGTTGATCGGGATACAATCTGCAACCTCAGGTTCGAAGCAAACCTTGCTTACGTCTTGAAAGGACAGACCTGACACACGGAGATACGATCTAATGAGCAGGAGTATCATTCTGTTGTCCAGCCATTCTTCGGCGAGTGGCCCACGTACAAGGAGTTGGTGGCAGAGTTCATGGCGTATCTAGACATCTATGTCGTGCCCAACGACGTAATAGCCACCGACCGTGAGTGGATCAAAGGTCGGGTGTCGTTCCGGTTATACAACAATGACTACACCATCACACTTCGGCAGTTCAACGCGACCTTCAACTGGAATCACTCGCGGTCCGACTACCGGCGCCCAGACAACTGCACCGACTACGACGCCATCTTCGTCGAGCTGGTTACGGTGCCTCTGGGGAAGTCTGTCAGCTACCATAATGCTGCGGTAGCCGATTTCGAGCACCCTTTCGTCCGGGTTCTGCACCGGATGCTCAGTTCGACGTTATTTGCTCGGGGTGATTTGGCCCTTAGCAAGTTTCAGGAGACAGACTTATTCTTTCTGTATAAGCTCCTGAAGCGTCAAGAGTGCAATTGGGGTGCCTTCTTTCTGCAGAGAGTATTGGCGGTGAAGAGGAGTATGAGGAAAGCATCGATTCACTTCGGCGGGCTCATCACCAAGCTGGCTTCCTACCTCAGATTGAATTTCCAAACCCTCACTCCTCTATCTACTAGGAGCAAGGTGAACTTGCAACATCTGCACCGGTCCAATCTCATTCTTCTTTGAGATGGTTTGGCGTATGCGCATTGCCACGTCCACCACACCTATCAGGAGTGCTCGTTTCCTGATCCAGTCTTCAACATCGAAGGGTCGCACCACTTCCGATGGCCAATCATAGCCATCGCCGACTCCGATGAAGAAGGCGGCAACGACGGCCGCGACGACGGAAATGACGACGAGGCTGAGGAGGAAGAGGAGGCATTTACACCTCTTTGAGCACGAGTGGCACCACGGAAGCGTCCTCGGATGCACCCGGGTGCATCTTCATCATCACAGCCTACGCTGTCACCACCACCGCCCTCGCAGCCAAGCGAGGAAGCTTATTCCATGCAGGGTATGTATGCTACACTACAGGAGATTCAACAGATGCAGCAGCATCATATGACGATGTATGCCGGTATTCACGACACTACAAACTGGCTGCTAGACAATCAACGGGCAATGTTCGAGAATGAGCATCTTCTCCTTGACAACCAACAACAAATTCATGATCGGTTGCAACGGATAGAGATGCAACAACAACTCTTCTATGACTACTATTGGAGCCAAAATTACTTTGGAGGCTATCCACAACCTCCACCTAGTTCCCAGTTTGATCCACGCTTCCAGGGGGAGTATCCGTCTTGGGACCCTACGGCTCTGCAGTACCCGCCTCCACCTGAAGAGTAAAAGTGGTATCTCTGTTCCAACCTTTAAGATTGTTTTTTACTATGAGGCCATAGTCAAATTCAAGCTTGGGGGGGTGTTGGAGCAGTTCTATCTTGAATTTTCTCTATTTTTAGTTTTATTGCTTTTGTTTCCTGTCGTTTTCTTTCTGCAATCTTAGTTTGTTTTAGGATCCACATTCTATCTAGTGTAATTGTGGATGTCTTTAATGTTGATTCATCTCAATTGCATGTACATGGGGAAGTGAGGGAAACTAAAAAATTTTGAGTGTTCACAAGCTTGAGTGTTGTTTAACCTTGATCACTTAACTTAGAAAATGATTGGTTTTGTCAACTTTAAAACAGAAAATCACAACTGTATATCCCTAATGATTCATGAAAGTGGACGGAAATGGTTGTTTGAGCCTAAACTTACCAAATGATAATGAGACTTTAATTTGAAGTAAGAGAGAAAAAAACCTCTTAACTACTACACAGGTCAGTAAGGAGGGACACATAATATTTTTCTAAGGTTCAGTCAACTAGTCTTGTGATCTGTCCACCTCATCGTTTTCACAATCCACCCAAGATTTGGAAGTAAAGTACGGTTTTAACTCTTTTTGATTGCATGGCATGTAGATAGGACTTGCATTGCAATTTTTCTTATGTTTGCATGAAGAAAAAAAATAAAAAGATTAGAATAGGTATACATGCACATTACCCTTAGGTGCATGTCATGTAGTTGGATTCATAACTTTTAAGCATAAAGTATGTCATGTACCTTATTTATTCTTTAATGGTGAATTCAATTGTTCCATACCTTCCAAATAGTGCAAATATTGAGTTATGCAGGAAAAATAAGCCCAATAAGTATTCTTTGTCAATCATGGATATAAGGGTTTGAAAAAAAAAGAAAAAAAAAGAAAAAAAATCTGAAATTGAAAAAAGTTATTCAGAAGCAACAAAAATAAGAAGGAGAAAGGAACATAATTTCACATGTATTTCAAGATAAGTGAGTACATGATGTAGCTTAATTAGATACCCATCTCATTTTGAGATGGATGGTTAGTGCATGCATCATTCCACCTAATCTTAGGCATTAGGGCATTGTTCATGTGCATTTGCATCATTTAGGGCATTTTTGTTTTATACATGTTGAAATTGTAAAATACTTCCACTTCTTCCATGAGCCACCTATTTCATCCACCTGTTGCTCGGATTGGCAGGCCACTGTGAATTTCTCCTCACTAATGAATATCAGGAGAACTGCTTCCATGTAGATGGTAGTCAGGGCGAGCAACGTAGTATAGAAGATCACAAGATGCACTAAGTCTGGACCGAAGAATTTTATTATGTTAACTGCCTTATGTGATAGTGTTCATCTGTTTAAGGTTAATATCTTTTATGGATGATTATTGTCGCCTTTAGGGTAATTATCATTTTGTGGTTAACAAGGGCCGGTATGCGAATGTCCGGTGGGAGTTATATGGGATGTCTGTTGTGATGATTTGTTCTTTAGTTGACTCTGGCAATTCTATTCTAAGGATTAGTTGCTCGAGGGCGAGCAATGTTCAAGCTTAGGGGAGTTTGATGTGATGATTTTGAGTCGCATTTATAGACTTGTTTGATAGGTGTTTTATGCATTTATTATTCATTTTTGTGGTTAATGTTGCATAATTCATTCATTTTGGTCTATGCTACTTCTTTATGTCAAATTCCCTTTATTTAAGCATTTTTAGCATTAATTATCGAAGAATATATTTTGTGTGAATTTATGTGGTTTCGTGTGTTAATTTCAGGAAAAACAAGTATTTGCTGCCATCGATACCATCGACGGTGGTCGATACCATCGACCGAACCACAGGCTGCCAGCCGCAAGGACCAGAAGAAAGTTGATACTATCGACAGGGATGTTGATGGTATCGAGATACCATCAGGTTGCTGGTGAGAAGTGCGTCGATACTATCGACAAAAATGTCGATACTATCGACTGGTGGAGCTACAGCGACACAAAACGACAAAACCGTCACTACAGGTTCGTCGATACCATCGACCCGCGTCGATGGTATCGAGATGACATCAGGCGCTCAGACGAAAGAAAAGAAGGATTGCCACTATCACGCTAGGTCGATACCATCGACCCGCGTCGATGTTATCGACACCGTCAGATATGAGTTTGTTTCAGATTAATCTTAATCGGACGGTTGTGGTTAATTGGCGACCTAATTCGGGAGATATACCTAATGACAGCGCCCTTGACTGGGGAGTCACGTCATTAGTTGATGCACACATCCCAGAGAGCAAAGGAGAGAAGAACAGAGCACGAGAGCATGCCCCATCCGATCCGGATGCTGAAGAAGATGAATTCCACCACCGAAAGGCGGCAGAACGCGGATTCCACGCCAAGGATTGATTGGACCTTCTCCGTTCAGGGGTTTAATCACTCAATCACGTTTTTTCTTCATGTTTCCCTTTCTCTTCTCCACATTGTACTCTGAGATGAACATTCGGGGCTAATCCCCTTTATCTTTAGGACCGGGAGTAGCCCGGGGATTCATTGTATGACGATTTTATAATAGTAATTCATATCTTATCTCTTAAATCCGTGGTATAATTTCGTGTTCTCCAATATATTGTTATGCTTGATCACCATAATAATAACCTAATGCCCTTAATTGCTTTGAAAGAAGAATTAACGGTTGAAAAGAGACAGAATTTACATTAATTGACAAATCCCTTGAACAAGGCGGTGTAAGATTAATGGTGGATACCGAGAGGTCGCTTATAATGCACCTAGTTTAGGGTATAGGTTACTACGACGGTGGAACCGACCTAGACATAGGTAGTGAATTGTACCACGGCATTGGGCAATTCTGATTTCAAGCCACTACCCGGATAGAGAGATAAAATCGAGTAGCTATATAGAATTTAATACAATGAAAACCTGCGGTGAAACCGCAACCCTAAAGATCTCCTTTTGAATTGATTAAACCAACATTTAATCGATTGCTTGTTTTGTTTTGTTTTTATTTTCTTTTAATTTTAACAACAACTCTCAACTTTTTAATCGGCTTAGCTTATCGCGAGTAGTTAGTAGGAGTCCCCGACGATTGCACGTATCCCTGAGTTCGACTTGGGCCTCACAAAGGCTTGTACTACTTCGACGCGTTCACTTGCGTTTCTGCGCACGGTAAATTTGTGTCACCGTGCATTTTGCTGTTTCAGTAGAATTAAAGTCTGCAATTCAGTGTTATTTGGAGCATATCTGCAATTCAAGTTATGTGATAAGTAAAGTAACAAAAAGATGGCAAAAGTAATATGAAAAGAGGCTAAATAATATCAGAATGGACCAAATATGTGTGTGATGGCATGTGAAAAGATGATGTAGAAATCACACAACAAATCCCCCTAAGATTGAACTATTACTTGTCCTCAAGCAAAAAGAACAGGGCTACAATCAAAGCAAAAGAGTAAACAAGCTCATGCATGGATTAAATGAAAATGAGATATGCAATTAGCTCAACCAATCAAGTACATTGTTCTTGTGTTCATTGTTATCATCTCAATTTTTCAACATCTAAGATAGAGAAATTAAGTTCAGCAAGGTTGGTTCCAGATCCAGTGAAATGATCAACTAGACAACAATAAATAGAATATGGATAATCAAGCCAAACAATTAGTGCATGTACAATATAAAAATTTTAGCTAGTATGGATGTAAGACGATGAAATCAGTGCTAACATTAAAAAACCTAGTTGTACTCTTTTTCTCAAGGATATGATGATGGAAATTTTTGGGTTTCCAGCATTCGGCTCCTAATTTAGGCTTATGCACACGTGGAATGCCAGTTGGGGTGTTGTTTTTACCCTCTTTTGATATTCATATCACCTAACCATCATTGCCAGATTGGACTCACACTAGGCTAGCATGATATGTGGGCCATTTTCCATCTTTTATTGGGTAAGGGTGAACAAAGGATAGCACAATTCATTATTCAACACCAAAGAGTCAACAAGAATGTTAAGGTAACAAGATTTCAGTCCTTGTTTTGTAAATTTTTTACTAAAAAAATTATTGTAAATGCACTAAATGTTTGGTAAGAGTATCCCATATTCTAATAAATGTTGTAAAGTTTATTCATTCGCTCAAAAATGGAACTGTTACATGTATTGACTAAGCAAAGATGTAAAAAAAATTTTGAGATTTCAACAACAAACACAAGGCAAAATCATGTACATGGGGATTTTCAATTTCCATTTCATTCATACATGCTCTTGATTTTTCTTTTCATGTAGCTGAGAAACATAAAGGACAAAATAGTTCAAGCATACAAGGGGGTTTCATTCTAATAAGATAGCCTCAAATCATATTAACTTTACCATTAAGGGAACTGAACATGGAATAAAATGAAAAAACAACTGACTCAATAAAAAAAACTGAATGAAAACTATAAATACCGGCCGGTTGTGCCCCCCCAAGCTTGAAGTCAGCAGTGTCCTCACTACGTCAATCAAACCTAAGGAGTTCACAACTAGGTACCTATCATGGATCAAATATAAAAAAGGAGGGCCACCACCCTGATCTGGGAAAAACTGGCTAACGAGATCTGGAATGTCCATGGGTTGGTCTGCGGAATCATGCTGTTGGGGAAACTGGGGCTGCTGTGGTGGAAACTCTGGTGGTCGCTGTGCGAACTCTGGCAGTGGAAACTCAGGCTACTGTGATGGCGATGACTGATACGATGATGGGACATAGTAATGTCCCTGAGAGATATGTCAAGCATCCATCTGGGTGACCATGTTGTACATCACAGTGTACTACGTGCCCATCTGGTCCAAACAGTCATCGACGTGGTCAAACTGCTGCTGAACATAATCATAAAGATGCCTCACATCAGGCATTGCCCAAGCATACTCTGTATGTGTACTAGTAGAGGGTGGAAGTGGTGTTGTAGTTGTTGGTGTAGATGCAGTTGTAGAGCTGCTGGCGCCATGGTAGGTGTCTCCATTTCATCCTCGGGTTGTAACTCTACCTTCCAACTTGCGTTGTTGTTGAGGTCATTGCGGGCTGCATCGGGGATGACAATGAACTATTTCTTTGTGATAAAAACCTTGAACTTTTGGGTGCTATCACCATGCCTTGATATTAGGCCACAAGAAATAAGATAATTGATGTCTATAAGGTTTTTCCCCGGTACAGGTTCTAAGGTAGCCACATCTAACCCTAGATGCATTGTAAGTATAGTAATCAACCCACCACACATGATATCCCCCACCTGTCTTTGCCTCTTCTTCTTAGCTTCTAGAAGTTTGTTTATAATGTAGTAACCAGAACTGATTTGCTTATTGTTGACCATGCACCACAAGAAGAAAAGGTCAGTTTTCCCCATGACCCCTTGAGTTTCATTTTTGGCAAAGGGACCTGTGCTTAGGAGGCGATTCACAACTCTAAAAATCGGATTATGGAGTGACGAAGCTCAAACATTCCTAGCCTTGTGTACCGGTTCACTTGTAATTTTAGACTAAAATGTGCCACTATGGAAAGCGGGTGGATAATTAGTATAGCCTCCATAGTTTCACCCAAGAAAAATACAAAACCAGAGAAGATCCATAGAAAAGCATTTGTTTAGAAGACAAAAATTGATCTTTGGATAGGTCTCACGGTGGTTTTAGGGGTCGTCTTCTGTCTTAAAGGTGGTAAAAAATTCATATACAAGTTGGGGGTAGGTCTTTGTAACTCTAGTGCAGAGTAGATGGAGGCCTAAAAACCGAAGATACCCCATTACCTCAGTCTTGAAACCTAGCTTGTCAAGTGTTTCTTCACAAACATAGCGGGAAGGTAGAACCCGCCTAGTGATGAGAAACCAGTAATCTACATCCTCCTCTGGGGTGACTCGGAACTGAGTGGAGGGTACAAAAGTTGTTGATTTAGAAGGTGTCGTGGAAGATGAAGCTCCACCATGGCGTCTGCCCAAGCCTCTCTTGATTGGTGCCATGGCTTATCAGATAAAATGCGCGACGTGCAGAGATTGATCACGTCGTGCACTTGAGCAATCACCTTCAGCCTGAACTGTAGAGTGTATGGCGTGCACCTTGAAGTCACGACGTGTGTATGGAATAGAATCGCAAACGGAATCGCCCGCCGGGAGGAGACGAATTGAGAGGAAAAAGAGGCACCAGGGCGATCAAGCGAGGGAGGGGTCTTGCTTGGGAATCTCAGCGGCGAGCTTGCTGAGAGGAGAGGAGTCGGCAGAGGTGCTCTTTGACGGTGGTTGGGCGGCCACTACTGTTGACTAAAGAAGAAGTTGTTGGCGACGGCGTCACTGAGGTGGCTACCGTTGGTGGAGGTGCGAAGGCATGCAGATGTGCACGGCTTGCGGGAGGAGGCAACAAAGTGCAGATGTGCACGACATGAGTGGGGAAGAAGGCGGTGGCGCTACTTTCTTTCTTTTGTGCTTGCACAACTATTTTCTCAAGTGAGAAATTAGGTCGTGCGCCCCTCTCTTTTGTCTTGACTTTACAAAAAAAGACATGTCGTGCACTTAACATGCACAAAATGTTCCTCTTTAATTTCTTCTTATATAACTGCCTTTACGACTAGCTACACGGTGTGTATTAGATATGCATGGTATGTTCTGCTTTGAATTCACCTTACAGACCTAACTTTTCACCCAGATGCACAGTGTGCATGTATGGATGCACGTCGTGCGAGTTTATAGAAACTCTTGCTACTCAATTGATAGATAGACGCACGACGTACATCATTTAAATGCATGCCGTGTAAGGTTCTAGTAACTTATTTACACATTTGCAGCTCCAGGTGCACGACGTGCATGAACAAGTGCACGACGTACAACTTTCTAGAAGGTTTCTGTCTTCTGCAGCTCTCTGGGTGCACGACGTGCATCGAGTAAATGCACGTCGTATTAGTTTCCAGAAACATATTCATGAATAGAACACGGTGTGTTAGCAAAAACACGTTGTGTACCTGGAGATATATCCCGATTACAGTATATTTTTGTTGAGGTGCACGCCGTGTCAAATAAAGACATGCTGTGTATTTTGGAATTTCTACATAAAATAGTAGTCAGTAAGAACGAAATAAAGATAGTTATGGCGGAAATCAAGTCTAAATTATTACATTTATCCATGATAGGCTTATTGATGAAATTAAAGAGTGTTATTTACTCGAAGAACTTTAAAAGAAATCTATCCTAATGTGGGGTCACTCCCACAAGGTCCTCCAATTAGAGTCTGGAGTGAGACTCTTCAATTCCTTCAATCATCATGGAGGGAGCAAGAGGTCCCTTATCCACTTCATCTCCTCAAGAATAAAGCTTGCAATGCTGTCCATTCACTTTGAAGTTGTCGTCTTTACCTTGGAGTTCCACAACCCCATATGGGAAAATCTTTAGCACAAGAAACGGGCCAGACCACTTTGATTTCATCTTCCTTTATAATAGCTTTAATCTAGAGTTGAATAGCAAGACTTTATCTCCTTCTTGGAAGTCCTTCCTGCGAATTCTTTTGTCATGCCCAGCTTTTGTCCTTTCTTTGTACAGCCTTGCATTCCCATAAGCATCAAGGTGGAGTTCCTCAAGTTTCTACAGCTGCAAAAGGCACTTCTCTCCTGCCTTCTTCATATCAAAGTTCAAGAATTTAATGGCCCACAAAGCACAGTGCTCCAACTCTAGCGGAAGGTGACATGATTTGCCATAAATCAGCTTGAACGGAGTAGTCCCTATGATAGTCTTGTAGGTTGTGCGGTACACCCATAATGCATCATCAATCTTTAAAGCCCAATCTTTTCTTGTACTAGAAATAGACTTTTCTAGAATGTTTTTCAGCTGCCAGTTTGAGACCTCTACCTGCCCAGAAGTTTGAGGATGATATGGCGTAGAGATCTTATGAGTTACACCATATTTAGAGAGAAGGTTGTTGAATTGTTTTTCAGTAAAATGTGTCCCTCCATCTAAAATTACAGCTCAAGGAACTCCAAACTGAGGAAAGATGATCTTTTGAAATAGCTTTACTATAGATTTTGCATTCGAAGCTTGGGTTGGGATGGCCTCAACCCATTTGGACACATATTTACAAGTAACAAGAATGTATTTGTACCCACAAGAGGATGGGAATGGTCCCTTGTAATCCACTCCCCATACATCAAACACCTCAACTTCTAAGATAGAGTTGAGGGGCATGTCGTCACGGCGGGATATACCTCCTGTTCTTTGAAATCTATCACAAGATTTTACAAATAGATTGACGTCCTTGAATAATTTGGGCCAATAGAAACCATCTTGTAGTATCTTAGTAGTAGTTTTCTCTCCTCCAAAATGGCCTTCATAAGGAGAGGCATGACATTCAGCAATATTGTTTGGGATTTCTTCTTCAACAACACACTGACACATTAGCTCATCACTTCAATGCTTGAATAACAATGGATCATCCCAATAATAGAATTTCACATCATGAAAGAATTTCTCCTTTTGTTGATACGTCAAATCAGGTGGGAGTTGTCTGGTTGCAAGAAAGTTGGCAGTGTCTGCAAACCATGGTTCTTGAGTAGATGATAATGCATAGAGCTTTTCAATGGGCAAATGATCTTCAATGAGCAATGGATCTCTAGACTCAGTGGTTAATCTAGAAAGATGATCAACAACATTATTTTCTATACCTTTGTTATCCCGGATATCAAGATCAAATTCTTGTAGAAGCAAAATCTAGCAAATAAGATGTGGTTTAGCATCTTTCTTATTCAGCAAATATTTATGGCAGCATGATCAGTATAGACAATCACCTTGGATCCCAACAAATATTGTCGAAGCTTGTCAAAAGCATATACAATGGCAAGCATCTCCTTCTCGGTGGTTGTATAGTTGATCTGTGCATCATCAAGGGTTTTTTCTTACATAATAAATGGCATGGAGTTTTTTGTCCTTCCACTATCCTAGAACAGCTCCCACAGCATAATCACTTGCATAACTCAAAAGGAGAATCCCAATCTGGAGGTTGAATAATTGGGGATGAAATGAGGGCCTCCTTTAGCATAGAAAAATCTGCATGGCAATCATCATCAAATACAAACTCGACATCTTTTGCAAGTAGGGAACACAGCGGTTTTGCAATCTTAGAAAAGTCTTTAATGAATCTTCTATAAAAACCTACATGGACAAGAAAGTTGTGGATGTCTTTAACTGAAGATGGAGTAGACATCTTCTCAATGGCTTCAACCTTTGTCATGTCCATTTCAATACCCTTGTTAGAAATGACATGTCCTAGTACTACACCGGATTGTACCATGAAATGGTACTTCTCCCAGTTTAGCACTAGGTTAACCTTTTTACAACAGGCTAAGATTAAAGACAGGTTCAATAAACATTAATCAAAGGAATCATCGTATACACTAAAATCATCCATGAAAATCTCCATTATATTTTCAATAAAATTAGAGAATATGGCCATCATACACTGCTGGAATGTTACGGGAGCGTTGCAAAGACCGAACGACATACAATGATAGGCATATGTTCCATAAGTACAAGTGAATGTGGTTTTCTCTTGGTCGGGTGGATAAATAGGAATCTGAAAAAATCTAGAATAACCATCCAAGTAACAAAAGTAAGAATGCTTAGCGAGGTATTCAAGCATCAAATCAATGAAAGACAATGAAAAATGATCCTTGTGGGTTGCCTTATTTAAGCGTCGATAGTTAATACACATACGCTAGCCGGTGACCATGCATGTTTGTATTAACTCATCATTGTCTCCTTTAATGATAGTTGCACCCCCCTTTTTAGGAACCACATGAATGGAACTAACCCAGGGGCTATCACTAATGGGATAAATGATTCCAGTATCAATTAATTTGAAATTTTCCTTCTTTACCACTTCAAGCATATTTTGATTTAGGTTCCTAGGTGGTTCAACTGTTGGTTTGGTATCATCTTCCATATTTATTCTATGCATACAGGTTGAAGGATGAATGCCTTTTAAATCATCTATGGAATAAGCAATGATGTATTTATACAAACGCATTTCGGCAAGTAATTTATTTTATTGGTCATTGGTTAATTCATCATTTATTATAATAGGGGAAGTATATTTTGGGTCAAGAAATGCATACCTCAGCCCGGGTGGAAGGGCTTTTAGTTATACCTTTTTCCCTATTTTATCTCCATCAACTTTGTCATCAACAAGTGCAGCATCTTCATTAGTAGCTTGTGCTTTAGAGATAGGAAATGCTCCAGAAAATTCTAGATTTATTGATTTCAGACACATCATCGTCACAAAGATTAATCATCAAATTAGTAATATCATCATTATCCTCCTCAATTGGATCTATAGTATCTAACAAACAGATTTCTTCAACATGTGTGGGTGCTTTCATGGCATCATAAATAGAGAATTCCATTACTTCCTCATGAACACGTAGAGTGAGCTTTCCTTCCCGAACATCAAAAAGACATCTGACAGTCCTCAAGAATGGTCTTCCAAAAAGAATGGGATTGGAAGGGATCTCCACCATATCAAGAATGACAAAATCACATGGTATATAGAACTTTCTGATCTGCACTAGTACGTCATCCACTATACCTTTTGGGTATTTAATAGAATGATCGGCTAACTCAATAGACATCTTTGTTGGCTTCAAATCTCCAAGATCTAGTTCTTGCCATAAGGTATATGGAATTAGAATAATACTAGCACCAAGGTCTACTAGACCTTTGTCAAAAGTGGTATTGTTGATCTTACATGGCAGTGTAAAAGCTCCCAAATCATCAAGCTTTTGTGGAAGACAATTTTGAATAATAGAATTCACTCTCTCCAAAAGCATTACTGTTTCAACTTGATCCATTTTTCTTCTTTTAGTTAAGATATCCTTTAGGAACTTAGCATAAGAAGGCATCTCGGCAATAACTTCAACAAAAGGGAGATTGACATGTAGTTTATTGAGAATGTCCATAAATTTCCTAAACTTGAGATCTTCCTTCTTTTTGGCCAGCCTTTGAGGAAAAGGTGTATTGGCCTTGAAAGAAGTTGGTCTTTTGGCCATACCTTTCTCCTTGCTACAATTAGGAGTGTTAGAATCCTCTCATCGGCTACCTCCATGTTCTTCTCCTTGGGTGGAGAAGGTCTCTCAATTTCATCTCCACTTCTTAGAGTAATTGCATTAGCTTGTTGCCTTGGGTTCACTTCCAGTTGGCTTGGTAAAGAACCGAATCGTGGATTCCTTTGTTGTACTAGAGCTTGCTGTGCTATTTGGTTCTCCAACATCTTGGTATGAGTGGAAATATCATCCACTTTAGCAGAAATGTGAGCAATAACATCTTTCAACAACTTGTCATTTCCGCAGAATTCTTCATTCTGTTATATTTGTGTAGACATAAATTTTTCCATCATGGCTTCTAGAGAAGAACTTTGGGGTTGTTGTGGCTATTGGTAACCCCTATTATTAAAACCTGACAGATTCCCTTGTCGGTTGAAATGTTGTTGTTGCTGCGGCAGCTACTGTGCTTGTTGGAAGTTTTGAGCGTTGTTTGTGTTCCGGTAGGAGAAATTAGGATGATTTATCCATCCTAGATTGTATGTGTTGGAATAGGGATTATATTGCTTGTTCCCTTGCATTCCAACGACATTGACATGTTCAAAACTCCCTTCATTTGTATTAGGAGCAAAGCATGAACAAGAAGTATGCCCTGCATTGCCACAAGCTTCACATATAGATTCAGCTGATTGAATTTGCATAGTAGTCATCTTCTCAAACTTCTATGTAAGAACATCTAGTTTGGCAACAATAAGATCAACGACATCAACAGTATATTTCCCACCTTGCTTCCTGGTTGAAAAACTAGCTTTAGAGGTTGATTTTGCTCCCTTATCTGCTCCCCATTTGCAGTGATTAAGTGATATATCTTCAATGATGTCAAAAGCCTCCCTATATGACTTAATCATCAATGCTCCATTGGCTGCAACATCCAGTGTCAACCGGGTGTTGTAGAACATTCCATTATAGAAAGTTTGAAGTAGCAGCCAGTTGGTCAAACCATGGTGCGGGCAAAGGCGTTGAAGATCCTTAAACTGTTCCCATGTGTCATATAGAGTTTCTCCTTCATTTTGAGAGAAATTGGTGAGCTGATTTCTTAATTGGGCTGTCTTGCTAGGCGGGGAATACTTTGAAAGAAAAGCATTCAAGAGTTGGTCCTAGCTTTTGATTGTCTTCTTTTGAAGAGACAAAAACCATGCCTTGGCTCTATCTCTTAGGGTGAAAGGGAATAGCATAAGTCTTACTCCTTCGGCAGATACCTCATTGATTAAGAAAGTATGCAGATATTCCAAGAACTCAGCAACATGAAGACTTGGATCTTCATTAGTTGTACCTCCAAAATGATTCTGTTGTATCATCTGCGTCATACAAGGGGCAATAAAGAAATTGTTTGCTTCTAGTGTAGGTAGGTCAATGGCTCCACGTATCTTTGTGGTGACTGACATTGTGAAATCCTTCAAAGGACGGTCATCCTCCATGGTTGGATCACTTGGTGTAGCTTCTTCAAAGGGTGAAGAAGATGGCATTGGTGATGATGATGGAGTACCTCCTACCAGTGGTGGTTCTACTCTCCTTGCTCTTCTTAAGCTTGAAAGAGTACGCTCGATTTCAAGGTCTAACAACACAGATGTTTGGAGACCCCATTGTGAGTGACACATACAACCTAAAAAATAGCAAGAGGAATTAAGAACACAACTAAGAGGTATATGAAATTTGAGAATGAAAATGGTGATCTTGTCTCGACTACTAATTAGCACTTTTTACTCCAAATAAATTATCATAGCTCCCTGGAAGCAGTGCTAAAACTTGTTGGCTATATAGGCTAACGAGTTTCAATCCTAACAAGGAAAGTTTACCCAACTTAATCAATCTCCACAAGTATACAGAGGTAGTGTAGTCGAGGTCGAACACAAGGAGCTTAAGTAATTAATCGAGCACAACAACATTAAAGTTCAACAATCTAGATCAGTTTAAAAAGGATGGAAATGTTTATGTAATTGTAGAAATTCAGATTTAAATACGCAATGAAAAGATTACTAAATGGGTTTAGATTCAGCAATTAATGGATCTTGGACATTAGAATTTCACTCACATATCATAGCACATCATAGGAACATAAAAATTTAAACATACATAAGCACTTGTTTTAAAGGAAGGATTGTATTGTACTTCACCTCCCGGTGCAAGTGTAACGATCTCAACTCAAAGTCACACTCTCATGCATAAATTTCATTTTTGATCACAACCAATTCCTCAACTCATTTATCTCCACTCGTGTGGTAGAAAAAGAGTTCCCAAGAAGAGAACCTCCATACATTCCTACTTATCTTCTCAGATCAAGCAAGAAAGCAGAACACATGCATATAAAGTGGCCAACAATACATGCAAGAGATGATAAAACTGGTACTTTCATGGTAGAAAAACAAGAAACATAGTATTTAGTACGAAATTAACTTGTTCCATACATGCTATGACATGGGATCTACTCTCCCATACCCAAGGAAAGAGAATTACTCGTCCATAATCATGCTTTGTAGATTTTCTATAGAAAATTTAGGTTTTAACATGATCTAGAGGAGGAAAAACAAAGACATCTAAAGATGTAACCACAAGAAGGAGGAATCCCATCTTGGGGACAAAATACTCCTCCTGTAGCTGCTCCAAAATGAATTGGCTCCTCTCCCGAGAAGTTGCACGAAATTGGGGAAGCTTGGCTGCAACTTGGAGAAGACAATGGAGAAGAAGAGAAGTAGAGAATGGGCTCCTTTAGCAAGAAACCACCTCCTTTCTCCTCAAAATTTCCTTCCTCTACTCTCCTCTGGCGTTGGGATGAGGGAACTCTCAATTATGACCAGTGATAACTGGCCATTAAGTTCTATCTTCATTTTAAATAAAAACTCATATTTTTCAAAATGCTGAAACTGCTAGAGACACGGCGTGCGTCCAGAGTGCACGCCGTGTAAAAGCTTCGACAGTTGATCCAGAATGTACTATGCAGAGTGTGTATAGTAGTAATGCTCACCGTGCAACTTTCTAGAAACTTTCAATCTTCTCCAGAATGCACTACGCACGCCGTGCGCTGAAGGAATGCATGCCATGCGACTTTCTAGAAGATTTTTGGTTAGCTTGACGCTCCAGGTGCACGTCGTGCATTTGATTTTCTGTACTTTTTTGGAAACATGCACGCCGTGCTCAAGGCTTAAACACATCGTGCATTTTACTATCTGGGTGAAATGGAAATTCTTCTAAAATCTTGCATGTCGTGCGTTCATCCTGCATGTCGTGCATTCTACTATTTCAACAGAATTAAACTCTGCAATTCAGTCTTATTTGGAGAATATTTGCAATGCGAGTTATGCAATAAGTAAAGTAATAAAAAGATGGCAAAAGTATTTTGAAAAGAGACTACATAATATCAGAATAAACCAAATGTGTGTGTGATAGCATGTGAAAAGATGATGTAGAAATCACACAACACGGACACCAACCCATGAAGCCTACTCCTAAAAAATGTTGCAGAGAGAATCGTCAACCCTCAAGTATTCCTCCTCCAACACAATTGGACCATAAGTGTCGTCAACTCCACACCTTGCTTCTCTTTCTTCTCCAAAGATCATCATTGCACCTCCCCCTCCTTGCTACCTTCTGAGTAATTGAATGCCCCGTGAGCATCCCTGTCGACCCAGATTTCTTTCCCAATCGTTGGTTTGCTCCATTCTTGTCTCAGTCTCGGTAACTTGTAGCTCGCTGCTTAGTTCATTGATTACATTCACTGCATGGCTCCACAGTGCTTTTTCAATCCCAAAAACTCAACCATTGGCTTCATCTTCCCCCAACAATCCTTTCTCAAGCACTAGTTTGTTGGTTTTTGCTTTGGATCTATTGTTTCATGCTTCAAGCTCTTTCCCCAATTACTTGTGGTTTTACTGTCAAACTCATGGGAACAACAGTCCACTTCCACCACTACCTAATTCTTTGGCTTTGCTAGACCATAATGAAGCATTCTCACCCTTTGTTATTGTTTATTTTGGCCTTATCGACACCTACCTGCCTTCAGCAGTTGAAGCTATTGCCATGGCTTGTCCATGAATCTCCTTTCCTTCCCAACACTCGATCTCAGGCTCAATGAGTGTGCAATGGCAGAAGATCTGTTTTGAGATTCCCTTTTTGTCTATGAGTGTTCCTTGTATCGAATCTGATCAGAGGTTGCACCTCCAGGAAGCGTGCCTCGTGCCATTACCAGGGGAGGAACTCAGGCCCTGAAATGACCATGGCATCCCTATTTTAATTGAATGATGAATCTCGCATGGGCATTTTTGCCCTTTTAGCATGCTTTGTTTTGAGACATGCAACATTCATTTTAGTTAAATGACAAGTTTACCCCCACTATGACAATGTATATGTAAAGTGCACTTATGCTATTTCCCATATTTTCACTATTTTTCTACATCGGCCGTATTTTTGATTAAATTAATTTCACTCTATGGTTTCTTGAATTCTGATTGGACCATATCGTAAAAATTGTAGAAATTGCATATGACCTCAAAAATGATGGAAATATATGCATTGGAAAGAAAATTCTCTATCGATCTAGCTTGTTTTCATATGTTGACATTCACATTCAATCCCCTCAATAATTCAATGACCAAGATTATGGTTTAATGATCATGAATTAAGGTACATATCATGTTATTAATCAAATTACATGTGATTAAGGGATCAATCTAGTCAAAAGACTTGACCTAAGATGGTTTGTTCTAGGTTAGAGGGCCATGCTTCTTCGAACAAGTAAATTCTATTATTTGATGTTTATGTTATGACTACACACATTATTGTGTTTCATGAAATTATGGATGCTTTTTAAGATGACATTATGTATAGATATCACTATGTGACTGATTGCTTATGTTCTATTGTAAAACACCAACTATGACTATGATATATGATTAATGAATTATGTTCAAGATGGGAGAAATCCCATTAAGACATTTTGAGGGAAAATCCAATTATGTCCAAGAAGGGAGAAATCCTATTAAGACTTCATGAGGGAGAAATCACATTTTGTTTCAATAAGGGATAACACTCATAATGATTTAAGAGGGAGAAATTTTGTTATGGCTACGATTAAGGTTAAATACATTAATTATTAAGTCAAGACCTAATATAATGAACAAAGCTAAGGAATTGGTTAAGTTTATATATGCATCTCGATTAAGGACCTTGGGTTCATTATGGGTTTTTATGGCATTATGGGCTTCCTAGCAATTATGGGCTCCTATTCAGGCATTAAGAGAGGAAGCCTATATTCACTTATCCAATTCATCATGTTTAGATGGTTAAAATAATGCTTAACATAGTCCATGGTCAAATTTCTATCACGTCCATGTATAATTTATTCCATGTCAAGTTATAGTTACTTTATGTTCTATAAAGCAACAAATACAACTTACTTATGTTTATCTTTGTTTTCCATGGCTGAGACGTGATGGTTGTAGGATTTGGAGCAATTGAAGAATTTGAGAAATAAGAAAGGACTACAAGGATTTGAAGTCTATCCTAGTGGGGTTCCATCTACCAAGCCGGTCCAATGGCTTTAGATATTATTTACATCATGTCTAAGCTATCTTATCCAAGTCTAGATAGAGTTTATTGTAATGACCCATTTTCATATTAGCCATCTAATCAGGGGTTACTTGGATGATTTCATGTTTAATCAGATTGATTATTGTTTAAAGCATAATTAATGATGGTAGTTTAATTTTTATGTTTTAAATCTAATGATAAGCTTCAAGCAAACTTTGATTCACATAATTAGGGCTTAGGAATTAGAAACCCTAATCGGCCAAAATTAGGTTTTGATGGCATATGGATACATAATTTGATAATTATAGTGGCTCACTAA
Source organism: Alisma plantago-aquatica (assembly GCA_963693085.1). Lineage (NCBI taxonomy): Eukaryota > Viridiplantae > Streptophyta > Magnoliopsida > Alismatales > Alismataceae > Alisma > Alisma plantago-aquatica. Next base: position 225,023,600 of record OY856413.1, read on the forward strand.
ATGATTTTTAGTATTTATATGTAACTCTGATTTATTTGAAATTTGGAGATGATTTGGATATCTCAAATGTCATAACTCAAAAAATATAAGAATTTTTGAATAATTCTTAAAACATGTTTTTCGATCGAGTTTCCCTGATTATTTGAATGGTTGTTACATTCCATGTACTGCTACTTGATGATTTGTCATTGTTGATTATGCTTCTTATTGTGGAAAGTAATCATGTTGCTATGTACATTTTCTATTTCATGTTATGATCTGTCGTGTTGACAAGTTATAAATGTTAGGATTTATATCCATTCTAAATATGAGTTGGATTGCTTGCAATTTAATAGTATTATTTGGTAGATTTGTATTATGTGTACTTCAACTTCAGGACTACAAGATGTGTTCCTGGTCCGACTGGTGGAGTGCCACAAAGATAATGTTATTTTTATGTGTTGATTGAAAATGCTTAGAACTTCACTTATTCCTTGCACAGTAGAATTCTTAATCTAAACTAAGAAGTATGTGCTAATTTTTTCATAGACATACTCTAAAAGATGTTATACATTTATAATTGGTTTGAGTGATTACCTTATCTATTGGATTGGATTATCATTGTAAGCTATACTTGACTTATGATAGAACTATCTACTAGACTTTTCAATATCAGCATGTTTCTTTTAAGTTTATTATACTTAATCTGATGTTGATGCATGTACCTAGCTTGAGTGGGAGGTATCCACTCACCGGGGCTCTATATGAGTCTTGTGAGGTTGTTTCAAAGTTTTTTAGGTATAATGCTATCCAGTGGAGAGGTCATGACAAGGAAGATATAAATAGCATAATTAGATAGATTAGAATGTCCATGTACTCTCTCTTTCTTGGGATGGATCATAGACTAAGTTTGTTCATTAATGTACATGTATCTGACGTAAACTGAACTACATATGAGAACAAGACTTAATTTTGGTCATTAATGGATTTGAGTAATATTTTTGATATCTAATGTGATTTCCTTGATATGGCATTGGTTTGTGAATATTGTGAAGAAAGAAAAAGGGAAAATTTACCTGTGATTTCCGTATATTGTTTCAATCGCCTTTGTTTAGAATTTCATTGTTTTATTTCATAATCTGGGTTTAGGTTTAGGGATTATCTCTAATAGTTTGCATTTATGCTTATCAAAATAGAGGTGTCGACAATGTGGCTTCAAAGTCAAGTTAGATGAGTCTATAGGGACAATAGGATCTAGGACTAATTGATATTGTCGATGTTGAATACAACTTGAATGATATTTGCATACTGACTGAACTCAATATCCAGATATTGTGGTCAAGTATTTGTGTATTGAGATAACTAGTATGGAACTACTAACTATACTTCTTCTAGATGCCCTGACCAAGTATCCAGATGAACATAGTTTGGTAGTATAATAAGATGCATGAAAAAAATGGTGATAAAATGGTGAAAGACAAAAGGATTCTATAATTCAATATGGAACCTACAGCAAGCAGGAAAAATTCATATAAGAAAGTTGAAAGCCTAATTGATTATGTATATAATATCTAGTGAGTTTGAATATGAGTATGACATCTAAAATTGTAATAAAAAGTGAAGAACTAACAATGATGCATACTAAATGATCTTCCTTGTGAAGAAAATTGGTGAATGCGGACAATAATACTGTATGAGTCATATTCCAAATCCCTGAGATACATAATCAAAATTTGAAAGAATGTGAAAGGTGATGTAAACCACATCTTGATAAATGATGTATTGCTAATATTTGTGATTTAAGTGTTTGTAATACTCAAAGAGAGATATGATGATGACAAGGGATGAAATATCCATCGAACGCAAAAAAAGATGTCATATGAAAGACAGATAAAATGGAAGTATTTCTAACTTATGCTGAGAGAGATGAATGATTAGATGATATGATATTCTTTCACATATTTTATTTAGTTTTGGGATTAAAATCCTATTAGTAAGGGATAATTTGTAATTACTCGTTTTCATATTAGTCATCTAATCAGGGTTTACTTGGATGATTACATGCTTAATCAGACTGATAATTGTTTAAAGCATGATTAATTATGGTGGTTTAATTTTGATGGTTTAAATATAGTGATAAGCTTTAATCATACTATGATTCACATAGTTAGGGTTTAATAATTAGACACCCTAATCGATTAAAATTAGGTTTTGATGGCATATGGATACAAAATTTGATAAATATAGTGGCTCACTAAATGAATTTTAGTATTTTATGTTTAACTCTGATTTAGTTTAAATTTGTATATGATTTGGATATCTCAAATGTGAGTACTCTTGATTAATATCAAAATTTTAAATAATTTTCTGACCTATTTGTCAGTCATGTTTCCCCAAGAGAAACTCAGCCGATCATGTATTCAGATTGAAATATAGAAGTCTGGTATTTTGATTTTATCTTTTTATTTGTACATCTAATTGATATCAAATTTGAAATGAGGTTGAAAAACTCTATGATAGACATAACATTAATTTTTTCTTAATTTTTGGATGATGTTTAATCTCTACATAAAGGGGTGTCGGTCGAGTTCTGCCCAGGAGAAACTCGACCGACCATGTTGTAGACTACAATGTAGAATTCTAGTATTTGATTTTTATTTATTTATTGATAACTCAAAATGATCAGAAATGTTAGCTATATCTTATAAACTCAATTCCAGAAATTTTGTTAAATTTTCATAATTTTTGGATATTTTTTAGTTCTGAAGAGTGTGGTGTCAGTCGAGTTTATAACTCAGTCGACAAACCAGTCTAAACAAAATAAAAATACAATGGAGGTCTAGTTTGCAATTGTTATAAGCACCTCAATTTATCTATATAACTAACCTAACACACAAGGAGCTCTCATAACTCACCATTATTATCCAAGAAATGAAATTCAAGAGAGAGAGGAGAGCTAGGGTTTTGAGAAGAGAAGGTGGTGGAGATGTTGACCTAGGGTTTCTCTATCTGAGATATGATGAAATCAAGTAACTTTAGCTTATTTGCATAGAATTTCATGGTGAATATTCTCTCACATGTCAATATTCCATCCCTCCTCTAATCTGATTTGAAATCACATCAAATCATCCCCTTTTCTCACTCTTTCTCTCCTAATCTCCATTTTTAGGGTTTCCGTGTTGATAGGAGGAAGAACTGGATTCAATTGCTAGAGTTCGACTGGATTTCTAGAAATTTAGAGTTTGACCTACATTTTTTAAGGTTTTTGGAACATGCGGTGAGTGTATTTATCCCTCTTTGTCTCTATATTCATGTTGAAAGCCCAATTCCATCTAGCTAAAATAATCAGAAACCTTGCTTGCATATGTATGTGATTGGATATTCATTTATGAAAGATATTAAGGGATCAAACTCTACTTTTTTTATATAATTTGTCATTGATTGAAACTTGATTAGTTTCTGAAATATTGATTGAGGATCCATGGAGAACCCTATCTATAGATGACTATGCTATTTCATGTGAATATTGCCTAAAAATAATCCCAATGGCCGATATTCTTATAATTGAATTGATATGTATATAATCATATTTGAATTGTACGAGAATGTATTATACAAGTGTATTGTTGAATATTAATGGAATTGAATATAATATACATATAAGGATAAGTATGAGGCGAGCGCATATGCTTATTAGGCTTTGTGTTGAGGAAGTGAGTCAAATGAGTCATTTAATCAATGTATACTTATGATTGATGAATGGAATTTTTTAAAATGGAAACTAGGGTTTCCATGTGTGTGAATAGCCCTAATGAACCTCTGTGCATCATAATGAAATTACTTAGTGATATGGTTCTTAAGATGTGTTGAACTAAGTATGATTTCTTGAAAACCCTAGATGTTTACTATTAAGACGAGTATGAGTGATAAATCTAGAACTTGTATGTAATGTTGTAAATGTGATGAAATGTTGAATGTAAGTCTTAATACTTCAATTGAAGATGATGAGTCTTACTACTATAATCTAATCCTAATGCATCTATTTTACTATGATTTATGAAACGATGAGTAAATCCCCACATGAATGTGGGTCCTTTTATACAATCTACATAACGATGAATTGGGGAGAATGATTAGAGATTATGATGTAAGAAGATGTAACCCAAACCATTCTTTTAAACTACATTGATTAGTATAATAAAGAATGATCATTGTTGATTATGGAAATAACATTAGAAGTCAATTACATGGTACACTTATCTAAATATAAGAGACAATATGAACAAGATGTACTTAATGGCGATTGCAAGTTAAAGATGAAACTAATGAAGTTAGTATGATGAAGTCTTTAATCTTTTATTTTAATTAAAGTGCCTTAACCCAAATTAAATGAAATATACTAAGAACTAGACTTTGATAAATGTCAATAAGAAAAGAAGTAGTATGTAAAGTGAATCAAGAAAGACTAGTCTGAATAATGTAATGACAATGAAACGAAAGAGGTGTTATGGGGATTACTAGATGCTTCTTAGAATCTAAATCTTACCCTAAAATGACGACTTTGATGATGCACATGAATTACTATATCAAATGAGGGATTAAGAGATCACATAACTATAGTTGAATTCAACTAAAAGATGAAATTCAAGAATTTGAATAGATTTACAAGAATGTGTTCTTGGATTGTGACTTGTACTCTGAGAAAGGACTAATAGTATAAACTTTAAATGATATTCAACATGTGTTGATTAGTAACCCCAACTAAAGAATGTGAAATAAAAGAAGAAGAGAACTAAGTCTGTTATGCATGTATATGCATGAAATTTATTTGCATCTATTGAGATTGGATGGAACAAGTATATGTTGTATGATAAATCGGTTCTGAGTGTGATGAATGATACAAGATATCTATATGCTTTTACTATTTCTAGTTCTAAAGCCTCTATGAATATTTGTAAAGAAATGTGATATATAATGAACTCATAAGAAATATGTTGAAATTGAATTTAATATGCACCTCTAACATTTAAGAAACCCTGATAAAGGTTAATGTTGCATAATGAGATTATGTCTAGGGCTGAAAACCCACTAATGATGATAAAACCCTGATGGGTTAAATGTTGGACAATAATATTATGTCTCAGGCTAAAAGCCCACTATTGATGATTGTTATGATATCATGTAGTAGATACAAATAATCATATGTGTTGCAATCTACAGATTTATTGTGCTTCATGCTTTGATCATTGTCCTTCTTGATAAACTTAATTTGTTTCATGTTATTTGAGTTATGCAAGAATACACATATATGGTATATGATGTTTTGAATTTTTTAAGATGAGTAAATGAGATTAATAACAAGTGAAATGACGGAACATCTAGTTATGTGCATGGAACACTGTGAGTTCCCTCGAGGACCACACTGGGGAAATAAAATGGATCTCATTGTAGTAACTGATGAATTATGAGAATGAATTCCAGAGTGTGGATTGACACATTAAAGGTTAGACCACCAGGATTTAGGAGTGAGTCATTTGGAGTGGCTCTGGCCCTAAATCCTTGATGTGAAAGTCTATGTTTGGATGGAATAGACTTTGATGAAATGAAATATGTGCAATGTGAAATGAAAAATATGTGAAATATTGTGATATATGATACAATGTTTTGTCGTTTCCTATCTCGTGTACCTGAAATGAGTATGTGAGCCCCTTTATGCAACCTTGAGGTGGCCAGAGCATGTTATTCATATATTAGAGTGGTCGAATGAACCCTTAGATAGTGACACTGAGTCATTGACATGAGAATCATGCACATCGACTTCTACTTGGTGAGGTAAAAGCCAGGTAGTTTCAGGGCAAATGAACAAAAGATCATAAGCCATGAAGAACGTGATTTGAATGGTTGTTGCATTCCTTGTACTACTACTTGATGATTTGTCATTGTTGATTATGCTTCTTGTTGTGGAAAGTAATCATGTTGCTATGGACATTTTCTTCATATTATGATCTGTCATGTTGACAAGTTATAAATGGTGGGATTTATATCCATTTTGCATATGATTTAGATTGCTTGCTATTTGATAGTATTATTTGGTAGATATATATTATGTGTACTTCAACTTCAAGACTACATGATGTGTTCTTAGTCCAGCTGGTGGAGTGTCACAAAGATAATGTTATTGTTATGTATTGATTGAAAATGCTTAGAACTTGAATTATTCCTCATGCAGTAGGATTCTTAATCTGAACTAAAAAGTATATGTTTATTTGTTCATAGACATTCTCTAAAAGATGTTTTAAATTTATAATTGGCTTAAGATATTAACTTATTAGTTGTAATAGATTACCATTGTAAGCTAGATTTGACTTATAATAGAACCATATTCTAGAATTTTCAATATTTGCATGTTTATTATAAGTTTATTATACTTAATATGATATATATGCATGTACCTAGCTTGAGTGGGAGGTATCCACTCACTGGGGCTCTATATGAGTCTCATGAGGTTGTTTCAAAAAAATTTAGGTATAATGATATCCAACAGAGAGGTCCTGACAAAGAAGATATAAATAGCATAATCTAGATAGATTAGAATGTCCATGTACTCTCTCTTTCACATCATGGGTTGTAGACTAAGTTTGTTCATTAATGTACATGTATCTGATGTAACTGAACCACATATGAGAACAAGGTTTGATTCTGGTCATTAATGTATTTTAATAAGATCTGTGATATCTAATGTGATGTTCATGATATGTCATTGGTTGTGAATATTGTGAAGAAAGAAAAAGGAAAAATTTACCTGTGATTTTTGTATATTGTTTCAATCACCTTTGTCAAGAATTCATTTTTTATTTCATAAATTGGGTTTAGGTTTAGGGATTATCTCTAGTGGTTGGCATTTATGTTGATTAAAAGATAGGTCCATACATTTATGATGAACAAGTTTTACATTGCATATCCAAGAACTATATATGAATCTATGTTTCAAATTAATGCAATGTGTTTCTTTTACTTTAATTGCAATGATTAACATTTTGTGACATCCCCATTAAGAATAGTGTTTCCGCTGAGTGATATATATGTTTTAAAAATTGGGATGTTACATTATGGTATCAAAGCAGTTAGGTTGATGGACACCAGGAAAATATGATTCACATAGTCACCCTAAATTGAAAATGTGAAATTAAGGTCTAGGAATGGACTCTCGAGAAAAGATATCAAGCCCTAGGATGACATGATAAGGATAGAGGTTTTCCTAATTAGATATCAAGTATCAATCTATTTATTTCTAATTAGATTTCCTATTCATTCTTAATGGCCATGCCCAACCAATTAAGAGTTGAAGAGGGATGTTATAAGCATGAGAATTTAGATGCATTTCTCCTTTCTTACTAATCCATGTTGTATGGGACACGTGTATTAGTAGGCCAGTGATAGGTTTCATGACAAGATCCTACATCTTTGGGTATGTGCCTGTGTTGGGTTTTAGGGGAGACAGAGAAGGCAGCGGAAACAAAAAATTTCTTCTCCCAAACCCAGAATAAAGGAATCGTGTCAATGTCTATACAGTAGGAAGGATGGTTTGTAGAGGCGTACCTTGTCCCGAAGCTTGCTCGGAGACGTTACCTCGCGGCTTGTGCGGTCTTCACCTTCGGTCTTTGATGGTGCCTATGCAGCTCCTGGTCTCACCAGGACTATTGGGATTGACTGCTATCCTTCGAGCGGCAGAAGTATCCCGCCTCTGAAGTAGTCCACACGGACCACATGGAACTCCAATCTCCTTGTCGCACTAGGAATCAGAAGGAGTCGCACCCTCCTATCAGCGTACTAGTCACCGATACACTCTCCTGCAACCAGTTGCTTTTCTGTAGTTGTCTTTCCCTTGTTGTGCCTCCCTTATCGGGTAGAACTTGCTCAGGCTCTCTCTCGATTACCAAAACCAGAGAGAACGACAACTTTGCATAGTAACTGGTGTTCTGAGTTGTTGTTCCTGAGAAGCCCCCACTACCCCTATATATAGGAGGGTCATGGGATAGGGTTCTCTACCCCGGGCAATGCGGGATTAAAGCAGGAGTAGAAGGGTTCAAGATTTTCCACAAAAATAACCAACTGTGCCAGCTGAACCGATCGGTTCACACCCTGAAACGATCGTTTCAGGTCCTGAGCTGATCGTTTGGGACCTGAGCCGATTGTCTGGGGCTCTGAGTCGATCAGTGCATGCCTGAGCTGATCGGTTTGTGGTCCTGATCCAACACATTTTGACTTTCATATTTGTTTCTGATTAATCAAATATTAATCCTTGTTCAAATTGAATTGGTATAAGTGAAACAAATTGTATTTGCAAAATAGTCTTCTGACTTTCCAAACGATCTCAGTAGGTCTACGAATTGACCAGTTGAGCCAATCAGTTCATCAACCTGAGCCGATCAGTTCAACCCTGTGAACTGATCAGTTGGAGCAGTAGACTGTGCAAATCAGTCAATTGCAGTTTCAATCAATCCGATACTCTAATCAATCGGTTGAACACCTTGAACACTATGATATTGAGCTATCAATTTATTGAGTGTTTAATTGAACTACTAAACTCCTTTAGTAATCAATCTAAACATCATTTGTGGATAAACTCCTCTTCCAGGTTAAATCCTATGTGTGTGACCCTGCATGTCCATTTCACATTGGCAGTGAAAGTCCATAACACATATGACTTCACAAGAAAAGAGCGGTACCTAGTCACACATCAGTGCTACCCAAGTGAAATAGAAAGTTGGAGAACAACTTTCAATCCTACAATATGTGAATGGTGTTATAGTGAATGTATAATTCCTTTTACACTGATATCCCGAATGAACTCAAGGCACGGAACAGTCATCCTATCAACGTTCATTAACTTTCTTGATCTCAGAGTAGATTGGAGGAGATATGTATGACATCAATATCACATACTGATTCACACATGCGTGCACATGCCTATCTCAATCCTACTCATCAAGTGGCCATGGATATCAAACTCCCTGAAGAGGGACAAATCCCATATCTATCACTCACCCCTCAAAAGCCCCATGTATCAAAGCCTCCCAATCATCAACTTTATAACAACCCATATTTCAGGACTGTGTTTGATGATGTCAAAGTGTACCGAACGACATGTGTTGAGTCTAGTGATTTTAGGTCAAAGAATCACACCCACCACCATCACTGTGAGAACTGACTGTGACTACCATGTCATGGTTCCATGTGTCAAACTCACTGTGGGTCTGTCTGGGACACTTGTTCTCTAACAAGTACCTATGTGTTTGGTTTGATATCTCCATATCATGACTAACGAGATTCTATCATCAACCAACACCACAATCTAGTTTTGTGTGTCATTGTTGTCTATCTACCTTCCATAATGACATCCGACCAGGGACATAACAAGAATGTACATACTCTTAGCATTTGTATGATCTCAACGTTCAGGTCCTTAACATGAAAGCATATGTCATTGAGTATTGTCATTCTCTAGACATTCAATTTGTTCTATCATTATCTCATATGATTGAACCAGAATGAATTGGAAGCTTGCCTTTGATCTTTATCAATTCAATCTTAATGTATCCCACCAATCATCCCATGATTGGCTCTCAGGGCATACATACCAACACACTCCCACTTGCACTGCGATCCAATCACCCTTGAATCGTATTCATAGTGATCTTCAAACATGTCCCACATGTTACTATGCTCTAGTACTTATGCAGTGAGTTATGGCAACACCTTGCCAGAGTCAGTATTAACTACATGTCTCTCATCTCTTCGATGTACGTTACACACATGAGATGGAGTTGTTGTAATATGCGATCTAGTATTCCTTTGCTAACCTTTAGCCATATTACATGACCAAGCATTCCTTACTTGTCATCAAAGACTAGAATAACTATAAGTTCATCTCATGAACTTCCAAATCTATATAGTATCCACTGTTGTTCTCTAACACACATATACTCGACATTTCCTTTTAAGCGGATTTATTGGAACGTTTCCGATTATCAACAAACATTCACTTTTATATATCCCATATATATTGTGATTAGTTCTATGTCCTTTTCAGAAGTTCGCATCAGTGTACCTCTTTACAGTGAACCCTTCCTTATTTCCATTGAACTAGTACTTCTCAAGTACTTATCAAGTTCTCATGGTATTCCAATAACCCTTACTGGAACTAGACTAACATCCACTCGTCATGTCCCACATATGAGTTATTAGTATGAGCATATCATATTGTCATGTCCTACATACAAGATGATAAATGTGTTTTGTTCTTGCTATGTCCATACATGCAAGATGATGGGATGTTTACATACATGATAGATCCTTATCTATTCTTAGTGTTTCCATTCTTCATAAGAATTTGACACTTGGCTCTGGGATACTAACTCCATGTAACATGGATAAGTTTTCTCCCACTGAATCTGTGCATATTGAACCCTTCAGTATAGATTTCCAATGTATGCTCTCTCTTTTCAGGTCAAGAGGTTTTCGAGAACTATCTTTATAGATATCTATTCCTATCACATAGGAAACGTGTCTATCTTCCTTATATATAATTTCCACTTTGGATTTCCATTCTAGAACATTTCCATTTCACATCAACATGTAGAATGTGAATACGCTCCCACTAAATCATAGATCTCTCTTTATCTTTGACATATCAGTCAAACCTTTTGACTATATTATCAAAATAAAGATCACAGTTCTGAGTTGCTTGTACTCAATCAATCACATTCATTAGTCTATTGTAACTTATAGACTTCATTTGCATTAATGGATTCATAAACCTTGTAGGTTGTGTCACGTACACATCCTTGTTTTATTCCTCATAGGAATGCAGTTTTAGTATCCATATGCCAAATGTCTTAGTCATTAAGTTGCAATCAACAAGCATCATCGTTCTCAAAATGTTATCCATGTGTCATAACACTTAAGACTCATTCACACATATGGATTTCATCCCAATGGGTGCTACCATCAAGGTCATACCTTACGGTTCTGATGGAATTCATTTATGATGTAATGATCATAAACCATAACTCAAAATCTAGTTCCTCAATATTCATTTAGATTGTTGACTCATCATATGACCAACTCATCATATAGATATTTGAGGTGTATCTGTTAAGAAATTTGAGAACTCGCAACACTTTGAGATTCTTAACATCCTTTAATTAGTGTGAGATATTAGTTATTTGATAATCATCCTCTAACTCCTTAGAGTGTGACTCCTTGATTTAGACATCACCATGCCTTAATCATGAGTCCAGTATGATACACTATCATAATCACTCATAAGGATCTCAAACATTTGGTTCAAGTATTTTATTCATTGATCTCATCATGAATTAACACTTTACCAAATTCGTACTTCATCTATGATATTCTTGAACACTTCAAGATATTCATATTGGTATTTCTCTAGACAACATTTGAAGTATTAGCATTTGCTCCAATAGGTATGTAAATACGTCTTATGTATTATACATAATAGGATAATCATTCTCCCACTACCACTAGTGAAGATTGATTAATCATGTGTAAGAGATTCATGTCTCTTACTGGTTCTCTAACCAAAAGAATCTAGATTTATCCATCATATGGAAACTAGAAATGAATTTCTCATGATTTATGCTAATTTGATTGTTTGAGTTATCAATAACTTTTAGGTATCATTTTATCTTATACATACCAAGTACCACAAGATAAGCAAGGCATTGCCACAAAGATTAAAACATCAACTTTATTAATTGCCATCATTGTCATACAATATGTAAAAATAATGTGTTTCTATCTATTGGCAAATATGAAATAGCAGTTCATAACTCCATTACATGCCTTTAATGCTGAAAATAAACTAAAGTACTCCTATCTATGACGGCAACACTTGCCCCATTTATTGAGTGCTTTACATTTTATATCTTGGTATCATATACCTCAAAAATGTTACAAGTTTATTTCATGACACCTTCAAGTGGAGACGTCTGTCGCCTCCTTTTTCTTTAGTTCTTCCAGATAGAGTGGACAATTCCTTTTCCAATGTCCTGGCTTTTGACAATGGTGGCTATTGCCTCTCTTGGTCACACGTCCCTTGACCTTGAGAGTTGAATATGAATTGGGTTGTTGGCTAGCATCAGAACCTTTCTTAGCCTTGCCCTTGTCCTTGCTCTTGGACTTTCCTTTCTTGATGTTGATCATCATCACAGACTTAGGCTTGTCCTTCTTCATTTGTTCCTCGGCTGTCCTCAACATGCCCAACAACTCTGTCAACGGCTTGTCAAAGTTGTTCATGTTGTAGTTCATCACAAATTGACTGTAGGATTCTGGCAATGATTACAGTATCACGTCAGTAGCCAACTCTTGGCTCAGGGGAAATCCCAATCTCATCAGGTTCTCCACATACCCAATCATCTTGAGCGTGTGAAGACCCACTGGATCTCCTTCTGTCATGACACACTTGAACAGTGCCCTGGAGACATCACATCTCTCTTTCTGTGCTTGATCTTCATACATGTTCTTGAGATGTTGAATCATCTCAATGACACCCATGTTCTCATGTTGTCTCTGCAACTCGTGGTTCATGGAGCACAACATCAAGCACTTTGCATCAATGGCATCATCAAAATGCTTCTTATAAGCATCCCTTTCTACCTTTGGTACGGTAGGAGTAGGTTCCTCTAGAACTGGAGTATCCAGGACATAGATCTTTCGCTCTTGAGTGAGAACAATTCTCAATGTCCTAAACCAATCATGGAAGTTAGTCCCATTCAGCTTGTCCTTTTCAAGGACCGATCGCAACAAAAAGTGATTGTTGTTTGTTGTCATTTGTACTATAAAAGGAAATATATGCAATTTAGTCCAAAACTCAATTTTGACTTATTTGATTGATTTGAAAGATTGATGATATAATTAGGGATTTAATTAATTATCGCTCCCAATTTTTTTATTCAAATTGATAGCCCTTTCCATCAATTCAGAAGATTTCAGCCTACAATCTTCTAGTGGGTCAAGATCCTGAAATCCTCTGAGTCATGGACTAGCTAGGCCTGTCACCCACAACTTAGATATTCCAGGTAGGCAACTTTTGCCAATTGCATCATATGCAACTCTTGAAAGATGTCATATGCAACTCCTTGCAATGATCACCTCCATGCCTCAAGGTGTTAGATCCTATCTAGATCACCTTGTTAAGTCTGACCCAAAGCCAACACAATGAATATTCACCCTGCTAGGGCAGACCCGCATATCCATCCTTCACGCTTTCACGAGATAGACGATGTACCACGATAGGGTGTGCCCACACTTAGCCGATCAAGCTTTTCACATGTGTCGCATTTGGAAGGCATCTAAAACTTTAATATTTACTGAGGGATTTGGTTTTATAGGTACATATACATATCCAATCACCACAATATAGAGTACGTATCATATACATGCTATATCCCACAGAAAATATGTGAAACGATAAAAGCAATGATTATGGCTATCCTAATGTGATTCCTCGAGCCAAGAGGAATCACGGTCATCTAGGTCTACATCACATGCAACCTGTATAAGATGAAGCACTATAGCTGCCCGAGTTGATCAACTCATGACCTGCTCGCCCTAGCCGGTCTTCTGGGTGCCACTAGCCGATCAGTTGGCTCCTCCAACCGATCGGTTCGCCTAGTTGTCGTACATCTCCTCAAGTCGCCACCCACTCATCTCGCTCCTTCAGCCGATCGTCTAGATCGCCAACCGATCGGTTCATGCCTTGAATCGAGTGTCTCAGTCGTCATCAGATGTCTGTCATTCTTTGACATAACAGGAAATAAAAGTTCTATCCTATTTTACATTTGAATTGGGAAACTCCAAGTTACATTCGTGGTAAGAAAAGGTAGGAAAGAAATCTCGATTTATCTCGAGTTACATTAGTAATAAGGAGGGAATCGGTGTGCGTACCGAGATGCAAGAAACCACATTCAACCAAGCACATAAACATATCATATTGCATATCATATATGTATATTGGTATTTTGTGGATTTTGGATTGGACATGCATAAAGCCAATTTTATTCACATCGTATGCAATAAATAAAGGCGACAAACCAAAATCGGTCACATCGATAATCCTAAAGTATAGAGCAGTTGACGTGGCTCTGATATTGAGCTATCAATTGATTGAGTGTTTAATTGAACTACTAAACTCCTTTAGTAATCAATCTAAACATCATTTGTGGATAAACTCCTCTTCCAGGTTAAATCCTATGTGTGTGACCCTGCAGGTCCATTTCACGTTGGCAGTGAAAGTCCATAACACTTATGACTTCACAAGCAAAGAGTGGTGCCTAGTCGCACATCAGTGCTACCCAAGTGAAATAGAAAGTTGGAGAACAACTTTCAATCCTACAATCTGTGAATGGTGTTACAGTGAATGTATAATTCCTTTGCCACCGGTATCCCGAATGAACTCAAGGCACGGAACAATCATCCTGCCAACGTTCATTCACTTCTTGATCTCAGAGTAGATTGGAGGAGATATGTATGACATCAATATCACATACTGATTCACACATGTGTGTGCATGTCTATCTCAATCCTACTCATCAAGTGGCCATGGATATCAAACTCCCTCAGGAGGGACAAATCCCATATCTATCACTCACCCCTCAAAAGCCCCATGTGTCAAAGCCACCCAATCATCACCTTTATAACAACCCATGTTTCAGGACTGCGTTTGATGATGTCAAAGTGTACCCAATGACATGTGTTGAGTGTAGTGATTTCAGGTCAAAGAATCACACCCACCACCATCACTGTGAGAACTGACTATGACTACCATGTCATGGTTCCATGTGTCAAACTCACTGTGGGTCTATCTGGTACACTTCTTCTCTAACAAGTACCTATGTGTTTGGTTTGATATCTCCATATCATGTCTAATGAGATTCTGTCATCAACCAACACCACAATCCAGTCTTGTGTGTCATTACTGTCTATCTACCTTCCACAATGACATTCGACTAGGGACATAACAAGAATGTACAAACTCTTAGCATACGTATGATCTCATCGTTCAGGTCCTTAACTGGGAAGCATAAGTCATTGAGTACTGTCATTCTCTAGACATTCAATCTTTTCTATCATTATCTCATATGACTGAACCAGAAAGAATTGGAAGCTTGCTTTTGATATTTATCAAATCAATCTTAATGTATCCCACCAATCATCCCATGATTGGCTCTCAGGGCATACATACCAACAGCCTGATCACCACATTTCAAGAAATGTTCATAATACCAAAAGTCCTAAGGCTAGATAGTTATCTACACCTAATATTAGAAAGGTCATTAAAGATAGATGCCCTAAGTGTAGTGATAAGTTTGGTTTTATAAAGTCAAAGTTTAAGTTGAGAAGGAGACCAAAGTAATAGTTAATCCATGTTCATATGAATATTTTATGAAATTTGGACGCCATAAGTTGCAAATCTCTTTTAATTCAAAATTATGAGCCTAAGTGAAACTTAAATTTCTAACTATCATTAACTTAAGAGGTACAAAAAATCCTAAGGTGGGTAGTGTCCTAAGGAAAAATTTTAGGATGAAATTTATTTAAGGGGGTAGAATTGTAACACCCCAGTTTTTTCAAAACTAATTTAAAACTTAGAATGTGATTTCTATTAAGCAAAGTTAATCGTGAGGCTTAATGTAAAATGTTATGAAATGATATTTCTTATAGAATAATGAATTGATTTAAACAAAAAGAAGAACTCAAAAGACACTTTCTCTTACACATATGTCATAATTTATTGGCATTAACTTAAGATGTTGAATATTAGTTTTCCATGTTAGTGTCTCTCTCCTACCATATATGATGCTTAAGAGAAATAAAAGAGCAAGATAAAAGAGTTGAAATCCGAAAATATATACTTGATAACTTAAATAAGAAGTTTCCTATTCTTTTAACAATTTTTTACAATAAGAGGGAAACAACATTATTCACTCTTCCCTCCAAAATAATCTCTCCAAAATGCATAAAAGATTTAAAGTTGGATAACCACTGATGGTGTCGGTTTTGGTCTCAACTAAATGACCAAGGAAAGTCATTTCACATTCATTCACCTTTGAAGTGCACAAAATGAAATTGATGACCAATATAGAAATTATAGATGAAAGATATGGGAAACCTAAATTTTATTGTCTATTAATGATGTAGACTACTTAATTATATGGTGGATCAAATTTGGTTTTGTTTTGACTAAGTTTGACCCCTAAAACCAATTATGTTAAAGTCACATATAGTTTTGAATAGAATTTAAATTTATTTGTCATTAATGCTCTAATAACTCTATATTTAGGTTATTTCTCATTGTCACATACTACTATTGTTTTCCTTTTTTGTTGTGTGATCTGACGAGTCATTCATGATATAACAGTTGCAGAAGCATCATCTACCTCTACTTATTTGTTAGGTTTGAACCTAGTTCATGTGATTGACTTCCACTTATTCATTCTCTCTTGTCTCTCAATCTTTTCATAAGATTTTTCCTCCAATGTGTTCTTCTCTCTCTACCATTTCCATCAAGCCATCACTCACTGTCCATTGTGGTAAATCTAGGAAACGCCCAATTAGGGCTTTACCCCTTCTCTGTAATGATATGGAAGGCAGAGACACAACAAAGCCTACTCCTACAAAATGTTACAGAGAGCATCGCCGACCCTCAAGCCTTCCTGCTCCACCGCCAATTGGATCACATGTGCCATCAACACTACACCGTGCTTCTCTTAAT
Organism: Alisma plantago-aquatica; assembly: GCA_963693085.1. Lineage (NCBI taxonomy): Eukaryota > Viridiplantae > Streptophyta > Magnoliopsida > Alismatales > Alismataceae > Alisma > Alisma plantago-aquatica. The sequence continues at coordinate 225,040,380 of OY856413.1, forward strand.
TCTCTGTCAATCATCACCATACCTCTTCTCTGCTTGCTAACTTCTAAACAATTCAATGCCCCATGAGCATCCATGTCTACCCACTTTCCTTTCCTAACCATTGGTTTGCTTGATTCTTGTCTCGGTCTCGAGAACATGTATCTCACTTCTTAGTCTATTGTAGGTGTTCACCAACATGTCTTTGCATGCTTTTTTGACCCCAAAAACTCAACAGTTGGCTTCATCTTGTCCCAATGATCCTTTCCCAAGAACTAGTATGTTGGTTTCTTCTTTGGATCTATGGTTTCATGTTTTGAGCTCGTTACCCTACTTCTCATGGTTTTTCTAAAAAACCTCCTGGGCACAATGGTCCTCTTCCCTCACCACTTGATTATTTGGCTTTGCTAGACCACAATGAAGTGTTCTCGCCCTTTCCTCTTGTTTCTTTTGGCCTCATCAACACCTATCTACTTTCAACACTTGATGTCATTGTCATGTCTTGGTCCTAGAGCTCCCTTGCTCCCCAATACTAGAGGTCAGGCTCAATGAGTGCTCAATGGGTTGAAGATTGCTTCTATGATTCCCTTTTTGTCTATGAGTGTGCCTTGTGTCAGCTCTAATTAAATGTTTCACCTCTAGGAAGAGTGCCTTGTGCCATTGCCAGGGGAAGAACCCATGTCGTCAAATGACCATGACATCCATATAATCTTAATTGAATGATTAAAGTTGCACGAATAGTTTTTTTTCTTTTTAGCGTGTTTTTTGTTTCTTAGACACACAACATTCATTTTGGTTAAATGAATAGTTTACCCTTCCTAAGTTAATATATACATAACATACGCTAATGTTTTCCCAACTTTTCATCACTTATTTACACCATCCATATTTTTTATTAAATTGATGTCACTGTATGATTTCCTAAATTCAGATTGGTCCATACTGCAAATATCATAGAAATTGAATATGACCTCAAAAAATGATGCAAAAATATGCATTGGAAATCTTTTATATTCTCTATCAATCTAGTCTATTTTCATATGCTATTTTCCACATTCAATCCCCTCAATAATTTAGTGACCAGGATTTGGGTTTAATGATCCTGAGTTAATGCATTATTAATCAAATTATAGGTGATTAAAGGCTCAATCAAGTCAAAGGACTTGTCCTATGGTGGTTTACTCTAGGTCAGTGGGCCATGATTCTTGGAAAATGTTACTTTTGTTTTATGGGATGTTTATATAATGATTATGCACATTATTGTGTTTCATCAAATTATAAATGTTTTTTATGATGACATAATGTAAAAATATCACTGTGTGACTGATTGCTAATGTTCTATTGTAAAACCCCGACTATGACTGTGATCTATGATTAATGAAATATGTTCAAGAAGGGATAAATTTCATCAAGACATTATGAGTGAGAAATACCAATATGTTCAAGAAGGGAGAAATCCCATTAAGACACCATGAGCGAGAAATCTCATTATCATTCAGGAAGGGAGAAAATGTATTATGATTTAAGAGGTAGAAATCATTTTATGGACAAGATTAAGATTGAGGACATTAATGATTAAATCATTATCTAAGATAATGAACAAAGTTATGGAATTGTTTAAGTTTTTATATGCACCTAGATCATGGACCTTCATATTGTTATGGGATTTTCCAAGCATTATGGGATCCTATCGGGTATCAAGAGAAGCATCATATAATCACTTATCAAATTCATTGTGTTTAAATGATTCAAAGAATTCTTAAGATAACCCATGGTCAGATTCATGTCAAATTTATTTCATGTCAAGTTTACTTCGTGCCAAGTCATAGTTACATTCTATTCTATAAAGTGATAAGTATCACTCACTTATGTTTATGTTTGTTTAGCATAGTTGGGGATGTGATCTCTGTAGGATTTGGAGAAACTGAATATTGAAAGAAATAAGTAAGGACTAGAAAGATTTGATGTCTAGGCTGGTAGGTGCCATCTACCAAACTGATCCAGTGCCTTTAGATATTATTTAAATCATGAATAAGTATCTTATCCAAGTCTAGATTAGTAGTTTTAGATTTCATGATGAACATGTTTTTGATTTCATGTCCATGAACTATGTGTGAATCTATGTTTCAAATTATTGCAAGGTGTTTCATTTAGTTTTATTGTCATGATTAGCATTTTGTGATGTCCCCCTTAAGAACAATTCTTTTGATCAGTGATATATATATATTTTTTTTTATTTATTTATATATATATATATTAAAAAGTGGGATGTTACACACATGATGAACTTCAAACTTGGCCTTCAACACCAAGTTTAGGAGACATATATGGTTTTGCAGGCCCTATTCTACCATGTCTGTGACTAGAAGTGGCCTTCATCGGTTCTGTCAACCACCACACCAATAGGGTTGTTTCTACAAGTGAAATTCCACCGTCGACCCTCCTCCTTACCCCTCATCACCCTAGTCCTTTGGTAATCTACTCCTTCCTTCCTTGCGCCCACCTTCATTGTTGCAAGGGGCATCTCGCCTGTCATAGGTTGATGATGCCTCTGTTGTGTGTCAGACACTACTAGTTCTAGCTTGCAACTACAAATTGCCTTCTCTTCTTCCACTCCTTAACATTGCGTCCTTAGTCGCCCACTCTCCACAACCCCTTTCTTACTTCTCAAGCCATTTTCTCCAAACTTTAGTTTCATGCCACCTTCTCCAGTTGAGGCTCTTCCTCATGTGTGTGTTTTGAAATGATAAAGGATGTAATTGCATACCTAATCATCAATTACAACCCTCCAAGAAAAGAACTAGGCATGAGCAGCTTGTTGAGCTGCATCAGTGCCAATAAGTGACATCACTTATTTTTCCACCCTTGTTAACCCCTAATATAGCCATCATGATAACTCACACAAAACCTAACGACATGGCTTTGCCTTCTCCTCCTCTGCCCCCACACCATTCTTCCCCATCCATGATCTCCATCATAGAATACTATCCAATAGTTTTAATCTCATCACATCCTCCTTCAAAACAATGTCACCAGCTAGATCTCACCAGTATCTACCCATTGTCACTCTTAACCACATAATGTCAAGCTCTCCATTGAAATGTTAACTCTACTAGGACTCATGAAGGATATAGCACCGAGTGAGAACTTCTTGTATGGTGTTGGGAAGTAAGAAAGCAGAGGAACAACCAAGTTCAAATTGAAGCAAACACTTTAATATTGGGCATCATCAAATAATAATGTCTCAGACATATGGAAGGTTAAGGAACTCATTCACATACTAGAATTTATTAAAAATTCAGTCCACGAGATAATCAGGATCAACATATCAAGAAATAACTTGAGTGTAAACAACTAATTATATTGGCTTAGTTATCACAACTGCATATAACATATTACAAATATGTAAACAATATATACAATGATAGACTTAGTATTTACTGTTATTTAATTACCCAAGATGTATTACATGGATTATTAGATTATATTCAAAACATTCTTTTCATAATGAGGCTATGATGACTATCTAATTAGTCTATCTTTTATCTTAGTCATGAGAATCTTAATATATATGGATCCACCAGTAAGAGATTATAAGATGACTTAGAGATTTCAGTATTCATTTATAAGAAATATATATATATATATATATATATATATATATATAACTCTTACATTTGTCTTAAGTTAAATCCCTAAGTTTTGAATTAAAATAATGTATAATAATTAGATATCCAATATGGATCTGGGAAATATAGCTAACTACATTGGCTTATTTCAGATTATGATGGTAAAAAGAGAAAGAACCTTGATACAAAGATGGTAGATAAATTGGATATGGGTGGTTGAATGTCTAGATGAACCTAGTTTAAACTTTATGATAGTTTGGATCATACATGAATCATCTATTAGTATATATAGCCATATGGTGTATACTTGGAAGCATAAACATTTTTATTTTTAGTTATAAGAATATGACTAGTATATATAACGATGTCATGGACTAAAACACATATATTCCAAATACATGATTCTAAAAAATAATTTAGAATCATTAGAGGACAATCAGATGAAGTAAACCTCGTTCCACATGTCTAGAGGACAATCAGGTGAAGTAAACCTCTCATGTATCCAAGCCAGTTTCAATCATTTGCACCTGCATGTATGCTCCATAGGGAGACCCCTATTGATCTATAGGTCGTAAATCTTGTATATTCAAGACACTCCTCAACTCTATTCACTTATGGTAGTGTTGTTTATCTAGTGAGGAAGATATGATCCGCATATTCCTCTACTTTTATCTCACAACATTCACAACAAGATGTTATGTGTCTCCTACAGGATCTGATCCTGGAGTGTCTGGTGTTGCATTGGTCCAAATCTTCCAACTGAAGGTGGAGATTTTAGTGGGACATAGGCTCTTCATAAACCATTTCTATGGATTTCCATGGTAACACAAATTGCTAGTTCTCAAGGTCTTATGAGAAGAATTGATATTGAAGGTCTTTCCTCTATAGGGCACAAGACGAGAGAGTCTCTTCCTATGTTGTATCTAACCTATTTATTATCTCATCTAGTGTATTCACTAACCAAACCCCTTCTTGATTCAGGATATTTTTATCTTAATGTTGGGATCCAAAAGAACACCCTCCCTTATCTGTCTCATTAAGTAACTATTAGCCCACCTTGCCATCTAGAAAGGTAATTTCCCCTATCCTACCAGCCATCTAGTGTTTTCCATAACCAAGGGAAAACCCTCCCATATTCTATTCAATTGTATCAAGTTTGTCCTACTACTCTTGAGAAACCAGGGATGATCCATGTGAGTTTTTCATGTTCTTGTGCCACATCTACTCATACAAAAGTTGCTCAAATGGATATTCTTCGCAAAGTATTTCATGACACTTTCATGAGTGAAGCTTTGTTTATGTCTCTATATATGTCTCTATGTTATCTCAACCCTCTCTTTTCTTGGGTCAAAGTGACCCTCCCATAACTGACTCAATGTCTTCTCTTATGGCCATCTCCAAAGGTACAAAGACATTGATCCACTTTCCTCCTTATTTCTTTAACAATTGATAATGGAACCACACATGCCACTAGATTGTGCAAGGGGGTCACAAACAAAACCAATTTAATCAACATCATTCTCCTGTGAATGATAGCAACTTACCATCCCAATCTGTAAGTGTTCCAATGATTTCTCTATTAGGTTATTGTAGTGTCTAATCTTTATCATACCTAGAATTAGTTGAACTTGTAGATACTAGATTAATTCAAGACTGCCTCACGCCCCATGCTTTCTGTAAAAGTCTAATCATATCTTATGATGCACTACCTAAAATAAAGGCATAATCATCACGATTAACCTCTATACCAAAGATGTCTCATAAACCTTGATAAGATTCATCACTCCCTCAATGGTTCCTCATCTCAATTTTAGAAAAAAATATAATCTCATTTGTAAACATCAGATATAGGGCACAATCTTAGGTCCCATAGTTGTAAATCTATTTATTCTACATTGATATAAGTCTATATTTATGTTACACCCTAGGGCCTCCTGGTCCAACATAAAGAGGATGGCATAGAGTGGGTCTCCCTGCCTCAACCCCTTGGTCACTATAAAGAAACCTCCTTAGCATCCATTGATAGAGATAGATAATTAGGATCCTATAAGAATGTTCAAGATGCAATGAAAGAAACCTACAAAGAATCCAAATGATCCTAAGACTTTCTATACAAAGGTCCATTCCATGTGATCAAAATCTTTGGACATATCCACTCTATAGACCAGGATTTGTCTTCAGTAGGGGAACCCACTTTAATATCATGCATTAACTTTTGGGTGAGTTGGATGTTCTCCCCTATATGTCTGCCCAGGATCAAAATAGACTACTCTACCGATACCATCCTAGATATGACCAAGGTCATTTTAGAGAGGATAGCCCTAGACACAATTAGAAGGCATGCATGTCCAATGTACTAGGACTAATATCATTCATTATAGTGGTAACCTCATATTTGGGGATATTGATCAAGCATGTGCTTTAGAGACATACCTCCATTAAGGAAATGATTGATAAAGGTAATGATGCCTTCTTTCACCATGTCCATTGCAATTTTTTGAACGTCCATAGTAAAACCATTTGAACCAAGGTCACTATCCATGTCTCTAATCATGACTACCCTCTTATCCTCCTCCTTGTTAGGTTCCTAAGGATTTTATTTTTATCCTACTCCTAAATGACGTTCTCTATTACCCTAATGTATTCATATGTTCTCAAAGAGTTATATGTACTATTTAATGGCCTTGCTCATCACCTCATCCTCCTCAAGATCCCATTATTTGTCTTTCCCCCTAATTTTTCTAATGTTATATTACTTTACCCTATCTTGGGAACATGCATGGAATGATTTGGTGTTCTAGTACCCTTCTTTAAGCCATTTAATTTCTAATTTTTCCCTCCAGTAACATTCTTTCCTCCTTAGAAGTTCTTCTACTCTAGCTTCCTCTATGTGTAGAGGTTCAACCAATCTATCTAGATTGTTAGGCGTATTAATGTTACTTAGTATTATTTTCACTAACTTATCCTACTCCCTAACTTCTCTAAAGATATTCTCAACCACCTATTTGTTCTAAAATTTCAAGGTATACTTGAGTTTGTTTTTGCTACTCAAAAATTAGATAGGATGGGTCCTCCCAAGATTCTAACATCCAGTTCTACCTAATGATATCCCCAATAACTTCATGTGTAGTTGACTTTTCACGAACTTGAAACTTAATGGGATTCTTAGTTGCCTTCTATAACTAAGAGTGTATAGGAGTGGATAGTGATATTTTGTTTGTGTCTGGATGAGGTGTTTGCGTGTAATGTTAATGTTCTCTGGCCAGTCACAGTAGATGAACCCCCTATACAGGAAACCCCATTTAATGGGTATCCTCTCTTGTTTTTCTAATTATGTGGATTTTCATCGCTCATATGCTAGTTCTATGACCCCTATCATGGAAACCCACCCATTGAAGTCCCTCATGGATAGGGTACATGGTCTCTCCCCCTAACTTCTACCCATCCATCTTGTATGCATTAAAGTCTCCTAAGATACTCCATGGGCATTCTCAGGATAGTTTTCAAGATTGAGGAGATCCTCTCGTAGGTTTTTAATATTTGATCAATGCAAAAGTCATAAAACCCCATAACCTACGGTAATGTGATCCTGGAGCTAATTCTATCATGACATGTTGGTTGCATGAACATATGAACATAGCTTCCAATTTAGCAGGTGTGAAAACATAGATATTTCCACCTATATAACCATTTATATCTACCTATATCAAATCTTACTCATTCAACCATTCTTGTTCTCTCTCAGGTCCTAGAAATGGTTTCCAAACCTCTCTCCTCAGATAACCTCTTCAACCTCTCATCTATCATATCATTTTCTACCCCACTCACATATCATATGATGAACTTGTCACATTATAATTATCCTCTTGTTCTCAACATTTTGGTGCCTCAACACCACCTAAGGCCACCGTCTCCATATCCATTTCCAACTCATTCGCACATGACCTTTGATCAAAGATAACTCCATCCTCTCATATTGCAGCCTTATAGAACCTTTCAAGCCCAAACTACAAAATTATTTGTGCCTCTTGACGACCAAGGTGATCCTAGGTCAAGATCATCTTACAACCAAGGTGTACAACCTAGATTCCTAGGTTTGGTATTCTAGGTGGAAAGGTATCACTAACCCTCCCTCGAGGCCTAACTAATATATTAACTCGAACCAGCACCTTACGTGATGATCCTTTGATATGAACTAATCGAACCCCCACTTCACTACCATTTAAGCATTTGTTGGTGTTAGAATAGAGACGTCTTGTACAACTAGATTGATTGTTTGAACATGATATGATGCTACATGCTAAAGACATAAGCATATGGATGCAACCATCTGATCCTTGGTGATTACACCCAATCCTACAACTCAGAGGGGGGGGCTAAACATATATGGAAATTTTACCTCTAGAAGTCTAATCTTCCCTTGAGTGAAGATTGAGAATTTGGCCTTCTTTTGAGTGGGGTTGTTTGTTGGTTCTAATATGTGCTAGTTGTTGGTGAGATCTCCTCCTATGGTCCATGTGTGGTGATAACATACAAGTTTCCCTTTCTGGCTATAACCACGTGTTCAATTGTCCTCCCCAAACTACCCTATGCAGGCAGAGTTTTCCTAGAAATGTCAGAAGATGTGGAGGTGTTGCCTTGTCATGTTCCTCTCTATATTGCAAGATGTAATGTAGTCTGACCTAGGATTGGAATCGATAAAACTACAATGTTTTTAATAGGGTATGTTCTAGTCACCTCGGTCCTAGGTTTGGGCTCTGATTCTATGGTCCTAATCACCTCAATGTTGTCGATCCCAACTGTGATCGATAGAGCTTGGAATACACATATGGCATCCTGGTCATTTGTTCCCCGACTGGTATCCAACCTAGTACATTAGTCAATTGGTTTTCCCCTACTTGAGAGATCTTCTATAACCCAAGACCTACTATTGTGGTTATAGTTTGGTTCCATGCCCTTATCTATGACTCTCACCTGCCCCAATGACTCTGAATCAAAGGAAGACCCTCGCCTTAGGTCACATAGATCAAGTGTCATGGTAGGTCTGGAAGGATGTGTGAAGGAGGGCATGTCTTGGGGAGGATGCATGATCCACACCTAGCACACCACTAGTTGTTGCTTCAAGGATGTGTTCTCCTCTCTGATAATGCTTGCATGCCCATTAGGTTAATTTAAAGGGGATAGGATGCATAGTACCTCTGGTGGGATCTACCACTCCACAGCAAAGGGGGACCATTTAGTCATATCTTGGCCAGAGGTGATCTTCTTTTTTGGGCATGATCACCAGTCATCTCCATGATGACTTTATTCATACATAACCTTCCTTTCTTGGCCCGAGGTGATCTTCTTTTCCAGGCCTAATCCCCAGTCATATCCATGGTGACTTTATTCTTAAATATGCATTCCTTTCTTAACCCCAGGTGATCTTCTTTTCCAATCCTAATCACCAGTCGTCTCCATGATGACTGTATTCATATATCACACATGTATCACTTAAATCCACCAGAGATAGTTGAGCAAGTTATACTTATATAATGTGGTACTCATAGTGACTTTATAGCTTATATGAAGTAAATAGACATTCAACATTTTATTTGCAATTAATTCGAGAAAATCTCATAAATCCACAAAAGTCATTTAGGATGAGTAGTCATAGGCATAACCACATACCTTTTGTAGAACCATGTAGATCAATAAAGAAGTGTAGTTTGAGATTTAAGCAAACAATCACCCTAAAATTAAAGCATAACACCCATGAATTACTATTTTATCTAAATCTACCATTATGAATGACTTGGGTTCCAAGTTAGGGTTTTAGGGTCAACTTAGAGTTCCGGTTGGGTTTTGGCTTACCAAACCCTAATTAACATATGTAATTCCTTTTTAGCTTGTAAACCCTAAACTTGATATTCCATGCATTATTAGTCTCAAATTCATTCAAAGGTATCTCTTTTACTTAAAAAGACTAAGCCTTATCCAGGTAAGTCATGTAGATAAGTTTTAATCCTTAAACTCTAGAATTTAGGGTTTCCATGCTTTTAATACATTAAAGTTTGTTAAAAAACAAAAATACATTGAAGTTGGTAACTTTATACACTTTTGGAATTAGAAATAGATCTAGACCCCAAAACCTATTTACTAGAATCCTTGCATTTTTCTTATCAAATTTTGTATGTAAATTATTATCATTGGACCTTGTTATGAATTTCTACAATTTTAACAAATTTAATTGATTTTTGGCCATTAGGAACTTGCCATCTAGGCGATGAGCCGAGTCCCAACCTTGCCAACTTGGTTGGGCCAAACCAATGAGCTCATGCCAACTTTGTTTGGATGTAACATGTGGACACGTGCTTGGACAGAGTGAAAAGAAGGGAAAAGGACCAAAGAGTCCTTATATGTACTGAAGAGAAGTTGGGGCAAAGGGGTAAAGTCCCCAGATATCTTCTTCAACCTTTCCTCCTTCTCTTACATGAGTAGGTGGTCAACTCATCAGTTGACTCCAAGATCCAAGCCCCCACATTGATCAACTAGGCTACCAACACTTTTTTTATGCTTCCACGATCTTACTAGTGATTCAAATTGTTCTGGTGTCGGCCGGAGTTGATGGGATGACAAGAAGGGGTCTTCAGTAATGATCTAGAGAGGGTTAGTGGTGAAGGGGGTTCTAGAGGAGAAATTTTGGTGAGGGAAATGATTCTAAGATCACAAAGAGCCTTGTGAGTGCAATGGTGATGTTTCATTGGATGCACATGGCTTTATATAGCCCTGGGGTCAAGGGGTCAGTTCTCATCACATTGATGATTTGGGCAATTCTTCTAGTTATCTAAGTTAGGCAAAACCTAGGGTAGGTAAGTTAGTATTGATCTCACTAAGCCAATGGATAGATTTCAAGGATTTCTCAATCTTTGATGATGGAGAGAAGAGTCAGGGAAAAAGCCTTCTTACTATTCCGACTTGCCTATTGTATGAGAGGTAGATGATGACTTGGTCATCATCGAATCCTGATCTATTGGTTGTCGTGCCACACAAAAAGTAAAAGAATTCGTTTTATTTCCAATCAATTGGTGTCATTTAATTTATATTTCCCATAATCCATTCTAAGAGAACTCATCATGCAAAATGAGATTACTCAAAACTCAAAACATGATCGATCACTAATTAACCACTTATCAGAAAAGGGGACAATTAAAATGATTAAACATTCCAAACATGTCTAAAAACATTTACATAAAAGCCCAACATCTTACTTGTATTCATATATCATTCCAAGTATCTTTTACAAATGCTCTGTGGCCTTAGCCACAACATATAATACAGAAGATCATTATCCACAATTACCACATGTACAAGCATCAAAATTCTACCAAAAGCTTGAGTTGATCAAAACATCATATACATTTTTTCCACCTAGACCTAAGAGTGTAGGGACGACTCTAGGACAGACTAGACATATAAACAACCTTATCTAAGGTCCATTGTCACAACTCCTCCTCACTTGCATAGGTTTGTTGTTGCTGCTTCTGATCAACTAAAAAGATGTGGTACCCCACGGGGTGAGACCCATGTCCCAGCAAGAGATATAACTCTCAACAATGCATACTAATTTCAGCAAGTTATTTGATTAAATAGATAAGCATGTCAAGAAAAGTAAATTGATATGCATAATAACAACCTGATTAACAAAAATATATACAGGAACTAATAAGACTATACTCACTAGCCTGACTATCATCATATACATTGATAATGACATAAGCGTTCTAGCATCCTAAGAATAGCTAACATCATTGACAAGTCTAGCAACATAGCATATCTATCAATGAGTGTATATCTATCAGCATGAGTATCTAACAACATAAGCATGAATACCTTCTATATTGCATTATACAATAGCTATATATACAAGGAGCAAACAAGGGTTATCATATAATGTGAATCATTGTGTATATCCTTAACAAATATACTATATGACTAGATTACATATTTTATTAAGCCCTGGGGTGTTGAGTCGTACCACTCAAAGTCCAACTCACCACTGTTTGGTCTCAATAAGTTTTATATAAGATCTAGGAGAGACAGAATCCTAAGATCTCATCTTTTGTCAGTCAATATGAGTCTGCCACAGTGACACATAAGGTCATGCTGCCAAATAGCCTAGTCCTCCCTTGGTATAGGTCACGACACTAGTAACTAGGGTATACAAAATTCCATCATCTGAGGTATAACCGTAGCTATCCTCAATCCAGTATAGAAATATCTGAGATACAACCACAGTCATTTTCCTATTGAGGCATGACCGCAACCATCCTCAAAACCTTGGGATCAGGATGACAAGGACACATAGTCTCTTGCACCCGCGCATACTCAACATGATATGTATGTGACTCTAAGTTTCCTTTAGGAATACTCATTCCCCCATCCAATAAGTCTTGACACTGGAATGGTTCTACGACACAAGGAACTACATGATTAGGGTTTCACTTGATTAGTTATACCAATTGGGTGGATTAAGGCTACACCAAACAAGTGGACATACAAACCCTAATTCATTTCTAGCAAACATTTATATATATAACAACTCAAGAAGATATAAAACATATGAGACTTATTCCTCATTTCAAAATCACATGGTATTATTTTATTGTCATACATGATAATATAATTTCATCACACCATCACAAGATATGAATCCTTATCATATTATCTTAGGGTACCAACACTTGTCAGACATAAAGAGGATCACACTTCCATAAGGGCTCAAAACATGGCAAAGGGTCATTAAGACCATAACATATTCCATGCAAGAACATCATTATCTTTCCATGCCTTACCAAAGGCTCATCAAACCATCACCTTACATGTGTCATATAGGCTCGACAAAATATTGCATTTAAGATCTTATGATGTTCATATAGAAACATATTAGGGCTACAACAACATTGACAAAGAGTATTATTAATGATATCGATCATACAAGGAAATGAAGTATGATTAACCATCACCACTTATTAGTATTAGGGTTAGGTTCAACAAGAATATTTAAGTTAATGTTACAAATCAGCCTTCAACTAACCCTCATCGACCATAGGGCCAGAAAGCGCGGCAACCACCAAGGGACAGAAAAGTTGGCAACCACCAAGATTCAGAAATCCAATCAACCATCAAGAGTTAGAAATTCAATCAACCACCACGGGTCAAAAATCCAATCAACCATCAAAAGTCAAAAATCCAATCGACCACCAAGAGTTAGAAATCCATTTGACCATTAAGATTTCAAAAATATTGGCGACCACTAGGGTTAGAAATCTAATTGACCAACATGGAGTCACACACATATGCAAGGTCTAGGTTTTCTATGTTCAAGGAGGAAGCATGCACCGGGCTTAGAGGTACATCAAGAAGGATTATATACTCAAAATCTATGATCTAAGCTCAACCCTAGGCAAAGATAGCATCTTTCTACTTGGGGCCAAGTTTTGGGGCAAGATCATGGACATGAAAGATAAGAGTAAGCAATAATCATGGAGAAAGTTATATAACTCACCTTAGAGATGATGAAGAATCTCCAAACAACAAGGTATCTCGAAGAAAGAAGGTTAAAACCCTAGATTGAGCATTTTACTCGACCAAGCTGCTCCTTTTCCAAAAAGTAAGCAAACCCTAGCTCAAGGAAGCAAGACAGAGGGTGTTTTCAACATCTAGAACATACTCCACCATGGATACGACCAAGAAGAAGAGAGGAAAAGGTATAAAATCAAGGAAAATGAAGTAAGGTAGGGAGATATCAATTACTAAGACTAAGAAGAAAAGCAAGGTAGCACCAAACAACCTAAACAAGGGTGGATCCAAACCCTAGGTGCACATGTAAGCAAGATCATCCAAGCTTCTCCTTCCTTGATTCCTCCTTCTCCACCAAGCAAGGGGGACGAGCTCCAAGAAGAAAGGAATAAGAAAGAGAGATCTAGGTGGGAAAAGAATGTGTTTGCATGCAAGGAGAGAGGTATATAAGTCTTAGGGTTGGAGAGAGAGAGGAAGTGAGAGGAGTGAAGCCATGCATGCCATGTGTCCAATGTCAAAAGTATATCATACATGCAACCAAGTGGACCATCTTGGCAACCAAGATGATAAGAAAACCAAATGACCACATAAGAATCTTGGCGACCAAGATGAGTCAGAAACTCATCGGATGCCAAGACTAGAGACCACATAAAAAGTTGGCTACCGCCAACACTAGGGACCATATGAAAACTTGGTGACTAAGATGAATCAGACATCTCATAGACCTACAACACTAGAGGCCACATGAAAATCTTGGATACTACCAAAATTGGGTGGCTCATTGAGTTCTAACACTCAAAGTCAGCCATTTTGTTAGGGCATCCATGAGAGCAAACCCTAATCCCAACACAAGGCTAGATGTCACTACTTAATTCAAGATGTAACAAGGCACCCCAAAGTACAACTATATCAAACATAATATTAAAACATTTTAGGTACAACAAGCATGTAACAAATTGCATGAAAAACCCTAGATGTGGGTTAATTGCATAAAAGACCAAAACAAGCATATAAATGCATAACTTACTCAAACAAAACCCAAACTGGACCAAACTAGAGACCGAAGTTTGTCACATGATATCAAAGTACAAATTAGGGTTTGATTAAGGTTTTAAGAATTTGATTAAGGTAATCAAGCATATTCAACCAAAAATCAAGGTTAGGGATCTTACACATTCACTTTATGATTTCTAGAAATATTTGTATCACACTCTCCTTTTATCCTTATAATCCCAAAATTTGAAGGAAAGTTTTTCATAAATTTATCAAAGTGTGGGCAATATTTGAAGCTAAAATACTTAATTTAAAAGTGTTTTTATTAGTTCCAAGTCTCCCTTTTATCTCATTATTTAAGGCATCAAATCAATTCTTTTCTCTTTCCTACTTTCCCATATTTCCTATTTTGATTAATTTTCTTATTAAAAACAAAGTGGAAACAAAACCAAACCATTAGTTACCTTAAAAACCACTTTGCTAGAAAACTTCACATAATTATATATGTATTAACTATCCATTGCTTTTAGTAATTCTCTTAATATTGGTTGTTCTCTCTTTCTTTTTCTCATATTCATTATTGAATTATACAAATAGTGAAATCATTACAAAAAGGAAACTGCAAATTAAATCCATACTTCAAAACAAATCACACCAAGTTTCCAACATATCCTTATCATATTTGCACCTCAAGTTTGTAAATACATGTGAAAAACCATGTTGTAACATCCTTTCCTTCTTTTAGGAATTTTGTCCTCAAAATTCAACTAATCATACAAAAGATTATGGATGAGACTTTTCCATGTCTACCTTTTGATCCTATGAGGCTTCATCGTCATCATGGTGTTTCCAAGAACATTTGCCATCTCAACTTTTAAAAAGACTTATTATTATATTCATTGGATGTGTTAATACTTGTGTTGACATGCATGGTTAGGTAATTTATTCTTGTGTTACTCATCAACTTAATATTATTTTCATAGGATTTAAATTTACCAAATTTGAGGATATAACATCCATCCCTCCTTGAAGGAATTTTGTCCCAAAAATTCAAGCCAAGTTAAATTAATGTAAAAGATAGTTTCTCATTAATTTTAAAACTTAGGGTTACAAACCCTTCTTAGATATCTTTATCTAGATCATTATTACAACTTTTATTGATCTATAAAAAATTCTCACTTCAATTTCATGGCACATCCATGACCCTATTCATTGTGTGCTTTTGTCACTCAGTGGTTACTTGTGACTTTAGTTCCACTTTGTAATTGCATTTTCATTTTTTATTCCAATTTCACTTGATGACTACTATTATTCACTATTTCCACATAAGGGTTAGGTAACACCTCCAACCCTAGGTTATGCCATTATATTTCAGCTTAGGTATTCATTCTCATATATCTCTTTTCTCTCTTCTTCTTTTTTCTTTATTATTATTATAACATGTGTTTATCCAATCTCTCACACTGATAACAAGATGAAATGAATATTTGGCTGCAGTGAAAATACAACTTTCATCCCATTCCAAGGTTAGAGAAAATGTAATCACACATTATATTTTGAATTTGTAAAATTTTGTTGGACTCATTCTCAATAATGACTTTGTGCCATGAATACCTTTTAGTTCCATAAATGTTTTTTTTTTATTTTCTTCTTGATTCTATGACAACTTCTTTTAAGATTCTTATTCAAACATAATCTCATGAATTCTAGTATCCTTTACATCTACATGTCATGTCTCGTTAGCCTCAGTCATTCCCTTAAGATCTCTAGGGAATAGGTACTTTTAGAACGATATCCTCTTGACCGCCAAGGGCCTTATGCACATATCACATGACCATTCCCCGTCCTCACAAGTCATATGTACCTTTAATCATCCTACTAGATCTTAGGGTTGATTGTGGCCCTAACATTCCCAATGGTTTATTGAGATGTCATAATTTATTTTATTTCACCACACATTTTGCTTTAGGTTTCTCTGATAACATCCAAGCACATTATATTCTTTAAAATTCTTTCACCCAAATTTCCTTCTTCTCTTAGGGCACACATATTTTCTTTCTGTCCCTTCATTGGGTTCATGGTGACCTTCCCACCTGGGTATGGTCCCATTCTACCAGTCACTTCCATAGTGAATTTTCCTCATGTCCCTTAAATATGGAATACTTGGGTCCAAATAATCATACTCAATATATGTGCTTTTGTGCTTCGGGGACTCAATCTCTCAAGTTTTAAGTGACTTTTAATGTTACCACAGTGCTTAAACTGATTTGTAACCTTTATCTCTCTTATTCTTAAAGCCAAAGATAATCATCTTCTCAAACATTAGAGATTGATTTCCTTATGCAATGTTTTTTTTAATTGTCACCAATGTTATGAGTAATGGGCTCCAGTAGATTTTTCCCACCATTATTAGTGAAAATCAATGCGCCTTTGTTCAAGGGAGAATAATAAGAGATGCAATCCTTCTTTCTAATGATCTTATTCATAATTTCAAAAGCAAAGAAGGCAAGAAGAATATGTGTATCAAACTTGACATCTCCAAAGCATACGACTCAGTTTCTTGGAAAGCTTTGTTTTAGGATAGTCCAGTTGATTAATTTCCCTCCTTGTTGGATTGTTTGGTTAAAGGAGACTTTCTCTACTACATCTTATGAAGTCCTTGTGAATAGAGAACCTATGATCTCTTTTAAACCAAGCAATGGTGTTACACAAGGTGACCCATTGGCACCTTACCTTTTCGTGATGGTCATGCATGCATTTTCTCTTCTTATGGACCAAGCGGTGAATGAAGGGAAAATTAAACCTTTGTGTGCTTTTGACAATATGGTGGTCTCTCATCTCATTTTCGTGGATGACCTAATGGTCTTCATTTAAGTGGATGAAAGTAATGTTGTTGCCCTTAAGAATGTTCTGGATAAATTTGTTGATGCTACTAGCCTAAGCATTAATGTTGATAAAAGGTCCATCCTTTTCAGTTTTTATGTTGAAAAAGACAATATATGCAGGGTGCTTGGTTTTAGTGAAGGGAAACTTGATCAAAATTATTTAGGGATCCCCCTTTTCATTGGGAAATTATCTAAATGGCATTGTAGTCAGTTGATTGACAAAATTAAATCTAAGCTCGAAGGTTGGAAGTCCAAGCAATTAACTATGGATGGAAGGTTAGAACTGGCCCGATCGACTTTATCCTTTATTCATCTTTATTGGACTAGTTATTTTCCTATTTCGTGCTATGTTATAGATGATATAGAGAAGATTATTAGAGATTTCATCTGGGGTAACTCTGATAGTCACTCTAATATCCATTTGGTGAAGTGGGATGATGTCACTAAACCAAAAGAGGAAGGAGGTTTGGGTGTTCGATCCATTAGAGAAGTTGTTCAAGTTTCAATGGTTATTCAAGCCTAGAACATTGCTAAAATGAATTCACAAGAGATATTTCAAAATTGTTTCTTTCTAGTTAGCTAATGAGAACAACTCCTTCTCGTGGATTTTAAATAGAGTTGTTAGATAGAAAAATATTCTCAAAAAAAATATCAAGTATATTGTTGGCAGTGGTATGAGTATTTCCTTTTGGGGACATCCTTGGATCCCAGGAAATCATATTTTCATAGAATTTTTGGGCCAACAGAGCATTATTAAATTCGAGATTCAGAAGGATAGTAAGTTGGGCCATCTCATTTTCAATGGTAACTGGATTCAAGATAACCTGAGACTTCATAAGGAGTTGAATTGTTTGTTGGAAAACCTTGAAAAGCCATCTAGCAAAGAGGATAGAATATTGTTTAAAAATATAAAAGTTGTTAACCTGAAGGGTGTTTGGAATGAAACCATATCTAAAGGAATCTCTAAGCCAATTTTTGTATGGATTTGGAAGTTCAGAGTTCCAGACAGATTTCTCATTCACGCATGGAAAGTGGGACATGCTAAGCTCCTGACCACTAATTATGCTAAGAGAATTGGTATTAGCACTCCTTCTTGTTGTTTCTTTTATAGAGATAATGAGGAGGATCATATTCACTACATGTTTACCTATCCTTATTCAGTTCGGGTTCAGAAGGAGGCAAGTAAATTTGGACTCCGGATTAGTCCTAGCAATATGGATGATCTGGCTTTTTGCAGTGATAGGAAGAGTCATCTCATTGTGATGTGTGTTTTGTACTGGATGTGGGGTGAAAGAAATGCTCAGGTTCATATTTAGAAGGAGAGGAGCTATAGTAAATTGTGTGAGCTGATATAGCAGGACATTTATAGACTTAAAAATGACTAATTCCTTCTCATGTCAGCTGGAGATGTTCTTGGAGTTCTTTTCTCCTTCTCCCTTTGAGGTTCTCTTCCTTTAGTTGAGGATTTTTCTCTCTTACTCCTGGTGTATAGCTTTCTCTTTCTTTGTAAATTTCATTATAATTACAAAAACACAAAAATAGTAATATGAGAGCTTGGTTACCAAAAAAAAGACATTTTACACTTTTGCAATTAGAAGTATATATAGGCATTAAAAGCTATTATAATAGAATCCATGCATCTTTCTGATCAACTTTCATATATAAATTACTATCATTAGACCTTCTTATGAATTTCTATAATTTTAAGAAATTTAATTGATTCTGGCTAATGGGAACTTGCCACCTAGGCAATGAGCCCAAGTCCCTAGCCTTGCCATTTTGGATGGACTAAACCAATATTCTCACACCAACTTGGCTCAGCTCACTTGTGTGGACACACGCTTAGACAGAGTGAAAATAAGGGAAAAGGACCAAGGAGTCCTTACATGTACTAAAGAGAAATTGGGGCACAGGGGTAAAATCCCTAGATGTCTTCTTCAACCTCTACTCATCTGGCACAAGCGGATGGTCAGGTTGCTGATTGACTATGAGATCCAAGACCGCTCAATGATCAACTAGGCTACCAAGACCTTCGCCACACTTCCATGATCTTATTGGTGGTTCCAATTGTTTTGGTGTTGGTCGGAGTTGATGGGATGACAAGAAGGGGTCTTCCATGATGATCTAGAGAGGGTCAGAGGTTAAGGGGATTCTAGATGAGAACTTGAGGCTAGGTAAATGAGTCTAAGATCGCGTAGAGCCAAATGAGTGCAATGGTGATGTTGCATTGGATGCACATACCTTTATATAGCCATGGGGTCAACGGGTCAGTTCTCATCATGCCAGTGATTTGGGAAATTCTTCTAGAGTTCTCTAACTAAGTTAGGCAAAACCTCAGGTAGGTAGGTTTGCATTGATCTCATGAATCTGATGGACAACTTTCTAGGATTGCTCAATCGTTGACAAGGGAGAGAAGAGCCAGGGAAAAAGTTGCCTTACTATAGTGATTTGCCTATTTTGTGAGGTAGAAGATGACTTGGTTATCGTCGAATCCTGATCTAGTGGTTGTTATGCCACATGAAAATTAAAAGTGTTAATTTTATTTACAATTGATTTGTGATAGTTAACGTATATTTTCCATCATCCATTCACTTTATGGTTTTTAGAAAAATACATATCTCTCTTTCATTTTATCCTTTTAATTCCAAATTTGAATAAAAGTTTTTTATAACTTTTTAAACGTGTGAGCGAGATGTGTGACCAAAATACTTAACTTAAAAGTGTTTGTCTTCCCTTTGTATGTCATTATTTAAGGCATAAAATCAATTCATTTCTGATTCCTACTTTCCCATATTTCCCATTTTGATTACTTTTCTTATTAAAAGCAATGTGGAAACAAAACCAAACCATTAGTTGCCTTCGACACCACTTTTCTAGAAAACTCCACATAATTATATATGTAGAATATTAACTTTCCATTAGTATTGGTAATTCTTTTAATATTGGTTGTTGTCTCCTTCTTTTCCTCACATTTATTATTGAATTATAGAAAATAGTGAAATCATTGCAAAAAGGGAAATTTCAAATTAAATCCATATTTTTAAAACAAATCACACTAAGTTTTCACATATCCTTCTCATCCAAATATTTGCACCTCAAATATATAAATACATGTTAAAAACCATGTTGTTACATCCTTTCCCTCTTATAGGAATTTTGTCCTCAAAATTTGACTAATCACACAAAAGGTTCACAATTAGACTTTTCCATGTCTACCTTTAGCTCCCATGATGCTTCATCCTCACCATGGTGTTTCTAAAGAACCTTTGCCATCTAAAATTTAAAACCACTTTATTATTATAGTGACGCCCCGTTCCACACAAGAGTGAGATTACTCAAAACAAAACACAAAACTAATACGAATCAACCAAGTTACCAGATAACACAGAAAATTAAAATTGATTTCACATAAGCACAAAAGCTGAAACTTATTACATATGAGTCCACATGAAGCCACATGTATTACATATCTCATGCCAAAATATTTACACATATCATTGTTCACTGGCTAACTTGCCACAACCTATTACAAGAGATAATTTTGTTTATATATATATATATATACATGCCAGATCTATACAGAAATTGCCTACTTCCAAAACCTTGTATCGATATAAAAAACTACCAAAAACCACCCCAAGGACCTGATAGTATAGGGACGATACATGGGACTCTACTACAAAACCACTAGAAGCGTGTCCAACCTTTAACAACTACTGCACCTCTTGATACTCAGCCTCAACCACACAATCTCTACCACATCATGCACAACCACCTAAAAGATGTGGAAACCCATGGGGTGAGACCAAACATCCCAGTGAGAGATACAACTCTTCACCGCAACTATTATAATCATGAATAAACTTAAAGCATCAAGATAACATACATCATTGGGTTGAGCAGATTCAGCTAAATGATATGAATAAAGCAGTTACCATTATTTAAGAAAATAAGGCATCTACAATTGAGTATTAGAACATCTCATATTTTAAGAAGGAATATGAAGAACATTAATAATATTTGGTTTTCCTTACCACATTATAATTCAAGAAATTAGTACAAAAGATAAGGAAATGGGTCATCCAATGTGAAGCTTATTTTGACCCTAAACAAATATACCACACGATTGTATTGTGTCTTATATTTTACCTAAGGATTTGAGGTGTACCACTCAAATCTAACTGACCACTGCAAAGTCAAAATTAGTATCATACAAGATGAATGGAAGAGTCGTAATCCATGATCTTATCCTGCACAACTCAGTCAATTTGAGTCTACACCATAGTGACATATAGTCAAACTACAAAAACAACAACTGATAGTCACATCTATAGTCATGTAGAGACAACAACTCATAGTCAAGTTTATGGTCCTATAAAACACCTAGCCTGCCTTGGTACAAGCCACGGTGCTAGAAAATAGGGTATGTAACCCAATCACTGATGTACAACTACAACTGTCCTCTATCACATCATATCACATGTTCATCAATGAGACCCAATTGTAGTCATTCTCAAAACACTTGGGATCAAGATGTCAAGGACATGTGGTCACTTGCACCTTGCATACTCAACAGTATGCGCTATGGGTTTCCCTTGGGAATGCTCATTTCACCATCTAGCAACGTACTAATGCTAAAGAAGGATCTATGGCATAGGGAACTGAGAGAGAAGGTAGCTTGAAGATGGAACGTGGATCTCAAACTGGCAGCCTTGGGGCGATGGATGAAAGATGGGAGTGCTCTGGAACTGGAGAGGCAGCCTTTGGGCGTCCGAGAGTTCTCTCCCTTGAGGACCCCTTTGGATCTTATTTATAGGCTTAAGTGGAGCCCAAACGGTCTTGAACCCGTTTGGGTGCTGAACACGTTTGGCCGCTGAACCCGTTTGGTCCTTGAACCCGTTTGGGCGCTGAACTCGTTTGAGCGATGGACCCGTTTGAGCATTGGACTCGTTTGGGCGCCGAACTCGTTTGGGCGCTGAACTCGTTTGAGCGCTGGACCTGTTTGAGCGCTGGACCCGTTTGAGCACTGGACTCGTTTGGGCGCCGAACTTGTTTGGGTGCTGGACCCGTTTGGTTGCTAAACATGTTTGGGCGCTGAACTCGTTTGAGCGCTGGACCCGTTTGAGCACTGGACTCGTTTGGGCGCTGGACCCTTTTGGGCGCTGAACTCATTTGGGCGCTGGACCCGTTTGGGCGCCGAACTCGTTTGGGCTTATGCGGTCTCGGGACCGTTTAGAGTTCATGCGGTCTTGAGACCGTTTAGTCTTAAACGGTCTTGGGACCGTTTGGCCTTAAACGGTCTTGGGACCGTTTGGCCTTAAACGGTCTTGGGACCGTTTGGGGTTTTTGTAATTTTTTGTGTTTTTCTACAAGGAAAAAGAAGAGAAAAGTTAATCTATTGGTGTGTCAGCAATAAGGTAAAGATTTAATGATCCTTTCTAATTTATTTAAGAAAGAGTATGGAAAATAAGGGGAAAACTAATAAAATAGCATCACAAAATGAGAGGTTATCACCCCCCCTAACTTAGAGTCTAGCTTGTCCTCAAGTTAGATAGAGCTAAGGCATGCAGTGGCGAGGCGATTTTATTTAGTTAGGGTTTTCATGCTTTTGTTTCACTTCTATATCTGACTCTCCACAAGGTCTATATTAAGGCAGAAATAAGCCGAGCTTTCAAGGACGAGAGGGGTATCAGGAAACTTCCGAATTAAGAAGTCTTGCAAGCGGACCACACAATAAGTGCATGTTGAAAAACTCTAAGAACAGCTTTTCTCTCTTCAAATAAAAGAGGCTTCGCCGCCCAAAATAAATTCCAAAAGTAATCCCCAAATCCCAAACATGTGAGTTTTTCGAATAAAAGCCAGAGTGTTTAATAAAAACATGAGAGTTGTGCCATGCATAAGGACTTATAAGAAGAGCCAATAAAGGTTTCACCCGGCCGGTACATTCAACTGCCCTCATAAAGGCAGATGTGTCGTGCCCGGTAGTGGGACCCTAAGGTTTCTAAATATAAGAGAAGGCTAATAAAGAGCTCACCCGGCCGGTACATTCAGCTGTCCTCATGAAGGAAGATGTGTCGTGCCCGGTAGTGGGTCTCTAAAAAGCATAGACAAGCCCTCTCCCACAAAAAGGGAGAGTTACACTTTAAGCCTTTAGCCAACCCTCATACCCACGCTAGTTACCGGTAGGTTCCTCAGAGATATATAAAGCTGATTAGAGTCAACAACATGCATAGAATAAAAAGTGGTCCCAATGCAAGCTACGGGATACGGAAGGAACTTGAGACCCATGCATCTCTCAAAAACCTGAAAGAGTCAAGGCAAGCAATAAGATTCGATAAGATTTGAGGAGAACTCAGGTTGAGAATTAAAACAAGAGTATGGAAACCCTAACTAAATAAAATCGCCTTGCCACTGCATGCCTTAGCTCTATCTAACTTGAGGACAAGCTAGACTCTAAGTTAGGGGGGGTGATAACCTCTCATTTTGTGATGCTATTTTATTAGTTTTCCCCTTGTTTTCCATACTCTTTCTTAAATAAATTAGAAAGGATCATTAAATCTTTACCTTATTGCTGACACACCGATAGATTAACTTTTCTCTTCTTTTTCCTTGCAGAAAAACACAAAAAAATTACAAAAACCCCAAACGGTCCCAAGACCGTTTAAGGCCAAACGGTCCCAAGATCGTTTAAGGCAATTTTTGATGGAGTTTTGCAACGCCACTAAAAATCCTAGAGATGATGAATCTCTAGGTTTAGCCTTGCTTGTACTATGGTAAGATCTCCACCCACGTGTGCTAGGACACGTGGAAGTCTTATCGTAGTATAGTTTAAGGGTCGAATCCTCGGGACAACGGTCTTGATTAGAATTAATCAAGATGGAA
The DNA here is from genome assembly GCA_963693085.1 of Alisma plantago-aquatica. Classification (NCBI taxonomy): domain Eukaryota; kingdom Viridiplantae; phylum Streptophyta; class Magnoliopsida; order Alismatales; family Alismataceae; genus Alisma; species Alisma plantago-aquatica. Next base: position 225,064,306 of record OY856413.1, read on the forward strand.
AACGTTTTAGTCGTACCTAATTACTTAACGGTTGACATTTAGATCGAAAGTTTGATTTGGTTGTTTAAACTAAGTGATGAGGAAAGTAAAAGCAAGAAAGTAGAAATTAGGGTAGTAAACAATGATTAAAAACCACTAGGATGTTATCGGGTTTCACGCCACTACACATGGATCAAAACATGCAACATAATAAAACAACCTGCAAAGATATTCTAATCAGCTAGTATCTTGTATACTTAGTTTCTTTTCGGATAACTAACTACGAGAAGTGTGGAGTGTTGCAATGCCAGCCATCCCATAATGAATGGTCACTTGCTTTGCATTACTTCTTCATGAAGTGTGTTCCTCGACCTTGCCAAGGTTGCACTTTCATACGTCAACTGATTCCATTTCATAGTATGAAAGTGCAACGATGGGAGTGAGTTTACTCCACTCATGAAATCGCTCCTAGATACCGAAACAGACGTATGGTGATTATATACATCCAGAACCAACTTTCAATCGATATTCAGATCTAAGGGTACAAACGTAGACAATTCATATCGAAAGACAATAGGTAATACAAGTTGATGATCAAGCAACAAGCATTCATTTAACGATTGATGTTGAACTGAAAAGGAGAGTATCTCTATTGCAAACAGTTGAATTACATTGCATGAAATGAAAACATGGGTAGCAGGGCTACTCCCCACACCCTAGTGAATGAGACTACTCGCTCATATCAAGGACAAAGAAGGAGGCGAGAAGAGAGAGAAAGAATGTCATCTCCACGGAGGAGGGAAGGATGAACCCTTGGTGAAGGGAGTAATGATCTTCGCACTTCGTGGATGCTTTGATGATGGATCTTCTCTTCCCACCTTCTTTGTTGTTGAGAGAGATGGTAGCTTGAAGATGGAACGTGGATCTCAAACTGGCAGCCTTGGGGCGATGGATGAAAGATGGGAGTGCTCTGGAACTGGAGAGGCAACCTTTGGGCGTCCGAGAGTTCTCTCCCTTGAGGACCCCTTTGGATCTTATTTATAGGCTTAAGTGGAGCCCAAACGGTCTTGAACCCGTTTGGGTGTTGAACACGTTTGGCCGCTGAACCCGTTTGGTCCTTGAACCCGTTTGGGCGCTGAACTCGTTTGAGCGCTGGACCCGTTTGAGCACTGGACTCGTTTGGGCACCGAACTCGTTTGGGCGCTGAACTCGTTTGAGCGTTGGACCCGTTTGAGCGCTAGACCCGTTTGAGCAATGGACCCATTTGGGTGCCGAACTCGTTTGGGCACCGAACTCGTTTGGGCGCTGGACCTGTTTGGTTGCTGAACACGTTTGGGCGCTGAACTCGTTTGAGCGCTTGACCCGTTTGAGCACTGGACTCGTTTGGGCGTTGGACCCGTTTGGGCGCTGAACTCGTTTGGGCGCTGGACCCGTTTGGGCGCTGAACTCGTTTGGGCTTATGTGGTCTCAGGACCATTTAGAGTTCATGCGGTCTTGGGACCGTTTAGCCTTAAACGGTCTTGGGACCGTTTGGGGTTTTTGTAATTTTTGTGTTTTTCTGCAAGGAAAAAGAAGAGAAAAGTTAATCTATTGGTGTGTCAGCAATAAGGTAAAGATTTAATGATCCTTTCTAATTTATTTAAGAAAGATTATGGAAAACAAGGGGAAAACTAATAAAATAGCATCACAAAGTGAGAGGTTATCAGGAACCTACATGATTAGGGTTTCACTTGATTAGTTAAGCCAATCAGATATCTTTGAACATCAATAATGTTACAACATATGAACCCTAAATAGATTCTAGAAAAATAAGGGTATGTTACAACTCCAAAAGATACAAAACGTATGAAGTAAGAACTTTTCACGTCATCACATGATATCGCTGCCTTATAAGTCCATCAACATCATCTCATTACTAGGATATTTCAATCCCTCATCAAAACACTGGAGGATATCACCTCACACTAGGAATCGAGCCTCTACCAAGCCATAGGACCCAAATACATAATTCTTGTGTCACATCATCATGTCCCATCATACCTCATAAAGGCTAACAATTATTACCCTATGTCATACAAGTATCACCAGAGCATTCACCTGCATGGTTAGGATCATACAAGTAGGATACAGAAAATCTCATTACAATGCTAGTTACTTCAAGCAAGTTAAAAAAGTAAACCATACACTTGGGATTAGGGTTTACATCTCAACACTACCATCAAACCCTAGGTATCTCATCTTTCCACATTCATGGAACATATAGGTTAACCATCATCACACTATGTAATCACATAAGAGCACTATGTATTCAAGGATCACCTTTGTTTGAACAAAACATCAGGTCACAAAACCAAACGATCAAAGAGAACAACTCCACCCATCACGGTCTAACACATCACCCAAGGTCAGCGACCAAGACCAGCAACCATAACTATCAAAACATGTCAAACAGTTGAAGGAACTCAGCCCATTCAGTGACTGAAGCACCACCTAAACCAAACAGTCAAAGGGAAGTCTACATCACCTGCGGTCGAAGAGAAATTATTACTTCCATAGGTCGAAGAGGACCAACACTTTTATGAGACCGAAGAAGAAAAGTTATCCAAGCGACTAAAACTAAAGAGAATCATCTCATCAACCAAACATCACAACCAAATTATCAACAACTTGATATACATCATGAAGAACATCTTAGATAGAAAACCACTCATATAGCATGACCAAAACAGGTATTATCATCTTAAAGTTGAAAACTAAAAGGAGGGAAACATTAAGGCACATGCTAGAAACCGTAGAGCTCCAATCATCAACACATAAAAGATCAAATCAAGATAAGGGAAAGATAACCATACATTCAACACATGCTTGGAGAACAAAAAACCTCCTTCATATCAAGATAAATGAAACATTATCAAAGAGATCAAAAACCAACATTTTAGGGTATGCATGCAAGCACCAACCTATCACCGTCCATCAAACTTCAGGAACAAGAACTAGGGTTTAGGAAAAAGAGCTAATTTAAGCAAGATTACTTTAGATATTTAAATCCTGGATCAAGATATCATTATTAAAAACATGTATTACGTTTTAGGAAAAAGAATATAGTTTTGCATGTAGAGATTAAGGTGCAACAATAGTAGGGAGAAAGTTATATAACCTGCATTAGATGATGATTGCACCACCTCCAAGCAAGAAGCTCCAAAGATAAGAGAAAATCCTAGGTTTAATCTCCTCCAGGATCAAGCTAGTCACGACCTCAAAAGATAATAGAAATCCCTAGGTTAAAGGGTAAGAAACAGAACCAAAACCTCAAGGATGATAAGAATAAAAAGGGAGAGAAAGGGAGAAGAGTTCCTCCACTCAACTTGGACACTACCTTGGAGAACCAAGGATTCAGCCAAAGAAAGAGGAGTACCTCCACTCTAAGACAAGAATCACCATGGAAGCTCCATGAATTTGGATGAGAGAAGAAGAAAGAGGTAGGGTTTTGCAAGAAAAAGAAATTAAGAGGTTGGATCACTTACCAAGGATCAAAGGACCTCCAAAGATTACGAAGGAAGAGTAGCTCCAAGCTTGGATCACCACATGCAAAGAATCTCGACGACCAAGCACTAAGGATGAGCTTCTTCTCCACCAAGCACACAAGGTCCAAACTCAAGGAAAGAGAGAGAGAGAAATAGGGTGAAAAAGGATCATATGCATGAAAGAAGAGGGGTACATATACCCAAGGGTGAGAGATAACAAAGAGGTTAGATGTCATGCACATAAGTACCACTTTTCCACCAAAGAAAAAACATGCACCCACTAAAACCATGTAAACCACTAAGGTCGTGAAAAAAACGTCCAGTGACCTCATTGGGTCCTACATGACCATCGGTCAAAGGGAACACAAACCATAAGGGCTCATGGTCACAGAAAAACCAAGCGACTCAAGACACCCCCTGACAACCATAAACCCCTAACAAGGATTTTCTCCCAAAATCCTACGTGAAAAGAGATGGGTGCTTCCTAGGCATCTCTTCCTCAAACTTCCATGTGGATTCCTCCACGCCACAGTTATGCCACAAAACCTTATCCAATGTGATATCCTTCTTCTTCAACTTCTTGATCCTTCTATCTCGGATCAACACAGGACGCTCCACATAAGATACATCCTCATCCAACTCAACTTCTACGGGATGCAAAACTAGCTCAGTGTCAGGGTGACACTTCCTCAACATCAAAACATGGAACACTAGATGCAACTTGTGCAACTTAGGTGGCATCTCCAACTTATAGGCCACCTTTCCAATATGTGCCACTACAAGGTAAGGTTCCATATATCTAGCAGCCAACTTACCATTCTTCCCATACCTCAAAACACCTTTCTAAGGAGAGACCTTGAGGTACACTCTATTGCCCACTTGCAACTCTAAACTCATATGACGATTATCTTCATATGACTTCTGCCTATCCTAGGTTGCCTTCAACTATTGATGTATCATCTTTATCTTCTTTGTGTTTTGTTGTAAAAGGTCAGGATGCAAAAGTTGATACTTCCCCAATCTCATACCAACAAAAAGGAGATCTGCATCATCTCCCATATAATGCTTCACTAATTAAATAATGGTCTATACCGTCAGTTTTTTTAAGCATGTAGCGTAACTTTTTAACTGACGCCTAAGTGGTCATCGCTATAGAATTTTCTCTATAGGGTCGGTTTTTTTACCAAAGAAAATCGACCTTATAAAGTAAAAACTGACCCAAGAGGCTATAAAAAACCTGACCCAAGCGAGAAAGAATAGGCTGCAAGGTCGGTTATTCCTAAAAAATCGACCCTAGATGTTACACCCCGATCTCACAATTTCCTCAAATCATGAGATTAGGGCGTAAGATAGGATTTATATTTAACACAAAGAACACCCTTAACTTTTTCTTTTCTTTTAAACTCTTGTTTCATCGCATTGAACCACATAACATCTTAACAAGGAATCTAAACATTTCTTCTACTAATCAGACTTTAATAGAAAAGATACATGTATAAACATTCATAATGTCTCTCACTCATTATGCATATGAAACTAGCTAATTAGCATACATATCAAAGAGAAACAACATTACACATCGTATTTACAACTCTCTCTCTTATCTCTTACTGAGGACCTAGAGTGACAAGGACCGACTGACTCAACTAATCTCGTACTTGACTCCTGTGGCAGGTCTACACTGATGCTCTGATCATCTTCAAGTCCACGTGATTAACCCTAAAATGTTTGAATAGAGGGGTGAGCCTACTCGCTCAGTGAATGAGTACTTCATGGAAACAGACTAATGCACTAATGTTATTACAGATATAATTTAAATAAACGATATGAAATTTAACAACAATAAATACTACACTGAGCAGTTCTAAAACAATGTAATTGAAATAACACAGAATGTAAATATTGCATCCAAAGAATAACTACTAGGAGACTATGCTCTAGTCTTCCTTAACTCTTTCATATATAAAGAACTCTGTGAACCTATATGATCATATTTTAGATTATGCCCTAATCATATGCAGTGTAATCTGCATATAAAGATCCGTAACAAGTTCATGCTACGACCCCACCGTACAAGACTTAGCGACACACCCGGGAAATGCTAAGTCTGACTCCAGCCCTGCTCTGCCACAGGACTCCAGACTCATCGGCCTCCAGGCTCATCGGCCTCATTGCACTACTCAGAGTGCTCCAGACTCCTCCTTTAACCTGAGTACACCGGCGGAGAGTCTAACAGGGTTACCTTCGTGACACAAGCACGAATGGTGTTAGATAACCGTGTTTTCTTTTTCCCCAGTGCCATCGTGACACAAGCACGATTGTTGTTAGACACTGTCTCTCTTTCCTCGTTTGTCCGTGACACAAGCACGGATGATGTTGCAACACGAGTTTCACCCCTAAGTAACAGACCTTCCTTTAGGGGTTCTACGGTGTTAGGGCACCTAGGTCTATTAATTAATTAAAATGTAAATATCATAGCTCATGTATACAACATATACCATGTCTCAGTAACATCCCTTTCTAGGGCATGTCATATCTCATCACCTGCAATTTACGAGATATGTATTGAAATATAAGAAGCCCTGCATTATGTAAATATCATTTCAGAGAGAACAAGCATATAAAGTTAAATGCACTAGAAACATACAACTCAACAATTAAGCATCACCACATCTCATATCGAGACCTTTCATATTACCATAGCATGATTCATTGAACACCCTATCCTTAGGGTTTCATTTGTCTTATTCATTCATCACATGCCAACACCCTGCTCTTAGGGTTTCATTCGCCTCATTCACCTTTTCACATGGCTCTCATAATGATTTCATAGGATATAAGCATTCACTAAATAAAGAGTGTTTCCAACAATTCATATGCAATCAATATAGACATGAAACCATGGAAATTTAACTAAATTTAGGTTTTTCATATCATTCACTGCGATATCATGTATCCAGAATAAGATTCAATTAAGATAACCCACGAGGTACATCCTAACCACTTATAGGATTACTAGTCTTTTTCAATAAGGTTGAAACACTAGTGATGTCTCAATTAGGTTAAACCCTAATTACCTCATTTGATATAAATCTAAAAAAGCATTCTCACTAGGAAGTGTTGTATACGTTTCTGATATGAATCTACCATTTAGGAGTCATTCAAACAGAGAAGTAATCCACATCATATCAATTTGCAACAATCTTAAATCAAACAGACATTTCAGGTTTTAGAATCACATACTAAGCAATTAGGGATTTGGATGCTATAATCAAATTCGTGCATTACACTGTTTAGAGGAAGAACCCACTCACCCTAAGGTGTGAAAACACCTCACAACTGCAGCTCAACTCAGGGAATATCGAATTCCTATCAAATTCCTAGCAAATCTCCCAATTCTTCTTCCATTCAACTCGGAAACCTTGAAAATGAGGGATTATGAAGAAGGGGTGAGAAAAGAGGGAATTTCGACATCATCTTGGATCAAATCAGAGCATGGACAGAATCTTGACATGATAGAGAAGATCCACCATAAAAGTCTATGCAAAGAATCCAAACTTACTTGATTTCACCCTTCTTGGAATCGCAAAACCCTAATTCAGCAATTCCCCCACTTTTTCCACTCAAGCCCTAACTCTCCCTCTCTCTCTAGGTTTTCATTTCTCTGGAGTGAATGACGAAGAATGAGAGCTGTGTGTGTGTGTGGTTGCTCATATTAGTCAATTGAGCTGCTTGGGTCAATTGCATATTGACCCAACACTCAACTTTAATTATATAGGCTGAATATTCAGTTATACAAAAGTTACTGTAATTCGTTTATTTCAGAGATCAAACATTCTCCAAAAATTATGGGAATTTATCAAGTTGTTTATAATTTATATATAAAGCTTCAGCTAAAATTTGAGATCATTCGGAGTTACCAATAAATAATTAAAAATAGAACAGTGCACTGCTATATTGCAGTCTGCAGAATATTCGGCCGAGTTTGTCCTGCACAAACTCGACCGACACCCTTACTGTAGGGATTCAAAAGTCATCCACAAATTATGCCAATTTAATAGAGTTTCTAAAACTGTGTTTTTCAGGCACAGTTAAAATTTGAGATCAATTGGATATACCAATAAAAAGATAAAATTCAATTACCACACTGCTGTATAATTCTGGAAATGTGATCGGTCGAGTTTGAAACTCGGCCGATAAACAGGTTAGAGCATTCTTCAAAAATTCTGATATTTTCCAATGTTGTTCACATTTTATATATCCAAATCATATCCAAATTTGAAGTAAATCAGAGTTACATATAAAATACTAAAAATCATTTAATGAGACATTCTACTTATCAAATTTTGTATTCATGCATCATTAAAACCCTATTTTGGGCCGATTAGGGTTTATGTTTCTCAAACCCTAATTCTCAAGACAAAAGAATATTTAGACTTCTTATCATAGTTAAAACATCCTAATTGTTTTATCGTCATTAATTAGATTTCAAGAATGATTATTCCAATTAATCTTCGCAATTGTCTAGGTAAACCCTAGTTTACCAATTAAGCTCAGATGGGGTCGTAACAGCTCTCCCCCCCTTATGATGTTTCGTCCTCGAAACATAATCCTACAAGAAAGATACATTCAAGGTTATTCTAAGCTTCTAAAACCTTCCATATCATTATATTCTTATATTTCATACCTAAATGTAGTTTTCAACATTAGATCTTTTAATTCTTTACTAAATCACAACATATTTCAAATAGTTCTCAATGATATCAAGCAAATGCTTTATGCCACAGTCAAACATAGAATGCAAAGATAAACCACCACGCTTTCGCTGCGCAACTCTGATACAACTATCTCAACTTATGCGGCTCAGAAAGTTCTATTGTTCTGTATCACCTTTAAGTGACAAAAGCGAGTTCACCATGCTGTTTTAAACTTTAATAACATGCTACTCGGATAGCAAAACAGTCTTAAATTAAAAGACTGGATTCAACAGTCAATTGTACAATACTACTCTTGGCATCCCCATTGGGTCATGGATGCATGAGGTGAAACATTACCACCTCATTTCATACTATCATGTTTCGATCCTGGGACCTGTGGGTTATGGGCCCACACACAATTCAAAGTGTAACCATCGTATTATATCATTTTAGGGTTTCAACAATAGTAATAATGTAATCCACAATTGTATCAGTCATTCAAGCATTAATCATACTCAATTACCATCACTCAGTTATATTAGAGCTAGGTATAACAAGCTACACCTCATTAGGGTTACTTGTCCAGACAATCTGATTATCACCCCTTTCTATTAATATGAGTGAATAAGTATGACTACCTTGTTCAGGGTATCTCTCCATGTGTTCTGACATCATCCAAACCGTATCACCATATCACAAATACACAATAGTAAGATGCATATCAGGTATGAATTACTACAACTATCATACGCCTTTAATTTAACATATAGCTTGCACAAATACACTGAAATCATATGTAGAACCAACTTTCATACCTTAATATGCCTTCAACAATTCATACATGTAAAAACAAATTCACATATTACACAAAGCTAGTGTTTTCCCATATCTCTCTGCTCATTCATTACTTCTTTACTTTTTGCTACCTATCCTTTTCATATGATTACATACAATAAACATCATTAACATAGAATCATTTAAGATAGGAATAGATTATTCATCATTCTTGCTATCACACAAGAATTTATTTCTTATCGCACTTCATCATACTGTATGTCACTATTACATTCACTAGATGACCCCACCAAGGTAGTTATGCACCATATATGATTCATTTTCTCTTATCATTTCATTCCCATCTTGCTCTCATTAAGGAATATATGAAAGAGAAGATGATTTTAAGACTTGGAATTCTTGTATTCAAACATTCCCTTAATACATTCTCGTATGCAGATTTACTTAGTTATCAACAGAGATATTTGATTAATTAGCACTTGTTTGAATCTCACAACCTCTTTATTTTATAACATCTCCATCATATTTCAAACCCTTTCTTACGTTTCATAGTCCTCTTACTATATACTATTCTTTAACCCGTCATCTTTAATTCTAAATTTTTCTCTTATGACCATGTTGCTTATTCATATGTATGGTCATGTATACCATGTTGCACATATTTCCACCTTTATCTTTATACTATTGTGAAGTTAACATTCTAAATTAATAGTCCTTCTATTAGTTTTTACTCATGTTGAATACATTACATATTCTTCATTTTTACATCAAGTGGATCATGCATGGGTCAAACATAGTTTCTCTTTCAATCAAGTTTTTCTCTTCTAAATACAGTCCACCTTTGTATGACTTATTCATTCATTAAACTACACCTATGTTCTTTGCTTAGAAACTAGTTTGTTGTTCTAGTCTTATGAATTACATTATCATATGATCCTTTTTACTTTTATGGACCTATTGAAATCTCACTCTATTCTTCTACTTAGCCTTTGCTTTAGAGTTCATAAAAGCATTATACGCTATTATATGATTCATTCTTCATGATTGATTCTTGTTATCTTGAACCATACATACATACATTTCACATATCTTTTCTATATTTCATATGTATAGTTCATGCAAAATTAACCAATAAACTGATTATGAGCTTCATATCATGTTCTATTATTCCCAATTAAGGGTTTCACATTTGAGACCCCAAAGTTGAACCTCAGATATCAGTTTCAACTAATTCTTAGTTGTTCTGATCTTGCCCATATGTTTCAACATCTTACTGTATGTACATTCTTACTCTGATGTGGGTCTAATTATTCCAATTCTATTCTTATTATGCTATTGATAGGATTCATTAGATCCTAGTAACGCATCCTGCCAACCGGACCAGGCCAAACCTGAAGTCCTGAAGCCAAGAACTACAAAGGATTACATTCTTCCTGAACTGCCACTCACAGCTCAGAAACTCGGCCGATTGGTCAGAAACTCGGCCGATTGCTTCACAACTCGGCCGATCCGCTTGAAACTCGGCCGATCAACTTGCCGCTTGATTTCCTGAAAAAGGAACTCGGCCGAATTACATACAACTCGGCCGATCAGTTTGCTGTTCAATTTCCTATTAAGGAAACTCGACCGAATCGCGTACAGACTGAAAACCTAAGTAGAGCTGCTGATGTCAATTTCACTCGAATCAGCGGGCAAAACCATAGAAACAAAAACTCATTCAAAGGTCAATTCTAGTCTACTTGTTACCAAGAATGAAATCAATAAATGCTACAATTGCATAGTGTACAACAGATATTAAAGACCCATATTTCAAAGTATTGAATATTTCAATTCAAACATATAAGAGCATTTCTATACATTTCCAACAAAAACAACATTATGAAATGTAAGTTCTATCTCCTTTTACATTTATGCTCTTAATTCTTGTTTCTTTTCTCGTTTTCTAACCCTAACATTTCTAGGGTTCCTCTCTAGCCCATTCTTCCACTGTATACCTGGCCAGGGTATACGTGAGAGAATAGACAGAGTAGCTTGTACTGGCTGATCCAAGTACTCAGATATCGGGCCAGGATATCCAAATACTCAAATCCCCAAAGCTAACATCAAACATCTCCTATCTGCCACACATAGGACTCTAACTTACTAACTTAATGGTCCTTGACAACTCACCCTAAGCTCTGATACCAAGCTGTTACACCCCGATCTTACAATTTCCTCAAATCATGAGATTAGGGCGTAAGATAGGATTTATATTTAACACAAAGAACACCCTTAACTTTTTCTTTTCTTTTAAACTCTTGTTTCATCGCATTGAACCACATAACATCTTAACAAGGAATCTGAACATTTCTTCTACTAATCAGACTTTAATAGAAAAGATACATGTATAAACATTCATAATGTCTCTCACTCATTATGCATATGAAACTAGCTAATTAGCATACATATCAAAGAGAAACAACATTACACATCGTATTTACAACTCTCTCTCTTATCTCTTACTGAGGACCTAGAGTGACAAGGACCGACTGACTCAACTAATCTCGTACTTGACTCCTGTGGCAGGTCTACACTGATGCTCTAATCATCTTCAAGTCCACGCGATTAACCCTAAAATGTTTGAGTAGAGGGGTGAGCCTACTCGCTCATTGAATGAGTACTTCATGGAAACAGACTAATGCACTAATGTGATTACAGATATAATTTAAATAAACGATATGAAATTTAACAACAATAAATACTACACTGAGCAGTTCTAAAACAATGTAATTGAAATAACAAAGAATGTAAATATTGCATCCAAAGAATAACTACTAGGAGACTATGCTCTAGTCTTCCTTAACTCTTTCATATATAAAGAACTCTGTGAACCTATATGATCATATTTTAGATTATGCCCTAATCATATGCAGTGTACTATGCATATAAAGATCCGTAACAAGTTCATGCTACGACCCCACCGTACAAGACTTAGTGACACACCCGGGAAATGCTAAGTCTGACTCCATCCCTGCTCTGCCACAGGACTCCAGGCTCATCGGCCTCATTGCACTACTCAGAGTGCTCCAGACTCCTCCTTTAACCTGAGTACACCGGCGGAGAGTCTAACAGGGTTACCTTCGTGACACAAGCACGAATGGTGTTAGATAACCGTGTTTTCTTTTTCCCCAGTGCCATCGTGACACAAGCACGATTGTTGTTAGACACTGCCTCTCTTTCCTTGTTTGTCCGTGACACAAGCATGGATGATGTTGCAACACGAGTTTCACCCCTAAGTAACAGACCTTCCTTTAGGGGTTCTACGGTGTTAGGGCACCTAGGTCTATTAATTAATTAACATGTAAATATCATAGCTCATGTATTCAACATATACCATGTCTCAGTAACATCCCTTTCTAGGGCATGTCATATCTCATCACCTGCAATTTACGAGATATGTATTGAAATATAAGAAGCCCTGCAGTATGTAAATATCATTTCAGAGAGAACAAGCATATAAAGTTAAATGCACTAGAAACATACAACTCAACAATTAAGCATCACCACATCTCATATCGAGACCTTTCATATTACCATATCATGATTCATTGAACACCCTATCCTTAGGGTTTCATTTGCCTTATTCATTCATCACATGCCAACACCCTGCTCTTAGGGTTTCATTCGCCTCATTCACCTTTTCACATGGCTCTCATAATGATTTCATAGGATATAAGCATTCACTAAATAAAGATTGTTTCCAACAATTCATATGCAATCAATATAGACATGAAACCATGGAAATTTAACTAAATTTAGGTTTTTCATATCATTCACTGCGATATCATGTATCCATAATAAGATTCAATTAAGATAACCCACGAGGTACATCCTAACCACTTATAGGATTACTAGTCCTTTTCAATAAGGTTGAAACACTAGTGATGTCTCAATTAGGTTAAACCCTAATTACCTCATTTGATATAAATCTAAAACAGCATTCTCACTAGGAAGTGTTGTATACGTTTCTGATATGAATCTACCATTTAGGATTCATTCAAACAGAGAAGTAATCCACATCATATCAATTTACAACAATCTTAAATCAAACGGACATTTCAGGTTTTAGAATCACATACTAAGCAATTAGGGATTTGGATGCTATAATCAAATTCGTGCATTACACTGTTTAGAGGAAGAACCCACTCACCCTAAGGTGTGAAAACACCTCACAACTGCAGCTCAACTCAGGGAATCTCGAATTCCTATCAAATCCCTAGCAAATCTCCCAATTCTTCTTCCATTCAACTCGGAAACCTTGAAAATGAGGGATTATGAAGAAGGGGTGAGAAAAGAGGGAATTTCGACATCATCTTGGATCAAATCAGAGCATGGACGGAATATTGACATGAGAGAGAAGATCCACCATAAAAGTCTATGCAAAGAATCCAAACTTACTTGATTTCACCCTTCTTGGAATCGCAAAACCCTAATTCAGCAATTCCCCCACTTTCTCCACTCAAGCCCTAACTCTCCCTCTCTCTCTAGGTTTTCATTTCTCTGGAGTGAATGACGAAGAATGAGAGCTGTGTGTGTGTGTGGTTGCTCATATAAGTCAATTGAGCTGCTTGGGTCAATTGCATATTGACCCAACACTCAACTTTAATTATATAGGCTGAATATTCAGTTATACAAAAGTTACTGTAATTCGTTTATTTCAGAGATCAAACATTCTCCAACAATTATGGGAATTTATCAAGTTGTTTATAATTTATATATAAAGCTTCAGATAAAATTTGAGATCATTTGGAGTTACCAATAAATAATTAAAAATAGAATAGTGCACTGCTATATTGCAGTCTGCAGAATATTCGGCCGAGTTTGTCCTGCACAAACTCGACCGACACCCTTACTGTAGGGATTCAAAAGTCATCCAAAAATTATTCCAATTTAATAGAGTGTATAAAACTGTGTTTTTCAGGCACAGTTAAAATTTGAGATCAATTGGATATACCAATAAAAAGATAAAATTCAATTACCACACTGCTGTATAATTCTGGAAATGTGATCGGTCGAGTTTGAAACTCGGCCGATAAACAGGTCAGAGCATTCTTCAAAAATTCTGATATTTTTCAATGTTGTTCACATTTTATATATCCAAATCATATCCAAATTCGAAGTAAATCAGAGTTACATATAAAATACTAAAAATCATTTAGTGAGACATTCTACTTATCAAATTCTGTATTCATGCATCATTAAAATCCTATTTTGGGCCGATTAGGGTTTATGTTTCTCAAACCCTAATTCTCAAGACAAAAGAATATTTAGACTTCTTATCATAGTTAAAACATCCTAATTGTTTTATCGTCATTAATTAGATTTCAAGAATGATTATTCCAATTAATCTTCGCAATTGTCTAGGTAAACCCTAGTTTACCAATTAAGCTCAGATGGGGTCGTAACACTAGAAATGTCTTGTAAGGTCGGTTATTGCTAGAAAATCGATCCTATATAGCAACAGAGCCAAGAAATACGTCGAACGAGAAGGATTTTGATCGAGAAAATTGTCGATCAAGAATATACTATCTTAAGATTCTTAGATGTCTTCTAAGGTCAGTTATTTCTAAAAACCCAACCCAATAGAGTACAAAAAATGAGATTTCTAATCCCATTGCCTATAAGATCAGTTATTCCTAAAAAACTGACCCTAGAAGTTAAAAAACTGAACCTATAAAGCAAAAGAGTTCCTGTAAGGTAAATATTGCTCGGTCTAAACATTTGCCGACTGAGTGGCTTTTGGTCAAGAAAATTATTGACCAAGAAAGTACTGTCTTAACCTTCACAGAGGTCTTGTAAGGTCGGTTATTTCTTAAAAACCGATCTTATAAAGCAAAATAGGTTTGCTCGGTCAAAAAATACGTCGACTGAAAGATCTCTAAGGTCGGTTATATTTGAAAACTGACCCTAGAGATCTCTAAGGTCAGTTATTTGAAGAAAACCGACCCAATAGGGAAGTGAGTACCTGATAAGTTTGCTCGGTCGAGAAATACATTGACCGAGAGATCTCTAAGGTAGGTTATATTTGAAAATTGACCCTAGATATCTCTAAGGTCAGAGTTTTGAAGTAAACTAACCCAATAGGGAAGCGAGTACCTGATAAGTTTGTGTTGAAGCTACTAGGTCG
The DNA here is from genome assembly GCA_963693085.1 of Alisma plantago-aquatica. Lineage (NCBI taxonomy): Eukaryota > Viridiplantae > Streptophyta > Magnoliopsida > Alismatales > Alismataceae > Alisma > Alisma plantago-aquatica. Next base: position 225,079,467 of record OY856413.1, read on the forward strand.
GTTTTTTAAAAACAACTGACGCAGTAGGTCTCTAAGGTTGGTTTTTTTTAATTACCGACACTAGAAGTCACATTTTTAAAAGAAATTTTTTGCAGAACAGAAATCTTTAGACCAGAAACCTTTAGAACAGAAATCTACTTTACACTGTTCAAAACATGGAATAGAAATAGACTTGCAAATGCAATGATGCAAGCCAGAAAATGCATTCCAAATCCATTTGCTAGCTTTTATGTCCAATCCTTTTTGAAATGATGTATCAATCTCCAAACCACACACATTCATAACAACAATAATTCAAAATATTCAGTTAAGACATACTCATACACATAGCACATACTAACATTCATGCAAGTCTAAGATAAATTCATTCAGTTGAGACATAGCACATACTAAAATTCATACACATAACACATACTAACAACAATGATAGATTGCAAGTCTAAGATTATATTAAAATTTATGTCATATACAAAAGTAAATTTGATAGAGTTTCAAAATTACATACACAAATGAAGTTATGCATTCAATCCAATGTTATTGTCACTTCATTAAGAAAAGCCTCTGACCACTCTTCTTAGAATTCATTTAACTCCTCAAGTGTATAAGGCTGAGTTATAAAGATCTGCAACAGAAAATGCACATGCTAATATTTTATAAAATGATTACATCTCACTTGTAAATTAATGATGTTATTCTTTATTACCTAATCTATAGTTTGAATGTCATTTGATGATCCTTTGACAATAGCTTACATATATTTCATTACATAGTAGATACAAGCCCAATCATTATTTTTTATATGACACTACAAATAAAGAATTATACTTAATGTTAGTAAAATACTATAAATAGAGTTCAGATAAGACTATAAGGGTTGACATATAAGAATTGACATATACATTACTATAAGAGTTGTACATATATAAGACTAAGTCGTCAAAGTAGTTACCTTGATATTTTTCAAAGTCAATGTCTTTAATTTTGTGGGTATTATTCCTCTACCTTCACGAAAAGCCTTTATACCCCCTATCAATTAATTGATTATGATAGTAGTCAAAATAGAAATTCTAAGTAGAAATATCATGTTGAAGCATAACAATTGATGTGGTAGAAACTAAATTTATGTTTACTCCATAGTTGACAATTTCAATTTGTGACTCCTTGTTGTTATTTCCATTGGGTCAAGATAATAGAAAGTCATCAATTTTGGGACAACCACCACTAGTTCCCAATGTCTAGATCTGAGTAAAATGCATATGAAAACAAATATTAGAATTATAAGTCAATATTAGAATTATATTGAATAATAATAATTACTTGATGTTAAAAGGAATGAGGATAATTTCATTTCCCACACTAGAAAAATATTTAAATGTAGTACAGAAGTACTCATTCACATCCTCAATGTGTGTCTCCACTTGACTAGTGATTGAAGGAACTAAGAATCCAACATTCCTTATATCAAAGTTTGTCGTCTCTGTATATAAATGGCTGTAAAACATTTGTAATCATTTCATATATTAGAAATAAGCTAAAAATGTATATTGGAGTTTTCTACATTGATGAATCTTTACCATATCCATACTTCTAATATCAAAGTATTTAGCCAATCATACCAGAACAAATCATTAATATCATCAATAAAAATAAAATTCTCAAAGTCCCTCCCAGCTGCATCTTCTATGAAATTGACCAACATATGTGATCTCTAGTTTTGGTTGGCAAAGTATCGACACAAACATTTACATTTGCTTCCCAATTCATCAAATGTAGCTTCGGGAATGAAAGATGGCTTGGGCATAGGAGGATGACTAGTAGAATTTTTACTTTTTGGTTTACAAACCTATTAATTAAATTACATGCTTATATTACACGAGTTCATATATGTAGCCAAATATGAAAAACATGGTAGATTTCATATATATACATTTTTATTGATAACCAAGTGTTTAGGCCAACCCACCATAGCACCCTCTACTTCTTTAACTATACTATATTCAGGATTATATATGGGTAGTGGTTTGTCCCCCACTCCGTCATACACAAGATGGATGGACACACGACAAATGTCATCAGAAACTGGTTGGCAATGCAATGTACCACTGAGGTTGTATACCTTACCTGCTGCCACAACATTATACTCTGGAACCTCCATTGCAAGTTTACAGTTCATACCAACCTAGAATTGAAATAATATAAGTTATATATGAAGCGGTAAACTAGATACCTACTAAAACTATATATATATGTATATGTATATATATAATCATATATATATATATATATATTATACTAATAACACAACATATAGAACAAAAACTTACTGCATATTGTTGTGGTGGGTCATTTGGAGTGCTCCCATGACCTTCTACAGTTGGAGCATGGGCTTGTACCTCATCATTTGAGAGACGCATAGTTTGAATAGGTTGAGAAGGTTGAGTACGCTGAAATGAAGATATTATTTCTTTTACTTTATGTGCTACTAATGCTTCAACTTCCTCTTATGTAAGACCTCCTACACAACCTCTTTTAGATTGCAAAGGTCCAGAATAAGACTTGAATCCTATGCCAGCTCCTAATCCCTTAACACAGCCAGGATGCTCCTCCGTACCAAGAGCAATTGATAGTTCATCCATGCGGCCATTTGGGATGAACTTTCCTTCCTTCCTTTTCTCATGGAGATTAATCTATTCATAGTTAATAAAAATATGAAATCACAATATCAATTAGATATAAATAAACCTTAGTTTGTGGAAGTTACTCTTTACTTAGTTGGGATAAACCTACCATCTTTTATGCCACCTCCTTAGTTGCAGGGTTGACAATTTCACCTGTTCGATTCTTTCTAGCATCAATCCACTGCAAGTGTCAGGGTGGACGCTCAGCTTGAGTTGTCCAAGACTCTTCTCCAGAAGAGAGTTGCTTCTCTTGTAGTTGACGGCGGAAGGCATAACCACCGGGACCCAAGCGATGGTCATGCACATTTTTGGCCCGTCTTTCCTTTTGGGCCTCATGAATAGAATGATCATTTAAAATGAAGTATTGCAATTTAGACTTGGCAAACATATATAAAAAGATTCACCTCCATAATTTTATAAAATTAAAGATTCATACAATACATCACAATCTTTATTACCTAAAACTCTTCATATTTCCTAGCTACAACATATCTTTCCCACACCTCAGGATCTATAAAAACATATATATCTGTTACTTTCTTCTTTTGTTTAGGATTATCTATAAATTCCCTTTTGAGATATGTCTTAAAAGCCCTCCATCATACACCACAATGTTGTAGCACTTTTTTCTTGTGATATTTTTCATTTAGATGAAAAACACCCTATACATGCAAAAGAAGCAATAATGTTGTCTTAAAAAGGATATGTCTTTCCAAGCAAACTAAATTCAAATCAATAAACAAAAACATATTAGAATAATATCACTTCCACTCACAGATATATCTTTCTATAGGAGGTCTTTTAAGGCATTAGAAACATCATGCCAATTTTCTATATCTATTGCCACCTTACTGCATGTGGTCACCCCTACATAATGCTTGAAAGCACTAGAATGTTCCCCAATTGGTTCTCCTATGATATCAAACTAGACTGCCAATTTCTCCCCTTTGGCCTTGAGCTCCTACACCCTACGCATCAGTGTGGGACCTCTACTTTTCTTAGCATCACCACTACCATCCTCATGCTGCTCATGCTCAGAATGTTCATCTTCACTTGCCATTTTAGAACCTGCAAGTATACATGACAAAAGAAACTTAAGTGATAAAAAAAGCACAAGTGGTTGAATGATATATGATGTATATTTAAAAGACTACGTTCTTGAATGATAATAAAATAAATAATTCAAAGAATACATGCCTCTAGTATTGGTTGAGTTGTTAGTCAAGTAAAATTCCTTCAGCATGGTCTTGACGTTTATAGTATTCATCGGTGTTATCTTCAACATTTACACTTGGCAAACCAACTGAGAATGGACTGGAATCATCATACTTTTCGTAGTATTCTTCTTCATTTATAGGATCTACAGTAAACTATATTTTTCAATGAAGAACGACATACCAATTTTTATTTGCCGGGTCATCCATATAGAATACTTGTTTTGCTTGGTCTTCCATGATGAATGGCTCATCTTTCTCACCAATCTTTTCAGAATTCACCAATTTGAAACCCAACTCATCAACTAAAACTCCTGTGTTGTTGCCAACCCAATTACACCTAAAGATAGGAACTCTGAAATTTGTATAGGCCAATTCCCATATGTCCTCAATGACGTTGTAATATGACATCTCATCTTTGCGTGGTCTTTTATCTTTGGCAGTAGAAAAATACAACTAACAAGCTTGAACAGTGACCCTACTATTTTTGACTACACTACTTTCATCTTGACGCTTTGTGTAGTATGAAAATATGTTTATGTCATAACCTTCATATGACATGACATCCATTTTTGTCTTAAAGGCGAGCCATTTTATATTCTCAGCAACATTATTCGGTGATTCAGGTAGTTGATTTAAGACTTTCTCTTCAAACCACCTAATAAATGTTTGATTATGCTCTCTTGCAAGCCACATTGAACTAGATCGTGGATGATTTCTCTTGATAAGATCATTGTGTTATGTGATGTAGCTACTAACTTCATTGATGTTGTGTAAAATATACAAATGTGCTTGTTCCCACAACTCACGACTGATTCCTTTCACTCATCCTCCCAGAGTTTCTTTGCCACAATAAGATTCAGTGTGATGGGAATTTTTTAGATTGCTAGAAGTTTCATTGTAATTCAAAAAATCATTGCAAAAGTCCATCACCGCCCTAGCCACATAACCCTCAATAATACTCCCTTCAGGACGATAACGATTCCAAACATCACTTTTAAAAACACTCATGTAGTGTTCAAATGGATACATCCAGTGTAAGAAAATTGGACCCAACATCTTCACCTCCCTTGTAATATGTACTATAAGACGAACTGTGATATCAAAAAATGGAGGAAAGTATATTTCAAGCTGACACATGGTAACAATTACATCTTTCTATAATTTATCGAGAGTATCAGGATGTATCACTTTGTTGCATATTTCATTGAACAGGAAATAGAGTCTTGTGATTGCAAACCTTACATGCTTCTAAAATATAGATCAAATAGCCACATGTAAAATTTGTTGCATTAAGGTGTGACAATCGTGAGATTTGAGACCTATCAACTTCAGATCCTTCTTTGATACCAATCTATGAATATTAGAAGAGTATCTTTGTGGAACCTTAATATTATATAAGCACTCACAAAAAGTCTTTTTCTTCTGCTTTGACAAAGTGTAACAAGATGGTGGTAAATATTTGCGGCGACCCCTGATCTCCACTGATAATTCTTTTCTTATACCCATTAATTCTAAATCTTATCTGGATTTGATGTCGTCTTTAGTCTTTCCTGGTATGTTCAATAGCATACCAATGATGCTATCACAAACATTTTTTTCAACATGCATGATGTCAATGCAGTGTCTAATTGCCAAAGATCTCCAATAAGGAAGATCCCAGAATATTGACCTCTTCTTGTATAGAGATTTGTCACATGCGAGAGTATGACTACTTGAACTCTTTCCAAATTCATTAACAATATGTTTCACCCTATCATATACAACATTTCCTGGTATATGTTTAGGAGCACTTTGTTCCTCAGTTGACCCATTAAAGGTTTTTTGTTGCCTTCGATAAGGATGCACTGGTGGGAGAAATCTCTGATGACCAAGATATACAATTTTACCACCATGTTTCAGTCAGATTGAATTAGTATTTTCCTCACAAACAAGACATGCTTTGTATACTTTTATGCTATATCCAGACAAATTTTCATAAGTTGGAAAGTAATTAATCGTGCAAAACAACATAGCACGCAAGATAAAGATCTCTTTACGTGAAGCATCATATGCCATAACACCTTCTTCTCATAGTTTCATTAGGTCATCAATTAGAGGTTGAAGGTAAACATCAATATCATTTCCAGGTTACTCGAGCCCTGATATAAATATTGACAACATGACATACTTATTTTTCATACACAACCAAGGAGTAAGATTGTATATAACAATCATAACAGGCCACGTGCTATGTTGGCTACTTAATGTACCATAGGGATTCATTCCATTTGTACAGAGTCCAAGTCTTAAGTTTCTTGGTTCTTTATAAATCAATTTTCTTCCATTGTGGTGAATCAAATGTATGTCCTAGGATGCCATCATCATTGGCCTTTAACTCCCCATGCCAAGACAAATTTTGTGCATCTTCTGTATTAGCAAATAAGCGTTGAAATCATGGTATTATTGGTAGATACCACATCACCTTGGCAGGAGAGCCATTTTTAGCCTTAGCTGAATTTGTGGTCTTATACCTTGATGCACCACATTTTGGACAATTTATCAAATTACTATAGTCCTTCTGAAATAACACACAATCATTTGGACATGCATGAATCTTCTTAGCCACCATTCCCATTGGGCACATTATTTTCTTTGCTTGATATGTTGAAATTGGAAGCTCGTTGCCTTCAGGAAAAATTTCCTTTAACAAAGACAACAGTGAAGTGAAACTCTTATCGCTCCATCGGTTTTTAGCTTTAAGAGTATATAATCGCATCACAACACTCAACCTCGTGAACTTAGTACAACCCTTATATAATGGTTTTTCAACATCATGGACAATGTTTGCAAATAAAGAAGGTGGATCAATGACATTGTCCTAACAAGTACATAGCATCTCATCAACCATATCAACCTGAATCGGGTCATCCTGAATCGGTTCATCATTGACATTATCATCATTATCTATATCTTCTATGCCACAATTATTAGTATTGACATTTTCTGATCCATAATTAATTTTCTCTCCATGCTAATACCATTCATTATAACCTTGTATGATCCCAATGCATATGACATGATTCTAAATTTCCTCACCAGTATCAACTTTCAAATTTTTACCACAATTTCTACATGGACATCCAACAGTTCCTGATAGACATCCAACTTTGATCCATTTTCTATATCACATTAAAATTAATTATAAAACTATGCATTTAATATTAATACTATAAGTTGTAAGTTTTTATTGATAGGAAGTTAATTACTTTTATACTAAAGTGTACCACCCATCCCATTTTTGAATATTTAATCTCACTAGTAACTGTATAATGTATGTTTAGTCTTGAAGAAAATTTCAGCATCATTTCCCCTAAGTTCTCCAAGTACACCGATGTAAATGGAAAATAACCACTCACATATGTACCCAGAAAACAAATGAGGAAATACTACTGAAATTTTCTTCAAAACTAAACATACATTATACATTTACATCCTGAGTGAGATTAAATATCCAAAAACAGTTCCAAACCGGGGACTATCTAAAATTTACTCCTAATGAGTAAATTTTGAACGGGTTTCTAAGTTGATACATGCATAAATGTATTATTGTCATATTTATATACTAAGTTAAACATCATGCATCGATGATCTCATCTATAAACCCTAAAGTGTCAATCTGGTAACTAAGACCGAGAAGCTTTAGATACTCTTAGAATACATCTCAAAATCAATCTCTCTAATTGGAGGAACACCTAGAAACTTGTTTGGAAACACATATTCAAACTCACAGACAACTGGCACCTCTTGGATACTCAGACTCCTTGCCTTGGTATCCACCACATGCACCAAGAACACATTATGGCCCTACCTCATCAATTTCTCTACCACCATCGTCGACACCAAATAGGTTGGAAGAATCTTCCTATCTCCTTTGAATACCCACATCTCATCACCATCGACAAACATTGCCACTTTGGAACCATAATCCAAGACTACCTGATACTTATCCAAAGTATCCATTCCAAGGATCACATCAAATCCATGCATGTCAAGTGGTATGAGATCCACTTGAATGTTGTGCCCTAAAAAAGAAAGGACACACTTCCCACAGCTTAGAGAAACCAACTAAAGGGGTTTCTAAATGAATACAATCATGTCTATGACTAACACGAAAATAATAGCCAGCAATCACATCTCTAGTGATGAAAGAGTGTGTTGCACCCAGGTCAACCAAAACATATATAAAGCAAGATGAATACAAATCATAATGAAAAAACTCCATCTGACTTGTCATAACTCACGGGTTGACTACTCCTTCTGGATAACTCATTATGTAGAATCAAGTCGCTTCCTATTGTTGTCCCCTTCCTTTGCTGGCTTGCCCAGAAGAACCAACCTACAACACCTGGCCGCATCCTCATCCTCCACCACTATTGAACTATTGTCGTTGTTGTGATCCTTGCTTTTTTTATCATTAAGTGTGTTCCTCCTTTTCATTCATATCAAAAAAAGGTGTATACAAGTGTAGCTCAAAAAGAATAGAAAACCTATCTATACAAAGTAATCGCTTTAAAGTCCAATCTTATAGCATGCCATACATCATATGATTCTGAGTTTACCCCATCAAAAATGACTCCATTCCTCATAAACCACACGTGGTACAGAACTAGCACCACCGTACAGTGCTCAGCCCTACTAGTAAGGCTTGACACTTGCTGCAAATTAATCAGAATTAAGGCCATGATGCTTTTGATCACTCCCATATAGAGGTTATAAACTTGCACTCCTAATATATATGAAAATTGGATTCGGCATCCTACCTACAGAGTTTGCACCTGGAGGCAAGAGTGAAACCTTTGATCTGTAGGATATCTTCAATAAGTAGTCTTTGATGAAAATCCTTCCACTAATGGATCAACATTCTTCTAGGCAAGTTGTTCCTCCATAACCACTTTGCCCACTACAGTTCAGGTTTCTTGTAGCTAACGAGGTTCGAGCAACCTCTGAGAGAAAATTATGAGAGGCCAAGTAGGTAGAATTTATCCTTTTTCACTAGCATGGTGCTGCTGCAAATTCTCTATAGTTCTTCAGTTCCCCTAATGTCAGGGATTCTCCATTTGCCATCGTAAATGAGGGCACTGATTTTCTGGTTTCTTCCAAATTTGTTCTTCATCATGAGACTATTTCCAATATTATGTTTGAGGTATGTTACTTGTTGTGACCCTTGCTATATATGTTTTGGTTGTTGGGTAACCTCTTCATCCTTCATTGGGAAAAACCACTTCATATGCCCAACCTGCCCACACTTGTAACAATTATTGCTCTCATACCAAGGCATGGATGACTCTATCACTGACACTGATCCAACACTATGGGCTCCAGTAGGTGGAATGTTGCAACCTCTACCTCAACTTGGTGACCACTATAAATGACTTTCCGATCTCTATTATGACAGTGATGCTGGAAACTTAGGCTTCTTAAAGCCTCCTAACGAGTGTCCTTGATACTGTGAAGGCTTCTTCTTGGCCTTCATCTCACATTTCTCCACCATCGATCACTCCACTCTTCTGTCTGACTCCACAAATGTGGCAAACTTCTCTCTATACTCTAGATATCATACAGCAATCATCAAATTTGTAGTCAAACCTTTCTCAAAATTTTGGATTCTCTCCTTGTCGGTAGCAGTCTTATGCAGACAAAACCTCTGAAGCTCCATGAACTTATCTTCATACTCGTTGACTGACATAGATCCCTTCCGGATTGTGACACCCTGATGCACCACAAATGAGATTACTCAAAACCAAACATAGAATTATAACTAAGCAACCAGATTACTAGAAAACACAGGAAATTAAAACCAATTTCACAAAAGCACCATAAGCCAAAAAGTTACCACATATGGGTCCACAAGCATGTCAAATGCAATACATATCATATCACAAGGTGCTTACATCATTGTTAATCGTCATTCATGTCATCAACCTATTACATGAGATATTTATTCCACATATATACATATACACATGCCATATCTTACATACATGGATCACAAGCCCAAAAACCTCATATCAATAACATATTCACAAAACACAACGACAACAACCCCAAAGGCCTGAGTTGTGACGTCCCCAGATTTTCTAAAACTTAATCTAATGTGTGACGTCCAAATCAAAACCCTCACCTCAGCGAGAATCCCAATTTAAACACCACACACTAGGCTCAGAAGAAGAAAATCGAGGGAGTCAGAAGGAAACAATCAGTAGAACATGTACATGAACAATAATAAAACCATACACACATGTTCACCATTCAACATATAATTACAACATGAATTGTTACAACATTTGATATTACATATTGAACAGCAAACTTATACATATACATGTGCTACAGCTAATCGATAGGATCTTAAGACAACAGGTCCACCTATACATCAGCTCGCTACACAACTCTCTCTATCCTGGATCTTCACGAGCATAACCACAACCTAAACAAAAAGATTACATGTGGTACACGTCAGCACAATATTTCAAGAATATTGTACTGAGTACGCCTACGTGTCTTTTTATGTACCTCTCATCATATCTTGGCAATAAGATAAAACTAATACTTGGCAGTAACAAAAGAATATAAGAAAAGCATATACTTGTACAAGGGTATTCATTAACAAAAGAGAACACATATTTTAAGCACATTTTCCATTATATATCAAGGCCTTTATGATCACTACCAAAGAGTTAGATCATCTTTACAAGGTGACCACTACCAAAGAGTTGGGTCTAAGCACACTGCCTAAGAGTTGGTGCTTCCATATGTACAATGTGACCACTACCAAAGAGTTAGGTCACTTCCAAGCACACTGCCAAAGAGTTGGTGCTTTCATATAATGGAACAGATATATTATGTTTGATGTGTTCATAGAAAAAAGTATGGAAAATCATGCAACATATCATACAAGAACAATCATTTCATTCAATATCATATGCCAAGTATTTTACTACACATATAACACAAGCATATCATATAATAAGCCAAGTAAGAGGTAATAGCGTACCTTCCAAAGATATATCCTAATCACATATATCCATGCCATCTATATCTTTGGTCAACCCTGATTAAGACAAGATCATGTACCATAATCAAGTTCTCATCATCTTACATCTCATCTTAACCCTAATCGTATTCATTAGAGTTTCACTTTATCTCATTAGGATATGTGTATCATTACTTGTATTCTTATCTTATGATTATCTCACTGATGTCATTCAGATTACATCTCATTATCAAAGTTCATCATCTGAACATTAGGTTCAATATCCTTTTTGTGCACATATTAACCCCAGTTACATGTATTACTCAAATTAGGGTTTCATCATATGTATTATGGGTCATCTTCGTATAATATTAATTCCATGAATCTAACTGATATCCGAGTTACATATTAGCCTCACATTACTGATATGAGCTTACTCTGTAAATTTCATCATTTATTAATCATATATGTATTTATTGCATGTTAATTAGGGTTATAAGCCCTAATTAGAAACATTAAGCAAAAGGCATGATTTCATAAATCAACATGGCCATATCTGACATCATATGCATTATAAACATGAAATATGATTTACATGTATTTTCTCATAATTTTAGGGCATCGTTTGATATTTATTATCCATCATATGAGCATTTCACATCTTACATATTATCACTGATATTACTGCATCAAAAGCCTGATATTATTGTTCCATCTTGTGCTATGCATTTCTCTGAGAATTTTGGTATATTATTTGTATTTTTCAGACATTGGAGCTATTTTCTATGAATTAAACAAGATCTGGACATTATCTGAATTTCTTACCTTTTTGGGCCAATCCTGTCACGCCATGTGGCCACTAGGGTTCCAATGTTGGCGCTGAGCAGGCCGGTTCATGCCCTGGACCCGGTTGGCCTTCTTTCTTTCTCTCTTTCTTCTAGAGATTCGGCTGGATGCGAGCATCTGTGCGGTTCGGCGGCTCCGTCTTCTTTGCGATCTCCCGAGCCCACCTGCTCTGCCTTGTGGGGGTGCCTTCGTTGGGCTCTGCCCCAGTGAGCAATTGCTCGGGTTCGAGATCTCCTCATCGGCTCTTAGGGCCGCTGACACCTTCGTCGACCTCTGCTTGACCTCCACAGATGATCTGTTTCATTGATCCATTTCTAGGACTGGATTGCTGAGATCTCCGGCCACCACGCCGCCGCCACAAACGCCACCCATCCTGGCACTACTATCCTCCTCTTTGCGTCGAAGCCTTCCAGTCTCTCACGGTCACTCTCCCTATGCTCGTCTGCTACATCAACCTACTTAGTATGGCGGTGACTCCTCCCCTGCTCCATGACCATGATCTCGTTGGCCATGGCCGCCGCAGCTGAAGGGTCATCTTCTGGTCCTAATACAACGCTGCTTGCATGCGCCTCCATAGCCATGGATCCGCCTCCATCACCTGGGCATAGCCGCCTCCATCGCTAGGATCTCCGCTGGCAATGTTTCCGCTCACGTGGCCTCAATCCCGGTGTGCGATGGTCTCCAGTTCCTGACCGTATGACCACACGACCTGGGCGCCGTTGGGACTAGACAGATTCCGGCAAGGGTCGCTATAGATCCTCACCTCCTCCTCTTCTCACCTACTCCAGCACGAACTGCACTTCTGGACGCTGCTTTGGGCAAGCCTGGAGTGGCTCCTCCTCTCTTGCCTCGAGTCTTCTACTCTAACGGATTCCTCTCACGATGCTCCCCATCTGTGAGGTGCGATTGATAACTAGTACAGATGGGGAGGTGGGACTCCCTCCCTTGTCTCGGTTCTTATCCACGTTCTCAAAGCCATGACCACATCGTGCAGTGATGGGAAGTTTTTGCCTTGTCCTTCCCCACGTATCACGTTTGTCTGAAGGTAAGAGGAGAGTGCAATACCGTCCGATGATATCTAAGGGATAAGATGAGCTCTCGTGAAGGCCGATCTGTTGCTCGTTCATGCACAGGTCACAACCACCTACCCAAACTAAGCGTATCACAACTTATGGTTGGAAGATATTAGACCTTGATGCATGGTATCTAAAAAGCACATCATCTCTATATTCGTACCTAAGTAACTCCATCTAGGAATATCAAGAGTTATGAAACCATGAACATAGCCTTTTGTTATCATACCATACATATCTACCCAAATCTTAGTCCCAAAACTCAACCATTTCCCACTCAATTAAATTCCAAAAAAGTCATAAACTTAAGAATTACCATCATGATTTCAATACCAAATAATATCCATGCTTTATCAAATTACATGGAACTACTTTAAGTTATTCAAACCCACATGAATTGACCTATGTCATTGAACATTTGAAGATTCCAAAAGTTCAGTCTATCACATGAGTGTACAAGGACAACATATAGGACTCTAGCACCAAAAGACTGGCAACACATCCAACCTTATCACCTACTACTCTTCCTTAGCAGCACGATCTCTACCTCTTCGTACACAACCACCTAAAAGATGTGGAAACTCATAGGGTGAGACCAAACATCCCAGTGAGAGATAAAACTCTCCTCCATTGTCTAATAAAGCACAGATTACTAAGCATGTGGAGCAGATTCAACTAAATGATATGTATCCAACATATTAAGTAGATTAAGCAAGACTAGGCAGTTATCACTGAGTAGTAGAAAAATTAATATTCTATGAAGGAATATGAAGAACATGTATAACAGTCGACTTCTCTTACTACCTTATAATTCAAGAAGTCTGTACAAGAATAAGGCAAGGGTCAACTAATGTTATTCATATTTGGCTGTAGGAAAGATACACTACAGGGTTGTGTTATGACTTTTATTATTTCCCTAAAGATTTTAGTCATACCACCCAAATCCAACCGACCACTACTAAGTCAAAATCGTTGCTATACGTGGTCAATGGAAGAGCTGAAATCCATGACCTCCCCAACACCTCTTGGTCAGCACAAGAGAAAAAACTCTAGAGACATATCAGTCTACTGCAACAATGACATATAGTCAAGTTAAAGGATTGGCTCATGCATGGCCATCCACACATAATAACACCTATCCCACCTTGGTACGTGTATGACACTAGAAGAATTGGCTCACGCATGGTCATTATAAAAAGAAGGATTGGCTCACACATGGCCATCCATATCACAAGGAGAGAAGCTCATGCATGGCCATCTCACACAACATGTAATTGTGGACACAAGGAGATACTCTACTTGCACACTCGCTTATTCAAAAATATGCACTCCTAGTTTCCCGTAGGAATGACTCGTTTCGCCATCCAGTCTTAAGACTAACACTGGAATGGATCTATGGAACAAGGCACCTACATGATTAGAGTTTTACTTGATTATTTAAGCCAATTGGATATATTTTAGCATTAATCAAGTTACAACGTACAAATCCAAAACAAACTCTACAAAGATAAGGGAATAGTATAACTCCTAAAGATATAAAACAGATAAGGTGTGAACTAGTGACATCATCACCACATAATACTTGCAACACTGGCATTCACAAAGCCATCACCAATGTCACATCACTATGGGATATCAAGCCCTAGGTACACCATCTCCCACTTTTTTGGAGCATATGGAGGTTAAGTAACATTATTAGAGTTGATTAAACAATCATCTAAATAACACTATACATGGATCATTACTTGCTTACTCATACACATCGGTTGATTATATAATCATGTATGTGTCTCGACCACCCTTTAAACATGTGTATCGACCATCGACCACCTTCACCCAAGGTGTCTTGACCACAACAAACTTGGTTTCTTGACTGTGACAAACATGGAATCTCGACCGCAACACAACAACATGTCTCAACCCCTCAAGGATTAGGGTTTCGACCACCCATCAAGGCACATATCTCAACCCAAAACAAAGACTGACTCAACCTCAAACCTAGGGTTGTGTCATGCGAGACTAAAGCAAGGTCATGACCAAAATAAGGGATGTGTCTCAACTAAAACTAGGGCACATGTCTCAACCCAAATTAGAAGCAACATCTCATCCAAAATACCAAGTATCAAAGTGTCTCGACCAAAAGAGAAGACATGGTGTATTGACCACTAAGGTCATGCTATCGCCAAGGAAAAAGACCACCATCAAAACAATGATTAAAAGATTGTTTCTATTGGTTTCTAATAAATGATACTTTAATCTTGTCTTGGGATATGACCTTCCCTAGAAGGGTTAGCACATTATCTCATCAACACATATCTGAGCGAGCTTCTCTATTGCATAAGTTATCTTTACAAGGAGGAAATGCACTGAGTTGGTCAACCTATCAACGATCTCCCAAATGGAATCATTTCCTTTGGTTGTCCTAAGGAGACCAACCACAAATTCTTCCATCACATGATCCCATTTCCACTACCGTATGGCAACAATTGTAATGTCCCTACAAGTCTCTGATGCTTTGCTTCAACTTGCTCACACATTGCGTACTTGGTCACAAACTCAACCACATCAAGGTTCAAGCCAGGCCACCAATATAGATCTTTAAGGGTATGGTACATTTTGGTGCTACTTGAGTGCATAGCATCCATCAAAGAGTGAGCCTCTTCTATAACCATCTTCCTCAAATTATCAGTATCAGGAACAACAACTCTTTTGTGGTAACACACTATCCCATCTTCTACCTTGTGGAAGCCATCACGCTTCTCATTGCCAAACTCAGCTCGTATCTATTGTATCATGGTATCAACCTATTATGCCTCTCTAATCTGCTACTACAACATCGGCTTCACCTGCAACAGTTCCAATAATCCAGCTAATAAGGAAACTTCTAGCTTCATGTTCATCTAATACTAGGAGACCAACATGTCTCTCTTATGGAACACCAAAGAACACAATTGTGTCATCTCCATAGATGAGGATGAAGAAGACTTCCCACTCACCACATTTTCCATGACATTCGCCTTTCTTGGATGGTAATCAATGGTGCAATCATAGTCCTTCATAAGCTCCATCCAGCATCGTTGCCTCATATTCAACTCATGTTGCAAAAAGATGTACTTCAAGTTATTGTGATCCATGAAGATCTGACACTTCTCACCATAAAGGTAGTGCCTCTAAATCTTTAAAGCATGAACCACAGTAGCTAACTTCATATCATGAGTTGGGTATTTCTCCTGGTGCTTCTTCAACTTTCATGACACAAAAGAGATTACATTCTTATCATGCATCAGCACACAACCCAGTCCATTCCTTGCCGCATCACATAAGACTATGTATCCTTTCCCTAACTCAGGAAGAACTAGCACTTGTGCACTTGTCAACTTCTCCTTCAAAAACTAGAAGGCATGTTGATGTCTACCATCTTAGACAAATAACACATCTTTCCTCGTCAGCTTCATTAGGGGAAACACTACTGAGATGAAGTTCTTGAGTAGCCTCTTGTAGTATCTTGCCAAACCCAGAAAATATGAACTTCTATCAGCATCTTTGGTTTTTCCCATTCTAGCATGGACTTAACCTTCTTGAGGACCGGACAATCACCCTCAGAAGATATCACATGTCCTGAGAAAGACACTTCCTTCAACCAGAACTCACACTTGCTGAACTTGGTGTACAACTGATGTTGTCTCATTATGGCCAATACCAGACGAAGATGTTGTTCATACTACTGATTATCTTTGGAGTATATCAAGATATCATCTATGAACACAACCACGAACTGATCAAGAAACGGTCAGGACACTCTATTCATCAAGTCCATGAATGTTTTCGGTGCATTGGTTAGCCCAAACGGAATCACTACGAACTCATAATGACCATACTGAGTACTAAAAGCTGACTTAGGTATGTCATCCACCTTGATCCAACATTGGTGACAACCCGATCTCAGATGTATCTTTGAAAACATAGTGGTACCACATAATTGATCAAAAAGATCATCAATCTGTGGTAAGGGATACTTGTTCTTTAACGTCACCTTGTTCAACTGTCTATAATCTATAAAAGCCCCATGAATCCATCTTTCTTCTTTATAAACAACACGGGAGAACCCCATGGAGAAGTGCTTAGTATGATGAAATCTTTATCAACAAGCTCTTGTAACTATTTCTTCACTCTACCATCTCAGTTGCAGCCATCCTATACGGTGTTTGAGCTATTAGGTGCATATTTGAACTAGATTGATCTCAAAATCAATCTCTCGGGGTGGGGGAACATGGGGGAACTCATCGGGGAACATGTCCTCAAACTCACAGACCACTAAAACTTCCTAAATACTAGTATTCCCCACCTTAGTATCCAATACATGTGCCAAAAATGCATCACCGACACCAAACACATTGAGAGAATCTTCCTATCTCCTTGGAAGATCCATGTCACATCACCATCTATGAATGTTGCCATCTTGGAACTATAGTCCAAGACCACCTGATACTTATCCAAGATATCCATTCCAAGGATCAAATTGAATCCATGCATATCAAGTAATATGAGATCCACTTGAATGATGTTCCCTAAAAAGAAAGGACACAGGAAGGGAACACTTCCTGCAATTCAGAGGAACTAATTAACAAGGTTTCTAAATTAAGATTATCCCATCTTCGACTAATAAGCAAAGAACAACTATCAATCACTTCACGATTGACAAAAGAGTGTGTAGAACCTAGGTCAACCAAAATAGATATAAATTAAGAAGAAGACAAATCAGAATGAAATAACTCCATCTAACTTGTCACTGATGTTATCTCATCACGGTTAATGCCTGACAAAGATGTTGTCCATGCTTTTGATTGTCTCTAGAGTATATCAGGATATTACCTGTGAACATGTGATGGAGTGCACTTTTGGAATCCTAAATGTCCAATGACATAACTAAAATCATATGGTTGAGTTATATTAAGAGTTCCAAGCTTTTGACAAAGTAGGTGTTTTGATGTGAGGTTGACATCATGATTAAGATATCTCTTTTTAATGCCTTCTTGAGGAATTTAACAAAATGATCAAATAGATGAGTTTTGTCACCAAATTTGAGTAGAAGGTAGCTCGAGAGGTAAGGAAGCTATGGTTAACATTTGGTGGCATTTGGATCTCCCTAGAGGGAGTTATTAAGGTTTGAATTTTGTGAAATAATGTACATTATTAACGAATTATAGACCTATGTTGTTGATCAGATAAGGTGCTACGCCCCTGGACCCTTGGGCGGGTTGTGTGGCCAGATCCTAGCCATTCATTGTCAATCTAGTGGTAGAGACCGTCCATGCGAGGGAGCCATGGATCGGCTCAACTGAGGCAGCGTTCCTGGTCCTTGGATGCCATCTAACAGTAGTGGACTCATTCCTTGCAGTTACATGATCGTGGAAAACTCCATGATCTGCTACTCACAGGTCGTGGGTTGAGGGTAACTTTTGAGTGGGCAGATAGGCACCTACCCTTCATTTGGGATGTGAAATCATATAATGAGAGGGAATGAGCAGCCAACCATCCACTTCCACTACCTTGGTTCACTTGTATGTAGGGATGACGATGGTAGAGAGGTTATGAGAAGAAGTTAGTAGGGAAACCAAAAGCACCATCTCCCCCTTCCTTGTCCACCACCGTGGTAGGTCGTACTGAAGCCACTTTGACCTAGAGTAGTTCCTCACTGGAGAATACCCTCACCGTAGTGCCCAATGCACGAGAGAGCAGAGTTCCACAGATAGTGAACTCACTTGTGGAAGATCATGTTCCACACGAGGAGAGTGAGAGACTACCAAGGAGTACTCACCGCAATCCAGCATAGTGCGGCGACACCCACAGAAGGAGGAGACATTGGTTGATCCCAACACTCTAACCTGGTGGTGGAGCACGCCAGAGCAGCCCCCCATGGCGGTGGAACCTGAACTTGGACACGAAGGAGGAAACTCCAGGCTTGTCCATGACGGCGGCCAGAAGTGTGGCTTGTGCTAGAGGAGGCGAGGAGCAAAGCAACGCTAGTGATAGCTCACCGGGTAGGAGGACTGAGATGGACCCTTCATCAGGTTCCATCTTGGGGTGGCGGTGCAACTGCAAAGGCGGGTGACCCCATCTCATCATGAGGAGGAGGAACTGTTATCCCACCTAGCCAAAGGTTTGAGTAGTAGGCAGGCACAGAGGAGCACCACTGAGCCCTAGACCAGCGATCGTCGATGCTCCTTGAATAGCCATGTCAGCGGATGTGACACAGGCAGCAGCACAAGGCAACGCTCGCGTCAAACGGGAGATCGTGAGAGAGAAAGAACGAAAAGAGCAGACCGGACCTAGTCGCGCAAACCAAGCCGAGAACCGGCTGGCCCAGTTTGAGTAGACCACGTGTGCCTGAACCACTGGGTCACCCAAGCCAAAGAAGAGCAGTGCCTCTCACATGCCACGTGGCGCGATGCGATTGGCCCAATGAAGGTAAATACCTAAATAATGCCTAGATCCTGTATAATTCATAGAAAATCACACCGCTATCATAAAAATACAAATAACATACCAAAATTCTCAGAAAAATGTGTAGAACACAATGGAAGCATAATATCAGGATTTTGATGAATAAATAATAGTATTATAATGTAAATTTTGAAATGCTTGTTTCATGGATAATAAATATCAAATGATGGCCTTAAATTATGATAAAATGACAATAAATTTATATTCATGTTTATAATGCTTTTGATATTGTATATGGTAGTATTGATGCACGAAATCATGTAATTTGCTCCCTATGACGAATTAGGACTAATAATCCTAAATAATATGCAATAAATACATATGTTCTCAACAAATGATGAAATTTGCAGAGTAATCTCATAAAAGTAACTGGAAGTTCATTTATAAATCTCAGATCAGTTTTTTACATGAAATCC
Organism: Alisma plantago-aquatica; assembly: GCA_963693085.1. NCBI lineage: Eukaryota > Viridiplantae > Streptophyta > Magnoliopsida > Alismatales > Alismataceae > Alisma > Alisma plantago-aquatica. The sequence continues at coordinate 225,099,213 of OY856413.1, forward strand.
AAGTTGTATGAAGATGACCCTTAATACATGAGTTGTAACCCTAATATGCTTAATGAATATTGTAACGTCCGGGCCCACTGCCCAAGGCTCTAGTTGAGTTTCAGGAATGACGACTGGCCCCATAGACCACCACTAGCCTTAACTGCACACTTTTTGTCCACTCACGCGCAAGCCAGGAGCAACTTCCCGAGTGGTCACCAATCCTAGTACTACTCCAAGTTGAGCACGCTTAACTATGGAGTTCTTTAGAGATGGGCTCCCAGAAAAGGAGGTGCACCTTGGTGATATGGGTAGTCCAATCATTACTTTTAAGAGTGTGTTATCTAAGGCCTCAAATCCTGGGATGTTACAATCTCCCCCACTTAGGCTCTTGATGTCCTCGTCAAAGCTCAACTATAAGGCCTCATAATCTCTTCCCCATTTCAGTGCATTCCCACAACGACCCATGGACACCCAGCTCCCAATCACGGATTACCAGCGCAAGGGTGGCTACGTCAACCATGGTCAGCCCTTTCCTACATGCCTGGACCGCACGACTCAAGACTGGCATGCCATGTCCATGTGGGCCCCACCTACTGGAGGGAAATTGGCTCTGATACCATTTGTAACGTCCGGGCCCACTGCCCAAAGCTCAAGTAGAGTTTTAGGAATGAAGACTGGCCCCACAGACCACCACTATCCTTAACTGCACACTTTTTGTCCACTCACACGCAAGCCAAGAGCAACTTCCCGAGTGGCCACCCATCCTAGTACTACTCCAAGCTGAGCATGCTTAACTATGGAGTTCTTTAGAGATGGGCTCCCAGAAAAGGAGGTGCACCTTGGTGATATGGGTAGTCCAATCATTCCTTTTAAGAGTGTGTTATCTGAGGCCTCAAATCCTGGGATGTTACAAATATGATCTAGGGTTAATATAGGCACAAAATGAAATGGAACATGATATTCAAATGTTGAACCCTATTATGAGAAAATAATCTAGAAAACGAAATCAGTAAGACAAATATAAGATAAGAATGCAAGAAATGATGCACATAGCCTAATGAGATAAGGTAAACCCTAAAATGGACATACCTAGGGTTATGATGATGAGAATCTAATGATAGTATATGATTTTATCTTAATTAGGTTTAACGAGCATATAGATGACTCAAGAATATTTGATGATTAGGAATATCTCTTTGTAAGGTACGCCATTACCTCTTACTTAGCTTATTTTACAATATGCTTGTGTTATATGTGTAGTAGAATACTTCGCATATGATATTGGATGAAATGATTGTTCGTGTACGATATCTTGCTTGATTTTCCATACTTATTGCTATGAACACATGAAACATAAAATATCCGATCCATCATATGATAGCACTAACTCTTTGGTAGTATAGGGAATTAGAGTGATCACAAACTCCTAGGGGGTAGATCACATGTACAATGATCACAAACTCCTTAGGGATAGATCATAAGGCCTAAAAACATCAAAGCCCTGGGGCAGATGTACAAGACATATGATGAAAATTTGCTTAAAATATGTGTTCCCTTTTACTATGAATATCTTTGTGCAAGTATATGTTTTTCTTATATTCTTCTGTTACTGCCAAGTATATTATTTTTATCTTATTGCCAAGATATGATGAGAGGTATATAAAAGACACTTAGTCATACTCAATACAATATTCTTGAATATTGTGTCGATGTGTACCACTTTTAATCTTTTGTTTAGGTTGTGGACATATGATCTTGAAGATCAAGATAGTTGAGAGTTGTGTTGCGAGCTGATGTACAAGTGGACCTGTTGTCATAAGATCCTATAGTTTAGTGGTAGTACATGTATATGTATAAGTTTGTTGTTCAATATGTAATATCAAATGTTGTAACAATTCATGTTATAATTATATGTTGAATGGTGAACATGTGTTGTGGTTTTATTATTGTTCATGTGCATGTGATACTGATTGTTTCCTTACGACTTCCTCTGATTTTCTACTTCTTAGCCTAGTGTGGGGTGTTTAAATTGGGATTCTCACTGATGTGAGATTTTGATTTGGACGTCACACGTTAGATTAAGTTTTAGAAAATCTGGGGACGTCACAGGTGGTATCAGAGCATGAACAATAGCAAAGCATGACATTTTCTCATTATGTAACTCAAAACTAAAGAACCTTGAACTTATACCAATCTTTAGGGTTAGATTAGTCATCTTTTAGAGACTAGATCTGACCTAGCCTAGCACCTAGATGTCTGAGAAATAGGTCTAGACTGGACCTTGTTGAGTAGCAATTCCTTAGATGTCATTCTTTCCTTATAGTACAGCGGTATGGGACGTTGCACTATTTGGAAATGGCGTGCATCAAGGGAAGAGAAACCCTAGACATATTCTGCATGTTGTCTAGAGTAGCTACACTACACTACCCCTTTTTCTCACCATTTTCACTAGTTTTCATGACACTATACTCTCTACTATGTGTGGGACACTCATTTTCCGGATTTGGTTTTTATTCTAAATGGATCGAACCTCGATAATTTTCTCTGACGCTTGGTTTATCAGAGAAAAACTATATAATATTTTATTATATATATGTATTACAAAAATGTGTCCCCACACATGTAAAAGTAGGAGGTGCTCATGTAACCTAAGTGAAAGTGAATGACATCAGTCTAGAAGAGAGGGTAGTTCTAGACTAGATGTCTAGAACCTTTTTTATATATATGTTAGATGGAATAGATGATATAAGTTTTGATGATATGATGTAAGTCTTACATAGATGACATAAGATAGTTTATGATGATATATGTTTGTCTTTGAGGACTTAAGTTCAGTTTTAAGGATGTAAGATGAGTTTTTATGGTGCAAGTATGCATTCTTTTATGAGATAAGATAATCTAAGTTAAGATTAGATGTGAGTCAGCATGAGCCTCAATATCTTTTACAAAGGAGGACCTCTAGTGTTGGGACCAATTTTGGGGTTAACTCCAGAGAGAGTGAGACCCATTGGGAGAAGGTTAGAGAACCTAAACTCTGAGATATGAGAATTATGAGATATATAATATGATATGTCCTAAACTAGACTACTTCTTAGTGATTGAGATGAGTTTCTTTATGCATGATTCCTATAGTTTTCTTGAAACCTATATGTCCTTGGGAGGACCAAACCCTATAGATAGAGAGAGGCTCGTTATATGTGTGCAAGTGAAAATGAAGATGTGTACATGCCGTCTAGGTGAGGAAGAGAGCCCAAGACCCTAGACGAGGTAGCTATCTTAGTTTCTGTGAAGCCTCATGGTCGGGTTGATGATCCCTTATAGAAATCTAGTGGTGTACCTAAGATAGAGAGTTGAGATGTAGTGTCTCATTGTGGCAACACATCCCACTATCACACAGACAGTGAGGTGTTACGCGAAAATGTGCGGAAATCACCATAAACCACAGATTACCAAAAACACATGTTAATTAAAACCGATTGCGGGAAAGCAGAATAACTGAGAAGCTATTACATATAGGTCCTCAACCTACAAGGAAACAGGTTATATAAACATATACAAGTCTTGATATGTGTCCACAACTTAGAATATCGGTTGTCTTGTCATCACCTGAGTTCATCACCTGTTTATACATACATAAGGGCCCACATCTGGCCAGCAGCAGGATATACAAAACATCCACAGCTATACATCGTGAAACAACATCAAAACACCTCCAAGGACCTGAGAGTACAGGGATGACTCTAAGACTCTACTAAAAAACATCTAAACAGCAGCATATCCATCGCTTGCCTTCTACTGCTCGTCTTACTGCTCGGCTGCAACTCTGCGACCACCGCCACGTCTAGCTCAAACACCTAAAAAGGGTGTAAACCAGCGGGGTGAGACACACAGTCCCAGTGAGAAACATAACTCCCCGCCGACACTACAAAACCTCAGAAAGATAAAGCAACAACCGTTGATAACTGATAAAAGGTATAACAAGAGAAGTTTATAAAGTAAAGCTATTCATACCGTCAAGCTTAGCAGATGTACGAAAGGCATATATCCAATTATTTCCTTATGGGACATTATTAACAAGATAATATTTATAAGGTCTTACTACATAACATGAGGAACATATAAGTAACTACAAGGTATAGCAAGACTAACTACACAAGCAAGGCCTCAACCAATGTTCCGTGTTTTACCTTAAGTAGTAAATACTATACGGCTAGATTACGTATTATTATGCCCTGAGGAAGTGAGCCGTACCGCTCAAATCCAACCTTCGGTTGCGAAACCCAAGCCGGTGCCATACAAGGTCAATGGAAGAGTCGGACTCCACAACCTCCCACCTCGTGGTCAGTGCACAAGTACCACACAAGCAGGACCGCATTCTCATGCTTAAGTGGCCTCAGCCACAGGATTAGGCTACCCTCTGCCTAGCCCGCCTCGGTACAGGTATCGGCGCTAGTGAAACTGAGCCACGGGCCTGATCACTGTGCTCTGAGCCATGAACACATTCATGCTCCCATATCACATATCATGAGCCATGGGCCTGATCACCATGCTCTTCACATACTGAGCTACGGGCCTGAATCTGCACTATGGAGTCTACAACCAAAGTTGCACTCTTACCTCCTCACTTTAGGCTAGGAGAAACCTCGCATACTCAACAATATGCGCTCTGGGTTAACCCGTAGGAGAACCCGTTTCACCATCACCAGCTCCTGACGATGATGGATCTATGGCCAGGGAAACTACATGATATATTCCACTGTTATTAGTTAGTATCTTTTATGTGGATTGCAAAATTCAACCAAGTTATATAACATGCAAACTATAACAATAATAAACAACATGAAACTCAATATTATGCTTTTATTGTAAACACATCATCCTGATCCATCTCAAGGATCCAACATTACATGTTATCACTTGGCCTCTTGTCAATCATCCAGATCCATCTAAAGGATCATCACATCGCCATGGGATCTCAATTCCTCATCATATGGTGCCATTGCCTCTCAAGTCATTCTCATCAACTTAGGTACTTTAGTCAAACTTAGGTCCTCAGACCAAAATGCATCATATATGATATCTCATCATCAAGAGTAATTATCAAAGCAGTGTTACTCAAACATATATACCTCATATCCCTTTACCTGGCTAAGCATCACATGCATGGTTAGTATGTACAAGCATCAAGGATCATTAGGAGAGTTATATTATCAACATAGGGCAACATTGATGATTATGAGCTTCCTCAATCATACCTCAACCTGTGATAATAGACATAGGTCGTAACATCATGCAAAGCATCTTATATGTTTACCATTTCCTTAGCATTATACAGGTGATTCAAGATGATTATATACATATGTAAAATCATGTTAAGCTACATAGATGAGCTCTACCATAACGATTGCCATCAAGCATATCAAGGGTCACCATCATGACTAAACGTGATAGCAAGAACAACACCTAACATATCGTTTTCTATAAGGGACGGGACCCTCACTAAAAGCATCCACTACCCTCACCAGAGGTGGTATCGGGTAGGGCACCCTCACCTATCTCCCTACACATAACGGTCAGCACATATCGGCCAGGCACACCAGCTCCTATCGGCCAAGCACAAGGTGTGACGTGCAACGCTACATCGTGCACTGTGTGTTATGCTTCAGGGAATCAAGCCTGCCGTGCATCCATGCCTATCGTGCACCTCAGGACGAGCAACACTACTTCAGGCATATAGTGCACTCACCAATGTCGTGCACTGTGGTAATGCGCAACACTATGTCAGCATCAAGGGTAACGGCAACCAAGCGTGCACCTAACCAAATAAGTGTATCGTGCAACTGGGTGTCGTGCTCCATGGCTACGGCCACAAGGCTACTTTCTCAGGTCAGGTGTATCAAGCAACGAGGACCTATATGTGACGCCCGACATGCAAAGTTCAACACCCAGGAGCCTGACGCCCGACACAACACCACCAACTAGATAACAAGCTACAACCCTCAAGTCATAATGACGTCAAACCACCACAGGGGCTAAGGTATCGTGTAGGTTACTCATCAAGGGGTGACACTCATCACAGAACTAGCTAGCAACGACCATACCTCAAAGCACAATGACACCAAGCAACATCTGAGTCATGTGTGTCGGGCAGGGTACTCAACAAGAGGCAACGCCTAAGGGTGCAACTCAAACAGCCAGCAAGGAACCTGTCATTCAGCCAACCTGTCCATGGCCTATCGGCCGTCACAAAGCAAGGGCTATGGTGTGACACCCGTCACAAGGTCAAGGACCAGGGGGTATCGTCCATCACATACACAACATGTCGTCCAAGGTTAGACCGAGGAAAAGATATCAGGAAGCACCACCATCAACACCATATCGGGTAAGATGCACCCCGACAGGGTCACCACCAACCTCAAGCTCAAGGGCACCAAAACCCTAAAGGATCAAGAAGATTGCTCACCTCTCAACTTAAACGAGAGAGGGGTCTTGCACATATCATATCACCAATTGGGAAACACAAGGAACAACCACAACCAAGGTTCACAACTACCACCAAGCTCACCCTTCAAGTCCATGGTGAGAGGAGGGTGTTGCTCAAGCAACTAGAACACACGATCACCTCTCAACTTAAATGAGAGAGGGGTATTGCCCATATTACTAGCACTCAAGCTCACTCCTCTAGACCAAGGAGAGAAAGGAGTATTGCTCGCCAAGAAACCCTAGAACATAGGTTCGTCCAACAAGAACAACTTAAGCAAGGAACTAACTAGCAACACATATAGCCGACATGATCATAAGCAACATATAAGAACATAAAGGAAGGTAGTGTAGTTAGGGTTAGGAGTTATGAAACCCACCTTAAGCAAGCTCCAAGCTCCTAGCTCCAAGCTCCAAGCACCACCACAAGAAGGAGAGCAAGGCACTCTAGGGTTCAGCCACCACTAGAGGAAGAAGAAGACTCCAAGAAGGATCGGCCACCAAGCTTGCCAAAGAAGAGAGTGTCGTGCACCAAGGAGAAGGAGACTAAGGAACTAAAGGGATCCTTAGCAAGGGAAAGGAAATGCATATATAGGAGGGGATGGAGGAGAAACCAAAGTAGAGTAAAGCAAGGTGTCACCCACCTAGGGACACTTGTCCATGTGCAAATCTACCACTCATAACATGCCACAAACACATGTCCAAGGCCATTGCCACATGCAAGCATCAAGCACCAAGTGTCCACTAGTGGTGACACAAACGAGGTCAAAGAAGGTCAAAGGGTCCATGGGCGACACACCTGGAAGATACACTACCACCATGGCCGACACAACACTAGCTGACACAAAGCTCTCTTGCCTGACACAAGGCTCAAAGAAAACAAAGGCAAGGCACCACAAAGCCCAACAAGATCAACCAAGCCCAAAGGAACTCAAGAAATGAGCCCAAACCTTCCTCTCAACACTAGAGGAAGCAAGGAGAAGGAGGAACACCTCACAAGGTGGCAAACTTGCCCACAAACCCTAGACTTGGGTTAATTGCAAGTAGCACCTCCAACTCTCAACAAAGCACAAACAAACCCTAATCACCACCAAAGGTGATTAGCAAGCAGCTAATCATCAAGGTTAAGCAAAACAAATAGGGTAAACCCTAAACGGAGGTCAGGGTCCTTACACTCATGGGTAGAAACCTATGAAGAGTATGTCATAGCATGTTTTGGTTTGTGCTTATGTGGCTAGAGCTTGTAAGACTATCACTAGTGCCAATGAGGTAATCTGAGAACTCTAGACCAAGAGGAAAGATAAAGTATAGTCATATGTGATACTCATAGAAATGAGTGAGCTCATAGAGACTGAGCATGGCACTACCCTCATGAGATGGGCCAAGAGAACCTCAATTGGACTAGATGGAGTTTTGATATATGTTTGACAAGCCACCACAACCATGATAAAATATATGTAAGGATGTGATCTCATCTTGAGATATGATATATAGACATGATATGATGAAATATCTAGAGATGGTTTAATGACATCAAATTAGAAATAGTTAACCATCCACATGAATAATGAAGCTAATGTGATATTTTTGGCTAATCTTGTGATGAAATCACTAGTAAATGTTTCAGTTTAACTATGAGCAATGAAATAAGATCATATGAATGAAACATGTTACACGAGGTGTTAAACTTAGTGCTTAACAAAGATGGAAAATATAGTTTGACAGCTAGCACAACATAATGATTATAACACATTGATATGATCTAGATGAATAAAGTGGGTTAACTTTAGTTAACTCCCTCCTAAAAGGCATATGTTAATGTTGAACACATTCTAACAAATAATCTCAATAAAATGTTGATGACACCTTGATGTATGAGTTAATATTAGTTAACTCCTTTAGAACATGGCAATATGATGTAGGAACCCTAATGCATGGCAAAAGATAAGGAAGTAAATCTAACATATGAGATATGTAATGACATAACCTAAGCTTCTAAACCCTTGTTTGATCCTTCAATGGAGTGAGGTTTCACCCTTGATGCTTTTAACACCTCCTAATAATGCTTTGGATACATGGTTTTAGGTAACATTTATGGATATGTTACACAAACAATGGTGCCTACATGTGGATGAGAGCAAGATAAGGTTTTCCCTGGAAGTATGAGTATGGTGTACTTTTGAGGATGAAAGTTCTTTAAAGATGTATATGATGTGAAAGATTGGATTTCTGGCTTAATTCCAAGGACAAAATTTCTTTTAAGGTGTGTAGGATATGATGGAGTGGATTTTTGGAATCCTAAATGCCCAATGACATAAGTGAAATCATATGGTTGAGTTATATTAAGAGTTCCAAGCTTTTGACAAAGTAGGTGTGTTGATGTGAGTTTGACATCATGATTAAGGTATTACTTTTTAGTGCCTTCTTGAGGAATTTAATAGAATGACTAAATAGATGATTTTTGTCACCAAATTTGAGTAGAAGGTATCTCAAGAGGTAAGGAAGTTATGGTTAAAATTTGGTGGCATTTGGGTATCCCTAAAGGGAGTTATTAAGGTTTCAATTTTGTGAAATAATGTGCATTATTAACGAATTATAGACCAAAGTTGTTGATCAGATAAGGTGTTACACCCCAGGACCCTTAGGCGGGTTGTATGGCCAGATCCTAGCCATTCATTTCCAATCTAGTGGTATAGACCATCCACTTGAGGGAGCCACAGATCAGCTCATCTGAGGCAGCGTTCCTGGTCCTTGGATGCCATCTGACAGTAGTGGACTCATTCCTTACAGTTACATGATCGTGGACAACTCCATGATCTGCTACTCACAGGTCGTGGGTTCAGGGTAACTTTGGAGTGGGCAGATAGGCGCCTACCCCTCATTTGGGATGTGAAATCATGACATGAGAGGGAACGAGCAGCCAACCATCCACTTCCACTACCTTGGTTCACTTATATGTATGGATGATGATCGTAGAGAGGTTATGAGAAGGAGTTAGCAGGGTAACCAAAGGCGTTGTCTCCCTCTTCTTTGTCCACCACCATGGTAGGCCATGCCGGAGCCGCTTTGACCTGGAGTAGTTCCTCACTGGAAAAGACCCTCACCGTAGTGCCCAATGCACGAGAGAGCAGAGTCCCACAGACGGCAGACTCACATATGGAAGATCGTGTTCCATGCGAGGAGAGTGAGAGACTGCCAAGGAGTACTCACCACAATCCAGCCTAGTGCGGTGACTCCCACAGAAGGAGGAGACGTTGGCCGATCCCAACACTCTGACCTGGTGGTGGAGCACGCCGGAGCAGCCCCCCATGGCGGTGGTGCCTGAACTTGGACACGGAGGTGGAAAGTCCAAGCTTGTGCATGACGGAGGCCAGAAGTGCGGCTCATGCTAGAGGATGTGAGGAGCAAAGCAACGCCGTTGATAGCTCACCAGGTAGGAGGACAGAGATGGAACCTTCACAGGGTTCCAGTCTGGGGCGGCGGTGCAACTAGAAAGGCGGGTGACCCCATCTCATCACGAGGAGGAGGAATTGTTATCCAACCTAGCCAAAGGTTTGAGTAGTAGGCAGGCATAGAGAAGCACCACCGGGCCCTAGACCAACGATCGTCGATGCTCTTTGAACAGCCACGCTAACGGTCATGACACAGGGAGCCACACAAGATGATGCTCGCATCAAATGGGAGATCGCAAGAGAGAAAGAACGAAAAGAGAAGACCGGACCCAGTCGCCAAAACCAAGTCGAGAATCAGCCGGCCCAGTTTGAGCAGACCACGTGTGCCTGAACCGTCGGGTCACCCAGGACAAAGAAGAACAACACCTCTCACAGGCCACATGGCGCGACGGGATTGGCCCAATGAAGGTAAATACCTCAATAATGCCTAGATCTTGTATAATTCGTAGAAAATCGCACCGTTATCATAAAAATACAAATAACATACCAAAATTCGCATAAAAATTGTAGAACACAATGGAAGCATAATATCAGGCTTTTGATGCATAAATAATAGTGTTATAATGTAAGTTGTGAAATGCTTGTTTCATGGATAATAAATATCAAATGATGGCCTTAAATTATGATAAAATGACAATAAATATGTATTCATGTGTATAATGCTTTTGATATCATAGATGGTAGTATTGATGCATGAAATAATGTACTTTGCTCCCTATGACTAATTAGGACTAATAATCCTAAATAATATGCAATAAATACATATGTGCTCAATAAATGATGAAATTTGCTGAGGAAGCTCATAAAAGTAATTGGACGTTAATATGTAAATATCATATCAGTTTTATACACAAAATCCATGTTTTATGAAGATGACCCTTAATACATAGGTTGTAACCCTAATATGCTTAATGAATATGATCTAGGGTTAATATAGGCACAAAATGATATGGAACCTGATATTCAAATGTTGAACCCTATTATGAGGAAATAATCTGGAAAACGACATCAGTAAGACAAATATAATATAACAATGCAAGAAATGATGCACATATCCTAATGAGATAAGGTAAACCCTAAAATGGACATACCTAGGGTTATGATGATGAGAATATGATGATAGTATATGATCTTATCTTAATTAGGTTTAACGAGGATATAGATGACTCAAGAATATGTGATGATTAGGAATATCTCTTTGTAAGGTACGCCATTACCTCTTACTTGGCTTATTTTACAATATGCTTGTGTTATATGTGTAGTATAATACTTGGCATATGATATTGGATGAAATGATTGTTCATGTACGATATCTTGCTTGATTTTATATACTTATTGCTATGAACACATGAAACATAAAATATGTGATCCATCATATGATAGCACTAACTCTTTGGTAGTACAGGGAATTAGAGTGATCACAAACTCCTAGGGGGTAGATCACATGTACAATGATCACAAACTCCTTAGGGATAGATCATAAGGCATAAAAACATCAAAGCCCTAGGGGCAGATGTACGAGATATACGATGAAAATGTGCTTAAAATATGTGTTCTCTTTTACTAATGAATATCTTTGTGCAAGTATATGTTTTTCTTATATTCTTCTGTTACTGCCAAGTATATTATTTTTATCTTATTGCCAAGATATGATGAGAGGTATATAAAAGACACGTAGGCATACTCAGTACAATATTCTTGAATATTGTGTTGACGCGTACCACTTGTAATCTTTTGTTTAGGTTGTGGACATATGATCTTAAAGATCAAGATAGTTGAGAGTTGTGTTGTGAGCTGATGTACAAGTAGACTTGTTGTCTTAAGATCCTGTAGTTTAGTGGTAGTACATGTATATGTATAAGTTTGTTGTTCAATATGTAATATCAAATGTTGTAACAATTCATGTTGTAATTATATGTTGAATGGTGAACATGTTTTGTGGTTTTATTATTGTTCATGTGCATGTGCTACTGATTGTTTCCTTACGACTTCCTCTGATTTTATTCTTCTTAGCCTAGTGTGGGGTTTTAAATTGGGATTCTCACTCAGGTGAGATTTCGATTTGGACGTCACACATTAGATTAAGTTTTAGGAAATCTAGGTACATCACAAGTGATATCAGATCATGAACAATAGCAAAGCCTGACATTTGCTCATTATGCAACTCAAAACTAAAGAACCTTGAACCTATACCAATCTTTACGGTTAGATTAGTCGTCTTTTACAGACTAGATGTGACCTAGCCTCTAGGTTAGCACCTAGATGTCTAATAACTAGGTATAGATTGGTGCTTGTTGAGTAGCAAGTCCTTATATGTTGTTCTTTCCTTGTAGTGTTGCGGTATGGGACGTTGCTCTATTTGGAAATGACGTGCATCAAGGGAAGAGAAACCCTAGACATATTATGCACGTTGTCTAGAGTAGCTACACTAGTTTACCCCTTGTTCTCACCCTTTTCACTAGTTTTCATGACACTATACTCTCTACTATGTGCGGGTCACTAATTTTTAGGATTTGGTTTTTGATTCTAAATGGATCAAACCTCGATAGTTTTCTCTGACGCTTGTTTTATCGGATAAAAACAATATAATATTTTATTATATATATGTATCACAAAAATGTGTCCCCACACATGTATGAGTAGGAGGTGGTCATGTAACCTAAGTGAAAGTGAATGACATCAGTCTAGAAGAGAGGGTAGTTCTAGATTAGATGTCTAGATCCTTTTTTATATATATGTTAGATGGAATAGATGATATAAGTTTTGATGATATGATGTAAGTCTTACATAGATGACATAAGATAGTTTATGATGATATATGTTTGTCTTTGAGTACTTAAGTTTAGCTTTAATGATGCAAGATGAGTTTTGATGGTGCAAGTACGTATTGTTTTATGAGATAAGATAACTTAAGTTAATATAAGATGTCAGTCAGCATGAGCCTCAATCTCTTTTACAAAGGAGGACCTCTAGTGTTAGGACCAATTTTGGGTAAACTCCAGAGAGAGTGAAACCCATTAGGAGAAGGTTAGAGAGCCTAAACTCTGAGATATGAGAATTATGAGATATGTGATATGATATGACCTAAACTAGACTACTCCTGAGTGATTGAGATGAGTTGCTTTATGCATGATTCCTATAGTTTTCTTGAACCCTAGATGTCCTTGGGAGGACCAAACCCTATAGATAGAGAGAGGCTCATTATATGTGTGCAAGTGAAAATGAAGATGAGTGCTTGCCATCTGGGTGAGGGAGAGAGCCCAAGACCCTAGAGGAGGTAGCTATCTTAGTTTCTGTGAATCCTCATGCTCGGGTTGATGATCCCTTATAGAAATCTAGTGGTGTACCTAAGATAGAGAGTTGAGATGTAGTGTCTCTAGGGTAGAAACCTATGAAGAGTATGTCATAGCATGTTTTGGTTTGTGCTTATGTGCCTAGAGCTTGTAAGGCTATCACTAGTGCCAATGAGGTAATCTGAGAACCCTAGACCAAGAGGAAAGATACATTATAATCATATGTGATACTCATAGAGATGAGTGAGCTCAGAGAGACTGAGCATGGCACTACCCTCATGAGATGGGCCAGGAGAACCTCAATTGGACTAGATGAAGTTTTGATATACGTTTGAAAATCCACTTGCATAAGTTTGTTTAGCACAACCATGATAAAATATATGTAAGGATGTGATATCATCTTGAGATATGATATATAGACATGATATGATGAAATATCTAGAGATTGTTTAATGACATCAAAGTAGAAATAGTTAACCATACACATGAATAATGATGCTAATGTGATATTTTTGGCTAATCTTGTGATGAAATCACTAGTAAATGTTGCAGTTTAACTATGAGCAATGAAATAAGATCATATGAATGAAACATGTTACGTGAGGTGTTAATCTTAGTGCTTAACAAAGATGGAAAATATAGTTTGACAGCTAGCACAACATAATGATTATAACACCTTGATATGATCTAGATGAATAAAGTGGGTTAACTTTAGTTAACTCCCTCCTAAAAGGCATATGTTAATGTTGAACAGGTTCTAACAAATAATCTCAATAAAATGTTGATGACACCTTGATGTATGAGTTAATATTAGTTAACTCCTTTAGAACATGGTAATATGATGTGGGAACCCTAATGCATGGCTAAAGATAAGGAAGAAAATCTAACATATGAGATATGTAATGACATAACCTAAGCTTCTAAACCCTAGTTTGAGCCTTCTACGGAGTGAGGTTTCACCCTTGATGATTTTGAAACTGTGGCAACACATCCCACTATCACACAGACAGTGAGGTGTCACGTAAAAACGTGCGGAAATCACCATAACCACAGATTACGAAAACTTACACGGCTAATTAAAACTGATTGCAGAAAGCAGAAAAAACCAAGAAACTATTACATTCCGATCCACATCCTGCAAGGAAACGGTTATATAAACATTTACAAAATACAGACACATGTCCACAGCTTAGGAGATCATCTATCAAGCTATCACATGAGTTCATCACTTGTTTACATACATAACGGCCCACATTCGGCCAGCAGTAGAATATACAAACATCAACGGCTACACATCGTGAACAACATCAAAACACTCCCAAGGACCGAAGAGTACAGGGATGACTCTAGACTCTACTACAAAACAACCAAAACAGCAGCATGTCCATCTCTTGCCTTCAACTTCTCTTCTTGCTGCTCGGCCGCAACTCCACGACCACCACCACGTCTAGCTCGACCACCTAAAAAGGTTACAAACCAGCGGGGTGAGACACACAGTCCCAGCAAGAAACATAACTCCCTGCCGAAACCACAAACCTCAGAAAGATAAAGCAAAAGCAGCAGATTACTGATAAAAGGTACAACAAGAGTAGTCTATATAGTAAAGCTTATTCATACCATCAAGCTTACCAGATGTACGGAAGGCATATCACCAATTATCTCTTTATGGAACATGATTGACAAGATAAGATTTATAAGATCTTACTACATAACATAAGGAGCGTATAAGCAACTGGAAGTATAACAAGATCAACTACACAAGCAAGGCCTCAAACAATGTTCCGTGTTTTGCCTTAAGCAGTAAATACTATTCGGCTGGATTACGTATTATTATGCCCTGAGGAAGTGAGTCGTACCGCTGAAATCCAACCTTCGGTTGCGAAACCCAAGCCGGTGCCATACAAGGTCAATGGAAGAGCCGAACTCCACGACCTCCCACCTCGTGGTCAGTGCACGAGTATAACACAAGAAGGACCGCAGTCTCATGCTTAAGTGGCCTCAGTCACAGGGTCAGCTCCCACAGGCTACCCTCTACCTAGCCCACCTCGATACAGTGAAACTGAGCCACGGGCCTGTTCACCGTGCTCTGAGCCATGAACGCATTCATGCTCCCATATCACATATCTTGAGCCATGGGCCTATTCACCATTCTCTATACATATCTTGAGTCTGCAACCGCAGCTGCACTCGAATCCTCACTATTTTAGGCTAGGAGAAACCTCGCATATTCAACAACATGTGCTCCGGGTTAACCCGCAGGAGAACCCATTTCACCGTAAGTAGCTCCTGACGATGATGGATCTATGGCCAGGGCAAACTACATGATATGTTCCACTGTGATTAGTTAGTATATTTTAAGTGGATCATTAAGGCAATCAAGTTGTATAGCATGCAGACTATAACAAGAATAAACAACATGAAACTCAATATCATGCTTTAACTGTCATCAACATCATCTTGATCCATCACAAGGATCCAACATTACATTGCCATGGGATCTCAATCCATCATCACATAGTGCCACTGCCTCTCAAGGCTTACATCATCATCATGGGATAGGAATTCCAGCACTTTAGCCAAACTCAGGTCCTCAGATCAAAACACATCATGCATATTATTTCATTATCAAGAGTAACCATCAAAGCGATGTTATTCAGACATATATATCTCATAGCCCTTTACCTGTCTATGCATCTATATGAATCACCTGCATGCACAATCATTATGGATTAACAGAAGAATCATATTATCCAACATAATGTGACATTGATGCTTATATACTTATCATTCTCAACATTTTACAGATAATTCAATATGATCATAAACACATGTAATACCATGGTAGGCTACATAGGTGGGGTCTATTGTATTCATTGCCATCAAGCATATCAAGTGTCACTATCATAAACCAAACGTGATTACATGAACAAAAACTAGCATAAAGGTTTTCAAGAAGGAACAGGACCCTCACTAGAAGCACCCACTACCCTCACCAAAGGTAGTATCTGGTAGGGTACTTTCCCATATCACCCAACACACAAACCACACAATGGTCAAGCCAACCATCCACATAACGGCCAAACACTAATCCAAGCTATCGACTATTAGCTCAAAATGTATCAGGCAACCCTAGGTGTTCGTGCACCTATGTGTATCGTGCAGCATGTGTCGTGCAACCACATGTATCGGGTAGCACCACTCGACAAGGCATAACGCCCAAGGGTGTAACTCAACCTGTTGTAACCAGCCTACCCATGATCTATCAGCTGACACAAGGCAAGGATTGAGGTGAGACGCCCGTCACAAGACCAAATCACAACGCCCCTTAACGTTCAAGGTGATAACAACACCAAGCAACCAATTGAGCTAGGCGTGTCGGGCAGGATACTCAACCAGGTGTGACGCCCGACACACAAGGGTAACGGCCAACGTTCTACTCATCTAGGTATAACGACTAGGGCACAACCTCAAATGAAAGCAACGAAAGCATGTCGTCCAGCTAGCTAACCTCATCTATCGACCAACACATAAGGCTAGGGCCAGGGGAGGCGCCCACCACAAAACTAGCTAGAAAAGCTTCACAACATCAAGGTATAATGAGGTTAAGTGTGTCAGGCAGGGTACTTATCATGGTGTGACGCCCGACACAACAAGGCAGGAACTAGGTGTGTGATGCCCAACACAACACCACAACATAACGACCAAGGCTCTAGGCCAAAGAGGGATATCGGGAAGCATCACCACCAACCCCATATCGGGCAAGATGCAACCCAACAAGGTCACCACCAACCTCAAGCACAAAGGGCACCAAAACCCTAATGGATCAAGAAGATGGCTCACCTCTAAACAACCAAGAGAGAAGGGTCTTGCCTGGCTTCTTATCACCAATCAGGCAACACAAGGATCAACCCTATCAAAGGTCTACAACCACCACAAAGCTCACCACTCAAATCCATGGTGAGAGAAGGGTGTTGCTCAAGCAACTAGAACACAAGCTCACTTCTCAACTTAAATGAAAGAGGAGTATTGCCCATATTACTAGAGTTTAAGCTCACTTCTCAAGACCAAGGAGGGAGAGGGGTGTTGCTCAACAAGAAACCCTAGAACAAGGTTCGGCCAACAAGAAGCAACTAAGCAAGAAACCAAACTAGCAACATACATAGTTGATATGATCATAAGAAGCATAAAAGAAGGTAGTGTAGTTAGGGTTAGGAGTTATGTAACCCGCCTTAAGCAAGCTCCAAGCACCACCACAAGAAGGAGAGCAAGATACTCTAAGGTTCGGCCACCACTAGAGGAAGAAGGAGACTCCAAAGCAAGGATCGGCCACCAAGATTGCAAAGGAAGGGGATGTCGTGCACTAAAGAAGAGGGGAAACTAAGGAACTAAAGGGATCCTTAGCAAGAGAAAGGGAACACATATATAGGAGAGGATGGAGGAGAAACCAAGGTAAGATAAGGCAAGGTGTCGCCCACCTAGGGACACTTGTCCATGGGCAAAGCCACCACTCTAACATGTCCTAAACACATGTCCAAGGCCATTTCCACATGCAAGCATCAAGCTCCAAGTGTCCACCAGTGGTGACACAAACGAGGTCAAAGAAGGTCAAAGAGTCCATGGGTGACACACACCCATACCATGGCCGACACACTCCCTAGGCCGACACACCACAGGCTGACACAAAACACTCCTGCCCGATACAAGGCTCGCTTTCCCGACACAAAGGTCCAACAAGGCAAAGGCAAGGCATAACAAGGCCCAACAAGCTCAACCAAGCCCAAGGCAACACAAGAAATGAGCCCAAACCTTCCTCTCAACACTAGAGGAAGAAAGGAGAGGGAGGAACACCTCACAAGGTGACAAACTTGCCCACAAACCCTAGACTTGGGTTAATTGCAAGTAGCACCTCCAGCTCTCAACAAAGCACCAATAAACCCTAATCACCACTAAAGGTGATTAGTAAGCAACCACGCATCAGGGTTAAGCAAAGCAAATAGCATAAGCCCTAAACGGAGGTCAGGGTCCTTACAGAAAACCTCCTAATAGTGCTTTGGATACATGGTTTTAGGTAACCTTTGCAGATATGTTACACATAGAATGGTGCCTACATGTGGATGAGAGCAAGATAAGGTTTTCCCTGGAAGTATGAGTATGGTGTATTTTCAAGGAGGAAAGTTCTTTTAAGATGTATATGATGTGAAAGACTGGATTTATGGCTTAATGCTGAGGACGGAATTTCTTTTCAGGTGTGTAGGATGTGATGGAGTGAACTTTTGGAATCCTAAATATCCAATGACATATGTGAAATCATATGGTTGAGTTATATTAAGAGTTCCAAGCTTTTGACAAAGTAGGTGTGTTGATGTGAGGTTGACATCATGATTAAGATATCTCTTTTTAATGCCTTCTTGAGGAATTTATTAGAATGATCAAATAGATGAGTTATGCCACCAAATTTGAATAGAAGGTAGCTCGAGAGGTAAAGAATCTATGGTTAAAATTTTGTGGCATTTGGATCTCCCTAGAGGGAGTTATTAAGGTTTGAATTTTGTGAAATAGTGTACATTATTAACGAATTATAGACCCAAGTTGGTGATCTGATAAGGTGTTACGCCCCAAGACCCTTGGGGGTTGTGTGGCCAGATCCTAGCCATTCATTTCCAATCTAGTGGTAGATACTGTCCACATGAGGGAGCCATAGATCGACTTAGTTGAGGCAGCGTTCCTGGTCCTTGGATGACATCTGACAGTAGTGGACTCATTCGTTGCAGTTACATGATCATGGACAACTCCATGATCTGCTACTCACAGGTCGTGGGTTGAGGGTAACTTTGGAGTGGGCAGATAGGCACCTACCCCTCATTTGTGATGTGAGATCATGACATGAGAGGGAACAAGCAGCCAATCATCTGCTTCCACTACCTTGGTTCACTCGTATGTAGGGATGATAATGGTAGAGAGGTTATGAGAAGGAGTTAGTAGGGAAACCAAAGGCGCTATCTCCCCCTTCCTTATCCACCACCATGGTAGGATATGCTGGAGATGCTTTGACCTAGAGTAGTTCCTCACTGGAGAAGACCCTCACCATAGTGTCCAATGCATGAGAGATCAAAGTCTCACAGATGACAGACTCACTTGTGGAAGATCGTGTTCCACGCGAGGAGAGTGAGAGACTGCCAAGGAGTACTCACCGCAATCCAACCTAGTGTGGTGACACCCACAGAAGGAGGAGACGTTGGCCGATCCCAACACTCTGACCTGGTGGCGGAGCACACCGGAGGAGCCCCCCATGGTGGTGGCACCTAAACTTGGACACGGAGGAGGAAACTCCAGGCTTGTCCACGGCGGCAGTGAGAAGTACGACTCGTGCTAGAGGAGGCGAGGAGAAAAGCAATGCCAGTGATAACTCATCAGGTAGGAGGACTGAGATGGAACCTTCACCAGGTTCTAGCCTAGGGCGGCGGTGCAACTGGAAAGGCGGGTGACCCCATCTCATCACGAGGAGGAGGAACTATTATCAAACCTAGCCAAAGGTTTGAGTAGTAGGAAGGCACAGAGGAGCACCACCGGGCCCTAGACCAACGATCGTTGATGCTCCTTGAATAGCCATGCCAATGGTCGTGAAACAGAGAGCCGTACGAGACGACGCTCACGTCAAACGGGAGATCGCGAGACAGAAAGAACAAAAAGAGTAGATCGGACCCAGTTGCCCAAACCAAGCTGAGAACCGGCTGGCCCAGTTTGAGCAAACCACGTGTGCCTGAACCGTCGGGTCACCCAGGCCAAAGAAGAGCAACATGTCTCACAGGCCGCGTGGTGCGACGGGATTGGCCCAATGAAGGTAAATACCTCAATAATGCCTAGATCCTGTATAATTCGTAGAAAATCGCACCGTTATCATACAAATACAAATAACATACCAAAATTCTCAAAAAAATGTGTAGAACACAATGGAAGCATAATATCAAGCTTTTGATGCATAAATAATAGTGTTATAATGTAAGTTGTGAAATGCTTGTTTCATGGATAATAAATATCAAATTATGGCCTTAAATTATGATAAAATGACAATAAATCTATATTCGTGTTTATAATGCTTTTGATATCATAGATGGTAGTGTTGATGCACAAAATCATATAATTTGCTCCCTATGACTAATTAGGACTAATAATCCTAAATAATATGCAATAAATACATACGTGCTCAATAAATGATGAAATTTACAGAGTTAGCTCAGAAAAGTAACTGGAAGTTAATATGTAAATCTCAGATCAGTTTTATACATGAAATCCATGTTGTATGAAGATGACCCTTAATATATGGGTTGTAACCCGAATATGCTTAATGAATATGATCTAGGGTTAATATATCCACAAAATGATATGGAACCTGATATTCAAATGTTGAACCCTATTATGAGGAAATAATCTCGAAAATGACATCAATAAGACAAATATAAGATAAGAATGCAAGATATGATGCACATATCCTAATGAGATAAGGTAAACCATAAAATGGACATACCTAGGGTATGATGATGAGAATCTGTTGATAGTATATGATCTTATCTTAATCATGTTTAACAAGGATATAGATGACTCATGAATATGTGATGATTACGAATATCTCTTTGGAAGGTACGCCATTACCTCTTACTTGGCTTATTATACAATATGCTTGTGTTATATGTGTAGTAGAATACTTGGCATATGATGTTGCATGAAATGATTGTTCTTGTATGATATATTGCTTGATTTTCCATATTTATTGCTATGAACATATGAAACATAAAGTATCTAATCCATCATATGATAGCACTCACTCTTTGGTAATATAGTGCATTAGAGTGATCACAAACTCCTAGGGGGTAGATCACATGTACAGTGATCACAAATTCATTGGGGGTAGATCATAAGGCCTAAAAACATCAAAGCCCTAGGGGCAGATGTACGAGATATATGATGGAAATGTGCTTAAAATATGTGTTCTCTTTTACTAATGAATATATTTTTGCAAGTATACGCTTTTCTTATATTCTTCTATTACTGCCAAGTATATTAGTTTTATCTTATTGCCAAGATATTATGAGAGGCATATAAAATACACGCAGGCGTACTCAGTACAATATTCTTGAATATTGTGTTGATGTGTACCACTTGTAATCTTTTGTGTAGGTTGTAGACATATGATCTTGAAGATCAAGATAGTTGAGAGTTGTGTTGCGAGCTGATGTACAAGTGGACTTGTTGTCTTAAGATCCTATAGTTTAGTGGTAGTACATGTATATGTATAAGCTTGCTATTCAATATGTAATATCAAATGTTGTAACAATTCATGTTGTAATTAAATGTTGAATGGTGAACATGTGTTGTGGTTTTATTATTGTTCATGTGCATGTGTGCTACTGACTGTTTCCTTACGACTTCCTCTAATTTTCTTCTTCTTAGCCTTGTGTGGGAAGTTTAAATTGGGATTCTCGCTGAGGTGAGTGTTTCGATTTGGATGTCACACATTAGATTAAGTTTTAGAAAATCTGGGGACGTCTGACGTCCCCAGATTTTCTAAAACTTAATCTAATGTGTGACATCCAAATCAAAACACTCACCTCAGCGAGAATCCCAATTTAAACATCCCACACAAGGCTAAGAAGAAGGAAATTAGAGGAAGTCGTAAGGAAACAATCAGTAGCACATGTACATGAACAATAATAAAACCATACACACATGTTCACCATTCAACATATAATTACAACATGAATTATTATAATATTTGATATTACATATTGAATAGAAAACTTCTACATGTACATGTACTACCACTAAAATATAGGATCTTAAGACAACAGGTCCACCTATACATCAGCTCACTATACAACTTTCAACCATCCTCATTCTTCAAGATCATATGTCAACAACCTAATCAAAAGATACATGTGGTACACGTCAGCATAATATTCAAGAATATTGTATTGAGTATGCCATTACCTCTTGCTTGGCTTATTATACATTATGCTTATGTTATATGGTAGTGAAGACTTCTCATCACGGTTAATGCCTGACAAAGATCTTATTCATGCTTATGATTGTCTCTTGAGTATATCAGGATATCATCTATGAACACCACAACAAATTGATCAAGAAACAGCCAGAACACTCTGTTCATCAAGTCCATGAATGACGTTGGTGCATTGGTTAGCCAAAATGGCATCACTATGAACTCATAATGACCATACCGAGTACTAAAAGCTGACTTAGGCATGTCATCTTCCTTGATCCACAATTGGTGATAACCCGATCTCAAGTCTATATTTGAAAACACTATGGTGCCACACAACTAATCAAATAGGTCATCAATCTGCGACAAGGGATACTTGTTCTTTATCGTCACCTTGTTTAAATGTCTATAATCATACATATCCCAATGGATCTGTCTTTCTTCTTTACAAACAACACAGGAGTACCCCATGAAGATGAGCTTGATCTGATCAAACCTTTCTCAAGTAGCTCTTGTAACTGTTTCTTCTCTCTGCCATCTCAGTTGGATCCATCATGCAAGGTGTCTACACTATCGACTTCGTACCTAGGACTAGATTGATCTCAAAATCAATCTCTCTGGGTGGGGGACACTGGGGAACTCATAGGGGAACACGTCCTTGAACTCATAGACCACAGGTACCTCATTAATATTAGGACTCCTCACCTTAATATCCACTACATGTGCCAAAAATGCATCACAATCCTATCTTTTCATCTTCTCTTCCACCATCACCAACACCAGAGACATCAGGATAATCTTCCTATCTCCTTAGAAGATCCACATCACATCACCATCTACAAATGTCGCCACCTTCGAATTATAGTCCAAGATCACTTGATACTTCTCCAAGGTATCCATTCTAAGGATCACATTGAATCAATGCATATCAATTGGTATGAGATCCTTTTAAACTATCAATCACTTCTCGAATGATAAAAGAGTGTGTAGCACTCTAAACAAAGAATATCACATCTATGACTAATCATGAAAAGAACAACTATCAATCACTTCTCGAGTGATAAAAGAGTGTGTAGCACCCAGGTCAACCACAATAGATATAAAGCAAGAAGAAGGCATATCAAAATGAAATGACTCCATCTGACCTGTCACAACTCACAGGTTCGCCACTCCTTTTGACTGACTCATGGTGTAGAATCGAGTTGTTTCATGTTTCTATCCCTATCCTCCGCTAGCCTGTCTAGAAGAACCAGACGGTGACACTTGTCCCTGGCCTCCACCACTACTAAACTATTGTCTTTGCGAGCCCTACTGACTCTACCTTGGTTATTGGGTCACCTCATCATCCTTCACAAGGAAATACAACTTTGTATGCCCAATTTGTCCACACTTGTATTAAGTCTTGCTCTCATACCACTACCTTGACAGTCCTGTAACTAACATTGATCTTGTATTGTGGGCTCTACTGGTGAAAGAGAATGGCCTCCACCTCTACTTAGTGACAACTGTGTCTGTGTGATAGACATCTGCTATGTTGGCAGTGCTAAAAACCTAGGATTCTTAAAGCCTCCAGACGACTATCCTTGGTATTGTTCTGACCTCTTCTTGGCACTCTTCTCACACTTCTCAATCACTAACCTCTCTATCCTTAAAACTAACTCCATAAACATGGCAAACTTCTCTCTATTCTCTAGGGATGATACTGGCATTGTCATCTCCATACTCAGACCCTTCTCAAAATGTCTGATCCTTTCCTGATCTATAGTAGCCATGTGAGGACAAAACCTCAACAACTCCATAAACTTTGCTTCATACTCATTGATCAACATGGATCCTTGTCAGATCCTCTCAAACTTCAATATCTTCTCATCCAAATAGATCTTAGGAAAGTACTGAATAACAAACTCACATTAGAACTCCTCCCAACTGATAGCAACACCAGGCCTCTTCTCCTCTTTGAAGGCCCACTAATCACTAGCTCTCCCCTTCAAAAGATACACTACATGCTTCACTTTGTCTGCCTCAGGGATGTTAAGGATCTTGAAGGCCTTCTCCAACTCTGTCAACCAGAGATATGCATATGCTACATCTACCATACCAACATACTCCACAGCCCCAACATGACTCATCCTCTCAAAGGTTTTCCTAGAGCCCAAAGATTCAGTACTGGGAACAGCTACCCTTGGATGTGGTACAGACATTCTGTCTACCATGTGTGTCATTGTTGCCATGAACTGCCCAACCAAAGACCAAAAGGCAGGGTTTTCCATCATGGTCGGGTCAAACTGGGGCACCTCAGGTGCCCTATCTTCTCACACATGCTCCCTTGCACCACCTCTAGGTGCATAAACATTGTCATATGTAGTGTGGTCTTCATGTTATCCAAACATCTATTCTACTCTTCTTTTTCTTCTGCATAAGCAGAAGTCTAGAGGACACTAGAATAGACACAAACCCTAGTCCTAGGTCCTTGTAGACTCGAAAAACCAAAGCTCTAATACCAACCAAATTGCGATGCCCCAACGTGCCACAAATTAGATTACTCAAAGCCAAGCACGAAATTATAACTAAGCAAGCAGACTACTAGAAAATATAGGAAATTAAAACTAATTTCACAAAAGCACCATAAGCCAAAAACTTATCACATATGGGTCCACAAGCCTGTCACATGTATTACATATCATATCACAAGGTGCTAACATCAGTGTGCATCATCTGTCCTATCATCAAACGGTTACATGAGATATTTATTCCACATATATACATATATACATGCCATATCTTACATACATGGCTCACAAGCCCAAAAACCTCGTACCGATAATGTATCCACAAAAAACATCGAGAACAACCCCAAAGACATGAGTGTACATGGAAGACATCTAGGACTCTAACACCAAAAGACCAGCAACACATCCAGCCTTATCAGCTACTACTCTTGCTGCTTCTCTTCCTCAATTGCACGATCTCTACCTCTTCGTACACGGCCACCTGAAAGATGTGGAAACCCACAAAGTGAGACCAAATGATCCAGTGAGAGATATAACTATCTACCAACATCTATTAAAGTACAAATAACTAAGCAGGTAGAGCAGATTCAACTATATGTATGTATCAATAGATAAAGCATGTTAAGAAAGACTAGGAAGTTATCACTGAGTAGTATAATAATTCATATTATAAGAAGGAATATGGAGAAAATATATAACAATTGACTTCTCTTACCGCCTTATAATTCAAGAAGTCGATACAAGAATAAGGCAAGGGATCAACTAATGTTATTTGTATTTATCCCTAGGTAAGATACACTACACAGCTGTGTTATGCCTTATGTTATTGCCATGAGGATTTGAGTTGTACGACCCAAATCCAACCGACCACTACTAAGTCAAAATCAGTGCCATACAAGGTCAATGGAAGAGTCAAAATCTAGGACCTCTCCAACACCTCTTGGTCAGTACAAGAGAGGACACAGTAGAGATGTATACATCAACTATGATAATGGCATATAGTCAAGCAAAAGGATTGGCTCACGCATGGCCGTCCACACATAACAACACCTATCCCACCTTGGTATAGGTACTACACTAGAAGCACAGGCTCACACATGGCCATTCAGAAAAGAAGGTTTGGCTCATGCATGTCCATCCATATCACAAGGAGAGCAACTCGTACATGGCTGTCTCACACAACCTGTAATTGTGGACACAAGGAGATACTCAACTTGCACTCTCGCATATTCAAAAATATGCACTCTGATTTTCCTGTAGCAATGAATCATTTCACCATCCAGCACGAAGACTGACACTTGAATGGATCTATGGAACGTGACACCTCCATGATTAGAGTTTCACTTGATTAATTAAGGCAATTGGTCATCCTTTAGCATTAATCAAGATACAATGTACAAATCCAAAACAAAATCTACAAAGATAAGGGAATAGCATAACTCCAAAAGATATAAAATGTATAAGGTGTAAAAAACGCACATCATCACCACATGATACTTGCAACACCGCCATTCACAAGGCCATCACCAATGTTACATCACTGTGGGATATAAATCCCTCAATCATATTACTAGAGGATGTCACCTCGTAATAGGCATCAAGCGTTCACCACGTCATAGGACCCATCACATCTATATGATCTCATGATGCCTCATCAAGGCTTATAACCATCACCAAGTATCACATAACCATCAGCACAACATATACAAGCCATGGCATTCATTTCACTTGTAAGGTTAGGCACTCATAAACAACAGAGAGAAAACATCATCATATGATAACCACTTCAAGAGAGAGAAGCAAACACATCACATGACCCAACATTTTGGTTAGGGTTACATGTATAGATGATTAGGGTTTTATAGCCTTATTCAATCACCAAACCCTAGGTACACCATCTCCCACCTTCTTGGAGCATATGAGGGTTAAGGAACATGATTAGAGTTGATTAAGCACACTATACATGGTTCATTACTTGCTTACTCATATACATATGATGTTATATAATCATGTATGTGTCTCGTCCACTATTCACACATGTGTCTTGACCAACTTCACCCAAGGTGTCTCAACTGCAACAAACTTGGTGTCTCGATCGCGACAAACATTGAGTCTCCACCGCAACATAACAACATGTCTCGACCCCTCATGGATTAGGGTTTCGACCACCCATCAAAGCACACATCTTGACCTCAAACCAAGGGTTGTCTCGATCGATACTAAAGCAAGGTCACGATCGAAACAAGGCATGTGTCCCGACCAAAACTAGGGCACATGTCTTGACCCCAAAAAAAGCAACATCTCGATCAAAACACCAAGCATCAAAGTGTCTCGACCCAAAGAGAAGACATGGTGTATCGACCACTAAGGTCATGCTACCATAGAGGAAAAAGACCACCTTAAAAATAGGAATTAACAAAGGTTAAAATAGAAGTATACCATGACAAAAAGATAAGATAACACCAAGGAAAACCATCATCTTCAAGGAGGAAAACATCACATAAAACCAGTCACCAAAAACCCTAACACATGTGTCATGAAACCACCATGAAAGACCTCATGCAGGAGAGATATTATGTTTCACACATCCAAAATAGAACCTAAATTATATGATACATCAAGGCACAAGAACTTCATGTATGTGATCAAAACCAAGATTAAAAGATAGGAACAAAACCACCATTACACAACCACCTCCAAAATTGAGTATCTTACATTAAGATTTTGGATTCCAAGCAAACCAAGCGTGATATCAACATCATTCAATCTCTAGATCATGTTATCATATACTAGCATATCAGGGGTATATTTTAGAGAGAGAAACAACAACATGCATGTAATGAAAAGTGAAATAATAGAGAGGGTAGGTTGTTATATAACCCTCCTTAAGGAAGATCAACACCTAGAATTACAAGCTCCAAGCACACGATCACCAAGGATGATGAAGCTCAACCAAAGGCTCCACTTTTAGCCACAATATCAGCTCAAAAAAGGAGGAGGTACCAAGTTCAAAGGTTTCTCAAGGAAAGTGGGAAAAAAACCCTAGGCCAAACTAAAAGAAGGAAGGAGAAAGAGAGAAGAAACTTCCTCTCACTTGGGTACCACCTTGTCAAAACATGGCCTATGACCCTTGTGATGAGGAGTTTCTCTCCAAAATGACCACCATGGATGATCCATGGTATACAGCTGAGAAAAGAGAAGAAGATGGGGTAGAAGATCCAAACAAAAGGCACAAAAGGAAGGCATACGCTTACCAAGGTTGAAAATGAGCAAGTATTTCCACATGCAAGGGATTTGATCCCCAAAGTTCCAAGGATTATCTCTCCTTCTTCCACTAAGATCCAAGGATGAGCAAAAGAGAAGGAGGAGGAAGGAAGGCTGAAAGGTCCACTTCCATGGAGAGAAAAGGGGTTATATAGAAAAGGAGGAGAGAAGTAAGGGGAAGATGAGGTGTCAACACCTAAAGGCACCAAAGGGACACTTGTCCACCCAAGAAACGCACATGCAACCACTTAAACCATTCATGCACAAGATGGTGATACAACCAATGTTGAGTCTCGACCACTTAGGTCCCCAACACTTAGTTTCAGTCGCAATACCTCAAGTAGGTCAAAACAAAAGCAACACATACATCCTGGTCAAGACAAAAGGACACCAAGACACCAAGGTCAAAACACATCACCAAAGAACACTTGTCTCAAACCAAAACACCCCAATACCATCATGGTAGAGACAAAGCATCCCAAGGTAGGTGTCTCAGTTGAGACACTCACAAAAAACACCACATCATCGAGACATAGGTCGAGGCACTCCAAGTCTCCAACCAATCACGCTTGGTCGAGACACTCAAAACCCAAATCACCTCTAAGGGTGTCACCACTCATCCAAAGTTCAACTAAAGCACCCCAAAAATCACATTATCTCTCATGAAGCTAAGAAAGAGAAGGTACACACTTGGTGAGGCAAATTGCAAGATAAGTCTCACTTTTTGGTAAATTACAATTTGGCCCAAAACAAGCACACAAAGCACAAACCTCATCCAAACAATCTTAAACTGGAGATTAAGCTCTCCAAAAGTTTTAAAAGCATCTCAAGGGATTAGAGAAAGGTTCTAAGCACATAATAAAGCAAAACAAATAGGGTTATCCCAAAACACAGGTTAGGGGTCTTACACGGATCTTCTCGAACTACTTGACCTTCTCATCCAGATAGGTCTCCAGGAAGTATCGACTCACAAACTTCAGTTAGAACTCTTCCCAACTAATCACAAATCCAGACCTTTTCTCCTCTTCTATGGCCCACCAATGGAAACAATCCTCTTCAACAAGTAACAATGTGTTTCACCTTATCCTCCTCTAGGAAGTTGAGGATCTTGAAGGTATTCTCCAACTCTATCAACCACATATCTACATTTGTCGGATTTGTCATACCTACATTCTCAACCACCCTTACATGCCTCAACCTTGCATAGGTCTTCCCATAACCTAAAGATTATGCATTGGGAACTGCTGCTCTCGCTTGGGGTGGAGGCATTTTGTCCATCATATGCATCATCATGGCCATGAACTCTCTAAACATGGACTGAAAAGTAGGATTGTCCACCACAATTGGGTCAAACTGGGGCATATCTATTGGTATGTATGCCCATAGAGCAAGAAATATGATGATCGTAATGGGATACTCTATAAATGATTTGAATAATAATAAAGGCAATTTCTGATCTATATGTTTAAACTATTTCTGAGATGATGGTGTAACATGATAGATGTCTAAAGAATGGTTTTACTCAATGATGTATGCTTTTAGGTTCAGGACCTAAACGATGAGATCATACGGATGTTAAGAGTATATATTCTTGTTTAGTCCTTAGTTGGTTGTTATTGTGGAAATAACCATAGACACCAATAACACTGAAGACTAGATTGTTTGTTGGTTGATGACAGAATCTCATTAATCATGATATACTGATATCAAACCAAGTACATAGGTACTTGTTAGAGAACAAGGTATCGGGCAGACCCACCGTGAGAGTGACACATGGAACCATGACTTGGTAATCACAGTCAGCTCTCACAGTGATTGTGGTGAGTGTGATTCTTAGACCTGAAATCACTACACTCAAAAAATGTTGTTGGGTACACTTTGACATCATCAAACGTAGTCCTGAAACATGGGTTGTTATAAAGGTGATGATTGGGTGGCTTTGACACATGGGGCTTTTGAGGGGTGAGTGATAGATATGGGATTTGTCCCTCCTGAGGGAGTTTGATGTCCTTGGCAACTTGATGAGTAGGATTGAGAAAGGCATGCACATGCATGTGTGAATCAATATGTGATATTGATGTCACACACATCTCACCCAGTCTACTCTGAGATCAAGGAAATGAATGAACATTGACAGGATGATTGTTCCATGCCTCGAGTTCATTCAGGATATCAGTGATAAAGGAATTATACATTCACTGTAACACCATTCACAGATTGTAGGATTGAAATTTGTTCTCCAACTTTCTATTTCACCTGGGTAGCACTGATGTGTGACTAGGCACCACTCTTTTCTTGTGAAGTCATAAGTGTTATGGACGTTCACTGCCAACGAGAAATGGACCTGCAGGGTCACTCACATAGGATTTAACCTGGAATAGGAGTTTGTCCACAAACAATGTATAGATTGATTACTAAAGGAGTTTAGTAGTTCAATTAAACACTCAATCAATTGATAGCTCAGTATCATAGTGTTCAAGGTGATGGACTGATTGATTAGAGTATCGGATTGATTGAAATTGTGATTGACTAATTCTGCACAATCTGCACTCCCAACTGATCGGCTCATGTGATGAACCGATTGACTGAGCTTGGTGAACCGACTGGCTCAACTGGTGAGTCGATCAGCTCATAGACAGGGTGAAATGATCGGTTCAACTAGTCTAACCGAGCAAGTTGGGAAAGTAAGATTGGTGAGAAATTTCCTTTCATTTCACTTACCCAAATTGATTGGAAAAAGGATTGGTATTTGATACCAATTCGAAATAAAAGAAGAAAAGTCAATCGGGAACTGATCAGGACCACAAACCGACCGGTTCAGAAGAGAACCGACCATTTCATGGGTCCCTACCAATCGGTTGAGGTGTCAACCGACCAGCTCATATCCCCAACCGGCCATTTCAATTATGAAACGATCGGATCAGGTTACGCAGTTGGTTGTTTTTGTGGAAAATCTTGAACCCTTCTACTCCTGCTTTAGTCCCGCATTGCCCGGGATAGAGAACCCTATCCCATGACCTTCCTATATATAGGGGTGTTGGGGGCTTCTCAAAGTACAACTCAGTGCAACCATTTGCTCTGTAAAGTTGTCGTTCTCTCTGGTTTTGGTAACCAAGAGAGCCCAAGCAAGTGCTACCCAAAAAGGGAGGCACTGCAAGGGAAAGACAACTGCAGAAAGCAACTGGTAACAGGAGAGTATGTCGGTGACTAGTACGCCGACAGGAGGGTGCGACTCCTTCTAATTCCTTATAAGACAAGGAGATCAGAGTTCCAGGCAGTCTGTGTGGATGACTGCAAAGGCGGAAGACCTCTGTCGCTCGAAGGACAACTTTCAATCCTGACAATCCCGGTGAGACCAGGAGTCTTCAGTCCCAGTATGACCAGGAGCTACACAGACACCGTCCAAGATCGGAGGTGAAGATTGCGCAAGGCGCGAGTAACTGTCGCCGAGAAAGCCTCGGGACAAGGTATGCATCCACAAACCATCTTTCCTATTGTATAGACGTTGACGCGATTCCTTTTGTTCTGGGTTTTGGGGAGAAAATTTTTGTTTCTACTGCTTCTCTGCCTCCCATAAAACTCAACAGTGGTATCAGATCCACGTCAACTGCTCTATATTTTAGGATTATCGATATGATCAATTTTGGTTTGTCACCTTTATTTATTGCATATGATGCGAATAAAATTGGCTTTATGCATGTCCAATCCACAAATCCCAAATGTACATATATGATATGTAATATTAATACACTCGATATGTGTCACCCTTAAATGAGTTTTATTGTGGATGTGTAGCATGGTTATGGCCTACAAACCCTATATCTGTGTGTGGTTGTATGTGGTTTCTTGCATCTCGGTCTGCGCATTGATTCCCTTTCTCCTATTCCTGATGTAACTCGAAATAATTTGAGATTTCTTTCCTACCTTTTCTCCCCCCGAATGTAACTCGGGGTTTCACAATTCAATTGTAAATAGGATATATTTTATTTCCTCTTATGTCAAAGAACGGCAGATGACCTGACGACGACTGAGACGATCGATTCAAGGCATGAATCGATCAATTGACGTTCCATATGACCAGTTCGAGGAGCGAGACGAGCGGGTGGCGATCTAAGGAGATGCACGACAACCGGTGAGCCGATCGGCTGGAGGCGCCAGTCGATCGGCTGGTGGCACCCGAACGACCAACTTGATGGCGAGCCGATCACCTGATCAAACCCAAAATGGCAGGCACAGATTTCATCTTGTATACATTGCATGTGATGTAGACCTAGATGATCGTGATTCCTCTTAGCTCAAGGAAACACAATAGGATGGCCATAATCATTGCGTTTATCGTTTTGCATGTTTTATGTGGGATATAGCATGTATATGATATGTACTATATATAGTGGTGATTGGATATGTATATGTATATAAAAACCAAATCCCTCATTAAATATTAAAGTTTTAGATGCCTTCCAAATGTGAAACATGTGAAAAGCTTGATCGACCAAGTGTGGGCACGCCCTAGCGTGGTGCACCATCTATCTCGTGGAAGCGTGAAGAATGAACATGTGGGTCTGCCCTAGCAGGGTGCATATTCATCGTGTTCACTTTGGGTCAGACTTAACAAGGTGACCTAGATAAGATCTAGCACCTTGAGGCATGGAGATGATCATGGCAAGGAGTTGCATGTGACATCATTCAAGAGTTGCATATGATGCAATTGGCAAAAGTTGCCTACCTGGGAGATCTGAGTTGTGGGTGACAGCCCTAGCTGGTCCATGGCTCAGAGGATTTCAGGATCTTGACCCACTAGAAGATTGTACGCTGCAATCTTCCGAATTGATGGTGAGGGCTGTCAATTTGAGTCAAAATAGTGGGAGCGGTAATTAATTAAAGGCCTAATTAACTATCGTCAAATTTTATTCAAATCAAATCAAAAATGAGTTTTGACAAATGCAATTTTCTCTTCTAGAATGGCAAAAGAATCATCTTTTAAAATGGGCAAATTAATTGAGAACAAATTCCATAACTGGTTGAGGATTGTGAGAAGTGTTCTGCACAATCCAGATATACCAGGAGCCTTTGAATCCACTCTATGTATGCTTAATGCGTTAGTGAAGAAGAAAGAAAGTTCATTGATAGAGATCAATGGAACGAAAGGTAAGGGAGAGAAGGGTTCTCTCGCCAAACCAGTTTCTTCTACATGGAGAGGATGGAAGGAACGATGGAAGAAGAAGTCAGAGATAGAGATCTCTACTTCTGGTGTATATGTGATAGAGATTAACTTTACTACTTCTTTATCATGGGTACTTGATACCGGATGCGGATCTCACATTTGTTCAAATGTGAAGGATCTTAAGAGAAGTAGGCCTTTGGAGAAAGGCGAGGTTAAACTATGTGTTGCCAATGGGGCAAAGGTTGCCACCAGTGTCATAGGAACCTATGAGTTAACTCTACCGAGTGGGCTAATAATAGAGTTAAAGAACTGCTATTATGTACCTGCCATAAATAGGAATATCATTTCCGTCTCTTGTTTGGACAAGAATGGATTTGAATTTCTTATTAAGAATGGAAATTGTTCCATTTCTAAAGATGAGATCTTTTATGGCAGTGCCCCAATGTCTTATGTTCTATACTTGATAGATTTGGAGACAAGTGTATACAATGTAAACACCAAAAAGCAAAAACTCAATGACTCAAACAAAACATATCTTTGGCATTGTCGTCTAGGGCACATAAATGAGAAGTGCATTTCTAGACTCCATAAAGACAGTTATCTAAACTCTTTTGATTATGAATCAATATAGACATGTGAATCTTGTTTATTGGGCAACATGACCAAGACTCCCTTTTCAAGTAAAGGTGAGAGAGCTAGTGATCTATTAGGACTTATACATACTGATGTATGTGGGCCTTTTAGAACTAATGCCAGAAATGGGTGTCAGTACTTCATTACCTTCACTGATGATTTCAGTAGGTATGGCTATGTGTACCTGATGAAGCATAAGTCAGAAATCCTTGAAAGGTTCAAGGATTTCATGAATGAAGTACAGAACCAACTTAGTAAAAGTATTAAGGCACTTCGATCTGATCAAGGTGGAGAATACTTAAGCCAAGAGTTTGAGGACCTTCTGTGAGCCTGTGGTATTGTATCACAATGGATTCTGCTTGGAACAGAACAGCATAACAGTGTGTCTGAAAGAAGGAATCACACATTGTTGGATATGGTGCGGTCAATGATGAGTTGTTTTGATCTTCTGATTTCCTTCTGGGGTCATGCTCTTGAAACTGACGTGTTTACACTTAACTGTGTACCATCTAAATTGGTTCAAAAGACACCATATGAGATATGGTACGGGAAGCGTCCCGATTTGTCTTTTCTAAAAATTTGGGGTTGTGAGGCTTATGTTAGGAAAATGTTTCCTGATAAGCTTGGACCCAAGTCTGATAAATGTTATTTTGTTGGATATCCCAAGGAAATGAGGGGATATTATCTATACCACCCTACTAACAACAAAGTGTTTGTTGCCAGGACAGCTGTGTTTCTAGAGAAGGAATTTATTTCCAAAGGAAGCAGTGGGAGGAAAATAGAGCTTGAAGAGGTTCAAGCCCCACAAGAAAACATTGAACCTGTCACACCTCGATCTCACACTAACCACTAATCACGAGATTAGGGCGCGACGGAGGGATTATCACATAAACAAATCACTGAGAACTTTTTCTTTTTAAAACCTTGTAATGATATCTGGATTATTGCTGTAAACTAAAATATAATAAACTATTGTGGAAGCATTTCAATTAAACTGGCTAGAGAACATAAACAGAGCTTACAACATGTAACATTGTTTAACAGAAAGTAAAACATAACAATTAATTTACATCCTTTACTCATTCGCCATACATACTATCTCTCACCCACACCATGTCCCAAGGACCGAGGGGAAAGGATTAAGAGACCTCTAACTAAACTAACTACATATACCTTCTACTGCAAAAACTAGGATGGAAAGATCCTTCAGATTCCTGGAACTGTTGCTGACCTGAAAATGTTTGAGTAGAGGAGTGAGCCTACTCGCTCAGTGAATAGTTTTTCATTTAACTATCACTAAACAACTCGTCAAGTTTATTATTCAGATTAATATACAAGAAATACTACACTGAGCAGTTCTAAAACAATATAATTGAAATAACGAAGAATGTAAATATTGCATCCAAAGAATAACTACTAGAAGACTATGCTCTAGTCTTCCTTAACTCTTTCATTTATAAGGAACTATGTGAACCTATATGATCATATTTTAGCTTATGCCCTGATCTATGCAGTGTACTCCGCATAGAGACTCGCAGTGCACTACGGCCACACCGTACAAGACTTAGCGACACACCCGGAAAATGCTAAGTCTGACGCCAGCCCTGCTCTACCACATGACCCCAGGCTCATCGGCCTTCAGGCTCATCGGCCTCACTGCACTACATCGAGTGCTCTAGACTCCTCCTCTAACCTGAGTACACAGGCGGAGAGTCTCACGGGGTTGCCTCCATGACTCCGCACGGATCTTGTTGCAATAACCCCCAATTTTCTCCAGTGCCACCGTGACATCGCACGCGTTGTTTTTGGACACTGGCTCTCTGTCCTCGTGTCTCCATGACTCCGCACGGATAATGTTGCAACACGAGTTTCACCCCTAAGATGCAGATCTGTCAAAGGGGTTCTACGGTGTTCAGGGCACCTAAGTCTAACATTAACATTATAGGTACATTTTAAACAGAAATCATAACTCATGCATTCAACATATATCATGTCTCAGTAACATCCCTTTCAAGGGCATGTCATATCTCATCACCTGCAATTTACGAGATATGTATTGAAAATAAGAAGCCCTGCAGTATGTAGATATCAACTCAGAGAGAACAAGCATATAAAGTTAAATGCACTAGAAACATACAATTCAACAGTTAAGCATCACCACATCTCATATCGAGACTTTTCATATCACCATAACATGATTCATTGAACACCCTATCCTTAGGGTTTCAGTTACCTCATTCACTTATCACATGGCAACACCCTATCCTTATATCATGCATGCAGTCAGATTTAAAATTCATAAATATCCCAAACTCAAGTCAATTTGGCACATGCATATTGAATTCATTCAATTGTACATCTTAGTGCACTGCTAAGAGTAATTTACTTCACATATGAGAATTCATACGTAACATTTGTCAATTCTCTGAAATTCTCGAAAAACGTGCACATTAACCCAAATCCTGGTTTGTGCATCACAACTCAATCAAGAGTTAATTACATATCACAATACAATTTAATAACAATACTTGAGAATTTCTGGTAATATTTCAGAGAAATGTGCCATTTCATGTAAATATCAATTTACACATATTAACGTCAAAAGATATATGCAATTAGGGTTTTCATGCATATTTTATTTATTCATATCAACTTTGAAATCGTACATCTGATAATTTATCAGAAATCTTCATTGTCTGGGTTCATACCCAAATCATACCATTTTCAGACATGAATTTCTAATTTCAACATTCAAATGAGCAATTTAGGTTCCAATGAACCATATAAATCTACTGATTCAATCCATACTGTTCAAATGCTAAATTTAATCATCTAACAATGTCTAGAAGCATTTTATGAACTAAAAAGGTCGGGCAACGCCAAACGCTGCCCGACGCTTGATAACGCCTGTTATCAGCGTAATTCGCGCACAAAACAGAAAATATTCAAACGCCTGAGTTTATTAATGATAAATAAAAGAAACCCTACTCACTTTGATTTTGACTGTCCGGATTCGTCCGGAGATGCGTCCAAGGCCGAATTCTGGGCGATTTCGGATCGTCTTCTACCTTTGAATTAATTAACTACTGTTCCTGCAATTTGACAGTAACTAGCTTCTTCACGCAAAAGTCTGAAATTGATTCGATCAAAAGCTAAATCTTGGGCTAAAGATGGAGAATCAGATCTGTGGCCATGAATTAGAAGTAGGGAGTACCTTCCCGAAGTATTTGATTAGCCAAACGAATCCCTCCTTGGCCGTGCGCCGCGCAGCAGTAGCTGCAGGTTGGCCGTCGCTCAGCCAGCTAGGGTACACGGTGGTTAAACCATGGCCAGGCTCTGGATCTTGACTAAAGCTAGCTAAAAAGCTCCGCACCCTTGCTTAGTCCCCAAAACAGAGCTAAGGGAGGCTTCCTTTCCTGCTGCTGGCACCCCCACGATCCCTTCTTGCTACTGCTGCACAAGAGCAGCTACTGCTGCTGGCCGTTGGCCAAGCAGCTAGAGTAGCTGGGCTACTAGCTAAGGCAACCAAAGGAGAAGGAAGGGAAAGGGAGGAGGAAAAAGAAGAGAAGAAGAAAGGTAGAAGAAGAGAAGGAGGTCGATCGCTGGACGGAGCTCCTGCTCCAGAAAATCACGGCTACAACACCGCTCTACAGCCTCAAGCGGTTGCCGCTGGAAGAGATAAAGAAGAAATAGAAAGAAAGAAAGATTTATAAAGTCGAAATTGGGAAAATTGCATAATTGGACCCCAAACTAAAAACTATCATAACTTTTTCCTCGAAGGTCCGTTTTGAATGATTTCTTTTGCGAAACTTCAAGAATGAGGCCCACTACAAACCCAAGGCATAAAAACAAGCTAATTATACTGTTTTACTGGTTCAAAATTCCAATTGCATCCAATTATTACTTTACCCAAATTAATCACCTTAATTATGCACTAATTAATCTTATGTGCTTGATTCAACTAAATCAAGTTATGATTTACTAACCACATCATAAGCACATATGTTAACTCAAATAACTTTAATTAGGCTCAAATCATAATGCTTACCTATAAACTTTGGAACGGGTCATAACAATCTCCCTTCCTTATAAGAATTTCATCCCAAAATTCCTAAAAGAGAAAAGGAAACTTGTTGCGCATCTCAGATTCAAGCTCCCACGTAGCTTCCTCTAGGTTATGATTCCTCCACAGAATTTTCACTAATGATATCTCACGATTCTTGAGTTTCTTGATCCTTCGATCAATTATCTGAATTGGTCCCTCAATGTAAGACACATCTGATCTGAGCTGTGCAGGTTCTGGGTCTACTATCTTTTCTGTACTAGGATAGCATTTCTTCAACATAGATACATGAAACACATCATGCAGATTTGACAACTCAGATGGCAATTCTAACCTATAGGCTACAGGTCCAATCCTCTCAATGATAGGATACGACCCATAAACCTAGGAGTCAGTTTGCCTCTCTTACCAAATCTCAGCACGCCTTTCCATGGTGAAACTTTCAGGTACACTTTATCACCAACCTCAACTCAAGAGGTCTATGTTCCCTTTCAGCATAACTCTTCTGCCTAACCTATGCAGCTTTCAGCTGTTCTTTAATCACAGAGATCATTTCAGTGGTCGAATCCACTATCTCTGGACCAAGAATCTGCTTTTCACCAACCTCATACCAACATATGGGTGATCTATACTTTCTACCATACAGAGCTTCATATGGGGCCATACCAAGACTGGAATGGTGACTATTGTTGTATGCAAACTCTATAAGGCTTAAATGATCTTCCCAACTTCCACTAAAATGCAAGACACATGTTCCCAGCATGTCCTCAAGAGTCTGAATGGTCCTCTCTGACTGACCATCCATCTGTGGGTGAAAAGTTGTACTGAATCTTAACTTTGTGCCTAAAGCTCAAAGCAACTGATTCTAAAAACTTGGATGTGAACTTAGGATATCGTGCAACCTGACTATCTTATCCACGAATATCTTAACCAACTTTGAGACATCAAAGATTGACTTAATATGAAGAAAGTGAGCAGACTAAATTAGTCTATCCACAATCATTCATATCGAGTCATAACCTCTAGGTGTCTTGGGCAACCCTATCACAAAATCCATTGTGATATGTTCCAATTTCCACTCTGCTATAGGAAAAGATTGCAAAGTATCTGCAGGTTTCTGATGCTCAGCCTTAACCTACTGACACACCTTGCACTTAATCACATACTCAGTTACATTCTTTTCACACCAGGCCACCAATACAAATCCTTGAGATTCATGTACATATTAGTGTTACCTGGATGCATAACATACATTAATGCATGTGCTTCCTCAAGAATCTTTTCTTTTAAATCATTATCTCGAGGTACACACAACATGCCATGTCATGCATGATCTAATGTAACTCACTGTCATTCTACTGAAGTTCCTTGATCTGATCATAAAAAGTAGGCTTGACTTGCATCTGTGCAATCAAACCACTCTGCTCTGTCACCCCTAAGTCTAAGTTCAACTTCTGCATTTCTACTAGCATGCCTCTCTTGAAACATGCCATAGAGAATGCATCAATTGTTGAACTTGACTTCTTGCTCAGGGCATCAGCTACCACATTCACCTTTCCAGGGTGATAATCTATGGTCACATCATAAATATAGTGACGTCATGTCTTAAGAACGTGGACTACAGTAGCTAACTTCAGATCAGGTATCGGGTAATACTCCTCATTCTATGCTACTTACTTCTTGTTATTACTGTCAGAATTTATTTCATAACACACTTCACTTATTTTATATTTCTCCTTTTGTTCAAAACACACTTCTTACATTTCATATTTATATCTCACTCTTTTCTCCAAGTCATTTTCAAATTGTTTATCTACCTTTAAACCCTAGATTTTATTAGTACTAGCTTACCAATCATAGTGCAAATCTCATGATTTTATTTTATAAAGATACTAGTATTCAAGGTCAAATCACTAGCGACATCCCTTGAACTACTTCAACTCTAAACATTCTAGGGTTTGGTCCTTATCAGCAACATAGCATTATTGTGGTGTGACTTTGCTTCCTTAGTTTGAAATCAAACTTTTGAATCCCATAAGTTTTACCAAAATCTTCCTTATCTTATTACTAGAATTTCCTTTCTCTTACTTGGACATTCAAATAAGTTACATTCTCAATTCCCTTGCTAGGGTTTCATCATCATATTGTGTGTCACTGTTTCATTCAATTAAACGTCTCTACTATGGTATTTATGCATCAAATATGATGCATTCATTTTCTAAATTACGCGGTTGTTCTGTATTTCTTTTGGAACTAGTTTGTTAGTCTTTAGAGACTCAGAATCCCAAGGTAGTATGTATGAATGCACTAAACTTTATAATAAGGATATGCATTCCATACTCTCAATTATGTCATGTAATTCTCGTTCCTTAATCAAGGTCATCATTTCTAATATTTCTTTTAATCCAACTAAGTTTCTTGTCTTGGTCTTATGATTTTCATAAGACTCTTTATTTCTATGTACTTATCGTATATTCAACTCCTTTCTTCTATTTTCCCTTTGCTTTGAAGTACATAAAAATTATTTTACTCCATTACATGATCCATTCCATGGTTGATTCTTACTATCTTAGCCCTTACATACTATTCTCATATCTTTTCCATATTCTCATATTTAGAGTTCGTATAATACTAATCACTGAATTTAATTTGAACCTAATATCGTTTTCTTTTATTTCCAATTAAGGATTACACATATGAGGTTCCAACGTTGAGCCTCCAATATCAGTTCCAGCTACTTCTTAGCTGCTCTAATCTTTCCCTTATATCTCAACATCTTAATGTATGTACATTCTTACTATGATGAGGATCTATATTATCCAGAGTCTACTCTTATTATACTGTTAATAGAAGTCATTATATCTCAGTAACGCATTCTGCCAGCCGGACCAGGCCGAACCTGTAGTCCTGAAGCCAAGAGCTACTCAGGATTAACCAACTCCTATTAATCTTAAACATGTGGAAAGAATATCCACCTAGGGCAGACTCATTTAAACATAACTTCTGGTATACTTAATACAAAGAATATAAACAATAACTAAATCACTTCATGACACACAACAATATAAAAGAATCATATTTATTCTACAAACTGAAAATCTAAATCCATACATATAAGAGCATTTCTAATGATTTCCAATCAAATAAGCAATATAAAGCAAGAGTTGCATCGCATCCTATGTTTAATCTCTTACTCCTGCATAAATTTCCAGTTTCTTAACCCTAAGATTTCTAGGGTTTCTCTCTAGCCTATCCTTCCTCTGCATACCTGGCCAGGGCATCCAGAGAAGAATAGACAGAGTAGCTTGATACTGGTCAATCTAAGTATTCAGACACCTGGCCAGGGTATCTAAACACTCAGACCTCCCAGAGCTAAAGACACATCATTTCTTATCCATCTTAATTATAATACTCTCTTTTGATCCTAATGATCCCTGATAACTCAGCTTAAACTCTCAACTTGATTCTCGTGACCACGTCCTCTTCCTGCCATCTGCAATAGTATAACAGAACACTTCCTGTTAGAAAATTGTAGTTAGAAGGAAGACACTTAAGTCCTAATCCTATTGGTCTCTTATCGTCCCCTGACCTTGACTTAGAGTATTCATATACTCAACCTATGCTCTGATACCAAGATGTCACACCCCGATCTCACACTAACCACTAATCACGAGATTAGGGCACGGCGGAGGGATTATCACATAAACAAATCACTGAGAACTTTTTCTTTTTAAAACCTCGTAATGATATCCAGATTATTGTTGTAAACTAAAACATAATAAACTATTGCGGAAGCATTTCAATTAAACTGGCTAGAGAACATAAACAGAGCTTACAACATGTAACATTGTTTAACAGAAAGTAAAACATAACAGTTAATTTACATCCTTTACTCATTCGCCATACATACTCTCTCTCACCCACACCATGTCCCAAGGACCGAGGGGAAAGGATTAAGAGACCTCTAACTAAACTAACTACATATACCTTCTACTACAAAAACTAGGATGGAAAGATCCTTCAGATTCCTGGAACTGTTGCTGACCTGAAAATGTTTGAGTAGAGGAGTGAGCCTACTCGCTCAGTGAATAGTTTTTCATTTAACTATCACTAAACAACTCGTCAAGTTTATTATTCAGATTAATATACAAGAAATACTACACTGAGAAGTTCTAAAACAATATAATTGAAATAACGAAGAATGTAAATATTGCATCCAAAGAATAACTACTAGAAGACTATGCTCTAGTCTTCCTTAACTCTTTCATTTATAAGGAACTCTGTGAACCTATATGATCATATTTTAGCTTATGCCCTGATCTATGCAGTGTACTCCGCATAGAGACTCGCAGTGCACTACGGCCACACCGTACAAGACTTAGCGACACACCCGGGAAATGCTAAGTCTGACGCCAGCCCTGCTCTGCCACATGACCCCAGGCTCATCGGCCTTCAGGCTCATCGGCCTCACTGCACTACATCGAGTGCTCTAGACTCCTCCTCTACCCTGAGTACACAGGAGGAGAGTCTCACGGGGTTACCTCCATGACTCCGCATGGATCTTGTTGCAATAACCCCCAATTTTCTCCAGTGCCACCGTGACATCGCACGCGTTGTTGTTGGACACTGGCTCTCTGTCCTCGTGTCTCCATGACTCCGCACGGATAATGTTGCAACACGAGTTTCACCCCTAAGAAGCAGATCTGTCAAAGGGGTTCTATGGTGTTCAGGGCACCTAAGTCTAACATTAACATTATAGGTACATTTTAAACAGAAATCATAACTCATGCATTCAACATATATCATGTCTTAGTAACATCCCTTTCTAGGGCATGTCATATCTTATCACCTGCAATTTACGAGATATGTATTGAAAACAAGAAGCCCTGCAGTATGTAGATATCAACTCAGAGAGAACAAGCATATAAAGTTAAATGCACTAGAAACATACAATTCAACAGTTAAGCATCACCACATCTCATATCGAGACTTTTCATATCACCATAACATGATTCATTGAACACCCTATCCTTAGGGTTTCAGTTACCTCATTCACTTATCACATGGCAACACCCTATCCTTATATCATGCATGCAGTCAGATTTAAAATTCATAAATATCCCAAACTCAAGTCAATTTGGCACATGCATATTGAATTCATTCAATTGTACATCTTAGTGCACTGCTAAGAGTAATTAACTTCACATATGAGAATTCATACGTAACATTTGTCAATTCTCTGAAATTCTCGAAAAACGTGCACATTAACCCAAATCCTGGTTTGTGCATCACTTAACTCAATCAAGAGTTAATTACATATCACAATACAATTTAATAACAATACTTGAGAATTTTTGGTAATATTTCAGAGAAATGTGCCATTTCATGTAAATATCAATTTACACATATTAACGTCAAAAGATATATGCAATTAGGGTTTTCATGCATATTTTATTTATTCATATCAACTTTGAAATCGTACATCTGATAATTTATCAGAAATCTTCATTGTTTGGGTTCATACCCAAATCATACCATTTTCAGACATGAATTTCTAATTTCAACATTCAAATGAGCAATTTAGGTTCCAATGAACCATATAAATCTACTGATTCAATCCATACTGTTCAAATGCTAAATTTAATCATCTAACAATGTCTAGAAGCATTTTATGAACTAAAAAGGTCGGGCGACGCCAAACGCTGCTCGACGCCTGATAACGCCTGTTATCAGCGTAATTCGCGCACAAAACAAAAAATATTCAAACGCCTGAGTTTATTAATGATAAATAAATGAAACCCTACTCACTTTGATTTTGACTGTCCGGATTCGTCCGGAGATGCGTCCAAGGCCGAATTCTGGGCGATTTCAGATCGTCTTCTACCTTTGAATTAATTAACTACTGTTCCTGCAATTTGACAGTAACTAGCTTCTTCACGCAAAAGTCTGAAATTGATTCGATCAAAAGCTAAATCTTGGGCTAAAGCTGCATAATCGGATCTGTGGCCATGAATTAGAAGTAGGGAGTACCTTCCCGAAGTATTTGATTAGCCAAACGAATCCCTCCTTGGCCGTGCGCCGCGCAGCAGTAGCTGCAGGTTGGCCGTCGTTCAGCCAGCTAGGGTACACGGTGGTTAAACCATGGCCAGGCTCTGGATCTTGACTAAAGCTAGCTAAAAAGCTCCGCACCCTTGCTTAGTCCCCAAAACGGAGCTAAGGGAGGCTTCCTTTCCTGCTGCTGGCGCCCCCATGATCCCTTCTTGCTGCTGCTATGCA
The DNA here is from genome assembly GCA_963693085.1 of Alisma plantago-aquatica. Classification (NCBI taxonomy): domain Eukaryota; kingdom Viridiplantae; phylum Streptophyta; class Magnoliopsida; order Alismatales; family Alismataceae; genus Alisma; species Alisma plantago-aquatica. Next base: position 225,143,325 of record OY856413.1, read on the forward strand.
AGAGCAGCTACTGCTGCTGGCCATTGGCCAAGCAGCTAGAGTAGCTGGGCTACTAGCTAAGGCAACCAAAGGAGAAGGAAGGGAAAGGGAGGAGGAAAAAGAAGAGAAGAAGAAAGGTAGAAGAAGAGAAGGAGGTCGATCGCTGGATGGAGCTCCTGCTCCAGAAAATCGCGGCTACAGCACCGCTCTACAGCCTCAAGCGGTTGCTGCTGGAAGAGATAAAGAAGAAATAGAAAGAAAGAAAGATTTATAAAGTCGAAATTGGGAAAATTGCAGAATTGGACCCCAAACTGAAAACTATCATAACTTTTTCCTCGAAGGTCCGTTTTGAATGATTTCTTTTGCGAAACTTCAAGAATGAGGCCCACTACAAACCCAAGGCATAAAAACAAACTAATTATACTATTTTACTGGTTCAAAATTCCAATTGCATCCAATTATTACTTTACCCAAATTAATCACCTTAATTATGCACTAATTAATCTTATGTGCTTGATTCAACTAAATCAAGTTATGATTTACTAACCACATCATAAGCACATATGTTAACTCAAATAACTTTAATTAGGCTCAAATCATAATGCTTACCTATAAACTTTGGAACGGGTCAAAACAGAACCAGTAGATGTACGAGAGGAATATGGAGATTCACAAGGTGTTGTGTGATCTCATTCTCCTCTGGTAACACAAGGACCTCGTAGATCTAGTAGGACCCACCTTGAACCTGAGAGGTTTGGATACCTTGTGACTCGGGAAGGTGGTGAGTTGATCATAGATTATGATCCAACTACCTACGTAGAGGCTATGGAAGGACCAGATTCTGAGAAATGGCTTGAAGCCATGAGATCTGAGATGGAATCCATGTACTCCAACAAAGTATGAACTTTGGTGGAACCACCCGAAGGGGTAAAACCCATAGTGTGCAAGTGGGTCTTCAAGAAAAAGACCGACATGGATGGCAATGTGCAAACTTATAAAGGAAGATTGGTTGCTAAGGGATTTCGACAAGTTCAAGGTGTTGACTATGATGAAACCTTTTCTCTAGTTGCCATGATTAAGTCCATCGGGATCATGCTTGCTATTGCAGCTTATTATGACTATAAGATTTGGCAGATGGATGTTAAAACTGCATTCCTTAACGGGAATATAAATGAGGATGTGTACATGACACAGCCTGAAGGTTTTGTAGATCCAAAGAATGCCAATAAAGTCTGTAAACTGCAAAGGTCAATCTATGGATTGAAGCAAGCATCTCGGAGTTGGAATCTTTGATTTGATGAGGGAGTCAAAGTGTTTGGCTTTATTAAAAATGAAGATGAACCTTGTGTGTACAAGAATGTTAGTGAGAGCTCAACCACATTCCTCATATTGTATGTGGATGACATACTTTTGATGGGGAATGATGTCTTAGCCTTAGAGAAGGTAAAGACTTGGCTTGGGAATACTTTCTCAATGAAGGACTTAGGAGAAGCATCCTACATTCTAGGAATTAGGATCTATAGAGATAGATCTAGAAGGCTTCTCGGACTAAGTCAGAGCACGTACATTGACAAAGTGTTGAAGCAGTTCAGCATGGAGAACTCAAAGAGAGGCAACATCCCCATGCTACATGGAGTCATCGTCTCTAGAGCTCAATGTCCCCAATCTTGTGAGGAGAGGGAGCAAATGAATGGGATCCCATATGCATCAGCCATCGGATCTATCATGTACGTTATGTTGTGCACATGCCCAGATGTCTCGTATGCTCTCAGCATGACGAGTAGGTACCAGTCAAATCCCAGGGATGCTCACTGGACAGCCGTAAAGAACATCCTCAAGTACTTGCGAAGGACTAAGGATCAGTTTCTTGTTTATGGCAGCGAGGAAGAGCTGGTTGTAAAGGGTTACACCGATGCAAGCTTCCAAACCGATAAAGATGATTACATATCGCAGTCAGGATTTGTATTTTGCCTTAATAATGGAGTTGTGAGCTGGAAGAGTTCCAGGCAAGAAACAATTGTCGATTCTACTACAGAGGCCGAGTATATTGCTGCTTCACATGCAGCAAAGGAGGTTGTGAGGATCAGGAATTTCATTTCTAAACTTGGTGTAGTTCCCAGTAGCTGTGATGCAATTGAGCTTTATTGTGACAATAATGGAGCTATTGAACAAGCTAAGGAACCCAGATCAAATCAACAGTCCAAGCACATACTGCGGCGCTTCCATCTCATACGAGAGATTGTAAAACGAGGAGATGTGAAGATTTGCAAAGTACCAACTGAAGACAACATAGCTAATCCACTAACTAAGGCCCTTTCTCAGTAGAAGCATGATGGTCATGCTAGGTCACAAGGACTGAGGTTCCTTGGTGACTGGCTCTAAGTGCAAGTGGGATTCTGTTGGTATGTATGCCCATAGAGCAAGCCATATGATTATTGTAATGGGATACTTTGTAAATGATTTGAATAATAATAAAGGCAATTTCCGATCTATATGTTTAAACTGTTTCTGAGATGATGGTGTAACATGATAGATTTCTAAAGAATGGTTTTACTCAATGACATATGCTTTTAGGTTTAGGACCTAAACGATGAGATCATACGGATGTTAAGAGTATACATTCTTGTTTAGTCCCTAGTCGGTTGTTATTTTGGAAATAACCATAGACATCAATAACATTGAAGACTAGATTGTGTGTTGGTTGATGACAGAATCTCATTAATCATGATATAGTGATATCAAACCAAGCACATAGGTACTTGTTAGAGAACAAGGTACCAGACAGACCCACTGTGAGAGTGACACATGGAACCATGACTTGGTAATCGCAGTCAGCTCTCGCAGTGATGGTGGTGAGTGTGATTCTTAGACCTGAAGTCAATACACTCAACACATGTCATTGGGTACACTTTGACATCATCAAACGCAGTCTTGAAACATGGGTTGTTATAAAGGTGATGATTGGGTGGCTTTGACACATGGGGCTTTTGAGGGGTGAGTGATAGATATGGGATTTGTCCCTCCTGAGGGAGTTTGATGTCCTTGGCCACTTGATAAGTAGGATTGAGAAAGGCATGCACATGCACGTGTGAATCAATATGTGATATTGATGTCACACACATCTCACCTAGTCTACTCTGAGATCACGGAAATGAATGAACATTGACAGGATGATTGTTCCATGCCTCGAGTTCATTCAGGATATCAATGACAAAGGAATTATACATTCACTGTAACACCATTCACGGATTTTAGGATTGAAAGTTGTTCTCCAACTTTCTATTTCACTTGGGTAGCACTGATGTGTGACTAGGCACCGCTCTTTGCTTGTGAAGTCATAAGTGTTATGGACTTTCACTGCCAACGTGAAATGGACCTGCAGGGTCACACACATAGGATTTAACCTGGAATAGGAGTTTGTCCACAAACAATGTTTAGATTCATTACTAAAGGAGTTTAGTAGTTTAATTAAACACTCAATCAATTGATAGCTCAGTATCATAGTGTTGAAGGTGTTGGACTGATTGATTAGAGTATCAGATTGATTGAAACTGCAATTGACTGATTCTGCACAATCTGCACTCCCAACTGACCAGCTCATGTGATGAACCGATCGGCTGAGCTTGGTGAACCGACCGGCTCAATTGGTGAGTCGATCGGCTCATGGACAGGGTGAAATGATCGGTTCAACTGGTCCAACTGAGCAAATTGGGAAAGTAAGATTGGTGAGAAATTTCCTTTCATTTCACTTGCCCAATTTGATTGGAACAAGGATTGGTATTTGATACCAATTCGAAACAAAAGAAGAAAAGTCAATCGGGAACTAATCAGGACCACAAATCAACCAGTTCAGAAGTGAACCGACAGTTTCATGGGTCCCAACCGATTGGTTGAGGTGTCAAACGACCGTTTCAGTTGTGAAATGATCGGTTCAGGTTACACAGTTGGTTGTTTTTGTGGAAAATCTCAAACCCTTCTACTCCTGCTTTAGTCCTGGATTTCCCGGGATAGAGAACCCTATCCCATGAGATTCCTATATATAGGGGTATTGGGGGCTTCTCAAAGTACAACTCAGTGCAACCAGTTACTTTGTAAAGTTGTCTTTCTCTCTGGTTTTGATAACCGAGAGAGTCCGAGCAAGTGCTACCCGAAAAGGGAGGCACAACAAGGGAAAGACAACTGCAAAAAGCGACTAGTAACAGGAGAGTGTGTCGGTGACTAGTATGCCGACAGGAGGGTGTGACTCCTTCTGATTCCTTGTGGGATAAGGAGATCGGAGTTCCAGGCAGTCTGTGTGGACGACTGCAAAGGCGGGAGACCTCTGTCGCTCGGAGGACAACTGTCAATCCTGACAGTCCCGGCGAGACCAGGAGTCTTCAATCCCAGTATGACCAGGAGCTGCACAGACACCGTCCAAGACCGGACGTGAGGTACTGTTGTCGAGCAAGCCTCGGGACAAGGTATGCATCCACAAACCAATCTTTCCTATTGTATAGACGTTGACGTGATTCCTTTTGTTCTGGGTTTTGGGGAGAACATTTTTGTTTCCGTTGCTTCTTTGCCTCCCGTAAAACCCAACAATATCAGGCACAACATCCACCCTCTCCTATCTCCTGGCACCACCACCTGGTGTAGCAACACTACTTTTAGTAGCATGTTCTTTGTTTTCTCCAGCCATCTTCTCTTCTATTCTTCTTCTTCTTCTTCTTCTTCTTCTTCTGCATAAGTAGATGTTACCATAAGATAGATTAGAGGATACTAGAATAGACACAACCCTAGTCCTATGTCCCTATAGACTCAAAAAACCTAAAGATCTGATACCAACCTAAAATGTGATGCCTTGCACCACACAAGAGTGAGATTACTCAAAACAAAATGTATAACTAATACAAATCAACCAGATTTACAAGATAACATAGGAAATTAAAATTGATTTCACATAAGAACAAAAACTGAAACCTATTACATCTACATCTACATGAAGCCACATGTATTACATATGTCATGCTAAAAGATGTACACATCTAACTATTCATTGTCTAACTTTCCACAACCTATTACAAGGCCTTGACCGAACGATCTCTACCACATCGTTCACGACCACCTAAAACATGTGGATTTCCACGGTGTGAGAACAAACATCCCAGTGAGAGATATAACTCTCCGCTACAACTATTATAATTACTGATAAACTTAAAGTAGCAAGATAACATATATCATTGGGTTAAGCAGATTCAGCTAAATGATATGAATAAAGCAGTTACAACTGTTTAAGCAAATAAGACATCTACAACTGAGTATTAGAACATCTTATATTTTAAGAAGGAATATGAAGAACATGTATAACAGTTGATTTGACTTACCACATTATAATTCAAGAAATCAATACAAAGCACCTTCAACGACCAAAGCACCACATTATAACTATCAAAACATGTCAAATAGTCAAAGGAAATTTGCCCATTCAACAACCAAAGCACCACCTAAACCAAAAGGTTAAAGGGAAGTCAACATAACCAGGAGTCAAAGAGAAACTATTACTTTCATCGCTCAAAGAGGACCACCACTTGTATGTGACCAAAGAAGAAAAGTTATCCAAGCAACCAAAACTAAAGAGAGTCATCTCATCGACTAGACATCGCAACCAAATTCTCAGCAACTTGGCAAACATCATGAAGAACATCATAGAGAGAAAACACTCATATAGCATGACCAAAATAAGGATTATCATCTTGAATCTGAAAACCCATAGGGGGGGGGACATTAAGGCATAAACATACTCAAAACCCAAGAGTTTTTATCATCAACAAATAAAAGATCAAACCAAGATGAGGGAAAGATAACAATATGTTAAACACATGCTTGGAGAACCAAAATCCTCCATTATATCAAGATAACTGAAACATCATCAAGGAGATCAAAAACCAAAATTTTAGGGTATGCATGCAAGCATCAACCTATCACCATCCATAAAACTTCAAGAATAAGAGCCAGGGTTTAGGAAAAAGACCTAATTTAAGAAAGATTACTTCATAGACTTAAACCCTCACTAGTACATATACTACCTTTAACGTCAGTTAAAATGGACATTTTGCGTCGATTTTCAACCGACACCGTGGGTGACACTAAAGGTAGAGGACTATGGCATCAGTTCCAAAACTGATGACACAGAGTCGGCACCGATTACAACCAAAAAAGAACTGACACCGGTAGTAGCCATAGTCTTCGGTTATAATCGACAAATATCTTCATAATTGAACAAAAAATTGACTCGGGTTACCATCGTAGTCGTTGGCTATTTTAGTAAAAACCAATTACTAACTCCCTTTCCAAACAAAAAGTGATCGCATGTTTGGTTCATTGTTGTCGATTCAAAGTAAAATTGACAATAAAGCTATAAATTGTCATTGGTTATGATTTCAAAAATTGACGCCTATCTCCATACCCAAAAAAATGGCACAGGTTAGGACATAGTCATTGGTTTTCTATAAATAACCGATGATGTAGACCTATATTGATGGTTATTTTAAATAACCAATGACTAAGTGTCATTTTCTTATATCAACTTGTAGGACTACTATCTGGCTGGTCCGCAGGATGCAAAACCTACAGTTTAGTTCTGAACTGTAGGTTTACATCATCCTATGATTTCAACCTAACAACAAGCCAAAAACCTGCAATAACAAGATGATCAAGACTATCTATATATCAATACTATATATAACATGTGATTCAGACACATGTAGAAACACAATTCATTCATTCACATGATTCACACAGATGTAGAAACCTACAGTTCCATTCATCCATCCATTTTCACATTCACACACATGTAAAAACCTATAGTTCCATTCATTCATCCATTTTCACATCCGTACACATGTAGAAGCACAATTCATTTGTTCATCTTCACATTCACACACATGTATATAGATCAAATTTTAATAAGAAAATTCAAAAAAAGTCATTCACACATGTATATATAAGCACCACATATATACAGAAATAATGACATCAATCTTTAGAAATGGCATTCTTTATCATCAGTAACCCAATCATAAACAAACATTTCCTCCCTTTCAAAGGCTTTTATCCATTGTTCTCTTATGTCATCTAATTTCTCTATCATATAAGGCATATGTACATCTAATAGAATTTCCCATGTATTGAAGTCATTAGTTTTAAACACATGCAAAGATAATGACATATATAGATACTTAATAAGTTTGATATTTTAATATTATATAATAACACTATACTTATGATTATTAAGACTATATATTACCTATTGTATGTTTTTGATGTCTTATGCAGCATATCTAACAATTATGTCCATATACTGCATCATGTAGTATCCACATGCCCAACTGTTGTTTTGTATAGCACATTATAAATTTCACCATACAAAAAATAGGCATAGTTCACATAAATAAAACATGTATTGGAGTTAGGAAACTACATCCACATTCTTTCAAACTATCACTTTATTTTTCTTGTCCATGTTTCCTCCAGCATTTTTGAAATCTTTTAAAGCCCTATATGTTAATGTAACACATTGAATTGCATTAGTAAATATTCATATAATAATAGATGTTAATGAATATAAATAAAAAAATTTTCTCACGTGTATAATGGCCTTTTCAAATCATGTTTCAAACAGTATAATTTGTTCCCCTCAGGATCTAGATAATAAATGTCAACATCTTAGGGACAACATCCAGTAACTCCCAATGCTTACCTCTATGATAAGAAAGTAACAAATATATAACTCAAAATCCACAATGAAATATAATTTTCTTAAGTCAAATTAAAAGAAAAGTAAACTTACCTAACATTATATGGAGCTATTATCATGCTCTTTTTTGCTTTGCCAAAATATTTAAAAGCGATAGAGAAGTATAAGGTAACTGATATAGGGTCTTCATTTACAAGAATGACTAAGGATGGAACTAGAAAACCCACATGGGTCATTGAAAAATCTTTACCGACCCTATGTAAGTCATTGCAAAGCATATATTACATATGCATTAATATATAAGAAAATAGATCACCGTATATAAAATGAGGTATATAGATATATAAATAAGATCTCACCATGTCCATAGGTATATCATAGATGAATTTAGCCAGCATAACGAAACAACTTCAAAATATCTTATAGATATATTATTATCGTATGATTGTCTTATAACATCCTCCACCATAGAAACAATAATAGGTGAAGTTTCAGAATGTTCGCCTATCCATATTGACATACCCATACATTGAGGACCTATCGAGTCGGATAGGTCCTTTGCACGCCAACTAGGTACTTGAGGAAGAGGTGGAGGTAGAGGAGGATGAGTTGTAGTGGGTTCCTTCCCTTTGTCCTGCATATATAATTTCATATCAATTGTCATGTATATACATATACAAATTAATGTAATGTAAATTTCCCATACATGATCAGTATACATGACTCCTGCTTCGGGCCACAAGACTACTCTGCCTTCTACTTCACCAAGCGTGTCAGCATCTGGGTGGGCATATGACAATGGACGTTATCTACAAGAAGGGAAGACAAGCCTGGTCTCACACGAACCACACCATCGAGTACTAGAGTGCCATGAATCATGTGCCCTGGAAGGTGTGGGTAAGCCTCGCCCTCTGCAACAATGTATTCTTTCAATTTTATACGGCATGATCTCAACCTTTACAAATTTACATAGAGTATGTTATATATATGCCTAAATATATCATCTTGAAAAGACTAGATATTATGTCACAAAAATACTTATAGTGGATGTGTTAGGTGTTGGGTCTATAAGATTACTCCCAACCACCTCAATCATAGGGGAAGAGTGGCATGGCATAGGTACTGTCTGAGTGGCAGCCTGAGATGCCTGCCACTTGCTCATTGATTCCTGGACTCTCTTATCAATTAACTCATCAACTTATACATGGCCAAAATAAACACTTTTTGATTCCTGAATCCCCTTTGCAATAAAAGTCTAAAAAAAGAATGGGTTATTTTAGCATTTAAAAATCCCTCTTTTTGGACATGTTTTCACTGTGATGGCCCAAAGAACGCTCTTAGGCCCACCCCAGTGCCTGCATCCCTAACACATCCAGGATGCTCTGGGTTACCAAGAGAAACTGTCAATTCATCCCTTGTGCCCTGAGGGATGAATGATCCTTGCTTCCTCTACGTGTGAAGCTCCCACTAATCATCATCAACAGAAATTGGTAAGTAAACATAAAAATCATCAATACTAATTGTTGTTTTTTTCGAGTTGAATTTTACCATTTTTGCAGCCACCTCGGCAGTTGCATGGTCTGTTATATCTCCTTTTTTGTTTTGCCTCCCAGCTATCCATACATCATGGCGATGCAGAGGTGTGGGAGTATTAGAGGACTCAGCAGTCTTAGTAGTAGGAGCAGTAGGCTACTAAATGGCAGACCCTTGTAGTTTTTGGTGAAGGGTTGCATAACCACCTAGACCCATCGTGTGGTCGTGCACATTCAGTGCATGCATTTCTCTTTGAGCATCGTTGATACCCTTGTTAGTAAGCAGATTGAATTGGTTAGTAACAATCAATGTCAACTATAAAACAATTAATTCATAAGAATGTATACTAATTAAATTGGGAGTGGAGCTTAATAATTTGAATTCATCATTATCTCTCTTGGCAAGAAACACATCCCACTCAGTCAGTTCTAGGTAGTTCCATTGCTTAGTGGTTGACTTCTTCCTCTTATCAGCCTTTCATATATATATTTTCAGTTGAGAGTTGTCATATAGTTCCTTAGGACCTTCCCATAGTGTTGCATCACCTTTTTATGATGTAGGCTTTCATCCAGTTCAAATATACTCTGCAAAAATTCATATATTTAATAGAGTATTGTAAAAAATAGAATTATAAATAGCTTTAAAAACATAATTGCAAATGATAACATCCCACATAATTATTTCCATGCGAAGTCTTTCTTGATTTTAAGAACTTTTTGCTAAGATTATGCACTTACACTACCATGTCCATGAGTAAGAACCCCAAGATATGAAACAAAGCTCATCGGAGGGGACGATGACAACGACGATGCTGAGCACTAGCTGGAGTAGTGCACGGAATATCGGAGGCCGGCAGCGTCATAGAGAACAGAGGAGTTGGCCGTGGAAGGTTCTGGTGAGGGAGAGGATGACGGCACACACACGTTGGCACCTGAGCGGGCGTCATGCAACCAAATGCAAGAAGGAAAACAAGATTGCACTGTGGGGAAGAGGCTGGGCGCAAAGGACTCCAGCGATTCCTAGTTCCTTTTGACACTGAGTAAAGAAGCCAGTGACCGTCTTGCACGCCGTGAACTAGAGTGTCACGGCGGCAGCCGTTTCCTAGGAGGTGACGCACACACAAACGTCGAGAGCAGTAGGTCGAAGAATTGGGGTGGCAGCCATGAGACGAGATCAGGAAAGCAATGCTAGGAGCAGGCGTCGGGCACCGAGCGGCACCAGTGGGCTCACCTGGGTTGTGGCTTGTGAGTGACAAAGCCACAAATCCTTGCTTCCTCAAGCCTCCCACGTGTTGTGGACCCGGCGAGGAGGAGAGCCTTGCCACGGATCTCATGACAGAGCAGAGCCCAGGCGGGCAGCGGCCGTGTCTTGAGAACCTGGAAGAGCGTGATGGCTTACCGGAGAAGAGCCCTCACGACGGTGGCAGGCTCACACTCGCGTGAAGGGTGAGTCGCGAGAAAGAAGAAGCCATCTTGGTTCAGGGGCAAACCACCAGCAAACCGGTCGACATAATCAACCTGAGAGCTAGTCGTTGAACCAGATCCAATGATCTGCAACTCAACATGGGTCCATGAGCCTTGAGCCGTGACCTTGGTGGAGACGTGGCGGCCAGCGATTGGCCCAAAAAGGTATAATTCCTAGAAATACTCAGATCTTGCATAATTCACATTAAATAGCTGGATGATCAGAAAAATCCAAATAATATACCAAAATTCTCAGAAAAATGTGTAGAACAATATGAAATCATAATATCAGGCTTTTGATGCATTAATATCAGTGATATCTTATTAGTTGTAAAATGCTTAGTTCATGAGTAATAAATATGAAATGATGATATTAAATTATGGAAAAATGTTAGTAAGTCTATAATCATGTTTATAATGCATATGATGTCAAATATGGTCATGTTGATGTACAAAATTACATAATTTTATTAATATGTCTAATTAGGGCTAATAACACTAAAGATGATGTAATTAATACATGCATGCTCAATAAATGATGGAATTTATAGAGTAATCTCATATCTATATTTGGAAACTCAGATTTAATTATGAGATCATCATGATATATAGAATGTATGTTGTATGAAGAGAACCCTAAATACATGTGATGTAACCCTAATATGGTTAATGAAAATGACATAATGTTAAATATGTCCACATAATAATGTGACACATGAGTATATCCAGTTGATGAACTGTAATATGGAAAATGACATCAGTAAGATAAATATAAGGTAATAATACAAGTAATCATGAGAATAACATAATGACCTAAGTAAACCCTAAAATGAACACGACTAGGGTTAAGATGATCAGAACCTGATGCCAGTATATGATTTTGTTATTAACCAGGTGATGACCAGATTGTCTAGATGATCAAGGATGATTAGAAATCTCTAAACTCAGGTAAGTGAGCTTTATCTAAGTATGTGACTAATTTTCTTGTGTGCAATAGTTATGATGTATTGCTTGTCTTTATTTGAGAATATTGTTTGGATGTACTATGATTGTAGTATCTTCGCCATGTCAATAAGAACAACAAAGAGTATAGATGGTTTGTAGCTACTAAGTGGATATATGCTCTCTCTCTCTCCCTCAATCCTCTATCTCCCCTTTAAATATAAGGTCGGCACTCGGTCCCCATAGCCCAAGGGGCGGGGAAAAATGAAGTGCGACATCTCTCTCTTCACTCTAAATATAAGGTCGGCACTCAGTCCCCATAGCCCAAGGGGCGGGGAAAAATGAAGTGTGACACCACTTAGTAGTACAAACGCATCAAAAAGGCATATAAAAATATGTGTTTACCTGATTATCACTTTAAATAATGTTTTCTTTTACTCTTTCTTTCTCAAGATTATTTCAATTATGCAAGCATATTAGTATGTATCTTTCTACCCACGTGCACAACACCTTGTGTATTGATTCATTGTTTCACGTATGTTTTAGGTTCAGAGATAGCGTGGGATAAAAGATGTGAAGTGAGCATTGTTCAGGTTGTACCTATTGTGTAGATCTTGTTAGCATACATGCTTAGACTTGTGTAAAAATTCTCTTTCAATATGCAATTGTAATTCATGTTGTAATAAATATGTTGAATGCTGAGAAATGTTATGGTGTTGTTATTTTGAATGTTCATGTATGCGTATTATGCTTCCGCATCGCTCTCTGATATGATTGGATGATGTTTTCAGATTCTGACATCTCATTCTCAATAGGGTTTGGAGAAATCAAAATCTGGGGACGTCACATATGTAATTTTGCGTTCTAACCCAAGAATACGTGGATTAGGATTTCAGAGATATATTGTGTTTCAATTCAGATTACAGATACCCTATACATCTATTTCCATCATATAAATTCAAATGAACCAATCACAACTCAAGATTTCACATATTATGCACAATACTCCATATTTAATCAATATGCAACATTTGCAATATATAGATAATAAGAATGTGCAAACTGATTTAAGAAATGTGTATTACTCATGATCAAGAAAATTTAACATCCATTTGATTCATTTGCAAGTATCAAGACAAGAATCATATTGAAGATCAAGAAAACAAAGCAGTCTTATACAATGTTGGAGTTGCTCAATTTCCATCAATTGTACTTTAATGAGTAGATTTTATGTTATAACTCAGAAAGAGTTTTCAAATGAACCTACACCAATAACCTCATGTGTGAAGCACCTAATTTCATAGCCTAGCTACTAATAATTCTTTAATTAAATTCTAGCTTCAAGGAATTTAGAATTTTCCTACACCTATATGATCAAGAAGAAGAAGAAATGAAGAAAAAATGAGATAAGAGATTGATTTGGGATCTTTTGTTCCAAATCAGTGGAGTGACAAGACATATACACAAGAGAGATTAAAAACAATTAAACCTCACAAAGATTGAGGATCTATATAGAATTTACCAACCTTGTAAATAGAAAACCCTAAAATATGAAATTTCATTTTCAGATTCTCCAAACCCTAGAATCCCCTCCTCTCTCAAGAATTTCAAATCTCTAAAGTGCAAGAAAGAAATGAGGTTCTCGGGTCATAATAGTGTCCTATATACTTATTTGGATGCTTGGAATAATTAATTATAAACATTTTCAGTCGGCTGAGTTGTTCATCATCACATTTCTATTGATGTTTTCTTACAACTAGGGTTTTCAATTTATAACCCTACTAACCTAATCATTCACAATGTTAATCTAATAAACAAGGTTTAAGATTTCAATTAGTATTCAACCTAATTAGTATAAAATTAAATCAATTGATATTAGTGCTTAGGAAAATTGAATTAGGATTTAATGTAATTTAGGAATGGGTACTTACAAATCACCCCTCCTTTTAGAGTTTCATATGGAAACTCTAGAATAAATTGGGATGGCATCTATGCATCTCATCTTCAAGTTCCCATGTTCCTCTTTCAACTCCATGATGTTTCCATAAGACCTTCACTATATGTATCTCACATTTATACAACCTTTTGATCTTCCTATCCATAATCTAAATTGGGTCTTCCTCATAGGTCATGTCATATTCTAATTGCACATCAAATTGATAGAAGATCTTATCGATATCAGGATGACACTTTTTTAGCATAAATTCATGGAATACATCATGTAGCTCCTCTAATTCAGGTGGTAACTCAAGTTGGTCAACTACTTTTCCAACCCGTTGCAGAATAGGATACAATCCCATATATCTAGGAGCTAACTTTCCCAGCTTCTTGAATCTGAGAACACCCGTCCAAGAAGAAACCTATAGATATACTAGATCCCCTACTTGAATATCAAGAGGTATATGCATGTGGTCTGCCTATCTCTTTTGTCTATCCTATGTAGCTTTCAATTGTTGGTGTGTCATAGAGATCTTCTTAGAAGTTCAGTGTACAATCTCAGGTCCCAACATCTGTCTCTCACCAACCTCATAACAACACATTGGTAATATACACTTCCTTCCATATAGAGCTTCATAAGGCGCCATTCAAAGACTAGATTGGTAACCATTATTGTATGCAAATTCAATCAAGCTAACATGCGAGTCCCAACTTCTAGGGAACTGTAGAACATATGCCCTAAGAATGTCTTCTAGGGCTTGTATTTTCTTTCTAACTATCCATAAGTCTGGGGATGAAGAGAAGTAGTGAACTTCAATTGAGTTCCCATTACTTCATGTAGTCTATCCAAAAACCTAAAAGTAAGTTGTGGACCTCTATCTAATATAATAGAAAGTAGAACTCCATGTAGTCTGATTATCTGGTCAACATATATCTGAGCTAGTTATTCAGCAGAAAAAGTCATCTTGACAAGAAGAAAATGAGCTATCTCTGTCAATCTCTCTACGACAACCTATATGAAATCATGCCCCTCAGAAGAACGGGGTAAGCTGACTACAAAATCCATAGTAACACAATCCTATATCCGCTCTGGTGTAGGCAAAGGCTGCAAATACCCAACGGGTCTTTGATGTTTTGCCTTTAGTTGCTGACATACAACACATCTTGCAACAAAATCAACTACATCTTTCTTCATTCCAGGCCACCAATACAATTCCTTAATATTTTTATACATTTTGGAACTCTATGGATGCCTCTCATACATAAGAGAATGTGCTTGCTCAAGCACAATATTTCTCATCTCTGCCTGATCTGGGACACATAAGTTTCCCTGAAAACATAAAAGATCCTAATTAGTGAAGTGGAAGCCTCCTCTCTTCCCTTCTTGCATCTCTTTCATTAAAGTATGAATATAAGGTTCGATGTCTTACATTTGTATAATATGTTTCCCCAACACATGTTTTATTTGGAGTTGTGCCAGAAGACCACTAGATGTCAAATGCATATGCACATTCATCTCTCTTAGAGACATAAGCATGTCCATTCTAATGCATGCCATTGAATTGATATCTATAGAATGCATAGAAGATGATGAATTTCTACTCAATGCATATGCCACTAGTTCGCGGTGAAAGTTGAGCGGCGATCCCACACCTTGCTGGAGCGCTAACCCCGAGAGCTCCACAAGTGAAGCAAATTATACTTAAACGACAATCACGCTTCCAATTCCCCCTCTCAAAGCACATATGACAATATTCAACGCCCATATGAGGAGGTGGGCACGAGGAGTTCAGGTAGGTCTATGGCGGTCAGTGCCGCTAGGGTTAGGTCACCCTTCAACACCCGCGGGTAGAGAGAAGCCAGGGCCTTCGTTGTTAGAGAGAGAAAAGAAGCCTAAATGCACCACATCTCATGATCTTCTTGCTAGTCTATTATGTACATATCCCCCTCCCCTCCCATTTAATAGAATCATGTGGAATCATATGGTGACCAAATTATTTGGTTGTGATCTCCTTGTTGGCATGGTTTAAATGCTAAAAAAATGAGAGGATCAACACCATTCTCATCATCATCACCAATCATTATAAGGTTTGATTGCACCATGTCAGTTTCCTGATGCCCGCACATTGTATAAGTAGAAAGATACAATAGTAGTCCCAACTGATAGAAGCTCAATCTACTGTTTTGTTGGTAGCCGTTGCATCATGAAAAAATAGTGAAGGTATATAAAATAGTTAAATGATAACAAACCGGAAAACATACGTGTCTTTCTATATCTCTTACGTGAGTCACATGCGCAACCACACATGTATATGATCAAGATCCTAGAAGAAGAAGAAATGAAGAAAAAGAATGAGAGAAGAAATTGATTTGGGATCTTTGGTTCCAAATTAGTGGAGTGACAAGTCATATACACAAGAGAGATTAAAAATAATTAAACCTGACAAAGATTGAGGATCTATATAGAATTTACCAACCTTGGAAAGAGAAAACTCGAAAATATAAAATTTCATTTTCAGATTCTCCAAACCCTAGAATCCTCTCCTCTCTCAAGAATTTCAAAGCTCTAAATTTCAGGAAAGAAATGAGGTTCTCGGGTCATAATAGTGTCCTATATACTTATTTGGGTGCTTGGAATAATTAATTATAAACATTTTCAGTCGACCGAGTTGTTCATCATCACATTTCTATTGATGTTTTCTTGCAACTAGGGTTTTCAATTTATAACCCCACTAACCTAATCATTCACAACGTTAATCTAACAAATAAGGTTTAAGATTTCAATTAGTATTCAACCTAATTAGGAGAAAATTAAATCAATAGATATTAGTGCTTAGGAAAATTGAATTAGGATTTAATGTAATTTAGGAATGGGTCCTTACAAATCTCCCCTCCTTTTAGAGTTTCATATGGAAACTCTAGATTAAATCGGGATGACATCTCTGCATCTCATATTCAAGTTCCCATGTTTCTTCTTCAACTCCATGATGTCTCTATAAGACCTTCACAATATGTATCTGACATTTATACAACCTTTTGATCCTCCTATCCATAATCTAGATCGGGTCTTCCTCATAGGTCACGTCATCTTCTAATTGTACATCATATTGATAGAAGATCTTATCGATATCAGGATGACACTTTCTTAGCATAGATTCATGGAATACATCATGTAGCTCCTTTAATTCAGGTGGTAACTCAAGTTGGTCAACTACTTTTCCAGCCCGTTGTAGAATATGATTCAGTCCCATATATCTAGGAGCTAACTTGCCCCGCTTCTTGAACCTGAGAACACCCGTCTAAGGAGAAACCTATAGATATACTAGATCCTCTACTTGAAACTCAAGAGGTCTATGCATGTGGTCTGCCTATCTCTTTTGTCTATCCTATGTTTTGCCTTTAGTTGCTGACATACAACACATCTTGCAACGAAATCAACTACATCTTTCTTCATTCTAGGACACCAATACAATTCCTTAATATTTTTATACATTTTGGAACTATATGGATGCCTCACATACATAGAAGAATGTGCTCCCTCAAGCACAATATTTCTCATCTCTGCTTGATCTGGGACACATAGGTTTCCCTAAAAACATAAAAGATCCTAATTAGTGAAGTGGAAGCCTCCTCTCTTCCCTTCTTGCATCTCTTTCATTAAAGTATGAATATAAGGTTCGTTGTCTTACATTTGTATAATATGTTGCCCCAACACATGTTTTATTTGGACTTGTGCCAGAAGACCACTAGAAGATGTCAAATCCATATGCACATTCATCTCTCTTAGAGACATAAGCATGTCCATTCTAATGCATGCCATTGAATTGATCTCTATAGAATGCATAGAAGATGATGAATTTCGACTAAATGCATATGCCACTAGTTCGCGGTGAAAGCTGAGCGGCGATCCCACACCTTGCTGGAGCGCTGACCCCGAGAGCTCCACAAGTGAAGCAGATTATACTTAAACGACAGTCACACTTCCAATTCCCCCTCTCAAAGCACATATGACAATATTCAACGCCCATATGAGGAGGTGGGCACGAGGAGTTCGGGTAGGTCTATGGCGGTCACTGCCGCTAGGGTTAGGTCACCCTTCAACACCTAGTAGAGAGAAGTCAGGGCCTTCGTTGTTAGAGAGAGAAAAGAAGCCTAAATGCACCACATCTCATGATCTTCTTGCTAGTCTATTATGTACATATCCCCCCTCCCCTTCCATTTAATAGAATGACGTGGAATCATATGGTGACCAAATTATTTGTTTGCGATCTCCTTGTTGGCATGGTTTAAATGCTAAAAAAAATGAGAGGACCAACACCATTCTCATCATCATCACCAATCATTATAAGGTTTGATTGCACCATGCCAGTTTCCTGATGCCCGCACATTGTATAAGTAGAAAGATACAGTAGTAGTCCCAACTGATAGAAGCTCAATCTACTGTTTTGTTGGTAGCCGTTGCATCATGAAAAAATATATATGTATTATATATAAATAGTGAAGGTATATAAAATAGTTAAATGATAACAAACGGGAAAACATACGTGTCTTTCTATCTCTCTTACGTGAGTCACAAGCGCAACCACACATGTTTTTTCTTCTTAAAAAAAAAATGGTGCACACGAAGTGATTATAAATAACTACATGGACAGATTTGCCCCCGAACACGGCAACAGGGAGTCCGCCGACTCGTTTTCTTTCGTTCTTCCTTTCTTTTCCCCATGAACGCGTTCTCGTGACTGTTGTCTCATTTCAACCTGGGTTTAATAATTAATCCCTAGACTAGGTGACGATAATGAAGCTAACTTTTTTAAAAACAAAAGAAACGACGGAGGCATCACAATAGTATTAGTAGGTGGTGGCTTCCCCAAGCGCCAGCTCTCCAGCCCCAATCCCAATCTACAAAAAGCCCAGCAGCTTTTTCTACTCCGCCTTCCCACACCTTCCTTGCTTCCCCTCACTCCTGCTCTCTATCTCAGTCTGCAGGCAGCAGCAGCAGCAGCAGCTATCTTTCTCTCTCTCTCTCTCATCAAGCAGACATCATTCAATCAGAGTAGTGAGTCGTCCCGCACCACAGCAGCAGGCTATCCAATCCAAACCTTCTCTCCCTTTCTTCCCCTTCCTCCGGTCCTTGCCTGCTCGGGCAATTGGCCAAGCTCTATATCCAGCCAGAGAGTGACTCACCACCACCGGAAGCTCTGTCTGTGTTGATACTGTGTCATCAGAGTGGCGTTTGTCTCGTTCTGTTCTCTGGTGCGCTTACTGAAAAGCGGACACTTTTACTTTCCCCCATCGATCACGAAGAACCGGACCACCAACCTTTCACCTTTCTGCAATCGGCGCAGGTGATCGAGAAGCATAGCAACAAAAAGAAGAGCTTCTCTCTACCTATCCATCCGCCCAACCACTGAAGCAACCCTCGCCCCACGATCCCACTTGTTGGATCGTTTGTTTCTTCTGAGACCCTTTAGCTTAGCTTTCCCCCCTCACTGTTCCTGAGCACGGAGATTCGTTTCCTCTTTTCAATTTTTGTTCTTTCTGTGAGTAAGGTAGATGGATTGATTTATTGCTGATAGGCAGATAGGCGAAGGTAGAGGAAGATAAAGAGAGGGAAGGAAGAACAAGATAGCAGTGATTTACATCGGTAGCAGCACAATCAATCATCCCCCTCCTCACTACGACACCACCACCACCACCTTTCTGGTGTTATCATCATCTCCCACCACCTTCTTTTTCTGAAGCAGCTATACCTTCTTCTTCTTCTACTACTTACCTACCTAGGATCGATATCCCAGTCTCATACGGTGTGGTGACAAAAGGAACCAACAACAGAGAGCCGGCCGGCGACATGGGCACGGGATGGAGGAGGGCCTTCTGTACCACGATCCGCCGGGATCAACCTTCCAATGGTAGTCCTGCTCCCGTGGCCGTCGCTGCCTCGAGCTGCAGTGACGCCGACAGCGACGTAGACGGCTCGTCAACAGCTCCTACCGTGGTGCCGGCGGCGGCGGCGGCGGCGGGGGTAGGGGCCATGGCCTCCTCATCTAGCCCGCGCAGCCACTCCAGGCTGTCATTCTTCTCACTTGGCGGAGGCTCTGGACTGTCCAAGTGCGGAGGTGGCAGCAGCAGCAGCTCTTCGGCGTCCAGGGTTCTCCCGCCGGCGACGGCCTCGGAGCCGGTAAGCCCCGTGCTGCGGTGCCGCACGGGGAAGACCAAGAACACAGGGGACGAGGCGGCGCCTTCGGCAGCTCAGATGAACCAGACTGCCGTGACGGCGACTGTGTCGGCGCCGTGCTCACCAAGGCCGCCGTCACCGTTCGCCGCTCTGAGGAACACACTTCGACTGTCGAGGGTAAGATTAGCAAGCTGGCTACTACTTTGGTGTAAAATTTCGTTTCTTTTCCATGTATGTGTATTTGTTTCCCCTTTTAGAACCGACCCAAATAATCCTGTTTTCTCTGATTACACAGAGGAGCTGCGGCGTGTGCTTGCAGAGCGTCAAAGCGGTTCGCGGTACGGCCATCTTCATCGCTGAATGCTCTCACGCCTTCCACTTCCCTTGCATCTCCACACACGTACGCAAACAGAGACAAGGTGGGCAGCTCGTCTGCCCTGTATGTTCCGCGGCGTGGTGCCAGGCTCCTCTTCTGTCATTCCATCCACGCGGCGGCCTCGATCATGAAGGAACGGACACAACAATCGACCCACCTATGACTGGGCCACCGGAAACTTCCGTACCATCAGCGCCAGCAATTGCTGCAGCAGCAGAGGCCAATGATACCGGGCCATGGAGCCAGGCGATCAAACAGAGCTCCTCTGCGCTAGGATCAATGAAGCTTCTCCCACCGGTACCTGTGGAGCAGGATATTGTCAGCAAGTTGACGGTGAAGACGTCTGTGGCGAAGAAGGCTAGTACTGGGAAAGAAGGAGATGGCATCCCCTCCAATGTTTCCAAGTCATCAGGTGAGCTACAGGTTCTCAAGCCTTACAACGACGACGAGCCTCTGCTTACCCCCGGCGGATCCCGGTTCAATCCCATACCCGAAACGGCCGAAGAATACGATGGCTGTGACGATCCCTATGGATCGTCATCGTCATCGTCATCCAAGCAGCAGCAGAGGCTTCAGTCAGATGTTGTTGGTTCATCCTCCTCTTCGCCCGGCGGAGTGCGCTTGCAAGTGACTCTCGGCACCGACGTCGCCTTTCTGTCCACCAACCGCGGTTCTTCCTCCCACGGCACAACCACAACCCTCAGCTACGTAGCCTCACTCAAGGTCAAGACCCATTTACTCGTCCCTCTGGATTCCCCTTCCCGGCGCGCCCCGGTCGACCTGGTTGTCATCCTGGACGTCGGCGACGGGATGGTCGCACCCAAATTCCAGACCCAGAAGCGCGCAATCCGCTTACTGATTTCATCCCTGGGCCCCAACGACCGCCTGTCGGTCATCGCCTACTCCGCCACCGCCAAACGCCTGCTCCCGCTCCGCCGCATGAACACGCACGGCCACCGCTCGGCGAGACACGTCCTGGAGAGGCTAGTTTTGGGACAGGGTGCAGGAGCCGCCAGTGATGCACTCAGAAAGGCCGCTAAGGTGCTAGCTGATCGGAGGGAGCGCAATCCGGTCGGAAGCGTCCTGCTCCTCTCCGACGGCCAGAGGCCACAACAGCTGCTGCAACAGAAAGGCGCGCCCCATGCGGCTTCTCGTCATTCTTCCTCGCTGGCATGTATGTTCTCGTCCAACACCGCGGCGTCCGGGACGAGGTTTGCGCATTTAGAGATCCCTGTCTACGGCGGCAGCGGTGACCAACATCAACGTACCGGCCAACTCTCCCCTCCTCCGCCTCACGATTCGTCGGAGGCCGCCTTTGCGAGGTGTGTCAGCGGGCTGTTCAGCGTCGTGGCGCAAGACGCCAAAATGGAGCTGGAATTCGCGGCGGGTTTTGTCGCTGGTGTGTACTCTTCCAGGGGCCAGCCGTCGACGACGTCGGTGATGAGTACGACAACGGGTGGTGAATCGGGTGGTGTGGCGTTCGTGCTTGGCGACTTGTACTCCGAAGAGGAGAGGGAGCTGTTCGTCGAGCTGAGAGTCCCAAGCGTAGCTAGGGGTGAAAGCCCCCATACCAACATCGAGTCGCCCTGGGGGTTGACGGCGAGGTGCAGCTACGTAGTCCCCGCGACGCGGGAACTCGTCCTCTCTGGTGGGGATCAATCCTTCCCATTCCCACAGCTGCAAGCAGCAGTAATCTCAGAACAACCACAGCAGCAGCAGCATCAACATCATCACCACCGGTGGCTCCACCATTCCCTACTCCCGCGTTCACCCCGGTCGTCGTCGCCTCGACCTCCACTCTGCCCTGCATCCGAGCTACTGAAGCACCAGTTCCTGACCGCGCGGGCAATCACGGAGTCACGGCGCCTGTCGGAGTCCGGAGAGTACTCGGCCGCCGCACAGGTCCTGACGACGACGCGTTCGGCCCTGCTCCAGCGGCACACAGGTTCAGGGTCGGGTTCAGCCGAGGAGGGTGCCAGAGCGCTGGAAGGTGAGCTGGCCGAGCTGCAGAGGAGGCGGCAACAGCAGAGGGCAATGACAAGGAGGAGGAGACGCGGCGGCAGCAGTGGCGGCGGCGCGGATCGGAACCCAGCAGATGTGGAAGCCGCACAAGATGGCGGCGGAGGTAATACCGGCGGTGGGGAAGCGTTGACGCCGACTTCGGCTTGGAGGGCGGCGGAGCGGCTGGCGAAGGTAGCCATGATGCGCAAGTCGCTCAACCGGCGGGTCAGCGACCTGCACGGGTTCGAGGACGCCCGGTTCTGAGGGCGTGAAAGAAAACCTCGTCAAAGTCCAGACCCGATCCGTACCGGTTCTGCAGTGCAGTTTGCATCACGTGTCCGCCGCCCCGGCCCTGCTTGGCGCGCTACTCTCCAACGTTATTATGTTTTGATTGAAAAGTGAGTACCGGTATGGTTCCAAGAGAGAGAAATGCCAAAGAGGCCAACTCGTGATGAATAGTATACTATTACTACTACTACTTACTATTGAACGAGAGAGAAAGAAAAGTATTGCATCTATTTGCATGTGAATAATAAATGAGACAAAAATCTCCCAACTGCTGTCGCAGGCATCTCTTTCACTCCATATTAAATGTAGTTGAGGATTCTTCTTCAAGGAAGTGAGAAATAATTAGAAATTGCTGATCAATCATATTCTATAAATTGCAAGATCAATCATATTCTCAAGGAAGCTAGAAACGATTTATAAATTGCAGATCAATCATATTCAATTATGAAATCATATGAAAGTCAAGTTGTGCTGCCGTTGTCCAGTCTCCACCATGATTGAAATTATTCTTTGCGTTACACAATTATTATTAACTCCTATAGTTTTTAAATGAAGTGGTTGATGAGGTGGTGGGGAAGTCTGTTTAAATGAGATTCGTCCTGTTTAATTATTATTGTTATCCGGTGATTGAAACCGATGTTCTTGGTTTTGGAAGCTAGCTAGCTTCTTGAATGAGCTATACAAGCTACAGCTACATATTACCGAATGAATGATAATTAATAAACAAACCCATGGCAGGCAGCGCCGCACAGCGTCATTCAATCATGAACAAGCCATCACCAGTAATTTGAATGGCTACCCCCCAAGGTACCCCAACCCCACCACGCCCATCATCTTCATTCTTCAATTTCGGCACACCAGCACATAACCTACTATATAACCTAGGTGGGGGGAGTTTTTCAGTGCTGCTCGCGGTATGGTCGCGTTTGTCCTTTGCTCATTTATTTCCGTTCAGTGTTTCTCAGCGCGCGGCTCATATGTCCTATGTCCTTATCTGTTTTTCACTTACCAACGGGATGGACTTGGTGGGTTCCATGAGATGTGGGAGCCATTGTGGGATGAGAGTTGCAGGAGTTGCCTTGTGAATGATGAAGGATGTGGTAATTAGGACCAATGTTCAGATCTTTGGGAGATTGTTAAGAGGTATTCTCAATGGCATCCAACTTGCTATGGTGACTTCTTTTGGTAATGATTCCGGTAGTGGTGTATGCAGTGGATATATTAATCACAGCTGATACATAAATGAAGCATTTTGATTGTTAGCTATCTCACTTAAGGTGGACCGGTGGATGGGAGCATAAGAAGGTAGGATGCAAGGAATGTGGGGGTATAGTGGGCCAAGGCTTTGTTAGGGGGAGGAATATGGGAGAGCAATGATTCCGATTCTTTGCTTTGGGTTAGCGATATTGTTTGGAAGAAGAGGAGATGCCTTGATGAATACGAATGTTGAATCTGAAGACGCGTCAAGACCTGATTGGCCCGACGATTGCAGTGGCCTAAGTAGAGTAGGCATCTTATGTGATATTTTTGTTGATTCGCAAGGGCTTCATCTGAAACACCGCAACGATTCAGAACCCTGTTATACATTTATATTTTCTTCTTCAAAATTTTAGATTGTTCCATCAAACATATGATCTATTTCTTTTGAAACTTCCAGTGATTTAGATTTAGTTTGAGTATTTTTATTTCATCAAAATTAACAACAATTCAAGTGAGTTCCATTAGAGGAGTGATTTTTTTTCCTTCCAAAAAAGTACAATAGTTCAAGCCAAATAGTTAATTACTATTCTAGTAAAAAAAAAACCACCCTTTCACTAGACTTGAGGTAAATTGTTATTGGTTCTCAAAAAGCAATCACTCGTGTAACACAAATTATTGTGAATTTCTTAGAAAATTTGACTAAATTTTACTTGAATTATTGCAAATTTGAGAAAAAATCAATCAATAAAGCTTTGTTATAATTGTTGTAGTTTAAAAAAGAAACAATTTGATTTGGAATTCATCAACATGGACTTGGATTTTGAGGAGTGGGTGGGTGGGAACTCGATAATATATGTATGAATACGTTTCTTCACTGCGTGAGAAATGCACACGCTGGAACAATCCAATGTTTCCTAATAAGTAGGGGTGTCAAAAAACCGGTTTGGGGTCGGTTCCAGTCAGACAACAACCGGGTTTATAAAAATAGCTCAACTCAGAACCGATCCAGAATCAATTTTTTTACAAAGTGATATGTCTGGAATCAGACCCAACTTCATAATTTAGAACCCAAAACCTGGACTATACACTTATACACTTATGTTAGTTATATGCAAAATATAATAATTTGTACATAATTATAACTTATATATTTCAAATTTGTCAACCCAGATTTAATCTGGGTCAACAAATCATCACCCAAAACCAACCCAGTTACATTAATATCCAAACTCAAAACCAACCCGAATTGATAAAATGCAAAACCAAACCCAATTTTTTCGGATCGGACGAGACCGGATCACGAATTCGGACAAAATTTGACAGCCCTAGTAACAACTTTTTTTTTTTAACCAAAGGTAACAACAACTTGTTTCACTACTGTGAAAGTCCGAGCATAGCATTGTTAATATTCTAATTGGGCACTTTTGCCGCAACAGTTCGACTGTAATTTTGACGATGCTACGATTTCCCTTTGGATTCTCTGGTGTGGTCCAGAGAGCTCGTCGAAGACTACTATCCGACCAACTTGGTTCTCATGAGAATGAATACGAACACGTTGGTTTTGGAATGCATACTTGGTTGTTTTGATAATTAGTGCAGGGGTGCATGTGAGGTCCCCTCTAGACGGTCCATCCATTTTATCAATGGGTCTTTATGGAGACGTTATGATTGGGTTTATTGTTGCTTCATAAAAGTTAGGGTGGTTTCGCCACCTAGACTGCCCCCATTTGGTTAAGATCCGCCTTTGCTATGAAGAATGTTTTTTTGTAGCATTAAATAACTACTACAAAGAGAGTACCTTCGAAGGGTGCACCCAGATCAAGTTTACCTCATGATAAGTCTGAAAAAATTTCAAGCATGGCAACAATCATTGATCCTAACTGGATATTATCATCAGAGTCCCCAAGATGCAGTCTGGAGTCTGAACTAGAAAGGACAAGTGGATATTGGTCATCATTGGCGTCAAACTAGTCTTCTAGTAAAAGAAAACTTTAGGTAGGCTACTCGGCCACCTTCTATAGTTTACTGCCTTTATGTGGAACCCCCTGTGTCGCTTGGTTTTCAATGAAACAAGCGGACAAAGGTTTTTTGTTTGTTCAGCTATTGCATGTTTAGTATTACTTGTTCTCATAATTAACATGTTGCCCTTGTTCGGCATTTAAAAACTGCAATCTATTCCTCTAAGCTAACTAAGGTTACCCTTCGCTAGGGTTTGCCCGTGGGGGCGGGGGCGGCCGGGGCAGAGGTGGTCGTCTAGGAGGCCGAGGAGCACAGGCACAAACAAGAGATGAACTGCCAGCGGACGTTAGTGGCGCCACCACTGCCGAAGTCAACAGCCAGGCTGAAACATCTGAGACTTCTCAAACGACGGAGCGTTCCTACCGTGACGCCATGACCGGACGGAAAGTCTCCGCTCAAATCAAAATGGTATCCCCGGATACCTTGACATCGAACGACATCACCGTCGACAGATCAGGGACGCTGCCCGCTATAACTGTCAATCCCAACTCTCTGCCACAACTGCTGGAACCCTACAAATATGCAGTCATCGTCAAGTTGGTGGGCGGCAGCATAGGGTTTCAGGCTCTAGTTAACAGACTGGCCATACTCTGGGATCCGACGAACTCCTTCAGGGCGATCGATCTCAAAAAAGGTTATTACATCATTCAACTGGGAAACAACGCCGACTTTGTCAAAGCCATGACCGGAGGACCTTGGGTTATCTTCGGCAGTTACCTATCGGTCCAGTCATGGAACCCACACTTCCGTCCTTCTGATAATATCCCATGCAAGGTAGTTGTTTGGCTGCGGGTTGTGGACCTGCCGGTCTTCCTCTATCAAAATCAGCTTCTGGCGAGCATTGGTAACCTCGTGGGCAAAACCATAAAAATTGACGCTACCACAACCACAGGCGACCGTGGCAAGTTCGCTCGCCTTGCCGTGGAGGTCGACATAACCAAGCCTTTACTCCTAACAATCCTTCTTAATGGAGAGCACTACTGCCTGGCGTATGAAAACCTGCCGATGGTCTGTATGAAATGCGACAGAATGGGCCATGAAGATAAAGCATGCAACTTTGTCAAAGCGTTCACCCCACCCGATCCATCAACATCCAACTCGGGCCCTCTGATCCCACCCATTACCTACACACAGGCCATTCATGCTCCCAAACCTGTGAGACGACCTCCACCTGCAAAAGAAGGTCCGACGGAGAAGCACAACGCCCCCTCGAGACCTCACAAGACATCCCCGACAGTTAGCAACACACAAAAGGAGGTCACCCCCGCGGGTGGAAAGACAACACCAAAAGAAGAGGACGGCTGGGAAACAGTCGTCCACCGCAAGAACAAGAAGAAGCTCTCTCCGAGCCAGGCGAGCACACCTCAATCCTCCAACAACACGACGGTTATCCTGATCGATGATCAAGTGTCAGAAGGACGACACACCGTTCCCAATGATGGCGGCACCTTCGTGTTCAAGGGAACTCCCAACCCTAACCCCAACAGACCATCAGACGGCTTTCACTGGGGGGATGCTGGGGCGGGCAATGGGGTTCTGCTACGGAATCAAAAGGTAGTCTATCATAATGTTACGATCAGCCTGGGTAGGGAACTCAAGAAAGGGAAACTAGCCCAGCAGCTCAATCACTCGGGTGATAGCCAATCCAAGAGACACCTCATGTTTGAGGAATCCAATCAAGAAATGATCGACGCCCCTGCAGAAGACCCTGAAGCGGCGCCCCCTCCAGACGACCAGGGCCAAGCTGTAGGCCTATGCGCGGCGATTAATTAAGGTAGCAAATCCTCCTCGTGTTTTAATGCCTAACATCATGTGCTGGAACGTCCAAGGAGCTTGCTCCAAGGACAAAATTAGATTATTTAAGGAATACAAATTCACTCACAAGATTAAGATCTTGGTCATTATTGAACCCCGTTGCAGCGGGAAATTTGCAGATAATGTTATAAGTAAGCTTGGGTATACCTCCTCCCATCGGGTATAGGCTCTCGGCTTCTCCGATGGCATCTGGATACTTTGGGATGAGGCCCACTGCAAAGTCGACATCATCTATAATCACAGACAACTCATTCACTGTCATATTAATAATTCCTGGCATATCACTTTCGTATACGGAAGCCCCCACCCTATGAAGAGGCACCTTCTATGGTCTAAAATCTCTGAGATTGCCCCCACAGTGCCGGGAGCTTGGGCAGTTGCAGGAGACTTTAATACCATGCTGGACATCACTGAAAAAAAGGAGGAACTCACTTCGACCGATCTAACTGCCGCTTATTTAAAGAACTCCTTAGCACCACCGGCCTGGAAGATATGCGGATGCATGGGAATTTCTTCACCTTTAAAAAACGCCAGCTCTATGAAAAGCTCGATAGAGTCATCGCCAACAATGACTGGATTACTATTGATGGGGGTTACAAAACAATGGTGTTGCCTCGCCTGTATTCCGACCATAATCCTCTTCTCATTGCCAGTATCGACAAGCAAGAAACCAGGAAGCATTTCTTTAGGACCAAGGATAGTTGGACTGTCATGCAGGATTTTCAAAAAGACCTCCTGCCTCAATGGCGCAGTGACCTGCCTTTCATTGAGGCACTGCCTATCTTCCAAAAGGCGGCCCTCAAATGGGAAGCCACCACCAGACACGCCAAGCAGAAAAAGAAACAACGCATTCTCAAGCAGTTGGATCGATGTCAGGTATCACAAAGCTCACATTCACACCCCACTAACGATCTTCTGTCCATTTCTTTAGAAGAACAATACAATGCTATCTTACTCCAAGAGGAGATGAACTGGCGGCAAAAGTCCCATATAGATTGGCTACAAGATGGAGATGGAAACACAAAGTTCTTCAATTCCTTTGTCAAAGCAAGAAGACATTTTACAAGAATCAGCAGGCTGCGTAATGAGAGGGGTGAATGGACTGAGGAGTCCACAACCCTCAAGAACATGGTACGGAACTATTTCTCTTCCCTGATGACGATGGTGAGTCGCGAAGCCTCTGTCAGGAACACCGCTAGCTACATTGGCGCCTTTACTCAGCTCACCCTGCAACAACTCAACTTCATTGCTCGGACGCCGGGACCGGATGAGATCAAGCACACTGCCTTCCTCTTAGCACCATCCAAAGCTCCTGGTCCAGACGGGATCCACGCTGGTTTCCTCCAGGCCAACTGGTCCACGATCAGTAACTCTATCGTCTGCACAATTAAGGAAAGCTTTAATACAGGGACAATTGATCAAAACATGGCAGACTCCTATATGATACTTATCCCTAAGAATAGATAGCTTATGAGTTGTGCCGACTTGAGACCCATCTCTCTTAATAACTGCTGCTTCAAACTGATATCTAAAATCCTGGTAGAACGGATCAAGCCTTATCTCAACAACTGGATCTCTACTACGCAGTCAAGCTTCATCCCGGGTAGAAGGATAAGCGACAACATCCTTTTGGTCCAGGAAGTTATTCACTCCATGAAATAGAAAACTGGCCGTATCAAATGGGTCAGTGTCAAACTCGACCTCTCGAAAGCGTTTGACAGAATGCAATGGCCTTTTATTCGGGATACGCTTTGCAAAACTGGGCTTCCGGACATCACAATCAAGCTGATCATGAACATCATCTCTACAAGCCATACCTTCATCTTGTGGGAGGGAGAAACCCTACCCCCTACCAAGCCTCTCAGGGTGTGCGTCAAGGCAACCCCCTAAGCCCCTACCTGTTTGTTCTCTGCATGGAACGACTCTCACAAGCTATCAACCATTCTGTCGCTAACCTCCTTTGGAAACCAATCCGCCTCGCAAGACAAGGAACTCCTCTTTCTCATGTGCTCTTTGCCGATGACATTATCCTCATGGAAAAAGCAGACCCCTTGCAAGAAATATCATGCATATCCTTGACTCCTTTGCTGCTGCATCAGGCCAGGTTCTTTCTAAAGAAAAGTCTAGATGCTACTTTTCGTCGAACACCTCAAGGGCAGAGAGACGTGTGTTCTGTAGGTGTATCGGTATTGATTACACTGATGATTTAGGGCGCTATTGTCACACCCCGATCTCACACTAACCACTAATCACGAGATTAGGGCGCGACGGAGGGATTATCACATAAACAAATCAATGAGAACTTTTTCTTTTTAAAACCTCATAATGATATCCAGATTATTGCTGTAAACTAAAACATAATAAACTATTGCGGAAGCATTTCAATTAAACTGGCTAGAGAACATAAACAGAGTTTACAACATGTAACATTGTTTAACAGAAAGTAAAACATAACAGTTAATTTACATCTTTTACATATTTGCCATACATACTCTCTCTCACCCACACCATGTCCCAAGGACCAAGGGGAAAGGACTAAGAGACCTCTAACTATACTAGCTACATATATACCTTCTACAGATTAAGCGTTAGGATGAAAAGATCCTTCAGATTCCTGATGATGTTGTTGACCTGAAAATGTTTGAGTAGAGGAGTGAGCCTACTCGCTCAGTGAATAGCATTTCATTTAGCTATCACTAAACAACTCATCAGATATATAAAATTGAAATAAAACATAAGTGCAGTACTAAGCAGGGCAGTTCTAATGACATAGCAGAATTTACAGATATTAATCACATTTTTATACAACAACAGATATCTTAAACAAATAAACAGTTATTGAGAATTAACACAGAAGGTCTAAACTCTTAACATATTAAATTTACTGTGATCTTATATGATTACATATTTATATTATTATGCCCTAATCATATGCAGTGTACTCTGCATACAAAGATCTGTAGCGAACTACGATCTCACCGTACAAGACTTAGCGACACACCCGGGAAATGCTAAGTCTAACTTCTCGTCCTGGTCTACTACATGACCCACAGGCTCTCTGGCCTCCTCTGCACTCACCATGAGTGCTCTGGACTCCTCCTCTAACCTGAGCACACAGGCGCAGGGAGTCAACACTGGGTTACCACCAGAATTACTCAACTGGTTGGTGTTGGATAACCCTTTACTTTATTTATTATTTTTCCCCAGTGCCACCAAAATTACTCAATCGGTTGGTGTTGGACACTGTCTATCAACCCTCGTGCCACCAGAATTACTCAACCGGTTGATGTTGGACACAGGTTTCACCCCTAAGGTGCAGACCTCTCAAAGGGGTTCTACGGTGTTAGGGCACCTAAGTCTATCATCATTATTTAAGCAGTAAATATAAATTGTCATAACTCAATCTTAATTGCACACTGAGTATATTTAAGAACACTTCTATCTCATTCAACTTTATACATAATTTCACATCATTCTAAACTTATCATAACAACAGACATTCATTTAGAGCTCAACATATTCACAGCAGTATCAGTACAGACAACATTCACTATTTTCTTCAGTTACACTAAGTAATTTAGGCTCTATAGAATTAAACACATTTCTTTAATCTCATTTATACTTTTTAGAAGTTACTCTAATTATACCAAAGCTATATATACAATGAAATCGAGTTCGATGGTGATAAATGAATGAAATACTACTCACTTCGATTTAGGATGTCCGGATTCGATTAGAGATGCGTCCAGGGGTTGTCTTCAACCTCGGTTCTACCCTAGATTGAACCTGTTGCAATCAAACAGTGACTTCCACACACGTACAGGTTGAAAATGAACTCGGTTACGGGCTGAATCGAGAGCTAGGGCTGCATATTCTTACACGGACCTCTTGTCCGAGCTCAAAGGCATCGATTTCAGGTGTTGGCCGCACCCGATCGTGCTCCTAGCGGTTGCTTCTTGCAGTGGCTGCTGCTGTTGTTAGATGGGGTGCCGCCCCTGCAGGTGGGCGCAATAGGGGCGGGGAGCTGCGGCTATTTGTTTGGACCTTGAAAACGGAGTCAAGGAAGGCGTCTGGTGGTGCTGCACGCGCCTGAAGGGTCCCTGGCCGGCGCCGCAGCTGCTGAGCGGCTGCTGCTGGCCGCTGCTGCTAGGGGCGCCGCTAGGGCTAGTCGAGTTGCAGATGGGCAAGGAAGAAAGGGAGGAAGGAGAAAAGGAGGTTGGCACTGCTGGATCGGAGCCCAAGGAACCCCAAATCCGTCGCGCCCCATCCTCTGTTGGTCGGCCAACACTTCTGCTACAACCTGCAGGTCGGACGGCGCCCTGGATAGGGCTGCAGATAGGGTGAGGTTGGAGGAAGACGAAGGAAGGAGAAGGGTAAGGGAAGGGTGGACGGAGGTCGACAGAGATCAAGGGCTAGCTAATCCACCCAGAATCACCCTAGTCGCCCTCACGCGATCCCCCCTTGCTTCTGCTATGTCGTTCAGGCGCTGGGCGTAGTTCTGTCTTTTCTATTCTATCGGGAAGAGATAAGGGAGAAGAGGGGTAGCCAACCCACATAAACGAAATAATGATCAATTAAATGGCCAAATTGCATCTTCAACCCATATATCTTAAAAACATCATAACTCCTGCCTCGAATGTCTAAATTGAGCGATTCTTTTTGCAATGTTTCGAACACGAGGTCCTCTACATCCTAAAAGCAAGAAATCATACTAACTAGCTTGTTTCAACTAATCAAAATACTAATCGCTTTATAGGTGCTTATTTAACTTAATGATTAACACTGCAATCATCATTGATTACCTCAGATGATTCAATCTCAACTATTGATTCACATATTAGCTTATCTTGATTAACCATGATGTTTAACAAGATACTTAGCACTAATCAAGGTGTTTCACGCTAATCGAGGTATTTATTGACTAACCCTGATATGGGTTGTAACAATCTCCCTCCCTTATAGGAATTTCATCCTGAAATTCCTAAAAGAGAAAAGAAAACTTGTTACGCATTTCAGATTCAAACTCCCACATAGCTTCCTCTAGGTTATGATACCTCCACAAAACTTTCACTAATGGTATCTCACGGTTCTAGAGCTTCTTGATTCTCCAATCAACTATCTGTACTGGCCCTTCAACATAGGACACATAAGGTCTAAGCTGTACAGATTCTGGGTACATTATCTTTTTTGTACTAGGGTAACACTTCTTTAGCATCGATACGTGAAACACATCATGTAAATTAGCCAACTCAGATGGCAATTCCAACCTATAGGCTACAGGTCCAATCCTCTCAATGATAGGATATGAGCACATAACCTAGGAGTCAGTTTGCCTCTCTTACCAAACCTCAACACTCCTTTCCACGGTGAAACCCTCAGATAACTTCATTACCAACTTCAAACTCAAGAGGTTAACGCCTCTTCTCCGCATAACTCTTCTGCCTATCCTGTGTAGCTTTCAACTACTCTCTGCATGTCCTCAAGAGTTTGAATGGTCCTCCCTGACTGACTATCTATTTGCGGGTAAGAAGTTGTACTGAACCTCAACTTAGTGCCCAAAGCACGATGCAACTGATTCCAAAAACTTGGATGTGAACTTAGGATCTCTATCAGATATAATAGAAACTGGGATACCATACAATCTGACTGTCTCATCCATGAATATCTTAGCCAACTTCAGAACATCAAAGGTTGACTTGATATGAAGAAAGTGAGCAGACTTAGTCAGTCTATCCACAATCACCATATCGAGTCACAACCTTTAGGTGTCCGGGGTAACCCTACCACAAAATCCATTGTGATATGTTCCCATTTCCACTCTGGTATAGGAAGAGACTACAGAATACCTGCAGGTTTCTGATGCTCAGCCTTATCCTACTGGCACACACCGCACCTAGTCACATACTCAGCTACATCCTCTTCATATCAGACCACCAATACAACTCCTTGAGATTCATGTACATCTTAGTGTTACCTAGAAGTATAGCGTACATCGATGCATGTGCTTCCTCAAGAATCTATTCTTTCAACTCACTGTTTCCAGGTACATACAACCTGTCATGTAGGTACAACAAACCATCAACTGAAAACCTGAACTATGGTCTTCCCCCTTCAGACATATCCTGCATGATCTGCCACAACTCACTGTCACTCTGTTGCAACTCTCTGATCTGATCATAGAAGGTAGGTTTAACTTGCATCTGAGCAATTAAACCACTCTGTCCTGACACTCCCAAGTCTAAGTTCAACCTTCGCATATCTACAAGCAAGTCTCTCTTGAAACATGCCATAGAATATACGTCAGCTGTTGAACTTGACTTCCTGCTTAGGGCATCTGCTACCACATTCACTTTTCCAGGATGATAATCTATCATTATATCATAATCCTTAATCAATTCTAATCATCTCCGCTGTCTAAGATTCAGATTCTTCTGGGTAAAGATATATTTCAAGCTCTTATGATCTATAAACACCTGACACACCTCACCATAAAGATAGTAACATCATGTCTTATGAGCATGAACTACAACAATTAATTCCAGATCATGTGACGAGTAATTCTCCTCATTCTATGCTACTTACTTCTTGTTACTTATCCTTCTCATTTTGATCATATAGAATAAACATCCCAAAAATTGAAACACACAAGGTAGGAATAGATTATTCCTCATTCTTATTATTACTATAAGAATTTATTTCATATCGCACTTCACTTATATTGTATTTCTCCTTTTGTTTCAAACACATTTGTTACATTTAAAATTTGTATCTTACTCTTTTCTCTGAATCATTTTCATATTGTTTATCTACCTTTCAGATTAACTACCTTTAAACCCTGGATTACTATCAATACTAGTTTACTTTTCATAGTGCAAATCTCATGATTTTGTTTTATAGAGATGCTAGTATTCAAGGTCAAATCACTAGCGACATCCCTTGAACTACTTCAACTCTAAACATTCTAGGGTTTGGTCCTTATGAGTAACATAGCATTATTGTGATGTGACTTTGCTTCCTTAGTTTGAAATCAAACTTTAGATCTCATATGTTCATCCATCTACTTGTAATGAATACAACAGATATGAATAATCATCAATGAACTATAGATATATAACAGAAATGTAACATCAACTAAGTTCTCTAGCATAACTTATTAACACAAATGTTACAAATAAACATGATACTTGTTACCCAAGCATCACACATGGCTCACAGGGCCATTCATATCTTTTCGCCTCTCACTAGGCAACAACTTATTCACATGGCTCACAAGGCCATTCACATTTTGTCACCTCTCACTAGGCAACAACTTATTCACATGGTTCATAAGGCCATTCACATCTTATCACCTCTCACTAGGCAACAACTTATTCACATGGCTCACAAGGCCATTCACATCTTGTCACCTCTCACTAGGCAACAACTTATTCACATGGCTCACAAAATCCGTACACATTATTACTTTTATTAAGCAACAACAACATCAACACACACAAAGCCAATCAACATTTATTATATAAATGTCACAGCCCAAACTTGGCTATATTCATCATCTCATCATACCTGCATGGTTATTAGGCATGATAACAGTCATACAAGATATTCATCACATCATGTGATACAATAGTAATACCATCATTCCTTAACCAGGAATTAGGGTTCACTATCAAAAAAGGCTTATCATTCCCTTTTCCCCAAATTAGGGTTAGGGTTCCTCATTTCTCATTAATTCAGACCCTCTTGAGTTAACCAACTTTATCTTGTATTAAGGTATTTCCCCTCTTAATGCATTCCATCACAGAATACTCACCCTTAGCATATAATGCATAGGCCACACATTAGAATTGTCCAGCTATCTCACATGATATGGACTTATCTTAGTTTAAGGAATAACTTTATTATAAAGTTGCCTATAAACAATCGCAATGATACACCCTCAACTAGGGTTTCACAAGGATACACCCTCAACCAGGGTTCACAATGATACACCCTCCACTAGGGTTTACTAATCATGTATTGGATCCATGCATTTGTTATGCTTTATTGATTAGTACCATTAAGGGTATTTCTCACCTAATCATTAAATTTAATCTGAACCTTATTGTGTTCCTTTATTTCTAATTATGGATTGCTCATATGAGGTCCCAATGTTGGGTCTCCGATATCAGTTCCAACTAATTCTTAGTTGTTCTAATCTTTCTCTTATATCTCAACATCTTAGTGTATGTACATTCTTACTATGATGTGAGTCTAAATTATCCAGAGTCTACTCTTATTATACTCTTAATAGAAGTCATTAGATCTCAGTAACGCATCCTGCCAGCCGGACCAGGCCGAACATGTAGTCCTGAAGCCAAGAGCTACTCAGGATTAACCAACTCCTATTAATCGCAAACATGTGGAAAGAATATCCACTTAGGGCAAACTCATTTAAACATAACTTCTGGTATACTTAATACAAAGAATATAAACAATAAATAAATCACTTCATGACACAACAATATAAAAGAATCATATTTATTCTATAAATTGAAAATCTAAATCCATACATATCAGAGCATTTCTAATGATTTCCAATCAAATAAGCAATATAAAGCAAGAGTTGCATCACATCCTATGTTTAATCTCTTACTCCTGTATTAATTTCCGATTTCTTAACCCTAAGATTTCTAGGGTTTGTCTCTAGCCCATCCTTCCTCTGCATACCTGGCCAGGGCATCCAGAGAAGAATGGACAGAGTAGCTTGATACTGGTCAATCTAAGTACTCAGATACCTGGCCAGGGTACCTAAATACTCAGACTTCCCAGAGCTAAAGACATATCACTTCTTATTTTTCTCACTTATAACTCTATCTTTCGACCCTAATGATCCCTAATGATTCAACATAAACTCTTTACTTGGTTCTCGTGACCACGTCCTCTTTCTGCCATCTGCAATAGTATAACAGAACACTTCCTGTTAGAAAATTGCAGTTAGAAGGAAGACACTTAAGTCCTAATCCTATTGGTCTCTTGTCGTCCCCTGGCCTTGACTTACAGTAACCATGTACTCAACCTATGCTCTGATACCAAGATGTCACACCCCGATCTCACACTAACCACTAATCACGAGATTAGGGCACGACGGAGGGATTATCACATAAACAAATCACTGAGAACTTTTTCTTTTTAAAACCTCGTAATGATATCCGGATTATTGCTGTAAACTAAAACATAATAAACTATTGCGGAAGCATTTCAATTAAACTGGATAGAGAACATAAACAGAGTTTACAACATGTAACATTGTTTAACAGAAAGTAAAACATAACAGTTAATTTACATCTTTTACATATTCGCCATACATACTCTCTCTCACTGATGAGTGCATACTCATCATGATTTTCAATTACCTTTTTGAACCAAATTTAATATCTATTCCATGTCTTTTCACCCTAATATGAATCATAATGCACAAAACTACTCAGTGATTCAATAATCAAGGTTTTAACTAAATATCTTTCATTTTATGCAGGTGTAGAAGGCAACTCCATGCAAACGGTCTCAAGACCGTTTGGATCCATGCGGTCTCAAGACCGTTTGCTGGAATACACAAAGAACAAGACGAAACCAGTTGCCCAAGAAGTCCACGCGGTCTCAAGACCGTTTGGTCCCATGCGGTCCCAAGACCGTTTGGTCCCATGCGGTCCCAAGACCGTTTGGTCCCATGCGGTCCCAAGACCGTTTGGTCCCATGCGGTCTCAAGACCGTTTGGTCCCATGCGGTCCCAAGACCGTTTGGTCCCATGCGGTCCCAAGACCGTTTGGTCCCATGCGGTCTCAAGACCGTTTGGTCCCATGCGGTCCCAAGACCGTTTGGTCCCATGTGGTCTCAAGACCGTTTGGTCCCATGCGGTCTCAAGACCGTTTGGTCCCATGCGGTCCCAAGGTCGTTTGGTCCCAAACGGTCCCAAGACCGTTTGGTCCCGCGCGGTCCCAAGACCGTTCGATGCAAGCGCAAGGATCGATTGAAGAACTAAAGCCGCGCGACCACGCCAAAGCCAGGACCGATCAAAGCAAGACCGTTTGGCGCTCAAACGACCTCCAAACCGTTTGATGCCCAAACGGTCTCAAGACCGTTTGGTGCCCAAGCGGTCTCAAGACCGTTTGGCGCCCAAACGGTCTCCAAACCGTTTGGAGAAGATATTTCCAGCAACTTATCCAAACCGTTTGGGATTAGATCTGAAACTATAAATAGACCCCCAGGGTCCCTATTTCGAGGCATCGGTTCCGGACGCCGAAAGGCTGCCAGAGCACCACCCCGATCAAGTTCCACTCCACCTACTGCTGGCGTTGCAGCCAAGGAGGCCAAGAAGAGGAAGAAGACGGAGCAAGGAGCGCATCTTCTTCACTGGGCTGCGTCCACCCTCTGCACCGAGCTCATGGCGGATCTATCTTTCTCTCCTATCCTTCTTGTATCTCGCATCATGAGCGAGTAGTCCTCTTTCGTTGGGGTGCGGGGACTAGCCCCGCTGCCCATGCAAACCATGTTCTTTTGTTAAACTTTCCATGGCAATGTACATAACTCTTCATTTTGTCGTTTATCGTTAAGCTTGTAGGTTGGTTATGTGCGTGTTTTCATCTTTTTGCTCCCTATGTTGCGAGAACTTCAATGCATGGGTATGAATGTCGTTTAGCATGTTAGACTCCTTGACGAGAACTTCCGATGGGATTCCTTGAGGTCGTAAGTGCGTGATCCGCGAGGGGACGAGCCATCTAGCCTTCGGTGATGCTTCTGTGCGCCTAACGCCCGTATGGGGGGTTCACAGCCTTAGTTGGATTTTGTATCTTCATACTTTTCGTCGATGTTTACACGTACTATAGTCGCTTATTTGTTTAACGGTTAACGCGGTTGACTCCTTGACGAGAACTTCTGATAGGATTCCTTGAGGTCGTAAGTGCGTGATCCGCGAGGGGACGAGCCATCTAGCCTTCGGTGACGCTTCTGTGCGCCTAACGCCCGTATGGGGGGTTCACAACCTTAGTTGGATGTTGTATCTTCAGAGCCGTAAGACATGTGATCCGGATGGCGATGAGACATCGGCTGCCTATGGTGATGCTTACGCGGACCTGACGCCCGTATGGGGGGTTCTGCAGCAGATCTACTTGGAGTGTTATTTCGTGCCTGGATCGTTTGCAAAAGAGCATGTTTGTGTGTGTAGCGGTGGTCAAACCCGGTACCATCCCAGCGATTCCATACCATTGATCTAAACCCATCTTTTATTCCGCATTTACTTTCTTGCAATTAGTTTAATCAAACCAAAATCAACTTATCGTTCTAAATATTAGTCTTACTTGAGTTAGATCTAACTGACAAAGATTCTTAAAAACATTGTCCTTTGGGTTCGATCCTTAACTATACTGCGATAAGATCCGTCCGCTTGCGGGTGGTATTGTTGCACATTGGTTTTGGTAAAAGCTCGGGGATATAAACTCCGAGTGAATTTGTAGTGCATTCAAAAGCCACATCAAATTCTGGCGCCGTTGCCGGGGACAACGGAATCAGTCAGTCAAATCTAGTTCTTTTAAGACTAATCTAGGATTTTTTTGTTTTCTTTTTGAAACTATCGCTCATCTTTTTTATCTTTATTCTACACCAAGGATCTCACTTTCAAACCTTTTCAAGTTTCAGGTGCTCGTTGACGATTAGTGCAAGCACCGTTCGGATAGTCTCGGACTGATTGCGAGCTTTGATCCCGAAATCGATAGAACCTTCCATCGTCAGATCCGAGAGAATCAAGCCAGAATGGCGCAAGAAGAAGAAGTAGCCCGTAGGGTGGCTCAAGCCATCAATGCGCAGAGAGAAAGGTTCATGCAAGAAGCTAGAGCTGCGGTTCAACAGGAGATCTTAGCAGCACAGGTAGCAGCGCAGGCAGCAGAACTTCAGAAGGATCTTAGGGAGTTCTCTATCCCAAAGGCTGTGAATGTCTATCATCTGGTGCAGCCTCCTCCCATCGAAGCTGCCAACTTTGAGATTAGAGCACATTGGATAACCTTGCTTCAAAACAACCCATTCTACGGTAAACAAGCTGAAGACAGCCAAGGTCATCTTCTCAGATTCATTGACCTGTGTGCTATGACGAAGCAAAATGGAGTCTCTGATGATGCTATTCGACTCCGTCTCTTCAAGTACTCTCTGGCTGATAGAGCCATTAGTTGGTACAACTCACTACAGAGTGATGTACCCATCACCACCTGGGAGCAGCTTCAAAACGCCTTTCTGGAAAAGTTCTACCCCCCATCTCTTACATATGAGATCAGGGGACGAATCACAAATTTCACTCAAGTCCCAGGAGAAACTCTTTCCGAAGCTTGGGATAGATACAAGGAGCTCCTATGCAAATGCCCACACCATGGAATTCCTAAGAATCAGCTGATAGAAATATTCTACAGGGGTGTGGAGGATGATGTTAAGATGTTCCTTGACTCCTCGTCTGGAGGGAACTTCATGCGGCAAAGTTACGACAGCGCATGGAGAGTAGTCACCTTGGGAGCAGAAAATCAAGCCAACTGGGGCAAATCTGTTGGTAAAGGAGTCTTAAAGGTAGCTATGGCTGACGCTATCCCAGAATACAAATCTATAGCTGAAACTTTGAAAGTCTTGGTTGCAAAGCAAGATCACATAGAATCATCCCTTGCTGCGATTGGAAGAGGACATTCTCCAACTAGGCAACCAGAACAAGTCAAGTCCACTTCTTTGTTTTGTGAAGCGTGCAAAGGCACTGACCATTCCACACTATCATGCAATGTTCTCTATGATGTTGTTTTAAGTAATGCCTGTGGACAAGGAGATAATTGCCAGATGGAAAATCTTAATGCTATTAACACCAACCCTGGGCAGAACTATTACAATCCGAATCAAAATAGAAATCACCCAGGCTTCCAGTAGGGAAATCCTTCAGGAGCTATGAACTCACATCAATTTGTTCCGAATAATCAACCAAGAGTCCCATCTGGGTATCAGTTTAACCAGCAACAGAACTTTGGGAATCAAGGAAACTTCAAGGGAAACTTTCAGAACAGAAATTATAATAATTATCAGAATAACTCTCAGTATCAAAGCTTGAACCAACAACAGGGTCAAACAGGATCCATCCCTTCTGAGGACAAGCTATCTACCATTGAAAAGTTATTGCAAACACAACAAATGATGATAGCCAATCAACAAGCCCAGCAGAAGGCTATTGAAACTCAACTAGCTCAACTTGCTGCTAGTATTAAGCCACAAGCTGGAGTCTTCGCCGGACAACCTGAGAACAATCCGAAACATCTGGAACAGCTGAAGGTTATCGCCACAAGATCAGGGAAAAGTTATTTGGATCCCCCAACAAAGACAAGTGTGGTTATTTCTGACGAGAGTGAACCTATGACAGACCAAAACTTGACAGCACCGGAATTGCAATCAAAGGAAAGCAAGACTAATAAGGGAAGTTCTGAAAAAGTTGTCGATGAAGAAGTAGAGACACCTGAACCAGATATCCCTGTATATAAGCCTCGTGTTCCTTTCCCATCCCGACTGAGGGAAACCAAGCTTGACACTAGATTCATCAAATTTAAAGAGGCTATGAAGAAACTCCATGTTGATATACCATTCCTGGATGCTCTTAATGAGATACCAGCCTGGACCAAGTATCTAAAGTCGCTCCTCACCAAGAAGTACATCACTGAAGAATATGAAACTGTAAAATTGGCTGCTACCACATCAGATATCATACTAAGCAAGATGCCAAAGAAACAAAAAGATCCAGGATCCTTCGGAATCTCATGTCACATTGGTGATTCATCATGCAAGAAAGGATCGGCAGATCTTGGCGCAAGTATTTCTATTATGCCGCTGAGTCTATGCAAGAGATTAGGGTTCGAAGAATTGCTTCCAACTGCTATGATAATTCAACTTGCGGACAATTCAGTAAAAAGACCGTTAGGAATTCTCGAAGACATCCCGGTCAAGGTAGGCAAGGACGCATATGTCCCATGTGATTTTGTCATCATGGACATAAAAGAAGACACCAAATACCCTCTCATCTTTGGTCGCCCTTTCCTCGCCACTGCTAGAGCCCTTATCGATGTTGAAGCTGGAACATTACTGCTCAGGTTAGGTAAAGAAACTCTAGAGTTCAAAGTTTTTGAAAGCATGAGAAGACCAAGTATACAGGAGGAGGTCTATCTGATAGATTGTGTTGAGCAGATGTCACAACTTACTCAAGAATATCACGAGTCATACGATCCCTTGGAAACTTCTCTATACGACCTTTTTAATGACGAACCTATTGACCAACAAGATAAGGACTGCACCGAACCTCCCAACTCTGCTAAAGGAAATCCTGAAGCTACCTATAAAGAATTAAAGGCTACCGAAACCCCAGAAGAAATCAGTGAAAAACTAGAACCTCCTGAAATGAAGCCCCTACCTGAAGGGCTGAAGTATATGTTTTTAGACGATCTCAAAGTTTGTCCTGTCATTATTAACTCTGGTTTAACGACCAAACAAGAAGAGCAACTTCTGGAGGTATTAAAGGAGAGCAAGAAAACCATAGGCTACAAAATGAGTGACCTCACAGGGGTCAGTCAAGCCTTATGCATGCACAAAATCCCCATGATGGAAGACCATAAGCCAACGATCGAGCATCAACGAAAGTTGAACCCGAATATGAAGGAAGTGGTTCGTCGTGAGATCATCAAACTCCTTACAGCTGGAATAATATACCCGATATCGGACTCACCATGGGTGAGCCCAGTTCATGTTGTACCCAAGAAAGGAGGTACTACTGTCACAAGAAATGAAAACAATGAGCTCATCCCCACCCGAACAGTGACTGGTTGGAGGATGTGTATTGATTATAGAAAATTAAACAAGGCCACTCGGAAGGACCATTTTCCTATGCCCTTCCTCGATCAAGTTTTGGAAAGATTGGCCCATCAAGAATATTTCTGTTACCTGGATGGTTACTCTGGATTCTATCAGATCCCCATACATCCAGATGATCAAGAAAAAACAACTTTCACCTGTCCCTTCGGGACATATGCTTTTAAAAGAATGCCTTTTGGTCTGTGTAATGCCCCTGCAACTTTTCAACGTTGCATGACTGCCATTTTTGCAGGGCTTACTGAAACAGTTATGGAGGTTTTCATGGACGATTTTTCCATATATGGTGACTCCTTTTATTCTTGTCTTAAGCATCTCTCCATGGTCCTCAAATGTTGTGAAGAAGCACATCTGGTGCTAAATTGGGAGAAATGCCACTTTATGGTAAAGGAAGGCATCGTCTTGGGCCACAAGGTTAGTAATAAAGGAATTGAAGTTGATAAGGCCAAGATAGAAGTCATCTCTAAACTGGTAATCCCCACAAATGTAAAAGAAGTTCGCACATTCCTTGGTCACGCTGGATTCTATAGAAGGTTTATACGTGACTTTTCCAAGATAACGAAGCCGATGACTAATCTACTTTTAAAGGATGCTGATTTCAATTTCAATGAAGAATGCGTCAAAAGTTTTGATATGCTGAAGAAAGCCCTTACAACTACTCCCATCATTAGAGCTCCCGATTGGGACCACCCCTTTGAAATTATGTGTGATGCCAGTGATTACGCGGTGGGTGTTGTCTTAGGACAATGCATAGAGAAGAAACATTATGTGATCTATTATGCATCAAAGACCCTCGACGAAGCTCAAAGGAATTATGCTACTACTGAAAAGGAGCTTTTAGCAGTCATTTATGCTTTCGACAAATTCAGATCCTACCTTACTGGTTCGAAGGTAATCGTTTACACTGACCATGCTGCTATCCGTTATCTTATGACAAAGAAGGATGCTAAGCCAAGGCTGATCAGATGGATACTCCTTCTACAAGAATTTGACCTTGAAATAAGAGATAAAAAGGGACGGAGAATGTCGTGGCAGATCACCTGAGTCGCATCCACACTCTGGATGCTGAAGGGATTTCGATAAACGACTCTCTACCAGATGATCAGCTTATGAGAGTCTCGGGATTCGAACCATGGTATTCAGACTTAGTAAACTACCTTGCCGCCGGAGTCATCCATCCTCAATACACCGGGAACGCTCTGAAGAAATTTATGCATGATGTGAAGCATTACTATTGGGATGAACCATATCTTTTCAAACTCTGTGCAGATGGACTGTATAGACGTTGTGTCGCCGAAGAAGAAGCCCATTCTATTTTGGAACAATGCCACTCAGGACCCGTGGGTGGGCATATGAGCTCTAAAAAGACTGCCTTAAAAGTTTTGCAATGTGGATTTTTCTGGCCAACTTTATCCAAGGACTGTTATGATTTTGTCATATCATGTGATAAGTGTCAAAGAGCTGGCAACATAACCAAGAGAGACGAAATGCCATTGAATCTATGGCAAGAAGTCGAGATATTTGACGTCTGGGGAGTGGACTATATGGGGCCATTCCCATCTTCTAATGGATTCTCTTACATCCTTATGGCGGTGGACTACGTCTCCAAATGGGTTGAAGCTATACCAACCGTCACTTGTGATTCAAAACCAGTCATCAAACTATTCAAAGATATTATCTTCCCACGGTTCGGAGTGCCGAGAACCGTGATATCTGACGGAGGCTCACACTTCATTGAACGAAGCTTTGAAGCTCTTCTAAGAAAATATGGTGTCTCGCACAAGGTAGCTTCTCCTTACCATCCGCAAACCAGTGGACAGGTAGAGGTCTCTAATCGACAACTAAAGGCTATCCTTGAGAAAACCGTTGGACGTAATCGAAAAGATTGGGCGACAAAAATCAACGACGCCTTATGGGCTTATCGCACTGCTTATAAAACTCCCCTTGGGACTACTCCTTTTCGTTTGATATATGGAAAAGCTTGTCACCTGCCGGTCGAATTAGAACATAAGGCATGGTGGGCAATTAAACAATTAAACTTCGATATGAAAGAAGCAGGGCAGGCCAGGATTCTGCAACTCAACGAGCTGGATGAACTAAGAATGACGGCTTACGAAAATGCACGAATCTACAAGGAACATACAAAACTTTGGCACGATGGACATCTGAAAAGAAAAGACATTCAAGTGGGAGACCAAGTTCTGGTTTTCAACTCAAGAT
This sequence comes from Alisma plantago-aquatica, assembly GCA_963693085.1. NCBI lineage: Eukaryota > Viridiplantae > Streptophyta > Magnoliopsida > Alismatales > Alismataceae > Alisma > Alisma plantago-aquatica. The sequence continues at coordinate 225,187,913 of OY856413.1, forward strand.
TAAGGATATTCCCAGGAAAACTTCGCTCACGCTGGTCCGGACCGTACATTGTCAAAAGCATCTCTCCTCAGGGCACTTTCTCTTTATGGAGTGCAGAGTCGGGTGAATTCATAACCAATGGCCACCGCCTGAAGAGATATTTCACCACAACAGACATAGGCACCAAATCAACGCTAGAACTTACCGATCCAAAGGATCCCACATGAAGACAAAGGACTTTGTCGAGCCAGCGACATAAAACAAATGTGCTTGTCGGGAGGCAACCCGACCAATAAATCTATTTTACTTTTCCTTTTCAAATTTTGTTCCTTACCTTATAGTTAAATTTTCCTTAAATAAAATTTTCCTTATGAGAGAGTTTTTCTTTCAGGACACGAGATCGGATTGGTGCTGATCAGAACGAATTCATTCTTGGCAGTCATACCTGGTGTTTCCTTTCCCCTCCATCTTGAATTTAGGGTTTGCTCGAGGACGAGCAAATCTCTAAGTTCGGGGTGGAGGGTGGGTGGTACGTATTCCACTTCCACATACTCAATATGTCTCTATCATAAAATTTTTTCAAAATTTTGAACAGATACCTGATGAAATTTTGTCTTTTGTTGATAAAAATGTAACTAACTTTTTGCTATGCATCTTCTATCATAACATCCTCCTTATTCGAAGCAAATCCTCAAGAGGACTGACTTTTGAAACTTGCCTGAAATCATCCTGTGAAACTTATGATTCCTAACATCATAATTCTTTTTACATAATGATAAGTATCTGTCAAACTGATAGGGATCAAACACGTCGCGCTTCCTAACTGACTAGTGGAACAATGGCTCAGAAACCCCACCGGATCCGCATCAAGTCATTATTTGAGCAGAGTATGACAAAGAGAATAACCCGGTTTTGAATTGTAAATCAAGTTGCATCCTGATCTGAACTCTCTTCTACACTTCTTCTATCATCTTCGTATCCCTCCATCCATAAATACCACCAAAATAGCCAAACTTGTGCCAAACCCTAAGTTCGGGGTGGCACGCCACTTTCCCCATATCCGCTTCTTCCATACCCCTTCCAATAAATAGGGGCGTACCACCAAAAATGCAATCTCGAGTCGAATAGAGGAGAGATCTGCAATAAAAAGATGCCAAAGTGCACATAAAATAAATGCAATCTCGAGTCGAATAGAGGAGAGATCTGCAACAAAAAGATGCCATAGCGCACACAAAAAAAATATATGCAATAAATGAAATTGCAAAACAATTAAAAATCTTGAGTCGAATAGAGGAGAGATTTACTTCTTCTTTCCATACCACCTTTCACTCCTTTTTCTACCTAAGGGCACAATACATCCCCTACCATCCTGAACTACACCAGTGTCAGATCAAATGCATACTTGTCAATTCTACGGGTATCTCTGAACTCCTACAAAACTCTTCGACATGCTTGGTGTTGGAAAAGGCGGGGAGGAAGCGTTGTTGGGAAACGAACTCAGGAACGAAGCCATGGAAAGACGTGTTTCGTGGTCCCAGGAAGTTGAGGTACTCACTCATACTGAGCAAAAAGAAAACATTTGTGATGTGAAGATGAAGAAATCACACGGATCGAAAGTATTCCATCAGGCAACAGTTTCAAATTTTATGTTACTCGAGGACGAGCAACGATTTAAGTTCGGGGTGTTTTGATGAGTGCATACTCATCATGATTTTCAATTACCTTTTTGAACCAAATTTAATATCTATTCCACGTCTTTTCACCCTAATATGAATCATAATGCACAAAACTACTCAGTGATTCAATAATCAAGGTTTTAACTAAATATCTTTCATTTTATGCAGGTGTAGCAGGCAACTCCATGCAAACGGTCTCAAGACTGTTTGGATCCATGCGGTCTCAAGACCGTTTGCTGGAATACACAAAGAACAAGACGAAACCAGTTGCCCAAGAAGTCCACGCGGTCTCAAGACCGTTTGGTCCCATGCGGTCCCAAGACCGTTTGGTCCCATGCGGTCCCAAGACCGTTTGGTCCCATGCGGTCCCAAGACCGTTTGGTCCCATGCGGTCCCAAGACCGTTTGGTCCCATGCGGTCTCAAGACCGTTTGGTCCCATGCGGTCTCAAGACCGTTTGGTCCCATGCGGTCCCAAGACCGTTTGGTCCCATGCGGTCTCAAGACCGTTTGGTCCCATGCGGTCCCAAGACCGTTTGGTCCCATGCGGTCTCAAGACCGTTTGGTCCCATGCGGTCCCAAGGCCGTTTGGTCCCATGCGGTCCCAAGGCCGTTTGGTCCCAAACGGTCCCAAGACCGTTTGGTCCCGCGCGGTCCCAAGACCGTTCGATGCAAGCGCAAGGATCGATTGAAGAACTAAAGCCGCACGACCACGCCAAAGCCAGGACCGATCAAAGCAAGACCGTTTGGCGCTCAAACGACCTCCAAACCGTTTGATGCCCAAACGGTCTCAAGACCGTTTGGCGCCCAAACGGTCTCCAAACCGTTTGGAGAAGATATTTCCAGCAACTTATCCAAACCGTTTGGGATCAGATCTGAAACTATAAATAGACCCCCAGGGTCCCCATTTCGAGGCATCGGTTCCGGACGCCGAAAGGCTGCCAGAGCACCACCCCGATCAAGTTCCACTCCACCTACTGCTGGCGTTGCAGCCAAGGAGGCCAAGAAGAGGAAGAAGACGGAGCAAGGAGCGCATCTTCTTCACCGGGCTGCGTCCACCCTCTGCACCGAGCTCATGGCAGATCTATCTTTCTCTCCTATCCTTCTTGTATCTCGCATCATGAGCGAGTAGTCCTCTTTCGCTGGGGTGCGGGGACTAGCCCCGCTGCCCATGCAAACCATGTTCTTTTGTTAAACTTTCCATGGCAATGTACATAACTCTTCATTTTGTCATTTATCGTTAAGCTTGTAGGTTGGTTATGTGCGTGTTTTCATCTTTTTGCTCCCTATGTTGCGAGAACTTCAATGCATGGGTATGAATGTCGTTTAGCATGTTAGACTCCTTGACGAGAACTTCCGATGGGATTCCTTGAGGTCGTAAGTACGTGATCCGCGAGGGGACGAGCCATCTAGCCTTCGGTGACGCTTCTGTGCGCCTAACGCCCGTATGGGGGGTTCACAGCCTTAGTTAGATTTTGTATCTTCGTGCTTTTCGTCGATGTTTACACGTACTATAGTCGCTTATTTGTTTAACGGTTAACGCGGTTGACTCCTTGACGAGAACTTCCGATAGGATTCCTTGAGGTCGTAAGTGCGTGATCCGCGAGGGGACGAGCCATCTAGCCTTCGGTGACGCTTCTGTGCGCCTAACGCCCGTATGGGGGGTTCACAGCCTTAGTTGGATGTTGTATCTTCAGAGCCGTAAGACATGTGATCCGGATGGCGATGAGACATCGGCTGCCTATGGTGATGCTTACGCAGACCTGACGCCCATATGGGGGGTTCTGCAACAGCTCTACTTGGAGTGTTATTTCGTGCCTGGATCGTTTGCAAAAGAGCATGTTTGTGTGTGTAGCGGTGGTCAAACCCGGTACCATCCCAACGATTCCATACCATTAATCTAAACCCATCTTTTATTCCGCATTTACTTTCTTGCAATTAGTTTAATCAAACCAAAATCAACTTATCGTTCTAAATATTAGTCTTACTTGAGTTAGATCTAACTGACAAAGATTCTTAAAAACGTTGTCCTTTGGGTTCGATCCTTAACTATACTGCGATAAGATCCGTCTGCTTGCGGGTGGTATTGTTGCACATTGGTTTTGGTAAAAGCTCGGGGATATAAACTCTGAGTGAATTTGTAGTGCATTCAAAAGCCACATCACTCACCCACACCATGTCCCAAGGACCGAGGGGAAAGGACTAAGAGACCTCTAACTATACTAGCTACATATATACCTTCTACAGATTAAGCGTTAGGATGAAAAGATCCTTCAGATTCCTGATGATGTTGTTGACCTGAAAATGTTTGAGTAGAGGAGTGAGCCTACTCGCTCAGTGAATAGCATTTCATTTAGCTATCACTAAACAACTCATCAGATATATAAAACTAAAATAAAACATAAGTGCAGTACTAAGCAGGGCAGTTCTAATGACATAGCAGAATTTACAGATATTAATCACATTTTTATACAACAACAAATATCTTAAACAAATAAACAGTTATTGAGAATTAACACAGAAGGTCTAAACTCTTAACATATTAAATTTACGGTGATCTTATATGATTACATATTTATATTATTATGCCCTAATCATATGCAGTGTACTCTGCATACAAAGATCTGTAGCGAACTACGATCTCACCGTACAAGACTTAGCGACACACCCGGGAAATGCTAAGTCTAACTTCTCGTCCTGGTCTGCTACAGGACCCACAAGCTCTCTGGCCTCCTCTGCACTCACCATGAGTGCTCTGGACTCCTCCTCTAACCTGAGCACACAGGCACAGGGAGTCAACACTGGGTTACTACCAGAATTACTCAACCGGTTGGTGTTGGATAACCCTTTACTTTATTTATTATTTTTCCCCAGTGCCACCGAAATTACTCAATCGGTTGGTGTTGGACACTGTCTATCAACCCTCGTGCCACCAGAATTACTCAACCGGTTGATGTTGGATACGGGTTTCACCCCTAAGGTGCAGACCTCTCAAAGGGGTTCTACGGTGTTAGGGCACCTAAGTCTATCATCATTATTTAAGCAGTAAATATAAATTGTCATAACTCAATCTTAATTGCACACTGAGTATATTTAAGAACACTTCTATCTCATTCAACTTTATACATAATTCCACATCATTCTAAACTTGTCATAACAACAGACATTCATTTAGAGCTCAACATATTCACAGCAGTATCAGTACAGACAACATTCACTATTTTCTTCAGTTACACTAAGTAATTTAGGCTCTATAGAATTAAACACATTTCTTTAATCTCATTTATACTGTTTAGAAGTTACTCTAATTATACCGAAGCTATATATACAATGAAATCGAGGTCGATGGTGATAAATGAATGAAATACTACTCACTTTGATTTAGGATGTCCGGATTCGATTAGAGATGCGTCCAGGGGTTGTCTTCAACCTCGGTTCTACCCTAGATTGAACCTGTTGCAATCAAACAGTGACTTCCACACACGTACAGGTTGAAAATGAACTCGGTTAAGGGCTGAATCGAGAGCTAGGGCTGCATATTCTTACACGGACCTCTTGGCCGAGCTCAAAGGCATCGATTTCAGGTGTTGGCCGCACCCGATTGTGCTCCTAGCGGTTGCTTCTTGCAGCGGCTGCTGCTGTTGTTAGATGGGGTGCCGCCCCTGTAGGTGGGTGCAATAGGGGCGGGGAGCTGCGGCTATTTGTTTGGACCTCGAAAACGGAGTCAAGGAAGGCGTCTGGTGGTGCTGCACGCGCCTGAAGGGTCCCTGGCCGGCGCCGCAGCTGCTGAGCGGCTGCTGCTGGCCGCTGCTGCTAGGGGCGCCGCTAGGGCTGGTCGAGCTGTAGATGGGCAAGGAAGAAAGGGAGGAAGGAGAAAAGGAGGTTGGCACCGCTGGATCGGAGCCCAAGGAACCCACATCCGTCACGCCCCATCCTCTGTTGGTCGGCCAACACTTCTGCTGCAACCTGCAGGTCGGCCGGCGCCCTGGCTAGGGTTGCAGATAGGGTGAGGTTGGAGGAAGACGAAGGAAGGAGAAGGGTAAGGGAAGGGTGGACGGAGGTCGATAGAGATCAGGGGCTAGCTAATCCACCCAGAATCACCCTAGTCACCCTCACGCGATCCCCCCTTGCTTCTGCTCTGTCGTTCAGGCGCTGGGCGTAGTTCTGCCTTTTCTATTCTATCGGGAAGAGATAAGGGAGAAGAGGGGTAGCCGACCCACATAAATGAAATAATGATCAATTAAATGGCCAAATTGCATCTTCAACCCATATATCTTAAAAACATCATAACTCCTGCCTCGAATGTCTAAATTGAGCAATTCTTTTTCAATGTTTCGAACACGAGGTCCTCTACATCCTTAAAGCAAGAAATCATACTAACTAGCTTGTTTCAACTAATCAAAATACTAATCGCTTTATAGGTGCTTATTTAACTTAATGATTAACACTGCAATCATCATTGATTACCTCAGATGATTCAATCTCAACTATTGATTCACATATTAGCTTATCTTGATTAACCATGATGTTTAACAAGATACTTAGCACTAATCAAGGTGTTTCACGCTAATCGAGGTATTTATTGACTAACCCTGATATGGGTTGTAACAGCTATCTTGGTGTTCCCATTCTTCATCACAGAGTCAATAAACAAACTCGTCAACATATCATAAGTTCCATAAAAGAACGGATGACAAGCTGGTCTGCTAGACACCTCTCTCTGGCAGGGAGAATTACCCTCGCTAAGTCTACCTTACAATCCATTCCATCTTACACCATGCAAACGGTCCAGCTATCACCCGCTCTCTGCGATGACATCAACAAGCATGTCAAGAACTTCATCTGGTCAGGAGGGAGGGAACAAAAGAAACTTTCTCTCGTTTCCTGGAAGAAAGTTACATCACCTAAACGTATGGGCGGCCTTGGAATCAAAGATGCAAGGGACCAAAATATCACACTCATGCTCAAGAATGTCTGGCTTTTCATGAATGATCGCTCTGCTCTTTGGGTCAGTGTCATGAAGGAAAAGTACATGCGCAACAACATTTTTAGTAAGAAACCTAGCTCCTCGGCTTGGGCCTTCATCAAAAAATATATCAACACTCTCATGCCCATTAGTCACAGAGTTGTTAACTCTGGAACTCGTACCAATGTCTGGTCTGACAAATGGATACACGGCAGCTCCATATTGGACTCTTACCCGACCTGGCACATCCCCTTGGAGCTTGCAGACCTTAACGTATGCTCCATGAGAGAAACCAATGGTGAATGGGACACGTCCTTCATCACAACTTACCTCCCAGCAGGCATGACGGATCAGATCAGGTCTATCCCGCCCCCTGTGGACAATTCATGCATGGATACTTGGGCTTGGCCCTATGAGGAATCTAGCAATTTCACTATAAGTTCTGCCTATGACTGGATCCATGCTGACCGCAACATTCCAACGTCGGGAAAATGGGATGTTGTCTGGAAACTTTGCGTCCCTGAATGCATACGAGTCTTTGCCTGGATGCTCCAGCATCGTGCGCTACTAACCAACTCGGAAAAACAACGTCGCCATCTCAATGTTGATATCATCTGCCCAATCTGTAACAATCAACCTGAAACCCTACGGCATTGCTTAAGGGACTGCACAACCAGCCGCCAAGTCTGGATCGGGCTGGGAGTTCACAGTGACTTCTTCACCTCTTCTGAGGAGGCATGGATACATGATATCCTATGTCAAAGCAGTGAAGGTGAGCGCCATATCCAATACATTATAGCTTGCTGGCACCTTTGGCAGGTGCTGAATGATCGGATCCATAACAACACCATCCCTTCCTCGCACAGCAGCATCAACTTTATCAAGGAGAGAACTGGAACCATCATGAGCCTCCCTGTTAAGACAAGTTCCCTGTCAGTAAGGAAGCATCCGCCTCTGTCTAGACCGTCGAGCTATGAAGCAGACATCTTTGTCGACGCGTCCTATAATCACAGCTCCAAGAGAGCCGGAGCTGGCATCCATGTCATTGACCCTTCCGGAAATTGCATCTATGGGAAAGGCTTACCTTTCTTTTCCTCCTCCGCCTTGGAAGTTGAGGTCTTTGCTACCATCCTTGCAGGACAACTGGGACAGGAGCTTGGCCTCACGAGGATACTCTTATTGACGGATTCCAGTCTAGCCGTGCAGCTTCTCCGGGACAGCCAGCTCTCATCGCCAAAGCTCCAACCCCTCTGGAGGCAATTCGCGCCCTCAGCAATTCCTATGCTCAGGTTACTGTATTGCATATACCACGTGAGCTGAACAGGGTTGCTGATGGAATAGCAAAACACTCTATGCAATCTTTCTTTTCATGTAATTTCAGTACTTATAAACCTTCTTGGCTCCAAGCTGATGTCAATATCAATTTGGACCAGTTTTGGCCTGCGTTAGAGAGCGGGATGAAAAAATAATTCTCTAGTCTCCACAAAAAAAAAACTTAGGTTACCCTTCGAATTGCATGCAATTTGCTTTGTTTAATTTCCGTGGGCCCGCTGGGGGTGAGGCTACGCGCTAGCGAGGCTGGTAGGAACACCCCTGGATAGAATCTCATGGTCGGATGATTCAAAAGAGGTGGGGGCCATTCTGTGCTGATTTTTTTTAGAGCAATACAGATTAAATACATCACTTAGTCATATGCCATCTACATAAAGAGGGAGAACAACTATCACAACATACAACGATCATGAACACACCCATAATCTTACAAAGACTCATATTGGAATGCGAATAAGACATTTATGCATTGATCTTTTTTCTTCGATGTTGATATAACCAACTTTTCTTAAGAGATTCCTTCAACACGAGCATAAATCTGCAGACAAAGGGCAGTCTAAGACCTGTGATCCAATGTGAGTTCACCTCTACACGCAGAGACATACAGTAAAGCAACATATCTAATATGAATAAAAATCCGAGCTCTAGTCGAGACTAGAAGCACCGACACTCTCATGAAGGAGAGACACAAAACGTCAATGAAACGACGAGTAACAAACACCGATTAGACGATGAGAAACCAGGCTGAGTACAGTCACTGGCCAACAACAAACAACTAAACTAAAGCACAAAAAGGAAAAGAAGATAGGGAGGAGGAGCTCGGCACCGTAGAACTTGGTAGCAGGAAGAGGATAGACAAACCACTCATGCTTGGGGCAAACCAAAACACCGCTTGACCCCCAATCGCCAGCAAACACCGATTAGCCTCTCACTAGCGCTACGAAAAAATAGGTCCGGAAGGACCTGAAGCCCCAATGCTGGAGTCAAGGGGATCCGTCGAGAGCCACGATTTGACGATGTCCGACTCCTGTAGCCAAATCCTATGCGCCGCCAGGTGAGGAGAGGCCTGGGGGGAGCGAGGCGGCGCCCACCGGCGGCCGGAGCCCCCTCCCCCAAGCCAGCCGCCACACGCGAAGAAGCCCTAGCCGCGTCGCTCAGGACGCTAGAGCTCCGAATAGGTGATTGACCCTTGATGATCAAATCGTTCCATTATGTACTGATTTGTTTCACACAACATACCGAAAACGAGACTCACTAAAACAACCAGTCCCTGTTGAAAGAAGACGCATACACGACTACAAAAGCACTAAAAATTGAACGCAATCCACATCTGAGAAAAAACTCATGTGTCATTGCCTCAAGATTTGATACGTTGGATGTCTGTTAATAGCTAAATACCACATGCGACTTGTGTAAGATGGACTATCCAGTCTACAACAGCTCTAGCTATCTCGTGAATAGCGTGCAAAATTACCACATGAAAGTCGGAATGGTACACCATTGTCCAATCTTAGCGCACAAAGTATTATGGTGCAAACTCATCCAATACGAATGAATGGAAATGAAATATAGAAAACAGTTGATGAGAATTGAGGTCAGAAACCAAACTAACAAATGATTCGAGGAAATTAGAAATCTACTGTGGAATGTTAAATTTCACTTGAGAAATTGGTTTGTATAGGTACAGAGGTGAAGAACATGTTCTTACTGAAATCTTCATGAAATGAAACTTATATGGTGTAAAATTTCATTTTTCAAAGGATAATAGATACATACATGTAAATAATCTGTAATATTGAGATTTAGGACAGAAAGATGGTGATGCATTTATTCTCACAATCTAACATTTGGATTCACACCGTATTCAGAGGTAGGATTGACATGACCCTAACCTTTTAATAATGGATTAGGCCCATACGAAGGGTGACATTAAGATAATCATTCTTTTTAATAATAATCGAATTTGGTCATGACTTTTTATTAGAACTATTTTTTTCTCGCCAAAATTTTCTTGGCAAACACATGAAAATTTGTGACATTTGTCAGTCAAGTGATAGTTAATCAACTCAAGATATGTGAACACTTCAAATCAGAACAAATTAGCAATAAACTATGGTGCAACCATAATTACTAAAATATTGTTGTAAGGCACCAAATGTTGCATTGGTATGAGATAAATCAAAAATAAAATCTTGGGTCGAAGAGTTATATCCTAAGTGACATTGTGAGATGACGAGATGATTCTATGTAATGCTCCGTAAATTTAGTAACTCACTAGATTTTTGATTAGATACATGATAAAGTATCAAAGATGATTTAACAATCACAATGAGTGATAGTTACAAAATGAAGATGGAATTGAATTGGTAGAGTAACTTATTTTTAGAAGGAAAATATATGTAGATTTGTAAACGATTGACAATATTGAGATTTAGGGTAGAAACATGTTGTTATATTTATTTTCACAATTTGAAAATTAAACTCACAACAAATTTGCGGGAGGATTGACGTGATTGAAAACCACCAACCAAGGATTAGGCCTAAAACAATGCTAACTCTTCTTTTAGCAATAACTATAATTGGTCGTAAATTTTTTGCTTCATTAAACACATGAATCTTCTAGAATAAGTACCAAATCATTGTAGAACAACATCTACTAAAATTGGAAAACTCATGTTCTATGGTTGAACTTAGGTTAAAACAATTGGATGAAAAGTAGATTAGTTTTGCCAGTTTATCTACTTTATGCACGAACTATTGAAAATTCTCCTCATTCTCTCTTACACGTTCCTAGGACAGAGGATGAACAACTGACTATCTATATAAATAATTATTCCTCATCTAAGTACCTTTCCTACCTTTCTTATACATTTAGATAGTTTGGGATCCTCCTACAAGTATGTACGTGTAGCTAATTTTTTTAATAGAGTGTGAGCTAGTGTATCAATGTGTAAATATTCTCTTGCTAACATAAAAATCCAACTATATACTAAATTAAGCGAACTACAAACAAATAAAAGACAAATATGGCCCATGCCCATTGAATTAAATAAGTAGATATCGAAAACCATACAACATGCATGCTACTAAATAGTTACCTAGAAGTAAATAAGTTATATATGGCTAATGAACACTTATGCATCTTATTATACCTAGATTTACATGAACTATACCATAGTATGTATATGTATCACATCAATCTAAGATCTCACCATACATGATTTAGAGTAAACATGAGAGTTTATATCTACTGGACTAGCTCCTCGTCCTACAAAAGGGATAGCCACATCCGTCCACAATAGCTATGTCAAATGGTCAGGTAATTTAGACCCCTCATCTAAATTGGATACTCAGACAGTGAGTCAAAGAATCTAGCTTATATTGTCTATATTAATTCTTGAACAAACTTTGAATAACTCAATTGTAACTAATTGTACTATCTGTGAACTGGGTGCCAACAAAATCTCTAGTTATTGTTGGGTAGCAAGATGAAATAAGGATACCATCCTTGATGATATAAATCTCTCAAACCCTAGTTGCACTCTTTGGCTATGTAATCTTGGACTCCTCTAGTTGATGTGAGCATTTACTTTTCTTGGAACAAACCTTCATGATGGACTATATACTATTCAAGGAATATACAGTCTGTTCGATTTTTTTAGGAAAATCCAGGAGGGTTTCTTTTCATCTCTTTCTACTCTTATGAGCCAAAACAAACTAGGTACATTGGAAGAAATAAAATTACCTACATTGTCCTTACTAATATTATCTGTAGTGGAATTGACATTTACATCAAGAAAAAAAATGAAATAAGGCTAGGTGAGGGATGATTAAGATCGAAGCCACCCAAATGGTTTTTGGTGTTTCTTGGATAATGTATCATCAATGTATTGTCTTCATGATAAACATGGGGTAGACCTCCAAAGGTCCTTGATTTTTCCCAAATCAAGTTGGAACTTTTACATTTATAAACCTGAAACCTTATAGGCCCCTACAACTTTTATTACGGGGTCTAAGTGGATATACGGGGTCGAAGTGGATATACAGGGTCGAACACAGGGACGTAGTGACATTTAGGATGCCAAAGATCTCGTTCTTTAGTCAGATAAGCCAAAACGATAGTCGATAAAAGTAAGTACTAGAACTAGTCTAGAGGGTTGTCACGATTTAAAACAAAGAAAAGAAAAGAAAACAAAACAAAATAGAGCTCGTGGTTCTACTAATCAGAGAAAGAGAGTTCCTGGCAATGTAACCACAAATGGGGCAGTCTATGCACTCGTTCTCGGGCGTAGACAACCCTCAAATACCTAAGAAAGCATCTAGTATGCATAGTGACATCCGTCTTGTGGGTCGTCCCACTCACTTTTGCGAAGCGTGACTAAAACCATCAACAATATGTCATCGACCCTATCTTGAGGAATGACATATCAACACCTCAGAATATACTAAGTTCCCTCTCAGGTCTTAGGATATGCTGGGATGTTAGGAACATAATACCTTGGATCTTCCTCCTCTCGGGTTTGGATCCAAATTATCTTATCTTAACCATTCCTACACGGATCTCGCGATACATGCAGAAATAGCAGTTCAAACTAGTAAGAGATCAACCAAACTAGCAATCATAACTTGGAAAGAGAAAATAGAACATACAACATACTGGATCTGATATGAATCTACTTGCTTAAGGTAAAAGTACATATACATGCCCAGATCGGGCTACATAGTCAAGAAGGAGCTAACTAGTCACAGACAAGCATGGTTAGCACCGAACAAAGATGATGAACATCATTTGTACAAGAAATAAAGGAATGCAGTAGAATGAAAGATAAGAACAAAGAGATATAGCCCGTAGAGGAAAGGTGACTCTCGCTCCTCGGTCTCTGTGTAGGTAGAATCTCATTCCTTGGTCCTCCTCTTCGTCCTTCTGGACTCCTAGGTTCTCTCTCTCTCTAGATCTGCTCCGAACAGCAACCTAGTGGATGTGAGAGGATGTTGGTGTAGACTGATGATAACCTCCAATTTTGGATGTTTACCTTAGTCTTTTCTTTAGTTTTCCATACTCTTTCTCAATTAGAATTAGCCTTAATCCCTAAATATTCCCTCTTATTGTAAATATACCATCAGACTAACTTTTCCTCTTTATATCTGCAGAAAAAGACATAAAAAAATCATAAAAGACTAAATCAACCTCAAGATCACATGGACTCAAACGGTCCCAAGACCGCATGAAGCCAAACGGTCCCGAGACCGCATGAAGCCAAACGGTCCCGAGACCGCATGGAGTCAAACGGTCCCAAGACCACATGAAGCCAAACGGTCCCGAGACCGCATGGAGTCAAACAGCCCCAAGACCGCATGAAGCCAAACGGTCCCGAGACTGCATGAAGTCAAATGGTCCCGAGACCGCATGGAGTCAATCGATCCCGAGACCGCATAGAGTCACACGGTCTCAAGACCGCATGAAGCCAACCGGTCCCGAGACCGCATGAAGCCAAACGGTCTTGAGGTCCGAACGGTCTTGAGGTCCAAACGGTCTCAAGGTCCAAACGGTCTTGAAGTCCAAACGGTCTCAAGGTCCAAACGGTCTCAAGGTCCAAACGGTCTTGAGGTCCAAACGGTCCTGAGGTCCAAACGGTCTCCAAACCGTTTGGACTTCACTTAAGGCCTATAAATAAGACCCCAAGGGTCCATCACGAGATATCAACTGTTCATACGTCCAAAGGTTGCCTCTATCACTCCAGAGCAAATCCAACTTCCATCCTCTGCCCAGGGGCTGCCGGTCTGAGACCCATACTCCATCTCGAAGCTTCTTTCTCTCTCTCCGCCAAAGAAGGTGGGAAGAGGGAGATCTCGTCATCAAGAAACCTATGAAGCTGGTGGATCATTTCTCTCTCTCCAAGGGGTTGACTTTCCTCTCTCCTTTGTGGGGATGATGCTCTCTCTCTCTTCTTGCCTCCTTCTTTGTCCTAGTCATGAGCGAGTAGTCTCTCTCACTAGGGTGCGGGGAGTAGCCCCGCCACCCATGTTTTCATATCATGCAAATGTAATCCATAAGTTGTAGTATAGAGTTCATATCTTTTCAGTTCAACATCAAACATTTAATGAATGCTTGTTGCTTGATCATCAACTTGTGTTATCCTTTATCTTTTAGTATGAATTGTCTACGTTTGTGCTATTAGATCTGAAACTCGTTTGCATGTTGGTTTCAGATGCACGGTGGATACATGCACCTAAAACCAACATGCAAACGAGTTTCAGATCTAATAGCACAAACGTAGACAATTCATACTAAAAGATAAAGGATAACACAAGTTGATGATCAAGCAACAAGCATTCATTAAACGCTTGATGTTGAACTGAAAAGATATGAACTCTATATTACAACTTATAGATTACATTTGCATGATATGAAAACATGGGTGTCGGGGCTACTCCCTGCACCCTAGTGAGAGAGACTACTCGCTCATGACTAGGACAAAGAAGGAGGCAAGAAGAGAGAGAGCATCATCTGATGGAGTTTTGCAACGCCACTAAAAATCCTAGAGATGATGAATCCCTAAGTTTAGCCTTTCTAGTACTATGGTAAGATCTCCACCCACGTATGCTAGGACACACAAAAGTCTTACCTTATTATAGTTAAGGGTCGAATCCTCGGGACAACGGTCTTGATGTAATCAAGACGGAAAACGTTTTCGTCGTACTTAACTACTTAACAGTTGATATTTAGATCGAAAGTTTGATTTGGTTTTAAGCTAAGTGCAAGGAAAGTAAAGCAAGAAAGTAGAAATTAAGGTTGTAAACAATGATTAAAAACCACTAGGATGTTATCGGGTTTCACACCACTACACATGGATCAAGACATGCAACATAATAAAACAACCTGCAAAGAGAGTCAAAACAGTTAGTATCTTGTAGTCCTAGCTTCCTTTCGGATAACTAGCTACGAGAAGTGTGGAGTATTGCAACGCCAGCCATTCCATAATGAATAGTCACTTGCTTTGCATTACTCCTTCATGAAATGTGTTCCTCGACCTTACCAAGGTTGCACTTCCATACGTCAACTGATTCCATTTCATAGTATGGAAGTGCAACAATGGGGGGTGAGTTTACTCCACTCATGAAAGCACTCCTAGATACCGAAACAGACATATGGTGACTACATACATCTAAAACCAACATTCAATCGATATTCAGATCTAAGGGTACAGACATAGACAATTCATACCGAAAGATAATAAGTAACACAAGTTGATGATCAAGCAACTAGCATTCATTAAACGATTGATGTTGAACTGAAAAGGAGAGTATCTCATTTGCAAATAATTGAATTACATTGCATGAAATGAAAACATGGGTAGCGGGGCTACTCCCCGCACCCTAGTGAATGAGACTACTCGCTCATGTCAAGGATAAAGAAGGAGGCGAGAAGAGAAAGGAAGAACGTCATCTCCACGGAGGAGGGAAGGTTGAACCCTTGGTGAAGAGAGCAACGATCTTCGCACTTCGTGGTTGCCTTGATGAAGGATCTTCTCTTCCCACCTTCTTTGCTGTTGAGAGAGAGAGAAGGTAGCTTGATGATGGAACGTGGATCTCAAACTGACAGCCTTGGGGCAATGGATGAAGGATGGAATTGCTCTGGAACTGGAAGGGCAGCCTTTGGGCGTCTGAGAGATCTCTCTCTTGGAGGACCCTTGGGGTCTTATTTATAGGCTTTGAGTGAAGTCCAAACGGTTTGGAGACCGTTTGGACCTCAAGACCGTTTGGACTGTGAGACCGTTTGGCTTCAAACGGTCTTGAGACCGTATGAACTCCATGCGGTCTCGGGACTGTTTGGCTTCATGCGGTCTTGATACCGTTTGAACTCCATGCGGTCTCGGGACCAGTTGGCTTCATGCGGTCTTGAGACCGTTTGAACTCCATGCGGTCTCGGGACCGGTTGGCTTCATGCGGTCTTGAGACCGTTTGAACTCCATGCGGTCTCAGGACCGGTTGGCTTCATGCGGTCTTGAGACCGTTTGACTCCATGCGGTCTCGGGACCGGTTGGCTTCATGCGGTCTTGAGTCCGTTTGACTCCATGCGGTCTCGGGACCGGTTGGCTTCATGTGGTCTTGAGACCGTTTGACTCCATGCGGTCTTAGGACTGGTTGGCTTCGTGCGGTCTTGAGACCGTTTGACTCCATGCGGTCTTGGGACCGGTTGGCTTCATGCGGTCTTGAGACCGTTTGACTCCATGCGGTCTCGGGACCGGTTGGCTTCATGCGGTCTTGAGACCGTTTGACTCCATGCGGTCTCGGGACCGGTTGGCTTCATGCGGTCTTGAGACCGTTTGACTCCATGCGGTCTCGGGACCGGTTGGCTTCATGCGGTCTTGAGACCGTTTGACTCCATGCGGTCTTGAGACCGTTTGGCTCCATGCGGTCTTGAGGCTGGGTTATTCTTTTATGATTTTTTTGTGCTTTTTCTGCATATATAAAAGGAAAAAGTTAGTCTGATGGTGTATTTACAAAAAGGGGTAAAATTAGGATTATGTATAGTTTAAACTTAAAAAGAGTATGGAAAACTAAGGAAAAAGACTAAGATAAACGACTAAAATTGGAGGTTATCACCCCCCCTAACTTAGAGTCTAGCTTGTCCTCAAGTTAGATAGAGCTGAGACATGTAATGGCGAGGCGATTTTATTTAGGATTTCCATACTCTTGCTTCAATTCTTGACCTGAGTTCCCCTGGGGTCATATCAAGTCTTATTGCATGCCTTGATTCTTTTAGATTTCGAGAGTTGCTTGGATCTCAGGTTCTTTCCGTATCTCAAAGTTTGCATTGGGACCACCTTATTTTGTGCATGTTGTTGACTCTAATCAGCTTTATACCTCTCTGAAAAACCTACTGGAAGCTAGAAAGGGTATGAGGGTTGGCTAAAGGCTTTGAAGTGTAGCTCCCCCTGCAAGTGGGGGAGGGACTGTCTATGCTTTTTAGAATCTCACTACCGGGCACGACACATCTGCCTTTATGAGGGCAGCTAAATGTACCGACCGGGAGAGTCCTTTATGAGCCTTTCATATACTTAGAAAGTTTAGGGTTTCACTACCGGGCATGACACATCTGCCTTTGTGAGGGCAGCGGAATGTGCCGGCCGAGTGAGACCTTCGTCAGTTCTTCGTATAGATCCTTATGCGTGGCACAACTCTCATAAGTTTATTTGTCTCTCTGGCTTTTATTCAATAACTCACAGGCTTGGGTTTTGGGATTTTTGAGGATTTATTTTGGGCGGCCGAGCCTCTTTTATTTTGAAGAGAGGAAAGCTGTTCTTAAAGTTTTTCAACGTGCACTTATTTGGTTTGTGGTCCACTTGTAGAAATTTTTGATTTGGAAGTTGCCTGATTTCCCTCTCATCCTCGAGATCTTGTTTTATTTCTGCCTTGATTTTGACCTGTGGAGAGTCAGATGAAGAATTGAAGCAAAAATATGAAATCACTAGTGGGTGGAAATTGATAAATCGCCATTCGATGTCTAAGTGCTATTTACTTATAGGGACTAACATGATTCTAGAGTTAGTTGAGGTGACTATTTTTGAAGAAGAAATTAAGTAAAAAGGATTTTAAGAATAAGGAATTGTATGGAAAGTGTTAGATAGAAAGAGGAGTGTAGAAATTGATACCTCGCCCTTGTCTAATGCACCCCCCCTAACTTATCACGCACTCTGTCCGCAGAGTGGCAAAGTGATAGGGTGAGAAGTCAATAGGACAAGGGCCGCGGGTTAAGGTAAATCTTCATTTGCCCCCGGGGAACGAAGTAGATTGGATGCGAACTGTCCTCGTAAAGCGTGGTAGTCCACGTCAGTCATTTCCTCTACTGGTCTTTGAAGAACAATGATGGTGTACATCCAGTAGAGGACGTGGAAGCCGCAATCGTTCGATTGTCGTATTTGCTGGGGGCATTTGTGGCAGAAGGCGGGGCAATGGAAATGTTCTTTGTCGTACGCCTTTGTATGCTGACTCAGAAAATCAATTAATTTCTCGGCGCACTCCTTTGCCACTACTTCTGTTGGCGTCTTTGGCGTCACGACGTAGTGTCGCTGTCGAGCGTTGAACTGGCTGTCGGAACTGTTGTATATTGTGGTTGTTCCGTATGGGAGGTTTGTTGCCAGGAGAATCCAATGCTCATGATATAGGATGGGTAACATGATGAACTTCGGCGTTTTGTGTTGGAGATATGAGATCAATGCATCGGTTGTGCCGAAGTTCTTGAGCTTTAGGAGATCATCTTTCATATATGGAGATGCCATGTATGTGTTTGGGTTGGTTTGGCTAAGAAGAAACTGGTAGGCGGCCATGAGGCTGACATAAAGGGATCCCTTATCCTGTAGAGTCTCTCACAGTGAATCTGCCATTACGAGTATGTCTCGAGACATGAATACTAGGTCATCTTTGTCTGTGGAGAGTCACGCCATAATGATACGCAATTCAAGATCGTTCAGTCCCTTACAAGCATCATGATCAAAATCAGGAAATGTTGGGTTGATGGTGTAAGCAGGATCGCTCTTGATTTTATCTTGCTCGGGCGACTTGGTCTGCTCTGACTCTTTCAAAACTTGTTGGAAAGGTCGCCGTTGTCATTGCTGGACAGCTGAGAAAAGGTACCGAAGAACATAATATGTTGACATAGTTGGGTCGTTGAAGAATCGTCTATCACATATGAGTTCCATGGCATAGCGTCCTCGTAGGGAATGAAAATCTTCAGCTACCAGGTCGTTGAATGGGATTTCCTGGTTTAGCGCTTGGATGTGTCGGATGGTGCAGAAAGCGCTGTCCCCAGATCCCTCAGTGGCTTGGACTGGAGGGTTTATGATTTTGAACCATGGTTGGCTCCAGTCTTGGCGAAGAGATGGGCGTGCAGCCCAGATTAATTTAAGCAGCCGGAAGGGTATACACCTGGCTTCTCCTGCTGCTTCTCCTACGAAATTTATTGTGCCGGCTGGTAGCTCGGTGCTATAGAATTTGTATACTTTGGCATCCCGAGCCTCGGTATCCACGATCATAAAAAGCCAGTGGTCCGAGACTTGGAAGGGCAGTGTAAGATAACGTGCCCTTCTTGCCAAACCGACACGCAGCCGCTCAACCAATTTTTCACGTATGTCTTTGTATAAAAGGCCAAAAGACAAAGCGGGTGAAGCATTAAAAACCGGTTGTTGCCACTTGTGACTTCTATATGTTTCTATACAATTGGCGAGGAGGACACGGAAGATCGCCATTGGCACCGTGGACCGAGGTCGTAGGATGCAACAGAAATCTTCGCGTGTCAACTTACGCCTGGTTTTGGTGTTATGATAGATTATGTCTTCCCCTGCTTTTGCATCGTCCACTATAGTGTTCAGTATAAAAATGTCCTGAGCATCTAAAGTAGAGATGGCTGCCATATCTAGGTCGTGCATTTTGTGCGGCAGAGGAGGTGGCGGGGGAAGCTCTTGTGGTGGAGGAGAAGTAGGTTGTTCGAAGGCCTCTACATGGCCCTCTAGATTATTGTCCAAGTCATAGGCCGAGTCAAGATCCTCGTCCGTGTCTAGACTTACTCGGTCTGCCTCATCTTGGTAAGGGGGAGAAGGTGCAGAGAAGGGAGCAGAGGTTTTTGGCAGGCTGGCGCTGGTTCCTAATATGCATTGTTGTAACTCAGCGTAGGCCGCGTCCTTGGGAGCTTCCCCGATGGACCCCATAGCTGAATAGTCAAAGAATTGATCCCCATATGACATGTTGACATTGTCGTTGTGTGGGGACTTGGGGTGATGGTCACTGTCCTGGTGACCTTTGTCGGACCCTTTTTGGGAGGGTCCTGCTGCATGCCCGGGGTCTTCTCCGTCATCATGCTTGTCGTCCGAAGATGTATCTTTGTTGGAGTCAGCAGATGAGTCGGAGTCGTTGTCTTCTTCATCATCGTCATCTTTGTCATCCGCAGCTTCGTCTGTTTGCTTTTTGTTGGCAGACTTTTTACACCGCCGATGAGTGGCTTGTAGCTCGTCGAAAGCCACTTGCAGATGCTCGTGTTTTTCAAGCAGTGCATCGTGGGATTCTTTGAGGTATGTGAATCTGCCCTCGGCGGAGAGGAGACGTGCTGTTAGTTCTGTGACTTGGGCACGTAGCTGTTGGGTTTCATTGTTATTTGCCTCCTCTTGGTGATGATGTAGCTGCGTAAGTGTTCCATCAATGGTAGCCAAGCACGTGCTCAGGGCCTCTTGATGTTGCTCAAGCTTGCGGAGATTCTCTGGCAGAGGTTGAGTCTGTTTGGAGATCTCATCAACTTTTTGTGCTGTAGCTTCTTGCTGACGCGTTTCTCCAAAGACCAGGTCCGACAGGTTGTTGGTGTGGCTGTTGATGTGCTCAACTTGCTTAGCCACTTCGTCCTGTCGTTGCTGGATGCCTTGGAGGAAGGTAGGCAAGGCTCGGTGTTGTTTGTCGATCTTGGTTACCTGTCGTGATAAATCATGTACACAAGAAAAAATAGAATTTAATATGTTAGAAGGATCTGTGAGGAGGTTTCGGACAGCGTCAAATTGACGGCCAAATTCCTCACCGATGTTAGTAAAAGGGACCCCAGGAGCGGAAGGGTGAGATGACTGGGGTCTGTGTGGGACGGTGTTAGTGTCTTGCGGAAGAGACACTGATGATGCCCCGAGCTGCGTAGTGACTGTGGATGTAGTCACCAGTGGTGTCGGGGTGGTGGCGGATGTGAAAAGTGGTGGTATTTGAGGCGAAAGTGGTGGTAGCGACAATGATGGGGTGGAAACTGCAGGGGTAAATGGAAGGGTGGTGAAGTCGGGCATAGGGATGGAGAAAGGGAAGTCCGACGTAAAAATGGGTGAAGAAGTGGATGTGAATGGTTGCGTGGATGTGGGGAGGAAGGGAGTGGTAGATGTTGGAATGGTGGAAGGCAGATTGGTGGTGGCAGTGGTTAGCTGCTCGTGGAGACTCTGGATAAAAGAGTCGATGGGGGATGTTGTTAAGACTTCTTCGTGGAACTGCTCGGCCTCCGGATTTGGCTGAGATGTTGGTGTCCCCGACAGCTGTTGGGCCTGCAACTGCCTTCTAGAAGGCCATTTGACAGGCATTTTTGTGGGTCGAGCTGTCGGGGCTGTGATACTCATCTCTGTTTGACCTGCTGTTGCTTTCTTTTCAAGTTTTTTAACCGAAGCTAGCAGATGAGTAAGCTCCTCGTCAGAGAAAAGGAGCTGTGTCATATCATAGTGTGCTAACTCCGGGAGCGGGAGGAGAGTCCTTGATGACTTGACCATAGGGCAGAATACATAGTGTAGTTTTCCATCCTTTTCCTTGATTATGAACGAGTTCTTCAGAGTTTGCTCGTTGGTGAGGATGTCGCCCTTTAGTTGCATGCAACGGGGTAAAGATTTGTCCATCTTGAGATATTTGATGATAGATGTGACATGACCCCCCATGCAAATTTATTTCCCCATGATGGAGATTGAGAATTTATGGATCAGATGACGGCCGATATTAACTGGCCGTTCGTTAAGAATAGACCAAAGAACAAAAAGATCGGAGGTTATAACGTTCCCCCCTTCTGTCCTGGGGAAGAGTGCGCCAGCGATGATTTTGTGTACAGTGCGCACAAAACCAGAGTGTATGTTTGACGCCTTGCACGTCTTTGCATCATAAGTGGGGATCCCGGTTAAGGATTTCCAGAATGTATGTCTATTGAATTCTGGATGATCGGTTCCCACTGTTTTAGCCTTTCGCAGCTGTTCCTGGTCGTCGATAAAGATGGTGTTCAGCATATTCTCTGTTATGATGACCGTGCTGCCAAAATTTTGGGTGACAAGCCTTCTGTCACCCCCGTGTCAAGACTTATCCGTGGTGTCGACAGGCTCCTTGGCCAGGAAGGAGAAAAATTCTGCGGTGGGTTCATAGTAGGATACTTCAGGTACTAGACACAACCTGGTGAGGTTGACTTTGTCTAGCACGTTGAAGATACGATCATATATCCCCATCTTGATTAGTATGCTGGAGCAGACATACTTGGTAGGTTTTAGGGTTTTATCGGTGGAGATGGTGGTTTGGATGAAGAGGTTCTCTGGTGGTGGTATCGTGGTGGTGATGGGAATGAAAGTGGTGGTAGTGATGGGGATAGTGGTGGTAGGAATGGTGGTGGTGGGAATGGTGATGATAGTGGTAGTAGCATCAATGGTAGCTGCAGGGATGGAAGGTTTGGCGAGGGGTTGGTCCATGGCGGAAACAGGTCGAACTTGTTTTCTTTCCCGCTTCTTGGAGGGCTGCCTAGATGCAGTCTCCAAGACTTTACGTTTCCCTTTTTTCTCTTTGGTAGGTGACTCCTCTTTGGAGTTAGGGTTGTACTCCGAATCTTCATCAGAAGAGGAGATGACAGTCTCCTCCTCAGGGGGCTCAGAGAAGATCCTCTCTAGGCGATCAAGTTCATACAGGACATCCATCATCTTGACATTTGGGGGTGCCTTCCCAGTCCTGTTGAAGTCTGTTCTTATCTTTTGAAGCCTGGCTTGTCTTTCCACCATTTCCTCTTTTGTCTAGATTTCAGGACCTTCGAATGTGATGGCTTTGCTTGGTGGTGATGCCATATCTGAAAAATAGAAATTTATGAGTTAGAGCGAAAAGTTTTTAGAAACAAATTAGATTTTATTTGTAGTTTATGTCTTTTTGTATTTTTGTGAAAGGTTAATGGGTGTGGGAGACCAAACGGTTTCAAGACCAAATAGTTTCAAGACCGTTTGGTTCCAAACGGTTTGAGGACCGTTTGGTTCCAAACGGTTTCAAGACCGTTTGGTTCCAAACGGTTTCAAGACCGTTTGGTTCCAAACGGTTTGAGGACCGTTTGGTTCTAAACGGTTTGAGGACCGTTTGGTTCCAAACGGTTTCAAGACCGTTTGGTTCCAAACGGTTTGAGGACCATTTGGTTCCAAACGGTTTCAAGATCGTTTGGTTCCAAACGGTTTGAGGACCGTTTGGTTCCAAACGGTTTCAAGACCGTTTGGTTCCAAACGGTTTGAGGACCGTTTGGTTCCAAACGGTTTCAAGATCGTTTGGTTCCAAACGGTTTGAGGACCGTTTGGTTCCAAACGGTTTGAGGACCGTTTGGTTCCAAGCGGTTTCAAGACCGTTTGGTTCCAAACGGTTTGAGGACCGTTTGGTTCCAAACGGTTTCAAGACCGTTTGGAAAACGAAAAGCCGCTGGGTTGCCGGCGTAGGTGAAGATGAAGGTGAACCGGTCGCGGAGGCGGAGGGTGCGCCGACGACGAAAACAGCGGTGAAACCAATGATGTGATGAAAACGGCAACGGTGAAGACGGCGATGATGACGGTGATGCAGATGATGGTGAAGAAATCGTCGAAGACGATAGTGGTCTGAATCGAAGGTGATGACTGTGGTGAAGATGGTGGAAGATAGAATGATGGCGTCGTGAGAATGATGGTGACGTGCGGATGGTCGTTAAAACCATCGGCGGAGAAGGCGGCGATGGTGGAACAAATGGTGAAAGTTCAGGAACGGCGACGAAGGTGGTGGGGAGGAAGGGCGGTGTGCGTTGTGGTCGCCGGACTACCTTGCAGGTGGTTGGTGAACGGAAGTGTGATTGCACGGGAACAAAAGAAGCAGCAGCAAAAGAACAGTTCTTCGCACAAACTCTCCAGAGAGTTTGGAAGTTCGAAGAGAGAAAGACGAAGGGGTAGGGTTTATATTTATAGGGAACGGTCGGTGAACCTTTGTATTCCAAGCGGTTTCGATGCCGTCTGGCTCCAAACGGTCTGAGGACCGTTTGGCTCCAAACGGTTTGAGGACCGTTTGGCTCCAAACGGTTTGGAGACCGTTTGGAGTCCAAACGGTTTCAAGTCCGCTTGGGAGGGCAAAGGCAGAAAAGTATTTATATTTTTGTGTTTGTTTTTTATTTATGCATTTTTATGTTGTTTGTTTTTGATTATTTTTTTATAGTTTTAGTTATGTAGATTTTTTTTGTATTTTCATAAGATAAAACTGAGGAAAATAAAAGAACAAAATATAAAGGAAAAAGTAGAAATCTTGGGTTGCCTCCCAAGTAGCGCCTTGGTTTAACGTCGCTGGCTCGACAAATTTTTGCTCCAGCTATGCTGTTGTTATAGGATCATGGATCCCTATAGTTTGTCTTGATAATTTGTCTGCCGGAGTGTGGTATTTTTTTAATCTGTGACCATTAACGGTCCTTTCTCCTCCATTATCATCGAGAATAATGATAGCTCCTGTCGGGTATATATGTTTGATTGTGAAAGGCCCCGACTATTTAGTACGCAGTTTTCCTGGAAACATTTTTAGTCTAGAATTGAATAGGAGGACTTTGTCTCCGATGATTATATCCTTTCTTTATATGTGGCCATCGTGCCACAACTTGGTTTGTTCTTTGTAGATTCTTGCATTGTGGTAGGTTGTCATTCATAATTCTTCTAGTTCTTGGAGTTGAAGTTGTCTGAATTCACCAGCGCCTTTGAGATCGAAGTTTAGTTGCTTAATGGCCCACCGGGCCTTATGCTCTAATTCAACTGGAAAATGGCAGGACTTCCCATACACTAATCGAAACGGTGTTGTTCCGATTGGTGTTTTGAAAGCTGTGCGGTAGTCCCATAGAGCGTCAGATAGTTTGGTGGACCAATCGGTGCGGTTCCGATTGACAGTTTTTTCCAGGATAGCTTTAATTTTCCTATTGGAGACTTCAACCTGTCCACATGTCTGTGGATGATACGGTGTAGAAACTTTATGGTTAACTCCATATTTTCTTAATAAGGCTTCAAAGCTCCGTTCCAAGAAATGTGATCCACCGTCGGATATTATCGTTCTTGGGACGCCGAATCTGGGGAATATTATCTCTTTAAACATCTTGATTACCGGTTTTGAATCACAAGAAATGGTTGGTAGAGCTTCTACCCATTTTGAAACGTAATCCAAAGCAACCAAGATGTACATGAATCCGTAAGATGGGGGGAAAGGACCCATGTAATCTATTCCCCATACATCGAAGAGTTCGATTTCTTGCCATATATTCAATGGCATTTCATTTCTTTTGGTTATTCCACCGGATAGTTGGCACTTGTCGCATGATCGCACGTATTCATGTGCATCTTTTGCGACGGTTGGCCAGTAAAAACCAGATTGCAGGACTTTGAGGGCTGTCTTCTTAGAACTCATGTGGCCCCCAGTGGGGCCTGAGTGACAGTGCTCTAGAACCGAGGTGATTTCCGTCTCTGGAATGCATCGACGAAAAAGTCCATCTACGCATAAGCGGAATAGATAGGGCTCGTCCCAGAAATACTGCTTAGCGTCATGAATGAACTTCTTTTTGTCGTGATAAGATGCAGACGGATGAATGATTCCTGTTGCCAAATAATTAACAATGTCGGCATACCAGGGGAATCCATTAGCGACTTTCATTAGTTGGTCGTCCGGGAGGGAGTCTCGGATAGGTACTTTGTCTTCATTCTCGACTTCAATACGACTGAGATGATCAGCGACGACGTTTTCCACTCCGCTTTTGTCTTTGATTTCCAAATCGAATTCTTGAAGCATCAATACCCAGTGTATAAGTCTAGGTTTTGCATCTTGCTTTTGAATTAGATACCGTATAGCGGAGTGGTCAGTGTAGACAATGAGCTTAGCTCCAATCAGGTTTGAGCGGAATTTCTCGAACGCGTAGATGACAGCTAAGCATTTCTTTTCTGTAGTGGTGTAATTTTTCTGGTCTTCATCAAGCATTTTGGATGCGTAGTATATAACATGGGGTTTCTTGTCGATTCTTTGCCCTAATACGGCCCCTATGGCATAATCGCTCGCGTCACACATGATTTCAAAAGGTTGTGACCAATCTGGAGCTCTTAGTATGGGTGCGGAAATCAAGGCATTTTTCAGAGTTGTGAAACTTTGCAAACATTCTTGGTTAAAGTTAAACTCCGTGCCCTTGGTCAGCAGTTGTGTCATGGGTTTTGCTATTCTAGAGAAGTCTTTAATAAATCTTCTGTAAAACCCAGCATGACCTAAGAAAGCACGTACCCCTTTTACATCTTTTGGTGGCAACAATTTCGAGATAACGTCAACTTTTGCTTGGTCCACCTCGATCCCTCTGTCGCTCACTCTGTGTCCGAGAACGATACCTTCAGTTACCATAAAATGGCATTTTTCCCAATTTAAGATGAGGTTTGTTTCCTCGCATCTTTGTAAAACTTGAACCAGGTTGAGCAGACAGTTGTCGAAAGAGTCTCCATAAACTGAGAAATCGTCCATGAATACCTCCATTATAGAATCTGTTAATCCTGCAAAGATAGCAGACATGCATCTTTGGAAAGTGGCTGGTGCGTTACAAAGCCCAAATGGCATTCTTTTGAAAGCATATGTCCCAAAAGGACATGTAAAAGTAGTTTTCTCTTGATCTTCTGGGTGTATAGGGATTTGGTAAAACCCGGAATAACCATCTAGGTAACAGAAGAATTTTTGGTGGGCGAGACGTTCGAGAACTTCATCCAAGAAGGGCAAGGGGAAATGATCTTTCCTTGTTGCTTTATTAAGTTTTCTGTAATCTATGCACATTCTCCACCCAGTTACTATTCTAGTAGGTACCAGTTCATTCTTATCATTGAGAACAACAGTGGTCCCCCCTTTTTTTGGGACTACCTGCACGGGGCTTACCCATTGAGAATCCGAGATTGGGTAGATGATACCTACCTTCAGGAGTTTGAGAACCTCGATGCGAACTACCTCATTGAGATTAGGGTTCAACTTCCTTTGATGTTCCCTCGATGGTTTGAATTCTTCCACCATAGGCAATCTGTGCATGCATAAAGCTGGGTTTACACCAGTTAAGTCAGTCATTTTATATCCGATAGCTTTCTTGTGTCTCTTTAGCTCATCAAGAAGTCTGTTTTCTTGGTCTTCTTCCAGAGTAGAGCTGATAATCACTGGACAAAGTTTCTCGCTGTCAAGGAAGACATGTTTGAGTCCCTCGGGTAAGGCCTTCAATTTAGGGGCCTTAGGTGGCTCGGTCGCTTCTATAATGGTGACAGCCTTGAGTTCTTCAAAGGTGGCTATTGGGGCTTCTTCAACTTTTTCTAAATATTGAAGGCATTGTTGCACTAGTTCATTTGCAGAAAATTCTACTTCCGGGTTTGTCAAGGCACTTTCCAACTCATCGGAGGGTTCGGACATTTCTAACTGGGACATTTGATATATAGCATCTAGGAGAAAAACTTCCTCTTGAATGCTTGGTCCTTTCATGCTGTTAAGGACTCTGAATTGGAAAGCTTCCTTCCGAAGTCTTAGTATAATCGTTCCTACTTCTACATCGATGAGTGCTCGGGCGGTAGCTAGGAAGGGTCTTCCGAAGATTATCGGGTATCGTAGATCTTCTTGTATGTCCATAATAACGAAATCGCACGGGACGTAAGAATTTGTTCCTATTCTGACAGGAATATCCTCGATAATTCCAAGAGGAGCACTTATGGTAGAGTCGGCTAACTAAATTTTCATTGACGTAGGTAACAAATCAGTGCAGCCTAATCTTTTACACATAGAATAGGGCATAATGGATATACTTGCTCCTAGGTCTGCTAATCCCTTTTTGCTAGAGCCATTTCCAATCGAACACTGAATACCGAAGGAACCTGGGTCCTTCTTTTTCTTTGGCATTTTGTTAAGCAGAATATCTAAAGTGGTCTGAGCTAGTTTCACTATTTCATGCTCTTCTGTCATATATTTTCTCGACAGCAGGGTTTTCAGGTATTTGGCCCAAGCGGGCACTTCAGAAAGGGCATCTAGAAATGGGATATCGATATACAGTTTCTTCATAGCTTCTTTAAATTTCTGGAACCTAGTGTCCATTTTGGTCCCTTTCAGCCTGTCCGGATAAGGAATTCTGGGTGGGACTTCTGGCATTGGTTCCTTTTCTTTTTCTTTCTCAGTAGAATTTTCTGTTTCTTTGCTTGAGTTTCCTATTGGGGAAAGAATGGCTACATCATCATCATCATGGATGATTCTGGTGATATCAGGCAGGACACGACCAGACCGTGTGGTGACGACATTCAGTTGTTCTGGTCTGTTTTGGTTGTGTCGTGGGTTTGCCTCTGGTTGTCCAGCAAAGGTGCCGGCTTGTGGTTTCAATTGGGCAGCAATCTATGCTAGTTGGGCCTCCACGGCCTTTTGTTGAGCTTGCTGGTTTGCGAGCATAGTCTGTTGAGATTGAAGCATCTGTCTAATCAAAGATATTTCATCAGATGATTGGGGAGAAGCACTCCTATGTTGATATTGAGTGACTTGCTGTCCTTGTGGTTGTTGTAGAGGTGCAGTTAACTGTGGTTGTTGTGGCTGCTGCAACTGAGGTTGTTGTGGCTGCTGCAACTGAGGTTGTTGCAGCTGCGGGTGCAGTCCTGGATGGGTATATTGGTAAGAAGGGTTCATAGGATAGTTAGATCTTTGGAAACCATGTCTATAATTCCCCTGATTGAAGTTATTCTGAAATCCTGGTGGTTGTCTATTGAAAGATCCACCTTGTGTCTGTTGTTGTGGGTTGGCGGTCCCTGCAAGATTCCCGTATTGAAAACCGGGATGATTTCTTGGTTTATCTGGATTGTAATACACCTGGCCAGGTATTGAATGGATGGAGTTGACTTTCTCTAGCATTTGGTCCTCGGGATGCTCAATAATGGGCTCATATTGCGGCACGGGTGGTTGTAAATCCATCATGACATTGTACAACAGACCACATGATAATGTGGGATGATCAGATGCATGACAGGCTTCACAAGCTCCAACAGCTGCTTTTACTTGTTGAACTTGAGAGCTTTTCTTCTTGTCATATTCCCCGAAAGAAGTTTCGAGGGCTTGTTGCTTGCTAGCAATAGTCTTCAGGGCCTCTGCAATGGCCTTGAGTTCCATATATTCTTTAGCTTTGTAGACTTTAAGAACTCCCTTGGGTTGGTTAGACGACCTTCCCCAATTGGATTGGTTCTCGGCCCCTAGCGTAACTATATTCCAAGCATCTTCATAGTTCTTTCTCATAAAATTTCCTCCAGATGAGGAATCTAGAAATTGCTTGATATCATCACTTACTCCTCTGTAGAATGTTTCTATTAGTTGATTTTGAGATATGCCATGGTGAGGACACTTTCTTAGTAGTTCCTTGAATCTTTCCCAAGCTTCCGCAAGTGTTTCTCCAGGTAGTTGGGCGAAGTGATTAATCTGTCCCCTAATCTCATAGGTTAGTGAAGGTGGAAAGAATTTCTCAAGAAACTTTTCTTCTAAAGGAGTCCAAGTAGTGATGATGGGGTGTCTATCTAAAGCATTGTACCAGCTTAGCGCTCTTCCAGATAAGGTGAAATGGAAAAGGTGTAACATTATTGCTTCCAGGGCGATTCCTGCTTGAGGTACAAGTCGGCAGAGTGACT
Organism: Alisma plantago-aquatica; assembly: GCA_963693085.1. Lineage (NCBI taxonomy): Eukaryota > Viridiplantae > Streptophyta > Magnoliopsida > Alismatales > Alismataceae > Alisma > Alisma plantago-aquatica. The sequence continues at coordinate 225,217,292 of OY856413.1, forward strand.
TGAATCTCTTAAGGTGATCCATGCAATCGTCTCCGGGTGCTCCAGAGAAAGAGATGCCTTGCATGATCTGGATCCATTGCGTCCGGATTTCAAAGTTTGGTATGTTAATAATCGGTGGTCGGAATGGGTGTTCATCTTCATAATTCTTCGGGACTGCATAGTCCCGAAATTGCTTGTTTCTTAGCACAAGTTGAGCAGCAGCATTCTCGGCTTGGATGCGGGCTTGTTCCTCAGCTCGAATCTCAGCTTGCACTTGAGCACGAGTGTCTGCAATAAGTTGTGCTCGTTGTGCTGCTATGGCGGCGTTAACTCTTTCTTAGAGTCGTACTCTGGTTCAGGGGAGATTCCGATGCTATGCGGGGTTTGCATACACGTTTTCTACCTGAGTAGAAAGAAAATCACACGTTAAGATAATGGAAGGAAATGAAGAAATCAAGAAGATTTGGAGTAGTTATCAAGAAAAAGTGTAAAATCCTAATCAACCAAGAAGTTGTTAAGTAAAAGCTAAAACGTTCCGTTATCCCCGGCAACGACACCAATTTTTGATGGAGTTTTACAACGCCACTAAAAATCCTAGAGATGATGAATCCCTAAGTTTAGCCTTGCTAGTACTATGGTAAGATCTCCACCCACGTATGCTAGGACACGCGGAAGTCTTATCGTAGTATAGTTAAGGGTCGAATCCTCGGGACAATGGTCTTGATGTAATCAAGATGGAAAACGTTTTAGTCGTACTTAACTACTTAACAATTGATATTTAGATCGAAAGTTTGATTTGGTTTTAAGCTAAGTGCAAGGAAAGTAAAGCAAGAAAGTAGAAATTAAGGTTGTAAACAATGATTAAAAACCACTAGGATGTTATCGGGTTTCACACCACTACACATGGATCAAGACATGCAACATAATAAAACAACCTACAAAGAGAGTCAAAACAGTTAGTATCTTGTAGTCCTAGCTGTTGGGTTTTATGGGAGACAGAGAAGGCGACAGAGAAGGCAGCGGAAACAAAAAAGTTTTCTCCCCAACCCATACCGAGGAAAAGCGTCAACGTCTATATAATAGGAAAGGATGGTTTGCGGAATCATACCTTGTCCCAAGGCTTGCTCGGCGACAATACCTCGCGCAATGCGCGGTCTTCAACTCCAGACTTCGACGGTGTCTGTGCAGCTCCTGGTCGCACCGGGACTGACAACTCCTACTCGAACCGGACTGTCGGATGACAATTGTCCTCCTAAGCGGCAGTGTCCTCCCGCCTCTGTAGTAGTCCACACGGACCACCTGGAACTCCACTCTCCTTGTCCCACAAGGAAGTGGAAGGATTTGCACCCTCCTGTTGACGTACTAGTCGCCAACACGCTCTCCTGCCTCCTGTTGCAACTGCAGTTGTCCTTCCCTTGCTGCACCTCCCTTTTGCGGGAAGCACTTGCTCGGGCTCTCTCACGGTTACCAAAACCAGAGAGAACGACAACTTGCAGAGCAACTGGTTGCACTGAGCTGTACTTTGAGAAGCCCCCAATACCCCTATATATAGGAGAGTCATGGGACATGGTTCTCCATCCCGGGCAATGCGAGACTAAAGCAGGAGTAGAAGGGTTTGAGAATTTTCCACAAAAAGCAACCGGTTCGCAACTTGAAATGATCGGTTCACAACTGAACCGATCAGTTCGGCCATTGAGCCGATCGGTTGGACCTGAGCTGATCGTTTGGGGCACTCCAACCAATCGGTTGGTGCCCTGAACCGATCGGTTCATGGTCCTAATACGGCTCAAAAAGACTTTCCTTGTTTCTTTCCCAATTGGTATCGAATACCAATATTATTCCCAATCGAATTGGGCAATTTGAAACCAAAGGAAAATTCTTGCCGACATGACTTTCCCAACTGGTCGGTTGCACCAGTTGAGCCGATCGGTTCAACTCTTGAACCGGTCGTTTCAACCTGGGCATGAGCCGATCGGCCTGGACACTCCAGCCGACCGGTTCAGCAACCTCAGCCGACCGGTTCATCACATGAGCCGATCGGTTGGGAGCACAGGTTGGGCAAAATCAGTCAAATGCGATTTCAATCAATCTGATACTCCAATCAATGCGTCCAACACCTTGAACCATACGATATTGAGCTATCGACTGATTGAGTGTTTAATTGAACTACTAAACTCCTTTAGTAATCAATCTAAACATTGCTTTGTGGACAAAACTCCTCTTCCAGGTTAAATCCTATGTGTGTGACCATGCAGGTCCATTTCACGTTGGCAGTGAAAGTCCATAACACTTATGACTTCACAAGCAAAGAGCGGTGCCTAGTCACACATCAGTGCTACCCAAGTGAAAGTAGAAAGTTGGAGAACAACTTTCATCCTACAATCCGTGAATGGTGTTACAGTGAATGTATAATTCCTTTATCACTGATATCCTGAATGAACTCGAGGCATGGAACAGTCATCCTGTCAACGTTCATTCACTTCCTTGATCTCAGAGTAGACTGGAAGAGATATGTATGACATCAGTATCATATACTGATTCACACATGCGTGCACGCCTTTCTCAATCCAACTCATCAAGTGGCCATGGATATCAAACTCCCTCAGGAGGGACAAATCCCATATCTATCACTCACCCCTCAAAAGCCCCATGTGTCAAAGCCACCCAATCATCACCTTTATAACAACCCATGTTTCAGGACTGCGTTTGATGATGTCAAAGTGTGCCCAACGACATGTGTTGAGTGCAATGATTTCAGGTCTAAGAATCACACTCACCACCATCACTGTGAGTACTGACTGTGACTACCATCTCATGGTTCCATGTGTCAAACTCACGGTGGGTCTGTCCGGTACCTTGTTCTCTAACAAGTACCTATGTGTTTGGTTTGATATCTCTATATCATGACTAATGAGATTCTGTCATCAACCAACACCACAATCTAGTCTTGTGTGTCATTGCTGTCTATCTACCTTCCACAATGACATCCGACTAGGGACATAACAAGAATGTACAAACTCTTAGCATCCGTATGATCTCATCGTTCAGGTCATGAACCTAAAGGCATACATCATTGAGTACTGTCATTCTTTAGACATTCAATCTGTTCTATCACTATCTCATATGACTGAACCAGAAAGAATTGGAAGCTTGCCTTTGATGTTTATCAAATCAATCTTAATGTATCCCACCAATCATCCCATGATTGGCTCTCAGGGCATACATACCAACAGACTCCCACTTGCACTGCGAGCCAATCACCCATGAATCATATTCATAGTGATCTTCAAACATGTCCCACATGTTACTGTGCTCTTAGTGTAAACATAGTGAGTACTGACAACACCTTGCCAAAGTCTGTACAAATTGCATGTCTCTCATCTCTTCGCTGTACGTCACACGTATGAAATGGAGTTGCCATAATATGCGATCCTGTATTCCATTTGCTAACCTTTAGCCACATTGCATGATCAAGGATTTCAGACTTGTCATCAATGAGTGGAATATAAGTTCATCTCATGAACTTTCAGATCCATATAGTATCCACTGCTGTTCACTAACACATAGATACTCGGCATTTCCCTTTTAAATGGCTTTATTGGAACACTTCCAATTATCAACAAACATTCACTCTTATACATCTCATGTATATATATATTGCGATTAATTTTCTGTCATTTCGGAAGTTCGCATCAATGTAACTCTTCACATCGAACTCTTCCTTATCTCCATAGAACTAGTACTTCACAAGCACTTATCAAGTTCTCATGGTATTCCAGTAACTCTTACTGGAAATAGACAGACATCCACTCGTCATGTCACACATACGAGTTATCAGGATGAGCACATCATATTGCCATGTCCTACATACAAGATGATGAATGCATTTTATTCTTGCCATGTCATACATGCAAGATAATGGGATGATTACATACATGATAGATCCATATATATTCTTAGTGTTCCCATTCTTCATAAGAATTGGACACTTGGCCTTGGGATACTAACTCCATGTAACATGGACAAGTTTTTTCTCCCACTGAATCTGTGCATACTGAACACTTCAGTACAGATTGCCAATGTATGCTCTCTCTTTCCAGGTCAAGAGATTTTCGAGAACTATCTCTATAGATCTCTATTCCTATCACATAGGAAACATCTCTATCTTCCTTAAAGATAATTTCCACATTCGGATTTCCAATCTAGAACATTTCCATTTCACATCAACACGTGGAATGTGAATACGCTCCCACTAAATCACAGATCCCTTCTTTATCTTTGACATATCAGTCAAACCCTTTGACTATATCATCAAAATAAAGATCCAATTTTGAGTTGCTTGTACTCAATCAATCACATTGATTAGTCCATTGTAACTTATAGACTTCATTTGCATTAGTGGATTCATAAACCTTATAGGCTGTGTCACGTACACATCCTGTTTTTATTCCTCATAGGAATGCGGTTTTAGTATCCATATGCCAAATGTCTTAGCCATTAAGTTGCAATCAACAAGCATCATCCTTCTCAAAATGTTATCCATGTGTCTTAACATTTAAGACTCATCTGCACTTATGGATATGATCCAATGAGTGCTACTATCAAGGTCATACCTTATGGTTCACATGGAAGTCATTTAGGATGTAATGGTTTTAAACCATAACTCAAGATTCGGTTCCTCATATTCATCTTGATAGTTGACTCATCACATGAACAACTCATCACATAGATAATTGAGGTGTATCTGTTAAAGATATAAGAACTCACAACCATTGTGATTCTTAATTTCTTTTATTAGTGTGGGGTATTCTTTTATTAAGAAGAATTCAGTTATTTGATAATCATTCTCTAACTCCTTGGAGTATGATTCCTTCTTGATTCAGACATCACCATGCCTTAATCATGAGTTCACTATGATACACTATCATAAGCACTCATAAGGATCTCAAACATTTGGTCCAAGTATTTCATTCCTTGATCTCATCAAGAATTAATACTTTACCAAATTTGTACTTCATTTATGATAATCTTGAACACTTCAAGATATTCATATTGGTATTTCTCTAAACACCATTTGAAGTATTAGCATTTATTCCAATAGGTATGTAAATACATCACATGTATTATACCTAATAGGATAATCACTCTCCCACTACATTAGTGAAGATTGATCAATCATGTCCAAGATATTCATGTCTCTTACTGGTTCTATAACCAAAAGAGTCTAGATTTATCCATCACATGGAAACTAGAAATGAATTTCTCATGATTAATGCTAATTAAATTGTTTGAGTTATCTATAACTTTTAGGTATCATCTTATCTTATGTATATCAAATATCACAAGATAAATAAGGCATTGCCACAAAGATCACATCTTTATAAATTGAAACATCTCTTTATTAATTGCCATCATTGTCATACAATATGCAAAAAATAAAGTGTTTCTATCTATTGGAAAGTATGAAATAGCAGTTCATAACTGTATTACATGCCTTATTGGCTGAAAATAAACTAAAGTATTCCTATCTATAAAGGCAACACTTGCCCCAAGTAAGAATGCTTTACACTTTACATCTTGATATCATATATCTCAAAAGTGTTACAAGTTTACTTTCATGACACCTTTAAGTAGAGGTTTCAGTCGCCTCCTTCTTCTTTTGTTCTTCTAGGTAGAGAGGACAATTCCTTTTCCAATGTCCTGGCTTTTGACAATGGTGGCAATTTCCTTTCTTGGTCACGCCTCCCTTAGCCTTGAGAGCTGAAGATGGCTTGGACTCCTGGCTAGCTTCAGAACCTTTCTTAGCTTTGCCCTTGCCCTTGCGCTTGGACTTGCCTTTCTTGCTCGTGATCACCATCACGGACTTAGGCTTGTCCTTCTTCATCTGTAACTCGGCTGTCCTCAACATGCCCAACAACTCTGACAGTGGCCTATCAAAGTTGTTCATGTTGTAGTTCATCACAAACTGACTGTAAGATTCTGGCAACGATTGCAGTATCACGTCAGTAGCCAACTCTTGGCTCAGTGGAAATCCCAGTCTTTGCAGGTTCTCCACATACCCAATCATCTTGAGTGTGTGAGGACCAACTGGATCTCCTTCTGTCATGACGCACTTGAACAACGCCCTAGAAACATTGTACCTCTCTTGCCGTGCCTGATCTTCATACATGTTCCTGAGATGCAGAATCATCTCTATGACACCCATGTTCTCATGTTGCCTCTGCAACTCATGGTTCATTGAACATAGCATCAAGCACTTTGCATCAATGGCATCATCAGAATGTTTCTTGTAAGCATCCCTTTCTGTCCTTGGTGCATTAGGAGCGGGTTCCTCTGGAATTGGAGTATCCAGGACATAGAGCTTACGCTCTTAGTGAGAACAATTCTCAATGTCCGATACTATTCGTGGAAGTTTGTCCCATTTAGCTTGTCCTTGTCAAGGACCGATCGCAAAGAAAAGTTGTTGTTGTTTGTTGCCATTTGAACTACAAAAGGAAAATATGCAATTTTAGTCCAAAACTCATTTTTGACTTATTTGATTGATTTGAAAATTTGACGATATAATTAGGTCTTTAATTAATTATCGCTCCCACTATTTTACTTCAAATTGATAGCCCTCACCATCAATTCGGAAGATTGCAGCGTACAACCTTCTAGTGGGCAAGATCCTGAAATCCTCTAAGTCATGGACCAGCTTGGGCTGTCACCCATAACATAGATCTCTCAGGTAGGCAACTTTTGCTAATTGCATCATATGCAACTCTTGATAAGATGTCATCTACAACTCCTTGCAATGATCATCTCCATGCCTCAAGGCGCTAGATCCTATCTAGGTCACCTTGTTAAGTCCAACCCAAAGCAAACACGATGAATATGCACCCTGCTTGGGTAGACCCACACATTCATCCTTCACGCTTCCACGAGATAGACGGTGCACCACGCTTGGGCGTGCCCACACTTGGTCGATCAAGCTTTTCACATGTGTCGCATTTGGAAGGCATCTAAAACTTAATATTTAATGAGGGATTTGGTTTTATATACATATACATATCCAATCACCACAATACATAGTATGTATCATATACATGCTATATCCCACAGAAAACATGCACAAACGATAAAAAGCGATGATTATGGCCATACTAATGTGATTCCTCGAGCCAAGAGGAATCACGGTCATCTAGGTCTACATCACATGCAACCTGTACAAGATGAACTTCTGTGCCTTGCCTTCTGAGTTGATCAACTCATCACATGAATGATCTGTACTCTCCAGCCGGTCGTCTGGGTGCCACCAGCCGATCGGTTGGCTCCTCCAACCGATCAGTTCGCCTGGTCATCGTGCATCTCGTCATGTCTGCCACCCGCTCATCTCGCTCCTCGAATCGGTCATCAACCGATCAGTTCACTCCTTGAACCGACCGTCTGGAAGGTCAACCGATCGGTTCACGCCTTGAACCGACCGTCTGAACACTCGTCTTGATGTCCGCCGGTCTTTGACATAACAGGAAATAAATCTATCCTATTTATTACATTGCTTTAAAAAGGGAAACCCCGAGTTACATTCGGGGGGAGCAAAGGTAGGAAAGAATCTCGAATTATTTCGAGTTACATCAGGAATAAGAGAGGGAAGATCGGTGCGCAGACCGAGATGCAAACAACCACAAACAACCACACACAGATAGGGGTTTATAGGCCATAATCACGCTACACACATCCACCACAAAACTCGTTTAAGGGCGATGCGTATCGAGTGCATTAATAATACATATCATATATGTAATTAGGGATTTGTGGATTTAGGATTGGACATGCATAAAGCCGATATTATTCGCATCGTATGCAATAAATAAAGGCGACAAACCAAAATCGATCATATCGATATTCCTAAAATATAGAGCAGTTGATGTGGCTCTGATACCACTGTTGGGTTTTATGGGAGACAGAGAAGGCAGCGGAAACAAAAAAATTTTCTCCCCAACCCATACCGAGGAAAAGCGTCAACGTCTATATAATAGGAAAGGATGGTTTGCGGAATCATACCTTGTCCCGAGGCTTGCTCGGCGACAATACCTCGCGCAATGCGCGGTCTTCAACTCCGGACTTCGACGGTGTCTGTGCAGCTCCTGGTCGCACCGGGACTGACAACTCCTACTCGAACCGGACTGTCGGATGACAGTTGTCCTCCTAAGCGGCAGTGTCCTCCCGCCTCTGTAGTAGTCCACACAGACCACCTGGAACTCCACTCTCCTTGTCCCACAAGGAAGTGGAAGGAGTCGCACCCTCCTGTTGACGTACTAGTCGCCAACACGCTCTCCTGCCTCCTGTTGCAACTGCAGTTGTCCTTCCCTTGCTGCACCTCCCTTTTGCGGGAAGCACTTGCTCGGGCTCTCTCACGGTTACCAAAACCAGAGAGAATGACAACTTGCAGAGCAACTGGTTGCACTGAGCTGTACTTTGAGAAGCCCCCAATACCCCTATATATATAGGAGAGTCATGGGACAGGGTTCTCCATCCCGGGCAATGCGGGACTAAAGCAGGAGTAGAAGGGTTCGAGAATTTTCTACAAAAAGAAACCGGTTCGCAACTTGAAATGATCGGTTCACAACTGAACCGATCGGTTCGGCCATTGAGCCGATCGGTTGGACCTGAGCTGATCGTTTGGGGCACTCCAACCGATCGGTTGGTGCCCTGAACCGATCGGTTCATGGTCCTAATTCGGCTCAAAAAGACTTTCCTTGTTTCTTTCCCAATTGGTATCGAATACCAATATTATTCCCAATCGAATTGGGCAATTTGAAACCAAAGGAAAATTCTTGCCGACATGACTTTCCCAACTGGTCGGTTGCACCAGTTGAGCCGATCGGTTCAACTCTTGAACCGGTCGTTTCAACCTGGGCATGAGCCGATCGGCCTGGACACTCCAGCCGACCGGTTCAGCAACCTCAGCCGACCGGTTCATCACATGAGCCGATCGGTTGGGAGCACAGGTTGGGCAAAATTAGTCAAATGTGATTTCAATCAATCCGATACTCCAATCAATGCGTCCAACACCTTGAACCATACGATATTGAGCTATCGACTGATTGAGTGTTTAATTGAGCTACTAAACTCCTTTAGTAATCAATCTAAACATTGCTTTGTGGACAAAACTCCTCTTCCAGGTTAAATCCTATGTGTGAGACCCTGCAGGTCCATTTCACGTTGGCAGTGAAAGTCCATAACACTTATGACTTCACAAGCAAAGAGCGGTGCCTAGTCACACATCAGTGCTACCCAAGTGAAAGTAGAAAGTTGGAGAACAACTTTTATCCTACAATCCGTGAATGGTGTTACAGCAAATGTATAATTCCTTTATCACTGATATCCTGAATGAACTTGAGGCATGGAACAGTCATCCTGTCAACGTTCATTCACTTCCTTGATCTCAGAGCAGACTGGAAGAGATATGTATGACATCAATATCATATACTGATTCACACATGCGTGCACGCCTTTCTCAATCCTACTCATCAAGTTGCCATGGATATCAAACTCCCTCAGGAGGGACAAATCCCATATCTATCACTCACCCCTCAAAAGCCCCATGTGTCAAAGCCACCCAATCATCACCTTTATAACAACCCATGTTTCAGGACTGCGTTTGATGATGTCAAAGTGTGCCCAACGACATGTGTTGAGTGCAGTGATTTCAGGTCTAAGAATCACACTCACCACCATCACTGTGAGTACTGACTGTGACTACCATCTCATGGTTCCATGTGTCAAACTCACGGTGGGTCTGTCCGGTACCTTGTTCTCTAACAAGTACCTATGTGTTTGGTTTGATATCTCTATATCATGACTAATGAGATTCTGTCATCAACCAACACCACAATCTAGTCTTGTGTGTCATTGCTGTCTATCTACCTTCCACAATGACATCCGACTAGGGACATAACAAGAATGTACAAACTCTTAGCATCCGTATGATCTCATCGTTCAGGTCATGAACCTGAAGGCATACGTCATTGAGTACTGTCATTCTTTAGACATTCAATCTGTTCTATCACTATCTCATATGACTGAACCAGAAAGAATTGGAAGCTTGCCTTTGATGTTTATCAAATCAATCTTAATGTATCCCACCAATCATCCCATGATTGGCTCTCAGGGCATACATACCAACACTAGCTTCCTTTCGGATAACTAGCTACGAGAAGTGTGGAGTATTGCAATGCCAGCCATTCCATAATGAATAGTCACTTGCTTTGCATTACTCCTTCATGAAATGTGTTCCTCGACCTTACCAAGGTTGCACTTCCATACGTCAACTGATTCCATTTCATAGTATGGAAGTGCAACGATGGGGGGTGAGTTTACTCCACTCATGAAAGCACTCCTAGATACCGAAACAGACATATGGTGACTACATACATCTAAAACCAACATTCAATCGATATTCAGATCTAAGGGTACAAACATAGACAATTCATACCGAAAGATAATAAGTAACACAAGTTGATGATCAAGCAACTAGCATTCATTAAACGATTGATGTTGAACTGAAAAGGAGAGTATCTCATTTGCAAATAATTGAATTACATTGCATGAAATGAAAACATGGGTAGCGGGGCTACTCCCCACACCCTAGTGAATGAGACTACTCTCTCATGTCAAGGACAAAGAAGGAGGCAAGAAGAGAAAGGAAGAACGTCATCTCCACGGAGGAGGGAAGGTTGAACCCTTGGTGAAGAGAGCAACGATCTTCGCACTTCGTGGTTGCCTTGATGAAGGATCTTCTCTTCCCACCTTCTTTGCTGTTGAGAGAGAGAGAAGGTAGCTTGATGATGGAACGTTGATCTCAAACTGACAGCCTTGGGGCAATGGATGAAGGATGGAATTGCTCTGGAACTGGAGGGGCAGCCTTTGGGCGTCTGAGAGATCTCTCTCTTGGAGGACCCTTGGGGTCTTATTTATAGGCTTTGAGTGAAGTCCAAACAGTTTGGAGACCGTTTGGACCTCAAGACCGTTTGGGGCCTCAAGACCGTTTGGACTGTGAGACCGTTTGGATTCAAACGGTCTTGAGACCGTATGAACTCCATGCGGTCTCGGGACCGTTTGGCTTCATGCGGTCTTGAGACCGTTTGAACTCCATGCGGTCTCGGGACCGGTTGGCTTCATGCGGTCTTGAGACCGTTTGAACTCCATGCGGTCTCGGGACCGGTTGGCTTCATGCGGTCTTGAGACCGTATGACTCCATGCGGTCTCGGGACCGGTTGACTTCATGCGGTCTTGAGTCCGTTTGACTCCATGCGGTCTCGGGACCGATTGGCTTCATGCGGTCTTGAGACCGTTTGACTCCATGCGGTCTCAGGACCGGTTGTCTTTGTGCGGTCTTGAGACCGTTTGACTCCATGCGGTCTCAGGACCGGTTGGCTTCATGCGGTCTTGAGACCGTTTGACTCCATGCGGTCTCGGGACCGGTTGGCTTCATGCGGTCTTGAGACCGTTTGACTCCATGCGGTCTCGGGACCGGTTGGCTTCATGTGGTCTTGAGACCGTTTGACTCCATGCGGTCTCGGGACCGGTTGGCTTCATGCGGTCTTGAGACCGTTTGACTCCATGCGGTCTTGAGACCGTTTGGCTCCATGCGGTCTTGAGGCTGGGTTATTCTTTTATGATTTTTTTGTGCTTTTTCTGCATATATAAAAGGAAAAAGTTAGTCTGATGGTGTATTTACAAAAAGGGGTAAAATTAGGATTATGTATAGTTTAAACTTAAAAAGAGTATGGAAAACTAAGGAAAAAGACTAAGATAAACGACTAAAATAGGAGGTTATCATCATCCCCACAAAATAGAGAGGAAAGTCAACCCCTTGGAGAGAGAGAAATGATCCACCAGCTTCACAGGTTGCTTGATGACGAGATCTCCCTCTTCCCACCTTCTTTGGCGGAGAGAGAGAAAGTAGCTTCGAGATGGAGTATGGGTCTCAAACCGGCAGCCCCTGGGCAGAGGATGGAAGTTGGATTTGCTCTGGAGTGATTGAGGCAGCCTTTAGACGTCTGAACACTTGATATCTCATGATGGACCCTTGGGGTCTTATTTATAGGCCTTAAGTGAAGTCCAAACAGTTTGGAGACCGTTTGGACCTCAGGACCGTTTGGACCTCAAGACCGTTTGGACCTTGAGACCGTTTGGACTTCAAGACCGTTTGGACCTTGAGACCATTTGGACTTCAAGACCGTTTGGACCTCAAGACCGTTTGGACGTCAAGACCGTTTGGACCTTGAGACTGTTTGGCTTCATGCGGTCTTGGGACCGGTTGGCTTCATGCGGTCTTGAGACTATGTGACTCTATGCGGTCTCAGGATCGATTGACTCCATGCAGTCTCGGGACCGTTTGAATTCATGCGGTCTCGGGACCGTTTGAATTCATGCGGTCTCGGGACCGTTTGGCTTCATGCGGTCTTGGGACCATTTGACTCCATGCGGTCTTGGGACCGTTTGGCTTCATGCGGTCTCGGGACCGTTTGGCTTCATGCGGTCTCGGGACCGTTTGAGTCCATGCGGTCTTGAGGTTGATTTAGTCTTTTATGATTTTTTATGTCTTTTTTTGCAGATATAAAGAGGAAAAGTTAGTCTGATGGTATATTTACAATAAGAGGGAATATTTAGGGATTAAGGCTAATTCTAATTGAGAAAGAGTATGGAAAACTAAAGAAAAGACTAAGGTAAACATCCAAAATTGGAGGTTATCACCCCCCCTAACTTAGAGTCTAGCTTATCCTCAAGTTAGATAGAGCTGAGACATGTAATGGCGAGGCGATTTTATTTAGTTAGGATTTCCATACTCTTGCTTCAATTCTTAACCTGAGTTTTCCTAAGGTCATATCAGGTCTTATTGCTTGCCATGACTCTTTCAGGTTTCGAGAGTTGCTTGGGTCTCAGGTTTCTTCCGTATCTCGTAGCTCGTGTTGGAACCACCTTTATTCTGTGCATGTTGTTGACTCTAATCAGCTTTATACCTCTCCGAAGGACCTACTGGAGACTAGAGGGGGTATGAGGGTTGGCTAAAGGCTTGAAGTGTGACTCCCCCTTCAAGTGGGGGAGGGGTTGTCTATGCTTTTTAGGATCTCACTACCGGGCACGACACATCTGCCTTTGTGAGGGCAGCTGAATGTACTGGCCGGGCGAGTCCTTTATAAACCTTTCATATATTTGGATACCTTAGGGTTTCACTATCGGGCACGACACATCTGCCTTTGTGAGGGTAGCCGAATGTGTCGGCTGGGTGAGACCTTCATCGGTTCTTTATATAGATCCTTATTCATGGCACAACTCTCATAATTTTATTCGACTCTCTGGCTTTTATTCGAAGACTCACAGGCTTGGGTTTTGGGGTTTTGTTTGGGAAATAATTTTGGGCGGCCAAGCCTCTTTTATTTTGACGAGAGGAAAGCTGTTCTTAGAGTTTTTCAACATGCACTTATTTGATTTGGGGTCCACTTACAGAACTTCTTAATTTGGAAGTTGCCTGATGCCCCTCTCATCCTTGAGAGCCTGGCTTATTTCTGCCTTGATATTGACCCGTGGAGAGTCAGATAAAGAAGTGAAGCAAAAGCATGAAAATCAATAATGGAGGTATATTATTAGATCGCCATTAAATGTCTAAGTGCTATTTACTTTTGGGAACTAACATGATTCTAAAGTTAACTGAGGGTGACTTTATTCAAAAGATTTATTATTGGATGAGTTATTTAAAATGGAAGCTAAATGTGTAGAGGAAACTAAGAAAAATTGTACAAAAAATGAAGGAGGAGATGGAAAAGGAGGGATATAGAAATGATACCTCGCCCTTGTCTAGTGTACCCTACCCCTAACTTATCACACACTCTATCCTCAGAGTGGCAAAGTGAGAGGTTGAGAAGTACAAAGGCAAGGGCTTCAGGTTTACGTTAATCCTGAGTTTGCCCCTTGAGATTGAAGTAGGTTGGCTGCGAACTGTCTGAGTAGAGCGTGGTAATCCACGTCAGTCATATCCTCTACTGGTCTTTGAAGGGCGATGATGGTATACATCCAGTAGAGGACGTGGAAGCCACAGTCATTTGATTGTCGGATTTCTTGGGGACATTTGTGGCTGAAGGAAGGGCGATGAAAATGCTCTTTGTCATAAGCCCTTGTGTGCTGACTGAGAAGGGGGATTAATTTGTCAGCGCAGTCCTTCGCCACTACCTCTGTTGGCATCCTTGGTGTCACGACATAGTTCTTCTGTCGTGGGTTGTACTGGCTGTCGGAACTGTTATATATTGTGGTTGTTCCATCTGGTAGGTTTGTTGCCAGGAGCATCTAGTGCTCATGATAGAGGAAGGGTAACATGATGAACTTCGGCGTTGTGTGTTGTAGAAAGGAGATCAGTGCTTCAGTTGTGCCGAAGTTCTTGAGCTTTAAAAGATCATCCTTCATGTATGGGGATGCCATATATGTAGTGGGGTTGTATTGGCCGAGTAGAGACTGGTAAGCGCTCATTAGGCTGGCGGAGAGGGATCCTTTAATCTGTAAAGTCTCTCAAAGCGTGTCTGCCATAACTAAAATGTCCCCAGACATGAATACGAGCTCATCCTTCTCGGCTGAAAGCCGCGCCATAATGAGTCGTAGTTCGATGTCGTTGAGACCTTTACAAACACTGTGATCAAAGTCAGGAAAGGTTGGTTCTATGGTAGACAAAGGATCGATGTCTCCTTTACTTTGCTCGGTAGCTAAGGTCGGTTCCTTTGATTTCTCCGACTCCTTCAGAGTTTGTCGGAAGGGTCGCCGCTGCGGTCGCTGGATAGCTGAGAAGAGGTAGCGAGGGACATCATCTGGTGCCATTGTCGGGTCCTTGAAGAATCGTCTATCACAGATGAGCTCCATAGCATAATGCCCTCGTAAGGAATGAAAATCTTCAGCAACCAGATCAGAAAATGGGATTTCCTGGTTCAGCGCTTGGATGTGACGTATGGTGCAGAAAGCGCAATCCCCAGATTCCTCGGCAGCTTGAACTTGAGGGTTTATTATTTTGAACCAAGGATGGCTCCAGTCTTGACGGAGAGATGGGCGTGCAGCCCAAATTAACTTCAGCGGCCGGAAGGGTATACACCGCGCTTCTCCTGCTGCTTCACCGACAAAATTTATTGTACTGGCGGGTAGCTCAGCACCGCAAAAATTATAGACCTTGGCATCCCGAGCTTCAGTGTCGAAGATCATGAATAGCCAATGATTTGAGATTTGAAAGGGCATGGTGAGATAACGTGCCCGTCGTGCTAAACCAGCACGCAGCCGCTCGATTGATTTCACTCTTATGTCTTTGTGTAAAAGGCCAATGGACAGAACAGGCGAGGCGTTGAAAACCGGCTGTTGCCTCTTAGAACTTCTGTACATTTCTATACAGTTGGCGAGAAGGACACGGAAGATTGCCATCGTCATCGTGGACCGAGGTCACAGGATGTGGCGGAAGTCTTCTCATGTCATCTTACGCCTAGTTTTGGTGTTATTGTAGATGATGTCTTCCCCTGCCTTTGCATCGTCCACAATAGTGTTTCGTATAAAAATCTCCTGAGCATCTAATGTGGAGATGGCCTCCATATCAAGATCATGCATTTTGTGCGGTAGAGGTGGTGGCGGTGGAAGTTCTTGCGGAAGGGGGGAAGAAGGTTGTTCCAGGACTTCTGCATAGTCCTACAGCTCATCATTCGAATCCGAAGCAGAATCAAGTTCTTCATCTGTATCTAAGCTGACTCATTTTGACTCGTCCGGGTCTTGGGGGGGAAGACATTGACTTGCCAAGCACGGGGGAAGGTTGAGCGGTTTTTGTTGGCGGGCTTGCGCTGGTTCCTTATATACATTGGTGTAACTCAGCGAAAGCCGCATTTTTGGCAGACTCCCCGATGGATCCCAAAGTAGAATAATCCAGGAATTGGTCCCCATATGACATGTTGACATTGTCGTTGTGGGGGGACCTGGGGTCTTTATCAACTCCTCGGCTTGTGCCCTCCCCAGCATTTCCTGGGTCACCAGATTTGTCCTCTGAGGAGGTGCTATTATTGGAATTAGCTGAGGAGTCAGAG
The DNA here is from genome assembly GCA_963693085.1 of Alisma plantago-aquatica. Taxonomy (NCBI): domain Eukaryota; kingdom Viridiplantae; phylum Streptophyta; class Magnoliopsida; order Alismatales; family Alismataceae; genus Alisma; species Alisma plantago-aquatica. The sequence continues at coordinate 225,233,356 of OY856413.1, forward strand.
TCCTCATCATCGTCTTCTTCGTCCTCATCTTTGTCAGCCGCTGCTTGTTCTGCTGGCTTCTTGTGTGCGGTCTATTTACACTGCCGATGGACGACTTGCAACTCATCGAACGCCACTTGTACATGCTCGTGTGTTTCGAGCAGTGCATCTTGTGTTTCTTTTAGGTCTGAGTAACGTCCCTCGGTGGAGAGGAGTCGCGCTGTAAGATCTGTAACTTGAGCGCATAATTGCTGGATTTCATTGTTAATGGACTCCTCTTGGCGATTGTTTAGCTGTGTGAGGGTGCTACTAATGGTGTCCAAGCACGTGCTAAGAGCCGCTTGTTGCTGCTTGAGCTCGCGGAGAGTCTCGGGCAGAGGTTGGGTATGTGTAGAGATCTCATCGACTTGCTTAGCCGTCACTTCTTGCTGGCGCGTCGCTCCAAGGACCAACTCGGGCAATTTTTTGTAGTGGTTGTTGATGTGCTCAACTTGCTTAGACACCTCATCTTGTCTTTGCTGAAAACCTTGGAGGATGCTGGGCAAAGCGTGGTTCTGTTGGTCGATCGTGGCCACCTGCTTGGATAATCCCTGCACACAAGAAAAAATAGAATATAAAATGTTAGAAGGATCGGTGAGGAGGTTTCGGATGTCGTCGAATTGACGTCCGAATTCTTCACCAATTTTGGAAAAGGGGACCCCAGAGGTGGAAGGGTGAGGTGGCTGGGGTCTATGAGGGAGGGTGGTAGTGCCTTGCGGAAGAGACACTGATGATGGTCCCGCGAACTGCGTGGTGACCGTAGATGGGGTCACCAGCGGTGTCGGGGTGGCGGTGGATGTGAAAGGTGGTGGTGTTGATAATGATGGGGTAGAGACTGTGGAGGTGGATGGGAAAGTGGTAAAGTCAGGCATAGGGATGGAGAAGGGGGAGTCCGAAGGGAAAAGGGGTGAAGAAGAGGATGTGTGTGGTAGCGTGGTTGTAGGGAAAGAAGGAAGGGTGGTGGGTGTTGGGAAGGTGGAAGGGAGTGAGGTGGTGGCGGTTAGTTCAGCATGTAGACTCATAATGAAAGAGTCTAAAGACGAGGTGGTGATGTGCTCGTCGAGGAGGGGGTTGTCTTCTAGGTGTGGCTTTGATTTCGGTGTCCTCGACAGTTGTTGTGCCTTCAATTGCCTTCTGGAAGGTCGTTTGACAGGTATTTTTGATGGTCGAGCTGTCGGGGCTGTGATACTTAACTCCGTCTGTCCCGCAGTTGCTTTCTTTTCGGCTGCTTTAACCGAAGCTAAGATTTGTGAAAGCTCCTCATCAGAGAAGAGGAGCTTGTCTGTGTCATAGTTTGCGAGCTCCGGAAGCGGGAGGAGTGTTCTTGATGACTTGACCATAGGGCAGAAGACATAATATAATTTCCCATCCTTTTCCTTGATGATGAAGGAGTTCTTCAAAGATTGTTCATTGGTAAGGATGTCGCCCTTTAGTTGCGTGTAACGAGGTAGGGGTCTGTCCATCTTGAGGTATTTTATAATGGATGTGACATGACCCCCCATGCAGATTTCCTTCCCCAGGGCGAAGGCAGATAATTTCTGGATCATTTGTCGTCCAATGTTAACTGGCTTTTCATTCAGAATGGACCAGAGGACAAAGAGATCCGAGATTGTAACGTTCCCTCCTTCTGTCCTGGGGAAGAGTGCGCCAGCAAGAATTTTGTGTAGGGTGCGCACAAAACCAGAGTGTATGTTCGATGCTTTGCATGTCTTAGCATCATAGGTGGGGAGCCCAGTTAAAGATTTCCAGAATATGTGTCTGTTGAACTCAGAGTGCTCGATTTCCACCGTCTTGGCATTTTGCAGCTGCTGCTGATTGTCAATGAAAACTTCGTTCAGCATGTTTTCTGTTAAGACCACCTTGTTGCCAAAAATTTTGGTGACCAGCCTTCTGTCACCTCCATCCCGTGATCTATCCATGATATCTACGGGTTCTTTTGTAAGACAGGTGAAGAATTCAGTGGTGGGCTCAGAGTATTAGGTCTCAGGTACTAGACATAGCCTTTCAAGGTTGGCTTTGTCTAGTGTGTTGAAGATTCGGTCATGGATCCCCATCTTCAGCAGTACTTTGTAGGTTTCAGGATTTTGTCGATGGATTGGATGGTGTGGATGTAGAGGTTTTCAGGTGGGGGTGCGGTGGTGGTGAGAATTGAGAAGGTGGGGGTGGTGGCAGGAATGGTGGTGGTAGGTGTTGCAAATGGTTGGTCCATAGCAGAGGCAAGGCGGACTTGTTTTCTTGCCCGTTTCTTGGAAGGTTGTCCGGGTGCAGATTCCTGGACCTTACGTTTCCCCTTTTGCTCTTCGGCTGGGGATTCCTCCTTGGGATTTGGCTCGTATTCTGAGCCTTCAACCTCATCAGAAGAGATGTCTTCCACTTCTTCTTCAGGTGCCTCTGCTAGGCACTTTTCTATTTGATCAAGGTCGCACAGGACTTGCATCATCTTGACATTTGGTGGCGCCTTTACAGTCCTGTTGAAGTCATCTCTGGTCTTCTGGAGCTTAGATTGTTCTATCTTCAGTTGCTCCGTTGTCCAGATTGTAGTGTCTTCAAATCTGGTGGCCTCCTTTGCTGGTGATGCCATGGCTGAAAAATGGGAGATCAAGAGTTAGAAAATCATATTAGAAAAAAAGATTTTATTTGTATTTATGTGTTTTTGTGGTTTTATGAAAGTTAAATGAAATTTAAAGGCCAAACGGTTTGAAAACTAATTGGTCTCAAACGGTTTCAAGACCGTTTGGTCTGAAACGGTTTCAAGACCGTTTGGTCCCAAATGGTTTCAAGACCGTTTGGTCCCAAATGGTTTCAAGACCGTTTGGTCCCAAACGGTTTCAAGTCCATTTGGTCCCAAACAGTTTCAAGACCGTTTGGAAAGCGAAGCGTTGTGCAACTGCCGGAGAAGACAAAACGGTGAATGGAGGGCGGAAGAGCTGGCGACGAAGGCGAAGGCAGCGGCGAAGGCGCCGACGATGATGGTGACAATGGAGGAGGCCGACGGCGATAAAGACGTTGAAAAGAAGATTGCGGCGAGGCTGGCGGTGGTAAAGATGAAGGCGGCGATGGAAAAGGCAGAGCCAGCGGCGATAGAGGCGAAGCTGACGGTGGAAACGGTGGAGTTGCCGGAGAGGAAGAGGGAATGAAGTCATTGGCTAAGGTGGAAACGGTGGTTGCGGGAGAAGGCGACTGCTGCGGCCGGACTACCTTGCTGCTGTGAGCAGGGGAGACGACGGTGAGGGCACTGGACACGGAGGTCGCGCGGGAGCAGGGGAAGCAGAGGTCGACGGAGGCGAGAGCAATGGAACAACACTTTGAGAGTTTCAGATGGCTCGGGAGTCGAAACAAAGAAAAATGAGGGGGTAGGGTTATATTTATAGGAAACGGGGGGTTGACCTGACAAAAACCCTAAGTCAAACGGTTTAGTGACCGTTTGGACTCCAAACGGTTTCGAGACCGTTTGGCTCCAAACGGGTTTAGGACCGTTTGGCTCCAAACGGTTTCGAGACCGTTTGGTCCCAAACGGTTTCAAGACCGTTTGGTCCCAATCGGTTTGAAGACCGTTTTGCTCCAAATGGTTTCAGGACCGTTTGGATCCAAACAGTTTCAGGACTGTTTGGGAGGGTTAAGGTCGAACAGATTTTTATATTTTTATGTTTGTTTTAGTTATATGAATTTTTTTGTATATTTTCATTTTGTTATTTTTATGTTTGTTTTGGTTATATAATTTTTTTGTATTTTCATAAAATGAACCTAAGATAATTAAAAGAACGGGAAAAAAGAAAGAAACTAAAATCTTGGGTTGCCTCCCAAGTAGTGCCTGAGTTTTACGTCGCTGGTTCGACGAAGCTTTGATGGTGTTAATCTGACGGCGTGGCGTCTTTGATTTGGATGGTCTGTCTCGACATCTTATCTTATGGAGTGTAGTATCTTTTTAAACGATGGCCGTTGACCATCCTTTCTCCTCTGTTATTGTCGACAATTATCACAGCTCCAGTTGGATAAATATGTTTTATGGTGAAGGGCCCAGACCATTTTGTTCGAAGTTTTCCGGGGAACAACTTGAGCTTGGAATTGAAAAGGAGCACTCTGTCGCCGACGATGATGTCTTTCCTTTTTAGATGACCATCATGCCACATTTTTGTCTGCTCTTTATAGATTCTGGCGCTCTGATAGGCGGTCATACGAAGTTCTTCTAGCTCCTATAGCTGCAATTGTCTATTCTCTCCCGCACTTTTAAGATCGAAATTTAATTGTTTGATGGCCCACCAGGCTTTGTGTTCCAGCTCTACTGGAAGATGACAAGACTTCCCGTACACCAAATGAAACGGGGTTGTTCCGATTGGTATTTTATAAGCTATTCGATATGCCCAAAGGGCATCAGGAAGCTTGGTGGACCAATCAGAGTGGTTTCTGTTCACCGTTTTTTCAAGAATCGCCTTCAATTGTCTATTTGATACATCTACCTGACCACTAGTCTGTGGATGGTAGGGTGTGGCGACTTTGTGATTGACTCCGTACTTTTTTAGTAAGGCTTCAAAACTTCTTTCCAAGAAATGGGTCCCGCCATCTGATATGACAGTTCTTGGAACTCCAAATCTTGGGAATATAATATCTTTAAACAATTTAATAACAGGCTTGGAATCGCTGGACACAATGGGTACAACTTCGACCCACTTTGAGACGTAGTCCACCGCGACCAAGATGTAAGAGAAGCCATAGGATGAAGGGAAAGGGCCCATGTAGTCTACCCCCCCCACACATCGAAAAGCTCAATTTCTTGCCACATTGTGAGGGGCATCTCGTCTCTTTTTGATATGTTGCCCGAAAATTGGCATTTGTTGCAGGCTTTCACAAAATCGTATGAATCCTTCGATATGGTGGGCCACAAAAAACCAGATTGTAAAACTTTTATAGCTATTTTCTTAGCACTCATGTGCCCCCCTGCGGGTCCTGAATGGCAATGCTCTAGGACCGAGGTTATTTCTTCTTCCGGCAAGCAACGACGGAAAAGTCCGTCGGCACAAAGGTGAAACAGGTAGGGTTCATCCCAATAATATTGTTTTATGTCATGAAGGAACTTCCTTTTGTCATGATAGGAAGCAGAGGGGTGGATAATCCCCGTGGCTAGATAATTGACGATATCTGCATACCAAGGGAAACCATGGGTGGCCTTCATAAGCTGATCGTCAGGAAGAGAATCCCAGATAGGGATTTTATCTTCTTCTTCTACCTCGATCCGGCTGAGGTGATCAGCCACAACGTTCTCCACTCCACTTTTATCTTTAATCTCCAAGTCGAATTCCTGAAGCATCATCACCCAACGGATAAGCCTGGGTTTGGCATCTTGCTTCTGAATCAGGTATCGAATGGCAGAATGGTTGGTATAGACAATGACTTTGGAACTAATCAAATAGGAGCGGAATTTTTCAAATGCATAGATGACAACCATAAATTCTTTCTCCGTGGTAGTGTAGTTTTTCTGTGCTTCGTCTAGCGTTTTGGATGCGTAGTAGATAACATAGGGTTTCTTGTTAATCCGCTGTCCTAAAACAGCCCCTATGGCGTAATCACTTGCGTCGCACATGATTTCGAAAGGCTGCGACCAATCTGGGGCTCTCAGAATAGGTGCGGAAATTAACGCATTCTTGAGGGTGGAGAAACTTTGCATACATTCTTGATTGAATATGAACTCAGCATCTTTAGTTAGGAGTTGGGTCATGGGTTTAGCTATCCTTGAGAAATCTTTGATGAATCTTCTGTAGAATCCTGCATGACCCAGGAAAGCTCGAACCCCTCTTATGTCCTTTGGAGGTGACAGTTTTGAGATAACATCGATTTTTGCTTTATCAACCTCGATTCCTATGTCACTTACCCTATGTCTGAGAACGACACCTTCCGTTACCATGAAATGGCATTTCTCCCAATTCAGGATAAGGTTCGTTTCCTTGCAGCGCTGTAGAACTTGTCCAAGATTGATTAAACAGTTATCGAAGGAATCTCCGTAAACTGAGAAATCGTCCATAAACACTTCCATGACGGATTTAGTTAAACCAGCGAAGATGGCAGACATACACCGTTGGAAAGTAGTGGGTGCGTTACACAACCCGAACGGCATTCTTCTAAAGGCGTATGTCCCAAAAGGACAGGTGAAGGTAGTTTTTTCCTGGTCCTCCGGGTGTATGGGTATTTGATAGAACCCGGAGTAACCGTCAAGATAGCAAAAATATTTCTGATGAGCTAAATGCTCCAGGACTTCATCGAGGAAGGGTAGAGGGTAGTGGTCCTTCCTCGTGGCTTTGTTCAGCTTTCTATAGTCAATACACATCCGCCACCCTGTTACAGTCCCGGTGGGTACTAACTCATTTTTGTCATTAAGCACTACGGTAGTGCCTCCTTTTTTTTGGAACAACCTGGACGGGGCTGACCCACTGGGAGTCAGAGATAGGGTAGATTATGCCAGCTTTGAGTAATTTGAGGACCTCCAGGCGAACCACCTCCTTGAGATTTGGATTCAATTTTCTTTGATGTTCGCGGGTTGGCTTGAATTCTTCAACCATAGGAAGTCTGTGCATACACATGGCTGGATTTATGCCCGTTAGGTTAGTTATCTTATATCCAATGACCTTTTTATACTTCTTCAGCTCGTCCATAAGTTTTTCTTCCTGATCTTCTATAAGGGTAGAGCTGATGATGACCGGGCATAGCTTTTCCTTATCTAAGAAAACATGTTTAAGCCCTGTGGGTAAAGTCTTCATTTCGGGGGCTTTTGGTGGCTCAACTGCTTCTATAATGGTAATAGCTTTAAGTTCTTCAAAAGAAGCCATTGATGTTTCCTCGGCCTTTTCTAAATGTTGCAGACACTGTTGAACTAGTTCGTTTGCAGAGAATTCAACATCCGGGTTGATTAGGACATTCTCTAATTCGTCAGCTGGCTCGGATATTTCTAACTGAGACATTTGTTGTATTGCGTCAAGAAGGAAAACCTCCTCTTGAATACTGGGGCCTTTCATGCTATTAAGGACTCGGAATTGAATTTCTTCTTTTCCGAGCCTAAGAATGATGGTGCCAGCTTCGACGTCAATAAGCGCCCTTGCAGTAGCAAGGAAAGGTCTTCCGAAGATAATCGGGTATCGCAAATCTTCTTTAATATCCATGATAATGAAGTCGCATGGGACATAGGCATCCTTGCCTATCCTTACTGGGATATCTTCAATGATCCCCAGAGGTGCGGTTATGGTGGAATCAGCTAATTGAATAGTCATTGCTGTAGGTAGCAATTCGGTGAAACCCAGACGTTTGCACATGGAATAAGGCATGATGGATATACTGGCTTCTAGGTCAGCTAATCCTTTTTTAGTAGATGCATTTCCAATGCAACATTGGATTCCGAAGGAGCCTGGATCCTTCTTCTTTTTGGGCATCTTGTTTAAGATGATGTCAGAGGTGGTATGAGCAAGCTTAATAGTTTCTTGCTCCTCGGTGATATACTTTCTTGAAAGTAAGGTCTTGAGGTATTTTTCCCAGGCTGGCACTTCAGAAAGAGCATCAAGGAGCGGGATATCAATGTATAGTTTCTTCATTGCCTCCTTGAACTTTTGAAACCTGGTGTCCATCTTCGTTTCCCGCAGTCTTCCTGGATACGGGATTCTTGGTTTATATTGCAGGACTTCAGGTTCTGCGGACACTTAGTCTTTATCTTTTCCCTTTGTGCCTTCTGAGGGCTTTTCTATTCCTTGTTGCGGGCTCTCATTCGTCATAAAAACAGGGGTATCATCATTTTTTAGGGGTGATCTTGGTAGTCTCATGAAGAGTGCGTCCCGATCTCGTGGTGACAACATTCAACTGTTCATGCCTGTTCTTTCCATGCTTAGGATTTGAATCAGGCTGCCCTACAAAAGTGCCTGCTGGAGGCTTCAATTGTGCAGCAATCTGGGCAAGCTGGGCTTCTACTGCCTTTTGCTGTGCTTGCTGATTAATGAGCATAGTCTGTTGAGATTGCAGCATCTACCTTATCAAGGATATTTCATCTTCTGGTTGAGGAGGAGTGGTTTTCTGAGGGATTTGTTGTTGGGCTTGCTGAGATTGTTGTGGTGGTGGTGCCAGTTGAGGTTGCTGAGTGTGCAGTTGTGGATGGAGCGGATGGTGAGTGTACTGATAGTAGGCCGATTGATTCCTGGGGTAGTTAGCCCTAGGGAAGTTATTCCTGGAGTTCCCTTGATTTTGGTTGAAATTGTTTGGGAATCTAGGTGGTAACCTACTAGAGGATCCCCCCTGCATCTGATGCTGTGGATTAGCTGTCCCAGCAGAGTTTCCATACTGAAATCCTGGATGGTTCCTTGGATGATTCGGATTGTAATAGACTTGTCCAGGGATAGAGTGGATAGAGTTGACTTGTTCAGGTATTTGTTCTTCAGATTGATCAGTAATAGGTTCATATTGTTGTGGTGGTGGATGCAGATCCATCATCACATTATAGAGCATACCACAAGAAAGGGTTGGATGGTCTGAAGCATGACATGCCTCACAGGTTTCTGTGGCAGCCTTGACTTGTTAAACTAGAGGATTTTTCTTCTTATCAAACTCTCCGAGAGAAGTCTCGAGAGCTTGTTGTTTATGAACTATGGTTTTTAGGGCTTCAGCTATTTCCTTCATCTCTATTGATTCTTCAGCTTTGTAGACCTTGAGGACACCTTTACCGGCTGATCGTCCCCAGTTGGACTGATTCTCGACTCCGAGTGTAACAATTTTCCAGGCATCTTCATAATTCTTTCTCATGAAATTTCCTCTAGATGAGGAATCCAAAAACTATTTAATATCGTCGCTTACTCCCCGATAGAAGGTTTCTATCAATTGGTTCTGGGAGATTCCATGATGAGGGCACTTCCGCAAAAGTTCTTTAAACCTTTCCCATGCTTCAGCAAGGGATTCTCCAGGAAGTTGAGAGAAGTGATTGATCTGCCCTCTGATCTCATAAGTTAGTGAGGGGGGAAAGAACTTCTCTAAGAACGTTTCCTCTAGGGGAGCCCAAGTGGTTATTATGGGTTCCCTATCAAATGAGTTATACCAACTCAGGGCCCTCCCAGACAGAGTGAAATGGAACAGATGAAGCATTATCGCATCAAAAGGGACTCCGGCTTGCAGAACCAGGCAACACAATGCTTAAACCTTTTCAGATGATCCATTCAATCATCTCCAGAACCTATGGAGAAAGAGATGCCTTGCATGATTTGGATCCACTGGGTCTGAATCTCGAAGTTGGGTATATTAATAATCGGAGGTCAGACCGGGTGGTTATCCTAATAGTTCTTTGGGACAACGTAATCCCTCAGTTGCTTGTTCCTTAACTCCAACTGAGCAGCTTGGGTTGCTGCCTCAGTTTCAGCTCTGATGCGGGCCTGTTCTTCTGCATGAATCTCTGCTTGGATCTGGGCACGTGTATCAGCGATGAGTTGTGCCCTTTGAGCGGCGATGGCGGCGTTGACTCTCTCCATCACCAATTCAGTCTGGTGTTGATCTTCAGCCATTTGCCTAGCTCGTTGGCGATTGAGTCTAATACGACGGTGGAAGTGTCTCTCTACCTCAGAGTCGTACTCTAGATCAGGGGAGAATCTGAGGTTATGCGCTGGCTACATACACGTTTTCTACCTGAGTAGAGAGAAAGAAAAAAAACCTTTTAGATGATGGCGGAGATATAATGGATTCAAGAAGGTATGGATTGATGATTAAAAGAAAGTGTAAAACCCTAACCGACTAGCAAGATACTAAATGAAATTAAAACCTTCCGTTGTCCCCGACAACAGCGCCAATTTTTGATGGAGCTTCCACTTACGTGGAATTGCGTGCACCACTAAAAATCCTAAAGATGGTAAGTCTTTAAGTTTAGCCTTGCTTATACTAGATAGAGAACTCCACCCACGTATGCTAAGATACGTGGAAGTCTTATCGTAGTATAGTGAAGGGTCAAATCCTCGAGACAACGGTCTTGTTGTTGCCAACAAGATGGAATACGTAATAATTTCACTTAATCTCTTTAGTAGTTGGTATTTAGATCAAAAGGGTGATTTGGTTGTTTTTAAGCTAAATGCAAGTAAAGTAAAGGCAAGAAAGTAAACTTAGGTTGTTAACAATGATTAATGAATCACTAGGGTGTGATCAGTTTTCACCACCACTACACATGGATCAACACATGCAACATAAAAGCATAACCTGCAATAAGAGTTAGATCAATTAGTATCTTTGTAGACTTAGCTTCCTTTCAGATGACTAACTACGAGGAGTGTCAGAATGTTGTAACGCCAGCCATCCATGTAGGTATGGTCACTTACTTTACAACATTCCCTCTGCAAAGTGTGTTCCTCGACTCATCAAGGTTGTACTTTCATATGTCAACTGATTCCATTTCATAGCATGAAAGTACAACGATGGGAGTGAGTATACTCCACTTCTAGGAAGGCACTCCTAAATACCGAAACAGATGCATAGTGGATACATGCACCTAAAACATAATCTTCTCTCTCCTCAGCTTCTGCCTATGGAGATCGTAGACCAGTAGTGGAGGAGGGTGGTGATGCAAATATTCTCTCTCCTTGGTGGTGAGGATGAACGTAGCACAGATCTGCTCTCTCCTTAGTTTCCACCCTTGGAAAGAGTAGATCTGCGATGGGGATGGAGGAGAGAGGGAGTGAAGGCTGGTGGCTGCTGGAGCACGTAGACTGGCTGCCCCGGTCCTCTCAGACCTTGGGATGATTTCTCGAAGCTCTGGCTCCAACCCGGCAGCCTCCGGCATATGGATACAACCCAGCATCACCTTATCCTCCAGGCTGGATCCCCCAAGGCTCGATCCTTTGAATGGCTGGGGTATGGGCCTATTTATAGGCACAGATGGCTGGGTTCGCTTTACCTCAGTCGAGGTTTATACAGGCCCGATCGCGGTTTTCTAACTTTGCCAGCAAGTCACAGTTGTGAGATGCACGATCGCGATCTCTTTCACGGTCGTGATTAGTTTTGGTCACAGTCTTCCTTTAGTGCTCTTTTGGTCATGATTGTGTGAGGAGGAATCATAGTCGTGATCCAGGAATCACGGTCGTGATCCAGGAATCACGGTCGTGATCCTGAGGAGCCTCGGTCGCGGCTATGGTAGGTCACGATTCTTGGAGTCGCGGTTAGTTGGTTCCAGCCCTGGTGATAGCGGTTCTGGATGTTGATGATGTGAGCTAGGGCAGAGCGTGGAGGTGATGGTGTTGGGGGAGAGAGCAGATGGAGGCAGTGATGCTGCAAAGAAGGTGCAGGTCATTGGAGGAGTTGGGTCATGAACTTGAAGAGGATGTTGCGATCTGCTTTGGGTCGCGGTTGCTATGGACAGGTGTCTGCGGTAGTTGGATGGGAGAGCAGGTCACGATCGCGAATGCAGGCGGCTGGTTGGTGAAGACCGTGGGTGGACGTTGAGGTGTTGGTCGTGATCAAGATCGTGGCCTGTCCTTTGTCGTGGGGCGCAGGGTGTCGTCTATGGAGGTGGGTCACGATTGTGTTGTGAAGAGGACCACGAGTCGAGGAAGTAGCGCAGAAGATGTTGGTCACGGTTGGCGAGGGTATAACTGCGATCACAGTTGAGAGAAACAACAGGAGGGAACCGCATGCAGGAGTCGCGATCTTTGGAGGAAGAGAATCACAAGCGCGGTAGAGCTAGGGTGGAGAAGATCACGAGTGAGAGGAGAATGTTGGTCAGAGTGACTTGATAGGGGGGTCACGGTTACTAATTTGTTGGTCGCAGTTTTCTGGAGCGGTGCCCATAGTTGGTTGGAGGAAGAGCGAGAGTGGAGACTGCGATGGCTTGCTAGCAGGTGGCAGAGATGATGGTGTGGCTGAGCATTGCGGTGCTGCTATGAAGAGGGCGGTGGAGATGATGCATCCGCGGTGGAGAAGCATAGATCGCGACGTGGGCAGCTGGCCGAGGTGTGATGATGGAAGAGTGGATCGCGAGCGTGAGGAGCAGCTGCCGCGGGTCGCAGTCTACTGATCGCGGGTCATAATTAGGGTACAAATGGGAATAGTGGCCGGCTGTTTGAGTGGAGGGAAAACCGCGGGCTGCAGGGGAAACAATCGCGATCGGGATGGAGGGAATCGCGATAGAAATTAGGGTTGGTAGAGAGAAGAGAAAGGAGAGTCGCGGGCACTGTAGCCGTGTATGGAAATAAAGGGGCTGACCCCATAAGTTGATGGGCTTTAGTGCTCTCTTGGGCCCAAATTAACCTACTATGACCAGGCCTAATCTAAGGCCCAAAGAGAGTTGTTGGCCATGGAAATTGGGCCCACAAGCTCCAACTGACCTGCACAAATAAGATAACCCGATTAAAATAGGGATTAATATCAAATGGGTGAACACAGAGAATTAGACAGTGAAATCCATTAATAAGAGCCAAACTGGGTCCAAAGTTAAGGATAAAATAGTGATGACAAGGTTTCAAGCAATATAATTATTCTTTGCCTCAGTTTAGTAGAGAGAGTAAAAGAGGTCATTCATCTGTGCTCAGTGCATGCTAATCCAACCTGGCTATTTAGCTACATAAATGGCTACTCTAACTACATTACCTAAGTGGAGATAGAAAGCATAAAACACAAGAATTATTGGGCAAATTAAGACCAAAGTGACACAAAACTATAGATGAAATGCATAGATATTATGCATAGATTTGGGTGTTATCAACTACCCCAAGCTTAAAACTTACTTGTCCTCAAGCAAGATTGTTCTCAAAGAACAAAAGGATAACATCCAAATTAAGCTTGGCAATAGATGCTAAGGTTAAGAAAAATAGTTTAAAGCATCAATTCTCCTAATCCATGTCATTTCAGAACAAACCACCACCAATCAACCACAGTCTTGCCAAAGCAAGATCAAAGAGTTTCTAGGCAAGATTAAGAAAATTCACTACAGCCTGCCGATACTCATGAGGGTTTGGATCATAATTATTTAAACATGAAAGAGTTGTCACATAGGTGATCACATGGGTGATGAGTAATGAGCCATCTTCATGAATCCATGCATACCAATCCAGAACAACACGCCTCTCACTTATTCATGTCCTTAAGAAGCAAAGCAAAAAGACTCTAATGACTTCTGAGGATTTTGATCTGCGTCAGATTGGTCCATGTAGCGAGAAACAATCCCTACAGTCCAAACCAGTTGGTCCAATGTAGTGAGACGAACTCCTTGTACTGCGCTCAAACCAACCTTGCTACTGAGATGATCTCATAGGTCACCTAGGGGTTCCTAATGACTCTCTAATGAGATTTTGGAATGATACTACTAGGCATGACACACCCACATTCATGAGCACAGTCATACACTGGCTGGGTACCATCCTCAACTCTCCTAAAAGAGAAAACAATGCTCATTTATTGTTCACACTTAGGCTTTTATCATCTGCATTCTACTTGTAGGCTTGAGTGAGAACTATATAGATATTTTGGGATTTTTGTGGGCGACCGAGCCTCTTTTGCACATTTTTATATTTTTCATCTTTTTGATTCAATTTAAGGTGAGAGGGCGTGTAGTCCATCAAGGAAAACATTTCATCATGATTATAGCTCAAAGCCCATCATAATCCGCTTGACACCTGTGTGAAAAATTGCAATTATGATTCAAGAATCCTTAGAATAGAGGCAAGCTTGTGAATCCACAGCCAGGATTCTTTGATCATGTTTTAGCTCATTCCAACGGTCCTTTACCATGGATTTTCCATTCAAAACATAGATCAAGGAAATTTAGCTTTAAGCTGTGAAAAAGGGACATAACCTTAGATTTATTACCAAACTCAAGGAAAGAGTCAAAGAGCAAGTCAAGCAAAAGGTCAAGCAATTTTTAAGATGAAAACTATGCATCTAGGCATAAAGTTAAGCATTTATCTATTAGATTCACACCATATAGCCATAATTGCAAAGCTAAAAAGTAGATTTTTTTTGAAAATTTTAAAACTAAATGCAGGAAGTAAACATGCATAACTGAATGCAGGAAGTAAACATGCATGCTAGAAGGGTGAAGAGAAAGAAGGAAGAAGCCTACCATCCCAAGCTTAAAATTTTTCTCGTCCTCGAGCAAGACTTAAACTTGAGATAGTGAGACAGGAATGCATGATTTGAAAGGCATTTATTGAAGTTCTAAAGATTATGCATGGATGCAAGGATATAAAAATAGTTAGAGGAAGGAAACTAACTAATAAAAACATGAAAAGTAGAATTTATTGTAATAAAAGGGCGGGAGGGTGGGTAAGAGAAAAGGGGGTGGCTGCCCCACGATACAGACACTGGGATCCCAAATCCTAAGTTTTGGAACCAGTGTCACCTGTATCTTGCCGACGGGTTCCGCCACATAATAGGAGTATAATAAGAGGAGATGCGGGCCCTCCTGAGTCTGAAGAAAAGGAACATAATCCGGCGACTCGATGAAGTCATCACTGTGCTAGAATTGACTTGAACTGCACTTTGATGAATTCTTTGGCATATCATCCTCAGGATACCTTTCATTATATGAATATGAATACGAAGATCCTGGGATGTTGACACATGATGAGATGGATGAGAGAGGTTGGACATCTTCTGGAGGACTCATATCTTCTCTCTCCATCTCTACACTTGAGGTTGGATGCTCAGATAAATCTTCATGTACAGTCTGAGCCATCCAATTATCTTCTAAACAAGAAGTATTCCCTGAAGACTCTGTTTGTGGTTCTACCACCCCAAGCTTATCACCTGGCATGGAGTCAGGGGTATCTTCATGCTCAACAACCATGTTGTAGTGGACTGTCCATCTACCTCCCTTGAGTTCCACCAAGCCTTGAAGAGGGATGGTGGTGATTGTAAGCTCGTGTTGTTCCAGCTCATCGTTGTCAGTGTATTCGCTCCACTGAGATGAATAGTCGTATTCATCCCCACCATATAGATTGTTCCAAACCATGATCAACATACTGCTCGAAGCTAAGCGACAAGTCTCAATGTGAGGGTCGTCATTCTGGTCTGGATCACTATCTAAATTAGATTCGTCAGAACAAGCTTCACTTTCTGATAGTGAGTTTGTTTGACTTTCCCGGTGAGGATAGGAGTCATCATCTTCATAGACCCATTCTTGATCCTCCATTGGTTCATCAGCTGGCTCATCTGGATAGAATGAAGAATTTCCCCACATAGGTTGGTCTTCACAGAAAAATCTCGATGCATCCAGTTGATGATCTGAATCAGATGGTGAAGCATACTCCTCTTCAGACCCAATGGAATGGTCTTGATGACTGGATTCTTCATTGCTAGGCGGTAGAGCTTGTTACTGCATTGTAACTCAAATGATGAGCTCTTGAAGCCTACTACATTATTCATCATCTTCATGAAGTTGTCGGGCTTATGCAGCAACACTGTCAATTCTGCCTCGCAATGTCATTGTAGACTTGCTATATCAAATTGGTGTGCTTAGACGAATCCTTGCTCAACAACTTGAAATAGGTTTCTACTGCGGTCTGCAGCTTCGGTGGCTACTTTGAGATGATGATCCTGCTCTTCTAAAAGTTGTTGCATTGGATCAACATCTTCTTGGAGATGAGAGGCTAAGGAGGTGAGTACGTGAATACTTTCCCTAGCCAACTCCACTGCCCTAATCAGTTCTTGATCCCATGATAGCATAGGAATCGAGGGCTGACTGGCGGTCTCCATTGTTGAAATCTCGACATATGACGACAGTGGAGGTAAGTATAACTCGACTAGATGTAGAGCACGACCTTCAATTATTTGCCAGCAGTCGGAACTATGGAAAAACCCAGGAGGATAGGTGGACAAGATGACTTGTCTTGCTAAAGCGAGATCCATGTCTGAAAAAAAGGTATAAGAAAAAAAGAAAAGAGTATTTAGTATATATGAACAAGTATGTTTAAAATAAAAGAAAAATAATGCATATATATACAGGCTTATAGTGACAGAACAAAATCCTTTAAGCGTGTAAACGTGGAAAACCCACGTCCCCGACAACGGTGCCAAAAAGTTGATCTGCCCAAAATTGAGTTGGAACTTTTACATTTATAAACCCGAAACCTTCTAGGCCCCCACAACCTTTATTACGGGGTCGAAGTAGATATACAAGGTCGAACACAGGGACATGGTGATGTTTAGGATGCCACAGATCTCGTTCTTTAGTCAGATAAGCCAAAACGATAGTCGATAAAAGTAAGTGCTAGAACTAGTCTAGCGGGTTGTCACGATTTAAAACAAAACAAAGAAAAGAAAAGAAAACAAAACAAAATAGAGCTCGTGGTTCTACTAATAAGAGAAAGAGAGTTCCTGGATATGTAACCACAAATGGGGCAATCTATGCACTCGTTCTCGGGCATAGACAACCCTCAAACACCTAAGTATGCATCTAGTACGCACAGTGGCATCCGTCCTGTGGGTCGTCCCACTCACTTTCGCGAAGTGTGACTAAAACCATCAATAATATGTCATCGAACCTATCTTGAGGAGTGACATATCAACACCTCGGAATATATTAAGTTCCCTCTTAGGTCTTAGGATATTCTGGGATGTTAGGAATAGAATACCTTGGATCATCCTCCTCTCGAGTTCGGATCCAAACTATCTGATCTTAACCATTCCTACACACATCTCACGACATAGGTAGAAATAACAGTTCAAACTAGTAAGAGATCAACCAAACTAGAAATAATAACTTGGAAAGAGAAAATGGAACATGGAACATGGAACATACTGGATTTGATATGAGTCTACTTGCTTAAGGAAAAAGTACATATACATGCCCAGATCATGCTACATAGCCAAGAAGGAGCTAACTAGCCACAAACAAGCATGGTTAGCACCGAACAAAGATGGATGAACATCATTTGTACAAGAAATAAAGGAATGTAGTAGAATGAAAGAGAAGAAGAAAGAGATATAGCCCATAGAGGAAAGGTGGCTCTCATTCCTCGATCTCTGTGTAGGTCGGATCTCGTTCCTTGGTCCTCTTCATCCTTCTGGACTCCTAGGTTCTCTCTCTCTTTAGATCTACTCCGAATAGTAGCCCGGTGGATGTGAGAGGATGTTGGTATAGACTGATCTTCTCTCTCCTCATCTTCCACCTGTGGAGATTATAGACCAGTAGTGGAGGAGGGCAGTGATGTGGATCTTCTCTCTCCTTGGCAGTGAGGATGAATGTAGCATAGATCTGCTCTCTCCTTGGTTTCCACCCTTGGAGAGAGTAGATATGCGATGGGGACGTAGGAGAGAGAGAGTGAAGGCTGGTGGCTGCTGGAGCACGTAGACTGGCTGCCTCGGTCCTCTCGGACCTTGGGATGCTTCCCCGAGGCTCTGGCTCCAACCCGACAGCCTTCCGGTGTCTGGATACGAACCAACAACCCCTTGGCCTCCAGGATGGATCCCCCAAGGCTCGATCCTTTGAATGGCTAGGGTATGGGCCTATTTATAGGCATAGACGACTGGGTTCGCTTTACCTCGGTCGAGGTTTATACATGCCTGGTCGTATTATTCTAACTTTTCCAGTAGGTCGCGGTTGTGAGATGCACGGTCGTGATCTATTTCACGGTCGCGATTAGTTTTGGTCACAGTCTTCCTTTAGTGCCCCTTTTGGTCGCGATTGTGTAAGGAGGAATCATGGTCGTGATCCAGGAATCGCGGTCATGATCTAGGAATTGCGGTCACAATCCTGAGGAGCCTCGGTCACGGCTATGGCAGGTCACGATTCTTGGAGTCACGGTTAGTTGGTTCCAGCCCTGGTGATCGTGGTTTTGGATGTCGATGATGTGAGCGAGGGCAGAGCGTGGAGGTGATGGTGTTGGGGGAGAGATCAGATGGAGGCAGCGATGCTGCAAAGTAGGTGTAGGTCATTGGAGGAGGTGGGTCACGGACTTGAAGAGGATGTTGCGATCTACTTTGGGTCACAGTTGTTGTAGATAGGTGTTCGCGGTAGTTGGATGGGAGAGCAGGTCGCAATCGTGAATGCAGGCGACTGGTTGGTGAAGACCGCGGGTGGACGTTGAGGTGCTGGTCACGATCAAGATCGCAGTCGCGATTAAGATCGTGACTTGTCCTTGGTCACAGGGCGCAAGGTGTCGTATGTGGAGGTGAGTCATGATTATGTTGTAAAGAGGACCGTGAGTCGAGGAAGTAGCACAACATATGCTGGTTCTGGTTGGCAAGGGTATAACCGTGATCGCAGTTGAGAGAAAGAACAGGAGGGAACCACAAGAAAGATTCACGATCTTAGGAGGAAGAGAATCGCGGGCACGGTAGAGCTAGGGTGGAGCAGATCACGAGCGAGAGGAGAATGTTGGTCGCGATGACTTGATGGGGGGGTCACAGTTACTGATCTGCTGGTCGCATTTTTCTGGAGCGGTGCCTGTGGTTGGATGGAGGAAGAGTGAGCGTGGAGACCACGGTGGCTTGCTAGCAGGTGGCAGAGATGATGGTGTAGCTGGGCACTGTGGTGCTGCTATGAAGAGGGCGGAGGAGATGATGCATTCACGGTGGAGAAGCGTAGACCGTGGCGTGGGTAACTGGCCGAGGTGTGATGATGGAAGAGCAGATCATGAGCGTGAGGAGTAGCTGCCGTGGGTTGCTGTCTACTGATCGCGGGTCGCGATTAGGGTAGAAAGGGGAATAGTGGCCAGCTGTTTGAGTGCAGGGAAAACTGTGAGTTGTAGGGGAAACAATCACGACCTGGCTGGAGGGAATCACGATCGCGATTAGGGTTGGCAGAGAGAAGAGAAAGGAGAGTCACATGTACTGTAGTTGTGTATGGAAATAAAGGGGCCGACCCCATAAGTTGATGGGCTTTGGTGCTCGCTTGGGCCCAAATTAACCTACTTTGACCAGGCCTAATCTAAGGCCCAATGAGAGTTGTTGGCCATGGAAATTGGGTCCAAAAGCTCCAAATGACCTGCACAAATAAGATAAAAACCCGATTAAAATAGGAATTAATATCAAATGGGTGTACACAAAGAATTAGATAGTAAAATCCATTAATAAGAGCCAAACCGGGTTGAGAGTTAAGGATAAAACAATGATGACAAGGTTTCAAGCAATATAGTTATTCTGAGCCGTAGTTTAGCAGAGAGAGAGAGAGTAAAAGAGGCCGTTCATCTGTGCTCGGTGCATGCTAATCCAACCTGGATATTTAGCTACATAAATGGTTACTCTAACTACATTACCTAAGAGGAAATAGAAAGCATAAAACACAAGCATTATTGGCAAAATTAAGACCAAAGTGACACAAACCTATATAATAAATGCATAGATATTATGCGTAGATTTGGGTGTTATCAACTACCCCAAGCTTAAAACTTGCTTGTCCTCAAGCAAGACTGTTCTCAAAGAACAAAAGGATAATATCCAAATTAAGCTTGGTAATAGATGCTAAGGTTAAGAAAAATAGTTTAAATCATCAATTCTCCTAATCCATGTCATTTCAGAACAAACCACCACCAATAAACCACAGTCTTGCCAAAACAAGATCAAAGAGTTTCCAGGAAAGATTAAGCAAATTCACTACAACCTGCCGATACTCACGAGGGATTGGATCATAATTATTTAAACATGAAAGAGTTGTCACATAGGTGATCACATGGGTGATGAGCAATGAGCCATCTCCATGAATCCATGCATACCAATCCAACACACCTCTCACTTATTCATGTCCTAAAGAAACAAAGCAAAAAGACTCTAATGACTTCTGAGGATTTTGATCTGCGTCAGATTGGTCCATATAGCGAGCAACAATCCCTGCAGTCTGAACCAGTTGGTCCAAAGCAGTGAGACAAACTCCTCATACTGCGCTCAAACCAACCCTGCTACTAAGATGATCTCATAGGTCACCTAGTGGTTCCTAATGACTCTCTAACGAGCTTTTGGAATGATACTACCAGGCACGACATACCCGCATTCATGAGCGTAGTCATACACCGGCTGGGCACCATCCTCAACTCTCCAAAAAGAGAAAACAATGCTCATTTATTGTTCACACTCAAGCTTTTATCTTCTGCATTCTATTTGTAGGCTTGGGTGAGAACTATATAGATATTTTGAGATTTTTGTGGGCGGCCAAGCCTCTTTTGCACATTTTTATATTTTTCATATTTTTGACTCAGTTTAAGGTGAGAGGGCGTGTAGTCCATCAAGGAAAACATTTCATCATGATTATAGCTCAAAGCCCATCATAATCCACTTGACACCTGTGTGAAAAATTGCAATTATGATTCAAGAATCCTTAGAATAGAGGCAAGCTTGTGAATCCATAGCTAGGATTCTTTGATCATGTTTTAGCTCATTCCAACGGTCCTTTACCATGGATTTTCCATTCACAACATAGATTAAGGGAATTTAGCTTTAAGCTATGAAAAAGGGACATAACCTTAGATTTATTACCAAACTCAAGGAAAGAGTCAAAGAGCAAGTCAAGCAAAAGGTCAAGCAATTTTTAAGATGAAAACTATGCATCTAGGAATAAAGTCAAGCATTTATCTATTAGATTCGCACCATATAGCCATAATTGCAAAGCTAAAAAGTAGATTTTTTTTGAAAATTTTAAAATTAAATGTAGTAAGTAAACATTCATAACTGAATGCAGGAAGTAAACATGCATGCTAGAAGGGTGAAGAGAAATAAGGGCAAAGCCTACCACCCCAAGCTTAAAATTTTGCTCGTCCTCAAGCAAGACTTAAACTTGAGATAGTGAGGTAGGAATGCATGATTTGAAAGGCAGTTATTGAATTTCTAAAGATGATGCATGAAACTAACTAATAAAAACATGAAAAGCAGAATTTATAGTAATAAAAGGGTGGGAGGGTGGGTAAGAGAAAAGGGGGTGGCTGCCCCATGATACCGACACTAAGATCCCAAATCCTATGTTTTGGGACCAGTGTCACCTGTGTCTTGCCGATGGGTTCCGCCACATAATAGGAGTATAATAGGTAGAGATGCGGGCCTTCCCGAGTCTGAAGAAGAGGAACGTAATCCGACAACTCGGTGAAGTCATCACTGTGCTGGAATTGACTTGAACTGCACTGTGATGAATTCTTTGGCATATCATCCTCAGGATACCTTTCATTATATGAATCTGAATACGAAGGTCCTGGGATGTCGACACAGGATGAGATGGATGAGAGAGGTTGGATGTCTTCTGGAGGACTCATATCTTCTCTCTCCATCTCTACACTTGAGGTTGGATGCTCAAATAAATCTTCATGTACAGTCTGAGCCATCCAATCATCTTTTGAACAAGAAGTATTCCCTAAAGACTCTGTTTGTGGTTCTACCACCCCAAGCTTATCACCTGGTGTGGAGTTAGGGGTATCTTCATGCTCAGCAACCATGTTGTAGTGGACTATCCATCTACCTCCCTTGAGTTCCACCAAGCCTTGAGGAGGGATGGTGGTGATTGTAAGCTCGTGTTATTCCAGCTCATCATCGTCGGTGTATTCTCTCCACTGAGATGAATAGTCGTCTTCATCCTCACCATATAGATTGTTCCAAACCATGATCGACATATTGCTCGAAGCTAAGTGACAAGTCTCAATGTGAGGGACGTCACTCTGGTCTGGATCACTATCCAAATTAGATTCGTCAGAACAAGCTTCACTTTCTGATAGTGAGTTTGTTTGACTTTCCCGGTGAGGATAGGAGTCATCATCTTCATAGACCCATTCTTGATCCTCCATTGGTTCATCAGCTGGCTCATCTGGATAGAATGAAGAATTTCCCCGTATATGTTGGTCTTCACAGAAAAATCTTGGCGCATCCAGTTGATGATCTGAATTGGATGGTGAAGCATACTCCTCTTCAGATCCAATGGAATGGTCTTGATGACTGGCTTATTCATTGCTAGGAGGTAGAGCTTGTGACTGCATTGTAACCCAATTGATGAGCTCTTGAAGCCTACTGCATTGTTCAACATCTTCACGAAGTTGTCGAGCTTGTGCATCAACACCTTCAAGGTTCGTCAATTTTGCCTCACAATGTCGTTGTAGACTTGCTATATCAAACTGGCGTGGTTGGATGAATCCTTGCTCAACAGCTTGAAGTAGGCTTCTACTGTGGTCTGCAACTTCGGTGGCTACTTTGAGATGATGATCCTGCTCTTCTAGAAGTTGTTGCATTGGATCAACATCTTCTTGGAGATGAGGGGCTAAGGAGGTGAGTGCGTGAATACTTTCCCTACCCAACTCCACTTCCCTAATCAATTCTTGATCCCATGATAGCACGGGAATCAAGGGATGACTGGTGGTCTCCACTGTTGAAATCTTGACATATGATGACGGTGGAGGTAAGTATAACTCGACTAGCTATAGAGCATGACCTTCAATTATTTTCTAGTAGTCGGAACTGTGGAAAAACTCAGGAGGACAGGTGGACAAGATGACTTGTCTCGCTAAAGCACGATCCATGGCTGAAAAAAAAGGTATAAGAAAAAAAGAAAAGGGTATTCAGTATATATGAACAAGTATGTTTAAAATAAAAGAAAAACTATGCATATATATAGGCTTATAGTGACAGAACAAAATCCTTTAGGTGTGTAAATGTGGAAAACCCACGTCCCTGACAATGATGCCAAAAAGTTGATCTGCCCAAAATTGAGTCGGAACTTTTACATATATAAACCTAAAACCTTCTAGGCCCCCACAACTTTTATTACGGGGTCGAAGTAGATATACGGGGTCGAACACAGGGACGTGGTAACATTTAGGATGCCATAGATCTCGTTTTTTAGTCAGATAACCAAAATGATAGTCAATAAAAGTAAGTGCTAGAACTAGTCTAGCGGGTTGTCATGATTTAAAACAAAACAAAGAAAAGAAAAGCAAAGAAAACAAAACAGAGCTCGTAGTTCTACTAATCAGAGAAAGAGAGTTCCTGGCTATGTAACCACAAATGGGGCAGTCTATGCACTCGGTCTCAGGTGTAGACAACCCTCAAACACCTAAGCAAGCATCTAGTATGCATAGTGGCATCCGTCCTGTGGGTCATCCCACTCACTTTCGCGAAGCGTGACTAAAACCATCAACAATATGTCATCAACCGTATCTTGAGGAATGAAATATCAACACCTCGGAATATACTAAGTTCCCTCTCAGGTCTTAGGATATTCCAGGATGTTAGGAACAAAATACCTTGGATCCTCCTCCTCTCGGATTCAGATCCAAACTATCTTATCTTAACCATTCCTACACGGATCTCGCGATACAGGAAGAAATAGCAGTTCAAACTAGTAAGAGATCAACCAAACTAGCAATCATAACTTGGAAAGAGAAAATAGAACATGCAACATACTGGATCTGATATGAATCTACTTGCTTAAGGCAAAAGTACATATACATGCCCAGATCGGGCTACATAGCCAAGAAGGAGCTAACTAGCCATAGACAAACATGGTTAGCACCGAACAAAGATGGATGAACATCATTTGTACAAGAAATAAAGGAATGTAGTAGAATGAAAGAGAATAAGAAAGAGATATAGCGCGTAGAGGAAAGGTGGCTCTCTCTCCTCAATCTCCGTACCAGTCGGATCTCATTCCTTGGTCCTCCTCTTTGTCCTTCTGGACTCCTAGGTTCTCTCTCTCTCTAGATCTGCTCCGAACAGCAGACTAGTGAATGTGAGAGGATGTTGGTGTAGACTGATCTTCTCTCTCCTCAACTTCCGCATGTGGAGATCGTAGACCAGCAATGGAGGAGGACAGTGATGCAAATCTTCTCTCTACTTGGTGGTGAGGATGAACGTAACACATATCTGATCTCTCCTTAGTTTACACCCTTGGAGAGAGTAGATCTATGATGGGGATGGAGGAGAGAGAGAGTGAAGGCTGGTGGCTACTAGAGCACATAGATTGGCTACCTCAGTTCTCTCAGACCTTGGGATGCTTCCCCGAGGCTCTGGCTCCAACTCGACAGCCTTCCGGCGTCTAGATACGAACCAACAACCCCTTGGCCTCCAGGATGGATCCCCCAAGGCTCGATCCTTTAAATGGCTGGGGTATGGGCCTATTTATAGGCATAGACGGCTGGGTTTTCTTTGCCTCGGTCGAGGTTTATACAGGCCCGATCGTGGTTTTCTAACTTTTCCAGCAGGTCACGGTTGTGAGATGCACTGTCGCGATCTCTTTCACGGTCATGATTAGTTTTGGTCACAGTCTTCCTTTAGTGTCCCTTTTGGTTACGATTGTGTGAGGAGGAATCACAGTCACGATCCAGGAATCGCGGTCACGATCCAGGAATCGCGGTCGCGATCCTGAGGAGCCTCGGTCGCGGCTATGGCAGGTCACGATTCTTGGAGTCACAGTTAGTTGCTTCCAACCCTGGTGATCATGGTTCTGGATGTCGATGATGTGAGCGAGGGCAGAGTGTGGAGGTGATGGTGTCGAGGGAGAGAGTAGATGGAGGTAGCGATGCTACAAAGCAGGTGTAGGTCGTTGGAGGAGGTGGGTCGCAGACTTGAAGAGAATGCTGCGATATGCTTTGGGTCGCAGTTACTGTGGACATGTGTCCGGATTAGTTGGATGGGAGAGCATGTCGTGATTGCGAATGCAGGCGGATGGTTGGTGAAGACTGTGGGTGCACGTTGAGGTACTGATGGTGATCAAGATCGCGGTCACGATCAAGGTCGTGGCCTGTCCTTGGTCACGGGGCGTAGGTTGTCGTCTGTGGAGGTGGGTTACGATTGTGTTGTGAAGAGGACCGTGAGTCGAGGAAGTCACGCAACAGATGCTGGTCACGGTTGGCAAGGGTATAACCGTGATCGCAGTTGAGAGAAACAACAGGAGGGAACTACGGGCAGGAGTCGTGATCTTAGGAGGAAGAGAATCATGGGCATGGTAGAGCTAGGGTGGAGCGGATCGCGAGCGAGAGGAGAATGTTGGTCGTAGTGACTTGATAGGGGGGTCGCGATTACTGATCTACTAGTCATAGTTTTCTGAAGAGGTGCCCACGGTTGGTTGGAGGAAGAGTGAGCGTGGAGACCGCGGTGGCTTGCTAGCAGGTGGCGGAGATGATGGTGTGGCTAGGCACTACAGTGCTGCTATGAAGAGGGCAGAGGAGATGATGCATCCGCGGTGGAGAAGCATAGACCGCAGTGTGGACAGCTGGCCAAGGTGTGATGATGGAAGAGCGGACCGCGAGCGTGAGGAGCAGCTGCCGCGAGTTGCGGTCTATTGATCGCGGGTCGCGATTAGGGTAGAAAGAGGAATAGTGGCCAGCTATTTGAGTGGAGGGAAAACCACGGGCTGCAGAGGAAACAATCACGACTAGGCTGGAGGGAATCACGATCGCGATTAGGGTTGGCAGAAAGAAGAGAAAGGAGAGTCACAAGCACTATAGTTGTGTATGGAAATAAAGAGGTCGACCCCATAAGTTGATGGGATTTGGTGCTCGCTTGGGCCCAAATTAACCTGCTTTGACCAGGTCTAATCTAAGGCCCAAAGAGAGTTGTTGGCCATGGAAATTGGCCCCACAAGATCCAAATGACCTGCACAAATAAGATGAAACCCGACTAAAATAGGAATTAATATCAAATGGGTGTACACAGAGAATTAGACAGTGAAAGCCATTAATACGAGCCAAACTGGGTCCAGAGTTAAGGATAAAAGAGTGATGACAAGGTTTCAAGCAATATAATTATTCTGAGCCTCAGTTTAGCAGAGAGAGAGTAAAAGAGGTCATTCATCTGTGCTCAGTGCATGATACTCTGGCTTGGCTATTTATCTACATAAATGGCTACTCTAACTACATTACCTAAGCGGAGATAGAAAGCATAAAACACAAGAATTGTTGGGAAAATTAAGACCAAAGTGACACAAAACTATAGATGAAATGCATAAATATTATACGTAGATTTGGGTGTTATCAGTCCTTCTACAACCTAGAGGGTTTGGGTCCTCCAACCTGTGAAGCACAAAATTCCTCACTCCCATTCATCAAAAGCTTCACCGTGTAAGCATAGTCAGACTCCATCCAAACCTTCTTCACTCATTTTGACTTGGCCGTCAAAATGCCTAGAAGGATAGCTTTGAGCTCAATTTCAATGACCACCTTGGTTTTAATTTTATCTATTCCAGCAAACAACCAACTGCCCATCTCATATCTTCCAACAAATGCAATTGGAGAGGTATTTTCCTTCATAGTGACATCCACATTGACTTTTACCCATGCATGTGGATGTTTCATCTAGTAGCTATTTAGACGTTCCTCCCTTCCTTCTCTCTTAGGAGGTTGACAAACAATTTTGATGTGCTTGGATTGGTTAATAATGGAATAATAAAAAACTACTTTGTTCCTAAATTTCTAGATGTACGAGCAAATGATTGTAAATCTTCTAAAATGTCTATTCCCTTTGTTCAATTTCTAGCACACCTAGTTGGTACAGTAGGCTTTTGTGAAGATTGTATTCGTATTCATGTCACCAAGTTGTTTCCACACACTTCTCAAAAATTTACAGTCTCTTAGCACATGCATAATGTCACCCTCATTATATCTGGGGCAACTGTTGAAAGTGGTGAAGTGCCTCTAACATCTTCAGATGTTTGTCATGAGGGGACCTCTGTAAAGTAACCATAGAAAGTCTTTAATTTTTCTTAGAAGTTTGACTTTCCAAATCTTATCTCAAGGACCTATAAGAGTATTACTACAATGATCAAATATAATTTTGTATGATGAACTCATAGTGAATCTTTCATTTTAGTAATAGTGTAGTGCTATCTGTCATGCTCTTTTAAGTGAGATGGCTCATGAAGCTAAAGAATGTCCTCAATTGTCAAAATAGGGAGGTACTTTACCAAGAATTTTCATACTCCATTTAATCCATCCAAGTCGACCAAGGAGTCCACCTTTATGTCGAAAATCTCCTCAGTTACTAGTTGAAGGCTTTCATCAAGCATTCCTTTAAGACCATGAATTTAGGATCCATCCACACTGAGGTATATTTTCAATTGATAATGGATTTGCACATGTAGTCATTAATGTTGGATCTAGGGCTCTAAAGGGGGGGTGAATAGAGCTTTAAAATTCTCATAAGAATGATTAGACCTTCAGATTATATCAATTGAAACCAAATACTTAAGAACAATTTGAAGTCCTATCTAAGAAAGCATAGCAAGGATGAGAGAGATTGAAACAAACACTCAGACAAGGTGATTAGAGTGGTTCCAATCTAAAAACTAGGAGACCATCAATCCACTACCTAGAGAGGTCAACCTCTATGACTTTGCAACCCATGTATACTTATATTCCATTATAAGAGATACAGGAAGACCACCATACATCTAAGGACTTACCTATTTAAGAAAAGAGTCTTTCACCTACATAAGGACTCACCCACTTGATCAAGATATCTTCAACATTCACCAAGGAGTTACCCACAATTTCAACAAGTCTTTGGCCTTAAAGGAATTACCCATTCTTCTTGAATCTTCTTCCTTGTCCTTCTCCTTCACCTGGAGAAGATCTTCACACATTCTCCAACCTTGAAGAAGAAGAAAAAGTCCTCCTTCAATCGAAGAAGATCACTTCAACCTTTGCTCTTTGATAAAGGGGATTGAGAAGATGGAAGGAATAATATATTTATAAGATAACATGGAGGTAGATCTCTTACAACATGCCTAACTCACTCATAATCACAAAATGCTTTGTAAATCATAGAGAGAAAGGAGATCAAAGGGTTGTAGCACACTCAACTATAACAAGAACCACTACAACAAAACTTCCCATTAGTGGCATTTATTTAAGTGGCATTTATAAAAAAAGCCACTATCTTTCTAATATACATGCATTTTTAATTAAAATGCCGCTGGACCACCTATTATAGGATTTCTGAAAAGGACATAACATTAAAGGTGTTTTTATTTCTAATTAGTGGCAATCTTAAATTGACATACCAAATTAGGAAATATTTTGCTAAACTATATTGACTTCCCGCTCCAAATTAAATTTTCCCTTCGTGCTGCACTCTCCGCTCATTCAGCCCAACATTTCCGATCTCCCTCCCTCTCCCTGCATGACTTCCTCGCTCCCTGGACCATCATGCCCTAGGTCCGTTGGTGGCTTGCGATCGTCTGCAGACTGGGAGAGACTGGTGGCGCCTGCTATTCGCCAGTTGACGTCCATGGTGCCAATAGTTGCTGTCTATGGAGTGCCAAGTTGCCAGTTCTGCAGTGGCACCTTGCATGTGATCGTGAGTGTTAATTCTTCCTCCTCTTCCTATTTGAACCGAGCCCAACCAAAGCATACTCAGGCACCATTCGTTCTTCCTCATCTTCCTTGGCGGACCGAGCCCAACCAAAGCATCGTCGTAGACTCAATCTTCCCCTTCGGCATTAGCGAGCTTGAGTGAGGGACTCTGATCAATCCTCTTCAGGTAACCATCACCACACCCTATTCTGTTAACTAAGATGTAGCTTACATACCTCCTTCAAGGTCTCTTTCGTGACCGGTGGCTAATAGGCATGTAAAGTGTCAACAATTCTCATGCTTGGATGAAAAATCTGTAGGTATCGAATGCCATGCCACTTGGAATTTGTTGTTCATCTGTAGGTTATCCTAAATCATCAATAAGTATTAATGGGAAACCTTGTAGTAGAATAAAAAAACATATTCCGACTAATAACTTGTTAACCAATAGTAGTCCACTCTTGTTTCCAGCCATTTCAATTGACAATACTTAAAAGGTATTTGCCTTGGATCCGACTTCTATTCTACATACATTATTAGTACTTGTTATCTATAGTGTTATAATTTTGAAGAAAGACAAGAATGAAGAAACTATAGCACTTC
Source organism: Alisma plantago-aquatica (assembly GCA_963693085.1). Lineage (NCBI taxonomy): Eukaryota > Viridiplantae > Streptophyta > Magnoliopsida > Alismatales > Alismataceae > Alisma > Alisma plantago-aquatica. Next base: position 225,262,167 of record OY856413.1, read on the forward strand.
AAAGATGTTAACGATATATGACTTATAGAGTTCATGCAAACATCACATGTAATTAATCAATTCCCTATTAAGATGGTGGATTGGTATTTTCTGTTTGATGTTTACATGATCTTCCCACAAAATCATTTGAGAAACCAGGTGATGTGAAATGCAACGATCAGTTGAATTGAAAAGCATAACATAGACATAATAATTCATAAGTGATCTCCTTAAAACAGACATAATAATTCATAATGTAGACTATGATAATTGTTGGTATAATGACATACTCGTCTTAGTTTCCATCTAAGTCTGATTTGTATTTCTCAAGTTGTCTCTGAAAATATGTAACATCGTTATATATACTTATTGAAAATATATAACATCGTTATATATACTTACAATTGTTAGTACTAATATTTAGCAGTCTCTTTCCACCCACAACAATCACTATGGCCTGGGCCTCGACCCCCCGTCCTTTTCCCTAAAACAGAACAGCTGAACATCACCCTAGACTATCGTACACTAGCACAACTCACCATTACTAGACAGTGGCGTCATTTGAACGTAAGACGCTACACGGATGGTCAAGTGACTTTAAAGTATGGAACCTCGAAAACTATAATAGATGTTCAGTATGATGGCGAATGCACTTTAAGGTATCCACAACCAGTTGGCTTGTGTGGATTTAGAACATGCTAATTGGCCGAGAGGGCCAGGTCTGGCTTCCGAACATGCTAATTGGATTTGTCTACGAGGGACTCCCTCCGCGACACAACATCATCAACAAAATGACCAAGTCACCAGTCAAATGGGTGTCTCAATTCTTGATGAAATTTTGTTACTTTTAAATAAGAAAATCACCAATAAATGTATTTTTTACTATTTTTGTAGCATGAAATTTTGTTACTTTTAAATAAGGAAATAACCAATAAATGTATTTTTACAGTATTTGTCACAATTCACCAGTCAAAAGGGTGTCACAATTCTTGATGTTATATATTTACTATTTTTGTAGAATGGATAAGTCTTGGATAACAGAGGATGACCGAACAAGTAGTAAATACCTATGTGGAGTATCCAACTTTTTGGATTTCACTTTTCAACATTCAGCGATTGGAGACAAGATTGTATGCCCTTGTAGAAAGTGCACTAATGTATACCAGGTCACCAAACAGACTGCATTGAGTCATCTATTGTGGAATGGCTTCTTACAAAGCTATATTTCTTGGGCTTTTCATGGAGAAGATGCGGATGTTGAAATGGATGCTCCAACTGATCAGGGTGATTGTCTAGATGATGAAAATTTACAAGATATGTTGCATGATGTTTTTCCGAGTTTCAGTGAAGACAAAAATATGGAAGGAGTACAGTCGGCTACTGATCAACATTTAAATACTGACAAATTTTATATCTTGTTAAAGGATTCTAAGACAAAATTATATCTAGGGTGTAAGAAACTTATCAAACTTGCTTGCATCCTAAAATTCTATCACCTGGTTTGTCTTAATGCCTTGAGTAAGAAAGCATCATCCATGTTTCTTAAGTTCTTTAAAAAAATGCTACCAGAAGGAGAACAATTACCTAATTCCTTTTATGAGCTGAAGAAGACAATAAAGGAGTTGGGATTACATTATGTGAAGATTCATGTTTGTCGAAATGGTTGCATGCTATTTTGGAAGGAGCCTGCTGATAAAGATGTTTGTGATACTTGTGGAGAATCAAGATGGCTAATGACTTCAACACCATATGATGATGATGAGGAGCTAGTAAACAAACCCAGAAGAACACCTACCAAAGTGCTCATACACTTTCCACTTATACCATGGCTGAGGAGGTTGTTCATGTCATAAAAACCTCTTCCTTAATGAAGTGGCATGCAGAAGAATATGAAAAAGATGACAAGTTAAGACACCCGGTAGATTCACCAGCATGGAAAACATTTGATGTTATGCATCCATAATTTGCTGTAGACACTAGAAATATTCGATTGGGACTTGCCACTGACATATTTAATCCTTTTGGGACAATGAGTAATTCTCATAGTACATGGCCTATTGTAATTATTCCATATAATTTACCTCCTTGGTTGTGCATGAAGCAAAAATATTTTATGTTGTCCCTACTAATTTCTAGACCATCTTCACCATAGAATATAGATGTTTACTTGCGTCCATTGATTTATGAGCTGAAAGAACTATGGAGTACTGGTGTACAAACATATGACGCTAGAGCCAAGGAATTCTTTCAGATGCGTGCTTCTTTATTATGGACTATTAGTGATTTTCCAAGATATGTACATCTATCTGGTTGGAGTACTAAAGGCTACAAAGCATGTCCTTATTGTAATAAAGATACTGTCTCACATTGGTTGCCACATAGCTGTAAAGTTTGTTACAGAGGACACCGTAGGTTTTTTCCAGCTGACCACAGATTCCGGAAAGAAGCTAGGGCATTTGACAGTGAGAAAGAATTTAGGAGTCCACCTAAACCTCCTTCTGGAGCTGAAATCTTGTCATAATTGAATGGAGGAAGCACTGTAATTGGTAAGAAAAGACTGAGAGGTAAAGATTCGACACACAATTGGGATAGGAAAAACATATTCTTCGAGCTACCATATTGGAAATCTAACATTGTAAGGCACAATCTGGATGTCATGCACATTGAGAAGAATATATGTGAGAGTATTGTTGGAACATTGCTAGGTCTGAAGGTTAAAAGTAAGGACAACTTCAATGCAAGGAAGGATTTGGAGGATATGGGAATTAGATTTCCGTTTCATCCACAAACTATTGACACACATTCTATACTACCTCTAGCTTGCTATATGATGAGAAAAGAAGAAAAAATATCATTTTGCAACCTCCTAAAATCTGTCAAAGTTCCAGATGGGTATGCATCTAATATATCTAGATGTGCACGACCGAGGGATCAGAAGAAGCCACCAATGAAAAGTCACGATTATCACATGTTGATGAAACAACTTCTGCCATTAGCTGTCACTGTGTCTTTTCCCAGTAAGAATGCTAAGTCATGTATTATTAATCTTTTTCGCTATTTTTAGAGGTTGTGCACTAAAATCATAGATCCAAATGATTTTTCTGCATTGGAAAATTCAATAGCTGTGACACTTTGTGAGATGGAGAAGATTTCCCCTCCATGTTTTTTTGACATAATGGTGCATCTATCAGTTCATCTCATTTTTGAAGCTAAGATAGCCGGCCCTGTTCAGTATCGTTGGATGTATCCAATTGAAAGGTAACTTTTCATACATCGTGATGACTTCACCTATTGGAATTTAATTTGTCATAATATTTTTGCCAACTTTGTTATCAGGTATTTGCATACCCTAAAAGGATATGTTCGTAATAAAAGATATCCAGAAGGATCAATAGCAGAAGGATATATAGATGAAGAGTGTCTTACTTTTTGTTCAAGATACTTGGATGGAGTTGAAATAAAATTAAATCGGCCAAATAGAAACGATACTGACGAAATAAATTTGGAAAATGAGCCAACACATGACAGTGATGATTGGTCAATTTTCTCGACAGTATGTCGTGGTGTTGGTAAAATGATAGCATATGTCTTGGATGAACATACATTGCAACAAGCCCATAAGCATGTACTATTCAATTGTGACGCAGTTGAACCCTAGATTAAGTAAGTTAGTGACAATTGTCTTCTATTATTAAAATATTATTACATATTCCAATTACATATTGCACATATTTTGTTTTCAGGAAGCACTATGATATCATTAGGCTAAAACATCCTCATAAGTCCTTAAAGGAGGTACAGAGAATACATAGTAACTCATTTGATGGATGTTTTAAGGAACATGTAAGTTAATTTGTCATAATTAAATTTGTTATGCTTCATGATTAAATACTAACAAACTTTTCTTGTGTTAGATTGAGACACTCCTAAGAACAGAGATGGTGGATGATAAAATCAAGTTTCTTTCTCAAGGTCCACATCAAATGACCATTAAGTACAAGGGCTACATTGTCAATGGTCACAGATTCCATACCAAAGCAAAAGATCGACATCTAACAACACAAAATAGTGGAGTCTTTCTGGTAGCTAAGACTGATTGTTATGCTAAAACCACTGACCGCAATCCAATTACTAGAGATGTTACCTACTATGGTATTTTGAAGGATGTTATTGTGCTCAATTATTATGAACACTTGAAGGTGACATTATTTAAGTGTGATTGGGTGGACATCTACTCCAAGAGGGCAATCAAGCATGATGAACATGGGTTGACTCTTGTTAATTTGAGACGACTTCAATCAACTGGAGAACCGTATGTAGTGGCATCTAAAGTTGGACAATTATTTTATGTAGAACATGTCACTGCAAAAGGGTGGCATTTTGCTGTAAAGATTCCCCCACGAGATACATTCAACATGGAAGATCCATCTTGTAGTGAGACTGTCAAAGCTTATGTGCAAGGTGAACCTAGAGATGGGCCATCAATGACAACAGAGGATGAAAATGCAGACTGTGACATAGTTAGACTGGATATGGAAGGAATTACTGTTGATAGTTCAACAATTGAGAAAGACCAATCCCAAATTCAGTAGGATGACGAAAGTGTATATCAAAGTGATGAGGATGACTGTTTTGAATGAGAAAATTACAAAGTAGCAACCAATGTTTATTTTAGTTTGTCGTTATTGTTTGACTTATATATGCCTGTTTCGTTGGCATGAAGTTTCCACTGCCTGAAACATATCTGACATATTTTAGTCGCATGCTTCTATGTGTGTTGGATTATCTCGCATATTCTCGAGAGAGAAGGTTGTCTGATCATCTCCTTTGATGTATTGCAACCTAGCCAAAGTGGTATCTAAAAGTAGTATCTAAAGTAGTATGTTCTGCTTAAATTCTGATGTCCAACTTACAAACAATGATGATAATCTTTTGCCTTGCCTTAATGTAGGTATATGCAATCAGAGTTTCATTTTTATGCAATTCTCTTCACTAACACTGCTGCTAGCTCTGCTGTTACTAATATGTTGACAATGACTTTGTGTACCTCTGCAGTTTTGCTTCCTAATTTCTCTACAGAGGTACGTGAAGTCATTGCCAACATTTCAAAACTATGCTCTGGTGGAGAAGTCTACGAAGAAGCCTCAAGGAAGAATGGTTTCTCTAAGAGATTAAAGGCCATTCTTGAGAGATAAGGTTGTAAATGTCTTTTTACTTCCTACTCTGGAAAGTCTTCTTGCATGTTTTGTAGTTGTTTTTTACATGTGGTGGTTGCCATGACTGGTGATGGTGTCAATGATGCACCTACTCTGAAAATGGCAGACTTTGGTATTGCCATGGGAATTTCTGGAACTGAGGTGATTATATTCTCTATGGGAATTTGTATATCTATCTTCTTGACTTTTAGTAATTATTATCGATAATGATGTTTCTTCTCTTTTTATGTGTCAGTCCAGGTTGCCAAGGAGGCTTCAGACATGGTTCTTGCTGATGATAACTTCAGTACAATATTTATTGCAGTTGACGAAGGGAGATCTATCTATAACAACATGAAGGCCTTCACCAGGTTCTGCTCTTATTAATCATTTTATGCTTTCTTACCTTACTAAAATTCTTTCAACTTATTATGTATAGACTATAGTTTTATGAGAACACTGGATGAGATTGAATTTGATTATAATCTTTTGCTTTTACATAATTTTCAAGATTGTTAGTTTTTCCCCCTTTCTATAATCTTCTTAGTTGTGTGCTTAGCTAAATGTCTAAAGCTTTGCTGCATGGAAAACTCTATTCAGCTGACATAATGTGAATGGTACATTTGAAATTATCACCCCTGTCGAACTTATTAGGAGTGGTGAGAAGGTGGGTTCTTGTGAGGCTGCCCTTCTTGCAAAGCTTGACATTAGGCCCTTCTCATATGGACTGGTTGTGATGTCAGTTTATGACATTGGATCTGTATTCAGCCTTGAGGTCCTTGACCTTACTGAAGATGACCTTATTTATAAATTTGGCAATGGCGATATCTTCCCTGATACTATCTTATTGCATGCTAGTGCTATAAGTTTTTTTTCTTACATTTGCATGCAAGTGCTCAACTTTTTGCTCACTTCATGGAAGGATCCTAGCAAGTTTGCAGTTGTTGCTGCCCCTACTGCTGCTTTAGGCTATGCAGTTGCACCTACGACTTCTGCTGCCAAGGTGGAAGAGAAGAAGGAAGAACCTACTGAGGAATCTGATGACTTTATGGCCGAATTATCATATGCTATCACTGCAGCTGAGAAGAAGGATGAACCTTCATTGCTGTGTAGCTAGTCTAACCCTACAGAAGCTCACAACTACTTGGAATGCTAGAATGGAGCTGTATGTTTTTGTAAGAAAATGAGTTTGTATTCCTTTGGGGGGTCTCCAAGTGCAAATTGAGTTGATATCCAGTTAGTAATCATGTCTAGAATATGTACCATATATAGTCATATGTGATGGTGTTGTATTGAATATAAGGGGCAAGGTAAAATGTCCTCCCCATGTAATTGTCATTTGATTATAAATAAAAAAGTTCAATACTTCTGGAAAAATGTGTTTGGCTTCAATTGGCATTCAATTAGAAAACTTGATCATGAACTACAAATTGACTGACTAAAATCCATAAAAAATTAGTAACGCAAAACTAGTATATCATTACTGGATTTTTTTATAAGCCACTACATTCAATCAAAACCGTTTTATACAACAACATTATACAAAACCCTGGCATTTGTATAAAAGCCAAATGATGGATAGTGGCTTTTCTATAAATGCCAAATGATGGTTTAGTGGCCTTTATGTGGCATTTATTCGAAGCCACTAAAGACAACCATTTAGTGGCTTTTACAACTTAAGCCACTATCTTCCTAGTGGCATTGGCGCTAGAGGCATTTTTTTAAATATCAACAAATGCCGCTAAACCTGTTTACTGGCTTTTTTTTCAGTGGCATTTCTGAAAGGCCACTAATGGGTATTTTTGCTATAGTGAACCAAGGATAGCATGAATGAGCAGCCTTAGAATGAACTCCAAGATGTCCTATTTATAGCTGGTGGTGTTCCTTTGAGTGTGGGATCATTTAAGAATGAAAAATCATCATTTCACAACTTACAATGGATCTATTTTCATTTATGATAACTCTCCAATGGTTGGAATCACTATTTCTATGTTTTCTATACAGTACATTCAGTCAAGTTTCAATAAAGGTAACTCGATCGATCCACTAACCGACAAAGCCAATTTTCAAACTATCAGTCGAGTTTTTCCTGGAAAACTCGACCGATGAGTCAAAATCAGTTTTGGTCAGTGAGTCGGTCAGTTGAGTTTTGTGAGTGTACAACTCGACTGATTGATCCATTTCTAAAAATCCATCACTAGTCGGTCAAGATCCAAACTCGACTGACAGAGTTGCTGTGCCAAATTTTTCTAAATGGTTTTTAAGTCATCAAACGTTGGAATTTACTGTCCCTAATTTTTTCTCATCTTAGTTACAAGTCATATCATCAATATAAATGATTACAAAAACATTCTAAGGTGGTATGGAGTGATTTCTTAAAAAGTGCATTTGCATTGCTTTTGACTTGAACTTGGACAAGCTAGGTCCTGTGCAATTTGATCCTTTTCATGTATCAAAAACCTGAAATCAATCTTAGACAAACATATTAGATACATATGAATGGAATGGTTAAGTTATTATCAAAATATGGGCAATGTATAACTCTCAAGTCAACAATTAAAACCATTCATGATCTTTCAAAGGGCAGTCTAGGAGGTATGGCCTTAGAGGTTGCCTATTTATAAGTTTGTACTTTTGGTAGATGTCATATCTCTAAAGAGTCTATCTACTGCTTTTAATCTCCTAAACATTCATCCTCATAAGATCCTTGTTCCTTTATCTCATTGACCTTGTCCCAATCCCTCCTTCATCCGTTCTAGAGGTGATAATGTCTCATTTAACGAAGGATATACTTTTTCCTTTGTGATTGCCTCCCCATATGAAACGTCTTATTGTACGGTCAATTTTATCGCACATTCTCAAACGAACAATAGTCATTTTCATGGTGTAGATAAGAATAGTGGTCAGAACAACTTTAACAAGATAAGTTCTACCTATAAAAGAGAGGGTGTGAGCCGCCGAACCATTCACTTTTGTCTCTATCTTGCTAACAACTTCAACATACATATCTTGGTGACACCACCGAAGTATTTTATGAGCTCATTAGTGTGTTGGACCCACCCACATTGTAGATATCTACTTGCACTTGTCCTTTGACCCCCTTAGAGAAGAACACTTCAGTTTTTTCAACATATACACATTGTCCTAAAGAGAACTTGATGTTCTTGAAACAATCAATCACCTCCTCCATCTACTAGATGTTTTCCTTGGCAAAAACAATAATGTCCTTGATAAAAATAATATGGGAGATAATGTAATCCCTTGTATATAACTTAATGTTCTTCCAAAAATTCTTGCCTTGACCTTCACTTTGATCAACTAACTCAGTCTCTTCATACACATGAAAGAGAGACAACGACTAGAAGCTGCTGGTGGCTGCTAGCGGGCATCCAGTGGCATTTGGACCACGACCAAGCTAGGCCCAGGGTCACCACGCCCAACTCTTGTGGGCTCTATGATGAGTCGTGGATCTCAAATTCAAGATCTCCAATTCATCACATGATTTGGCAACTCCTTAAGCCCTTTTTCCATTATTGAGATAGTTATATTACTTTTTATGACCCTACTGCATGAAATATAAATTATATGACTAAATGTGATCTTGCATGATTATATCTTGATCTCATACTAACCCTACTTTTAAATGGGTGAGTATATTTATCATGTATCACTCACAATGTTGATGGTTCACCTTGACCTGGAGCATAATCATGATACTTGGTTTGTGATGAATAAATGCATACATGTTGGCAGGTTGAAACTATGCTTGAATGATGTAGAACCTAGGTATAGGAGAACATCCACTTGATCTTAAACATGTTTATCCTATCCAATTCTTATTTATCTAAGACCCAATATTATGCCTTTTTTATATCTTAGATCACCTTTGAGCTAGAAATTCTCTAGAATCTTACTCAAAAATCATAACTTACTACTCACAAGGTACACTTAATCTCTTGACCCCACTACAATATTGGTTTGTTTGTACGTATGCTCATATGAATGCTTGGCTAGTTAGTTACTTGATTAAGGTATTGTTCTATAACTACTACTTTCAATTTGATTATACTACAGTGACAAAACTTGAACATAATATAGACAAATCCAGTATACAATCTTGTGTACCTTCTTGAATTCTTAGACTAAGGGCACAAGGCATGGTTGAAACATCGTTATCTTATTGACTTTGGTCTTGAGGCCCCCCATGTGGAAATAGAGTGACATTTAGGCTTTAAGACTTTTATGATTCCTGTAGAGGTGTATATGTGTATGTAGAGGAGATATCATCACAACTAATTCTTTGATGAAGGATTGATTGTTCACTATTTTGTTCGTAGGACAATGTTTTCTTAGAACATGTTGGTTGTATGGAATGGGGGTAGTAGGACAATGTTTTGTTCGTAGGAGGAATAAGTGAGAGAAAATATTTTGATTCTTAGAACAATATATTCACTTACGGTGAGGGGGATTGTGTGGAAGAAGAGGAGATGACTTGAAGAATAGGAATGTCAAACTAATGTATCTTAAGACACGTGAAACCCTGATTGGCCCAAATTATAGAGGCCTAAGCAGGGTGGGCATCTTATGTGATAGTTTTGTTGATTCACAAGTGATTCATCTGAAACACACAACTATTTGAAACCCTTTCAAACAAGTGTTTTTATTTTCAAAATTCAGATTGTTCCATCAAACATAGTATCTATTTTTACAACTTTCAATAATTTTGTATGTGTATTTTTGTCTCTTTAAAATTAACAACAATTTAAGCGAGTTCCATTAGGGGAGTTCTTTTTTTCTTCCACAAAAGTACAAAAATTCAGGTCAAATAGGTGATTACTATTGAGGTAAAAAAACCCACCCTTTCACAAGATCTGAGGTATATTGTTACTGACTATCAGAAAGCAATCACTTGACACAAATTATTGTGAGTTTTCTGGTAAATAAAATACTTGCTTGACTATATTTTACTTGTCTTATTGGGGTTATGAAAAAATATCAATAAATCGTGCTTGCTCATAGTTGTTGCAGTGTAAAAAAGAAACAATTTGCATGATGGTAAATGAATTCTATTTCTACATCTTGAGAGGAAAAAGAACTATCACATGTATGATCTCATCCTAAAGTAGACCGAATCAGTATAGTACGTAAGTTGTATAACAATTTGGCCCCTCTATCATGGTGGCTAAAAATTTCGGATTTGAGTGTGTAGAGGGAGTTTCTTGAGATTATTCAAATATTAGGTTCTTTTTTTGGAATTCATGAACATATAATTGAATTTTGAAGATGGGACAGTGATATATGTATGCATTATGATCCAATGCAATGCAAAGATATTGCAGCATGATTTTTCTCAGCATGAGAAATGCCCACGGTGGAACAATCCTTTGCTTAGTAATAACAACTTTTTCTTTTTTTGAGGCAACAAAATAACAACTTGTTTCACTACTCCTGTGAAGCCCGAACATAGAATTATCAATATTGTTATTGGGCACTTCTACCGCAACAGTTCCACTATAAGATTGATGATACTATGAAATCTCAAGTGTGATTCAGAGAGCTCGTCTAAGACTACTATCCGACAAACTTGATCATGAGAATCAATATGAACATGTTGGTTTTGAAATGTATACTTGGTTGTTTCGATAATTAGTGCAGGAGTGCATGTGAGGTCCCCTTTAGACAGTTCATGAATTTTATCAATGGGTATTTATGCAGACATTATGGTTAGGTTCATTGTTGCTAGGGTGGTTCCGCCACCTAGACTGCCTCCATAGGTCAAGATCGGCCTTTTCTACGAATAATGTTTTTTGTAGCATTAAACAACTGCTACAAAGAGAGTAGCTACGAAGGGCGCAACCAGCACAAGTTTACCTCATGACAAGTCCAAAAAATTTACAAGCATGTCAACAATCATTGATCCCAACTGGAAATGAAACTGGGATATTATCATCGCAGTCCCCAGGAATCATTGTTTTTTGTAGCGTTAAACAACTGCTACGAAGAGAGTAAGTACGAAGGGCACGCAACCAGCTCAAGTTTACCTCATGATAAGTCCGAAAAATTTACAAGCATGACAACAATCATTGATCCCAACTGGAAATGAAACTGGGATATTATAATCGGAGTCCCCAGGATGCAGTCTGGACTAGTCTTCTAGTAAAAGAAAACTATAAGTAGGCCGGCCAGCCTTAGGGCTATAAATGAGTACGGATAGACCTGCGGATATGCAAACCCGAATCTTTAAAAAATCCATCACGGATCTAATTTTTTATACCCGCTTACTCTTGGACCCACATATAAGCGGGTTCAATAATGGGTATGCTTGGACTCAGACCCGTTAGACTCGTGTACCCGCTATACATAAGTAACTACATAAATAATATATTACATATCATACTTTACTAGTTTAACTAATATAATTCTTGAAATTATATCTTACTCTAACCACAATAAGGTTGAGGCTAGCCATATAGTTAAGAATTAACTATTCTAGTTACAATAATGAACATCATATGTGAACTTAAAATCCAAATGTCTACTAATTTACATTACTTTCTACATAAGTTAATGTTATGATGATACCTACAAATATGTAAACAATTAACTCAGTTAACGTTAATACATAAAATATAGTATTATCTAATATAACTATTGTATGTTAATATACTATATAATAACAATATCTTCTTGTATTAAAATATATAGAACAATCCTGCGACGCAACCACCACTACTCGAGCCCTGGAGATACGCCGTCGTGATCAAAGTGGTTGGACTTAACGTGGGCTTTACCACGCTGGTGAACCGCATCACGTCGCTCTGGAGGATCAACGACCAATTTCGGGTCATCGATTTAGAGATGGGATACTTCATTATCCAACTTCGAAACGAAGAGGATTTTGAGAGAGCCATGACGGAAGGTCCTTGGACAATCTTCGGGAACTATCTGTCAGTTGAGTCCTGGTCGGCAGACTTCCGACCGGTAGACCATATCCCCAGGAAGCTCGTGGTGTGGCTACGGATCCCTGAGCTTCCGGTCTATCTATACCAATATCAACTCCTCTCAAGCATTGGCGATGTTGTAGGCAAGACAATCAAGGTGGACACGACCACGCTGTCGGGCCACCGTGGTAAATTTGCCCGGCTAGCGGTGGAAGTGGACACCCTAAAACCCCTCATGCCAGCTATTCATCTCAACGGTGAGTACTATAGGCTCGAATATGAGAACCTCCCACCAGTGTGTATGAAATGTGGTCGCATGGGACACGAGGAGCAATCGTGTACCTACATCACCCCGTTCTCCCCCGCCGAGCCGCCCTCGGCATCTGGCCCTTCTCTCATCAATCCGGTGCAGTATACACCTCGGATCCATGCCAAAAAGCCTGAAAAGCGGAAACCTCCACCCAAGAGGGCTGTTCCACCGCAAGCAGAGCCTAGCTCAGGAGTGACCGAGTCACCTGCGGATGGTGTGGCTGCACAGGAGAGCCCACCGACGCCTACACCAGAAGTCCAAGATGCATCTGAGGAGGAGTGGCAGACTGTTCAGTCGAGGAAGCAGAAAAGGAAAGGGAAGGCCAAGGTACCTGCCCAACCGAGCTCTAGCCCCACTGCAACACCCTTGCCACCCCTGCCCGGTGCCAAGGCCACAGAATTGAGCAATACTAGTGTCACCCTGCTGAATGACGACATCTGCTCGGGCAGGGAACACGAATTGGGGGCGGCCCCACCCTTTCAGTTTGTAGCAAGGGAGTGCACCCTAGCCGAATCTCAATGTTTGTTCCAATGGGGCGAGAAGGGAGGAGGCAACGATGTTCCTCTGAGAAATAGGACAGTAATATACTAGACTGTCAGTCCTGGTAGAGAGAGGAAGAAAGGCAAGCTAGCCCAGATGGTCGGCAACCTAAGTCAAGGTGCAGAAGCCAAACGTGCTATAGACTTCAGTACAAAGTTTGTGGCACCCCAGGATGATGACATGGTCAACGATGATCAATCCGTCGGCCTATGTGAGGCAATTGCATAATTGCCCACACCCTCTCCTTTCTCCAGTTTTATATGTTGATCATCCTCTGTTGGAATATACAGGGTGCCTATTACCGGAAGAAAATCTGACTCCTTAAAGACCTCAAAAGACGTCACAAGCTCCATGTTATGGCTATTGTTGAGCCTCAGATCAGCGAGCCTAAGGCTGATTGCATCATCAAGCAACTGGGCTTCCCTTCCTCCCACCGTGTCGAGGCCATCAGTTTCTCTGGTGGCATTTTGGTGCTGTGGGACGACGCTCACTGCTCTATCGAATTCGTCCTTAACCATCGTTAGTTCATCCACTGCTGTATTGACAACACCTGGCACCTGACCTTCGTCTACGGTGCCCCCAATCCCAGCCGTCGGGATTTTCTTTGGCGATGCTTACAAGACCTCTCTCCCTCTATTCCTGGTGCTTGGGCGGTGCTTGGTGACTTCAACACGATGTTAGACACGTCGAAAAAGCTCAATGGGCGCTCCTTCGACCGCCGCTCTAGCAGGAAATTCAACTCTCTCCTTCTACAAACCAGACTCACGGATATTAAGGCCAGTGGTCCCTTCTTCACCTTCAAGCGACTTCAATTGTTGGAAAAGCTTGATAGGGTCATCGCCAATGAAGATTGGCTGACTATGGCAAACAACACTTCTGTCTCTATGCTTCCTCGTCTCTACAACGATTACACCCCGCTTCTCATTCATGACTCCGCGAATCACCGTCGTCCACGACTCTTTCGTACGAAAGATAGCTGGTCGCTGACGCCTGCCTTTCGTGACATTCTCCTCCACTCTTGGGATACTACCAAGAGTTTCCTTGACGCCCTTCCTGCATTCCGTGCTGCTACTTCTGCTTGGGACTCCAAGCACCAATCTTCCAATCACAAACAAAAAAGCAAGATCTTGCGTCGAGTGCATAACCTTCAGGTATCAACCAACTCTCTTGTTTCTGTTAATGCTGACATCGCTGTGGCACACTTGCAGGATGAATACAACAACATTCTCCTTCAAGAGGAGGCAGACTGGCGTCAATGGGCCAACATCAACTGGCTTAGCCTAGGCGACGACAACACAAAGTTCTTCCATACATATGTCAAGGCCTGCCGCCTCTTCAACAAGATCAGTTTCCTCAAAGACGAGACTGGCATATGGGTGGACGACCCAACGTCTTTGCAAAGCCTTGTTCGCAGATTCTTCCTCAACCTTATGTCTTCCCGGAGCCCCACACTAAGAACCAGTGCTGCCATCACCGATTTTAGCGGCACTTTCTCCAACCCGTCAGCTGCATCATGTACCATCATCAAAGCTATCCCATCTATCGATGAGATTAAGCACACAATGTTCATGATGGTGCCTAACAAGGCACCAGGACCTGACTGCATATGCAATTCCTTTGTCCAGAAGAACTGGTCTGTCATAGGGCCATCCTTTATCCGCACTATCCAAGACTCTTTCATCACCGACATTATCGACGATCGCATTACAGACTCCTACACTTGCCTGATCCCAAAGACTAAGCAACCGCATACCTGCAGCGATCTCCGGCCTATCTCCCTGAACAATACTTGCTTCAAGTTGATCTCGAAGATCATTGTGGAACGCCTCAAACCTCTTCTTCAGGACTGTATTTTTGAATCTCAATCAAGCTTCCTTCTGGGCAGACGTATTACTGATAACATCCTTCTAGTTCAGGAGGTCATACATACCATACACATGAAGCATAGCGGCAAAGCACTAGTTTGTATCAAGCTGGATTTAGCAAAGGCCTTTGACAAGATGAGCTGGGCCTTCATCCATGACACTATGACGAGGACTGGCCTCCCGGAAATCATTGTTAGTTTGATCATGTAGAGCATTACCAAAGGGCACACCTCTATTTTATGGGAGGGCTGTCCCTTGGAGTCCTTCAAAATAACCCAAGGGGTGTGGCAAGGTGACCCAATCAGACCCTATGTTTTTATCTTATGCATGGAGAGACTCAGTCAAGCCATCTCACATTCCATCCATCAGGGAGCTTGGAAGCCCATCCGTCTATCAAGGCAAGGCCCACCTCTTTCGCATGTCTTCTTCGCGGATGATATCCTTCTTCTGGCTGAAGCAAGCACGGGTTATCACCAAGGTCCTCAAGGCCTTTTCTAGCGCCTCCGGTCAAACGGTCTCGTCATCTAAATCACAGTGTTTCTTCTTGCCCAACACACCACAGTCAATCAAAGATACGTTCTGCAGTCGCCTGGGCATCCAATCCACTATAAACCTCGGTCGCTATTTAGGCGTTCCTATCCTCCATCATCGGGTCAATAGAGCCATCCATTATGCCATTGTTGACACCATGAAGGAATGTATGTCAAGTTGGTCAGCCCGATAATTGTCCCTTGCTGGTAGGATTACCCTTACCAAATCTACGCTCCACGCCATTCCCGCATATGCTATGCAGTCGGTTCAGCTCTCCCCTGCTCTATGTGATGAGATTAATAAACATGTTAAAAAATTTATCTAGTCTGGGAGTAGTATACATCACAGTATCTCCCTACTATCTTGGAAGAAAGTCACCATGCCCAAGGCGGACAGGGGTTTGGGGATAAAGGAGGCACGCTCGCAAAACCAAGCCCTTATGCTCAAGAATGTCTGGTCTTTTATGAATGATCATCACACCCTCTGGTTTCGTGTCATGCGGGCCAAGTACTTGCACAATGGCACCATCACAGAGAAACCTTGCTCCTCGGCGTGGTCCTTTATCAAGAAACATGTGCTACCCTTGCAAAAAGTATCGGCCATCACCGTCAACAATGGTGAAGCCACGAACGTCTGGACTGGAAAATGGCTGCATGGCTTGTCCATCTTTGAATTAGAGCCTTCCTTTGTGCCGCCGTCAGACCTCACTGATCTCAGCGTCGCCTCTATGGGCATGGGGAGCAGTGAGTGGGATTGGGATTTCATCCTTAACTACCTGCCACCCTCCTCATGGCCGCATATCTGACATGTCTTCCCTCCCGACCCGGAGGCGGGCAGTGATACTTGGCAGTGGCCGAGGACACCGTCCGGCAAATTCACAGCACGGTCCGCCTACCATTGGCTCCGCAAGGACGTTTCTCCTCCCATGTATAACAAATGGTCATCTATATGGAAGCTGGTTGTACCCCAGCAAATTCACACCTTCCTCTGACTCCTGCACCACAAGGCTATCCTCACCAATGTTGAGAAAGCTCGAAGGCACATTCTGGTGGAAGAAATCTTCCCAGTCTGCTCCAATTCGCGGGACACCATTTTACACTGCTTATGAGACTGCTCTACTAGCAAAGACACATAGACTGCATGCCAGGTGGACCCTTCTTTTTTCTTTCTCTCAGAGGACGACTGGATTATGGCCATCCTCGCAGCTCCTTGCACCAACATTTCCTCCATCATCCCTGTGGTAGCGTGTTGGGCGACATGGATGCATCGAAACGACTTCATTCACAATCGCAAGCACCTTCCCATCAGCAGAAGGATCTCCTTTATTAATGCCAAGGTGCGAGCCATTCTCTCCCTCCCTACGCGTACCAACACACCCGCCACTGCGCAGGTCGACCGTAGGCGCACCTCTTTACTTAATGATTTCACACTCTTTGTTGATGCATCATTCAGCTCTAGCTCCATCCCTTCCGGGATTGGAGTTCATGTCGTCAACAAGCACGACAGATTCTTATTGGGCCATGGTTCGCCCAGTCATGCCAGCTCGACATTGGAAGTAGAGGTCCAAGGTATCATTTGCGTTTTGGAGCTCTGCAAAATCACAGGGTGGCGGTCTCCCACCATCCTGTCTGATGCTTCCACAACAGTGCTTTTGACTACTAAGGTTGCATATGCAACAACCCTGTTTGCCCCTCATTTGCATCGTCTTTGGAATATCTACGATGAAGTCAGGCAGCCACGCATCCTTCACATCTCTAGATCCCTTAATGGAGTAGTGGATCGTATAGCCCATTTTTCTGTTAACCTTAGCTCAACTTTTACTTTTACACATAATGTGCCCCCGTGGCTTTGTATGAACCTTGATGTTGATGTTGTGAACTTTCTGCCCACAGTGGAGAGCGGGGTGAATACAACCTGATCTCTACATTCCCGGGAAAAAAAAAAGAACAAAGTCATTTCTTTTACATAAACAATATGATGTTTTATAGAACCACTTATCTGCATACCCGCTATTATTGCGGGTACAGGTATGGTGCAGATCTAGATTTTGTATTATGTGGGTCTAGAACTAAAACTGGACCCGCTAAATTAGATGGATATAGGTATGGGTATGGCCAGACCCGCACATGTACAGTTTACACCCCTAGCGGCCCAGCCTCATCTAATTTAGTCTGCCTTTTATATTTTCCCACCTTTCTATGGAACCCCTTTGTCGTCGGACTCTCAATGAAACAAGGAGAAAGGTTTTTTGTTTGTTCTCATAATTAACATGTTGTCCTAGTTGGGCATTTTAAAAGATTTTAATATACTCACATGTCTATAGGAAAAACGCATGTTTCACGCATAGGTAAACCGTCCTGCCAGCATGGTCCCTCCTTTCCCTCCTCCACTCACTCTCTCTCCTTCCCTCTTATCCACCTATTTTTTTATTTTTTATCTCATTTATAATTTTTAGTCTCTAATGATTTTTTTGACAAAATAAAAACCATTACAATTCTTATAAAAACAACATTCCAATTGGACCAATTTTATCATATTTTTAATTAAAGAATAAATGAGGAGGAAATTAAAGAGGGAATAAAAGGAGAGAGGATGGAAGTAAAGAAGGAATAGAATGAGTGAGGAGGGTAGATAATGGGAGATGAGCGAAATAATGAAAGAGAAGAGAGAAATGAGAGGGTAAATGTGGGACATAATGAAGGAGAGGAGGGAAGTAAGGAGGGAAAAAATTAAAGGAGGAGAGAAGTAAGGAGGGAATAAACTGAGAGAATATGAAAGATAACATGAGAGAAGGAAAGTAATGGAAGAGAATAGAGTGAAAGGAGAAATGAGGAATGTAAAGAGAGGAGAGAAGAGAAGTAATGCACACATTTCACTCAAATATAGGTGTTGCTAGTAGAAGTGGACACATTTTACGCAAATGTGGATGCATTATTGGTGGAAGTGGGTACATTCCACATTTTAATGAAATACACTCACTTGTACTAGTTATGAGCCCATATTTGAGTGGAATGCACCCACTTGTACTATAAATGAGCCCACATTTCAGTGAAATGCACCTATTTCTATTAGTAAATACACCAACATTGTATTGGATGCATCTCTAGTAGAAGTGGCCCTATTCCACTCAAATTTGGACATATTGCTAGTAGAAGTGAGCACATTCCACTTAAATGTAGGTGTATTGTTAGCAGAAGTGGATGCATTTTATATTTTAGTAGAATGTGCCCACTTCTACTAGTAATGAGCTCTCATTCAAGTAGGTTACACCCACTTCTATTGGTGATGCGTCAACATATCAATGAAATGTGCTCACTTGTATTAGCAATGCACCCACATTTTATTAGATATATTGCTTGTAGAAGAGGGCACATTGTATTCAAATGTAGGTGAATTTCTAGTAGAAGTGGGCGCTTTCCACTCAAATATGAGTATTTTTATAGTATAAGTGAAACTAAAAATATAAAAGTTGACCTACATCTACTTATCTAAAACCCTAATGTACACCCTAGGATAGTTCATATTATCTAGAGTTAGAAATGTATGAAACGAAACTTAGATAAGGTTCAATGAGAATGAGTTCTGAAACTCTATTTGATAGTTAAATATTGAAATGGAGAATTAGAACCCCTTGATTGAAGAAATTAGACATCTAGTATGTAATGTATAAGTTTCACTTGAGAAAATAGTTTATATAGGTATAAAGGTGAAGAATATGTTCTTATTGAAACCTTCAAGAAAATAGAACATTAAGTGGTGTAAAATTAAAATTCTGAAAGGATAATAGATATACACATGCAGAGAATAAAAAACACTAAGATCTAGGGCCAATGGAGCCCCCATTCTGGAATATTCCCAAGTTAAAGAATCCTATTGTGGAAGGATATCCTATGAACATTTAAAGGGAGGATTAACAAACGGTAGAAATGTGAAATAATGGACAAGCCTATATTTTTTGGGGTCTCAAACCTTTAACTCTAACAATGAAATAGGTCACAAGGATCACCTAGATGTATATCATTACTAATATCTTCAAACTACATAATGTACACAACCGCCATTCACACCTTAAACATGCAAGTCAAAAAATCTTGACCAGCCTAGGTCACCTGACTCCAAAATGGACTTCAAAAACAAACACATCAATATGAACTAGACTCTTAGCGACCGTCCTAGAAGATACACATGATGAACATTGTTGAGGAAGTTCTCAATTACATTGTCGCACACCATTATAAAACATAATCATTTAAAATTTTAATTTTTATTAATTTCAAAATATATTTCTGACATAAAATTTGAAAAATTACACCAATATGTCAAAAAAATATAAACTCCTAGAAAGCTGATGGAAGCAAAAAATGTCATGCACTACTAGTTAGATTTCCATACGAAAAGAAAATCAATACTATTGAAGGAGGTGAATCTATCAAATCCATGAATTCAAGACTGAAAGCCTTAGTGACTGGAAACATCTTTGGAGTCATCTTTGAAATGACATACAATTTTTTGTGATTGTCACCTATACTTTAAGATAAACCTCATGAATACCCTTGTATAAGGTCAAGAGATGCTGAATATCATATATGTGCTATCGACGATTGAACTGCCTAAGAACAAACACTGATTAGTAAGCAACTCACTATTACAAGCCTAGAAGAATGATATGTTGGTTATATTCCCTGAGAGCTATCATGTGATGATTGTAAAAGGGATAATTTGTACTTGATTTGATTATTAATAAAAGGCCATTCCACTTATTATGTTTTCTTAAGTATGGTGATATTGAATATACCTAACATATTCCTAAGAATGATATAACTCGTTATCAAAAAAGAATGATTTAACTCGATGACATATGGTTTGGGTTGAGGACCAAAAACATGAGATCATATGTATAATAAGAGTACTCATTCAATTTATGTCCTTTCAATTATTATTGTGGATTGTATAGGACAATAATGATACACAAGACTAGCATGTATGGTGAGTGATGACTATATTTGTGTAATCATGATATTGGATATCAAGTTAGATGCATGGTTACTTCTTAGAGAACAAGTTTTATGGGACATACCCACCTTGTAATTGGCACATGGAATTCATGTAATGACATGTCAGAGTCATATCTCAACGTGATAATGGTGATTCTAATCCTTAGACCTAAAGATATTACAGTAAAACATATTGTTTTGTGTACTTTGACACTAGTCCAATGTGCTCTGAAATATGAGTTGCCAAAATCAAGGTGATTGGGTACATTGTGACACATGGGGCATGGTGTGACTGGTTTGGATAGAATTTGTCCCTCTATAGTGTTATCCCTGGTCACTTAATAAATGAGACTATGAAATACATGGCCATTCTCATGTGAGTCAATATATGATATTGATATTAGATTATCTTGAATAGTTAACTCCAGTTCAAGGAACAATATTGAATATAAAGAGGATGACATCCCATGCCTCAGTTTCAATCTGGATATCTGCAACAAAGGAATTATATGATAATGGCAACATTGTTCACTTTATAAGTTGTAGTTGTTCTCTAACTCATTCCTATTACTTTTGTGGCAACGATAATGTGGATACACCAATATTTGATTATGTTGTCTTTAACATCACTATCAATGTAATAAGAAACCTATTAGGTCAAACACATATGGATGCATAAGGGAATCGAAACTCAAAATAAAAAAATGATAAGATTGGCTCTAAGTCAAAAACATGCTGATTAACCCTCTAGACGAGCAACCAAAATGTTTGATCAGACAATCAGATGATTTGGTCAATGGATCTATTGATTTACAATTGGCCCACCGTGTTTTCCATTGTATGGACATCATCGACCAATCAAGCAAATTGATTGGGCGATCACAATATTACAAAGAGAGTATGAAATAAGAAGTCAATTCAGATCTGGATGTGAACTGTCATGGTTGGACAATTAGCTAACATGATCGGGAGATCAAAGACTATGATTGGACAATCAGGAAACATTATCAGGAAATCACAATTTAGTCTGAGTTTTTCAACATTGAACCATTTTTGGGATTCTTTTAGGGGAGGGATTGGAATTAGGTTTTTCTAATCCCATGACTCTCCTATATAAAGGGGGGCACATCCCAACGGATGAGATGGATCTTTTGAGACAACTTGTAAAACAAGTTGGTCGCCAAACATCATTCTTAGAGAGGGGGAGTTTCCCTAAGAAATGCTGTTGAGATATGATAAGAAAGGGAGTTTTAAGACACCTAGAACATCAACAACCCTTGATCATCTTTGACTTGGTGGTCAAGTGGTGTACCACATTATCTCTCATATGAGTGGACAAATTATAGGTTGAGGCACACACACGAAGGCTTAAAGAAATTATTCTACAAGAAGACAACCATGTATCAACTAGGTGGCCAATCTAGATCTTCTTATCACATATCTAGACTTCTTAGTACCCATTCTAGATCTAGAGATCAAATATTTTTCTTCAAACATAAGAAATGTCTAGCTGTTGGATAGATAATGTGCAAAATGATATCACCTTTATCCCTTATTATGTCTTCCATTCACTGATGTTTTATACCTACAACAAATCCAACAATTAGGTATAAAGAAAATATATATTTTTCTATGTGGTTCTGTTGTGCCCCTTCCTAAAAACACAACAGTGTTATTAGAGTTGATGTTGTATATTTGTAATGCCAATTTGGGGATTGAACTGCAAAAAAATGTTGGAAAAATTATGTACAAGCTTGTATCCACTATAATCACCTAATATCATATATAATATGATAAATATTACATATACCTATGTGGTGCCTTGAAAAATGTTTTATTTGGTAGATGTGGATATGGCAATTAGATAATTGTGCAAGGATTTGAAATACATAATATCAATGTTTTGATTTTCATCAAACATCATGTAATATGTAGATGGATTGCATGCTATGCCTCTCTCTATTCATTCTCCATGTAAATTTTAATTATGAAATTAAAATATGATGATGTAAAAGCATCAATGGTGGACCATGGTGGAAAGGAGGAGAATATTAGAAGCCCACACATAAGAAGATGGTCCTTAAAGGGTTCTCATCAACATGAGATGATGGATCAACAATAACACAAGAGCTATCCAAATTAGGGACTTCTGATTGGCCGATCATCTTTCCTAATCAATTGACTAGAAACCTTAAATAAGGTTGATTTAGGATTGTATTTAAATGTGAATCTATAAGTTATTTTTCTACAACACTTGTTGGCTCAAGTTGTTGTGCTAATTTCCATATCTTGTTTATTGCATGTGGTGATTGTTATAGTATATAATGCATATAATAATGTAAATATAATTGTAATGGGATAATATGTATATATATAAAAATCCCTCAATATAATATCAACGTTGAAGACGCTTTCGATGTACAATACACATTTAAACCTTGTTTGCAAAAGTGTGGGTATGCCAATTGTGGTGCACCGTCTACCTCGGGAAGTGTGATAAAAAGTATGTGGGTATGCCAAAAGGGGTGCATAGTAGACTGTTTAGACCTTGGATTGGAGTTGACTAGGTGATCTTAATGGTGTTAAACACCTAGATGCATAAAGGTGGCACATGATTCATATGATTAATTATCAACACGAAGTTGTGCAACTATTGATCTAAAAATGGCCTATGATGCAATCGGTAATTGTTACCTACCATAATAAATAAGTTATGGACGTTGATGTTGGATGATCAATTAATTATTATATTTTAGATATTGTCTTAATAGAAGATTGCTCACTATAATCTTGTGAATTAATAGTGAGGGATATTTATTTGAATACAAGAATGGGAGCATAATTAACTAAAGTCCACATTAATTTTATAAATCAGATTTTGAGCTAAAATTATTTTTCAAATAAATTTATTGATCCGTGTAAAATAAATTCTATATAAATCAATAAAAAATACAACACATAATCTATTCTCACTGTAATTAGTCCTTGAGAAAGAGAAACTTAATGGGAATAAATATAACAACTAGTTTAAGACATTGATAATTATTCTCACACATGAGAGTAATCTCTATATCCTAGATGCACCAGTATTATCAAACAACTCATGATGCACCTAGAGTGGAAGGTGATGCTTACAAGAAGCATTTTGATGACTCTATGGACATCAAATTCCTAATGTTCTAATCCATGAATTGTAATCTTCAAAAGCAACATGCGAACATAGATGTTCTTGCAATGATAACACATATCTGGAATATGTATCAAGAACAAGCAAGGTAAGAGAGGCATGATTTCTCCAATGTCAATGTTAAGTGAAAAATGGCAGAAGGTCAGTGTGGCCCCATATACTCAAGTTAGTTGGACATGTGGAAAGTCTTGCAAGACTAGGGTTTCCTTTAAGTCAAGAGTTGGTCACAAATGTAATCCTGCAATCATTGCCAAATTCATACAATCAATTTGTCATGAAGTAAAACATGAATAGTTTTGATAAGCCTTGATTGAGCTGCTTGGCATGTTGAGAAGTGGTGAGGGGAAAATGAAAGACATTTCCAAACCTGTGTTGATGGTCAGAAAAAGTAAATAAACATCCAAGGTAAAAGGCAAAGCTAAGAAATGTTGTAAAGCTAGCCAAAAGTCTTTGTCACTTAAAGCATAAGGAGGATTTGCTAAGGGAGGTAATGATCAAAATTGTCACCATGCTTGTCATTGGAAGAGAAAATTCCCTATATACCTTTAGGAATTGAAGAATAAGAAGTAGGGTATAGAGATCCCACTTTAGGTATATATCTTAATGGAATAAATTTATCCTTTATAATGGGTTGGATGTTGGATGTGGATCTTACATATGCTCAAATATACAAGATTAAAAAAGAAGAAAACACTTAAACAAAGGGGATGTGGAACTACATGTTGCAGAAGGAGAAAGAGTTTCTGCCATTTCACTTGGTACATATTGTTTTTCTCTTCCAGTGGGCTTGTAATAAAGTTAGAAAATCGTTATTATGTACCTACCATAAATAGAAATATTGTTTTTGCATCTTGTTTGGACAAGAATACTTTTGAGTTTCTAATAAAGAATGGTTGTATTTCCATATCAAAAGATGAGATCTTTTATAGCAGTGCCCCTATGCTTTATGGTCTTTATTTGTTAGATCTTAATACACATTTATATAAGATTAATGTTAAGATGTTAAACCTCATAACTCAAAAAAATGTATGTTTGTCACTGTCATGTAGGGAACATACAGAGAAACACATTTATAGACTCTATAAAGATGGTTATCTATACTCTTTTGAATTGGAAACTATAGAGACATCTAAATCTTGTTTATTGGGTAAGATGAGACAAGTTTATTTCAATGGAAATAGTGAGAGAGTGAGTGACTTATTAGGACTCATACATGCTATTGTGTGTGGACCTTTTATCACAAGTGATAGAGGTGGATATCAACACTTCACCACTTTTAGTAAAAACTTCCTTAGATTTGATTATGAAATACAAATCCTTTGAAAAGTTCAAGGAATTCATGAATGAAGTACATAATCAATATAGAAAAAAATTAAAGCACTTCAATCAGACTGAGGTGGTGAATACTGATATGAATCATTTCACACACCAAAAACTAGATGGTTAACCCTAGAGTTTAACCCTTTGTTTATTTTCCAATTAAGGTGTGGCATAGAAAGGTATCAAATCCTATAGGACAACTTATTAAGATTGATCCTTTAATCCCCATTGCCTTTTGATTTTTTGTTTCTTTTTGGTATTTTTGGATGATTAAATAAGAAATTAAATTCTGATTGAGAGATTGGTTTGATTACACTAATGCAAGAAATAAAAGTGCAAAGAAACTAAAACAAGAATTGAAAAGTGCAAGGAAGGTAAAATATTATACTAAGCATGCATGAAAAGATTAAACTAAAGAAAGGTAAAATAAAGAAAAGATTTTTATCACAAAATAAAAGATTATCTAAAGACAAGTATGAAATTGCAAGAATTGAAAAGAGAGCAATGGGAAAACACGTGTTAAAAGGAACAATTGAAATCAATGACAGAAGGAATCGAGGATTAGGAGTTTTCACTGCCTTATCCAAAGTGAGAATAAGTTCTAAGATACACGACAATAAAGATAGAAGTATGTATGCAAATCATTCATAAATAAAATTCAAGAGACAAACTCCATATGAGCTCATTGGTCCTGGCACTCACGCTTCTTAGATCATCATCCTAATCGAGAAACATTCATGGTCACATCAAAATCTCTATGTAATTGGTTTAGTCATTCTAAAATCTAATTTCCAAGGTCATATCCATGGAAATTAACATACGATGAAAATGATTAATTATTTCATTAAAATCGTCAATTTTCTAAACCAAAAACCATCAGTGTACAAAGTCGCATAGAATTCGATTCGATCAACACATAGGCTAAGGGTATATTCCCCTTGTCTTGATAATGATACTACTCTCTAGCCATAGCAAGGGATGGAGAAACAAGGAGAAAAAGATAGGAAACCCTAGACCACAAATCCATAATTTCCGAAGATACCAAGGTGGTGACAATAAAATGATGCTTTCTTTATCCTCTTCTCTAAGAGAAATAACGAGAAGAGAGAATGAGAAATGAAGAAGTTCATATGTAAAATAAATAATTAATTGTTATTGCTTAAATGATTATATTATACTAAGAATGCAAGTAACAAAAGTTTAACTAGTATGCAAGTACAAAATCTTGTTTGCCTTTGTTAGACGAGTCCCCCATTCTTTTATAGGGGAAGGGGGGTTGGAACCCTGAAAGGAGAGGAGAAGGAAGTAGAAGAGAAGGACGATGTATGTCGTCGTCAAGAGAATAGTTTCATACTTCAATAGGTAATAAAGAAAATCATTGATTGCCTTCTTTCAACCCTTCAAATTCTGATACTCTACTGTAGATTCTCATTCCCAAAGTTTCATTCGAATTTATACCAGACACAAGCTTTAAAGTGCATCCAAAAATACCTTTTTCCTATATATCGTTAAATTTCCTTTCCAATGAGTACATGTGCATTAAATTATAATTTGAGGTGTGAGAGTTATGTTCATTTTGTTGCAAGGTATACATTTAAATCAGGCATTGCGGGAAACGAATAGACATGTTCGTCAGTTGGTTGGACAGTCAAATAACTACCAAAGTCACCGAAAAATATATGTTGCATCTAGGAATTGAAATTATCTTTTCAAAACATATCTAAAATCCAAATTTGGAATTTTTATGTGGGAGTTATGACTATTTTGATAGGAGGTATATCAAACTCTGTGGGAAATCTGAAAGGTCTGTTTTCTTATATTGATTTAAATATTTCAATAATACCTAAAAATTGAGAGAATTCTCATAAAAAATTAAGAAAAAAGAATAACGAGAGGATAAAAGTGTATTTAATTTTGGAATTAAACTAAAATTACCAAAAAAGTCTTAATGAATTATCCTAAATGATGCAAAATCAAATCATGAATATGCATTCATCAAAATTCCCCGAACTTGAATCTTTGTTTGTCCTCAAGTAAATTAAATTACAAATAAATTCTAATTTATACTCCTAAAATATCATCCTCACTTTTATAACATCACTGTAGTCCTCACCTACAAATTTTGGCCAAGTGACCCAATCTCCTAGAACCATGTAGCATAAAGTTCCATATTCCCTATCAAAACAATTGTCCAATCTTACTTCTAAAATGAGAATTTGTAAAAAAATAGGCTTCCTCTTAATGTTACTTTGACACTCTCAATTTCTAATTTTTTTGTAAGTTATTTGCACAAGAACATAAAGAAGGATGGGGTGTGAACAAAGAAGGAAATAATAAATTTTTTGGTCCCTCCTCGATTCGACTTAGAATTTGGATTTTGTGGAGTTGTGGCTACATTGTTCACAATTTTTTTTCTTGTGTACTTGGACATCTTTTTGATGGTACACCCCTTTGTGGGGTATGTAATTTTTATTTTCGGAAGCATGTCACCCCGAACTTGATTTTTTTTTCCGGTGGTGATTCTTTGCTTCTCTTTTTTAGAAGAAAAGTGGAAGGAAGCAAAAGATGTCTCATGCTTTAATTTCACAATTTCTTTTTTCATATTTTTTTTCCAGAGAGTGTCATTTCTCAAGTTAGAATATTCTTATAAATCACATCATATAAGTTTTATAAAAATATAATCTCTTATTTGAGAATAGGGGAAAATTATGCTTGATTCTGATTGATTCTGTATGACTTACCAACTACACCAAGAAGTAATGTTATTTAGGGGTCCTAGGTGACATAGTGGTTTCAGACATGGAAATTTGTAATAAATTTTGTAAACAGTTTTAATAAATTCAATTTGAGGTACAATGATAGATGTCTACTCATGGGCCGACTAGATAATGGACTTAATTAAAATAAAATAAAAAGGAATGACCGACTAGATAAAGG
Source organism: Alisma plantago-aquatica (assembly GCA_963693085.1). Classification (NCBI taxonomy): domain Eukaryota; kingdom Viridiplantae; phylum Streptophyta; class Magnoliopsida; order Alismatales; family Alismataceae; genus Alisma; species Alisma plantago-aquatica. Next base: position 225,289,966 of record OY856413.1, read on the forward strand.
CAATAAACTAAGACAAATACAGGCAGAACAATAAAAAGGGAAAATAAAGAAACTTAGGAAAAGATAGGAGGGTGAGATAGAATCGTAGCACCCACCTCCACCCCAGAATTAGATTTTTACTTGTCTTGAGAAAAACCCAAATCCAAAATGGAGGGTTGAAGATCACGACAGTGGCAGATAGTAAGGCGGTGGAGGAGCAGAGGAGGCATGGTTGTGTAGTGACTTGATTGATTTTTTTGGAACCACTCCATCATGTTTGCTTGTGTGTCTTGAAATGTATCCTGGATGCCTTGGCATACATCGATATACCAATGAAAAAAATTAAAATAGTGACGGTTAGGTCCCCATGGTTTGACATGTGGTGGGGAGTAGTCACATTGAATCTCATTTGCATAAGGATAATTATTATAAGGAGCATTGTTTTGACTGAATTGTAGTTGTCTGATCGTATATTATCCACTAATGTCATTGGGGGTTGGGTTTAAGGAATGATAGTTGGAGTATCCATCCATGACATTTGGTTGCACTGCTTAGGTAGTGATATGTAGTGGTTTCTCATAAGGCTTTTGGCGATTATCATACAACGGTGTCTCAAAGGGAGAGGGAGGAGTGAAAATGGGTATGGTCATAAATGGGAGAGGGGGTTGTGGGAGGGGAATTTCTTGAGTGGTGATGTTGGTTGTGCCCATAATATCAATAGTGGAAGGGGAAATGTCCATATTCATAGGGATGGCTGGGACAATTTGAATAGCAACTTGATTGTCTACTAGAGAAATTCAGGTTTCAGTCACATGTGGTGGTTCATAATTAAGGAAACATTGTTGCATCTTATTGAACTAGTCCATGAATTTGAGGAAATAGAATTCTTCCTCCTGGGTGTACTTCATGCTACCCCATAGACTTGAAAATTTATGAACTTCGTTCCCACTCATAGTGTGAGAAGTCATGCCTCGACGTTGATGAGGGCCCTGGCAGTGGCGAGGAATGGCCAGCCAAAGACGAGGGGGGAGCAAGTGTCTTCTTTTATATAAAGTACCACAAAGTCACAAGGGATATAGAAATTTCCCACCTTGACTGACATATCATTAATAATACCAAGAGGCTTGGTAATGGAAGAGTCTGCTAGTTGAATAACATCCGAGTGGGTCTAGTATCAGTGAGACCGAACCTTCTGCACATGCTTAAAGGGATGATGAATATGCTAGATCTAAGATCATCTAGCCCCAAATGGCTGGTAGAGTCACCAATAGAACACGTGATCTCAAAAGATCCTGAGCCTTTACGTTTCTTTGGCATTTTACTTTGGATGATGTTTGATGTAGTTCTAGCCAATTTTACCATTTTAGATTCTTTGGTAGTGCGCTTCTAGTTTAGAAGGGCTTTGACCAATATTTTCCATTTGGGTAGATTAGTCATAGCATCCAAAAGTGGGATGTTGACACATAACTTTCTCATAATTTTCTTGAATTTGTTGAACCTAGAGTCTAATTGACTATTCTTCAGCCGGCCGATAAAAGGTGTACATGAATTATATACATGATTCTACTCTTGTGGGGGAGGTGATATCAGTGCCTGAGGGACAACAATGACCTCTTTGTCACCCCCTTGGTCAAAATCTATGAGAGGGGAACTTCCTTCTTCTTGTGTGGTAAGGTCAGATCTGGTAGTAACAACCTTAAGCTATTCTATATGCTTAGGATTGAGTTTAGGTTGGTTGGAAAATGTGTTGGTAGGAGGTTTTTGTTGAGCAAAAAGATGGGTAAATTGAGCATCAGTAGACTTCTAATGTGTTATTATGATTTTCTCTAAGGCAACTATCTTAACATCAGTTGAAGGAGTGGGGACATTCTATTGTGGTTGAGGTGGAGGTTGATGAAGGTTTTGATATTGTTGTCACTGGTAAGGTCCACGGTTTTGGAAATTTCCCCTATAATTTCGTTGATTCCTAGAATTCCATTGATTATTATAATTGTTGGGGAATCCAGGTGCGTGATGAGTGCTGGCTTGAGGATGAGGTGGTCTTTGTTGGGAGGGAAGTTGAGAGGAGTTTTTAGCTCTTGAAGGGTTTCCATATTGAAATCTGGGATGATTTCTATCTTGGTTAGGAGGGTAGTAAGCTTGACCCAAAATACTATGGATGGAGTTTAAGTCTTCCACTGGCTGACCAATTATTGGATGCATAGGAGTGTTGTAGATATATTGACAATGAAGGGTAGGATGATCATACCCTTGGCATATCCCACATAGAGATTCAACATCCCTAACCTGTTGAGGTTGCCTCTCGCAGGCATTGAAGGAAGATTCTAGGCAATCATATTTCAAAGAAATCAACTTTATGGCTTCAACAATTATTTGAATGTTAGGATTTACCTCGGGATTGGCTACCTTGAGGACCCCACCGGTTCCTTACCTTGCTTAATTTTTAGAGGCATGTTTTACAACCTCGCAAGTGCTACTCAATATATGGAATAGGAAGTTTCCTCCAGACGAGGATTCAAGAAATTTCTTTGTGTTGTCATCAACACCATGGTAGAATATGTGAATGAGTTGAGATTGGGAGATGTCATGATGGGGGCATCGACATAGGAGTTTCTTAAATCTTTCCCAAGCTTCTCCTAAATTTTCTCTAGGGACCATTGAAAAAAGAAGGATTTGTCCCCTGATCTCATAGGTAAGGGAAGGAGGGAAGTATTTTTCTAAAATTTTTATTTGAAGTGCTTCCCAAGTGGTGACAAGATTTTCATTCTCCATGGCATTATACCAACTATTGGCTGGCCCTGAGAGAGTATTTGAAAAGCGTAAGTCAAATGACATATTCAGAGACGCATGGGATCTTGGTTAAGGAACTAAGGTCGGTGAATCGTTGAAGGTGATCTTGACAACTCTCACCCTTGTTCCCATAAAATGGGCTGACTTGGTGCATGGTGATCCATTGAGTGCAAATCTCAAATTGGGGGACAATAATTGCGGGTGACACAACTGGTTGTTGTGCATATCTAGTTTGTGTAGTGAAAAAAGCTTTTAATTATTTTTGTCTCTCGGCCTCCCTCTGAGCAGTTTCTATAGCCTCTTGCTCAATGATATAGGCTGCATGAAAATTGGCTTCTTGGGCAACACGTTCATTCTTTATAAGTTCTCTTTGAGTGGCAAGTGCCTGCTCAATCCTATCGACAACTTCCTCTTCATCCATCCTAATTTGGGTTTTTCTATTCAAATGATGGAAGCTTCTTTCTAGCTCAGGCAAAAAAAACTGGCAGTGTGAAATAGCGTTCGACAGGCATTGCATGAACAATTATACATATAATAAGCAGATAGAGAAAAAGTGTACTGCTGAAATGGAAACTTAGTAGAAAGAAGAGTTATCACTTCCAGAATTTTTCTCAGAAGGCATAAAAAAAGTTTTGTCAAAAATTTTTTGGGGTTCAAGAAATCAATCCACTATCCTCGGCAACAACACCATTTTCATACGAGTTGTTTCACGCACCAAAAACTAGGTGATTAATCCTAGACTTTAACCTTTTGTTTACTTTCTAATTAAGGCATAACATAGAAAGGTATGGAATCTCATAGGACAACTTATTAAGATTGATCCTTCAATCCCTATTGATTTTTGACTTTTTATTTCTTTTTGGTATTTTTGGGTGATTGAACAAGAAATTAAATTGTGATTGAAGATTGGTTTGATTGCACTAATACAGGAAATAAAAGTTCAAAGAAACTAAAGAAAGAATTCAAAAGTGAAAGGAAGGTAAAAGATTATACTAAGAATGAATGAAAAAATTAAACTAAAGAAAGGTAAAGGAAATAAAAATTGCTATTACAAAATAAAAGATTATCTAAAGACAAGTATGAAATCACAAGAATTGATTAGAGAGCAAGGGGAAAATAAGCGTTAAAAGGAATGATTGAAATCAATGAAAGAAGGCATCGCGGCTTAGGGTTTTCACCACTTTAGCCAAAGTGAAAATAAGATCTAAGATACACAAAAATAAAGATAGAAGTAGGTATGTGAATCATTTGTAAATAAAACACAAAGAGACAAACTCCACATGAGCCCATTGGTCCTAGAGCTCACACTTCTTAGTTCATCATCCTAATAGAGAAATATCTACGATCACATAAAAATCCCTATGTAATTGGTTTATTCATTCTAAACTCCAATTTCTAAGGTCATATCCATCAGAGTTAACATACGATGAAAATGATTAATTACTTCATTAAAACCGTCGATTTTCTAAACCAAAAACCATCCATGTAGAAATCATATAGAATTCGATCCGACCAACACATAGCTAAGGTGCTATTCCCCTTGTCTCGATAAGGAGACTACTTGCTACTGACAAAAAAAAGGAGACTACTTGCTAGCCATAACAAGGAATGGAGAAATAAGGAGAAAAAGATAGGAAGCCATAGACCACAAATCTGAAATCTTCGAAGAGACCAAGGTGGTAACAATAAAACAACTTACTTTCTTTATCCACCAATCCAAGAGAAAGAATGAGAAGAGGGAGCGAGAGAGAAAGAAATAAATAAGTCCAGATATAGAAGAACGAACTAATTTTTATTGCTTAAATGAAAGGATTACACTAAGAATGCAAGTAACAAAACTTTAACTAGTATGCAAGAACAAAATCTTAGATGCCTTTATTAGAGGAATCCCCCCTCAATGTATAGGGGAAGGAGGGACAGAAACCCTAAAAGGAAAGGACAAAGAAGTGGAAGAGGAGGATGATGTATGTCTTGGTCAAGAGAATAATTTCTTTCTTTAATAGGAAATAATGAAAATCATTTATTGTCTTCTTTTGACCCTTGAAATTCTAACTCTCTATCTACAATTATCATTTTTGAAGTTTCATATGAATTTTTGCCGGGTGCACCCAAAAATACTTTTTCCCTATAGACCTTTGAATTTCCTTTTCAATGAGTACTTGTGTATTAAATTCCGCCTTGGGATGTGAGAGTTATGCCCATTTTATTGTAATGTATACATTTAAATTAGGCACAATGCGAAAACAAACAGGCATGTTCACCGGTTGGTTGTACAGTCAAATAACTACAAAAGTCACCAAAAAATATTATGTTTCGTGTAGGAATTGAAATTACTTTCCACAACATATCAAAAATCTAAATTTGGAATTTGTATGTGGGAGTTATCACTATTTTGGTAGGAGGTATATCAAACTCTACGGGAAATCTGAAAGGTCTCTTATCTTCATCTTTTCATATTTTGTTTTAAATACTTCAATAATTTCTAAAAACTGAGAGAAATCTCATAAAAATTCATAAAAAGAATATCTAGAGGATGAAAGTGCAATTTATTTCCAAATTAAACTAAAATTACCAAAATAATCTTAATTAGTTATCCTAAATGATGCAAAAATAAATGATGACTATGCATTCATCAAATACTTAGGCCAATATTTTGAGGTCCTTCTGAGGGATTGTGGTATTATATTAGAATGAAGTCCACCTGGAACACACCAGCATAATATCATAAAGAAGGATTCAAGTCTTGTTGGACATGGTAAAATCAATGATGAGTTTAGCATAGTCTTCCAATTTTCTTTTAGGGCCATGCTCTTGAAACCCCCACATTTACACTTAATCTAGTACCTTCTATATCCATCAAAAAGACATCATATGAGATATGAAATGGGAAATGTTCAAATATATCTTTTGTGCAAATTTGGGGGCATGAAGCTTATGTCAAGAAGTAGTTCTGTGAAAATCTTAGACCCTAGTCGGTTAAATTTTTGTCAGATATGTTGGTTATATGCCTTGAGAGGCATCAAGTGATGATTTTAAAAGGGGTATTTTGTTATTGATTGATTTTTAATAAAAGGAAACTCTACTTATTATGTTTGTAGTATTGAGATATTGAATAACTTTTAAATGTGGTAAGATTATTAACTGAATTACATATGGTTTAGGTTAAGGACCTAAATTTTAGATCATATGTATACAAGAGTATGCATTCTTGTAATGTTCCTAGTTAGTTGTTATTGTGGATAGCATAGGACAACAATAATACACAAGACTAGCATATATGGTGAATGTTGAGTATGCATGTTTAGTCATGATATTAGATATCATCTCAGATGCATGGGTACTTGTTAGAGAACAAGTTGTTAGGACCGACCCACCTTGAAATTGGCACATGGAAGTCATGTTATGACATATTAGAGTCATATCTCAATATGAAAGCGTTGATAGTGATCCTTACACCCGAAATCACTATGGAAAAACATATTATTCTATGTAATTTGACACTAGCTCGATGTGCTCTGAAGTACAATTTTCCAAAAAGATGGTGATATGGTACAAATATGACACATGGGGTATGCTGTGAGTGATTAGATGGAATTTGTCCAACCATTGAGTGATATCCTTATTCACTTAATAAGTGAGTCTATGAAATGAATGACCACGCTCATGTGAGCCAATATATGATATTAAGCTCACATTTTCTCAAATAATCTGCTCTACTTCAAGGAATATAGTTTGAATTTTAAGAGGATGACATTCCATGCCTCGAGTTCATCTAAATATTTGTGACAAAGGGATAATAAATTCATGGTAATATTGGTCACTTTACAGGTTGTAGTTGCTCTCCAACTCATTCTTATTACTTGGGTGGAAATGATGTATAGATAGAACCCAACCTTTGCATGTATTGTCTTAGAAGTAATTAGGAAACTACTAGGCCACACAATTAAGGACATATAGGGGAAATTTATGTTTGCAATCAAACATATGATTATAATGGTTTTGGATAATAAACATGTTGATTTACGCTATGTTTTGGTGAATAGAATGTCTGATCGAATAATCACATTGATTGGGTCAATAGATCAATTGATTGTTAATTTTTTGAGTGAGATTTCCACTAGATACATGTGATCAATCGATCGTGCCAACTAATCGGGCAATCAGAATGTAATAGGGAAAATCTAGAATTCAAAGCAAGTCAGATATAGATTTGGACTTTCATAATTAGTAGATAAGGAGCTTTGATTGGTTGATTCTAGAAATTCAGTCAATGTTTTCCACATTAAACTATTTTTAAGATTTCTATTAGGAAGGAAATTTAAATTAGGTTTTCCCAAGCCCATGAATCTCCTATATAAAAGGGACACGTCCCAAAGGGTTATACAACTCTTTTGAGACAACTTGTGAAATAATTGGTTGTCAAACTTTTCTCTTGTGGAGAGGAAGTAACCCTAGGGACTGTTACCCAAGATAGGTTAAGAAAGGAGTTCTAGGATGCCTAACACATATATTGACACCCCATTTTTTCTCACTCACTAGAAAATCAAGCTTTAATGTTAAATCTCTAGATAATAATGGAGTTCATTTCATCTTTCCACATTTTCCACATTTTCACCCTTTACCATATTTTCCCAGATTTTCTCATATTTTTTTGTCTCTTTTATCAACCCTTTTTCACCCACTTTTACCCATTTTGGGGTTTTCTCAAAGAAAATATATTGTACCGACTTAGGTGCAATTTTTTCATTATTTCCACCTTTTATAATACTTCCTTTATAAATTGCCTATTTGAATTACAATGAATTAAGTATTTTCTTTCCCCACGAAATTCAATTGCCTTTATCCACGCAAAATACAAATCTTTTGGATAATAATTTCAGCATAATCTTGAATTCATTCCTTTTCCATCTCTTTCATTATTTTATTCAACTCCTATTCAAAATCTACCTTTTCCATGATTTTCTCTAGAATGTTACTGAAATCTCCATAACTTGAGAAAATCGACTTTATCCAGCCCGCAACATGGGTTGATCAGAGCAATCCACTGGTGATACGTGGTGAATTGCCTCAATTTGTGGGACATGCCTTCAAAGCATCGACACGAACTGCCGCCTGTCCAGAATCTTCTAGTTGGAAATCTTGAATCATACAACTACAAATTGATCCCCAAAGACACCGTATTATAGGCCCCTCTCGTCTCTCCTAAAGTTTGGGAAACGACTACATCTCCTTTTAATTTTTTGCTTGTGATCAGAAGATCCTTCCTCTAACACCAACTTCTCTTGCTAATGTCAGTAGGATATAGAACAATAACTACTTCTTTTTTATATATCCATACCAATAACTGTTGTTTTCTCTAATCTATTCATAATAATCATCTGCACACCCTCAAAGATCTTATCTTTCTCTATGAAATCTCTCTCTCTTGCCTCTCTCTCTTTCTACGCCTTGTTCATAACTACCAATGATGGATCTCTGTCGTGGAAGGTTCCAAGGAAATTGGAACCACAACATACCTAAAAACTAGGATCTTTAGGGTTATGAAGTGAAAGTCATGACCATCTCCATCTTCAAAGGTCCGCCAACATAAAAATTACTTTTTATCATTTTTATTGCCATTTTTCGTAAAAATAACCTTGATCACCGTTGTATTGTATCCAAAATGATTAAAAAGGTTGGAATATTGTTATCAGGTGAGATGGGGTACTGACACCTTCCCAGCTCATAACATGATCATTAAATCCAATTTCGAAATTAATGCATTCCTTTCTTATCCTCCCTTGGGTGGAGGCAAAACCAAGTTTTTATGATTTAAATGCCAACTTTATTTTATCCTTGTTTTACATATAAAACTGGGTGGCGACTCTGAGCTTTTACTAATTTATCATTTTGTTCTTGCTTCTTGATTCATTCCAAGACTGAAGGATGCATTTGATTTTTTAGGCCAGGTAAGATAGATTGGCAACTCTTCTAGTGAGCAATCAGAAAACCCAAGTTGTTTTTTCCTTTTTGACATCTCATGTTTTTCCAATTGATCAAAGTTTCTATTATTCCATTCATTTTCTTCCAATCCTTATATTTTTCACCAAATCTAGATCTTTTTCGATTTTTTTACTACAGATCAGAGCAATTCATCGATTAAAAGAAGATTTTCAAAAAAGAAATTTCAATTTTTTTCTTTAGCATACATAAACACTGGTAGAATACTCAATTTTGCTAACAAAAAGCAGTATGATAACTGTCATATTTTTTTATCAAACACCATTACTAGGGTTAGCCTCTGCTTCTCTTCCAAGTTGACCTCTACTTTTTTGGGGGTTAATCTTCGCTTCCCTCCCTTTTTTCTTTTTCTTTCTTGTTTCTTTTTTATTTACTTTTTAAAATAAAATATAATAATAAAAAAGAGAAAAGAATGAGAGTGGTCTTCAGGATAAGAAAGATCTTCTTTTTCTTAATATATGCATGAATCTTTTTTAATGTTCCTATCATTTATCTTTCATACTTTATTATTATGGGATCATATTAGAAGATATTAAGATATTTCACTTGGACAATACACACCTACAAACCCATGTGTCATGAAATGAGTACCAACATTCATGTTGGATCCCTAGAAGGGGGTGGGGATGCTAGTAAAGGTACCAACAGAGTGTTAAGCTAGACGTTTAAAGGCCTTGAAAACACCCCCTCTACTAGCACCCATTAGTGATTATGAACGTCGTAGTCACAAATTGTACGGGGAGTAGTACCCGTATGCGAGGAAATTGGGTTTCCCCCATGATGAGCGCCATGACACCATTGATAATATAAGGACCAACCCCTCCTACGCAACTCATACTTGGATGTAGGTGTAATATCACATCTAAACTCATGGCCTAAAAAGGGAGACTTTGTTTTCTACATATGTATATTGTGGTTGCTTGTTTACAATTTTCATGATTGTTATATGCTTTAATAATTCTAAGATTGTTGAAAGGTTTATTCTTTAAGATTGTAATCATCACACATGGATTTTTGCCATTTTCTAACATCCTCACATTTAAAACAATCTTATCAAAACAACAATCTCAAGTCAACAATATTATGATCTCACATGATCTCAAACAATATCAAAACAACAATCTCCAATTATCTAAAATGATTTCCAACAATCTCAATCATCAAAAATCTTTGATCCATATCTTTTCAAACTTGAAAATCTTTCAATAATCTCCAATTAATCTAAGGCAATCTCTCAACCAAACAATCTTCATTCAATAATCTTGATTGAACAACTTCTAGAAAAAGAACCTTTTTTCCTTTCAAAAAGAAAAGAATAATGTTTTGAAAAATCAACTATCTTTTTAAAACAAAAAAGAAATCTCTTCTAAAAAATTTCTTTCCAAATAAAAATATTTCAAAACATAATAAAAGTAAAGTATTTTCAAAAGAAAAAAATCTTCCATAAATAAATCACTCCAAAAGGAAAAATCTTAAAAAAACATCTTTACAATTTTTTTTCTAAAAAATGGGCAACCTTTTCCAGAAATGAATGGCTTTTTCAAGAAAAATCTTTTCACAAAAGAACGATCTTTTCAAAAGAAATCTTTTTCAAAAATGATATAAAAAGTAAAATATTTTTAAAAAAGAGAATTATCTTTCCCAAAATGAAGAATTTTTTCAAAAAAAAAATCTTTAAAAAAAATAAAAAACAATATAAAATCTTTTCAAGAAAATCAACAAAAGTTAAACCTTCTTTCAAAAATGAACAAAGTTGAAAAATACTTTCAAAACTCAACAAAGTTGAACCATCTTTAGAAAAAAGGTGGAAATTGTTCTCAAACCTCAAATAAAGGAAAGATTTTTTTAAAACTTGGATAACCTATCCAAAAATCTTTTGACTGGATCTATGCTAAAATGCTGCTCAATTATGGTCTCTTCTCATGAGCCACCACTCATACCTGAAACCTTGACATCCACTGAAAAGGATGTCAAAATGCTATTCAAGTTATCTGAATGCTCTTTAATCTTTATCTACAATCATGCATGGGACAAAGAGCCATCCTTTTTGGGAAGGTTCTCTAGAATACCTTACCTTTGGAGAACTAAGTTTCCAAATCTTCATCCTTATGTTGAAAGGCTGTCTGATTTTACCTAGAAGCTATGTGCTCTCACAATAAAATAGCATCTAGCTTTGAATCATTTGTTTGGACCTTGATCTACTAATGCCCATGTTTACTCAACAACATACTTCCTTAAAGGGCCTCTAACTTAGCTTGATCCTTTCAAAACAAAGATCACAATTACATGCAAAGACTACTCAATCCTCAAATATCAAATATAACTGCCAAATCTTGATTAAAATATTGACTCATGCCTCAAGCATGCTATCTCTATTGATCCAATGGATTTTCTAGCTTGACTGAGATATCACCTAGTAGCACATGGTATGCCTATCTTTGCCTACCCTAACAGCGGTCCCGGACCATGACCTAAAAATGGGTCATCAGTGCACCTTCTTCACTTTCACATCTTTTGACGATCCAGACTAGGACCTAAAATTGGGACATCACCCTGGATCTCATGGTCACATCCATACGGCCCCAGACCATGAAATTTGGACCATCACCATGCCTTCATGCTCATATCTAAATGGTCTTGGAAGATGAATTAAAACTCGATCAACATACTCCCCATTTCCTTATGAGTATCTCCCATAAAATCTCCCATGAGGTGAGAGGAATCTCACACACCCATACCTAACCACAATATCTGGCCTTGAATGGGCCACCTTGTCCCTAAATATACTCTTTTCCTTGTGAGAGTTTCTCTTGTAAAATCACCTTTGAAGAGAAAAAAACCTCACACATCAATCCCCAACCACAATCTCTGGCCCTAAGTGGGTCACCTTGTCCATGGGTACCATCCTAAATTCACCGCTATACAACCAAAAACCATGATCCTCATGCTTTATCATGATGCTACTAGACATATATCTAGACAAGCCTAAAAAAATCCTTCCATATCACTAAATCTAGGAGCATGTTCCTCTCTTCATATCATTGGATCTGACAATCTGCACTGATACAAGAAAATTCCTTTTCCATGCAAAGGGTGAACTGCCATATTTTGATGTAATATTTGTCCCTTCGCCATTCAAAGGGCATGTTACCTTTGTCTATCACAATTTTTGAAACCCACTTCTGCACAAGGTACAATTTTTTTTGAGTCCTAGTAAGAATTTTGGGAATACAAAAAACATGAATGCCATATGTTGAATTCTCTTGCCTAACACAAGGGGCAATTTCTTTATGACCATGTTTCTTCTCTTTTACAATCCTTTCTACACAACGCACAAATTCCTCAAAGGTAACATGAGCCTAACAACCAATCATTTTATCCTCATCATAGTGTAGGACATCATAAAAGCCTTAGGCAGCAGAGTGCTTCCTGACAGTCTTGGAAAGAGCTTCTTGATATGGCGAGCACTATGAACAATCCAATAGTGATGAGGTGAAGAAGTCACTAGTTGAAGACTTTTATGATTGACTGAAGGCTTTGGTCATAGGATCCATCCGACAATCATGGTGTCTTGATGAATCATAGGACACAGAGGCAGTTGAGTCCAATGACAAGAAGACAATCCAAGCTAAATTGACTTAGCCAAATCCACAAATGGATGTGTTCCCTTTTGTAGGCCATGCAAAACTATCATCACCCTATAGGGTGAACAACAACATCAACCCTGATGATTCCCACTAAGAGTATACCAATGCAAGAATGTTACATCTGAGCATTAGCATCAGGAGACATCTATGACGCACAATCTGTAAGGACCCTGACTCAAGTTTTGGGCTAACCCTCTTTGCTTTGCTTATGAAAGGTTCTTAGAACCTTAATCTAATCTCTTAAGATGTTTTGATATAATGTGACAAGCTCATGTTTCCAGTTTGGTCCCGTTTGAATGTTGTTTGAATAATGTTTTCTTGTTTTGGACCAAAGTGAAATTTACCCAAAGTAAGGGGTTATATTGCAATATGTCACATGTAGAGAATACTTTTAATTCTCTAGCATCATTAGAAAGATAATTATTCTGTGGGGTGCCTTGTGGAGGACCTATGTTCCAAGTTTGAGCTTGGTTGGTTGATGCTTGTGCTTTGTGTGCTAGTTTTGGTGTAAATTGCAAATTACCCAAAGTGGAGGGTCAATATGCAATTTATCAGCTCTAGAGTCTTCTTGCTTCTGTTTGACATCACTCAGGATGAGGATGGAGGTTGGGGCACCTTATTTGGATGATAGTTGAGGAGTAACATCTCTTTATGACCTTTATAACATATATGTGTCACATATGCTACCTTGTCCTTTAGTGTATCGGCTAGGGCTTGAAGGTGTGTCAACCAAAAGGGTGTATCAGCCATGACAATTTTGTTGGTATGTGTGCCCTGAGAGCCAATCATGGGATGATTGGTGGGATACATTAAGATTGATTTGATAAACAGAAAAGGCGAGCTTCCAATTCTTTCTGGTTCAGTCATATGAGATAGTGATAGAACAGATTGAATGTCTAGAGAATGACAATACTCAATGACGTATGCCTTCAGGTTCATGACCTGAATGATGAGATCATACGGATGCTAAGTGTTTGTACGTTCTTGTTATGTCCCTAGTCGGATGTCATTGTGGAAGGTAGATAGACAGCAGTGACACACAAGACTAGATTGTGGTGTTGGTTGATGACAGAATCTCATTAGTCATGATATAGAGATATCAAACCAAACACATAGGTACTTGTTAGAGAACAAGGTACCGGACAGACCCATCGTGAGTTTGACACATGGAACCATGAGATGGTAGTCATAGTCAGTACTCACAGTGATGGTGGTGAGTGTGATTCTTAGACCTGAAATCACTGTACTCAACACATGTCGTTGGGCACACTTTGACATCATCAAACGTAGTCCTGAAACATGGGTTGTTATAAAGGTGATGATTGGGTGGCTTTGACACATGGGGCTTTTGAGGGATGAGTGATAGATATGGGATTTGTCCCTCCTGAGGGAGTTTGATATCCATGGCCACTTGATGAGTAGGATTGAGAAAGGCGTGCACGCATGTGTGAATCAATATATGATACTGATGTCATACATATCTCTTCCAGTCTACTCTGAGATCAAGGAAGTGAATGAACGTTGACAGGATGACTGTTCCATGCCTCGAGTTCATTCGGGATATCAGTGACAAAGGAATTATACATTCATTGTAACACCATTCACGGATTGTAGGATGAAAGTTGTTCTCCAACTTTCTACTTTCACTTGGGTAGCACTGATGTGTGACTAGGCACCGCTCTTTGCTTGTGAAGTCATAAGTGTTATGGACTTTCACTGCCAACGTGAAATGGACCTGCAGGGTCACACACATAGGATTTTACCTGGAAGAGGAGTTTTGTCCACAAAGCAATGTTTAGATTGATTACTAAAGGAGTTTAGTAGTTCAATTAAACACTCAATCAGTCGATGACTCAATATCGTATGGTTCAAGGTGTTGGACGCATTGATTGGAGTATCAGATTGATTGAAATCGCAATTGACTGATTTTGCCCAACCTGTGCTCCCAACCGATCGGTTCATGTGATGAACCGGTCGGCTGAGGTGCTGAACCGGTCGGCTGGAGTGTCCAGGCCGATCGGCTCATGCCCAGGTTGAAATGACCGGTTCAAGGGTTGAACCGATCGGCTCAACTGGTGCAACCGACCAGTTGGGAAAAGTCATGTCGGCAAGAATTTTCCTTTGGTTTCAAATTGCCCAATTCGATTGGGAATAATATTGGTATTCGATACCAATTGGGAAAGAAACAAGGAAAGTCTTTTTGAGCCGGATTAGGACCATGAACCGATCGGTTCAGGGCACCAACTGATCGGTTGGAGTGCCCCAAACGATCGGCTCAGGTCCAACCGATCGGCTCAATGGCCGAACCGATCGGTTCAGTTGTGAACCGATCATTTCAAGTTGCGAACCGGTTGCTTTTTGTGGAAAATTCTCGAACCCTTCTACTCCTGCTTTAGTCCCGCATTGCCTGGGATGGAGAACCCTATCCCATGACTCTCCTATATATATAGGGGTATTGGGGGCTTCTCAAAGTATAGCTCAGTGCAACCAGTTGCTCTGCAAGTTGTCGTTCTCTCTGGTTTTGGTAACCGTGAGAGAGCCCGAGCAAGTGCTTCCCGCAAAAGGGAGGTGCAGCAAGGGAAGGACAACTGCAGTTGCAACAGGAGGCAGGAGAGCGTGTTGGCGACTAGTACGTCAACAGGAGGGTGCGACTCCTTCCACTTCCTTGTGAGACAAGGAGAGTGGAGTTCTAGGTGGTCCGTGTGGACTACTACAGAGGCGGGAGGACACTGCCGCTTAGGAGGACAACTGTCATTCGACAGTCCGGTTCGAGTAGGAGTTGTCAGTCCCGGTGCGACCAGGAGCTGCACAGACACCGTCGAAGTCCGGAGTTGAAGACCGCGCATTGCGCGAGGTATTGTCGCCGAGCAAGCCTCGGGACAAGGTATGATTCCGCAAACCATCCTTTCCTATTATATAGACGTTGACGCGTTTCCTCGGTATGGGTTGGGGGAGAAAATTTTTTGTTTCCGCTGCCTTCTCTGTCTCCCCTAAAACCCTACAAATTTCCCAACTGCACGATACACATTCTAGAGTGTATCACCAGGGCGTGCATGAGCTGCTAGGGTGACAACAAGTGGAGTTATGTGCAAGAGCTAGTGGCACCTTGGTTTATGTGGTTATGACACCTGTCGCTTGCTACCTCTCTCTTCCTTGGTGTATATAACTCCCTTCCTCCTTGACCAAGTGATCCTTTTCATTCACCTTCCTCCCCCTTCCTATTGGGACGAGCATGGGAGCTTAAGGAAGACTCCCATGGAGCTTAGGAGGGAGAGGTCCTTGGCCATAGAGACTCCTTGCTCAAGACCCGACCTTGGTGAGTCATGCTTCTTTGCTAGCTTTTCCTTGTGCTTTCTTCTTCATCTTCTTCTCCTCCTCTCAGCCATGGATGGGACCTTGATGAGAGTAGGCAAGGTCGGGGTTATCTCCCCCTCTTTTCTTCTTCTTGATCTATACATAACCAAGGTATCTTCTTCTTCTTCTTTTGTTTCTTGAGGTGATGATGATGGAGCCGAAGACAAGCTTAGAGCTTCGGATGGATGGTTTCCATGGAGAGGAACATGGGTTTTCTGCTTGGATCAGGAAGTTTTATGTATTTCATGAATATCCTCTTAAGGCGGGTTACATAACTCTTAACCATCTCTATTATGTTCACTCTTCATATGTGCATATATTGGTTCTTGTACTTAAATCGATACCTTTCTTCATGATAGTTATATATGTGGAACTTGGGATCTGATCTAATGGGAATGCTACATTTTCTTACTGCCTTATTCTTGTATATCTTGTGCATAATGGTATTGGGTGATTTGAGGTTGAAGATGAACCACCTGATAGGGTTCTTTCCTGATATAGTGGTTGCACGATATAGTGCTTTGCCCGTTAGGTCTTGCTTTGGCCGATGGCACATGAGTAATATCCCTTGGACTTGAGAGTGTATTCTAGCCTGAATATATATATATATATATATATATATATATATATATATATATATATATATTAGTTTGAGATTATTGTGGTATTGAATTTGACAAGATATTATTCGCATCACAGGCAATAATAGAACAACAAAATGAAAATATGATCATATCGTTTATCTCATTATAAAGTAAATTGACGTTGGCTTTGATACCACTATTGGAAAATATGGCTATAGAATAGGAAGAATAATTTGAAATTTTATCTACCATATTCCCCCTAATCGGTAGATCGCATCAATAATTATAATCCAGGAAGGATGGTTTTGGTGATATACCTGGTCTTGGAGCAAGTCTAGTGACAATCCTCATCATCGTAGATGCACAACTCTAAATCTTGGTTGCACTAGAACTCATCTGACTGCTGCTCCTCCTGGTCAGTGCCACACACTGTAGCCATGAGCGTCGTCTTCTTTAGCAGTTCCTCTTATCATGGACTACTGGTTGACGTTGTCCTTCGAGAGAAAATAAATGGCTTCTTGCCTCTATGATAGTCCACACGGACCTCCTAGAACTCCTATCATCCTGCTAGGATGATCAGGAAAGGATCCATCCCTCTCCTTTAGTGTACTAGTCATTGACTTGCTCTCCCACAATAACGATATGAATTACTCTTTCCCTTGATGTTCCCTAGTCAAGTAGAACTTGCTCGAATTGTCGTGGTTACTGCAACCAGAGAGGACAATGTTTATCAGAGCAACTATTTCTCAATTGTCTGTGTTGTGTTCTGGGAAGCCCCAATACCCCCTCAATTTATAGGTGGTGTTTGGGTCTAGGTTCCCAGTGTATGTTGGAGTGGAAGGGGCCAGAAGAACTTGAATTTTCACAACAATTTTGGAAATATCACAACCTATGATAGCCTAGACGGTCGTCTGGCATTCCAGACAGTCATTTGGTATAGCCTGGATGGTCGTTTGGCTGTTTCCCAATTGTACACAAATTTGGAAAATCAATTCCCATCAATGTTAGACATTGATTTTCCTATGCAACAAGTATTGCTCAAGAAAAATGAATAGACACACATCTAAAACCTTCTCCGACCGATTTGGACCATCTCTCCCCATGCAAGATGACCATCTTGGTCACCCAGACAGTCGTCTGGTGACCCGATTCGAGCCATTTTGGTTGGTTCGGTTCACTCCTTAGACAAATTCAATACAAAATAGGCCTGACACCTAGATGCCCATCTCAACGCTTGAGACAACTATTTGTCACTTTTAGATGGCCGTCTCAACACTTGAAATGGGCATTTGGCAATGTTGTCAGCCTATTTGTTAAGTGAATCAAATACCTAAACACTTTAATACTTTATTCAAATGTCATTCAAGATATGAACTCCTCTTCTAGGTCAAGACCTATGTGTGTGACCCTATAGGTCCCATATTACATTTGCAGTGAATGTCCATAACAACTTATGACATCACAAGTAAAGAGTGGTGCCTAGTTGCACATCATTGCTACCAAAGTAAATGGAAAAGTTGGGGAACAACTTCAACCTACAATCAATGTATGGTGTTGCAATGTTTGTATTGTTCCTTTGTCACTAATATCCAGATTGAACTTAAGGCATGGAGTAGTCACCCTCATTATTGTTCAATATTGTTTCTTAAACCAGAGAAGATTGTCTGAGATATATGTAAGATCAATATCATATATTGACTCACATGTGCATGACCATGCTTTTCTCAGTCTCGCTAATCAACAGGCCTAGGACATCACACCCCCATAGGAGGGACAAATCAAATATCTATCACTCACAGTCAATTCCCATGTGTCAAAGCCACCCAATCATCACCGTCATAACAACCCATGTTTTAGGTTTGTTTTTGATGATGTCAAAGTGTACCCAATGATATGTGTTGAGTGGAGCAATTTCAAGTCTAAGATCCACAACCACCACCATCACTGTGAGAGCTGAATTTGACTTCAATGATGATGGATTCCATGTTAAGTCTCATGGTGAATATGTTCGACACACTATGCTCTAACATGTTTTTGTGTTCTTGGTTTGATATAGTCATATCATGACTCACGAGATTGCATCATCAACCAACCCACACTCTGATCTTATGTGTTATTGTTGTCGATTAACCTACCACAATAACAACTGATAATGGACATAATGAGAATATGAATATGTAATCTTAACATCCGTACAATCTCATTTCGACAAGTCTAAAACTCTAAGATATACATCATTGAGTAATATTGTTCTCTAGACATTTACAACGTTACATCATTATCTCATAACTGAATTAAGCATAATAAATTGGAAGCTTGACTTTATTTGTTATTCAAATCAATTACAAGTTATGCCATTATAATAATCACATGATTGTCTCTTTGGCATACATACCAACATGAGTTTGAGAACATGAGGACCTACTGCATCTCCTTCTGCCATGTTAGATTTGAATAATGCCTTGGAAACAACATATCTCTCTTGTCTTTCCTGATCTTGGAACATGTTCTTGAGATGTGTGACCATCTCAATCAAATCCATGTTCTCATGCTACCTCTACAACTCATAGTTCATGGAGCATAGCATCAGACACTTGACATCCATGACATCTTCAATATGCTTTTTGTAAGCATCCTTGTTAGACTTTGGCAAATTTTGAGGTGGTTCATCTAGTTCTGGCATTTCTAGGACATAGAGGTTTCACTCCTGTGTAAGAACCATTATCACCGTTCTGAACCAACCATGGAAGTTGTTCCCAATTAAATTTTCCTTCTCAAGGACCAATCGTAGAGAAAAGTGATTGTTGTTGATTTCCATTTGATTTTACAAAATAATTTGTAATTTTTTCAAACAATCATTTTGATTTGATTAAATTTTGGGAAATAATAATTAGGTCTTTAATTAATTATTGTTATCATTATTTTGTTCATACTGATAACCCTCGAGTATCAATTCAGAAAATTGTAGCGAACAATTTTCTAATGAGCCAAGATCCAAATTTTGTCAAATCATGAGTCGGCTTTTGCCGACCGCCCACAAATTGAATATTTAGGTAGGCCATCATGCCAATTGCATCACACAAATCTTGGATAGATGATATGTGCAACACCTTACCATGATCATCTACATGCCTCTGGGCTTCTTGGGCTCTCCAAGTCACCAGTTAAGCCTGACCCAATAGCCAATATGATAGATATGCACCATGCTTTGTGCAAATCTACATATCTACCATTATACTTCTACGAGATAGACAACGGAGGATGCTTTGTGCAAATCTATGCTTGGTCGATCACGTTTTTCATGTATATTGCTATTGGAAAATTCTAAGACTTAGTATGTTTGATTTAGGGGTTTATATATATATATATCATATATATACATATATTATATCCAATTGCCATATATATAGTACGTATCATATACATGCTATATCCCACAACGTAAACATGCAATATAAACAAAAATTGATGGTTATGGCAATGTATACTTGTCATTTCTTAGAGCCACAAGGAATTACTACAACCTAGGTCAATCATCACATTACATGTATGAACCTGTTGTTGGTTTAGACATGTGCTTGCCAATCTTGGTATATTGGTTCAACTCTTGAACCGGTCGTCTTGCCTCTTGGCCACTTGGTTGGTCTTCTTGTCCAATCGATGTTTGGACCCCTTTTAAACGGTCATCTGGCCTCCTGTCCAGTTGATGTCTAGACTCCGTTCAGACGGTCGGTTGGGCTAACTAGGCGGTTGTCTAATTCCATCATCCTATCATCCACAGTCTTCCTAACATTTGGCTCATCTCACGAACTAGTCATCTCAACTGACGATGAACATATTCATCATTGTTGCAAGAAAAGAAACTATCCTATTGCTACTTTATTACATTGAACAATAGAAACATGGAGTTACACTCAAGGGGAGAAAAGGTAGGAAAGCATTAACTTTACATTAGGAAGAGGGAGATAGAGGCTTGTTTCACACACTAAGATAAATAAGAACCAAACCATCCAACCACAAACAAATAAGGGTATTGGCCATAACCACACTACACATCCACCATCAAAACCTCTTTTATGGCGACACATGTAAATTGCATATATATCATTATATATATACATATATATACATATATATATATATATATCTACATATATATATATATATATATATATATATATATATATATATATATATATATATATACATACATACATATACACACACACACACACACACACACATATATATATATATATATATATATATATATATATACATACATATACACACACATACACACACACACACACACACACACACACACACACACACACACACACACACACACACACACACACACACACACACACACACACACACATATATATATATATATATATATATATATATATATATATATATATATATATATATATATATATATATAGTTTGGGATTATGTGGGCTTTGATCTAATACACATATGAGAGAAGTTTAAATATTCACATCATATACAATAAATAAATGATAAAACCAAAAATCCGATCATATTGATTATCCTAAAAGATAGTAAATTGACATGGCTCTGATACCACTGTTGGGTAATACGAGCACAGAGTATAGCAGCAGAAACAAATTTTTTTATCTATCCATATTCCCATAACAACAAGACCATGTAAACTATTATGAAATAGGAAGGATGGTCTTAGCAAGTTATACCCAGTCTTGGAGCAAGTCCAATGGCAAAACTCGCTTCTTTTCAACTACTAACAAGTTACTATTGGATGGTGGCTATGCAACTCCTGGTTTTACCATGAATAGTTGTCTGCACATCCTCTATAGCGACTCTGGTGGTCTCGCTACAGACTACAGGTTGACTTTGATCTTCAAGCAATAGAAAAAGGACTCCTGCCTCTAGAATAGTCCAGACGGATCAACTAGAACTCCTATAATTCACTAAGAATAGACAAGGAGTTGTCCCTCCCATTGGTGTACTCGTCACCAACCTGCTCTTCCCCAACAACAACTTCTCAGTTGTTCTCTCTCATTGCCTATCCCTCCCAGATGGATAGGACTTGTCTGGGCTCTCTTGGTTAGAAAAACCAGAGAGGACAATAATTGTTAGAGGAATTAATTCTCATTTTTAATGTTTTATTTGTGCTCTGGGAAGCCCCCAATACCCCTCCTTTTATAGGCGAGGTTAGGATTGGGGTCCCCAGTCTGTATGGGATTACATCGGAGTGGAAGGGATTAGAAGATCTTAAAATTTTATTATGACAAGCTGAACGATCGTCTGGCACACCTAGATGGCCGTGTGGGGTGCGAGATGGTTGTCTCGCACTGCCAAATGGCCATTTGGTAGTTTTCCAATTGTACATAAATTTGGCAATTTTGATTTCCAATTAATATCTCATATTAATTTACTTGCACTCCAAGTATGCACAATCAAAACTATTCAGGAAACATATGGAACCTTCGTTCAGCCCAACCGAACCATCTCACCCAGGCGAGGCACCCGTCTCATTCACCCAGATGCCAGTCTGGTGAGTCAAGATGAGTCTGTCATTCAATCACATTGAATTGGTCGGTTTAAGGGCATAACTAAGCCAGTTTGAACTCTAATCACCCTGACAACCCAAATGGCTATCATTAGACTTGAGATTCCTATCTGGCTGCCCAAATGGCTATCTCACTTAGTGAGATGGTCATTTGGTAGACGAGTCAGCCAATCAGTTGATCTATTGCTTGAATTGAATGCCTAAACACTTTAGTAATCAATACAATTGTCATTTAAGATCAAACTCCTCTTCTAGATGAGTTCCTATGTGTGTGACCCTATAGGTCCCATATCACACTAGAAGTGAATGTCCATAACTAGATTATGACATCACAAGTAAGGAGCGGTGCCTAGTCGCATCAATGCTACCCAAGTGAATAGAAAGTTTGAGAACATCTTCAACCTACAATCTGTGTATGGTGTCGCAATGATTGTATAATTCCTTTGTCTCTGATATCTGGAATGAACTCAAGGCATGGTCTCATCATCCTATCAATGTTCAATCCATATTTCTTGAACCAAGAGCAGACTGTCTGAGATAATGTGACCTCAATATCATATATTGATTCACATGTGCATGTGCATGCGTTTCTCAGTCTTTCTCATCAAGTGGCCATGATATCATACTCCAGTAGGAGGGACAAATCTCTAATCTATAACTCATTCTCTATCCCCATGTGTCAAAGTCATCCAATAATCACCTTTATAACAACCCATGTTTTAGGACTACATTTGATGATGTCAAAGTGTACATGTGACACGTGTAGTGATTTTAGGTCTAAGAATAACAATCACCACCTTCACTATGAGAGCTGACTATGACTTACCATATGATGGTTTCCCTATGTCACTCTCAAGGTGGGTCTATCTGATACACTATTCACTAATATGTATCAATGTTCGTGGTTTATTATATCCATATCATGACTAATAAGATTTAATCATCAACCAACTCACACTTTGCTCTTATGTGTTATTGTTGTCTATCAACCTTCCACAATAACAACCGATCAGGGACATAATGAGAATATGTACTCTTAACATCCATATGATCTCATCCACAAGGATAGTAAATTCAATATATACTTCATTGAGTAATATTATTCTCTAGACATTCATAGTGTTTCCTCATTATCTCATAACTGAGTGAAACAAAATGAATTGGAAGCTTGCCTTTATATGTCTTAATCAAATCCTTATATGGTAGATGCCATGTCAATCCTCACATGATTGGATCTATGGGCATGTTATACCAATAGTTTGATGACATCCTCCTAGCATAGCCATAAAAGCTTCCATGCCTCTATGTAGTCCACATGGACCACTGGGAATTTCATGACATGCTTCTTGAGCTGGTGAGAAGGAACAACTCTTTTGTTTATCAACGTTCTAGCATAAACATTCTTCTCCCTTCATAACTCTCCCTTTCATTGTAAGATTTCTTAGGCTCTCACATTACCACAACTGTGAGAAGTGAAGTGTGCTGAGAGCCTTGGCCACACCCTCCTTATATAGGAGAGGATGGGCTAGGGTTTCCAAAAACTTTGGGAGATGAAACGACACATTTTCTTGACTAGATGACGAGTACGCATAGCCAGTTGGTCAATTGTCTTGTGGTAAACCATACAATAACACTGGCTTTTAATGTGACATTAATGGTAGATAGTAGGCCTATGATTAAGCATTTGACCCAGTCCAACCGGTTGTTTTGAATTTATTTTTGACCCAGTTCAACTAGTCTGTTTGAATCACTCAGTTGATTGGAATTTCTGGTTGGTTGACCGATGATTCTTGTCATCTATTGGGAGTCACAATCCAATCAGTCGATTGAACCCTCTAGTTGATCAATTGGGTTCCCATATACCATCCCAAAATTTTTGTAACCAACTAGTCGAATGGGCATTCTAGTCGATCGACTGGCCTTCCAGTCAGTTGATTTGACATCCAAGTCGGCCGACTGGACATTCAAGTTGGTCGATTGAAAACTAGTACTATTCAGATGGATTACCTAGTAAATCTTGTCCATCGCTTAACTACTTTTCTGAGTGCATCCTATGTGTGTGAGCCTATAGGAAAGAAGATATGTTGGCAGTTGAGTCCATAGTTGTATTTAGGAATTCACAAGCAATGAGTGCTATCTAGAAACACATTATTGCTACCCAAGTAATTAGATAAGTTGGAGGATGATTTCAACCTAAAATTAACACTAGTGTTACAATGATCGTACAGTTCCTTTGTCTCAAATATCCAGACTGAACATAAGGCATGGAATTGTCATCCTCTTAATATTTAATCTATGTTTCTTTAACTAGAGTAGACTACTGAGGTGCATATGGGCTCACATATCACATATTGACTCACATGAGCATGACCACACACATCAGTCTCACTTATTAAGTAGATAGGATATCACTCCAATAGGAGGTACAAACCCCATCTACACCACTATTAACAATCCCCATGTGTCACAATGCACCCAAGCACCACCTGCATAGAAACCCTTATTCAAGGTCACATTGGAAAGTGTTAAAGTCCATCAGAAGTGATGTGATCATTGTAGTGACTTCAGACCTAAGAACCACAATCACCACTATCACATTTGAGAGATGATTATGACCACCATCCATTGGTTCCATTATCATTCTCAAGGTGAGTTTGTCTGGTGTACATGTTCTCCAACAAGTACCTATGTGTTTGAATTGCTATCAAATATTATGACTAATGAGTTTCAATCATCAATAAACACACATACTAGTCTTATGTTTCATTTTTTTCTATATATCTTCCATAATAATATCCAGCCAGGGACATAAAAAGCATGCAAATTGTGACGCCCCACCACACCAAAAGAGATTACTCAAAACAAAACACGCGATCAACTACTCATTCATCCACATAACTAGAAACTAGGCTTAACTTACTACATTTATATTTGTTCTATGGGGATCCCATTTTTTCTCAAATTCGTTCAAACTAATTTAAACATTACAATCATGTTCAGAGATACTTCATAAGGGTCCAAAAAGTTACATAACATCACATACCATATCAGGTATTTACATATCTACCCAGTGGACTCAGCCACAACCTCTGTACAAAAGAGATATGTTCCACTTATACATGCTATATACAAACATAGACATACTGCCAAAACCATGTTTCAATATACATATCATCTATAAAACATCCCCTTCTAGGACTTGAGAGTACATGGATGCTTCTAGGACTCTACAACTACTATCCAACCTTCTTTTTCTGCTACTCTTCTTCACCACATGATCCTAACAATGTCACCGACGACCACCTAAAAAGATGTGGTGACCCAGGAGGTGATACCAACGTCCCAACAAGAGTAATAACTCTTAGTGACAGTTATTGATTATAACAGATAAGTTATTAAACTAGTTAAGAAGATTTAGAAGTTTAAGAATATTAAACACACAAAGTCAGTTTAGTAGATAGATATATCAACAATAATGACTAGAAAAAATATGGAGGAATAGGTAAGACTATCACCTATTGAACAATTAATTTCTCTTACCACAATATATAACTACTAAGCAGTATAAGAAACAAGGTGAGGGTTAACGTCCAATGTGAGTTATGTTTACTCCTAAGCACATATACTACATGGCTATATTATGTATTTTATTAAGCCCCGAGGAGTTTGAGGTATACCACTCAGACTCCAACTGACCACTTCTAAGTGGAAATAAGTGCCATACAAGATCTATGAGAGTTGAACTTCTAAGATGTCATCCTCCATCGGTCAGTACGAGTCAACATTAGTGACAGATAAGTCTAGCTACAAAACAACCTAATATGTCCTTGTTATTTAGGTCACAACACTAATAACCAAAGTAAAAAAACACTCTATCATCTGAGGTACAACCATAGTTGTCCTCAATCACATGTCATATAGTGAATCATAATCATTTGAGATACAACCTCAACTACTCTGTTGCTGAGGTATGTATATGCCATCCTCAAAAACATGCATATACTCAGCAATATACGATTCTAAACTTCTTTTAAAGGAGAACTCATTTCACCATCCAACAAATCTTGAAACTGGAATGGATCTATGGCACATGGCACTACATGATTAAGGTTCACTTAATTAGTTAATAACAATTGAGTATATTTTAACTGCAACAATCAAGTTACATACAATCCCTAAAAGAGTTCAACAAAAATTAATAATGGGTATATTGGAACTTTGAAAAATTAAACGTCTGAGATATAATGTTTATCACATCCTCAAATGGTACTAATTCCTTGCAATACATGAGTCCATACTCTTTATTATACCATCATAGAATACAAGTCCTTGCCACATCATAAAGAGGATAACACCTCAATTAGGGCACAAATCCATGTCCAATGGTCATTAAGACCATCACATCATTCCTTATAAGAACATCATTATCTTTCCATTCCTCATCAATTCCCAACACACCATAACCATACATGAGCCACATAAGTTGATACAACATTAATTAAGAGCTATTATGTTCATATGATAGCAAATTAAGGTAACAATAACATAGAGAGAGTATAGTCGATCATCATGCTAGTTACACAAGATGCTATGTATTATCATCACTTACATGTATTAGGGTTGGGTTCAACAAGGCAAGTGAATTAGGTTTTCAAAACAACAATTAAAGGTAAATAGTAGTTCTTAGCATCTTCATCAATCATGAAAGAAATTAGGTCAAACATCACCGTTGACCATATAGCCAATATTTTTGTTAATCACAAGGATTGGAAAACATAGCGATCATATATGTTAGAGACACATTAGCAACCGCTAGGGTTAGGTGCCTTAGAGACCAGATTCAAGATCATAGCGACCAACATGAACCAAAAACTTCATTGACCACTAGGGTCAGAGGTCCTTGACAACTGCTAGGATTGGAGATCCTTAGAAACCACCTAGGTCAAAGATCCTCAATGACCGCTAGAGTTAGGGTTATCAATGACCATCAAGAGAATCAAAACTTGGAAACTGACTTTGAATTCAGAACTTGGTGACCATCAAGTTCAAAACCATCATTGACCACTAATAGTCAAGGACATCAATGACCGCTATGGTTGGTAGATCACTAGGGTTACCAAACATAGCGACCACCCAAGATCAGAAATTCTTGGTGACCACTCATGGTGTCAACATCTTAGTGATCAATCAAGGAAATCAAAAAAATTGGTGACCCACATATCATCTAGGTTTGATCGACTACATAAGGGAAATCTTAGTGACCATCATGAGTTCAAAACTTTGGCAATCACCTAGAGTCCAAAACTATAAGGACCATGACCCACATTTTGGGCTAACCCTATTTGTTATACTTAAGTGAGTTTATTAGCTCCTTGTTCTAATAATCTAAGATGTAATTAGGGCATGTTGGAGGTTTGTGCTCCTTGTTTGATCCAGTTTGGTTGATTTTTGTGTCTTGTGGTGAGGTTTTGGTACAAACTTGCAATTTACCCATAGTAGGGGTTGATGTGCAAGTTTGCCACCTCTAGAGTGTTTTTTCTCTCTCTTGGAATCATCTAGAGAAGAGAGAAATTGTTGGGTACCTTATTTTGTCCTTGGTTGGGTGGTGACATCCTTCTTGATGTTTTGGGCACATATTGAGGTGTGCTTTTCTCTTTAGAGTGTTGTCTCGGGCTTGAGAGCCTTGAAGAGGCCTTGTATCAGTTTGTGGTTGCCTTAATGAGGCTTGGTATCAATTGAGGGTGTCTCGAGGGACATCCTATCAGTTTGTGGAACCTTGAGGACCACCATATCAGCTTTGACCTAGGGTTTAATCCCTATCAGCTTGTGAAGGGGGTATATGGGTGTGTCAACCTTGATTTTCCATGGTGACCTAGTTGGTGAGACATAGGTTCTATCACCTTTTTGCATGGTGTGGCATGTGTCCCTTCTTCTTGGATAAGTGTCTTATTGGGTGCTAAGGTGGTGACTGGTTTCCCTTGTTCTCTCTCTCATGGGCCATGTATATATACCCCTTCCTTCTTGTGCAAGTGAACCCTTCTAGCAATCCTTGCTTGCTCTCCTTGGTGGCCGACCTTGAGCTTGAAGAACCATCACCCTTGGAGCTTAGTGGGTGAGCTAGAAGCTTGTGGTGCTCTCTTTCATCTTCTTCCTTGGTAAGCCATTATTTTCTAGCTTTCCTTCTCTTCTTCTTTCTCCTTCTCGGCCATGGACCTTGGTACCATATTTTCTTCTCTTTTGCTCTTCCTTAACCTCAATTTTATCTTCTTTCTTAGAGGAGTGGTGAAGATCAAGCTAGAAGGATCTTCTTGTACCTTGAGATTGGGAAGCTTGGATCTTGACCTTGGAGCTTAAAAGCTTGGTGGTTGTTCTTAAGGCGAGTTATATAACTCTAACCCTACTTTGTTATTATCACCTTTGTACTTTTTATGTTTGTAGTTGCTCTTAGATTGACTTTTCTTGCATGCTAATAGCTTTTATTGGTAGCTTTCTGTTCTATTTTTGAGAATAGAACTATATTAAGTTGCTGCCATGAAACGTTCCTTTCTTTTCCTTGGTAGTATCGTCATCTTGAGGTAGAAGATGACTAAACTGATATGAGTTACTCCTTGCATACTGATATGCTTGCAACCTGACATGCCTTGTCTAGACCAATATGCTTCTTATGATGTGGCTTGTCATGATCTTGGATGGATAGTGAAGAAGAGTATTGAGTCTCCATGCTTCTAGTTGAGTGAGGAAGCCGACATGGGTAACCCTAATCCTATAACCTATATAAATCGATACTCCTTAGTCGAAACGTCTTGTTTAGAGGTGTGATGCACCTACCTTGAGGTTCAAATGATACCCCCAACCCTAATGGATGATATCCTATAGAAATCTATGTGACCGATACACAAGGGGGTACATAGGTTGATACCTGAGGGAGTGGGTAGGCTGACACCCTAGTTGAGTGGGTGAGACCGATACCCTAATGGATAGTGAGACTGATACCTTAAGAGATGGAAAAACTGATACACCTTCTTCATGCACCTCTTGCCGATATCCTTGGTTGTGCCTTCTCATAGAGGTGTAGTGCCCGATACAAGTGATGGTGAACTAATATCTTTTGTGATAAACCGATACTCATCTTTGAGTTGGTAGGCCGATACCCCACCTAGTTGGTTGCCCAATATCTAGGGTTAACTGATAAACTATCTTAGTGTGGTTCCTGATACACTACTTTAGTGTTGTGGCCGATACCCTAACCCTAACTGATACCCTTATGTTGTGTAGTGATGCATCTTGTTGATGCTAGGGTTTCATGGTGATAATGTGAGATCATATGGAGAGGTGTACATATGATGTGAAGGTTATGTTTCAAAACCACATAACATGTTGTTTAACAATAATGAGAAACATGCTTCTATGTTTTATAACACATCTCATAATGATGAAGGAAGTGATGATAAAAAGATGGTTGATGGTCCAACCTCTTATAAACCCTAATCGGGTAAAGTGAAACCCTAATTGTTATAATGTAAAGTGTATGATGTGAATGTATGGCATGAGTTCTATGAGATGATGATGCTTGGCCTTCTTGTTATTAGTTTCTAACCATGCATGTGTTACTGATTGATGTATATAGCTAGGTATGAGCTATGGTGGCTACGATGTGATGTACATGTGGTCCTTGTAATAGACATTGGTCCTTGTGATGGACATTGGTCCTTGTGATAGACATTGGTCCTTGTGATGGAAATTGGTCCTTGCGATGGACATTGGTCCTTGTGATGGACATATGGTCCTTGAGATGGACATATAAGTGATAACATGCAAAAAGTGATGATGTGATTCAATATGTCCTGGTGATGGGTCATACCTTGATTTTTTAGATCTTGTTTAGAATTTGTATGTTGTAACTTGATTAATGCTTATAGAGGTTTAAATTGATCTAACTAATCAAGTGAAATCAAATAGTGTAGTTGCCCTGTGCCATAGATCCATTCAGTGCCAGCATTTGCTGAATGGTGAAATGAGTTTAAATCGGGATGCATATTGTTGAATATGAGGGGTGCAAGTTGGAATACCACTTTGTATCCTAAAAGGAAATGTATCATAGGATTGACTATAAGTCATACCTAGAATTATGTCACAGGATTGATTGTAAGTCATACCTATAATTGTATCACAAGATTGACAGTAAGTCATACCTGGAAGAGCACTACTATAGGTTGTAGCTCAATTTTACTAGCGTCGTGACCTGTACCAAGGTGGGCTAAATATGCACAGTTGGACTAAAATGTACCTGGAAGCAGATGACTCATGATCTTACTATATGTTTACTCATGCTGACTGAGGAAGGTGAGGTCGTGGATTTCGACTCTTCCATTAGACCTTGTATGTCACTGACTTTGACTATATACACATGAAGTGGTCGGTTGGATTTTAATGGTATGATTCAAATCCTCAGGGCATAATGAATACATAATCAGTCGTGTAGTATAATCGTATAGGATCAAATATGAAACATTCGTTGATGCCTTGCTTGATCTTTATACAATGTTGTTGATAGAAAGCATACATGTTCTTCATATTCCTTTTTATTTAATAAGATGTTTCATAATTCATCAGTAATTGTTCTTTCTGTTATTTCTACTGCTGCTCAGTTTATCTTATGTGTGGTAATAATAGAGTTGGTGAAGAGTTATATCTCTCGCTGGGACTGTATGTCTCACCCTGTTGGTTTACAACCTTTTTAGGTGACGAGCACGAGGTAGAGATCTTGTAGAGGAGGTTGAGTAGCAGCCAGAGGAGCATTAGCTAATAAAGTTGGAAGTGTTGCTGGTTGTCTTTTGTTGGTAGAGTTCTAGAGTCATCCCTGTACATTCTTCTCTTTGGGGAACATTTTGTAGATGTTGTGAGAATGTGTTCTCTTTATGTGCTTGTTGTATATCAGACGTGATGGAATTATGTATACACTTTATAGAATAATCCCTTCATTAAAGGTTGATAGTATGCCTTGTGGATGCTTTGAGGCATGAAAGTACTCACGTGTAAATTCTCTTGCTATATGGCAGTTTTACACAAAAATGTTTTAATTTTTAGTGATTTCTACTAATAAGTATGTTAATTTCTCTTCCGCGGTTTCATTTTGAGTAATCTCATTTCATCATGGTGGCGCCACCAAATGGTTGATATTAGAGCTTTATGTTCGCTGAGTCTACAAGTACCTAGCATTAGGGTTGTGTCTATTCTAGTGTCCTCCAGTCTATCTTATGGTCACTTATGCTTATGCAGAAGAAGAAGAAAAGCTTAAAGATGCCTAGAGAACACAAATAACATGCTGCCAAGAGTAGTGTTGCTGCACTAGGTGGTGGTGCAAAGAACCAGACACATGAAGATCAGGTGCCTGAAGTCCCCTAGTTTGACCCTATCATGATAGAAAACCCTACCTTTAAATCGCTTTTTGGGAATTTTATGGCAACAATGACTCACATGGAGGACAAGATGCCTGTATCTCAGCCTATGGAACCTATTTCCCATGTTGAATCTTTGGGTACTGGGAAGACTTTTGATCGACTTCGACGTGTTGGGAAGGTTGAGTATGCTGGAGCAGCTGACTCGGCAGATGTGGATCTATGACTGACTGAGCTGGAGAAGGCTTTTAAGATCCAGAGTATCCCTAAAGAGGATAAGGTGAAGCATGCGGTGTACCTCCTGAGAGGGAGTGTTGGCCATTGGTGGGCCATAGAGGAGGAGAAGAGACTTGGTGTGGTGGTTGGTTGGGAGAGTTCTGATGAGAGTTTGTTAGTTAGTACTTCCCACGAACATATCTAGATGAGAATATCAGTCAGTTTGATAGGATTCAATAGGGGTCCATGATGATCAATGAGTATGAGGTGAGGTTTATGGAATTATTGAGGTTCTATCCTCACATGGCTGCAATGAAAGATGAGAGGATTCGTCATTTTGAGAAGGGGTTGAATGCTGAATTGTCTACCCCATCTATTGCTTTGGAGAACCGAGAGAGATTTTATACATTTTTCGAGTCCGTTTGAAGGATAGAACGATCAGTGTAGGATAAGTGAGAGGTAAGTACCAAGAAATGGTCTCCACAGTTTCAAGGGCAGTCGTCAGGTGACTTCAAGAAGCTAAGGTATTCTATACTACCAACATCGTAGAGGTTTGGTTTTTTGACACAGTGGTCATCGAGCAAGGGAATAGGTTGTAGTTTTCCTCCCTTAGGAGCCGAGAGTGTTGTTTCAACATCAATGACATGACCATCTAGGACAAAGTATGGGAACTGGGTATGCCACAAGTGTGGGAAGATGGGCCATTTGAGGCGAGAATGTCCAATGAGAGGTGATGAAGTGACCCAACAACTGAAGCTGAGCTAGCAAGGCTCATAGAGATAGTAGAGCAATAGCAACATAGGAGGATGAGGATGTGGCCAAGCATCCCAATCTGGATTGTCTGCTTAGGGAAGCAGAGGACGAGGGTGACAACAGACAATGCCTAGATTCTATGCCATGAGTCAGCCAGAGGCGGTGATTAACCCGCAAGTGGTGACAAGTCAGATGGAGTTATTTCATTCTGGTTTGTCTTCTTCTTGCTTTATATATATTTTGTTTGACCCAGGTGCTACACACTCTTTTATTGCATGGGAAGTGCTTAGTAGTTGTTCTTTTCCTGTTAGTCTTAGGAAGAATAACTTGCTGCTAGAAACCCTGTTGGTCAGTTCTGTAGTGTTGCAAGATGTGTGTCTTTCCTGTGTTCTCTCTTTCTCGGGACACATCATCTAAGTGGATCTTATACCACTTGACATGCATGGATACAATGTGATCCTTGGAATGGATACCCTATAGAAGTATATAGTAGTCTTGGATTGTAGTTCCAAGCAAGCGACATTCTTGGATGCTAGTGAGATGTGGATCTTCCAAGGATATAGGAAGATTCTCCCAACATGTCTTATTTCAGCTATGGTGGCAAGGAAGCTTATGAGACAAGGTTTTGAGGTGTTTTTGGCACACGTGGTGGATACATAGGTGAGGGGTCTTAGTATCTAGGAAGTGCTAGTGGCTAGGGAGTTTGAGGATGTGTTCCTTGAATAGTTTCCAAGTGTTCCCCACCTCGTGAGATTAATTTTGAGATCAGTCTAGTTCCTGGTATGCAACCCGTAGCTCAAATACCATATAGGATGGAACCTATAGAGATGGCAGAGTTGAAGATACCATTTTAAGAACTACTTGACAAAGGTTTCATCAGGCTGAGTATGTCAGCATGGGGTGCATCAATGTTGTTTGTGAAGAAAAAAGATGGGTCTATGTGGTAGTGCATAGACTATAGACAGTTGAATCAGGTCACGATAAAGAATAAGTATCCCTTGCCGATGATAGATGATTTGTTTGATCAATTGTGTGGTGATACAGTGTTCTTGAAGATAGATCTACGTTCAAGACACCATCATTTGAGGATAAGGAGGATGACATACCTAAGTCATCTTTTATGATGAGGTATGGTCACTACGAGTTTGTGGTTATGCCGTTTGGGCTATCTAATGCACCAACAACGTTCATGGATTTGATGACATCTTAGTATATAGTCGGGACAGTCAACAACATGAACAACATCTGCGTCAGGCATTGACAATGTTGTGACAACACCAACTCTATGCTAAGTTTAGCAAGTGTGTGTTCTAGTTGAGGAAGGTAGCTTTCTGGGGGCATGTTATATCTACATAAGGAGTATGAGTTGACCCTAAGAAGGTGGAGTCTTTGACAGAATGGGAGCAGCCGAAGACATCGACAGAAGTGCACAGTTTCCTAGGTTTGGCAGGCTACTATAGGAGATTCATTAAGAACTTTAGTGCTATCACCTTACCCCTAACTAAGTTGACAAGGAAGTATGTGCCATTTGTTTGGGATGATAAATGTCAATGAGCCTTTCAGACGTTGAAGGAGAAGCTAACAAGTGCACTAATTTTGGTTTTGCCTGAGCAAGGAAAAGGATACATCATCTTTTGTGATGCATCCAGGCATGGTTTGGGGTGTGTGATGATGCAGGATAAGCAAGTGGTTTCTTTTGCTTCTTGACAACTTAAGAAACATGAGGAGAATTATCCAATCCATGACTTGGAGTTAGCCATAGTAGTACATGCTTTGAAGACTTAGAGGCACTGCCTGTATGGGGACAAGTGTCAGATCTTCACAGATCATAAGAACCTGAAGTATTTCTTTTCACAGTAGGAGATGAATATGAGGCAGTGCCGTTGGATGGAATTGATCAAAAATTACGATTGCATGATTGATTATCATCCAGGAAAGGAAAACGTCATGGCAGACTCCTTGAGTAGGAAATCTTCATATGTGAATAGAGGACACTTGAGTTCTTTGATGTGTCACAAGTGAGACATGTTGGTCTCCTTGCATCAGATGAATGTTAAGTTGGAAGTCTCTTTGTTATCCAGTTTGTTGGCACAATTACAAGTGAATCCTATGCTGAGACAATAGATCAAGGAAGCCCAAAAAACAGATACTATGACACAACAAATTAGATCAGAATTCGGCAGCAAGAAACGTGATGGTTTTCATGAGACGAAAGATGGGATAGTGTGATATCATCACATGATAGTAGTTCCCAATGCCAATGATTTGAGGAAGATGGTACTGGAAGAAGCTCATACATCTAAGTATGCTATGCACCCATGTAGTACCAAGATGTACCACAACCTGAAGGATATGTATTGGTTGCCAGGATTGAAAAAAT
Source organism: Alisma plantago-aquatica (assembly GCA_963693085.1). Lineage (NCBI taxonomy): Eukaryota > Viridiplantae > Streptophyta > Magnoliopsida > Alismatales > Alismataceae > Alisma > Alisma plantago-aquatica. Next base: position 225,324,627 of record OY856413.1, read on the forward strand.
ATGTAGTTGAGTTCGTTGCATGATGTGTTGTGTTTCAACAAGTCAAAGCTGAGCATCGAAAGCCTGTAGGGATGTTGCATCTATTGCCTATGTAATGACCCTGACCTGGGTTATGAGGTAACCTTATTTGTTTTGGATAAGTAAGTTGATTAGAACTTTAATATAATCCTCTAAAGTGGTTTTCTATCAGGTAACAAACTTATGTTTCAAATTTGGTCATGTTTGAATAATGTTTGAGCAATGTTCTCATGTTTTGAACCAAAATGCAATTTAACCAAGATAAGGGGTTATAGTGCAATATGTCATATGTTGAACATGGGTCATGTGTTTTAGCATCATTATAGAGATAATTATGCAAGGTGGTGGCTTGTGGAAAGCCTAAATTCCAAATTTAAACTTGTTTGAATAATGCTAGTAACTTGTGTACCAATTTTGGTGCAAGTTGTAATTCACCCAAAGTATAGGGTTGATATGAAAATTACCACATGTAGAGTGTCCCTACTCCATCCTAGTATATTTTAGAGGAGAGAGAAAGAAGGAGGCACCATGTTTGAATCATATTTGAGTATGATATTCTTGGTAATGAAAAGACCAAGAAAGGGTTGAATGTGAAACCCTAATTTGAGCTTGTATCGGGTTGTAGAGTCCATATGGGAGTGCTTATCAGCCAAGGAGCTATAGAGGGGATCCCCTATCGGTTTGTGGACTCTTGTCCTTGTCCATGATGGGAAAAGCACCTCAAGGAGGTGATCCATGTCGAGTTAGAAGCTACTTGCAAAAGTTGTATCCGTTTGCTTAATTTATGAGATAAAGATGAGATATCTTATCAAAAAAGATAACTCATGGCTGAAATATTATATATAGATTATCCTCTAGTGTTTTGCATGTCAAGATAAATATGAGTTCATGCAGGGACTGGTGTCAACCATGCATGGACACTTGAACCTAATATCTTAAAATGGTGACACCTCATATACACACTCTTTCATGAACCTCAAGTATATATACCCTTCCTTTCACCCATAAGTGGAATTGTTCAAAATCTATCACCCCCTTGCTCTTAGATATCATGCATAGAGTCTAGATATCGTGAAAGGGTGAAGGAGTATCATGCATAGAGCTTTGGTATCACCCATAGCAAAGTGATATCGCCCATTGCAAAGTGATATCAGCCATAAGTGAGGGATATCGACCACAAGTGGTTAGGTATCGTGCATAGGGTTTAGGAGCTCAAGTATTGGACCTTTCATAAGCTCTCCTTCAACCTTGGGAATGTGTATCTTTGGATCTTGGAGCTTTAAAGTTTCTCTTGAGGTGAGTTATATAACTTGGATTCAATTATGTTATTATTTATCATGAATCTTGCCTTACTTAAATGATTTACTTTCAAATAGAATTTTCTTTCATAACTGATGAATCCATGAGCTCTAGTAGTAACTTAGGACTGTTTTCCATGAACTAGAACAAGTACAATGAAGGTCTAGAGCTTGAAGATGATGGTATCACCTTATAAAGTGATATTGGGTTCAAGCACATATGCAAGCACCTCTAACTCGATATGGTGATGCACCTACACCACTAAAATAATATGGATATGAGTTTATACTTCCTTACACGTTATGGTAATGTAGTATACACCTCTTGGATGATATGAGGTCAATAACACACCTATTTTATTGATATGGTGTGAAGCACACATACACCTCATACCCGATATGGTAAACACACATACACCTCTAAAGTAATATGGAAGCAAGCATACACCTCAAACCTGAGATGGTAAGCACACCTACACCTCAAGGGTGATATGGTAAGTACACATACACCTCATACCTGATATGGTAAGAACACATACACCTCATACACACATACACCTCTAAAGTGATGTGGGTAGCAAGCACACACCTCATACCCGATATGGTGGAAGCACCTCAAAACCCATATGAAGGAAAGCACCTTAGATGCAATGTACTTGATGGAGTAACACATGAAGTGTCTTATATAAAGTCATACATTAAGAGTTATGGAGTCTAATGAATATTGATTAAGTAGGCTAATGTACCTTGAAGGAAAGGTTGAGACAACTTAATAAAGTTTGAAGTAATCAATATCTTAGTGAGGATGGGAGAGAAACTTATACTTGTTTAATACTCATGTCATGAGTATACATTGATACTCCTAATATGTGTGGAGATTGAATTAGGGTTTGATTCTTTATGAATGTACTTGAAAACCCTAGATGGTTTTATAAGTGAAACTTTAACCCTAATGAAGGGTAATGATAAGAGTTGAAATTATAATTGGTTAATAAAGGGGAAACCTTAACCATTTTCAAACCATGCTGGTAGCATGAGATAATGGGCATAGTTAAGTATGAGCTATTATGTTGCATATAATACAACTTTATAGGCATTGTGAGCCATGTGGTTAGTTGTTGCCTAGTGAGAGGTAACAAGATGTTAAAAGGCCTTGTGATCCATGTGATTAGTTGTTGCCTAGTGAGAGGTGATAAGATGGTTAATGGGCCTTGTGAGCCATATGATGAGTTGTTTCCTAGTGAGAGGTGACAAGATGTTTAATGGACCTTGTGAGCCATGTGATTAGTTGTTGCCTAGTGAGAGGTCACAAGATGTTTAATGGGCCTTGTGAGCCACGTGGTTAGTTGTTGTGTAGTGAGAGGTAACATGATATTTAATTGGCCTTGTGAGCCATGAGAATAGTTGTTTCCTAGTGAGAGGTAAAAAGATGTTTATAAAAGTCTCATGTAAGAAATTATAATTTTCAAAATAAACTAGGAAATGGAAACTTAATAACATAATAATAATAAATGGATACAATAATAATAATGAAATCTTGATCATACATGCTTTTTGTTTATAGCCAAATAAGGGCTATAGTGTTTTGAATATGCTTAAAGGAGACAAGAGGAATACTTGTATTATATAAAGGATGTGAATAAGTATGATGGCTTGGCCAAGGTATAATTCCTAGTAAAGGTGATGCAGTATTCAATGATGAGTTGCTTATGATTGGCATAGTCCAATACCTGGAATAGATGCACAAGATTGGCATAGTCCAATACCTGGAATAGATGTACATGATTGGCATAGTCCAATACCTAAAATGATGCACATGATTGGCATAGTCCAATACCTTGAATAGATGCATAGGATTGGCATAGTCCAATGCCTGGAATAGATGCACATGATTGGTAATAACCCAATACCTGGTTGTTAACACAAGGTTGGTAATAACCCAACACCTGGCTATTATCACAGAGTTGGTAATAACCTAACACCTGGCTGTTATCACAGGGTTGGTAGTAACCCAACACATGACTGTTATCATAGGATTGGGATAACCCAATACCTGGCTGTTAATCACATGTTTGGTAATAACCCAACATCTGGTTGTTATCACAGGGTTGGTAATAACCCAACACCTGGTTGTTATCATAGGGTTGGTAGTAACCCAACACTTGGCTATTATCACAGGATTGAGATAACCCAATACATGGTTGTTAATCACAGGATTGGTAATAACCTAATACCTGGATGTTATCATAGGGTTGGTAATAACCCAACACCTGACTGTTATCACAGGGTTGGTAATAACCCAACACCTGGCTATTATCACAGGATTGGGATAACCCAATACCTGGTTGTTAATCATAGGATTGGTTATAACCCAATACCTGGATGTTATCACATCGTTGGTAATAACCCAACACATGGGTGTTATCACAGGGTTGGTAATACCCCAACACCTGGCTGTTATCACATGGTTGGTAATAACTCAACACCTAGATGTTATCACAGGGTTGGTAATAACCCAACACCTGTCTGTTATCATAGGGTTGGGATAACCCAATTCTTGGCTGTAATATCACAGGATTGGTACAATCCAATACCTGGTTGTACTCTTGCAAGATTGGTATAAAGCTGGAACATGATGATATTATCACAGGATAAGATTGAGATGTTGGTATAATATGATGGGTAAATGATACACGTCTTCATATTCCTTATAAAGTGAATATATGATTTACTTCTCTGTCATAGATAGTTGCAATGCATTAAAAGATGAGAATATTCTAAACTGCGTATCCTCTGCTCAGTTTAATACTATTTAACTGTGATAATAACATTGTTGGCGGAGAGTTATATCTCTCACTGGGAAAATTGTCTCACCCCGTGGGATCCACATTTTTTTAGGTGGACGTGTATGAGGGGGTAGAGACCGTACTGAAGAGGAAGGACAACAACGGGGACAACAATAACATCTCATGTTGAGTGTACTATCTATCATGTCTTGTAGATAGTAGTCCTATGTGTCGTCTCTATACTCTCAGGTCCTTGGATTTAGTACGTGATGGTTACATGAATAATATGAGATTTTGGCTTGTATGCCTCGAGGTTTGATGTTGCTTTAGTATATGTTTTGACAAAGAAACTGTTATGTGTTATGCTCGAGATGAGATGGTACAATGTACGTACAATATGAACCATGATGTATATAAGGTTTTGGTTCTTCTTTTAAGAGTTTTCTTGGGAATGGATCTCTTTGCAAAATGGTTTTAATTTTTAGCGACTTTTGTTAATTCCGCATATTTAGTAATGATTTGGCTGTTGGTTTGGTGGCGGTCGTTTCAAGTTTGGTATCAGAGCTTAAGGTTTGCTGAGTCTACAGAGACATAGGACTGAGGTGTTGAGTCTGTTCTAGCTATTGTCCTCCAGTATATCCTATAGTGACTTCTGCTTATGCAGAAGAAAGGGTGAAGTTTAAAAATGATTGGAGAATATGAGGAACATGCTTCTAAGAGCAATGTTGTTGCACTAGGAGAAGGTGCAAGGGATCAGGAAGGAGAAGAATGAGTGCCTGAGAATTCCCATCTTGACCCAATCAAGATAGAGAATCCTATTTTTATTCTTTTGTTGGGCAGGGTAGGACAACAATGATGCATATAGTAGACTGGATACTAGCATTACAACCTAGGTTACCAGTCGTCAATGCAGAAATTTTGGGTTCTGAAAGGGTTCCTAAATGACATGGTCATGTTGGAACAATGGAAAATGTGGAAAGAATTAACATACGGCAATAAAATAGACTCCACCATAAGTATAGACAGATAGTACATCTGTCATGGCAATGCCAAGGAGGGGAAATAAGCTGAGAATGAAGGAAAGATCTCTATAATTCCAGGGACATTTTCCTAGTTGTTCTAAAAAGCCAATGTTTTTGGTACCACCAGTGCAATAAATGCCTAGTGCACTAGGGCAGTAGTCACTAAGTAAAGGAAAAAGTCCTAACTTTCCACCTGTAAGAACTCCTGACTTAGCTGATGCATCTGTAATTGGACCGATAAGACTATGGTACGAAGATAAGACATGTTATAGATATAGACATGTTGAGCATACTAAACCCTTTTGTTCAAAAAGAAAGGAGGAAATGACCCAACAACCGAGGCAGATTCGGAAGGGCTTACAAAAGTTACATCCTAAAAGTGTAAAAAGGCAAAAGTAACAACATGAAATAGCTCGACTCAATGTTTGAGTCAACCTAAAGTAGTAGATGACTGCGAGCGGTGACAGTCAGATAGAGCTTTCTCATTCTGATATGTGTTATCTAGATTTTATTTGATAATTATAAGAAGGTAGTTGTTGTTAAGCTACCTTTAATTAGTCCTATGAGGACATGAAGAAGTGATAAGAAGGATGAGAACTTATATTCAGTCCAATATTCTCTTATATGTTTTGAAATTTCTCTCTTCATGAAGAAAGGGAAGAGATGTAAAAGAAAAACCCAGAGAAAATTTGGGATACTAAGTAGTAAAAATTTAAAGAGATGAAACATAATATAAAACAAATGCATACTACCTAATTTCAGTTCTTGAATACCCTGGCCAGGTATTCATCTATTGAAGGCACAGTAAGTATGGAACTCTTAGATTTCTATCTTTCTGATTACTCTGATCAGGTAGTCATTTTGAGACAATCTAAAGAGCATAATGAAGTAAAATATGTGGCATGGATATTTCTACCACATTCTAATTGATATAAGGAGAAATCTGAGTTAATCATAGATCAACTTATAAACAAAAGAAGATGTTTAGTATAATGTATACCTTAGTTTGAGGACCTAGATGTAACAATTACCTGATGAGAGGTAACAATGTTCAATGATGAACTGAGGGTTTGAATACCCAAATCTAGTAATCACGATGATGATAATACTGAGAGATGGTGACATGTAATCATCTCTATAATTCCTATGCTGAAGGAAAGGAACCTAAGAGGAAATAAGATTGAATGACACATGAACGATTGAGAGTTCATGCAATACTTAAGAAAGGTGAGAACCTCTTTTCTTTAATAAACAAACCTAGATAATAATGGGGAAATAAAAAGGACTATGTTTCCTTGTGTTGTTTCCTTTTTGGAAACATGATAATCAAGTAAGTCTTATGACACTTGATGTGTAGGGATTAGAAGTAATCTATAGAAGGATACTTTGAAAAGTATCAATTGTCCTAGATTTTAGTTCCAAGACAGAGTATATGTGTTAAGTAATGTCCCAAGATGAAATAAAGGTCCTATTATATGTTTTGTTTTAGTAATAACAACAAATGATGGAAATGATGAGGATGTGATGTGTTTTTAACACATAATGAATACCAAGGCAAGGCATTCTAGTGTCCAAGAAGTTTTAAAGGTACGGAATAGTGAGAACATGACTCTAGATAAGATGAATAATGTTTGATTATCTACAGAGGGTAACTTTGATATAAGTCTAGTTACATACTGTAGTATGGATACCATATGTTAGGGGTTTATGCCCTGCATAAACATGACATCAACAAAGATGTTTAGTAGAAGGAACAATTATAGAATTGTTTTGGGAAAAGTTGATCAAGCTAAAAATAATTTCTTAGAATATATCTATCTAGATTTGTTACGACAACTTATACATAACATCTAGAGATACCTCTGAGATAGTTCTTCTTTAATAAGTAGCCTCTCCTTATGACAAGAAAATAAATAGCTAAAGGGATAATTGATACAAGTCATAAGAAAGTTCAGTGTTGTGTCAACAGATTTGAGTGGCACAGCAAATGCATCATAAGACTTGTAGTCCCCAAGTGGGTGACAGAACGTAACTTTGGTCTTTCCTTGAAAGAGAATTGACAAACTAAGTATGTGGTATGGAAAACTACCAAGATCAAGGATCTTATTACATAAAGATGTAAGTTGAAAAGGTGACAAATCAGTGAGGTTTGACACCTGAGTTAAATAAGGTATGTATAATGATTCTCCGACTAAGAAAAATGTTACCTAACATAGAGTTGACTCTACAGTCAATAATGAAAAGGACAATGGAGAATGTGTCTTGTATGACAAATTCTATGATAACCCTGTGTGAAAGAACTTTGTGCTGGTCAAAGTTCTATGGCATCTCTGTGACATTAAGATGTTAAGTGGAGACTCTATGATATGATGAATGAATAATATTTGTCTCCCTTTACCTGGGATTTCGGGGACAAAATCCTTGTTAGGGGTTTATAACTTGTAATGACCCTGACCTGGGTTATGAGGTAACCCTATTTTTTTGTCTAAGTAAGTTTCTTAGAACTTTAATATAATCCTCTAAAGTGTTTTGCTATCAGGTAACAAACTTATGTTTCAAATTTGGTCTTGTTTGAATAATGTTTGAGCAGTGTTCTCATGTTCTGGACCAAAATGCTTTACCTAAGATAAGGGGTTATAGTGCAATATGTCATATGTTGAACATGCCTCATGTGTTTTAACATAATTATAGATAGAATTATGCAAGGTGGTGTCTTGTGGAAAGCCTAAATTCTAAGTTTGTACTTGTTTGAATAATGCTAGTGACTTGTGTACCAATTTTGGTGCAAGCTGTAATTCACCCAAAGTATAGGGTTGATATGCAAATTACCACCTCTAGAGTGTCCCTACTCCCTCCTAGTATCTTTTAGAAGATATAGAAAGAAGGCGGAACCATGTTTGAATCATATTTGAGTATGATATTCTTGGTAATGAAAAGACCAAGAAAGGGTTGAATGTGAAACCCTAATTTGAGCTTGTATCGGGTTATAGAGTCCATATGGGAGTGCCTATCGGCCAAGGAGCCATAGAGGGAATCCCATATCGGTTTGTGGACTCTTGGCCTTGTCCATGATGGGAAAATAACCTCAAGGAGGTGATCCATGTTGAGTTAGAAGATCCTTGCAAAAGTTGTATCAGTTTGCTTAATTTATGAGATAAAGATGAGATATCTTATCAAACAAGATAACTAAGGTCCGAAATATCATCTCTATATTATCCTATAGTGTTTTACATGTCAAGATAAATATGAGTGAATGCAAGGATAGGTGTCAACCATGCATGGACACATGGCACCTAGTAGCTCAAAATGGTGACACCTCATATACACACTCTTTCATGAACCTCAAGTATATATACCCTTCCTTTCACACATAAGTGGAATTTTTTGAAATCTATCACCCCCTTGATCTTAGATATCATTTATAGAGTATAGATATTATGCAAGGGTGAAGTAGTATCGTGCATAGAGCTTTGGTATCACCCATAGCAAAGTGATGTCGCCCATTGCAAAGTGATATCGTCCAAGTGAGGGATATCGGCCATAAGTGAGGGATATCGACCACAAGTTGTGAGGTATTATGCATAGAGTTGAGGAGCTCAAGCCTTGGAGCTTTAAGAAGTTCACCTTCAACCTTGGGAACATGAAGCTTTAGATCTTGGATCTTTGAAGTTGCTCTTGAGGTGGGTTATATAACTAGAACTCAATTATGTTATTATTTATCATCAATCTTGCCTTAGTTAAATGATTTAGTTTCAAATATAATTTTCTTGCATAATTTATGAATAAATGAACTCTAGTAGTAACTTAGGACTGTTGTCCATGAACTAGAACAAGTAGAACGAAGGTCTAGAGCTTGAAGATGATGGTATCACCTTATAAAATGATATCGGGTTCAAGCACATAAACAAGCACCTCTAACCCGATATGGTGATGCACCTACACCACTAATACAATATGGATATGAGTTTATACTTCCTTGCATGATATGGTAATGTAGTATACACCTCTTGCATGATATGAGGTCCAACACACACCTCTTTTCCCGATATGGTGTGAAGCACACATACACCTCATACCCGATATGGTAAGCACACATATACCTCTAAAGTGATATGGAAGCAAGCATACACCTCAAACCCGAGATGGTAAGCACACATAAACCTCATACCCGATATGGTAAGAACACATACACCTCTAAAGTGATATGGGTAGCAAGCACACACCTCATACCCGATATGGTGGAAGCACCTCAAAACGCATATGAAGGAAAGCATCTTAGATGCAATGTACTTGATGGAGTAACACATGAAGTGTCTTATAACAAGTCATACATTAAGAGTTATGGAGTTTAATGAATAATGATTAAGTAGGCTAATGTACCTTGAAGGAAAGGTTGAGCCAACTTAATAAAGTATGAAGTAATTAATATCCTAGTGAGGATGAGAGAGAAACTTATACTTGCTTAATACTCATGTAATGAGTATATATTGATACTCCTAATATGTATGTAGACTGAATCAGGGTTTGATTCTTGATGAATGTACTTGAAAACCCAAGATTGTTTTATAAGGGAAACCTGAAACCTAATGAAGGGTAATGATCAAAGTTGAAATTATAATTGGTTAATAAAGGGGAAACCTTAACCATATGCAAACCATGATGGTAGCATGAGATAATGAGCATAGCTAAGTATGAGCTATGATGTTGCATATAATTCAACTTTATAGGCCTTGTGAGTCATGTGGTTAGTTGTAGCCTAGTGAGAGGTAACAAGATGTTTAATGGGCCTTGTGAGCCATGTGATTAGTTGTTGCCTAGTGAGAGGTGACAAGATGTTTAATAGGCCTTGTGAGCCATGTGATTAGTTGTTGCCTAGTAAGAGGTGACAAGATGTTTAATGGGTCTTGTAAGCCATGTAATTAGTTGTTTCTAGTGAGAGGTGATAATATGTTTAATGGGCCTTGTGAGCCATGTGGTTAGTTGTTGCCTAGTGAGAGGTAACAGGATGTTTAATGGGCCTTGTGAGCCATGAGAATAGTTATTACCTAGTGAGAGGTAATAAGATGTTTATAAAAGTCTCATGTAAGAAATAATAATGTTCAAAATAAACTAGGAAATGGAAATGTAATAACATAATAATAATAATAATAATAATAATAATAAATGCATACAATAATAATATTGAAATCTTGATCATACACACTTTATTCTTATAGCCAAATAAGGTGTGATAAAGTAGTTTTCTAAACTCTTTTATACTTGTTCGTTTATTTTACCTTAATTCTAAACCCTAATTCAAAGAAAGATTAATTGATCAATCAAAGATTGGAATTTCGAGCTCAAACTTTTTATAATATGTAGGGAGCACTATTGTGAACCTATATTTCAAATTTCATGCCAATCAGATACTCCTAGCTCTTTCCATGACTTTACAAAGTTTTCATCTAAGTTTTTAATCAAATAAAACTGATTAACATATGAACCATAGGTTACATTGTGTCTGTGACAATTAAATGTCACACGGGCTGGCTTGATCGTAACCCAGCTCAGTAGAGCCATCACAACCGTCTAAGAATGTGCCCTTGGATCTGGGTGGGATCGAACGGCCATGAGGTCATCCCTAACCTCCACTTGACTAGAAAATCGTGGCTACAACCATGAGGCTTGAAGCCTGATCATGATTTCCCTCTCCAACCCATCTCGCGAGAAACCAACCAAAGCAATGACTCCACCTCATCCCTAAGAACCCGATGAGCATTCACACGTCCCCTGAAGATGAGAGGAAGTGCTCCCACGATCGCACCGGTGAGCACCCCCTCTCCTACCTCCATTGACTAAAATGGTCGTATGAGGCTCACTCGATCCCATTCTTATATAAGCATCCCAAGTGCTTTGCTAACACCGCTTTACATCATCTCTCACTTTAATTCTCCCAAAGATAGCCCAGATGACTCCACCTTCAAGCTCGCCCCTTTCTTTTCTGTCTGCCACCACCTAGCTCCTAACCTGGCCACTCCCGTCCTCCTTGCTCCAAATTGACCTTCCACCTAGCCTCGGAGTACCTCCAGCTACCTCAACGACACCTTCAAGCACCCCAATGCTGCCTGATGCTCCCCCACAGTCTCTCCTCTGCCGCGAGTTGCTGAGTCCATTCTTCCTCTCGACATTGCATCAATCCAAGGGGAGCTGAGCCCCGAATCTTGGCCGTCCAGCTGCGGAAGGACCTCGCGAAGCTAACCCAATCATCACCCATGCATGAGGAGGAGCACAACCATCGCCTGAGCTCATCGGGGATCGGATCTAACCACATGTTGTGCAGCGTTGAGCAAGAAGACTGAAGTCCACCGAGCCAGTTGGACCAATAGAAGCCTTCCACACAGATCCTCGCGGACCAACCGGGCTTTGACAAGTAAGAATCCCAAATATCCAAATCAACATCTCTCTTCCCTTTTCTATTATGTGGCCAAAATCCTAACCATTGGATCTGAGCATCCAACGACCCATGTTTTCTGTTTCCTTTTAATTATTTCAAAATTTCAACAATCGCCAAGTAAAAGTCCTGATCTTTGGAAATTCATTATAAATAGTAGGAATGTCATAAAAATACAAAAAAGTATTCTATTTTAATAAGAAAAATATGAGGATCACTATTATGATGTATGTTGACCCTAAATCTGATTCGTATAAGTACTCATGCTCAATTACATTTTTAACTTGTTTAATTATTAAGAAAATACTAAAATCTGATTAAATCGTCAAAATCTTGTAATAAACCTCTTTTTGTACTTAGTTAATTATGGAACATTCTTTTCCAATTAATGTGACTCAATTATATATAAATTCAAATTATCACTCTTTTTGCCCTATTTGACTTACCAAATATGAGTGTAATTATTCATCATGATCTAAAGACCACCAAATTGATTTAGAAATCCTACTCTGACATGATACTATCAAATGTGGACTCAAATCCATACTCAATGACTCATACTCTACTCTCATGGCTCTAACCCAGAAAAAGGGCCTTTTATATTCTTTTAGAACTAAATGATGAATTTGTCAAGATATCTAATAAATACCAAATCTCCAATAATTTCAAGAAATCAAAGGTACTAGTGAGGAGCATCTATGGACTCCCCACTTCTGAGTAGAAGGTATGCCATTAACCCTCACTTGGCTTACTATAATGTATGGTTGTAATATAGTTGTAAAGAACATGGCATATGATATTGCTTGAAATAGATACATATGTATGATTAACTTTAATGATGTTTCTTTATATGTACATTCAAAAACCTGAACATAAATTATCATGTTCATTATATGATAACACTAAACTATTTGGTAGTACAGTGCTTGGAAGTGACCTAACTCTTTGGTAGTCGGTCACAATGTATATACGATCTAACTCTTTGGTAGTCGATCATAAAGGCCTTAATCTTGAGTTCCTTGAGAGTCAAGAGAATGCATCAAAACCATCAGCAGTCAATGCATGGATATATAATGGACAATATGCCTAAAACATGTGTTCTCTTTTATTAATAAACTTTCTCTCTTGATCAAGCATGATTTTGCCATATTTCTTAATACTGCCAAGTTTACTTTTATTATTACTGTCAAGATATGATGAGAGTTATATTAAATGACACGTAGGCGTACTCAGTACAATATATTTATATACTGTGTTGACATGTACCAATTGCAAATGTTTTATAGGTACCTTTGCATATGATGATGATGTTGCAACTCATTATGCTGGCTCAACTAATCAGATCTTTCATGGGGATGCTAAAGCTAAATGGGACTCTTAGTTTATGTGCTTTTTCTTCTGCAAGTAGTTCTCTCATGTATTAAGTCTTCTTCTATAGAACTCCTATGCCTTTGAGCCCCTATGTAATGAGCAATTTGGTTTATGTATGGAAGCTCTTTATTCAGTGCATTTATATATTCATGTGTTTGATCCACTCAGGGACCAACAACTTTATCTCTATTGTACACCTTACGTTGGCACCTGAGGTGTAGAGTGGAGTTAGGTTGTTAACATGTGACAGATGATATCAGAGAAGGTACATGAATCAATATAGGTGTACCACATAATTAGTAACCTTACTTAGACCTGAGGTAACCCACATTTAGTAGTAAATTGCCGCGGTGTGTAGAAGGGTACCTTGCGGAAGGTTCTGAGATAATCACTCTCCCCATCCATTTTCACGGTGCAAGGGTTCCCACCACAAGCTATCTACTTGGCTATTGCAATTATTGTTAAAGTGGGCACCCTTACCTAAGAAAAAGCTTTCCTCTCATATTTTCTCAATTAAGGACTACCCCCAACCACCTATTTAGTGAATGATACACACTAGGCTTCTCATCTTTTTTCTCTATCATGACCATGATCAATGATATACTCTCTCTATTATGTGGGTAGATTAGGAGAAATGGGAACAACTAAAAGATATGATTTTTTTTTTGGAAAATATATATACCATGATTGCTAAATCTTTGTTGCTTGCTTTATGATCTATCTCAAATAAATCTCTAAACTATCTTTTATACAAACTTGCAGATGCCTCCAAAAACTAGGTCCAAGAGAGCAAGATCTAATGAAGGCTGTGGTGATGAATCTCAATCAAACCCTAGTAAGACCATGGTTGTAGGCAATTGGGAAGAACAAAAGAAGGTTATGTTGGAATGTATGCATGCCCTAGCCCTAAAAGAAACCAGCAATGGTGCCTCATCCTCTAAGACCCACCCAGAAACCACCATTAGTGACTTCCTTAAGCTCAAACCCAAAGCCTTTCATAGAGAAGACTTAGGTGAAGTCCTAGATAAAGTTGATGCATTGATCCTATCTGTTGAAAATGCCTTTAGAGCCCTTAAGTGTCCTGAGGAAGATAAGGTCACCTTTTCTACCTACCAACTTAGGGGGTACAAAAAGTTGTGGTGTGAAAAATATTATCATACACAAGCACTTCCAGATGCCCCCATAGGTTGGGAGGAGTTTAAGGGGATCTTTACCAACCATTTCATGCCCATATCCGCTAGCAAGGAGAAGAAGAAATAGTTCAATAACCTCACCCAAGGGGCCTTATCCGTTGCTGACTATGTTAGGTCCTTTAGACTCCTATAGTATCATGCTCATCACCTTGTTGAAGATGAAAAGATTGAACACTTTATTGATGGCCTTAACCAAGAAATAAAAGTCTACCTTTGCACCTCCACCCACACTACCTTTGAAGCTGCCATCAATAATGCCCTTACCCAAAAAAGAACCTTAGGGAAGAATAAGGCACCAAGTTTGGGATACTTAGGCTTGACTAATGCATCCATCACCAAGGGCAAGGAGAAAGAGAAGGATAGGAAGAAGCCTAATAGCCATGGCATGGGTAGAGGAGGAGGAAATCACCATAGAGGTCAATCATACTAAGGAGGACCAAACAGAGGAGGTCGAGGCCAAGGTGGACCATACAAGAATTCCAAATGCAAATTTTGTAGTGGGTTACATGATGGAAAATGCAAGTTTGAGAGGCCAATTTGTTTCTATTGCAAGAAAGAAGGACATATGAAGTTCAATTGCCCAATGTTGGTCCAGGGAGAACCTCAGAATCGTCCTACCCCACTACCTCAGCCTGGAGCTCCACCTACTCAACCAACTGCACCTACATCTCAGGCTCAGCTAGAACACCGTCAGGGTAGAGTATTTGTAATTGATGCAGAGGAAGCTAAGGCTAATGAAAACCATCTGATTGAAGGTAATAATGTTAATAATCTCTTTATATATATGAAAAACCCTTGTAAACCATGATCTCATATTAAAAAAAATCATAATGTAGGTATGATATGTCTCTAAGATCATCCTGTTGTAGCCCTAATCGATTCAAGATCAACACATACCTTCATTTCCAAAAATATTGCTTCCATGATCAAGTTAGAAATAAAAGATCTAGGTTATATCTTGGATGTAACAACTCCCAGTGGAAAAATCTATACCTCTCATCAGAAAACCAAAATCTTGCCTTTTTCTTATGGTGGTCATCAATTTCATTCTGATTTCATTATTCTTGATATGGAGGATTTTGACCTAATTTTGGGAATGGATTGGCTTTTTTCCAACTATGCCATGCTTGATTTCCGAGCCAAGAAAGTAGTCATTTCTGCACCTAATTCTAAACCTTTGATAATACTAAGGAGAAAGGAAACAAGCCAAAATATGATTATGTCTTCTCTTAAAGCTGAGACCTTGATAGCCTGAGGATGTAGAGCCTATCTTGCAATTTTGTCCATGTCTGATTCTAAGGTGAGACCTTTAGAGAGCTTTTATGTGGTGAGAGATTACCCAGATGTATTTCTCGAGGAGCTTCTAGGGATGCCTCCAGGACGTGAGATTGAGTTCTCAATTGAGTTAGCACTAGGCACCGCACCAGTCTCAATGGCACCTGCCGAGCTTGCATAGCTCAAGAAACAATTAGATGAACTTCTTTATAGAGGCTTCATCTGTCCTAGTACATCTCCCTAGTGTGCTCCTATCCTTTTTGTTAAAAAGAAAGATGGGTCAATGCGAATGTGTATTGATTATTGCATGATCAACCAAGCCACCATTAAAATCAAATATCCCCTCCCAAGAATTGATGACTTATTTGACCAGCTTCGTACTGCCACTGTGTTCTCCAAGATTGACCTTAGATCAGGCTATCATAAATTATGAGTGAAAGATGGTGATATTCCAAAGATAGCTTTCAGAACTAGATATGGACATTATGAATTCGTAGTGATGCCATTTGGGTTGACCAATGCTCCTGGAGTATTTATGAATCTGATGAATACTGTCTTCCAGCCTTTTCTTGATAGCTTTGTTGTGGTCTTCATTGATGACATTCTTATATATTCAAACTCTATTGATCAACATCGTGAGCATCTCCAAAAAGTACTTGATATTTTGAGAGCCCAGAAATTATATGTTAAATTATCTAAATATGAGTTTTGGATTGACCAAGTCATGTTTCTTGGCCATGTCCTTTCGGGTGGGAAAATGTATGTTGACCCT
The DNA here is from genome assembly GCA_963693085.1 of Alisma plantago-aquatica. Lineage (NCBI taxonomy): Eukaryota > Viridiplantae > Streptophyta > Magnoliopsida > Alismatales > Alismataceae > Alisma > Alisma plantago-aquatica. Next base: position 225,340,792 of record OY856413.1, read on the forward strand.
GCCAAAGTTATAGCTGTCCTTGATTGGAAAGCCCCTACCAATGCTTCTAAAATTTGTAGCTTCCTTGGCCTAGCAGGCTATTACCGTTGTTTCATCCTTAATTTCAGTAAAATAGCCCTACCCATGACCAAACTTACCAGAAAAGATGCCAAATTCATTTGGACTTCGGAATGTGAAGCTAGTTTCCAAGAATTGAAATCTCTCTTGACTTCGGCTCCTATTTTGACCCTACCTTCTGGTAATGATGGCTTTGTAATATTTTCTGATGCTTCTAAAAAGGGTTTGCGTTGTGTCCTCATGCAAGATGGTAAAGTTGTTGCCTATGCCTCTAGACAATTGAAACCTAATGAGGTCAATTATACAACTCATGATTTGGAATTAGCTGCCATTATCTATGCTCTCAAAATCTAGAGACATTATCTATATGGTGCTACTTTTGATATATTCACAGACCACAAAAGTCTCAAATACCTCTTGACTTAGAAGGACCTAAATCATTGACAGAGGAGATGGTTGGAGTATCTCAAAGATTATGATTTCACAATTGCATATCATCTAGGAAAGGCCAATGTTGTGGATGATGCTCTTAGTCATAAGAAGTCGATTTGTGCATCAATGCGTCTGGAACCTTCATCTTCTGGGTCATCTCAAGCAGAATCTGGCTCTTTTATTATGGCAAATATCAATATTATTCCTGGTCTTCTTTTTGAACTCCTGATATCTCAACAGAACAACCCTAGCTTGGAGGATATGACAACTCTTGTGACTAAGCCCTAGACACATCTATCTGTTGGTATTGACGGTGGACTGAGGTACAAGCATAGGATGTGGGTACCTAAAGTGTCGGATATTAAGAAGCGTATTCTGCAAGAGGCACATGGGTCTAAGTATTCCATACATCCGGGATCTACTAAGATGTATAAGGATCTGTAGAGACACTTTTGGTGGAGAGGTATGAAGAACGATGTAGTAGAATTTATCTCTAAGTGTCTCACTTGCCAACAGATTAAGGCTGAGCACCAATGTCCCGATGGTCTATTGCAACCCTTACCAATCCCTGAATGGAAATGGGAAAATATCACCATGAATTTCGTAGTGGGATTACCCAGGACCAGGAAGGGTTATGATGCGGTTTGGTTCATAGTAGACCGGTTGACCAAGTCTGCACATTTCTTACCTATGCGGACTACGGCCAAGGTTCCTGAGCTTACTGAGTTGTATATAAAGGAGATTGTATGGCTTCATGGAGTACCAATATCTATTGTTTCATATCGGGATCCAAAGTTCACATCACATCTATGGAAGCAAGTACAAAACAAGCTGGGTACACAGTTGAATTTCAGCACAACATATCATCGTCAAACTGATGGCCAGTCAGAACGCACTATCCAAATCTTAGAGGATCTTCTCAGAGCATGTGTCTTAGATTGGGGAGGATCTCGGGATTACTACCTTCCATTATTAGAGTTCGCATACAATAATAGCTACCAATCAAGTATTAATATGCCACCCTATGAAGCTCTCTATGGTAGGCCATGTAGATCCCCTCTCCATTGGGATGAAGTTGGAGAAAGGAGGATGCTAAAGTATGAGAAATTGCAACTTTATGCAGATAAGGTGTCTTTGATTAAGTAGAGGTTGAAACGGGCCCAGGATCATTAGAAGTCATACACAGATGCACACATGTCTGATAGATAATTTAAGGTTGGTGACTATGTTTTCTTGAAGATCAGACCTATCCATGCCATAGCCAAGAACAAAGGGAAGCTTAGTCTGAGATATGTGGGTCCCTTTGAGGTTCTGGAGCACATTGGTGAATGTGCCTATCGACTTGCTCTTCCTCTGTAGTACAATATGATGCATAATGTTTTTCATGTATCCAATCTGAAGCATTATGTGAAAGATAATAGTCATGTGCTGAATCACGAGCGACTAGAGTTGTAGTATAATCTCTCTTATCCAGAACATCGTACAAAGGTTCTTGACTCCAGAGTCAAAGAGATCAGGAATACGCAAATCTAGATGGTGAAGGTGCAGTGGAACCATCATGGTGCAAAAGATGCAACCCGGGAACTACGAACGAATATGGAGTAACATTTTCCTCACCTCTTTCATCCAGTCTAATTTTGAGGACAACATTTCTTTTAAGGTGAGTAGGATGTGATAAATTGGTTTTCTAAACTCTTTTATACTTGTTCCTTTATTTTACCTTAATTCTAAACCCTAATTCAAAGAAAGATTAATTGATCAATCAAAGATTGGAATCTCGAACTCAAACTTTTCCAATATGTAGGGAGCACTATTGTGGACCTATGTTTCAAATTTCATGCCAATCCGATACTCCTAGCTCTTTCCATGACTTTACAAAGTTTTCATCTAAGTTTTTAATCAAATAAAACTAATTAACATATGAACCATAGGTTACATTGCAGCTATGACAATTAAATGTCACACGGGCCGACTTGATAATAACCCGGCTCAGTAGATCCATCACAACCATCCAAGAAAGCTCCCTCAGATCTGGGTGGGATCAGACGGCCATGAGGTCATCCATAACCCCCGTTTGACTCACAGATCGTGGCTACAACCATGAGGCTTGAAGCCCAATCATGATATCCCTCTCCAGCCCATCTCGCGAGAAACCAACTGAAGCAATGACTCCACCTCATCCCCATGAACCCGATGAGCATTCACACGTCCCCTAAAGACGAGCGGAAGTGCTCCCATGATCGCACTGACGAGCACCCCCTCTCCTACCTCCATTGACCAAAATGGGCATCTGTGGCTCACTCGATCCCATGCTTACTTATGCATCCCAAGCGCTTCGCCAAAACCTCTTTACATCATCCCTCACTTCAATTCACCCAAAGATAGCCCAGAGGACTCTACCTTCAAGCTCACCCCTTTCTTTTCTGTTAGCCGCCACCTAGCTCCTGACATGGCCACTCCTGTCCTCCTTGCTCCAAATTGACCTTCCACCTACCCTTGAGGTACCCCCAACTACCTCAATGACACCTTGAAGCACCCCAATGCTGCCTGATGCTCCCCCACAGTCTCTCCTCTGCCGCGAGCTGCTGAGTCCATTCTTCCTGTCGGCGGCATATCGATCCAAGGGGAGCTGAGCCCCGAATCTTGGTCGTCCAGCTATGAAATGACCTCGTGAAGCTAACTCGATCATCACCCGTGCACGAGGAGGAGAACAACCATCACCCGAGCTTGTCGGGGATCAGATCTGAGCACCTGCTATGCAGAGCTGAGCAAGAAGACTGAAGTCCACTGAGCCAGTTGGACCAATAGAAGCCTTCCACACAGATCCACGTGGACCAACCAGGCTTTGACAAGTAAGAATCCTGAATATCTAAATCAGCAGCTCTCTTTCCTTTTCTATTATGTGCCAAAAATCCTGACTGTTGGATCTGAGCATACAATGATCCATCTTTTCTGTTTCCTTTTAATTATCTCAGATTTTCAATAATCGCCAAGTAAAAGTCCCGATCTTTGGAAATTCATTATAAATATTAGGAATGTCATAAAAATAAAAACAAGTACTCTAAGTTAATCATAAAAATATGAGGATCACGATTATGATGTCTGTTGACCCTAAATCTGATTCGTATAAGTACTCATGCTCAATTACGTCTTTAACTTGTTTAATTATTTAGAAAATACCAAAATATGATTAAATCACCAAAATCTTGTATTCAAACTCTTTTTGTACTTAGGTAATTATGAAACATTGTTTTCCAATTAATGTGACTCAATTATATATAAAGTCTAATTATCACTCTTTTTTCTCTATTTGCTTTACCAAAAACGAGTGTAATTATTCATCATGATCTAAAGACCACCAAATCAATTTAGAAATCCTACTCTGACATGATACTATCAAATGTGGACTCAAATCCGTACTCAATGAATCATACTCTACTTGCATGACTCTAACCAAGAAAAAGGGCCTTTTATATTCTTTTAGAACTAAATGATGAATTTGCCAAGATATCTAATAAATACCAAATCTCCAATAATTTCAAGAAATCAAAGGTACCAGTGAGGAGCATCTTTGGACTCCCCACTTCTTAGTAGAAGGTACGCCATTAACCCTCACTTGTCTTACTATAATGTATGGTTGTAATATAGTAGTAAAGAACTTGGCATATGATATTGCTTGAAATAGATACATATGTATGATCAACTTTAATAATGTTTCTTTATATGTACATGGCAATACCTGAACATAAATTATCCTGTCCATTATATGAAAGCACTAAACTCTTTGGTAGTACAGTGCTTGGAGGTGACCTAACTCTTTGGTAGTCGGTCACAATGTATATATGATCTAACTCTTTGGTAGTCGATCATAAATGCCTTAATCTTGAGCTCCTTGAGAGTCAAGCACTACTACAGAAATGGCTTATAAAGTCACTTTTCAAGGTGTCGGTTGTATACAAAAATCGACACATAAACCCTACTGTGTCGGTTTTGAACAAAAACCGACATCCAATCCGTGAAGGTCGACCAGACATGGGTACCGCTTTTATTAAGTGTCGGTTAATTAATAAAAACCGACACCTAAAATCAACAGCCAAACCCAAAATTCCAGCAAAAAAATTGGCTCCAACATTTTACATATTGCGTCGGTTCTTAACTAAATAACCGACGACTAAAGGGTATTCGTGAGATAGGAATAGTTGTCGGCTGTCGTTTAATCAAAAACCGACGACTATAATCTAGTATAGTTGTCGGTTTGTGGTAAAGAACCGACACTGTTGGTTTAGTTGTCGGTGTTTTAAATAACTGACACGTATTTTCAACTTAATAGCTCACCCTGCCCGAACGATTCTTCCCATTTCCCTATTTCGTTCCCAATTTCCCTAGCTCTGGCGATTTCCCTTGCTCCCTGCCGCCGCCGCCGCCGCTCCTTCCTCCGTGCTCACCGCTCGTCGTCGTCGAGTGAGAAGCAGTCAGCCTCCCTCTCCGCCCACCCGCCAGCCTCCCTCTCCGCCTGCCGACCTCTCCTCCGCCGTTGGCCTCTTCTCCGCCCGCCGACCTCTTCTCCGCCGTCGCCGGTAGCAGCTAGGTCTCCTAGCCTCGCCGCCCTCTCCGCCGCTCCTCTCTTCACCGCCGGAAGCTTCTTGGACTTTGCCTCGGCCGCTACTCCTCTTCCCTCAAGGTGCCCACCCTGCCTTCTTCTTCTTCCTCTGCTCTTCTTCCCTCAAGGTGCCGCCCTGCTGCTGGGCATTTTTTTTAAAATTTATTTACTTCTTATGAGAATCAGTTTTAATTAGGGCTCATACACATATTAATGTCTAACACCTAAATGAATATCTAGTTAGTGTATTTTCCTAGTATCGTGAAAGATTCTCAATCGTGTGTATCAAATGGGATTCTTATATATATTCATATCTTAATGTTATAAATGGAAGACTCGAATGTTATAAAATCCAACCAAAGTAGGTAGAAACAACTTATATATATTCAGATCTTAATAATTTCATGAAGTGCACATTATCTTACTCAGGAAAAGTATGTGTATAATGTAGGATTAGTTCCATATAATGGTTCTATTTTAGTAAGCACCTAGAAACCCGTCCAAGATTTACTCATTAGGAGCATTTCCTCGTTTGTTCTCTAAGTACATTTGTAGACTTCTTTTCAAGCTATCATGTCTACCAAAATAAAGTTGGTTATGACAAGCAATAAAAGGTTAACTGATGTTATACAACTTTTTCTGAAAATATATAACATCGTTATATGTACTTACACTTTGTTAATACTAATATTGTGCAGTCTCTGTCCACCCATAACAGTCACTATGAACTGGGTCTCTATGTCAATGTTAATGTTCCCTATTGAAGAACAATTGGACATCATCCTAGATGATCGTTCCATAAACCAATTGGTCATACCCAAACATTGGCGTTTTCTAAAAGGAAGACACTACATGCCTGGTAAAGTGACCCTAACTTTTGGTAATTATTCACATGTTATCAAGGTTGAGTATGATTTGGTGGGAAATCTTGTATCAAAATCCGGTTGGCGTGATTGGATTGGAGAGCTGCATGTGGTCCGTTGGAACAGGCTTTTTCTCCATCCAGTTGGCCATAATTCCATCAAAGTTTGGATAACCAACAACAACTGCGAGACCCCCGATCATCTTCTGCGGTATGAGCGCACGGCGTCGGATATCATCTATGAGGAATCTGAATCTGAGGCCCCTATCAGTTCATATTCATCTAAATACAGTGAGGAGCTTCGTGACACAGCTTCATCATCAAAAAGAAGTTACTAATGCATGCGGGACCATGTTGGTGTAGTATTTAGTTGTCTATCTATCTAGACTTGTCTGTATTAATAGTTTTTTAATTATGCGCATGTTTAGGGGTACACCAACCCCTTTGTTTAGTTATTGTTATAACTGAAGTGTGTGTTCCCATGAATGGAACTGAAAGTTGCTACATGAATGCTTATAACTGAAGTGTGTGTTCCCATGAATGTTCCCATTTGCATGATTACACTACTATTTTCTCATATTGTTTAGTCTATTTTAATATGACATACTATTTTAAGGACATCAATAATCACCCTAACTTGAAGAACTAGGATTTTAGGTATAAGAATGACAATACATTATTTGTTGGCCTAGAAACCCGTCTAAGATTTACTCATTAGGAGTAAATCTTGGATAGTCCCCGGTTTGGGACTGTTCTTGAACACCTAATCTTGCTTAGGATGTAAGTGTATAATGTGTATTGGGTTTTCAAGAAAAGTTTGGCAGCATTTCCCTGTTTGTTCTCTAAGTACATATGTACTTGGAGAACAGCGGGGAAATGCTGCCGAAATTTTCTTGAAAACCCAATACACATTATACACTTACTAGTGAGATTAGGTGTTCAAGAATGGATAGGTGGTACACATTTATTATATATAATAATGACATCACATGTATTTGTTAACCCTAGACCCTAATCTTGTCCTAATATATACTTGTTTTCTCTTTGATCATAGAATGGATAGATCATGGATGTCCATTCGCAATCGCTGCACCCCAGAGTTTATTTCTGGTCTTCACCAGTTCATTAAATTTGCCGAGTTGCTTTAAATGTTTTTTCAGGTTTTGATGATGATCTCTTTGAATCCCTTGGTTGTGTCTAAAATTTCTTTTGTTGTGATCTAACTTGCTACATCTATCTAGTTGTATATCTTGTTTTGATACAACCTTGAGGTTCTTAGTGGTGATCATCTTTTGGTTATGATGCATAGTTGTTAGTGAGTTATATCCTTTCATGCTTCTAAAATTACATATCTCTTTGTTTGGATATATCTCTACATCTACTCATAGCTTGCTCTATCTTGTGTATCTCTTGGTATCTCTTACTATGATCTAGATCCTACTAGTAGTCTTAACTTGTTATAACATCTACTAGTAGCTCACATACATGTAGTTCTAACCTTGTTTGTAATTGGTCTTTGCTCATCTAGTGGTATTTCTCTATATGCTATGCTTGTATCTTGTCTCATACATGCTAAAGCTTGTTTCTTAACCTACTTATCTACTATCTTGAGTTACTTGATTGCATATCCTTGTAATGCAGGACATATAGAGATACATTATATGTAGTTTTTGGAGCATTCTTGAAATTTATGCAGATTTTGCTCCAGTGTCAGATTTTGACGCAAGACTAGTGTTTTTCATGTAGAAATGGCCTTCTGAGAAAGACTCATTCTTTTCCATGAGCCCTGATACTTTTTGGGCAAATTCAGTTATCTTGAGGGTCAAAATTGTGATTTATTATTTTTCTACAGCACTTTATCTTGCAATTTGGGTTGTTCAAGTGCATGCTTTAACTTGCTTTTATTCTATGCTTGGACAAGCCCCTAGCTGTGCTCTTCTACTCTCCTTATATAACTCTTTATTATCTCCTTTCTCTTAACAAGTGGTGTTTCTTATTTCCTCATACCCCCACTTTTTGAAATGACAAAGGGGGAGAAAGGTATGTCTTCTTTTGACAAAATAGGGAGAAGGAATGTCTTACATGAACAGGAGAAGTATGTCCATGTAAGGGAGATAGGTTCTACTGTCCATGTAGACATTGCGGTAACAACTTGAAAGTCAACACTGGTGACGAAATCATGACTCATGTCATGTGCAACGAGATTATACAAGGCTATACAGAATGGCACTGGCATGGAGAGATTTCAAATCCGAAACCAGTGGATGTCGATAGCAATGCTTGTATGGAAGAAGAAATTGCCTACGATGACGTAGATGTGAATGAACTAGTTCCAATAGACATCGTTGATGCGATGCTGGATAGTTGTGGGGTAGAGCACACCGATCCACCTCCCATTTTTAGAAACATTGTGCATGATGCTGAGATGCCGTTATACACAGGTTGTACTAAGTTTACGAAGCTTAACGCTGTGTTGAGATTGTATAAGTTGAAAGCTAACAATAGATGGAGCGACAAAAGCTTCACGCCAAAGGAGCTAAAGCGTGTCCTATATGTGAAGAGAACACTGATTCAACAAGACTAAAACATGGCAGTAAGAATGTATATCTCGGTCATCGAAGGTTTCTTCCAAAATTCCATCCGTATCGTAGGAAGCACAAAACATTCAATGGATTGAATGAGGAACGCAGTGCACCTAAACCTATACCAGGGGATGTTGTTTATGAAAGAATAAAAGACTTTGTCAATGAATTTGGTAAGAGATCACAAGGTACTACACGGAGTGACAATTCTTCATTCAAGAAGAAGTCAATATTTTGGGATCTTCCTTATTGGAGTTCTTTGACAGTCAGACATTGTATCGATGTAATGCACGTTGAGAAAAATGTCTGTGATAGCATCATTGGTACTCTGTTAAATATACCAGGTAAGACTAAAGATGGGATAAAATCCAGACTGGACCTACGTGAAATGGGAATAAGGTCAGAATTAACAGAAATACGTGAAATGGGTAGTAAAAGAACATACTTACCTCCCGCATGTTACACGTTGTCTAGAAAAGAGAAGAAAGCTTTTTGTGAATGCTTGATAAATGTTAAGGTGCCAAATGGTTACTCATCCAACATCCATAGATTGGTATCAATGAAAGATCTGAAGTTGATAGGACTTAAATCTCATGATTGTCACACTCTAATGCAACAAATATTGCCCGTGGCAATTTGATCTATATTGTCGAAGCATGTAAGGTTTGCAATCACCAAACTTTGTTTCTTTTTCAACAGTCTATGTAGCAAAGTTATTGACCCTGAGACTCTCGATAATTTGCAAAGAGAAGTGGTTGTTACCCTATGTCAGCTTGAGATGTATTTCCCTCCTTCGTTCTTTGATATCATGGTACATCTTGTTGTCCACTTGACTAGGGAAGTGAAAATCCTGGGCCCGATTTTTTTGCATTGGATGTATCCCTTTGAACGATACATGAGAATTTTTAAAGGTGATGTTCGAAACCGTTATCGGCCTGAAGGGAGTATTATTGAAGGTTATGTGGCGAGAGAGGTTATGGATTTCTGCAATGACTTTCTCAGTGGTAATGACACTCCTGATAATGACAAGAATATTGATGAGCTATTTGGCAAAGGAATTTTGGGATCATGTGTGAAAGTAATCAGTCGTGAGCAGTTGGAACAAGGTCATTTGTATATTTTACACAACATGGATGAAGTGAACATTTATATCGAGGAACATACCAATTTCATCAAAAGACAATATCCTCAAGCCAATACAATGTGGCTTGCTAGAGAGCATAACAAGACTTTTATTAAGTGGTTTGAAGATAAAGTCTTACATCAACTATCTCAAACACCAGATGATATTACTGAAACTATCAAATGCCTCGCCTTTAAACCAAAGTTGACTGTTATGTCTTATGAAGGGTATGACATTAATGGATTCACATATTACACAAAGCGCCAAGATGATAAGAGTGTCGTCCAAAATAGTGGGGTCACCCTTTAAGCATCAACTATGTTTTTTGCAAGTGCAAAGGATAAGAGTCCACGTGAAGCTAAAATGTCATATTACGGTGTCATTGAAGAGATATGGGAATTTGACTACATAGATTTCAGAATTCCTCTCTTCAAATGTAATTGGGTTGATAACACCAAAGGAGTTATAGTGGATGAATTGGGTTTCACTTTAGTGAACTTTGAAAAGATTGGCGAGAAGGCTGAACCATTCATATTGGCATCACAGGCGAAATAAGTATTTTATATCGATGATCCTGCAAATGATAAATGGTCGGTTGTTCTTCATGGTAAAAGACAGTTCATTGAAGATCCTATAGATGAAGAAGAGTACTATGATAAATATGATGACTCCAGTCCATTCTCAGTTGGGTTGCCAACTCCAGAAAATGTTGAAGCTAATGATGACTTATATGTGCGCGGAGATCACAATGAAGGATTGTTAATTGATAAAAGATCACAATTTTAGAGGCATGCATGTTTATATTTTTTTATTGAAGCTAAATGTTTACTTTTTTAATATCAATATCATTTTCTGATTTGATGTTTCAATATCATTTTCTGATTTGATGTATTCTCTTTGAAAAATAAATATAGGAAGAAGGCTATGCAGGACGGACATGACATAGCTATGCAGGATATGCATGATATGCAGGAAGAAGCCCCAATGAAGAGAAGCATGATACAAATACAATACATAAAGTGCATCACACACAAGTGGTTCAGATTCATATAACAACATGACAGACTAACACATATATAGTGCATAACAACAGCAGCTCCAAATTTACATACAACACTAACTTAGTACATATATAGTGGACTAAGGTGACGATACCACCTGCTAAAATAGGTTACCGACTACATGTTACGACTGGGAGGTCATGATTCAGGAACGTATGCATTAGCAGGAGGACAAACAGATCACCATATGAGGACAAACATATGGTGATCTGTTTGTCCTCCTGCTAATGCATACTGTTGCTGAATCACGACCTCCCAGTCGTAACATGTAGTTGTCGGTAACCTGTTTTACCAGGTGGGATCGTCACCTTATAAGTCCCACTATATATGTACTAAGCTAGTGTTGTATGTAAATTCGACGCTGTTGTTGTTATGTACTATATATGTGTTAGTCTGTCATGTTGTATGGACATCGATTGTATTGCTCAGGTATTATATAGTCTCATTAGATAATATGAAATATATCAATCTTATTTATAGCTCATTAATTATATATATATACATCATTCTCTTTATAGGTGTTTAAAGCTGACCCCACTATAGGAACAGACTTACCAGATGTACATGCTCCCTATACGATGGGAGAATTAAATGAAGTAAGAGAAGAATGGGAAACAACCATACAAATAGTGGGGATTTTGTAAATGAATTTCTGAATTATAATATGTGTGAATGTTTCTACATGTGTCTGAGTGAAAATGAATGAAAATGTTGGTTACTATATGAATGTTTCTACATGTGTGAATGTGAATGAATGGAACTACAGATTGCTAGCTACATGAATGTTTCTAAATGTGTGAAAATAAAATGGAACTGCAAGTTGTATTGCTAAATGCATGTGTGAATATTTTTGTTGTTAAATTTGCAGGTTTGTGGCCTGTTGTTGGCTGATATCAATGGATGTCGTAAAACCTACAGTTCAGTTAACTGAACTGCAGGTTTCTCATCATGCGACCAGCCACAGCAGGTCTGCAGGTCCGTAAAAAAAAAAATAGGCGTCGGTTATTTGTAAAAAACCGACACACAATGATGTAATGTCAGTTTTTTAGATATAACCGGTGCCTATTTCCTGTGGCGCGAACATATATGGTGTCGGTTTCTTACTACAAACCAACACTGATAGTGCCCAAGCTGGCGCCAATAATAGGCGTCAGTAGTTGTAAACAATCGACACATAACATTACAGTGTCAATTATTTAAATGTAACCGACACATATTCTTTTCGTGCGAAGACATATTTCGTCGGTTGTTGGCTTATAACCGACACTGATAGCGCCCAAGATGGCACCCTTTCTGTGGCGCGAAGGGTTTGGGCGTCGGTTTCTTATCTAATAACCGACGCCTATAGTCCCCTGATGGCACGTTTTCGGTCGCGCGTGAAGAGTTTGGGTGTCGGTCCTGGAACCGACACGTAATGGGTGACCTTTTAGTGTCGCCCACATAGGCGTCGCTCGGAAACCGACACTAAAGGCCTTAAATAACTGACACTAAAGGTAGGTTCTGTAGTAGTGAAGATAATGCATGAAAACCTTCAGCGGTCACTGCATGGATATATATTGGACAATATGCCTTAAACATGTGTTCTCTTTTATTAATAAACTTTCTTTCTTGATCAAGCATGATTTTGCCATATTGCTTATTACTTCCAAGTTTACTTTTATTGTTACTGCCAAGATATGATGAGAGTTATATTAAATGACACGTAGGCGTACTCAGTACAATATATTTATATATTGTGCTGACATGTACCAATTGTAAATGTTTTATGGGTACCTTTGCATATGATGATGATGTTGCAACTCAATATGCTGGCTCAACTAATCAGATCTTTCATGGGGATGCTAAAGCTAAATGGAACTCTTAGTTTATGTGCTTTTTCTTCTGCAAGTAGTTCTCTCATGTGTTATGTCTTATTTTGTAGAACTCCTATGCCTTCGGGCCCCTATGTAATGAACAATTTGGTTTATGTATGGAAGCTCTTTATTCAATGCATTTATATATTCATGTGTTTGATCGACTCAGGGATGAGCAACTTTAACTCTATTGTACACCTTACGTTGGCGCATGTGGTGTAGAGTGGAGTTAGGCTGTTAACCCATGACATAAGGGCTATAGTGTTTTGAATATGCTTAAAGGAGACAAGAGGAATACTTATATTATATAAAGGATGTGAATAAGTATGATGGCTTGGCCAATGTATAATGCGTAGTAAAGGTGATGCATAATTCAGTGATGAGTTGCATAGGATTGGCATTGTGACGACCATCTCGCGAAAACAAGATTAACTAATGCGGAAGCGTTCATCAAGCAGCGGATTAGCGAAAATCACTAAAAATTAAAACTTTTTACAAAGGGATCCATTCATAGGAAAACTCTTTCATTTAGAACCAAAGTAAAACTTTACATCATGGTTCATATATATACATCTCATGTACTTTTGCTTCTCGAGGAATACAAACATTAACTACTCTATCTTAACTGTACACAGGTAGTATAAAACCCTCGAGGCACTAAGCCAAAATCTCGAAATCATTAACTACTACTCCAAGGACCTGAGAGTACAGAGACGACACATAGGACTTCTATATACATATGAACATGACATGACAGTCAATGTCTCCACCTGAGACTTTACTGCTGTCCCTGCTACTGCTGATGTCCTTCACCTCCTGAAGGATTCCTGTTTCCTCGTCCGCATCCACCTAAAAATGTGGTTCCCACGGGGGTGAGACAATTATAAAAATTGCCCCAGCGAGAGATATAACTCTCCACCAGAAACATTATTATTGCAACTTAATAAGATAAATGTGAATAGGGAAATCATATTTATTTGACAACAGATATTTTGATGTCTAACAGATTAAATCATTATTCTATATCAAAAGCATTGCAACTGTAACTTGATAGAATAAACATGTTACTATTCCTTTAATGAATATGAAGAACATGTATAACATCTATTCAAACTACAGAATCATTATCACTGCATTAACTCTCTTCAGGATTAGATCATATGACTAAAGCCTGGCATTATCATTGTGGAGTCATGGCTCGTAGCCATACTCTTTTCACAAGGTGTTGGGATCTTAATCCCTCATTTCAACACTGGGGCTTCTCATCCATTCTCAATTTCAATACCATAACCATGAAATCCTGGGTATTCAAACCCTTTGTTCATCACTTGAGCACTATTACCTCTTTCTCAGGTAACTAACACCTTTAGGTCATTTGACCAAGGTAAGTATGATACTTGCTACACAAGCATCCATCATGGCACTTGATGCACATTAATTCTCTTGCCACCTCTTACCAGGCACAAGGTATATTATGGCACACAAGGCCCAATTAACAATTCAAACTAATAATACATCATAGCTCATACCTGGCTATGCTCATCATCTCATAATACCTGCATGGTTAGCACATATAATAGCAGTACATCAATTATCTATCAATACCATGCAAAAACAATGTATTAATATTTCAAGGGTATTACCCTTAATCCTTTATCAGGATTTGGGTTTCCATCACACATGGTTCATCAGAACACTGTACATCTTGTCACCTTTCACTAGGCAACAACTTTATTCACATGGCTCACAAAACCATTCACATCTTGTCACCTCTCACTAGGCAACAACTTTATTCACATGGCGCACAAGGCCATTCACATCTTGTCACCTCTCACTAGGCAACAACTTTATTCACATGGCGCACAAAGCCATTCACGTCTTGTCACCTCTCACTAGGCAACAACTTAAAACAAATGCTTACAAGCCCAACTCATCTTGTTACTTCTTTCTCAGTAACAAAAACATAATGGCACATATGGCCAATCAATTCTTATCAAATAAACATCATAGCTCATACCTGGCTATGATCATCAACTCATGAAACCTGCATGATTGTCACACATGATAATAGACTTATCAGGTTTACAACACATCATGCAATACAGGGTAACACCACTATTCCCTTACCAGGGTTAGGGTTTTCCATCAATTAGGGCTTTCTCTCACATATCATTACCCTTCATTAAGAATAGGGTTTTCCATTATTAACCATTTAGGTTTTCAAGATCATATTATCAATGATCAAACCCTAGTTCATTGCTCCCCATATCTAGGAGCCAACATTTATACCATAAGTATTCACTCATACTTATTTATTCTCATCAATTATCATTAAATGATTATCATCACAAGGTATGAGTATCTCTCTCATCTTTAAGTTGAGAATTAACAAAACGACCATGTTAGGTCACTTTCAATTCAGCTCTAAGTCAAGCATAGACCACCACGGCCGTGCTACCTTGCACGGTCATGCAAAGTAAAGCTACCACGGCCGTGCTACCTTGCACGGTCGTGCTGAGTAAAGTTTCCACAGTCGTGCTACATAGGATCATCACATGAATCATATTTATATATGAATTCTATTATTTGATCCTTTCAACTTGATTAGGTCACATCAACCCTTCAATCATATGCATACAACTATGATTAACATAGGGTACCAAGTCATTGGTCCTATAAGCAATTAGGGATGCATTCCCAATTAGGGTTTCTCATGAAATCACCCTCAACTAGGGTTCGACATGGATGCACCCTCAATTAGGGTTTCACTTGGAATCACCCTCAACTAGGGTTTCACATTGAATCACCCTCAACTAGGGTTTCACATGGAATCACCCTCAACTAGGGTTTCACATGGAATCACCCTCAACTAGGGTTTCACATTGAATCACCCTCAACTAGGGTTTCACATGGAATCACCCTCAACTAGGGTTTCACATGGAATCACCCTCAACTAGGGTTGAATTCAATAACCCTGTCAATTAGGGTTTATGTTCATGTTTAGGGTTTCATGATCTCTTTGATTAAGGATCATAACCCTTATACACCACATGATTCATATTCATGTATGAATTCATGCTATCAGCTTCTTAACTTGATTAGGTCATATCAACCCTTCAATCAAGTACATACAACTATGATTTACATAGTGTACCAAGTCATTGATCTTATCAGCAATTAGGGTTCATCCCTTAATTGACACTAATCACTTAGGTACTATTAGGGTTTTAACCTTTGTTCCTTCATTGGTTAACATTAATAACCATCATTGGATCAATAGTACATTCATCATCACATTGGACCTCCATTACATAAGGTATGCAAAGGAATTAGGGTTTACTATTCATCCTAATTAGTGATTTCACATGTAGGCAACCTCTTAATAGTGTTATACATGAAATCGGCCTCAATTAGGGTTTACATCATGTATTGGATCCATGCATTTGTTATGCATTAATGAGTAGTACCATTAAAGGTATCTCCCACCTAATCACATTAGGTTTTCAAAAAGGTTTGATCCATTGGACCTTATAAGGTATCCAATTGAATTAGGGTTTCCAATGTTGATTCCTTCAATCATTGGATTCATGGAACCAATCATCAATTGGACCTATACCCATACTTCAATTGAGTTTAAATAGGTCAACCTTCAACTCATTTGACCCTTAATTAACCCTCAATTGGTCATCAATTAGGGTTTGATTCAATTGAATTAGGGTTTGGAATCGATGATTCAACAACACTAATCAATGTAAGACTAGTTGGTTTGAAACCATTGAACCATCATCCAAGTTGGGTATGACCTGACCCCAAACGGTCTTGAGGTCGTTTGGATGACCTCCAAACGGTCTTGAGACCGTTTTCCCATCATATCCCTCAAATCCAAGCCATCCAATTAAGGTTTGGACCATTGGATTGATCACCAAATCAGCATTGCATTGTATAACAGCTTGGCACCTTTAGACCTTTAAACACCTAACCATACTCAACCCTAGACCTCCAAACGGTCTTGGGTGACCACAAAACGGTCTTGAGACCGTTTGTATGAGCTTCAAACGGTCTTGAGACCGTTTGCCCATCATATCACTCCAATCCAAGCAATCTAATTAGGGTTTGGTTCATTGAAGTGCTCACCAAATCAGCAATCTATTGCAGATCAACTTGATATCTTTAGACCTTCAACCACTGAACTATACTCAACCCTAGACCTCCAAACAGTCTTGGGTGACCACCAAACGGTCTTGAGACCGTTTGGATGAGCTCCAAACGGTCTTGAGACCGTTTGCCCATCCAACCTTTGGACTCTAGTGAAAATTCATCATGGATTGGTCTATCGAGTTGATCAACAAATCAGCATTTAGTTGCAGTACGATTTGGTACCTTTGGACCTTCAATTGGTCAACTATACTTGACCCCAGACCTCCAAACGGTCTTGGGGTGATCCCCAAACGGTCTTGAGACCGTTTGGATGATCCCCAAAACGGTCTTAAGACCGTTTGGGCTAATCAACCCAAAATCTCAAATTAGCTCATTGTGATTTCAGCACTGATTTCAATTAGGGTTATCCCAATGGATTAGCCTTCAACTCATGACTCGTTTGGAATTAACCCCTCAAATTTGGAGGGTCATTAACCAACATCATTATGAACAAAAATATCATACGGTCAACGCTTGGTCAACGCACTCAAACGGTCTTGAGACTGTTTTTCCAAGCAGGTCAAGTTGATCAGGTTGAAATTCAGCACTTAATCCAATTAGGTTTCCCTAATTGATTAGACTGCAACTCACGATTCCTTGGGAGTTAACCCATAAAACTTGGTGAGTCATTATCCAACATAATTAGGATCAAAAATCTCATACGGTCAACGCTTGGTCAACGCACTCAAACGGTCTTGAGACCGTTTGCCCAAGCAGGTCAAGTTAATCAGGTTGAAAATCAGCACATAATTCAATTCGATTGCCTAATTGATTGGCCTTCAACTCTCGATTCCTTTGGAGTTAATCCCTCAAATTTGGAGGGTTATCAGACTACATAATTAGGAACAAAATTCCCAAACGGTAAACTCTTGGTAAACCATCTCAAACGGTCTTGAGACCGTTTTCTCCCAAACGGTCTCAAACCGTTTGCCCTTAAACGGTTTGCTGAAACCGCATAGCCAATCAAATTAAAACGATTTGGAGTAGCTATCAAAACGGTTTTGTTTGGTAATTTTCTTTGGATAAGCATCTAGGATGCTGTCATCATCCCCTTCCTTCGAACAACCAAGAACAGCAACCGTTCTTGATGGAAATTGCAGCAAGAAACAAGAGTGCATCAAATTGAAGAAATCAATTAACAAAGCATAGAGAATTGATGCAATAGCAATGTTTAAGGGTTTGAGTTATAAAACCCGCCTCCAATTGAGATCCAAAGCTCCAAGCTCACGCCATTAATGGTGGATGAAGCTATAGCAACTCCCCCTAGGCTTGTCCTCAAGCTTTTGATTGCAAAAGTTGGCTAGGGTTGAAGAGGAGATCGAAATAAGAAGGAATCCATAATTTATTTTCGATTTCCACCATGAAATCAAGGAGAACGAAGGTCAAGGGCTCACCCACAGGTTGGGGACGTGCTCCATGCTCCTCCCTAGCTCCTTGGTCGGTTTTGCAAGCAAGGGAAAGAAGAAAATCCGAAATAGCCTTTCATTTGGCTTGAAAAAGGCACTTTTATAAGGAAATTGATGAGAGAGAAAATGCATTATTAAAATGCATTAAATTCCAAAAATATGGCCGCCTCTTCCCCCTCTTATCCCTTAAGGACGAGGCACCTTCCTTTTCCTTTAATTCTCCTTCATTATCCTTGATTTAAAGAAAATCAAATTAAGCACCTTAATGCTTATTATATTAATATCCATATGTGAGTGGGTTTTCTTTTTCTTATAATAAGGTGAGTGGAATTTCACCTACTTAGGATATTTTCGTTCCTTATCTTGGCAAAGGAAAGTTCATCCTTATTCAAAATCAGCCCAAAACATTTTGGTTGAAAGCCCTTCAATTATTTTTATTCATTTTTGCCCTAAATCAAATTAGGGTTTCAATTAGGCATTAATCTTGATTATTTTAATATCAAGATTCTCTCTCCTCCAACTTAATTCAAATGAGGCACCCATCTCATTTTATTTGCTCTACATATTTCCAAGAAACATTAGGGACCTTATTGAAGTGGTAATTTGCATATTGAATCCTAGGTTTTGGGTAAATTGCACTTTTCACCAAAACTAGGTTTGAATGCACAACACTGCTTTACAAGCTTAATCTTGGTGCCCGAGCTTGTGAAAGCCATACCACTACATCACATTCATTCTTATGATGTCTCAACATCAGAGGAACATCTTACCATGCAACATTTGCAATTTAACCCCTCAACTTGGGTAATTTTCACTTTGGTCCAAAATAAGCAAACATTACTTCAACATTGTTCAAACATGACCAAAATTGAAACATAAGTTTCTCATGAGCCCTAATTACTTTTCACAAGATAAGACTAAGAATCTACTTAACCTTATTAAGCAAAACAATCTAGGGTTAATTCATAACCCAGGTCAGGGATGTTACAAATTATAAAACCCCTAACAAGGATTTCGTCCTCGAAATCCCAAGAAAAGGTGGGACAGATTGTTCATTAATCATGCCCTCAAGTCTCCACATATCATATTAATATCATGGAGATATCATGAACTCTGTGATTCCACACAAAGCTCCTTTCATTAGTTCAACCTCATCAATGTTTATGCAGAGCATAAACCCCTAACATATGATGTCCATATCATTGAAAGGAAGAAGCATAGAAGAACATACTTCAATAATCACTCAAGAATACTTATCAAAAGGAAAAACATATATATCTAACATAGATAATTCACTTAGCAAACTCTATGTAATTTGGATTGTTCACATAGTTCTTCTTATTAGTTGGAAATGCCACATATCTTTTCCCTTTTTGATTGGGAATGACACATAGCTCTTCCCTTTTGATTGGGAATGACACATAGCTCTTCCCTTCTTGTTGGGGATGACACATAGCTTTCCCTTTTTGTTTGGGAATGACACATAGCTCTTTCCTTTTTGTTGGGGATGACACATAGCTTTCCCTTTTTGATTGGGAATGACACATAGCTCTTCCCTTCTTGTTGGGGATGACACATAGCTTTCCCTTTTTGATTGGGAATGACACATAGCTCTTCCCTTTTTGATTGGGAATGTTCACATAGCTCTTCCTATTAGTTGGGAATGTTCACATAGCTCTTCCCTTTTGATTAGGAATGTTCACATAGCTCTTCCTATTAGTTGGGAATGTTCACATAGCTCTTCCCTTTTGATTAGGAATGTTCACATAGCTCTTCCTATTAGTTGGGAATGTTCACATAGATCTTCCCTTTTGATTAGGAATGTTCACATAACTCTTCCTATTAGTTGGAAATGTTCACATAGCTCTTCCCTTTTGATTCGGAATGTTCACATAGCTCTTCCTATTAGTTGGGAATGTTCACATAGCTCTTCCCTTTTGATTTCCTTATACTCTCTAGATTGTTTCAGAATGATTGCTTGATCAGGGCAATCAAAAAGATATCAATCTAGGAGTTTCCATACTCACTTTATCATCAATAGTTGTATACCTGGCCAGGGTTTACAAATACTGAGATCAAGTAGTATGCACTTACATGCTATCACATTCCTCACTTTTCATATCATTATACACACAAGATTTTCCATTCCTATATTTCCTCCAGGCATCATTTCTAAATCTCATCTTTTGACATACAGATAAGAGAGATTATAAAACATTTTAAGGAACATTGAGTAAGATATAAGTTCTCATCTCCCTTGTGTCCTTATAGGACTAGTCAAAAGAAATCAAAAACATCTATTTTCATATTTTTAACACACAGATACATGGAATGAAGTATCAGGATGAATATATTTCATCTAAGTATTACCCCTCAAGATCATCTACCGCACTAGGTTGATTTCAACACATAGTGTCCAATTATCTCATGTTACTGCTTTTGCCTTTACTTAGTGGCTACTGCCCTGGTGCACTAGGCATTTATTGCACTGGTGACACCAAAAACTTTAGCTTTTCAGAGTAACTAGGCAAATGTCTCTAAATCATAGAGACCATTCCCTACTTCTCAGCTTTTTGCCCCTTCCTGGGCACTGTCATCACAGATTTATTATCTGTCTAAACTCATGGCAGAGTCTACTTTCTTGCTATAAGTTAATCTTTTCCATATTTTCCCTTGTTCCAATATGACTAAGTCATTCAGGAACTCTTTTAAAGCTCAAGATTTCTGTATTAAGGACTGATAATCTAGGTTGTAAGGCTAGTATCCAGTTCACTATATGCATTACTGTTGCCCTAATCTGCCCAATAAGAGCATGACCATAGGATTCTCTATCCTGATCAGGTCTTAATGGGGATTCTCAGGCACTTGTTCTCCTCTTGCCTGGTCCCATGCACCCTCTCCTGGTGCAACAACATTGCCCTTAGCAATGTGTTCCTTGTGTTCTCCAGTCATTTTAAAACTTTACCCTTTCTCTGCATAAGCAGAAATCATTATAGGGTATACTGGAGGACACTAACACAGACTCAACAACTTAGTCCTATGTCTCTGTAGACTCAGCGAACCTAGAGCTCTGATACCACTAAATTGTGACGACCGTCTCGCGAAAACAAGATTAACTAATGCGGAAGCGTTCATCAAGCAGCGGATTAGCGAAAATCACTAAAAATTAAAACTTTTTGCAAAGGGATACATTCATAGGAAAACTCTTTCATTTAGAACCAAAGTAAAACTTTACATCCTGGTTCATATATATACATCTCATGTACTTTTGCTTCTCGAGGAATACAAACATTAACTACTCTGTCTTAACTGTACACAGGTAGTATAAAACCCTCGAGGCACTAAGCCAAAATCTCGAAATCATTAACTACTATTCCAAGGACCTGAGAGTACCGAGACGACACATAGGACTTCTATATACATCTGAACATGACATGACAGTCAATGTCTCCACCTAAGACTTTACTGCTGTCCCTGCTACTGCTGATGTCCTTCACCTCCTGAAGGATTCATGTCTCCTCGTCCGCATCCACCTAAAAATGTGGTTCCCACGGGGGTGAGACAATTATAAAAATTGCCCCAGCGAGAGATATAACTCTCCGCCAAAAACATTATTATTGCAACTTAATAAGATAAATGTGAATAGGGAAATCATATTTATTTGACAACATATATTTTGATGTCTAACAGATTAAATCATTATTCTATATCAAAAGCATTGCAACTGTAACTTGATAGAATAAACATGTTACTATTCCTTTAATGAATATGAAGAACATGTATAACATCTATTCAAATTACAGAATCATTATCACTGCATTAACTCTCTTCAGGCTTATATCATATGACTAAAGCCTGGCATTATCATTGTGGAGTCATGGCTCATAGCCATACTCTTTTCACAAGGTGTTGGGATCTTAATCCCTCATTTCAACACTGGGGCTTCTCATCCATTCTCAATTTCAATACCATAACCATGAAATCCTAGGTATTCAAACCCTTTGTTCATCACTTGAGCACTATTACCTCTTTCTCAGGTAACTAACACCTTTAGGTCATTTGACCAAGGTAAGTATGATACTTGCTACACAAGCATCCATCATGGCACTTGATGCACATTAATTCTCTTGCCACCTCTTACCAGGCACAAGGTATATTATGGCACACAAGGCCCAATTAACAATTCAAACTAATAATACATCATAGCTCATACCTGGCTATGCTCATCATCTCATAATACTTGCATGGTTAGCACATATAATAGCAGTACATCAATTATCTATCAATACCATGCAAAAACAATGTATTAATATTTCAAGGGTATTACCCTTAATCCTTTATCAGGATTTGGGTTTCCATCACACATGGCTCATCAGAACACTGTACATCTTGTCACCTTTCACTAGGCAACAACTTTATTCACATGGCTCACAAAACCATTCACATCTTGTCACCTCTCACTAGGCAACAACTTTATTCACATGGCACACAAGGCCATTCACATCTTGTCACCTCTCACTAGGCAACAACTTTATTCACATGGCGCACAAGGCCATTCACGTCTTGTCACCTCTCACTAGGCAACAACTTAAAACAAAGGCTTACAAGCCCAACTCATCTTGTTACTTCTTTCTCAGTAACAAAAACATAATGGCACATATGGCCAATCAATTCTTATCAAATAAACATCATAGCTCATACCTGGCTATGATCATCAACTCATGAAACCTACATGATTGTCACACATGATAATAGACTTATCAGGTTTACAACACATCATGCAATACAGGGTAACACCACTATTCCCTTACCAGGGTTAGGGTTTTCCATCAATTAGGGCTTTCTCTCACATATCATTACCCTTCATTAAGAATAGGGTTTTCCATTATTAACCATTTAGGTTTTCAAGATCATATTATCAATGATCAAACCCTAGTTCATTGCTCCCCACATCTAGGAGCCAACATTTATACCATAAGTATTCCCTCATACTTATTTATTCTCATCAATTATCATTAAATGATTATCATCACAAGGTATGAGTATCTCTCTCATCCTTAAGTTGAGAATTAACAAAACGACCATGTTAGGTCACTTTCAATTCAGCTCTAAGTCAAGCATAGACCACCACGGCCGTGCTACCTTGCACGGTCGTGCAAAGTAAAGCTACCACGGCCGTGCTACCTTGCACGGTCGTGCTGAGTAAAGTTGCCACGGCCGTGCTACCTTGCACGGTCGTGCTACATAGGATCATCACATGAATCATATTTATATATGAATTCTATTATTTGATCCTTTCAACTTGATTAGGTCACATCAACCCTTCAATCATATGCATACAACTATGATTAACATAGGGTACCAAGTCATTGGTCCTATAAGCAATTAGGGATGCATTCCCAATTAGGGTTTCTCATGAAATCACCCTCAACTAGGGTTCCACATGGATGCACCCTCAATTAGGGTTTCACTTGGAATCACCCTCAACTAGGGTTTCACATTGAATCACCCTCAACTAGGGTTTCACATGGAATTACCCTCAACTAGGGTTTCACATGGAATCACCCTCAACTAGGGTTTCACATTGAATCACCCTCAACTAGGGTTTCACATGGAATCACCCTCAACTAGGGTTTCACATGGAATCACCCTCAACTAGGGTTGAATTCAATAACCCTGTCAATTAGGGTTTATGTTCATATTTAAGGTTTCATGATCTCTTTGATTAAGGATCATAACCCTTATACACCACATGATTCATATTCATGTATGAATTCATGCTATCAGCTTCTTAACTTGATTAGGTCATATCAACCCTTCAATCAAGTACATACAACTATGATTTACATAGTGTACCAAGTCATTGATCTTATCAGCAATTAGGGTTCATCCCTTAATTGACACTAATCACTTAGGTACTATTAGGGTTTTAACCTTTGTTCCTTCATTGGTTAACATTACTAACCATCATTGGATCAATAGTACATTCATCATCACATTGGACCTCCATTACATAAGGTATCCAAAGGAATTAGGGTTTACTATTCATCCTAATTAGTGATTTCACATGTAGGCAACCTCTTAATAGGGTTATACATGAAATCGGCCTCAATTAGGGTTTACATCATGTATTGGATCCATGCATTTGTTATGCATTAATGACTAGTACCATTAAAGGTATCTCCCACCTAATCACATTAGGTTTTCAAAAAGGTTTGATCCATTGGACCTTATAAGGTATCCAATTGAATTAGGGTTTCCAATGTTGATTCCTTCAATCATTGGATTCATGGAACCAATCATCAATTGGACCTATACCCATACTTCAATTGAGTTTAAATAGGTCAACCTTCAACTCATTTGACCCTTAATTAACCTTCAATTAGTCATCAATTAGGGTTTGATTCAATTGAATTAGGGTTTGGAATCGATGATTCAACAACACTAATCAATGTAAGACTAGTTGCTTTGAAACCATTGAACCATCATCCAAGTTGGGTATGACCTGACCCCAAACGGTCTTGAGGTCGTTTGGATGACTTCCAAACGGTCTTGAGACCGTTTGCCCATCATATCCCTCAAATCCAAGCCATCCAATTAAGGTTTGGACCATTGGATTGATCACCAAATCAGCATTGCATTGTATAACAGCTTGGCACCTTTAGACCTTTAAACACCTAACCATACTCAACCCTAGACCTCCAAACGGTCTTGGGTGACCACCAAACGGTCTTGAGACCGTTTGCCCATCATATCACTCCAATCCAAGCAATCTAATTAGGGTTTGGTTCATTGAAGTGCTCACCAAATCAACAATCTATTGCAGATCAACTTGATATCTTTAGACCTTCAACCACTGAACTATACTCAACCCTAGATCTCCAAACGGTCTTGGGTGACCACCAAACGGTCTTGAGACCGTTTGCCCATTCAACCTTTGGACTCTAGTGAAAATTCATCATGGATTGGTCTATCGAGTTGATCAACAAATCAGCATTTAGTTGCAGTATGATTTGGTACCTTTGGACCTTCAATTGGTCAACTATACTTGACCCCAGACCTCCAAACGGTCTTGGGGTGATCCCCAAACGGTCTTGAGACCGTTTGGATGATCCCCCAAACGGTCTTGAGACCGTTTGGGCTAATCAACCCAAAATCTCAAATTAGCTCATTGTGATTTCAGCACTGATTTCAATTAGGGTTAGCCCAATTGATTAGCCTTCAACTCATGACTCGTTTGGAATTTACCCCTCAAATTTGGAGGGTCATTAAACAACATCATTATGAACAAAAATCTCATACGGTCAACGCTTTGTCAACGCACTCAAACGGTCTTGAGACCGTTTTTCCAAGCAGGTCAAGTTGATCAGGTTGAAAATCAACACTTAATCCAATTAGGTTTCCCTAATTGATTAGGCCGCAACTCACGACTCCTTGGGAGTTAACCCATAAAACTTGGTGAGTCATTAGCCAACATAATTAGGATCAAAAATATCATACGGTCAACGCTTGGTCAACGCACTCAAACGGTCTTGAGACCGTTTGCCAAAGCAGGTCAAGTTAATCAGGTTGAAAATCAGCACATAATTCAATTCGATTGCCTAATTGATTGGCCTTCAACTCTCGATTCCTTTGGAGTTAATCCCTCAAATGTGGAGGGTTATCAGCCTACATAATTAGGAACAAAATTCCAAAACGGTCAACTCTTGGTAAACCATCTAAAACGGTCTTGAGACCGTTTTCTCCCAAACGGTCTCAAACAGTTTGCCCTTAAACGGTTTGCTGAAACCGCATAGCCAATCAAATTAAAACGATTTGGAGTAGCTATCAAAACGGTTTTGCTTGGTAATTTTCTTTGGATAAGAATATAGGATGATGTCATCATCCCCTTTCTTCTAACAACCAAGAACAGAAACCGTTCTTGATGGAAATTGCAGCAAGAAACAAGAGTGCATCAAATTGAAGAAATCAATCAACAAAGCATAGAGAATTGATGCAATAGCAATGTTTAAGGGTTTGAGTTATAAAACCCGCCTCCAATTGAGCTCCAAAGCTCCAAGATCACGCCATTAATGGTGGATGAAGCTCTAGCAACTCCCCCTAGGCTTGTCCTCAAGCTTTTGATTGCAAAAGTTGGCTAGGGTTGAAGAGGAGATCGAAATAAGAAGGAATCCATAATTTATTTTCGATTTCCACCATGAAATCAAGGAGAACGAAGGTCAAGGGCTCACCCACAGGTTGGGGACGTGCTCCCTGCTCCTCCCTAGCTCCTTGGTCGGTTTTTCAAGAAAGGGAAAGAAGAAAATCCGAAATAGCCTTTCATTTGGCTTGAAAAAGGCACTTTTATAAGGAAATTGATGAGAGAGAAAATGCATTATTAAAATGCATTAAATTCCAAAAATATGGCCGCCTCTTCCCCCTCAAATCCCTTAAGGACGAGGCACATTACTTTGCCTTTAATTCTCCTTCATTATCCTTGATTTAAAGAAAATCAAATTAAGCACCTTAATGCTTATTATATTAATATCCATATGTGAGTGGGTTTTCTTTTTCTTATAATAAGGTGAGTGGAATTTCACCTACTTAGGATATTTTCGTTCCTTATCTTGGCAAAGGAACGTTCATCCTTATTCAAATCAGCCCAAAACATTTTGGTTGAAATCCCTTCAATTATTTTTATTCATTTTTGCCCTAAATCAAATTAGGGTTTCAATTAGGCATTAATCTTGATTATTTTAATATCAAGATTCTCTCTCCTCCAACTTAATTCAAATGAGGCACCCGTCTCATTTTACTTGCTCTACATGTTTCCAAGAAATATTAGGGACCTTATTGAAGTGGTAATTTGCATATTGAACCCTAGGTGTTGGGTAAATTGCACTTTTCACCAAAACTAGGTTTTAATGCACAACACTGCTTTACAAGCTTAATCTTGGTGCCCGAGCTTGTGAAAGCCATACCACTACATCACATTCATTCTTATGATGTCTCAACATCAGAGGAACATCTTACCATGCAACATTTGCAATTTAACCCCTCAACTTGGGTAATTTGCACTTTGGTCCAAAATAAGCAAACATTGCTTCAACATTGTTCAAACAGGACCAAAATTGAAACATAAGTTTCTCATGAGCCCTAATTACTTTTCACAAGATAAGATTAAGAATATACTTAACCTTATTAAGCAAAACAATCTAGGGTTAATTCATAACCCAGGTCAGGGATGTTACAGGTATAGTCCAATACCTGGAATAGATGCGCAGGATTGGCATAGTCCAATACCTGGAATAGATGCACATGATTGTCATAGTCCAATACCTAGAATAGATGCATAGGATTGGTATAGTCCAATAACTGGAATAGATGCACATGATTGACATAGTCCAATGCCTGGAATAGATGCATAGGATTGGCATAGTCCAATGCCTAGAATAGATGCATATGATTGGTAATAACCCAATACCTGGCTGTTATCACAGGGTTGGTAATAACCCAACACATGGCTGTTATCACAGGGTTGGTAATAACCCAACACCTGGCTGTTATCACATGGTTGGTAGTAACCCAACAACTAGCTATTATCACAGGATTGGGATAACCCAATACCTGGCTGTTAATCACAGGGTAGGTAATAACCCAACAACTAGCTATTATCACAGGGTTGGTAATAACCTAACACCTAGATGTTATCACAGGGTTGGTAGTAACCCAACACCTAGATGTTATCACAGGATTGGGATAACCCAATACTTGGATGTTAATCACATGATTGGTAATAACCCAATACCTAGCTGTTATCATAAGGTTGGTAATAACCCAACACCTAGCTATTATCACAGGGTTGGTAATAACCCAACACCTGACTGTTATCACATGATTGGGATAACCCAATACCTAGCTGTTAATCACATGATTGGTAATAACTCAATACCTAGTTATTATCCCAAGGTTGGTAGTAACCCAACACATGGATGTTATCACAGGGTTGGTAATAACCCAACACCTGGCTGGCTATTATCACAGGGTTGGTGATAACCCCACACCTGACTGTTATCACAGGGTCGGTAATAAGCCAACACCTGGTTGTTATCACAGGGTTGGGATAACCCAATACCTGGCTATAATATCACAAGATTGGTACAATCCAATACCTGGTTGTACTCTTGCAAGATTGGTATAAATCTAGAACATGATGATATTATCACAGGATAATGTTGAGACGTTGGTATAATATGATGGGTAAATGATACACATGTTCTTCATATTCCTTATAAAGTGAATAGATGATTTACAGCTCTATCATAGATAGTTCCAATGCTTTAAAAGATGAGAATGTTCTAAACTAATTATCCTCTATTTAGTTTAATACTATTTAACTGTGATAATAACATTGTTGGCAGAGAGTTATATCTCTCACTGGGTCAATTGTCTCACCCCGTGGGATCCACATTTTTTTAGGTGGACGTGCACGAGGGGGTAGAGACCGTACTGTAGAGAAAGGACGACAACAATAGGTATAGTAGTAACAACTTAGGTTGAGTGTATTATCTATCGTGTCTTATAGATAGAATTCCTATGTGTCGTCTTTGTACTCTCAGGTCCTTGGATTTTGTACGTGATGGTTATATGAATAATTTGATATTTTGGCTTGTATGCCTTGAGGTTTGATGTTGATTTAGTATATGTTTTGACAAAGCAACAGTTATGTGTTATCCTCGAGATGAGATGGTAAAATGTACGTATAATGTGAACCATGATGAATATAAGGTCTTGGTTCTTCTTTTAAGAGTTTTCCTGGAAATGGATCTCTTTGCAAAATGGTTTTAATTTTTAGTGACTTTTGTTAATTCCACATATTTTGTACCGATTTGGCTGTCAGTTTGGTGACAGTCATTTCAACCTATACCTCAATGGAAATGGGATCATGTGACTATGGAATTTATGGTTGGTCTACCTAGGGAAGCCAAAGGTTATGATTCCATATGGGTGATTGTTGATAGGTTGACCAAGTCAGTGCATTTCCTTCCCATGAAGACAAGATTCACAATGGAGAAGCATTCTCAAGTCTATGTTGATGAGATAGTACGTTTGCACGGTGTTCCCGCTACTATCATGTCTGACAGAGGTCCTCAGTTTACAAGTTGCTTTTGGGAATGCCTGCATACAACTTTAGGTATGCAGTTGAAGTTCATTACTTCCTTCCACCCATAGACAGATGGTCTGTTTAAAAGGACCATTAAGATTTTGGAAGATCTATTGAGAGCTTGTGTTCTGCAGTTCTCAGGAAGTTGGGATGTACACCTCAATCTAATAGAGTTCGCCTACAATAACATCTATCAGAGAAGTATTGACACGGTACCATATGAGGCATTGTATGGGAGACATTGTAGGTCTCCGTTGTGTTGGTATGAGATAGGGGAGTATCAACTTCTAGGTCTTGAGCTTATGCAGCAGATGATGGAGAAGATCAAGTGATACAACAACATTTGAAAGCAGTAGAGGACAGAAAGAAGTCATATGCAGAAAATCATTACAGGTCTTTGGAATTCCAAGTGGGAGACAAGGTATCTATGAAGGTCTCTCCCTGGAAGGGTGTTTTGAGGTTTGGGAAGAAGGGTAAGTTGGCTACCGGTTTTATGGGACCTTACCCAGTTGTAACACGTGTTGGGAAGGTGGCCTATAAGTTAAGGTTACCATTATTGTTGCACATGTTACATCCAGTGTCCCATGTCAGTATGTTGAGGAAGTCTCGTTCAGACACAGAGTTAGTGCTACAACCTGTGGATGTGGAGCTTGATGAGGATATCACCTATGTGGAAGGTCCAATGTTGATCCTTGATCAGAGGGTGAAGAAGTTGAAGAGGTAGGACCTTATGCTTGTGAAGGTTCTTTGGCATCATTGCGGTGTTGAGGAAGCCATGTGGGATCTCAAAAAGGCAATGTGGAGGAAGTACCCTTCTCTTATCTTTTAGGATTACATCGGCTAAATCCCTGTTGGGGGTTTATAACTTGTAAGGACCCTGACCCACATTTTGGGCTAACCCTATTTGTTATGCTTAAGTGAATTACTTAGCTCCTTGCTCTAATCATCTAAGATGTAATTAGGGTATGTTGGAGGTTTTTTCTCCTTGTTTGAGCCTATTTTGTTGATGTTTGTGCCTTGTGGTGCGGTTTTGGTACAAACTTGCAATTTACCTAGAGTAGGGGTTGATGTGTAAGTTTGCCACCTCTAGAGTGTTTCTTCTCTCTCTTGGAATCATCTAAAGGAGAGAGAAAGTGTTGGGCACCTTGTTTTGGCCTTAGTTGAGTGGTGACATCCTTGTTGATGTTTTGGGAACATGTTTGAGGTGTGTGTTTGCTCTTTAGAGTATTGTCTCAGGCTTGAGAGCCTTGGAGAGGAATAGTATTGGTTCGTGGTTGCCTTGATGAGGCTTGTTATTGGTTGAGGGTGTCTTTAGGGACATCCTATCAGTTTTTGGCACCTTGAGGATCACCATATCGACTTGTGACCTTGGGTTTCATCCCTATCCGCTTGTGAAGGGGGTAGATGGGTGTGTCGACCATGACCTTTGATGGTGACCTAGTTGGCGAGACATAGGTTCTATCACCTTGTTTCATGGTTGTTGGTATGTATGCCCTGAGATCCAATCATGGGATGATTGGTGGGATACATTAAGATTGATTTGATAAACATCAAAGGCAAGCTTCCAATTCTTTCTGGTTCAGTCATATGAGATAGTGATAGAATAGATTGAATGTCTAGATAATGACAGTACTCAATGACGTATGCCTTCAGGTTCATGACCTGAACGATGAGATCATACGGATGCTAAGAGTTTGTACATTCTTGTTATGTCCCTAGTCGGATGTCATTGTGGAAGGTAGATAGACAACAATGACACACAAGACTAGATTGTGGTATTGGTTGATGACAGAATCTCATTAGTCATGATATAGAGATATCAAACCAAACACATAGGTACTTGTTAGAGAACAAGGTACCGGACAGACCCACCGTGAGTTTGACACATGGAACCATGACATGGTAGTCACCGTCAGTACTCACAGTGATGGTGGTGAGTGTGATTCTTAGACCTGAAATCACTGCACTCAACACATGTCGTTGGGCACACTTTGACATCATCAAACGCTGTCCTGAAACATGGGTTGTTATAAAGGTGATGATTGGGTGGCTTTGACACATGGGGCTTTTGAGGGGCGAGTGATAGATATGGGATTTGTCCCTCCTGAGGGAGTTTGATATCCATGGCCACTTGATGAGTAGGATTGAGAAAGGCGTGCACGCATGTGTGAATCCGTATGTGATACTGATGTCATACATATCTCTTCCAGTCTACTCTAAGATCAAGGAAGTGAATGAACGTTGACGGGATGACTGTTCCATGCCTCGAGTTCATTCGGGATATCAGTGACAAAGGAATTATACATTCTCTGTAACATCATTCATGGATTGTAGGATGAAAGTTGTTCTCCAACTTTCTACTTTCACTTGGGTAGCACTGATGTGTGACTAGGCACCGCTCTTTGCTTGTGAAGTCATAAGTGTTATGGACTTTCACTGCCAACGTGAAATGGACCTGCAGGGTCACACACATAGGATTTAACCTGGAAGAGGAGTTTTGTCCACAAAGCAATGTTTAGATTGATTACTAAAGGAGTTTAGTAGTTCAATTAAACACTCAATCAGTCGATAGCTCAATATAATATGGTTCAAGGTGTTGGACGCATTGATTGGAGTATCGGATTGATTGAAATCACATTTGACTGATTTTGCCCAACCTGTGCTCCCAACCGATCGGCTCATGTGATGAACCGGTCGGCTGAGGTTGCTGAACCGGTCGGCTGGAGTGTCCAGGCCGATCGGCTCATGCCCAGGTTGAAACGACCGGTTCAAGAGTTGAACCGATCGGCTCAACTGGTGCAACCGACCAGTTGGGAAAGTCATGTCGGCAAGGATTTTCCTTTCATTTCAAATTGCCCAATTCGATTGGGAATAATATTGGTATTCGATACCAATTGGAAAAGAAACAAGGAAAGTCTTTTTGAGCCGGATTAGGACCATGAACCGATCGGTTCAGGGCACCAACCGATCGGTTGGAGTGACCCAAACGATCGACTCAGGTCCAACCGATCGGCTCAATGGCCGAACCGATCGGTTCAGTTATGAACCGATCATTTCAAGTTGCGAACCGGTTTCTTTTTGTGGAAAATTCTCGAACCCTTCTACTCCTGCTTTAGTCCCGCATTGCCCGGGATGGAGAACCCTGTCCCATGACTCTCCTATATATATGGGTATTGGGGGCTTCTCAAAGTACAGCTCAGTGCAACCAGTTGCTCTGCAAGTTGTCGTTCTCTCTGGTTTTGGTAACCGTGAGAGAGCCCGAGCAAGTGCTTCCCGCAAAAGGGAGGTGCAGCAAGGGAAGGACAACTGCAGTTGCAACAGGAGGTAGGAGAGCATGTTGACGACTAGTACGTCAACAGGAGGGTGTGACTCCTTCCACTTCCTTGTGGGACAAGGAGAGTGGAGTTCCAGGTGGTCCGTGTGGACTACTACAGAGGCGGGAGGACATTGCCGCTTAGGAGGACAACTGTCATCCGACAGTCCGGTTCGAGTAGGAGTTGTCAGTCCCGGTGCGACCAGGAGCTGCACAGACACCGTCGAAGTCCGGAGTTGAAGACCGTGCATTGCGCGAGGTATTGTCACCGAGCAAGCCTCGGGACAAGGTATGATTCCGCAAACCATCCTTTCCTATTATATAGACGTTGACGTGTTTCCTCGGTATGGGTTGGGGAGAAATTTTTTTGTTTCCGCTGCCTTCTCTGTCTCCCCTAAAACCCAACAGTGGTATCAGAGCCACGTCAGCTGTTCTATATTTTAGGAATATCGATATGATCGATTTTGGTTTGTCGCCTTTATTTATTGCATACGATGCGAATAATATCGGCTTTATGCATGTCCAATCCTAAATCCACAAATCCCTAATTACATATATGATATGTATTATTAATGCACTCGATACGCGTCGCCCTTAAACGAGTTTTGTGGTGGATGTGTGTAGCGTGATTATGGCCTATAAACCCCTATCTGTGTGTGGTTGTTTGTGGTTGCTTGCATCTCGGTCTGCGCACCGATCTTCCCTCTCTTATTCCTGATGTAACTCGAAATAATTCGAGATTCTTTCCTACCTTTTCTCCCCCCGAATGTAACTCGGGGTTTCCTTTTAAAGCAATATAATAAATAGGATAGATTTTATTTCCTGTTATGTCAAAGATCGGCGGACATCAAGACGACTGCTCAGACGGTCGGTTCAAGGAGTGAACCGATCGGTTGACCTTCCAGACGGTCGGTTCAAGGAGTGAACCGATCGGTTGATGACTGGTTCGAGGAGCGAGACGAGCGGGTGGCGGACGTGACGAGATGCACGACGACCAGGCGAACCGATTGGTTGGAGGAGCCAACCGATCGGCTGGTGGCACCCAGATGACCGGCTGGAGAGTACAGATCATTCATGTGATGAGTTGATCAACTCAGAAGGCAAGGCATAGAGTTCATCTTGTACAGGTTGCATGTGATGTAGACCTAGATGACCGTGATTCCTCTTGGCTCGAGGAATCACATTAGGATGGCCATAATCATCACTTTTATCGTTTTGTGCATGTTTTCTGTGGGATATAGCATGTATATGATACGTACTATGTATTGTGGTGATTGGATATGTATATGTATATAAAACCAAATCCCTCATTAAATATTAAGTTTTAGCTGCCTTCCAAATGCGACACACGTGAAAAGCTTGATCGACCAAATGTGGGCACGCCCAAGCGTGGTGCACCGTCTATCTCGTAAAGGCGTGAAGGATGAATGTGTGGGTCTGCCTAAGCAGGGTGCATATTCATCGTGTTTTCTTTGGGTTGGACTTAACAAGGTGACCTAGATAGGATCTAGCGCCTTGAGGCATGGAGATGATCATTGCAAGGAGTTGTAGATGACATCTTATCAAGAGTTGCATATGATGCAATCGGCAAAAGTTTCCTACCTGAGAGATCTATGTTGTGGGTGACAGCCCTAGCTGGTCCATGGCTTAGAGGATTTCAGGATCTTGCCCACTAGAAGGTTGTACGCTGCAATCTTCCGAATTGATGGTGAGGGCTATCAATTTGAAGTAAAATAGTGGGAGTGATAATTAATTAAAGGCCTAATTATATCGTCAAACTTTCAAATCAATCAAATAAGTCAAAAATGAGTTTTGGACTAAAATTGCATATTTTCCTTTTGTAGTTCAAATGGCAACAAACAACAACAACTTTTCTTTGCGATCAGTCCTTGACAAGGACAAGCTAAATGGGACAAACTTCCACGACTGGTATCGGACATTGAGAATTGTTCTCACTCAAGAGCGTAAGCTCTATGTCCTAGATACTCCAATTCCAGAGGAACCCGCTCCTAATGCACCAAGGACAGAAAGGGATGCTTACAAGAAGCATTCTGATGATGCCATTGATGCAAAGTGCTTGATGCTATGTTCAATGAACCATGAGTTGCAGAGGCAACATGAGAACATGGGTGTTATAGAGATGATTCTGCATCTCAGGAACATGTATGAAGATCAGGCACGGTAAGAGAGGTACAATGTTTCTAGGGCGCTGTTCAAGTGCGTCATGACAGAAGGAGATCCAGTTGGTCCTCACACACTCAAGATGATTGGGTATGTGGAGAACCTGCAGAGACTGGGATTTCCACTGAGCCAAGAGTTGGCTACTGACGTGATACTGCAATCGTTGCCAGAATCTTACAGTCAGTTTGTGATGAACTACAACATGAACAACTTTGATAGGCCACTGTCAGAGTTGTTGGGCATGTTGAGGACAGCCGAGTTACAGATGAAGAAGGACAAGCCTAAGTCCGTGATGGCGATCACGAGCAAGAAAGGCAAGTCCAAGCGTAAGGGCAAGGGCAAAGCTAAGAAAGGTTCTGAAGCTAGCCAGGAGTCCAAGCCATCTTCAGCTCTCAAGGCCAAGGGAGGCATGACCAAGAAAGGAAATTGCCACCATTGTCAAAAGCCAGGACATTGGAAAAGGAATTGTCCTATCTACCTGGAAGAACAAAAGAAGAAGGAGGCGACTGAAGCCTCTACTTGAAGGTGTCATGTAAATAAACTTGTAACACTTTTTGAGATATATGATATCAAGATGTAAAGTGTAAAGCATTATTACTTGGGGCAAGTGTTGCCTTTATAGATAGGAATACTTTAGTTTATTTTCAGCCAATAAGGCATGTAATACAGTTATGAACTGTTATTTCATACTTGCCAATAGATAGAAACACTTTATTTTTGCATATTGTATGACAATGATGGCAATTAATAAAGAGATGTTTCAATTTATAAAGATGTGATCTTTGTGGCAATGCCTTATTTATCTTGTGATATTTGATATGCATAAGATAAGATGATACCTAAAAGTTATAGATAACTCAAACAATTTAATTAGCATAAATCATGAGAAATTCATTTCTAGTTTCCATGTGATGGATAAATCTAGACTCTTTTGGTTATAGAACCAGTAAGAGACATGAATATCTTGGACATGATTAATCAATTTTCACTAATGTAGTGGGAGAGTGATTATCCTATTAGGTATAATACATGTGATGTATTTACATACCTATTGGAATAAATGCTAATACTTCAAATGGTGTTTAGAGAAATACCAATATGAATATCTTGAAGTGTTCAAGATTATCATAAATGAAGTACAAATTTGGTAAAGTATTAATTCTTGATGAGATCAAGGAATGAAATACTTGGACCAAATGTTTGAGATCCTTATGAGTGATTATGATAGTGTATCATAGTGAACTCATGATTAAGGCATGATGATGTCTGAATCAGGAAGGAATCATACTCTAAGGAGTTAGAGAATGATTATCAAATAACTGAATTCTTCTTAATAAAAGAATACCCCACACTAATAAAAGAAATTAAGAATCACAAGGGTTGTGAGTTCTTATATCTTTAACAGATACACCTCAATTATCTATGTGATGAGTTGTTCATGTGATGAGTCAACTATCAAGATGAATATGAGGAACTGAATTTTGAGTTATGGTTTATGACCTTTACATCCTAAATGACATCCATGTGAACCATAAGGTATGACCTTGATGGTAGCACTCATTGGATCATATCCATAAGTGCAGATGAGTATTAAGTGTTAAGCTACATGGATAACATTTTGATAAGGATGATGCTTGTTGATTGCAACTTAATGGCTAAGACATTTGGCATATGGATACTAAAACCGCATTCCTATGAGGAATAAAACCAGGATGTGTACGTGACACAGCCTATAAGGTTTATGAATCCACTAATGCAAATGAAGTCTATAAGTTACAATGGACTAATCAATGTGATTGATTGAGTACAAGCAACTCAAAATTGGATCTTTACTTTGATGATATAGTCAAAGTGTTTGACTGATATGTCAAAGATAAAGAAGGGATCTATGATTTAGTGGGAGTGTATTCACATTCCACATATTGATGTGAAATGGAAATGTTCTAGAATGGAAATCTGAATGTGGAAATTATCTTTAAGGAAGATAGAGATGTTTCCTATGTGATAGGAATAGAGATCTATAGAGATAGTTCTCGAAATTCTCTTGACCTGGAAAGAGAGAGCATACTTTGGCAATT
This sequence comes from Alisma plantago-aquatica, assembly GCA_963693085.1. Lineage (NCBI taxonomy): Eukaryota > Viridiplantae > Streptophyta > Magnoliopsida > Alismatales > Alismataceae > Alisma > Alisma plantago-aquatica. Next base: position 225,377,680 of record OY856413.1, read on the forward strand.
TGTACTGAAGTGTTCAGTATGCACAGATTCAGTGGGAGAAAACTTGTCCATGTTACATGGAGTTAGTATCCCAAGGCCAAGTGTCCAATTCTTATGAAGAATGGGAACAATAAGAATAGATATGGATCTATCATGTATGTAATCATCCCATTATCTTGCATGTATGACATGGAAAGAATAAAATGCATTCATCATCTTGTATGTAGGACATGGCAATATGATGTGCTCATCTTGATAACTCGTATGTGGGACATGACGAGTGGATGTCTGTCTGCTTCCAGTAAGGGTTACTGGAATACCATGAGAACTTGATGAGTGCTTGTGAAGTACTAGTTCTATGGAGATAAGGAAGAGTTCGATGTAAAGAGTTACATTGATGCGAACTTCTGAAAGGACAGAAAATTATTTGCAAAATATACATAAGATGTATAAAAATGAAAGTTTGTTGATGATTGGAAGTGTTCCAATAAAACCATTTAAAAGGGAAATGCCGAGTATCTATGTGTTAGTAAACAGCAATGGATACTATATGGATCTGAAAGTTCATAAGATGAACTTATATTCCACTCATTGATGACAAGTCTGGAATCCTTGATCATGCAATGTGGCTAAAGGTTAGCAAATGGAATGCAAGATCACATATTACAGCAACTCCATCTCATACGTATGACGTACATCGAAGAGATGTGAGACATGCAATTCGTACATACTTTGGCAAGGTGTTGCCATTACTCACCATGTTGGCACTACAGCACAGTAACATGTGGGACATGTTTGAAGATCACTATGAATATGATTCATGGGTGATTGGCTCGCAGTGCAAGTGGGAGTCTGTTGGTATGTATGCCCTTAGAGCCAATCATGGGATGATTGGTGGGATACATTTAGATTGATTTGATAAACATCAAAGGCAAGCTTCCAATTCTTTCTGGTTCAGTCATATGAGATAGTGATAGAACATATTGAATGTCTAGAGAATGACAGTACTCAATGACGTATGCCTTCAGGTTCATGACCTGAACGATGAGATCATACGGATGCTAAGAGTTTGTACATTCTTGTTATGTCCCTAGTCGGATGTCATTGTGGAAGGTAGATAGACAGGAATGACACACAAGACTAGATTGTGGTGTTGGTTGATGACAGAATCTCATTAGTCATGATATAGAGATATCAAACCAAACACATAGGTACTTGTTAGAGAACAAGGTACCGGACAGACCCACCGTGAGTTTGACACATGGAACCATGACATGGTAGTCACAGTCAGTACTCACAGTGATGGTGGTGAGTGTGATTCTTAGACCTGAAATCACTGCACTCAACACATGTCGTTGGGCACACTTTGACATCATCAAACGCAGTCCTGAAACATGGGTTGTTATAAAGGTGATGATTGGGTGGCTTTGACACATGGGTCTTTTGAGGGGCGAGTGATAGATATGGGATTTGTCCCTCCTGAGGGAGTTTGATATCCATGGCCACTTGATGAGTAGGATTGAGAAAGGCGTGCACACATGTGTGAATCATTATGTGATACTGATGTCATACATATCTCTTCCAGTCTACTCTGAGATCAAGGAAGTGAATGAACGTTGACGGGATGACTGTTCCATGCCTCGAGTTCATTCGGGATATTAGTGACAAAGGAATTATACATTCGTTGTAACACCATTCACGGATTGTAGGATGAAAGTTGTTCTCCAACTTTCTACTTTCACTTGGGTAGCACTGATGTGTGACTAGGCACCGCTCTTTGCTTGTGAAGTCATAAGTGTTATGGACTTTCACTGCCAACGTGAAATGGACCTGCAGGGTCACACACATAGGATTTAACCTGGAAGAGGAGTTTTGTCCACAAAGCAATGTTTAGATTGATTACTAAAGGAGTTTAGTAGTTCAATTAAACATTCAATCAGTCGATAGCTCAATATCGTATGGTTCAAGGTGTTGGACGCATTGATTGGAGTATGAGATTGATTGAAATCGCATTTGACTGATTTTGCCCAACCTGTACTCCCAACCGATCGGCTCATGTGATGAACCGGTCGGCTGAGGTTGCTGAACCGGTCGGCTGGAGTGTCCAGGCCGACCGGCTCATGCCCAGGTTGAAACGACCAGTTCAAGAGTTGAACCGATCGGCTCAACTGGTGCAACCGACCAGTTAAGAAAGTCATGTCGGCAAGGATTTTCCTTTCGTTTCAAATTGCCCAATTCGATTGGGAATAATATTGGTATTCGATACCAATTGGAAATGAAACAAGGAAAGTCTTTTTGAGCCGGATTAGGACCATGAACCGATCAGTTCAGGGCACCAACCGATCGGTTGGAGTGACACAAACGATCGGCTCAGGTCCAACCGATCGGCTCAATGGCCGAACCGATCGGTTCAGTTATGAACCGATCATTTCAAGTTGCGAACCGGTTGCTTTTTGTGGAAAATTCTCGAACCCTTCTACTCCTGCTTTAGTCCCGCATTGCCCGGGATGGAGAACCCTGTCCCATGACTCTCCTATATATATAGGGGTATTGGGGGCTTCTCAAAGTACAGCTCAGTGCAACCAGTTGCTCTGCAAGTTGTCGTTCTCTCTGGTTTTGGTAACCGTGAGAGAGCCCGAGCAAGTGCTTCCCGCAAAAGGGAGGTGCAGCAAGGGAAGGACAACTGCAGTTGCAACAGGAGGCAGGAGAGCGTGTTGGTGACTAGTACGTCAACAGGAGGGTTCGACTCCTTCCACTTCCTTGTGGGACAAGGAGAGTGGAGTTCCAGGTGGTCCGTGTGGACTACTACAGAGGCGGGAGGACACTGCCGCTTAGGAGGACAACTGTCATCCGACAGTCCGGTTCGAGTAGGAGTTGTCAGTCCCGGTGCGACCAGGAGCTGCACAGACACCGTCGAAGTCCGGAGTTGAAGACCGCGCATTGCGCGAGGTATTGTCGCCGAGCAAGCCTCGGGACAAGGTATGATTCCGCAAACCATCCTTTCCTATTATATAGACGTTGACGCGTTTCCTCGATATGGGTTGGGGAGAAATTTTTTTGTTTCCGCTGCCTTCTCTGTCTCCCCTAAAACCCAACAATGGTGTGGCATGTGTCCCTTCTTCTTGGACAAGTGTCTTCTTGGGTGCTAAGGTGGTGACACCTTTCCCTTGTTCTCTCTCTCATCGACCATGCATATATACCCCTTCCTTCTCGTGCAAGTGAGCCCTTTCAGCAATCCTTGCTTGCTCTCCTTGGTGTCAGACCTTGAGCTTGAGGAACCCTCACCCTTGGATCTTGGTGGGTGAGCTAAAATCTTTTGGTGCTCTCTTTCATCTTCTTCTTTGGTAATCCATGGTTTTCTAGCTTTCCTTCTCTTCTTCTTTCTCCTTCTCGACCATAGATATTGGTACCTTCTTTTCTTCTCTTTTGCTCTTCCTTAACCTTAGTTCTATCTTATTTCTTGGAGTTGTGGTGGATATTGAGCTAGAAGGATCTTCTTATACCTTGAGCTTAGGAAGCTTGACCTTAGAGCTTAAAAGCTTGGTGGTTGTTCTTGAGGCGGGTTATATAACTGTAACCCTACTTTGTTATTATCACTTTTCTATGTAATACACATGACCTGGGTTATGGATTAAACCTAGGATTTTTGCTTAAGTAAGTTACTTAAAAACTAGTTCTAATATTTTGAAAATTAATTACGGCTTCTTGAAAAGTTCATTGTCAAGTTTGAGCTTAATTGTAAACTATTTGTGCATTAATTGATAGTCTGTGTGAAATGTGCAATTTACCTAAGATGAGGGGTTACATTGCAAAATGTTACATGTTGAATGTGTTCTAGTATCATTAGAGAGAATAATATGCTAAGTGATAGCTCGTGGAAAGCCTAAATCCCAAGTTATAACTTGTTTAAACAATGCTAGTACTATGTGCACCAATTTTGGTACAAATTATAATTTACCCAATATATGGGGTTGAAATGCAAAATTATCACCTCTAGAGTTTTCCTACTTCCTATTTGTATCATTTATAGGAGAGAGAAATAAGGGGGTGCCATGTTTGTCACCTATGAGTGATGATGCTCTTGGTGATGAATAGACCAAGAAAGAATTGAATGTAAAGCTTTATATGTGTTGGATCGAGTTGTAGACTTGATATAGGAGTCCTATCGGCCAAGGAGCCATAGTAGAGGTCTCCTATCAGTTTGTTGAGCCTTGGAAAAGACCATGATGGGAAAGGCACCTCAAGGGGGTTTCCCATGATGGATTGCAAGATCCTTTGCAAAAGTGTATCAGATTACATTATTGATGAGATAAAGAAGGGATAACTAATCCAAACAAGATAAAGGATGGTCGATATATTGTCTCTAGATTATCCTCAAGACCCTTACATAGAAAGATATATATGTGTGCATGCATGACCACGTTTCAACCATGCATGGCCATGTGTCATCTAGGAGCATGAGGAGAAGACACCTCTTATACACTTTATCTCATGAAACCAAGTATATATACTTCACCTTTCAACAACTTATGAAAGTTTATGATCCTCACAACCATCTCCCTTGGAGATATCGTGCAAAGCTCCTTAGGTATCATGCAAATTAGCTCAAGGAGCAAGTAGAGCTCGAGCACCAAGCTTTAGGTAAGGCTTTGGTCATCTTCAACCTTAGTCAAAGTAGGATATTGGGTTATGAATATTCCTTTCTTTCCTTCTTTACCAAGTGCTTAACCATGGTGATTTCTCATATATACAAGAGTTGTGAACGAACCTTGGACCTTGGAGAAGTTCATATACAACTTTAGGAACTTAAAGCTTTGGATCTTGGAGCTTTGAAGTCATTTCCAAGGCGGGTTATATAACTTGAACCCAATCATGTTATTATTTACCACCTAACTTGCTACACAAGATGATTTACTTTCAATTCTGAGTTTTTATTGAATACCTGATGAATCCATGAGTTCTAAGAATTGCCTAGACCTGTTATTCATAAACTAGAATAGTTAGAACAAAGGTCTAGAGCTTGAAGAAGATGGTATCACTTTATAAAGTGATATCGGGTTCATGTACACACACAAGTACCTCTAACCCGATATGGTAATATACATGCATCACATGCACGATATGCTTGTGAGATTATATCTCCTTGCATGATATGGAGATGAAGTTCATACCTTGAACATGATATGGTGTTACCCATATACCTATTTCATGATAGGAAGTCAAGTATGGACTCCATGCACGATATAGGAATAAGTGTATACTTGTAAGACAATATGAAGCCCTAGTATGGGTAACCCGATATGAGTAAGAATAACAAGTACTCCTTGCATAGTATGATCATGTAAAACACACTTGGTACACAATATCTTGATGCACACATCTGGTGCATGATATGATTGATTGAGTATACACTTATGCATAATATAAGACATGGATTAAAATACAAGGTGTAACTCAATATGGTTGAAATACCTCAACATGATATGAAACCCAAGATGGGGGTTAACCTGATATGGAGATAGATGTTAGCTCATACAATACATGAGCCATGTTTTATGGACAACATGGGAGATACCTACTTACACGATACAAGTTTATAATTACACCCTTTACACGATATAGAGGAAGTAAGTACTCTAATCAACGTAGAGTTGGAAACCCAAAGTGATGGGTAAACCAATATGAGTGGTGAATGATACCACATGTATGATATGATTGATATCCCTTGGATGATATGAATAGCACCTACTTCTGCCTTGTGAACGATATGAGGTCCAACTTATACCTTCTGCACGATATGGCCCATCCTACCTTATATAATGGATAAGACTAGATGATGGATTGAAATCCGATATCCCTATCCTTTGAGTAATAAATTGTGATAAGGGAATTTAATTAGATACTTAGTTTGTCAAGTAAACTATAAGATAGGGTTGATCTTTGAAGGTGTATAGAGGTTGTCACCCTAAGGGTTTACCTAACATGATAACCCAATATGTTAACCAACATGGGGATCCAATATGATCTTGGTTGAGAAACTGATATGGTACCTTATATATACCATTTAAATGTTACATAATGAGGCATACACTCTATGCCCAATATGGTGCACACCTTGTGCACGATATGGCACCAAGCACATAGCTTATACCCGATATGGGGTCAAGCAACTAGCTCATACCTGATATAAAGCTAATTTGAGAAGATAAGATCTAAGTGATAGTCCATATGATATGGGTACACGATATGATGATTAGGGGATACACCCTAAAACATGACATGGTGATGTGATTATTTCACACATCCGATATGGATACATTGCATGGAATAAGAATGTACCTTAAAGCATAATATGTCAACATATACACATCTTGATACCCAATAGGGTGGTGACACTTCAATCATATGTGATTGATTGAGTGACATATGTTGCATGTGTGTTAATTGAAAAGTAAAAGATGTTGTGAATTGTTAATAATGAACTAATGTTCCTCAAGAGGAGGATTGAACCAAAGATATGATGTAATCTTAGTGAGGATGATAGAGAATCTTATACCTTATGTTGATAATCATTTAATGATAAATAATGAGAATAAATAAGTATGATTTCATACTTATGATATCAATGTATGCTCCTAGATGTGTGGAGCAATGAATTAGGGTTTGAATTGATAATATGAAATTGAAACCCTATTCATCTATAAAGAGAAACACTAACCGTAATAATGGGAAGGTTGTACTTCTCTTATTGAATAAGCTTTGTGAAGCATGTTAAATACTTGAATGAAAAGTATAATGTTTATGTGGTCTAATGACCTAAAAGATAGTTGTTGCCTTGTGAGAGGTGACAAGATGTTTAAATGGCCTTGTGAGCCATGTGAATAGTTGTTGCCTAGTGAGAGGTGACAAGATGTTTAAATGGCCTTGTGAGCCATGTGAATAGTTGTTGCCTAGTGAGAGTTGACAAGATGTTTAAACGTCCTTGTGAGCCATGTGAATAGTTGTTACCTAGTGAGAGGTGACAAGATGTTTAATGGGCCTTGTGAGCCATGTGAATAATTGTTGCCTAGTGAGAGGTGACAAAATACTTAATGTGAGCTATGTGAAATACTTGTACAATAAGTGAAATAAATACCTTAGTCTGAGGACCTAGAGGTAATAGTTACCTGTTACAGAGGTAACAAGGCTATGTGGTGATCTAGGGGTTTTAATACCCAGATCCAGTATTCATGATGATAATTATGTGAAGGGATGAGGATTCCCAGTAATTTGATAAGGGACTGAGATCCCAAGTGCTAAGTATCTAAATGTGTTTCAAAGATTTGAAAAGTATGTGATAGATGTATTACACCTTCTTTGTAGTATTTGTTGTGATTAATAATGATAACTTGTTTGATGCTAAAAGAATGTTGTAATGCATAGAAACCATAAAATGTTGCCCTGGCCATAGATCCATCAGCGTCAGAATTTGCTGAATGGTGAAACAGGTTTCCCGCAGCATAACCAGAGTGTATATTTTTGAATATATTGGGGCGTAAGTATAAACAGGTGTCCAGGTGTGAGCTGATTCCCTTACAAACTCAAAATAAATGCCTCAATTGAGCACGGTGAATTGGCCCGTGGCTCAGAGTATGGCTATATGTCATGACTCAATAATTTCATAACTGGGGACGGTTGTTAGCAGATGTTCCCTTAAGAGAGTACAATTGACATTGTAGCTCTGAGCAAAGATGCCTAGTACCCTGGCACGCTCATTTTGCAGATTGACACGAGAAGTCACTGCTAGTAGTCTTGCACTGACCGAGACAGGTGAGGTATTGGCAGCCAACTCTTCCATTGAGCTTGTATGGTATTGATTTGTGAGAAGTTTGTGGTCAGTTGGAGATGAACGAGGTATAATTCATCTCCTCAGGGCATACATGTGATTGTAAAATATGATCAACCGTGTAGCATATCTTCTTAAGGATCAAATATAGAAAACATTGTTTGATGCACAATTCAGTTATACGTCTTAGTTCATAGATGTTATTTATGTTTCTTTACATTCCTTGTAAAGTAGATAGATAGTTTATTAATCTACCATGGGTAGATGTATCATTTTCCTTAAGGAGATTACCTTATTATGTTCATACAGTGATTAATCCTGCCTATTAATATAAAAGAATCTCTTCTCAGTTTTATAAATACTTATCTGTGATAATAATATGGTTGACAGAGAGTTATATCTCTCGCTGGGACAATTGTCTCACCCCGTAGGATCCACAATTTTTAGGTGGACGTGCACGAGGCGGTGGAGACCTTTCTATAAAGGAGGAAAAATAGCTGAGGCAGCAGTGAGAGCTTAGGTTGAGGGTACTGTATGTTGTGTCTTATAGATAGAAGTCCTATGTGTCGTCTCTGTACTCTCAGGTTCTTGGAGTCAGTTTGTAATGGTTTCATGAACGATCTGAGATTTTGACTTGTAATCCTCAAGGTTTTATGTTTCTCCGGTATATGTTTTGATAGAGCAACTGTTGTATGTTGTCCTCGAGATGAAATGAAACAATATTGTATAATGTAAATCATGATATGTATGAGTTTGGATCTTTCTGTAAGAGTTTTCTGGTAAAGAATCTCCTTCTAAAATGGTTTTAAATTTTAGTGATTTTTTGGTAATCCACTATTTATGATTATTTCACATAATTAGTAATGATTTGGCTGTTGGTTTGATGGCAGTTGTTTTAAGTTTGGTATCAGAGCCTAAGGTTCGCTGAGTCTACAGAGACATAGGACTAAGGTGTTGAGTCTATTTTAGTATCCTCCAATATATCTTACAGTGACTTGTTCTTATGCAGAAGGTAGAATAAAGCTTATAGATGTCTGGAGAAAACAAGGAACACATTGCTGAAAGCAATGTTGTTGCACCAGGAGAAGGTGCAAGGGATCAGGCGAGAGAAGAACGACTTCTTGAGAATCCCTAGGTTGATCCAACCTTGATAGAGAACCCTACTTATAATGCTTTCACCAGATTGGTTATGATAGCATTATCACGTATTGTGGATCATATACAAACAATACAACCTAGATTACCATCCCCCAATGATGAAATTTTGGGCTCTATTAGGATTCCTGATCAACATCAATATGTTGGAGCGATGGAAAATGTTGAAAGAATTAGGTTACAACCCAAAATCAGAGTTTTCTACAGGTGTAGGCAACCAGGACATCTCATGAAGGACTGTCCAGAAAAGGATAATGAGGTAGGGATTAAGAAAAGACCTATCCAAACTCGAGAGCAGAGGCCTAGTAGTTCTAAAAAGGGGAAGTTTTTGGTACCACCCGTGCAACCAATGTCTAATGCACCAGGGCTGTGGCTACCAAGAAAGGGTAAAGGACCTAATGTTCCACCAGTTAGAACTCTTGACTTGGCCCCTACATTAGTTATAAGGCGGACAAGGCCAAGGGATGCTTATAAGATGTGTTGTGAGTGTAAAAAGATTGGGCATAATAGATCCTTTTGTCCAAAAAGGAAGGAAGAAATGACTCAACTGTTGAGGCAGAGTCAACAAGACTCTTAAAGGTAATGGTCTAGCAGTGGCATATGAGGACGTAAGCAGACATCCTGAGAAGATCCATTAGCACCAAACAATAGAGCACGACGTTGGAACCAGGAAACAACAAGATTCTATGAAAAGAATTAGCCTGAGGCAGTGAACAATCTATGAGTTGAGACAGGTCAGATGAAATAGTGTCATTCTGATATGTCATTTCATGATTCTATTTGTTAAATATAAGAGAAGTCGTTTTTATTGAGCTCCCTTTGACTAGTCCTATGAGGATGCAAGGAAGATGAGAACTTACATTTTGCTCAGTAATCTTTTAATTGCTTTAAAATTTCTTTTATTTGTGTGAAAGAAGATGAGGTGTAGAAGTGATGCCTGGAGAAAATATAGGGATACTAAGTCCTATGTTTTTGATGATATAAAATGTAAGGAATATGAAAGTAAACAAAGTGCATACCACCTAATCTCAATACTTTTAGACCCTGTCTAGGTATTCAACTATTGAAGATAAGGAAAGTATGGAACTCTTAGATTGTTATCTTTCTAATTACTCTGATCAAGTAGTCATTTTGAGACAATCTAGTGAGCATAGCGAAATTGGAAATATGGCATGGATATTTTTATCACATCCTAAGTGCAATAAAATGGAACCTGAGATGATCTCATATCAATCTGTGTGTATGAGGAAGTAAAAAGTATAATCCTCATGATAAGAGAATGAGAACAAGGGAGATGATACATGTTTGATAAAGTTTGTGTGAATAGTAAAGATCTTTTTCATAATGTGGAAATGGAAAATGTGATAGACTCATAAAATGTTAATGAACATGTTAGGCAATAATAAAGAAAGGAATGATGATATGTAATCATCCATATAATTCCTGTACAGATGGCAAGGAACCTAGGATGAAACAAGTGTAAATGAATCATGAACAGTGAAAGTTCATGTAATAATCTTAGGAGATGATGATGTCTCCTCTTTGATGAACAACCCTGGGTAATCATGGGGTGAAGAAAGGGATATGTTTCTTTGCGTTCTTTTCTTTCAGGGACATGGCAATCAAGTGAGTCTAAGGACACTTGATGTGCATGAATTAGAAGTGATCTCTTGATGGATACTTATAAAAGTATTAGTTTGTCTTGGACCTTGGTTCCTAGATAAAGATATGTGTAATATATAATGTTCCAAGATAAAAGAAAGATCCTTTGGTATGTTTGAATTTGGCATTAACCATAGAGAGATGGAAATGATGAGGATGTGATGTGTTTTTGACACATGTGAAGGATACCAAGGTAAGGGATTCTGGTATCCAAGATGAGCCAGGTGATATGGGAAAGTGAGGATATGACTCCTAAAAAGATGAATAATGTTTGGTTATCTAGAAAGGCCAATCTTGAGATAACTCCAGTATGAAGATCATATGTTAGGGGTTTATGCTTTTCATAAATATAACATCAATAAAGATGTATTAATTGAAGGAACAATTGCAGAATCATTTTGAGAAAAAGCTTATCAAGCTACAAATAATTCCTTAGAATATCCCTATCTAGATCCGTTGAAGCAGTTTATTCATAACATCTAGAAATACCTATGAGATAAGTTCTTTTTTAGTAAGTGACCTTTCCTTATGACAAGAGAATGTACAACTAGGAAGATAGTTTGTACGAGTCATAAGAAAGTTTAGTGTTGTGTCAACAGATTAGAGTGGAACTTAAGATATATGATACGACTTGTAGTCCCAAGTGGGTAACAGAACGTAACCCTGATATTTCATTGGAAGTGAAATGCTAAACTGAATAAGGAGTATGGAAGACTCCCTAGAATCAAGAATCTTATCACATAAAAAGATGTGAGTCAATAAGGTTTGACACCTGAATTATTCGAATGTATGAATAGTACTTCTCTGATTTAGAAAGTGTTACTTCATACAGAGTTGACTACATAGTCAGTAATGGATAGGACAACTGAGTATGTGTCATGCGTGACAAATCTTATGATGATCTTTAATGGAAAGACTTTGTGTTGGTCAAAGTTCTTTGGCATCTCCATGACATCAATATATTATGTGGAGACTTGATGATATGATGCATGAACCATAATTGTCTTTCTTCATCTGGGATTTTGGGGACAAAATCCTTATTAGGGGTTTATAATTGTAATACCCATGACCTAGGTTATGGATTAACCCTAGGAGTTTTGATTAAGTAGGTTACTTACAAACTGATTCTAATCTTTTGAAAAGTAATTAAGGCTTATTGTAAAGTTTATTGTCAAGTTTGAACTTAATTGCAAACTATTTGCACATTAATTGATAGTCTGAGTGAAATGTGTAATTTACCCAAGATGAGGGGTTACATTGAAAAATGTCACATGTTTAATGTGTTATAGTATCATAAGAGAGAGTAAGATGCTAAGTGATGGCTTGTGGAAAGCCTAAATCCCAAGTTATAACTTGCTTAAACAATGCTAGTATTATGTGCACCAATTTTGGTAAAAATTATAATTTACCCAATTAATGGGGTTGAAATGCAAAATTATCATCTCTAGAGTGTCCCTACTTCCTCTATGTATCATTTATAGGAGAGAGAAAGAGGGGGGCTCCATGTTTGAAATTAACTTTGAGTGATGATGCTCTTGGTGATGAATAGACCAAGAAAGAATTGAAGGTAAAGCTTTATATGTGTATTATCGAGTTGTGGACTTGATATAGGAGTTCTATAGGCCAAGGAGCCATAGGAGAAGTATCCTATCAGTTTGTTGACCCTTGGAAAAAACCATGATGGGAAAGGCACCTCAAGGGGGTGGCCCATGATGGATTGCAAGCTCCTTTGCAAAAGTGTATTAGATTGCATTATTGATGAGATAAAGAAGGGATAACATATCCAAACAAGATAAAGGATGGCCGAGATATTGTCTCTAGATTATCCACAAGACCCTTGCATAGAAATATATATATGTGTGCATGCATGGTCATGTGTCAACCATGCATGGCCACGTGTCATCTAGTAGCATAAGGAGAAGACACCTCTTATACACTTTATCTCATGAAACCAAGTATATATACTTCACCTTTCACCAAATTATGAAAGTTTACGATCCTCACAACCATTTCCCTAGGAGATATCGTGCAAATACCCTAAGGTATCATGCAAATTATCTCAAGGAGCAAGGAGAGCTTGAGCACCAAGCTTTAGGTAAGGCTTTAGTCATCTTCAACCTTAGTTGAAGTAGGATATCAGGTTATGAATATTCCTTTCTTTCTTTCTTCACCAAGTCTTAACCATGGTGATTTCTCATATATAGAAGAGTTGTGAACGAACCTTGGACCTTGCAGAATTTCATCTTCAACCTTAGGAAAGCAAAGATTTGGATCTTGGAGCTTTGAAGTCATTTACAAGGCGGGTTATATAACTTGAACCCAATCATGTTATTATTTACCACCTAACTTGCTACACAAGATGATTTACTTTCAATTCCAAGATTTTATTGAATACTTGATGAATTCATAAGTTCTAAGAATTTCCTATACCTATTATTCATAAACTAGAACAGTTAGAATGAAGGTCTAGAGTTTGAAGAAGATGATATCACTTTATAAAGTGATATCGGGTTCAAGTAAACACACAAGTACCTCTAACCCGATATGGTAATATGTATGCATCTCTTTCATGATATGCTTGTGAGATTATATCTCCTTGCACTATATGGAGATGAAGTTCATACCTTGGAACATGATATGGTGCTACCCATATACCTATTGCATGATAGGAAGTCAAGTATGGACTCCATGCATGATATAGGAACAAGTGTATACTTGTAAGATGATATGAAACCCTGGTATGGGTAACCCAATATGAGTAAGAATAACAAGTACTCCTTACACAATATGATCATGTAGTACACACCTAGTACAATATATCTTGATGCACACATCTGGTGCACGATATGATTGATTGAGTATACACTTATGCATAATATAAAACATGGATTAAAATACAAGGTGTAACCCTATATGGTTGAAATACCTCAACCTGGTATGAAACCCAAGATGGGGGTTAACCCGATATGGAGATAGATGTTACCTCATACACGATATGAGCCATGTTTTATTAACAATATGAGAGATACCTACTTACACGATACAAGTTTAGAATTACACCCCTTACACGATATAGAGGAAGCCAAAGTGATGGGTAAACCGATATGAGTGGTGAATGATACCACATGTATGATATGACTGATATCCCTTGGATGATATGAATAGCACCTAATTCTACCTTGTAAATGATATGAGGTATAACTCATATCTTATGCACGATATGGCCCATCCTACCTTATATAATGGATAACCCTAGATGATGGATTGAAATCCGATATCCCTATCCTTTGAGTAATAAATTGTGATAAGGGAATTTATAATTAGATACCTAGTTTGTCATGTAAACTATAAGATATGGTGGATCCTTGAAGGTGTATAAAGGTTGTGGGCCTAACGATTTACCTAACATGGTAACCTGATATGTTAATCAACATGGGGAACCAATATCATTATCTTGGTTGAGAAACTGATATGGTACCTTTTATATACCATTTAAATGATACATAATGAGGCATACACTCTATGCCCGATATGGTGCACACCTTGTGAATGATATGGTACCAAGCACATAGCTTATACCTGATATGGGGTTAAGAAACTAGCTCATACCCGATACAAAGCTAATTTGAGATGATAAGATCTAAGTGATAGTCCATCTAATATGGGTACACGATATGATGATTAGGAGATACACCCTAAAACATGACATGGTGATGTGATTATTTCACATGCCTGATATGGATACACTGCATGGAATACGAATGTACCTTAAAGCATAATATGTCAACATATACACATCTTGATACCCAATAGGGTGGAGACACATCAATCATATGTGATTGATTGAGTGTCATATGTTGCATGTGTGTTAATTGAAAAGTAAAAGATGATGTGAATTGTTAATAATGAACTAATGTTCCTCAAGAGGAGGATTGAACCAAAGATATGATGTAATCAATATCTTAGTGAGGATGAGAGAGAATCTTATACCTTGTGTTGATAATCATTTAATGATAAATAATGAGAATAAATAAGTATGATTGCATACTTATGATATCAATGTATGCTCCTAGATGTGTGGATCAATGAATTAGGGTTTGAATTGATAATATGAACTTGAAACCCTGTTCGGCTATAAAGTGAAACCCTAACCCTAATAATGGGAAGGTTGTACTTCTCTTATTGAATAAGCTTTGTGAAGCATGTTAAATACTTGAATAAAAAGTATAATGTTTATGTGGTCTGATGACCTAAAAGATAGTTGTTGCCTAGTGAGAGGTGACAAGATGTTTAAATGGCCTTGTGAGCCATGTGAATAGTTGTTGCCTAGTGAGAGGTGACAAGATGTTTAAATGGCCTTGTGAGCCATGTGAATAGTTGTTGCCTAGTGAGAGGTGACAAGATGTTTAAACGGCCTTGTGTGCCATGTGAATAGTTGTTACCTAGTGAGAGGTGACAAGATATTTAATGGGCCTTGTGAGCCATGTGAATAATTGTTGCCTAGTGAGAGGTGACAAAATACTTAATCAAACTATGTGATCTATGTGAAATAGTTGTACAACAAGTGAAATAAATAACTTGGTTTGAGGACCTAGAGGTAATAGTTACCTGTTACAGAGCTAAAAAGGCTATGTGGTGATCTAGGGGTTTGAATACCCATATCCAATAATCATGATGATAATGATGTGAAGGGATGAGGATTCCCAGTAATGTAATAAGGGACTGAGATCCCAAGTGCTAAATATCTAAATGTGTTTCAAAGATTTGAAAAGTATGTGATAGATGTGTTACACCTTTCTTTGTAGCATTTGTTGTGATTAATAACGATAACTTGTTTGATGCTAAAAGAATGCTGTAATGCACATAATATATCATTAGAAACCATAAAATGTTGCCCTGACCAAAGATCCATCAACATCAGAATTTGCTGAATGGTGAAATGGGTTTTCCGCGGCATAACCCAGAGTGCATATTTTTGAATATGTGGGGGCATAAGTATAAACGGAAGGCCACGTGTGAGCCAATCCCCTTACAAACCCAAAATAAACATCTCAATTGAGCACGGTGAACTGGCCCGTGGCTCAGAGTATGGCTATATGCCATGACTCAGTAATTTCATAACTGGGGACGGTTGTTAGCAGATGTTTCCCTAAGAGAGTACAATTGATGTTGTAGCTCTGAGTAAAGATGCCTAGTACCCTAGCACACTCCTTTTGCAGATTGACATGAGATGTCACCACCAATAGTCTCGCACTGACCGAGACAGGTGAGGTCTTGGTAGCCGGCTCTTCCATTAACCTTGTATGGTACCGACTTGTGAGAAGTTTGTGGTCAGTTGGAGATGAATGGGGTATACTTCATCTCCTCAGGGCATAAGTGTGAATGTAAAATATGATCAGCTATGTAGCATATCTGCTTAAGGATCGAATACGGAAAACATTTTTTGATGCACAATTCAGTTATACGTCTTAGTTCATAGATGTTATTTATGTTTCTTTAGATTCCTTATAAAGTAGATAGATGGTTTATTAATCTACCATGGGTAGATGTATCATTTTCCTTAAGTAAGGATATTACCTTATTCTATTCATATAGTGATTAATCCTGCCTATTAATATAAAAGAACCTCTGCTCAGTTTTATAAATACTTATCTGTGATAATAATATGGTCGGCGGAAAGTTATATATCTTGCTGGGACAATTGTCTCACTCCGTGGGATCCACAATTTTTAGGTGGATGTGCACGAGGCAGTGGAGACCTTTCTGTAGGGGAGGAATAATAGCTGAGGCAGCAGTGACAGCTGAGGTTGAGTGTACTATCTATTGTGTCTTGTAGATATAAGTTCTATGTGTGATCTCTGTACTCTCAGGTCCTTGGAGTCAGTTCATAATGGTTTCATGAAGGATATGAGATTTTGGCTTGTAAGCCTCGATGTTTTACGTTGCTCCAGTATGTGTTTTGATAGAGCAACTGTTATATGTTGTCCTTTAGATGAAATGAAACAATATTGTACAACGTAAATCATGATATGTATGAGTTTGGATCTTTCAGTAAGAGTTTTCTGGTAGAGGATCTCCTTCTAAAATGGTTTTAAATTTTAGTGATTTTTTTGCTAATCTGCTGTTTATGATTATTCCGCATAATTAGTAAACATTTGGTTGTTAGTTTGATGGAGGTCCTTTCATTCTACTTGTTGTCTTGCTAGTTGCTCTTAGCTTGACTTTGCTTGCATGCTAGTAGCTTTTCTTCATAGCTTTTTGTTCTATTTTTTAGAATAAAACTATGTTAAGTTGCTGCCATGAAACATTCCTTTCTTTGCCTTGATAGTATCATGATATTGAGGTAGAAGATGACTAAACCGATATATGTTTCTCCTTGCAAACCGATATGGTATGCCAACCGATATGCTTGCAACCCGACATGCCTTGTCTAGACCAATATGCTTCTTATGATGTGGCTTGTCATGATCTCATGATGTCTAGTAAAGAAAAGTGTTGAGGAAGCCGACATGGGTAACCCTAATCCAATAACATGTATGAACAGATACTCCTTAGTCGACACGTCTTGTGTAGAGGTGTGAACCACCTACCTTGAGGTTCAACCGATACCCCCAACCCTAATGGATGATATTCTATAGATATCTATGTGGCCGATACACAAGGGGGTACATAGGCCAATGCCCTAGGGAGTGGGTAGGATGACACCCTAGTTGAGTGGATGAGATCGATACCCTAATGGATAGTGAGGCTGATACTTTAAGAGAAGGAAAAGTCAATACACCTTCTTCATCTACCTCTTGGTCAATATCCTTGGTTGTGCCTTGGCCAAAACACTTTCATAGAGGTGTAGTGCCTGATACAAGTGATGGTGAACTGATATCTTTTACGATAAATTGATACTCATCTTTGAGTTGGTAGGTCGATACCCCACCTAGGTTGTTTGCCCGATATCTAGGGTTAATCGATACACTATCTTAGTGTGGTGGCCCAT
This sequence comes from Alisma plantago-aquatica, assembly GCA_963693085.1. NCBI lineage: Eukaryota > Viridiplantae > Streptophyta > Magnoliopsida > Alismatales > Alismataceae > Alisma > Alisma plantago-aquatica. The sequence continues at coordinate 225,395,292 of OY856413.1, forward strand.
ACACTATTTTAGTGTGGTGGCTAATACCCTATCCCTAACTGATACCCTTATGTGGTGTAGTGATGCATCGTGTTGATGCTAGGGTTTCATGGTATAATGTGAGATCCTATCGAGAGGTGTACGTATGATGTGAAGGTTATGTTTCTATACCACATGACATGTTTTATAACAATAATGAGAAACATCCTTCTATGTCTTACAAGACATCTCATAATGATGAAGGAAGTGATGATCTAAAGATTGTTGATGGTCCAACCTTGTAAACCCTAATCAGGTAAAGTGAAACCCTAATTGTTATAATGTAAAGTGTATGATGTGAATGTATGGCATGAGTTCTATGAGATGATGATGTTTTTCCTTCTTTTTATCATTTTCTCACCATTCAGGTATTAATGATTGATGTACATAACTAGGTATGAGCTATGGTGGTTATATTGTGATGGACATGTGGTCTCGTGACAGACATTGGTCCTTGTGATATACATTGGTCCTTATGATGGTGATTGGTTCTTGTGATAGAGATTGTTCCTTGTGATGGACATTGGTCCTTGTGATGGATATTGGTCCTTGTGATGGACATATGGTCCTTGATATGGACATATAAGTGATAACAAGCATAAAGTGATGATGTGATTCAATATGTCATGGTGATGGGTCATACCTTGATTTTGTAGATCTTGTTTAGAATTTGTACATTGTAAATTGATAAATTCTTATAGATGTTTAAATTGATCTAATTAATCAAGTGAAATCAAATAGTGTAGTTTCCCTGTTCCATAGATCCATTCAGTGTCAGCATTTGCTGAATGGTGAAATGAGTTTAACTCAGAATGCATATTGTTGAATATGCGGGGTTGAAGTTGGAATACCACCTTGTATCCTAAAAGGAAATGTATCACACAATTTATTGTAAGTCATACTTGGAATTGTGTCACATGATTGACTGTAAGTCATACGTTGAATTGTATCACAAGATTGACAGTAAGTCATACCTGGAAGAGCACTTCTATAAGCTATATACCAATTTTACTAGCGTCGTGACCTGTACCAAGGTGGGATAAATATGCACAGTTGGACTAAAATGTCCCTGGAAATAGATGACTCATGATGTCACTCTATGTTTACTCATGATGAACTTGGAAGGTGAGGTCATGGATTTCGTCTCTTCCATTAGACCTTGTTTGGCACTGACTTCGACTATATACACATATAGTGGTCGGTTGGATTTGAATGGTATGATTCAAATCTTCAGGGCATAATGAATACATAATCATTCGTGTAGTATAATTGTATAAGATCAAATATGAAACATTGGTTGAGGCCTTGCTTTATCTTTATACAATGTTGTTGATAGAAAACATACATGTTCTTCATATTCCTTTTTATTTAATAAGATGTTTAATAATTCATCAGTAATTGTTCTTTCCATTACTTATACTTCGGCTCAGTTTATCTTATGCGTGGTAATAATAGAGTTGGTGAAGAGTTATATCTCTCGCTGGGACTTTGTGTCTCACCCCATTGGTTTACTACCTTTTTAGGTGGACGAGCACAAGGTATAGATCGTGCAGAGGAGGTTGAGCAGCAGCCAGAGGGGTAGTAGCTGATAAGGTTGGAAGTGTTGCTGGTTGTCTTCTATTGGTAGAATCCTAGAGTCATCCCTATACACTCAGGTCTTTGGGGAATTTTTTGTAGATGTTATGTGAACATGTTCTCTTTATGTGCTTGTTGTACATCAGACATGATGGGATCATGTATATACATTCTGGAACAATCCCTTCATTATAGGTTGACAATATTCCTTGTGGATGATTTGAGGCATGAAAGTACTCATGTGTAAAAACTCTTGTTATATGGCAGTTTTACGCAAAAAGGTTTTAATTTTTAGGTATTTCTGCTAATAAGTATGTTACTTTGTCTTCCGTAGTTTCATTTTGAGTAATCTCATTTTGTCGTGGTGGCGGTACCACAAAAATAGTCACTAGGTCAAGCAAAATTGAACCAAAACAAAACCATTGCATTCAAATACAAAGAGGAAAATAAGCTTCAAACTCTAGAGAGAAACAATCTTTAGAGAGATAAAAAGCCATCATTTCAACATGCAAATAAGATCTAGGATGATCACTTCCATGAAGAATATTGTGCAGAAGATTTAGGTTCATCTAAGAGAATAACTACTCAAGAACTACCATGTAAACACAAACTCTAGGTCAAGATATCATCTTCCTACTTGGAACAACATTTTAGGGCAAGATCATGTGCATGCAAGGTAGAAGTAAGTAATAATTATGAAAAAAGTTATATAACTCATCTTAGAGATGATGAAGAAACTCCAAAAAACAAGGTAGCTTGAAGAAGAAAGGTAGGAAACCCTATCTTGAGTACTCCTCTCAGTCAAGCTAGCTTCTTCTCCAAAAAGGAAGAAAACCTAGGTTGAAGAGGCGAGAAAAAGAGTGTCTTCAACATATAGATCAAGATCCACCATGTAATCAACCAAGAAGAAGAGAGAAAAGGGTAGATCATCAAGGAAAACAAAGATAAAGGGGAAAATCTCACTTACCAAGACTAAGAAGAAGTGCAAGATAGCACCAAACGATCACACGAAAGGTAGATCCAAACCCTAAATTAACATGCAAGGTAGATTGGCCAAATTTGTTCGACATGAGCTCCTTGTCCTCCACCAATCAAGGGGGTCAACCTCTAATAGAAACATAGGAAGAAGAGAGAGAAAACTAACTATTTAAAGAGGTTGTTTTCATGTAGGGAGGGAGGTATATATGGCTATGGGTGGAAGAGAGAAAATGGGCTAGGTGTCAAGCCAAGCATGACACGTGTCTAAGGTATCTCATCCATGCAAGCATCTCACAAATACAACTAAGTCAAACACAAACCAGATGACCCCACCAAGAAAATTCATCGACCAAAAGACACCAGAAAAAGCTAGCGACCTCTAACACACAATGACCAAAGTGGTCAGAAAACCGAACGGTTGCTAACCCTTGGATTGTTGGCGACCAAGAGAGATACAAATTTCATCGACCGCCAAACCAAGATTGCTTACAAGAAAATTCATTGACCACCTAAACTTAGGACCATATCAAAACTTAGTGATTGCCAAATCTAGGTAGCTCACACTAAAGGTCAAACATTGACTTAGGGCATCCATGCAAACCCTAACCCCAACATAATATGTCACCACTCGAACCAAGATGTAACAAGGCACCCAAAAGTGTAAACTTATAAAACATGATGTGAAAACATGTGAGGCACAACAAGCATGTGAAAAATTGCAATAAAAACCCTAGATATCGGTAAATTTTAATTAGATCCAAAACAAGCACATATATGCATAACTAGCTCAAAAAGTGTCCAAGGGACCAAACTTGAAACATAAGATTGTTACATGATATTAAGGAACATTGGAAGGTTTGATTAAGGTTTTAAACATATAATTATAATAAGCATGCATCTTCAACCAAAAGTCAAGGTCAGGGGTCTTACAACCATAAACCCCTAATAAGGATTTTGTCCCCAAAATCCTACACAAATGAAGATGGGTACTTCCTACGCATCTCATCCTCCAACTCCCACATGATTTCCTCCATACCACAATGATGCCATAAAACCTTAACTAAGATTATATCCTTCTTCCACAACTTCTTCACTCTCTTATCTAGGATCAACACATGACCCTCAACATACAACACATCCTCTTCCAACTCAACCTCTACCGGATGTAAAGTCAGCTATGTATTAGGGTGGTAATTCCTCAACATGGAGGCATGAAAGACATCATGAAACCTATGCAACTCTGGTGGTAACTGCAACTTGTATGCCACCTTCCCAACAAGTGCCAAAATAGGTTATGGTCCCATGAACCCATGAGCCAACTTACCCTTCTTACCTAACCTTAATGCACCTTTCCAAGAAGAAACCTTGAGATACACTCAGTCTCCAACTTGGAACTCAAGTGTACTGCAATGATTATAAGCATTAGACTTCTATCCATCCTGAGCTACCTTAAACTACTGTTGTATCACCTTGACCTTCTCTGTAGTCTTCTACACTAACTCATAACCCAAAAGTTGATACTCACCTATCTCATACCAACAAAGAGGCGACCAACTACATCTCCCATACAACGCTTCATACAGTTCCATGTCTATACCCCTTTGATATCTTTTATTATAGAAAACTATATGAAACTCAGATGCACATCCAAACTTCCAAGAAACTACAAGACACATGCTCTCAAAATATTCTCCAATGTCTGAATGGTCTTCTCTGCCTAAAAATTTGTTTGTAGATGAAAGGTTGTGCTAAACCTTAGTTGTATCCCCATAATTGTATCTATACATTCCAAAAAATGACTCGTGATCTGTTGACCTCTGTCAAATACAATGGTAATTGGAATACTATGCAAACAGACAACCACATCAACATATATATGTCCCAAATTCTCTGTTATGTACGTCATCTTGACTAGAATGAAGTGAGTTGACTTGGTCAACCTGTCAACTATCACCTAAATGGAATCACGACCTTTGGTTGTCTTAGGAATACCAACCACAAAGTCCACAATAATATGTGCCCATTTCCACTACATTATCAGGAAAGTTTGTAACATTCCTACATGATTATAATGTTCTTCCTTGACCTATTGACAGACTAGACATCTAGCAACAAACTCTTCCACATCATGTTTCAGACCTGGCCACCAATGCAGATCCTCTAGATTATGGTACATCTTGGTACTTCCAGGATGCATCATGTACATAGAGGAATGAGATTCCTCAAGTACCATCCTCCTCAGACCATCAACATCTAGAACCACCATACTATTATGAAAGTAAACTGTCTCATAATCTGTCTCATGAAAGCCATCTGGCTTCTTGTTGCCAAACATTGACCAGATATTCTGTATGACAATATCATTATATTGTGCATCTCTGATCTACTACATTAATGTAGGTTTCACTTGCAAATTTTCCAACAACTCTGCTAACAAGGAAACCTCCAACTAAACATTCATCTACAGATGCAACACCAATATCTCTCATTTATGACATACCAAAGATGTAAGTGTGCCTTGTATGTAGACGATAAAGAAGATGACTTCCTGCTCAAAGCATCAACCATGACATTCGCCTTCCCTGGATGGTATCCTGTCATGCAATCATAGTCCTTGATCAACTCCATCCATCTCATCTACCACATGCTCAACTCCTGCTTCAAGAAGATATACTGAAAGTTCTTATGATCAGTGAAGATCTGAAACATCTCTCTATACAAGTAGTATCTCCAGAGCTTTATGGCATGAACCACTACTATAAGATCTAAATGATGTGTCAGGTAGTTCTCCTGGTGTTTCTTAAGATGTCGTGAAGAAAAAGAAATCATGTTTTTACCCCATGTCAACACGCATCCCAATCCATTCTTCGAAGCATCACAAAAGATGATGTAACCATTCTCTTGCTCTGGTAGCACTAACACAGGTGCACTAGTCAATTTCTCCTTCAACAACTGGAAAGAATGCTGACATTTTTAATTCCAGACAAAAGGAACACCTTTCCTTGTCAAATTGGTTAGGAGTAACATCAAAACACTAAAATTCTTGATGAATATTGTTATAACATCAAATTCCAATTCTATTTCAAATAATTGATATGCAATTATTCTAGTAAAAGAGACGATTGAAAATTTGTGTGCTTTGTTTTCAAGAATGGTTTTCTTTGCAAAGTTCCCTTGAATGATGGATTTTTGAGTTCTACTATTTTATTAATCTAATGATGGATAAAAGTGAAAAAGGATAAAAGAAAATGCCATAATTAGTAAAAAGAAAAAGAAATAGATGATAATTGTCTGTACATGAGAGAATTGTGTAGAATTATCTAGAAAGTGGCATGGATGGCCACTAATAATTAATTTTCATTTGCACATGGTTTCTAATATAAATAATAGCCAAAATAAAGCAAAAGGAAAAGGAAGAAAGGGAAAAGGAGTGGTTTTGATACCTTAAATGCATAAATTACAGTGAAACTTGCATATTAATAGAATTCCCATTTATTTTCAATTTTTTCTCAATCTTGGCACATGTATAGATTAAGATATTAGAGACTTTCCCTTAAAATTTGAGATTGAAAGAAGGAATGGTTTAAGAGATATAGATTTAATAAACATCCCCAATGTGTATAAAAAAGTATTAAATGTCAGAAATTCTAATTCTATTAGAACTCTTTTTAATGTTTTTTTTCGGTGCATGCGATGTGGACTGTCGCATCTGAGATCCAGTAGTGATGCACTCATCACCTACCTCGGCCAAGTACGGAAATAGAAGCCCGATCAGGTTAATTTTGAAGCCAATTTTCCGAAGTTTCAGTACACAAGAAAGTGTGGAAACTACCCCGATGGATTCAGGAGTAAGAAATGCACCTGCCTACCCTAGGTTTTACCTAGTTTGGGGATCTCTAGAAGATTCACCCAATCTACAACATACCATGGTCGACTCTCGACTATAAATAGGGGATTCTTGACCCTCAACGAGATCACAATTGAACCCTAGAGCTTCAATCAAGTCCTACAATTGTTGCCCTAGTGATAATTTATCTATTGGTCTTGATCTTCACCTCTGCCCCATACTACCATCTCATTGGAGATACCCTCACTCTGTCATCTCCTCCGACCACCACTGGAGCAATTGAATGGTGCTTCGAGTTTGGGGAAGCAGGGCAAAGGTGAAGGTGACTTTGCTCTGTGCATTGGTACACTAAGACGAGGAGTCAACCATCAAGTTGACTCACTCAAAGATGATGATCATCAGGTGGAGGTTGAGAAAGGAGCGAGGAAAGGACAATGTTTCCCTCTCACATGTGATGTGACAGGTAAGGGTATTATCACCCTTTCATATTTTTTTCATTTTGTCCAATGAAGTGCCACATAGGCGGGGAACCCAGTTGGCATAAGATAATTGGTCATCTTGACCGCATTGGCAGGATAGGTCCCACAACCCTTTGCTTAGTTGGTGGCCCATAATTGGCCTAAAAAGGATTAATTTGAAAAAAATCCTAGTAATTAGTAGGATGATCATATAATAACAAGTAATATACAATTTTTGCTCAAAAAAATACAAGCAATCCAATAAAAATATTAACAATGCCTAAATATGGTTCTAGTTCGAAAAATGCATAAAGTTGCTATTTCTAATGTAGTTAATGAATTAAAAACACTACTTTATAAGTTTTGATTATTCAAATATGTCCAATTGATATTGATGATAAAAGACATGTATTTTATGAATAAAAGAGCAACTTGGAAGTTATGTAAACTTTGCAACCCATGCTTTGGATAATTAGGGTTTCCTTGATATAAAAGGTGTAATTAATAATAAGATTAGGGTTTGTTAACCCAAATGACATGAAAAGTGGTAATTAGGATTTGGAAAGCCAAATCCCTACTGAAACATTAATGTTCACCTTGAAAACACTAACTTGAGACCTAAGTCGGTCTTAATGATGATTTGGATAAAATAATAATTCATGAGTGTATTGCTTTAATTTTCAAGATAATTTACTTGGTTGCTTATTTTATTTCTCTTGCTTGGACATCATGTGCATCTGAGCAAGGTATGTTGTTACACCTATGATGAACTAGTTTAGTTTCTCAGCATTTTCTGAGGTTTTATCAGATTGCTCAACATTAAATGCTTGGATGGAACAATAGAAGAAATTTACTGAGTCTATCAGTGCCCTGGCCCTTAAGGACATAGCCAAAGATGAAAATGGTGAGCCACTACCGTCAGCCCTCGCTTTGGAGCCACCATTCTGGACTTTGTCAAGCTAAACATTGAGTTGTTCTAGGGAGAAGAGAAGACGGAAGTGGTCAACAAAGATGACACTTGGTTCTTGGCTATAGATAATGGCGAACAAGAAAGCCCTTTTGCCACTCATCTCCTGGAAGGAGTAGCTAAGATCTAGTGGGAGAGCTATATCATGGGCCAAGATATGAATGAAGACCTGATGGCCTATGCTAACTTTAAAACCATCTTCTCTGATAGATTTGTACCTATCTCATCCAAGAAAGAGAAAGTGAGGGAATTTGCCTACCAACTTCAGGGCAATCTATATGTGGAAGACTTCACCTATATGTTTTGCCTCCTAGAAAGGTTTGGGTACATGCTGACTGAGGAAAGAAGGGTGGATCAATTTTAAGAGCTTCTACAACCTACAATCAAGCCTCATGTGGTGGCGAGCCGACTGACAAACTTCATCGATGCCTACAAAATCACCCTAGACATGGAGAATATGATGATGCCTGCATCGAACCCACCAATAAGGTATCTGGGTTTAACTGAAGATACCTCTGGCCTAAGGAATGATCATAAGAAAGGACAAGTATTAAACCATACCAAAGGAAAACATGGAGGAAAGGGAAAACCCCACAATGAGAATCGCCACCCAAGGTGCCACAACTGAGGAAAGTCACACCTGGGCAAGTGTCACTTCAAGAAGAAGGCGTGCTTTCATTTCCAGCAAGAAGGAAACTTTTAGGCCATCTATCCTCTTCCTGACCTAAAAGGTCTAGGACCAGTAGTAGGACAGCCTGTGGCAGCAACACCACCAGTAGCAACAGCTATAGCCCCACCTGTAGGAGAGAGAAGGCAAGCTTGAGTTTTCGCCATCGACAACAAAGAGGCTCATGACAATTTTAACAGGTTGATAAAAGGTTATAACCCTTACAGTTCTCTTTCATGTTTTTATCTAAGTAATGCAATAGTTTAACTATTATGAAAACAATGTAGACATGCTTGAGATAATGGGACACAGTGTAAAGGCTATGTTTGACTCCGGTTCTACTAATATTTTTATTTCAAGAAATCTTGAAACTATGCTTTGTTTGGACATAAAGGATTAGGATATGTTTTGGATGTCACTACCCTGAGTGGTCAAATCTTTACATACCTCTTGAAAACCAAATTTATACCTATTAAATATTTAGATAATGATCTCCCTATCTATGTTATCCTTCTTGACATGAATGACTTTGACGTAATAATTCATATTTGTTTGGCTTTATACTTATAGGGCTAAGATAGACTGTAGGGAAAAGAAAATAAGGATAGAGAGACCTGGTTATTCACCATTCACCATTGGAGGTAGGAATGATGATACCACTAGCCTGTATGTGTCAGTCTTGAAGGCAAAGCAGATGATAGCCAAATGTTGTTAGACATTCCTAGCAGTAGTTACCAAGTCAGAGCCTAAATTGTAGCCTTTAGAGGATATAGAGGTGTTCAGGGACTATGAAGATGTGTTCCCAGGTGATTTTCCTGGGATACCTCCTGAGAGAGAGGTGGAATTTTCGTTAGGGTTAGACCTTGGGACAAACCCTATTTCCATGGAACCTTATAGGATGGCCCCCATAGAGTTGCTTGAGATGAAAAAGCAACTACATGAATGTCTAGACAAAGTTTTTATCTAACCTAGCACATTTCCATGGGTGCATAAATCCTCTTTGTGAGGAAGGATGGATCACTCTGAATGTGCATTGATTATATAATGATAAATCAGACTACCAATAAGAACAAGTATCCTTTACCCTGTATAGATGACCTATTTGACCAACTCAAGTCAGCCCATGTCTTATCCAATATTGGCCTATGATTCGGATATCATCAGTTGTGAGTCTAGAGTGAGGACATCTTGAAAACCATTTTTCGAACCCGTTATGGTCATTATGAGCTTGTGGTTATGTTGTTTGGGTTGTCCAATGCTCCGAGTGTGTTTATCAACCTCATGAACAGTGTGTTCTAGCCTTTCCTAGACTCTTTTTTCATAATGTTCATAGATGACATCTTGGCTTACTCTGATGAATTAGAGCAACACCCTGGCCACCTAGTTAGATTCCTTAATATCCTTAGAAAGCAGAAGTTCTATGGGAAATTCTCAAAGTGTGAGTTTTGGATAGACCTTATCATGTTCCTTGGACACATTATATCCAAAGGGACCATCTTAGTGGATGCTACTAAAGTGTCAGTCACACATGATTGGCTAGCACCGAAGAACCCTTTTGAGATTCGCAGCTTCTTGGGATTGATTAGATACTATCAACACTTCATAAATGATTTCTCAAAGACTACTCTGCCGCTCACCAAGCTCACTTGAAAGGACGAGAAGTTTGTATGGTCCAAATTGTGTGAAGCTCGATTTCAAGAATTGAAGGAGAATTTGATCGTTATCCCTTATTGGCTCTACCATAAGGAAATGTAGGTTTTACAATCTTCATTGACGCGTCAAAGATGGGGCTTGGACGTGTGCTAGAGCAAAATAGAGATGTTGTTGCTTATGGCTCCAAACAACTCAAGCCAAAAGAAGTGAACTACCCAAGACATGGTTTAGAACTAATTGTGATTATGCATGCCCTGAAGATCTGGCGACACTATATTTATGGATCCACTTTTGAAATCTTCACCAACCACAAAAGCTTGAAGTACCTATTGATTCAGAAGGACCTAAAACCAAGACAAAGATGATGGATGGAGTATATGACAGACTATGATTTCACTATCTCCTATCACCCTGGAAAAGATAATGTAGCAGAAGATGCTCTTAGTCTGAAAAAACTTAGGTGTGCAGCTGTCATACCTACCCAGTGGAGATAAGACCGGATCCTTATGTCTGACATTAAAATCAAACCAGACCTAATGACTGAGTTGGTATCTTCCCAGTTAGCCAGCCCAAGGCTTGACAAGATGAATGTTTGTTGGTGAAACCTCAAACACATCTCTCAGTGGGAGTGGATGGTGAAATCCGCTACAAGAGTCATATTTGGGTTCCTCAAGATTCACCCTTGAAAAATCATATCTTGCAAGAAGCTCATGGTTCTAAATATATGATTCATCCTGGCACTACGAAGATGTTTAAAGACTTGCAATGGTACTTTTGGTGGCTTGGAATGAAGAGAGATATAGCAGTGTATGTGGCTAGTTGTCTCATGTGCCAAATGATGAAGGCTGAACACAAGTGACCTTTTGGACTATTACAAACCATCGAGATTCTAGAGTGGAAATGGGAGTAGATCACTATGGACCTTGTGGTGGGTATCCCCAAGACAAAGAAAGGTCATGATGCAATATGGGTTGTGGTAGATCGCCTTACCAAGTCAACACATTTCCTTGCCTTAAATATCACTACCAAGGTGACATACCTAGATGAACTATATATTAGAGAGATAGTTCGGCGTCATGGTGTTCCAAGTTCAATCATTTTTTATCATGACCCTAATCTCACCTATAAGCTTTATAAACAAGTGCATGAAGAACTTTGTACTAGATTGAAGTTTGGCACAACCTAATACCCCTAGACTTATAGACAGTCAGAAAGAACAATCCAAACTTTAGAAGATGCGTTGAGAGCATGCATGCTCGATTGAGGTGAATCATGGGAGTAGTACTTGCCCTTAGTTGAGTTTTCTTGCAATAATAGTTAACAAGCTAGTATCGGGATGCCTTCATATGAATCTCTTTATGGGAGGCCGTATTGATCACCACTTCACCAAGATGATATCAGTGAGAGGACCTTGCTGAGGTCAGAAGAACTACAATTGTTTGATGATAAAGTTGCTTTGATCAAGCAAAGACTAAAGAGAGCCCATGAGTGATAGAAGTCATATGATGATGAGAAGCAGACTAATTTGCACTTCACTATGGGTGAACATATGTTCCTAAAAATCTGACCCTCCGGGCTATAGCTAAGAATAGAGGAAAGATGAGTCCCTGATACGAGGTTCCTTTGAGATTTTAGAATAGATTGGTGAAGTTGCTTATCATTTAGCATTACCCCCTTAATATAGTATGATTCATGCTATGTTACATGTGTCCATTCTAAAGTTCTACGTGAAGGACTTGAGCCATGTGCTAAGCATTGAACCTATTGAACTCCAAGTGAGACTTAAAATACCCTAAGTCACCTGTGAGGGTATTGGATACCAAGGTGAAACAGCTCATGAATAGAAAGACTGAGATGGTAAATGTTGTTTGGAAGCACCATGGAGAGGATGAAGCCACATGGGAGCTACAGACAGACATGGAAAGGTCTTATCCTGAATTGTTGGTATGATTAGTTGAATTTTGAGGAAAAAATTCCTATAAGTGGGGAAGGATGTTATAACCTCAAATTTCACTTGTATTTTAAATAATTGAGATGCAATTATTCTAGTAAAAGAGTCTTGATTGGAAATTTGTGTGCTTTGTTTTAAAGAATGGTTTTCTTTGCAAATTTCCCTTGAATGATGGATTTTGTGACTTCTACTATTTTATTAATCCAATGATGGATAAAAAGGAAAAAGTATAAAAGAAAATCACATAATAAGAAAAAAGAAAAAGAAATAGATGATAATTGTGTGTGCATGAGAGAATTGTGTACAATTCTCTAGCAAGTGGCATGGATGGCCACTAATAATTAGTTTTTGTTTGTACATGGTTTTTGATATAAAGAATAGCCAAAATAAAGCAAATAGAAAAGGAAGGAAGAGAAAAGGAGTTTTTTTAATGCCTTAAATTAATAAATTAGAGGGAGACTTGCATATGAAGAAAATTCCCTTTTGTTTTCAAATTTTGGCCTCAATCTTGGCACACATATAGATTAAGTCATTAGAGACGTTCCCTTAAAATTTTTGATTAAAAGAATGAATGGAGATTAAAAGGATGAATGGTTTAAGAGATATGGATTTTATAAAAATCCCTAAAGTGTATGGAAAAGCATTAAATATCACAATTTCTAATTCTATTAGAATTCCTTTTAACAACCTTTTTATTGGCGCATGTGATGTGGACCGTCAGATCTGAGATCCAATGATGATGGACTCATCATCTACCTCAGCGAAGTATGGAAATAGAAGCCTGAGTTGGTTAATTTTGAAGCCAATCTTTAGGAGTTTCAGTACACGAGCAAGTGTAGAAACTAACCCAATGGATTCGGGAGCAAGAAACACACGTTCCTACCCTAGGTTTTACCTAGTTTGGGGGTGTCTAGAAGATTCTACCAATCTATAGCCAACCATGGTTGACCCTCGACTGTAAATAGGGGATTCTTGACCCTCAGAGAGGTCACAATTGATCCCCAGAGCTTCAGTCGAGTCCTACAATTGTTATCCTAGTGCCAATTTCTCTATTTACCTTAATCTTCACCTCTCTCCCATACCACCATCTCCTTGGAGGTACTCTGACTCTGTCTCATCTCCTCCGACTGCCAACTAAGAAATTGAAGGGTGCTTCGAGTTCAGGGAAGCAGGGTGAAGGTTACTTCACTCCATGTGCTGGTACACTAAGACGAGGAGTCAACCTCAAGTTGACTCACTTAATGATGTTGATCATCGGTTGGAGGTTGAAGAAGGCAAGCAAGGAAAGGATAATGTTCCCATCTCGTGTGTGTTGTGACATGTAAGGGTATTATCACCCTTTCATGTTTTTATTGTTTAATTCAATGAAGTTCCACACATGCAGGTGTCCTGGTTAGCGTAAGCCAATTGGTCGGCCCAGTCGCATTGGCATTTGGTAGGGCATGTCCCATGGCCCTTTGCTTAGTTGGTGACCTGCAATTGTCCTAAAGGATTAATTTACAAAAATCCTAGTAATTGGTAGGATGATTAGATAATATCAAGTAATATATAATTTTTACTTATAAAAATACAAGCAATCCAATAAAAATATAAACAGGGCCTAAATCTACTTCTAGTTTGAAAAATGCATAAAGTTGTTATCTTTAATGTGGTTAATGAACTAGAAACCCTAATTTATAAGTTTTATTGATTCTAATGTGTCTAATTGATATTGATGATAAAAGACTGATCTTTTGTGAATAAAAGAGCAACTTGGAAGTTATGTGAACTTAGAAACCCATATTTGGGATAATTAGGGCTTCATTGAGATAAAAGGTGAAATTAATAATAAGATTAGAGTTTGTTAGCCCAAACAACATGAAAAGTGGTAATTAGGGTTTTGAAAGACAAATCCCTATTGAAACCCTAAAGTTAACCTTGAAAACCCTAACTTGAGACCCAAGTCAATCTTAATGATGATTTGGATAAAATGATAATACATGGGTGTATTGCTTTAACTTTCAAGATAATTTGCTTGGTTGCTTGTTTGATTTCTCCTGCTTGGGCATCCTCCACACCTGATCAAGGTATGTGGTTACGCCTATGACTAACCACTTTAGTTTCCCGACATTTTTTGAGGTTTTACCAGATTTCTCGAAATTAAATGCTTGGATGATATTTAAATCCTACAATCTATAAAGTCATTATGGCTATCACAATATTATGCTAAAACCTTGCTCAAACCCACATACCAACTCTGGAAATTTGAGAATGGAATTTCATAGGACCACATCCTAGATTGGGAATTTCATATGAGGTCATGCCCCAAATTGAAAAGACCTACATGGCACCTAGTTCTAGATTGAGAGGTGTCCCATAAGGCACCTAGCTCAAGATTGAGAGGTGGCCTAAATTTCACTGTAGGGATAAAACCCTAGAGAGGGAATACTAGAGGTTGAGTAAATACGATTGAGAATATATGAAGAACACAATAAATTTTGTTTCTATAACAATAATTGATGTGGTTATGTTGTTACACCTTGATGTAATATTTTTTTCCCCCACATACCGGTATAACTCTTATATTGACTGAGTTTTGTTTTCTCGGCATTTGAGGACAATATGCTATTATGGCTACAAGTTAATGGAAAGTAGATTCTCCTAAAGAAGGCACCAAACAAACAAGAAGTAATGTAATATCTGGAGGATTTAGTTAGTTTAAATTTCTTGTTGCAAAATCTAGATTGTAATTCCTTTTTAGAAAGTAATCTTGTTCAAACTCATTTCTACTGTGTGAAAATTTATTAATTATTTCTGGTTATTTGCTAAAACTTTGATCCTATATTAGAGTAATGGCCCTTGCCCTCTCGGTCCACCTTGATAGGGGATAACATGGGAGGGGTGTTACAAATATCCTATAGTAACCCACCAAACCTAGGGACCTCTATCAGTGACTTGGGATGTACCCACTCCATCACTGACTGTACCTTCTTCGGGTCCACACAAACACCTTTAGCAGATATGACATGCCCCGAAAAATGATGCCTATTTCAATCAAAACTCACACTTGTTGAAATTGGCATATGAAATGTTCTTCCTTAACAACGTCAACATCTGGTGAAGGTTCTACTCATGCTACTATCCATCTCTAGAGTATATCAAGATATCATCTATGAACAATACCACGAACTGGTCTAGATACGTCCTAAACACCCTGTTTATCAGGTCCATACAAGTTTTTGGCATGTTGGTTAACCCCAATGACATAACCACAAACTCATAGTGACCATACCTAGTCCAAAAAGTAGTCTTAGGTATGTCATCCACCTTGATCCTCACTAATGATATACAAATATCAAATCTATCTTTGAGAACACTATAGCACCTATCAACTAGTCAAACAGATCATCGATCCTTGGCAACGAGTACTTGTTCTTTATAGTGACCTTGCTCAACTACCAATAATGTATGCATAACCTCATAGAACCCTCCTTCCTCACAAACAACATGGGAGTGCCCCAAGGGGAAGTGCTTGGTCTGATGAAACCCTTCTCTAGCAACTCTTACAACTATTTCTTCAACTCCTACATCTCTACTGGTGCCATCCTATATGGTGTCTAATCTATGAGTTGTGTTCCAAGAACAAGATTGATCTCAAAATCAATCTCTCTAGGAGGGGGAACACAAGGAAACTCTTCTGGAAAGACATCCTTGAACTCACACACTACAGGCACCTCCTGGATACTAGGGGGTTGTTTGGGTAATGTATTTCATTGCAGGATTGTAGTTAGACATGCCATTCTAAATATCAATGATTATAATGATGTGGTTTGGATTACCTGTGAAGTAGTCTATGATTACCTACATTTATGCAATGCTATTCTCACGTGTTCAACTGCAACCTTCAAAATCATGCCAATTTGGGCGTGATTTAAAACGATCACAACACACAAACTACCGAGTCCTACCCTGACACATCTTTCCTTTCTCCTCCCCCAATATCCTCCTTCCTTGCTTTCTCTTCTTGTTGTCCCGTGTCTAGATCCTCTTTACTTCCTTCCATCCCCACAATCTCTTACTATTGTCCTGTCGCAAACTCCTCCTCTTCTATCTCTGTCCATCTCTATCCTCCTTCCTTGTTGTCTCCTCATGATGTGCCACGTCCGGTTCCTCTTCTTATACCTTAATCTATCAATGTCCTCCTTTTCTTTGTTTCTTCCCGATGCCACCTCTGTCTTCTGTTCTACCTCCATCCATCCATATCATCCTTTTGGCCCATCATCTATTCCTGCTTCCGCCTATGAATCCTCCTCTTTTACCTCCTTCCATCCCTATCTTCCTTCCTCACAGTCTCTTCCTACTATTCTACTTCTGACTCCTCTTTTACCTCCATCCATCCCTTCTCTATTCCTGGTCACCCCTTCCTTCACCTATGGATCTATGGCTTGCAACAAAAAATTTTGGTCATTGGTTCTTTGCCTCCTTGCACATCAATTTCTAAAATGTCCCTGTTTCCACCATCAATTTTTCCATCATTCCTCTTATACTATCTCGAATCATATTCTAGGTCGCTGGTAGGTTTGCTAGTGAAATACCTACGATTAAAATCTGGCCACACAAATAGAAAAATTATGAACACAACATTTGGCATTGTTGTAATTAGACTCCTAAGACTTAAGGGTACATATTTATTCTTGAATGATCCTCCAAAATGGGACCTAGGACTTCTCACCTTGGTATCCATTATAGGATCTACGAAAGCCTCACACCCTTATCTCATCAACCTCTCCACTATCATGGATGACACCAAGAATGTAGGAAGAATCTATCTATCTCCTGGCAAGTTCCACAAAACATCTCCATCATAGAATGTTTCCACCTTGGAACTACAATCCAAAACAACCTTGTACTTATCTAATTTATACATCCTTAGGATCACATCGAATCCATGCATGTCAAGTGGCATAAGATCCACTTGAATGTTGCATCCTGAAAAAGAAAGAACACATGATGGACACACCTCTCGCAACTCAAAGGAACCAACTAAAGGGGTTTCAAGAAAACAGAAACCAAATCTATTACAAACAAGAAAATAACAACTACTTATCACTTCTATAGTGATAAAAGAGTGCATCACACCCGGGACAACCAAAATAGTTATGAAAGAAGAAGCAAATAAGTCAGATTGAAAAGTTCCATCTGACCTATCACGACCAGTGGATTGTGTTGGTATGTATGCCCTGAGAGCCAATCATGGGATGATTGGTGGGATACATTAAGATTGATTTGATAAACATCAATGGCAAGCTTCCAATTCTTTCTGGTTCAGTCATATGAGATAGTGATAGAACAGATTGAATGTCTAGAGAATGACAGTACTCAATGACGTATGTCTTCAGGTTCAGGACCTGAACGATGAGATCATATAGATGCTAAGAGTTTGTACATTCTTGTTATGTCCCTAGTCGGATGTCATTGTGGAAGGTGGATAGACAACAATGACACACAAGACTAGATTGTGGTGTTGGTTGATGAAAAAATCTCATTAGTCATGATATAGAGATATCAAACCAAACGCATAGATACTTGTTAGAGAACAAGTGTATCAGACAGACCCACCGTGAGTTTGATACATGGAACCATGACATGGTAGTCACAGTCAGTACTCACAGTGATGGTGGTGAGTGTGATTCTTTGACCTGAAATCACTACACTCAACACATGTCGTTGGGTACACTTTGACATCATCAAACGCAGTCCTGAAACATGGGTTGTTATAAAGGTGATGATTGGGTGGCTTTGACACATGAGGCTTTTGAGGGGTGAGTGATAGATATGGGACTTGTCCCTCCTGAGGGAGTTTGATATCCAAGGCCACTTGATGAGTAGGATTGAAATAGGCGTGCGCACGCATGTGTGAATCAATATGTGATATTGATGTCATACATATCTCTTCCAATCTACTCTGAGATCAAGAAAGTGAATGAACGTTGACAGGATGACTGTTCCATGCCTCGAGTTCATTCGGGATATTAGTGACAAAGGAATTATACATTCACTGTAACACCATTCACAGATTGTAGGATTGAAAGTTGTTCTCCAACTTTCTATTTCACTTGGGTAGCCTTGATGTGTGACTAGGAACCGTTCTTTGCTTGTGAAGTCATAAGTGTTATGGACTTTCACTGCCAATGTGAAATGGACCTGTAGGGTCACACACATAGGATTTAACCTGGAAGAGGAGTTTTGTCCACAAATAATGTTTAGATTTATTACTAAAGGAGTTTAGTAGTTAAATTAAACACTCAATCAATTGATACCTCAATGTCATAATGTTCAAGGTGTTGGACACATTGATTGGAGTATCAGATTGATTGAAACGACAATTGACTGATTCTGCACAATCTACATTCCCAACTGATCGACTCATGTGATGAACCGATCGGCTGAGCTTGGTGAACCGATCGGCTCAGGTTGTGAGTCGATCAGCTCATGGACATGGTGAAACAATTACTTCAAGTGTTGAAAGGATCGGTTCAACTAGTCCAACCGAGCAAGTTGGGAAAGTAGGATTGGTGAGAAATTTCCTTTCGTTTCACTTGCCCAAATTGATTGGAACAAGGATTGGTATTTGATACCAATTAGAAACAAAAGAAGGAAAGTCAATCGGGAACTGATCAAGACCACGAACCGACCAGTTCAAAAATGAACCGACCGTTTCATGGATCCCAACCGATCGGTTGAGGTGTGAACCGACCGACTCAGGTCCCCAACTGACTGTTTCAGAAATGAAACGATCGGTTCAGGTTGCGAGTTGGTTTTTTTTTGTAGAAAATCTTGAACCCTTCTACTCCTGCTCTAGTTCCATATTGCCCGGGATAGATAACCCTGTCCCATGACGCTCCTATATATATATGGGTTTTGGGGGCTTCTCAAAGTACAAATCAGTGCAACCAGTTGTTATGTAAAGTTGTCGTTCTCTCTGGTTTTGGTAACCGAGAGAGCCCGAGCAAGTGCTACCCGATAAGGGAGGCACAACAAGGGAAAGACAATTGCAGAAAGCGACTGGTGGCAGGCGAGTGTGTCAGCGACTAATACGCTGAAAAGAGGGTGTGACTCCTTCCAATTCCTTGTGGGACAAGGAGATTGGAGTTCTAGGTGGTTCGTGTGGACTACTTTAGAGGCGGGAGGTTTCTGCCGCTAGGAGGACAACCTTCAATCCTGTCAGTCCCAGTGCGACCAGGAGCTACACAGACAACGTCCAAGACAGGAGGTGAAGACCGCGCAAGGCGCGAGGTATTGTTTCTGAGCAATCCTCGGGACAATGTATGATTCAACAAACCATCCCTTTCCTATTGTATAGACATTGAAGTGTTTCCTTGTTCTGGGTTTGGGGAGGAAAATTTTGTTTCCTCTGCCTTCTCTGCCTCCCCTAAAACCCAACAGTGGTATCAGAGCCACGTCAACTGCTCTATACTTTAGGATTATCGATATGATCGATTTTGGTTTGTCGCCTTTATTTATTGCATACGATGTGAATAAAATTGGCTTTATGCATGTCCAATCCTAAATCCACAAATCCCAATTTACATATATGATATGTATTATGAATGCACTCGATACGCGTCTCCCTTAAACATGTTTTGTGGTGGATGTATAGCATGGTTATGGCCAATAAACCCTATCTGTGTATGGTTGTATGTGGTTGGTTGCATCTCGGTCTGCGCACCGCTCTTCCTTCTCCTATTCCTGATGTAACTCGAAATAATTCGAGATTTCTTTCCTACCTTTTCTCCCCTCGAATGTAACTCGAGGTTTCTCTTTTTACATTGTAAAATAGGATAGACTTTTATTTCTTGTTATGTCGAAGAACGTCAGACATCCTGACGACAGCTGAGACGATCAGTTCAAGGAGTGAACCAATCGATTGACATTCCAGACGATCGGTTCAAGGAGTGAGTCGATCAGTTGATGACCGGTTCGAGGAGCAAGATGAGCGTGTGGTGGCCGTCATGAGATGCACGACGACCAGGAGAACCGATCGGTTGGAGGAGCCAACTGATCGGCTGGTGGCACCCAGCCGACCAGTCTGATGGCAAGCCGATCATTCATGTGATGAGTTGATCAAACCCAGAAAGGCAAAGCACAAAGTTCATCTTATACAGGTTGCATGTGATGTAGACCTAGATGATCGTGATTCCTCTTGGGTCGAGGAATCACATTAGGATGGCCATAATCATCGCTTTTATCATTTTGCATGTTTTCTATGGGATATAACATGTATATGATGCGTACTATGTATTGTAGTGATTGGATATGTATATGTATATAAAAACCAAATCCCTCATTAAATATTAAGTTTTAGATGCCTTCCAAATGCTACACACGTGAAAAGCTTGATCGACCAAGTGTGGGCACGCCCTAACGTGGTGCACCATCTATCTCGTGGAAGCGTGAAGGATGAATGTGTGGGTCTGCCCTAGCAGGGTGCATATTCATCGTGTTTACTTTGGGTCAGACTTAACAAGGTGACCTAGATAGGATCTTGCACCTTGAGGCATGGAGGTGCTCATGGCAAGGAGTTTCATATGACATCTTAACAAGAGTTGCATATGATGCAATTGGCAAGAGTTGCCTACCTGAGAGATCTAAGTTGTGGGTGACAGCCCTAGTTGGTCCATGACTTAGAGGATTTTAGGATCTTGCCCACTAGAAGGTTGTACGCTGTAATCTTCTGAATTCATGGTGAGGGCTATCAATTTGTACTAAAATAGTGGGAGCGATAATTAATTAAAGGCCTAATTTTTATCGTCAAATTTTCAAATCAATCAAATAAGTCAAAAGAGTTTTGGACTAAAATTGCATATATTTCCATTTGTTAAAATAAATGGTTAATCAACAATAATCACTTTATTTGCGATCAGTCTTTGAGACCAACAAATTAAATGGGAATTTTTCCACAACTGGTTAGGACATTGAGAAGTGTTCTCAATCGTAGAGTGAAAGCTCTAAGTCCTAGTTATACCAGAACCAGATGAACTCGATCCCACCACATCAATGGCTGAAAGTATGCTTATGGAAGCATACCAAGGATGACATTGATGAGGAGTGCTTGATGTTGTGTTCTCTGAACTATGAGTTGTAGAAAACACATGAGACATATGATGTCTCCAAGACATTGTCCTAATATGTCATGACAGAAGGAGATCCAGTAAGGTATTCACACACTCAATATGATTGGGTATGTGGAAAGACCTGACTAAGAAGGATTCCCTCTGAGCCAAGAGTTGGCTATTGGTATGATACTACAAATGTTGTGAGAATCATACAATTCATGATAAGCTAGAACTTTGACAAGCGTTGACAGAGTTGTTGGACATGTTGAGGATAGAAGAGGCAAAGATGAAGAAAGACAAACCATAATCTTTGATGTGATCAAAGAAAAGGTAATTCTTAAGGGCAAGGGTAAGGGCAAAGCAAAGAAGTATTCTGATGCTAGCCAACCATCCAAGCCATCTACAGCCTCAAGGCACATGGGGAAAGGGTGTATGAGGGATTGCCCTCTATATTTGGAAGAACAAAAGAAGATGCAGGAGGGGATGGAGATCTCCACCTAAGGTATCATGAAATGAACCGTTTATTTATCTGAGGTATATGATACCAAGATATGGATATGTCATATATGATATGCAATATCCACAAAGAAGTGATGGCCTTTGTGAAAGGACCAAGAAAGGAGTACCCATCATTGGAGCAAGTGTTTCTGCCATAGATAGGAGTACCTTTCAGTTTATTTCAGACTAAAGGGCACGAAATAGAGTTGAGAACTGCTATTTCATATTTTCCAATAGATAGAAACACTTTATTTTTGCATATTGTATGGAAATGATGGCAATCAATAAAGAGATGTTTCAATTTCTAAAGATATGATCTTTGTGGCAATGCCTTATTTATCTTGTGGTATTTGATATGCATAAGATAAAATGATACCTAAAAGTTATAGATAATTCAAACAATCAAATTAGCATCAATCATGAGAAATTCATTTCTAGTTTCCATGTGATGGATAAATCTAGACTCTTTTGTTTGGAGAACCAGAAAGAGACATGAATATCTTGGACATGATTAATCAATATTCACTAAAGGTAGTGGGAGAATGATTATCCTATTAGGTATGATGCATGTGATGTGTTTACATACCTATTGGAACAAATGTTATTACTTCAAATGATGTTTAGAGAAATACCAATATGAATATCTTGAAGTGTTCAAGATTATCATAGATGAAGTGCAAATTTAGTAAAGTGTTAATTCTTGATGAGATCAATGAATGAAATACTTGGACCAAATGTTTGAGATCCTTATGAGTGATTATGATAGTGTATCATAGTGAAATCATGATTAAGGCATGGTGATGTCTAAATCAAGAAGGAATCATACTCTAAGGAGTTAGAGAATGATTATCAAATAACTGAATTCTTCTTAATAAAAAATACCCCTCACTAATAAAAGAAATTAAGAATCACAAGGGTTGTGAATTCTTATATCCTCATACCTCAATTATCTATGGGATGAGTTGTTCATGTGATGAGTCAACCATCTAGATGAATATGAGGAACCAAATTTTGAGTTACGGTTTATGACCATTACATCCTAAATGACATCCATATGAACCATAAGGTATGACCTTGATGGTAGCACTCATTGGGATGAAATCCATAAGTGCGAATAAGTCTTAAGTGTTAAGATACATGGATAACATTTTGAGAAGGATGATGCTTGTTGATTGCAACTTAATGACTAAGACATTTGGCATATGGATACTAAAACCACATTCCTATGAGGAATAAAACAAGGATGTGTATATGACACAACCTATAAGGTTTATGAAACCACTAATGCAAATGAAGTCTATAAGTTATAATGGACTAATCAATGTGATTGATTGAGTACAAGCAACTCAAAATTGGATCTTTACTTTGATGATATAGTCAAAGGGTTTGACTGATATGTCAAAGATAAAGAAGGGATATGTGATTTAGTGGGAGCGTGTTCACATTCCACATGTTGATGTGAAATGGAAATGTTCTAAAATGGAAATCCTAAAGTGGAAATTATCTTGAAGGAAGATAGAGATGTTTCCTATGTGATAGGAATAGAGATCTATAGAGATAGTTCTGTAAAACCTCTTGACCTGAAAAGAGAATGCATACATTGGCAATCTGTATTGAAGGGTTCAGTATGCACAGATTCAGTGGGAGAAAACTTGTCCATGTTACATGGAGTTAGTATCCCAAGGGAAAGTGTCCAATTCTTATGAAGAATGGGAACACTAAGAATAGATATGGATCTATCATGTTTGTAATCATCCCATCATCTTGCATGGCAAGAACAAAATGCATTCATCATCTTGTATGTATGACATGGCAATATGATATGCTCATCCTGATAACTCGTATGTGAGACATGACGAGTGGATGTCTGTCTACTTCCAGTAAGGGTTACTGGAATACCATGAGAACTTGATAAGTACTTGAGAAGTACTAGTTCCATGGAGATAAGGAAGAGTTCAATGTAAAGAGTTACATTGATGTGAACTTCCGAAAAGGACAGAAAATTAATCGCAAAATATATATAGGATATATAAAAGGTGAAAGTTTGTTGATAATTGGAAACGTTCCAATAAAGCCATTTAAAAGGAAATGTCGAGTATCCGTGTGTTAGAGAACAACAATGGATACTATATGGATCTGGAAGTTCATGAGATGAACTTATAGATATTCTGCTCATTGATGACAAGTATGGAATCCTTGATCATGCAATGTGGCTAAAGGTTAGCAAAGGAATACTAGATCGCATATTAAGGCAACTCCATCTCATACGTGTGACGTACAACGAAGAGATGTGAGACATGCAATTTATACTGACTTTGGCAAGGTGTTGCCATAACTCACTATGCAAGCACTAGAGCACAGTAACATGTGGGACATGTTTGAAGATCACTATGAATATGATTCAAGGGTGATTGGCTCGCAGTGAAAGTGGGAGTCTGTTGGTATGTATGCCCTGAGAGCCAATCATGGGATGATTGGTGGGATACATTAAGATTGATTTGATAAACATAAATGGCAAGCTTCCAATTCTTTCTGGTTCAGTCATATGAGATAGTGATAGAACAAATTGAATGTCTAGAGAATAACAGTACTCAATGACGTATGCCTTCAGGTTCAGGACCTGAACGATGAGATCATACGGATCCTAAGAGTTTGTACATTCTTGTTATGTCCCTAGTCAGATGTCATTGTGGAAGTTGGATAGACAGCAATGACACACAAGACTAGATTGTGGTGCTGGTTGATGACAAAATCTCATTAGTCATGATATAGAGATATCAAACCAAACACATAGGTACTTGTTAGAGAACAAGTGTACCAGACAAACCTACCGTGAGTTTGATACATGGAACCATGACATGGTAGTCATAGGCAGTACTCACAGTGATGGTGGTGAGTGTGATTCTTTGACCTGAAATCACTACATTCAACACATGTCATTGGGTACACTTTGACATCATGAAACGCAGTCCTGAAACATTGGTTGTTATAAAGGTGATGATTGGGTGGCTTTGACACATGGGGCTTTTGAGGGGTGAGTGATAGATATGGGATTTGTCCCTCCTGAGGGAGTTTGATATCCAAGGCCACTTGATGAGTAGGATTGAAATAGGCGTGTGCACGCATGTGTGAATCAGTATGTGATATTGATGTCATACATATCTCTTCCAATCTACTCTGAGATCAAGAAAGTGAATGAACGTTGACAGGATGAATGTTCCATGCCTCGAGTTCATTCGAGATATCAGTGACAAAGGAATTATACATTCACTGTAATACCATTCACAGATTGTAGGATTGAAAGTTGTTCTCCAACTTTCTATTTCACTTGGGTAGCACTGATGTGTGACTAGGCACCACTCTTTGCTTGTGAAGTTATAAGTTTTATGGACTTTCACTGCCAACGTGAAATGGACATGCAGGGTCACACACATAGGATTTAACTTGGAAGAGGAGTTTTGTCCACAAACAATGTCTAGATTGATTAATAAAGGAGTTTAGTAGTTCAATTAAACACTCAATCAATTGATAGCTCAATGTCATAATGTTCAAGGTGTTGGACACATTGATTGGAGTATTGAATTGATTGAAATGACAATTGACTGATTTTGCACAATCTGCATTCCCAACTGATCGGCTCATGTGATGAACCAATCGGCTGAGCTTGGTGAACCGATCAGCTCAGGTTGTGAGTCGATCGGCTCAGGTTGTGAGTCGATCGGCTCATTGACAGGGTGAAACAATCGCTTCAAGTTTTGAAATGATCGGTTCAACTAGTCCAACCGAGCAAGTTGGGAAAGTAGGATTGGTGAGAAATTTCCTTTCGTTTCACTTGCCCAATTTGATTGGAACAAGGATTGGTATTTGATACCAATTAGAAACAAAAGAAGGAAAGTCAATCGGGAACTGATCAGGACCATGAACCGACCAGTTCAGAAATGAACCGACCATTTCATGGGTCCCAACCGATCGGTTGAGGTGTCAACCAACCAGCTCAGGTCCCAAACCGACCGTTTTAGAAATGAAACGATCAGTTCAGGTTGCGAGTTGGGTGTTTTTGTGGAAAATCTCAAACCCTTCTACTCCTACTTTAGTCCCATATTGCCCGGGATAGAGAACCCTGTCCCATGACCCTCCTATATATAGGGGTATTGGGGGCTTCTCAAAGTACAACTCAGTGCAACCAGTTGTTCTGTAAAGTTGTCGTTCTCTCTGGTTTTGGTAACCGAGAGAGCCTGAGCAAGTGCTACCCGATAAGGGAGGCACAGGAAGGGAAAGACGAGTGTAGAAAGCGACTTGTGGTAGGAGAGTGTGTCGGCGACTAGTACGCAGACAGGAGGGTGCGACTCCTTCCAATTCCTTGTGGGACCAGGAGATTGGAGTTCCAGGTGGTCCGTGTGGACTACTTCAGAGGCAGGAGGTTTCTGCCTCTAGGAGGACAACCTTCAATCCTGTCAGTCCCGCGACCAGGAGCTGCACAGACACTGTCCAAGACAGGAGGTGAAGACCACGCAAGGCACGAGGTATTGTCTCCGAGCAAGCCTCGGGACAAGGTATGATTCCACAAACCATCCCTTTCCTATTGTATAGACGTTGACGCGTTTCCTTGTTCTGGGTTTGGGGAGGAAAATTTTGTTTCCGCTGCCTTCTTTGCCTCCCCTAAAACCCAACAGATTGAGTAATCCCTCTAGATGAATCATCGCATAAAATATAATCATCACTTATTATCATCTACATCCTCTACTTTCTGGTCCAGATCACCCCTCAAGCGATGCCTGACCGCATCCTCTACTACCACCACTACTGAAATGTTGCTATTGTGAACCTTACTGACCCACCTTGGTTGATGTGTCACTTCCTTGTCCTTCATAGGGCATGTCCACCTTATATGCCCTACTTGCCAACACTTGTTACAAGTCCTCAAATCATATTGTGGCCTAGACGACCTTTTCACTAACACAGATGTTGCAATGCGTGCTCTTGTTGGTAGAAAACTACAACCTTTGCCCTTTCTCAGGGATAAATGTCATGAGATCTCCTAGTCTCGGCTCAGAAAAAGTTGACCTCTGTTGTGACTGAAGTGATAAGAACCTTATCTTTTTAAATCCTCTAGAAGATTGTCCCTAGAACTGAGCTGACCTCTTCTTAGTATTAGATTTACACTTCTCAATAGCTGTGATAACCTAGATTTTTGAGTTTTAATACCTAATACAATTTTTGAGAGAAAAACATTCTATGTAAGATGTCAAATACTAAATTGAGGAATTGGTAATACAATCATGGATTCCTTCACCCAAATTAGGTGATTTGAGATACGATAGAGGACTATGATGCCTAATTGAATTCAATTGTGAATGAATACCCTTTATGATTAATTAAGTCTTCGTGAGACCAATCATTCTTTTAGTCATATGTTGAGAAGAGAAATAAATTCTTTTGAGGAATTATATACATATGAACCAATGTTGAAGTTCTGGTGTCAACCTTGACTAATTGTCCTACCAAATTCGCATAATGTAAAACCCTAAGTGTCACATGAAGGTGAACTATAGGTATTAATGTGCTTAGTCAATAACCATGCCTAACCGTCAAATTTCATTCCCAAAATTATCCCACATCTACATCATGACATTATAAAGCTACACCTAAAATTTCATTGCAAATGGATTATCCAATTAGGAGATATAGCAGTTGAATTTTGGTACATATATTCATGCACATTGGACCCTAGGACCAAAGTTTTGGTTTAAATGACCAGGCCATGACACATAAATGTGTCATGCGGCTTCTATGGTTGGTCCGCACATTTCTGACCTTAGGATTCTGCCCCTTTGGATCACACAGGGATCCAAGGGTCGGGAATCCATCTTCAACCTTCTGCAAAGGGCGGGGAGGTGAGAACAAAGCTGATCATCAGCGAGTTGCCACCTCACTTCAAATCCCAAAGATTCATCCCTCTAGACGACCTCGTCTCCCCAAACCGAACCCAACACGCCCTCACACACCCCCCCTCGCCCTCGGATCAAGGAGAATGAGATCCCCTTATCTTCGTGCCTCTCCTGGCGGCAGCGACCGATTTTAGGATTTCTCTGCTCTCACCCTCAAGTGCCCATACAAGGCCTCCAACAGCTTCGCCTGACCTCCTTTAGACTCCCACGAAACTCAGTTTGAGGCATCTGACCTCCGAGCACCACCACTAAGTCAACCTTCCCTCTGTCGCTGCACCACCTCGGTGACATCCCCACAGGTCTCACCCCACTAAATACAACCCGCCACCACCACCACCTCGATCCGGGGGTGCTTCTCGGCTAGGACACACTACCCTAGAACACCCCCTTCATCCCTGACCTCCACCTCACCGGTGACCTCGCCCTTGCTATGGCGGCGTTGAGTTTTGGAAGGAGCCGCAGACCAAAAACCTCACTCCTCCGATCGAGGCAGCCTCGCGAAGGTGAGGGCACCCTCATCTAGACTCCAACACCACTTAAGAGTGAGTGGAGCCTCGCCGGAGTGCCTACCTTGCTGCTCGAGCAAGCAGCAGCAGAGGAAGGGGAGGTGCCAAGTGATCGTGAAGAAAAGGAAAAGGATCAGGTCAGGCCAGGAACAGGAGGGTCCATCACAACACACCGAGCAAACCCTTGCACCCGAGCAAACAAGATCCAGGAGATGCCCAAAGTGGACATGTGGCGAGTGTTGGTTGGTGCAAAAAGGTAAATGTTTTTAGAAAATACTAGATCTTGGAAATACTATTAAAAATAGGTCCTTTATCTAATAAATGCCCACAAAATACCCCTGGACTCACAAAAGTACCCTCTTTATTTTGGAATCCTTATATCAGTCTTTTGAGATAGTAATATCTATGCTATTTAATTTAGATGAGAATATTTCATTTAGATGGTATAATTAGAAAATGGCTGAGATTAAATCTGAGAAAAATATTTTTGAACCATGATATAATATAGAAACTAAATGTGGACTCTTATCTTGATATTATTGAGTAATTTAAGGCCTTTTCTCATTATTACCTAATTACATGTTTAATCCTTATATTAATTGCAGAAAATAGGGAAAGTACCAGAAAATTATGGAATTCATACCAGACCTTACTTATGACATATAGATCAGTAGAAAAATGTCATAAACATATTTAAGATCATATGGAACCTAGGTTTGACCTAAACCCAAATTTGGACCTAAATACCATTAATAATGATGAACCTTGTATTAATGATGCTCAATTATATTTAATAAGGTCATGGACAAAGTTCTAGATGATCCAAGATGATTATAAATCTCTGAAATCAGGTATGTGGGATTTACTAAGTATATGACTAGTTTTCATGGATGCATAATGATATGATGTACTTTGGATGCTTTTATTTGCATATAAATTCTTGGATGTGCATTAATATTATATGCTTCGCCAAAACTTAATGAAACATAAATGGACATTTTTATGAGTTGTAACTACTAGTACACATGGCCCAATATGTATGTATGTTGCCTAACATGGATGTATGATGAATTTCCCATCTTAGATGTATGATAAAATAATTTTGCCCATGCTGGATGTATGAGAAGTGCTTATAAAATTGTAGTACAACTGCATCAAATAAAATGTATAAAAGATGTGTTTACCTGATTATCACTTTAAATAATGCTTTCCTTTACTCTTTCTTTCTCAATTTATTTCAAATATGCAAGCATATTAGTATGTATCTTTCTACCCACGTACACAACACCTTGTGTGTTGATTCATTGTTTCACGTATGTTTTAGGTTTAGAGATAGCATGGGAGAAAGAGAACAGGGTGTGAGCAATTTGTTCAGGTTACCTATTGTGTTAAGATCCTAATTAGCATACATGTTCATAGACTTATGTAAAATTTTCTATTCAATGTGTAAATGTAATCTGTAATAGTTCATGTTGTAATTAATATTCATGTTGAATGTTGAGAATGTTATGGTGTATGTTATGGTTGATGTTCATGTATGCACAAATTGCTTCCACATCGCACTTTGATACAATTGCCTAACATTTTTGGATTTTGTCTTCTCATCTCCATGGGGTTTTGAGAAGGTGAAAATTCGGGGACGTTACAATAGCAGACCTCTCAATCCTCCTCAACGAATCCAAAAAGGTAGGGAGCCTCTCTATATGCTCTAAAGTAGTAGTTGTTGTAGACAACTCCAAGCTTAAACCCTTCTTGAACCTGTGGATCCTCTCCTTATCTGTCGTTTCCATATGAGTACAGAACCTTAAAATCTCCATAAACTTGGATTCATACTCGTTGATGGATATCAGACCCTATTGCAACTTCTTAAACTACACTATCTTCTTATCCAGATACATCTATGGGAAGTATCGAATGATGAACTCCCACTTGAAAATCTTTCCAAACAACCATATCCTAGTCTCTTTTCCTCTTCAATGGCCCACCAATGGCCAACATTGCCCTTCAACAGATAAACAACATGGTTCACCTTGTCCTCTTCTAGGATGTTGAGGATCTTGAATGCCTTCTCAAGCTCTGTCGACCACATATTAGCATCAATCAAGTCCGCTATACCTACATACTTGATGGATCTAGCACGTCTCAACCTCTCAAACATCTTCCCAGAACCTAATATTCCATATTAGGGATAGCTACCCTAGCTCTGGGTACAGGCATGCTATCCTCTATATGCATAATCAGGACCATAAGCTATCCAAACATGGACTGACATGATTGGCCATGGTTGTCGGGTCAAAGTGAGGCATCACAGGATACTCCTGGCCCATCTTAGGCACTCTTCCATCATGTGCCTACTTCTTACCGCCACCTCCTAGCACGATGTAGCTACTCTCCACGTGCTCTTCACATTCTCTAGACATATTTGCATAAGTAGAAGCTATGATCAGATATGTTGGATAATGTAAGAAAAGACAAAAAACTTAATTCCTATGTCCCTATAGAATTAGAGAACCTAAAGCTTTGATACCAACCTATCATGTGACACCCAGCCACACCAACCAAGATTACTCAAGACACAACACACACTCATCTACTAATTTATCCATATAACCAGAAATGAGGTTAAATTAAAACCAGTTTAAACATTACTATCATGTTCAGAGATATTTCATAAGATACCAACAACTTAGATAACATCACATACCATATTAGGTATTTATATATCTACCCGTGGCCTCAACCACAACCTGTATACAAAAGAGAGATGTTCCACTTATACATGCCATATACAAACATCAACATACTATCAAAACAACATGTCTCCATACATATCACCTATAAAACATCCCCTTCCCGATCTTGAGAGTGCAAGGATGACTCTAGGACTCTACAACTACTATCCAACCTTCTGCTTCTACTACTTTTTAGGCCACTCTTCTTCACCACCACAATCCTGACGACATTGATACTGACCACCTAAAAAGATGTGGTGATCCACAAGGTGAGACCAACATCCTAATGAGAGATATAACTCTCAACCATGGTTATTGATTACAACAGATATATTATTAATCTCTTTAAGCAAAATAAGTAATTTAAGCATATTAAACACAATAAGCCAGTTAAGCAAATAGGTATATCAACATGCATGGCCATCAAAAATATGGAGGAATAGGTAAGACTATCACCTACTAAATAATCAATTTCTCTTACCACATTATATAACTACTAAGCAGTATAAGAAACAAGGGAGCAGTTAACATCCAAAGTGAGTCATGCTTAACCCTAAATAGATATACTACATTGATGTGTTATGTCTTTTATTAAGCCCTGAGGAGTTTGAGGTATACTACTCAGACTCCAACTAACCACTACTAAGTCAAAATCAGTGCCATACAAGATTTACAAGAGTCAGACTCCTAAGATCTCATCCTCCCTTGGTCATTCGAATCAGCCTTATTGACATATAAGTCTATCTACAAATCATCCTAGTCTGTCCTTGGTATATAGATCATGAAACTAGTAACCATGGTATACAAAAGCCTATCATCTAAGGTACAACCACAACTTTCCTCAATCACATGCCATATACTAAATCATAGTCATCTGAGATACGTCATCAATCATTCTCATGTTGAGGTATGACCACATTAATCCTTGAAAATATGCATATACTCAACAGTATACGACTCCTATCTTCCACTAAAGGAGAACTTGTTTCACCATCCAACAAATCCTGACACTTGAACGGATTTATGGCATACGACACTACATGATTAGGGTTTCACTTTATTAGTTAATATCAATTGGGTATCTTTTAACTGCATCAATTAAGTTACATACAAAACCTAAAAGAGTTCTATAAAATCATGAGTAGATTGCAACTTTAGAAGATATAAAACCTATGAGATATATTGTTTATCACATCATCACGTGGTACTAATTCCTTTCCACACATGAGTCCATACTCTTTAACATACCATCATAGGATACAAGTGCTTTCCAAATCATGAATAGGATAACACTCAATTAGGGCACAAATACATGTCCAAGGTTCATTAAGACCATCACATTATTCCCTATAAGAACATCATCAACTTTCCTTGCCACATCAAGGCTCATCAGACCAACATCATACATGAGACACATAGGTTGATACAAGATTAATTAAGAGTTATCATGTTCATATGATAGCAACTTAGGGTTACAATAACATAGAGAGAGAGAGTACTCCATCATCATGCTAGTTATAGAAGAAGCTATGTATTATCATCACTTACTTGTAATAGGGTTAGGTCTAACAAGGCAAGTGAATTAGGGTTTCAAAATAGAAAATAAAGGTAAACCATAATTCTTAGCATATATGTCAATCATGAAAGAAATTAGGTCAAACATCACCATTGGTCATAGAGATAGGAATTTCATCGACCATAAGGATAGGAAAACATAGCGACAATATATGATAGACATGCCTTAGCGACCACTAGGGTTAGGTGCCTTAGCGACCACTAGGGTTCAAGGTCATAGCGACCAACATGAACCAAAAACTTGATAGAACACTAGGGTCAGAGGTCCTTGGTGACCTCTAGTATTGGAGATCCTTAGAGACCACCTAGGTTAGAGATCCTCATCGACTGCTAGAGTTAGGGTTATCAAAGGTCGTCATGATACACAAAACTTAATGATTGATTATGAATTTAGAACATGGTGACCATCAAGTTCAAAACCTTCATCGACAACTAATAGTCATGGACACCAATGACCGCTATGGTTAGGTCACTTTAGTGACCACAAGGTTAATGAAATATAGCAACCATCCAAGATGAGAAATTCAGGACGACCACTCATGGTGTCAACACCTTAGTGACAGTCAAGGAAATCAAAACCTTAGCGACCACATATCATCAAGGTATCATCGGCCACATAAGGGAAATCTCAGCGACCATCATGAGTTCAGAACTTTAGAGATCACATAGAGTCCAAAGAATTCACTAAGTCAAGACCATCGGTTATCACAATAAGGTCAAGAAAAACTAAACCAAAACCAAACCATATGGTTCAAATACAAACAGGAAAATATGCATGAAACCCTAGAGAGAAACCATATTTTGAGAGAGCAAAAGCCATTATTT
The DNA here is from genome assembly GCA_963693085.1 of Alisma plantago-aquatica. Classification (NCBI taxonomy): domain Eukaryota; kingdom Viridiplantae; phylum Streptophyta; class Magnoliopsida; order Alismatales; family Alismataceae; genus Alisma; species Alisma plantago-aquatica. Next base: position 225,428,585 of record OY856413.1, read on the forward strand.
CCACATGCAAACAAGATCTTAGATGACCACTTCCATCAAGAAAATCATGAAAAAGATCTAGGGTTCATCTAAGAGGATAAATACTCAAGAATTATCATGTAAACACAAACCCTAGGTCAAGATATCATCTTCCTATTTGAAACAACATTTTAGGGCAAGATCGTGTGCATGCAAGGTAGAAGTAAGCAATTATCATGAAGAAAGTTGTATAACTCACCTTAGATAGGATAAAGCAACTCCAAAAAGCATGGTATCCTGAAGAAGAAATGTAGCTAGTTTGAGCACTCCTACCAGCCAATCTACTTTCTTCTCCAAAAAAGGAAGCAACCCTAGGTTGAGGAGGCAAGCAAGAGAGTGTCTTAAACTACTAGAACAATATCCACCATGAAACTGACCAAGAAGAAGAGAATAGATCATCAATAAAAATGAACATAAAAGGGAATATCTCACTTACCAATAGAAAAAAGGAGAGCAAGATAGAACCGAATGATCACAAGAAAGGTAGATCCAAACCCTAAATTAGCATGCAAGGTATATTGGCCAAGTTTCTTCAACTTGAGCTCATTATCCTCTACCATGCAAGGGGGGACGAGCTCCAACATCAATAGAGGAAGAAGATAGAGGAAACTAGGTGTGTAAAGAGGTGGTTTTCATGTAAGGAGAGAGGTATGTATGACTATGGGTGGAAGAGAGAGAAAGTGGTTAGGTGTCAATATAAGCATGACATGTGTCAAATGTATCTCATCCATACATGCATCTCACACATACAAATAAGTCAAAGACAAACCAAGTGACTCAACCAAAGAAAGACATCGACCAAGAGACACCAAAAAGTGCTAACAACCACTAACACCCATAGCGACCAGAAAACCAAACTGCCACTAACCCTAGGATTGTTGTCACCGAGAGAGGTACAAATGTCATTGACCGCCAAACCTAGTTTCTCACAAGAAACTTCTTCGGCCGTGAAATATTAGGACCATATGAGAACTTAGTAATTGCCAAAACTAGGTAGCTCACATTCAAGGTCAAACATTGACTTATGGCATCCATGCAAACCCTAGCCTCAACACAAGATGTCACCACTCAAACCAAGATGTAAGAATGTTCCCAAAAGCAAAAAATTATAAAAAATGATGTGAAAACATGTTAGGAACAACAAGAATGTAACAAATTGCAAGAAAGACCTGAGATTTGAGTAAATTGCAATTAAGTCCAAAACAAGCACATATATGCATAACTAGCTCAAACAATGTCCAAACTGGATCAAACATGAATCATAAGCTTGTCACATGATATCAAGGCACATCACAAGGTTTTATTAAGGCTTTAAACATCTAATAATGATAAGAAACCATGTTCAACCAAAAATTAAAGTTAGGAATCATACATAAATACTCTTGTCATATATAATCTCATGCTCAAGTGCTCAACCTAAACCATATGTCATTGAGTAACATCATTCTTTAGAAATCTATTATGTTATGATCATATAATAATTGAACAAACATAATTATGGAGTTGCCTTTATTATTAATCAAATAAGGTATGCAATGTCCCAATACAATCTTATATGACATGCTCTCTGGGCATACATACCAACCAAACAAGTGTACATTAAATCAAAATTGAATAAAAAATCAAATAAAAATGAACGTCTTACTGGATAACATGATGGCATTTGTCAAAAGTAGAATTCAAAGATAGACCTACAACCCATAAACACAAGTTACATCTTATCAGTTCGCATTGCCTCACTTGGCATGTTGTCTGCACAATAACTGCTAATCAACAAAGGATGTATGGTCCAAAGACTCTATTGAAGTACTACACATATACAATGATCTCATGTCTCCTCCAAAAACTTCTCTTGCAGTTGAGCCAACATGATACAACATCCATTGATGACAACAATAGAAAAATTTCAAGCCTCTTCCTTTCAATCAATGTGCACTAATCAATTTGTATAGGCCCACCAATGACCTATCAAAAATGTGACATCAGGGTCTCATCACCAAACCAGACTGAATGATATGTTGGGTCTAGATTCCAGATCGTTACCATCATTAATTTTTTTGCAATGAGATTCCTTCCATTCAAAATGACTGAAGCTAAGGAGTTCAACTATCAATACAACCTGCAACAGACTTCACAAATAAACAATTACCTAGAGTCATCAACCTTTTTGTTGGTAGAAGCACACCTGCTTGAGATTTTGCTTTGATGTGGAAGTCCTAAAATTTTGTAGGCATCCTTAGTCATGACCACTTCTACAAATGATCATTTTCAATTTGTTTTGGGTCTCGTACCATGACCAAAACTAGACCAAAGATGTATCTTCCAATCATTCTAGGTCTTGGATCATGACCTAAAGTTGAACTAATCACATCTTTCAATCTTTTTGGGTCCCAGACTATGATCTAAAACTTGACCAACTAGGTTCTTTACATTTCAAAATCCTTTTATGGTACTAGATCACGACTAACAATTGAAACAAACCCGCAATCATATTTCCAAACCTTTTTGGGTCCTAGACTAAGACTTTAAACTAGACTACAAGACTTGTCTTGAATAGGCACCTTTCCTTATAAACAAAAAGACCTACACTCAGGTACAGACCTACAATTAAGTCCTATTATCGATAGGCACCCCTTCTCTCAAGTCGCATCCAAAATTGGCATTACATTTCTCAGAGACCTATGTTCAAGTAGTAATCTACAAGATCTAATCATACACCATGTAGGCACTCACAACTTAATTTCTTGATCGCCCATGAGTCTTTTGTATCATCTAGATCCTAAATCCTGGACTATGGTCCATACTACTCAAATTCAAAAGTCCATAATCCGATTTAACCCTGATACATTCATGCTTTTGAGCCCTATCTTGAATAGGAATATACTTTTCTAAAAGCCCTATCTTGAATAGGCATCTCATCTTCTTAAATCCCTATTTTAAATATCCATTTCTTCTTATCTAAGCCCCAAATATAATAGGCACCTTTATCGTGGATCTATCTAGAATAGACATTTCCTCCAGTCTAATCCCTAAATCTAGTGGGCATCTTTGATCAAGCCCTATCCCAAATGGGCATTTCCTCTTGTCTAGGCCCTACATCCAAGTAGGAGCCTTTGTCCAAGCCCTATACTCAAATATGAAACTATGATAAAGCTCTATTTTAAATAGGTATACATTGATTGACTTTGATAAATTTGATGTGTCATATCTAGACTAAGAATTCTTCATGGACCAAGTCCTATCCTAAATAGGCATCTACATTCAAGGCCTATCCTGAATAGTGTGTCTTTGAACTCTATCCCTACACTCAGGTAGGCACACCTGATAAATCTCTACATTTAAAACAATCACTCCTTACAAAATCCCTATCAATAGATGGACACATTGATCAAATCCCTACAAATGGTAGGCAAATTTCGCTCTTATCGCAATGAACCATCTTATATTCAAGAGATGCTCTATAAGACCTCTGACCTTGTTTTTTGGTTGAACATGTTTGTTTATCATAATTATATTCTAGAAATCTTTTCCAAACCCTAAGATGTGCTATTATATCAAGTGACAAGCTTAAGTTTCAAGTTTGGTCCAGTTTGGATACTGTTTGAGCAAGTTATGCAAATATGTGCTTGTTTTGGACTTTTTTACAATCTACCCATATCTAGGGTGTTCTTGCAATTTGTCACTTTCTTGTTATGTTTCATATGTTTTCATGTGATACTTTATTTAGTTTCACCTTGGGGCACCTTGTTACACATTGGTTTTTGTGGTGACATCTAGTCTTATGTTGACTTAAGGGTTTGCTCTCATGGATGCCCAAACTAAAAGTTGACGTTGAGTGTTGAGCCATCTAGTGTTGGCGGTCACCATGTTTTCTTGAGCCATCTAGGGTTGGTGGATGATGAAACTTCTGACTCATCTTGGTCTCCAACATCCCTAGGGTTGGTGGTCTATGAGTTTTCTGATCACCTTAGTCGCCAAGGTTTCTTGGTGGTCGATTTTTTTTCTGATCACCTTGGTCACCAAGTTTTATTGTTGAGGTCATTTAGAGTTTGGATCTTGGATGCATGGGAGAGATTCTTGTACTTTGGACACATGAACATGCATGACTATACACCTCTCCTTTCCTCTCTCTCTCTCTCCCTCCCACCTAAGCTATATATACATCCCTCCTCACATGCAAACACACTCTTTAAACACCTATCACTCTCTCTTGTCTTGCTTTTTCTTGTATCTCATCCCCTCTTTCTTGTTGGGGAAGAAGGAGCCAAATTTGAAGAAGCTTGGTTGATCTTGCTTGCATCTGCACCTAGGATTTGGACCCACCCTTGTTGAGGTCATTGGTGCTTCCTTACTTTGCTTCTTGGTCTTCGTAAGTGAGATCTCCTTTTTTCCTTCATTTTCCTCGTTGTTCTACCTTCTTCTTCTTATCCATGGTCGGATCCATGGTGGAACTTGAATTCGAGGTTGAAGACACTTTCTTTCTTGCTTCCTTGACCTAGGGTTTGCTTCCTTTTTGGATAAGGAGCTAGCTTGGCTGAGTGGAGTGCAAAAGCTATAGTTTCTTCCTTCTTTATTCATTCTACCTTGCTATTTGGAGCTTCCTCATCACCTCTAAGGTGAGTTATATAACTTTTTCCACAATTATTACTTGCTCTTATCTTGCATGTACATGATCTTTCTCTAAAATGTTGTTCCAAGTAGAAAAATGTTTTCATTCCTAGTGTTGAGTTTAGATGGTAGATTTTGAGTAGACGATCTTTCTTGATGTACCTTTAAACTTGATGCATGTTTCTTCCTTGAAGATAGATAACCTAGACCTTGTTTTGTGAGTGACTCCATGTTCCACATAATGGTCGCCAAGTTTTGAAGCTATAATGGTTGATGAGGTTTTTGATTTCCATGATGGTCGCCAAATTATGAACGCATGTGGTCAATAAGGTTAATGAACTTGATTGGTCGCTGAGGATTTTGAATCCATATCACTCTCTAAGATTTGAATTTCATGAGGACGCCAAGATTTTGGACCCCTAGTGGTCGATGAAAATTTAGACTCTTAGTAGTTTCCAACTTTCCTAACCCTAGCGGTCTCCAAAATTTTCCTAACCCTAGCACTCACAAAAACTTTCCCAACCCTATGGTCACTAAGGATTCTAACCCTAGTGGTCGATGAGGTTGCTGACCCTAGTGGTTGCTAAGATCTCAAACCCTAGCAGTCTCCAAGGTGTTCAGACCCTAGTGGTCAATGAGATCCCTAACCCTAGTGTGTGCCAAGGTTTCTAACCCTATCGGTCACCACTAATTTCTGACTCTATGATCGATGAGTTTTGTATTCTATGTGTGTGTGTCAAGAGATTTGGTTGTATGTAATCAGATGGTTATGTTTGACCATATATTTTCATGATTCGATGGAAATGCTAAGAACTAGGGTTTATCCTTGAGTGTTGTTTTGTAACTTGAATTCAACTTATCTTGTTGAACCTAACCCTAATACAAATAGGTGATGATCGTTAATCACATTTAGTTTTCCTAAGTGATTATTATGATGAGGAAATAATCTCCCTCTCTCAATGTTGTGGTAACCCTAATATGCTACCATATAAACATCATAAGCTCGTAAATGCAATGTTATGTCAAACTTATATGTCATATGTATGGTGATGGTTTGATGAGCCTTTGGTAAGGCATGGAAAGATAATGATGTTCTTGTAGGGAATGATGAGATGGTCTTAATGAATTTTGGGCATGGTTGAGCCCTTATGCAGGTCTGATTCTCTTATGATGTGACAAGGATCGATATCCAGTGATAATGTAATAAGAATTATATTTCATATGTTTTATATATTCTGAAGTTGTAATTAACCCATGTTTTTGTAGGGCTCTTTTAAAGTTTGTATGTAACTTGATGATGAATCCTTAAATCCCCTAGTTGGAATTAACTAATCAAGTGAAACCCTAATCATGTAGTGCCCAGTGTCATAGATCCATTGTAGTGTTAGGATTTTCTATATGGTGAAATGAGTATTCCTTTAATGGAAACTCAAAGTTGTATATTGTTAAGTATATGCATGATTTTTTAGGATGGCTATGGTAATACCTGGGTAGGAGAATGGTCAAGGCCATATCTGAGATGATTATGATTCAATATATGACATGTGATTGAGGATGGTTGCAGTTGTACCTCAGATGATAGGCTTGTGTATACCCTGGTTACTAGTTTCGTGACCTATATACCAAGGATGGACTAGGTTGTTTTGCAACTCGACTATTTATGTCACTACAGATGACTCATACTGACTGAGGGTGGATGCGATCTAAGGATTATGACTCTCCTAGATCTTATATAGAACTAATTTTGACTTACAAGTGGTTAGTTGGAGTCTGAGTGGTATACCTCAAAATCCCTAGGGCTTAATAAAATATGTAATCCAGATATGTAGCTTATCTTCTTAGGGTTAAACACGATTTACATTGGTTGATAACCCTTGCCTTGTTTCTTATAATGTTTATTTGATGTATAATGCGGTAAGATAAATTAACTGTGAAAGAGATGATATATTTATCTATTCCTATGTATACTGTACTAATCATGCTTAACCTAATTTATTTGTTTAGTCGGTTATACCTACTTATTGTATTGGTTTAATTTATTTAATAATATAACCTACTGTAATCAATAATTGTTGTTGAGAGTTATATCTCTCGCTGAGACATTGGTTTCACCTTGTGGCACATCTTTTTAGGTTATCATCAACAACATCATTAGGACCGCGGTGGTGAGGAAGAACATCTTGGAGAGCGGTAGGAGTAGAAGCTTGGCTAGTATTTAGTATTTTCCTAGAGTCATCCTTCTACTCTCAGTTCCGGGTAGGGGATGTTTTGTAGATGATATGTACATCAACTTGAGTTTTTTGCAATATGTCAATGTTTGTATATGACATGTATATGTGGAGCATCTCTTTTATATGCATGTTATGGATGAGTCCACTGGACATACATGTAAAAACATGATATGCTATGTGTTGATATGCAAGTTGTTGGACCTTTATGTAAATATATTTGAACACTATGGTAATGTTCAAATTAGTTTAAATTTATCCTCTTTTCTAGTTATGTGATTTATGTTAGTAGTTGGTCATATGTTTTGTTTTGAGTAATCTCATTTAGCATGATGGGGTGCAGATAGTTGTATGATATAATCACTGGCCATAAAGGCCACCTTAAATCTAGAAACTTGTCTCGTGCCCAACTTTATCTATCTTAAACACTTTTGGAAAAACAAAAAAGGTTTGAGGAATTGACAATTTGTTTGGATCCCAATCCTATCAATCTTATCAATCATATAAATACAAAAAGATGATCTAATGATTAGACACATGAGCAATACAATTGCTGGTTGTGACAATCACCTTAAATTAGGAAACTTGTCTAATACCCAACATAACCATATTGAGCATTCTTGTACTCCAGTTGAAACTATGCTTTGGAATGACCTGACAAGCAACCTAGAACCCTTCTAATGAAATCCCAATACTCCATAGATCCCTACATCTGGTAGGAGCTTTGAAATTATCATGTTCTCTAATTTGCATATATATATAGGCCATTCTCTTTATAAGACTTCAATGTGAGCCTTATATCTTAAAATTGAATCTGACTCAATATCACTTCAAGAGCAAACCATTCCTAGTGGGGAGTTCAAGGGAGGATTCATCAAATTGAGTAATAACTAGAGAGTCATGGATAATAATTTGCTAACACTCTAGGGGAAAAATGATAGACTAGTGGAGGAATACATCCAGGAGGCCTCCATAATGTTGGATAATGACCCCATGCCCAATCATATATTTTAACACTCTTACCATGAACTTTATCCTATAGTATTTGTAAATGCTCTAAGGAACATACGAAAAACCAACTACAATCAATGGGTATGATGTCCACCTTACCCAAGATATTAATCTAGTTCCCAATCTTACTCATTTTGTGTACATTCAAAGGCATAGAACAACTAAGACAATGATTTTGAAGATCCTAAAAATCCTCGTGGAACTCTTCAAACAACTAGTAGATACTTTGAGCATTAGAAAATTAATGATACATTTAGTGGTCATTAAGGCCACCTTAAACTTTAGATATTTATTTAAATCCCAACCTTATCTATCTTGAGATTTTTTTAGAAAAATTAGAAATTCTCTAGATATGGATATATGTCTGATACCCCATCTATGGTCCTAGCTCGTGACCTAAAACTAAACTTGCATGCCTACATCTCTGAATTAATGTATGGTGACAGATCCTCACCTAAAAATGAACCAAACCCATGCTCATATTTCCAAATCAATATATGGTCCTGCATTATGACCTAAAATTGAACCAATCACGTGCTTATATTTCTAAATTGTTCAACCCATAAGGTCTACCTGCACTCTAGGATAGACCTACAACCCATAAACACAAGTTACATCTTATCAGTTCGCATTGCCTCACATGGCATGTTGTCTGCACAATAACTGCTAATCAACAAAGGATGTCTGGTCCAAAGACTCTATTGAAGGACTACACATATACAATGATCTCATGTCTCCTCCAAAAACTTCTCTTGCAGTTGAGCCAACATGATACAACATCCATTGATGACAACAATAGAAAAATTTCAAGCCTCTTCCTTTCAATCAATGTGCACTAATCAATTTGTATAGGCCCACCAATGACCTATAAAAAATGTGACATCAGGGTCTCATCACCAAACCAGACTGAATGATATGTTGGGTCTAGATTCCAGATCGTTACCATCATTAATTTTTTTGCAATGAGATTCCTTCCATTCAAAATGACTGAAGCTAAGGAGTTCAACTATCAATACAACCTGCAACAGACTTCACAAATAAACAATTACCTAGAGTCATCAACCTTTTTGTTGGTAGAAGCACACCTGCTTGAGATTTTGCTTTGATGTGGAAGTCCTAAAATTTTGTAGGCATCCTTAGTCATGACCACTTCTACAAATGATCATTTTCAATTTGTTTTGGGTCTCGTACCATGACCAAAACTAGACCAAAGATGTATCTTCCAATCATTCTAGGTCTTGGATCATGACCTAAAGTTGAACTAATCACATCTTTCAATCTTTTTGGGTCCCAGAATATGATCTAAAACTTGACCAACTAGGTTCTTTACATTTCAAAATCCTTTTATGGTACTAGATCACGACTAACAATTGAAACAAACCCGCAATCATATTTCCAAACCTTTTTGGGTCCTAGACTAAGACTTTAAACTAGACTACAAGACTTGTCTTGAATAGGCACATTTCCTTATAAACAAAAAGACCTACACTCAGGTACAGACCTACACTTAAGTCCTATTATGGATAGGCACCCCTGCTCTCAAGTCGCATCCAAAATTGGCATTACATTTCTCAGAGACCTATGTTCAAGTAGTAATCTACAAGATCTAATCATACACCATGTAGGCACTCACAACTTAATTTCTTGATCGCCCATGAGTCTTTTTTATCATCTAGATCCTAAATCCTGGACTATGGTCCATACTACTCAAATTCAAAAGTCCATAATCCGATTTAACCCTGATACATTCATGCTTTTGAGCCCTATCTTGAATAGGAATATACTTTTCTAAAATCCCTATCTTGAATAGGCATCTCCTCTTCTTAAATCCCTATTTTAAATATCCATTTCTTCTTATCTAAGCCCCAAATATAATAGGCACCTTTATCATGGATCTATCTAGAATAGACATTTCCTCCAGTCTAATCCCTAAATATAGCAGGCATCTTTGATCAAGCCCTATCCCAAATGGGCATTTCCTCTTGTCTAGGCCCTACATCCAAGTAGGCGCCTTTGTCCAAGCCCTATAGTCAAATATGAAACTATGATAAAGCTCTATTTTAAATAGGTATACATCGATTGACTTTGATAAATTTGATGTGTCATATCTAGACTAAGAATTCTTCATGGACCAAGTCCTATCCTAAATAGGCATCTACATTCAAGGCCTATCCTGAATAGTGTGTCTTTTAACTCTAGCCCTACACTCAGGTAGGCACACTTGATAAATCTCTACATTTAAAACAATCACTCCTTACAAAATCCCTATCAATAGATGGACACATTGATCAAATCCCTACAAATGGTAGGCAAATTTCGCTCTTATCGCAATGAACCATCTTATATTCAAGAGATGCTCTATAAGACCTCTGACCTTGTTTTTTGGTTGAACATGTTTGTTTATCATAATTATATTCTAGAAATCTTTTCCAAACCCTAATATGTGCTATTATATCAAGTGACAAGCTTAAGTTTCAAGTTTGGTCCAGTTTGGATATTGTTTGAGCAAGTTATGCAAATATGTGCTTGTTTTGGACTTTTTTACAATCTACCCATATCTAGGGTTTTCTTGCAATTTGTCACTTTCTTTTTATGTTTCATATGTTTTCATGTGATACTTTATTTAGTTGCACCTTGGGGCACCTTGTTACACATTGGTTTTTGTGGTGACATCTAGTCTTATGTTGACTTAAGGGTTTGCTCTCATGGATGCCCTAACTAAAAGTTGACCTTGAGTGTTGAGCCATCTAGTGTTGGCGGTCACCATGTTTTCTTGAGCCATCTAGGGTTGGTGGATGATGAAACTTCTGACTCATCTTGGTCTCCAACATCCCTAGGGTTGGTGGTCTATGAGTTTTCTGATCACCTTAGTCGCCAAGGTTTCTTGGTGGTCGATTTTTTTTCTGATCACCTTGGTCACCAAGTTTTATTGTTGAGGTCATTTAGAGTTTGGATCTTGGATGCATGGGATAGATTCTTGTACTTTGGACACATGAACATGCATGACTATACACCTCTCCTTTCCTCTCTCTCTCTCCCTCCCACCTAAGCTATATATACATCCCTCCTCACATGCAAACACACTCTTTAAACACCTATCACTCTCTCTTGTCTTGCTTTTTCTTGGATCTCATCCCCTCTTTCTTGTTGGGGAAGAAGGAGCCAAATTTGAAGAAGCTTGGTTGATCTTGCTTGCATCTGCACCTAGGATTTGGACCCACCCTTGTTGAGGTCATTGGTGCTTCCTTACTTTGCTTCTTGGTCTTGGTAAGTGAGATCTCCTTTTTTCCTTCATTTTCCTCGTTGTTCTACCTTCTTCTTCTTATCCATGGTCGGATCCATGGTGGAACTTGAATTGGAGGTTGAAGACACTTTCTTTCTTGCTTCCTTGACCTAGGGTTTGCTTCTTTTTTGGATAAGGAGCTAGCTTGGCTGAGTGGAGTGCAAAAGCTATAGATTTTAGAGGCCCGAAAAAGCTGAAGTGCTCATCCTACATTCCCCCCTCCATTTTGCTTCCATCCACAATCATTTTCCACCACCATTCACCCATATCTTACCATTGCAAGCCATCTTCCACCTCCATACACTCACCAAGCTGTTTTTTGGGGTCAAATCAAAGAGAAAGGAGGTGAAGGAGTCTAAAAGACCAAGGAGGACGACCCAAATATGAGATCCGGCCTATATAGAGTTTAAGGAGCGAGAGCCACCTCTCCTCTATGGGATAGATCTCTTCTTCTTCTCCTTTCTTCGACGGTTCTCCTTTGTTTCTATATATATGATGTTCTTCCATCTTTGTTCGATGCCAACTATGCTTGTGTATGGCTAGTTGAGCTCCTTCTTGTCTATGTAGCCTGTTTTGTTCATGTTTATATACTTTTACCTTAAGCAAGAAGTTTTATTTCAGATCTAGTACATTTTCTATTCTATATTCTCTTTTTGGTTATGATTGCTAGTTTAGTTGATCTCGTCCTTGCTTGAACTTCTATTTGTACCTATATCGAGAGATCATTGTAGAAATAGGTTAGAGATGGTAGTTTGAATCAGAATCTGAAAAGAGGACAGTTCAAGGTGATCTGTGTAGAATAGTAGAACTTGGCATGGCCAGGCCCAGACCGGCACGGTCGGGCCCACTACCAGGTTCTGCTCAGATAACACTTGTTCCTAGCATATCTAAATATTACATACCTAAGAGGGTATCTAGAATATTCTAGGGTGTTGATTAGTCATCCTTGAGAGAGGTTTCATATCATTGCTGGGTTTTAGTTAAGCTATGTGAAAGCGAGTGGGAAGACCACACATGAACAAATACCACAGTATGTACTATGTTTGGATGTAGGTTGTTTGTTGGGGTGTTTGAGGATTGTCTAAGCCCAAGAACGCGTGCATAGATTGCCCAACTTGTGGTTAAATAGCCAGGAATTCATTCTTTCTATTTAGTTGAATTTGATGGACTCTATTTTATTTTCTTTACTTTATTTTGATTTATTTTGTGACATTTTGCTAGACTAGTTCTAGCTCCATACTTTTATCAACTATCAGATTGTCTTAACTAAGTTAAGAGTGAGATCTTAAGCGTCCTAAATGCCACCACATCCTAGTGTTCGATCCCATATATCTACTTTGACCCCGTAATATAGTTGTAGGGGTGTTTGAAGGTTTCATATTATAAATTTAAAGTTCGATCTTTCAAAGTCTGCCCCCTTTCAGACATGCAATTTTGGCAGTATCAAATTTTGGTATAGTTGTCGGGGATGTGGTTTTCCATTTTTACATGCAAAAAGATATTTTTTGTCATACGTAAGCGTGTATATATATGCATAGTTCTTCTTTTGATTTATACATACTTAACCCTATATAAAGAATATTTTTCTTTTCTTATACTCTTAAGCCATGGATATTGCTTCCGCAAGATAGGTCATCTTGTCCACCTATCATCCTGAGTTTTTTTGACAATTCTAACTGCAGGAAAATAATTGAAAGTCATGCTCTATAGCTTTTTGAACTATACTCACCTCCAATGTAGTCATATGTGGAAGTTCCAACAAAGGAGATTTCCAATCAGTCTTTGACCTCGACAATGCCATGGGATCAAGAACTGGTTAGAGCAGTAGAGCTAGTCAGAGAAAGTGTCAATGCACTCACCTCCATCTTAGGTCCTCATCTCCTAGAAATAGTCGACCCACTCTAGAAGCTACTAGAAAAGCAGGATCATCGGCTCCAAGTAGACACTGAGATCGCAAACTGCAATAAAGTATACTTCAAACTATTAAACAAGGATTTGTCTAAGTGCATCAGTTAGATATAGGGGGTTCCCAATAGAGATGCATGTAAGAATTGACAGATCTTGAAAGCATTGCTGCTCAAGTCCAACTGCTTCATGATAAGGATGTTGAACAGGACAAGAGGCTTTAAGAGCTCGTCCATTTGTTTATCGCATGATTTCAAGAGCCACCGCATGACGTTTAATATTATAGTCAGTAGAACCATTCTACTAGGCCTGAAGTAGAGTATACACCACCATCTGATTAAGACCATCAACCAGATTCACCACGATTTTTCTATGAAGAACCACCAACCTGGGGTAACCCTCCATTTTATCCAGATGGTTCAGTTGATCAACCAATGGAAGCTACAAGCCACATGCATGACTGGTTTTATGATCACGACGATGACGACGACGACGACGACGATGATGATGATGATGATGATGACTTTTATCCTCCTCAGGGCAGCTGAGAGACCTCACAACTTGAGGATCAGTTTGACGAACCTTAATCAAATGTTGATCCAGACCAAAGTGATGCCTCTCATATTGAGACTTGTCACTTCGCTTTGAGTAGTACACCAATCATGGTTTGGAATAATTTGTTTGATGATGATGACGATGATAGTTTCTCGAATTAGAGTAGTGAGTATATTGACAACGACGAGCTAGAACAGCATGAGCTGACATGTGCTACCATTCCCTTACAAGGCTTTGTAGACATTAATAGAGCAGGATGGAAAATCCACTACAACATGGTTGTCGAGCATGAAGATACCCAGAACCCCATAGAAGGTGACAAGCTTGGGGTTGCAGAACTACAAATAGATTCAATTGGGCATATTTCTTATTTAGAAGATGATTGGATGACTCAGACTATATATAAAAATTTATCTAAGCATCCAACCTCAAATTTAGAGGTGGAGAGAGAAGAGAGGAGTCCTCTAGAAAACTTTCACCTTCTCCCCTCTATCTCATTCGATGTCAACATCCTAGGGCCTTTCTATTCAGATTCATACATTAAGGGGTACCTTAAGGATGCTCTACCAAAGAATTCATTTCAGTGCAGTTCCAGTAAATCTCAACATAGAGATGACTTCATCGAGTCACCATATTTTATTCCTCTTCTTTAGACTCATATGGGCCCACATCTCCTCCTATTCTACTCCTATTACATGGTGGATCCCGTCGGTGAGACAGGTGACACATGTCCCAAAACTTAGGATTTAGGATCCCAGTGTCAGTATTGTGTGGCAGCCATTCCCTTTCTCTTACTCCTTTGTTTTCTCCTTTTATTAAAATGAATTCCTTTTTTTTCTTAGATAGTTTCTTTCCTCTAACTAATTTTACATATCCTTTCATACATGCATCTTACTAGGACTTTCATAAATTTCTTTCATGTACATCCATGCATTCCTTCCCTGCCATCTCAAGTTTAGGTCTTGCTCGAGGATGAGAAAAGTTTGAACCTTGGGGTGGTAGGGCTATTAGCCCATATGTCTCTTCATTTTTCATGCATGCATGTTTACTTTTTGCATTTAGGCATGAATTTATATTTACCCTTATTGTTTTGTAGGACTTTTTTCTATAATTTGTATCTTTGCAATTAAGGCTATGCGATGTGAATATTATACTTAAATGCTTATCCAAGCACCTAAATACACAATTTTCATCTTAAAATTGCTTAATGTTTTGCTTGGCTTGCCCATTGACTCTTTCCTTAAGTTTAGTGATAAAATCTGAGGTTATGCACCTTTTTCATAGCTTAAAACATTATTCCATTGATCTATGTTGTGAACGATAAGTCCACGATATAGGAGTGTTGGAAAGAAGCTAGTGTTTGATAAAAAAATCCAAGCTGCATTTTTCACGAACTTGCCTCTACTCAAGGATCCTTGAATCATAATTACTATCTTTTCATGCAGGTATCAAAAGGATAATGAGGAGTTTTGAGCTATATTAAAGTTGAAGTGTTTTTCCTTAATGGTCTGTGCGCCCTCTCATCTTAGATTGAGTCAAAAATATGAAAATTAAAAATATGCAAAAGAGGCTTGGCTTCTCACAAAATCACAAAAATATCAAAATAGTTCTCACACAAGCCTATGAAATAGATTGTAAAGAATAAATGCCTGGGTATGAATAAATGAGCATTGTTTTCTCTTTTAGGAGAGTTGAGGATGGTTCCCAGTCAGTGTATGACCGCGCTCGTGTATGTGGGTATGTCATGCCTGGTAGTGCCACCTTGAAAGCTCATTAGAGAGTTACTAGAAACCCCTAGGAGACTTATGAGATCATCCCAGTAGCAGGGTTGGTTCGAGCACAATATCGAGGAGTTTGTCTCACTGCTCTAGGACAACTGGCTCGGACTATAGGGACTATTTCTTGTTATATGGGCCAACCTGACACAGATCAGGATCCTCAGAAGTCATTAGAGTCTTCTTCTTTTTGTTGCTTCTTAGGACCTAAATAAGTGGGAGGCGCGTTGTTCCCGATTGGTCGAAATGAATACATGATGGTGGCTCATTGCTCATCACCCATGTGATCACCTATGTGACAATGTTTTTATGTTGTATAATTATGATTCAAACCCTCATGAGTATCAATAGGTTGTAGTGAATTTGCTTAATCTTGCCAGGACACTCTTTGATCTTATTTCAGCAGGATTGTGCTCGATTGGTGGGGGTTTGTTTTGAAATGACATGGGTAAGGCGAATCAATGTTTTAAATGATTTTTCTTAACCCTAGCATTCATCACCATGCTTAATTTGGATTTTATACTTTTTTTCTTTGAGTAAATTCTTGCTTGAGGACAAGCAAATGTTTAATCTTGGGATGGTTGATAACACCCAAATTTAGGCATTTATGCTAAGCATTTATTTATGGTTTGGTGTCATTATAGCCTTAATAAGCCCAAAATAACCCTATATTCTTATCTGTTAGGAATTTATATCTTTATATCGATAAAGTTGCTCAACTATCACGACAGGTACGCTCAGTACAACCGTGATGAGGAAAAGGGTCGGCTCGACCACGAGGTCTGCCTCAACCACAAAGTATAACTCAACCACGATGTCTACCCCAACCACTAAAAACATCTCAACTATGACATGCATTTGACTATGACCCTCGGCACGACCATGCCGATCTAGGAATGGTCAGACAAGTGTAGCGACTAAGATAGGTGTCACGATCACTCATTACATACACTCTGCCTTCACCTATAAATACCCACCCCTCGCTACCTAAAGGGGGGTTTTGAGATTTGAAGGCCTGCATTTCATGGATTTTTTTGTTTCCACATTGTGGTTCCACATATTCTTGGTTCTCAGAGCCCCGTGGGAGAGTTTAGAAGGTCCAAAAAGGCTTAAGTGCTCATCCTACATTCCCCCTCTAGTTTGATTCCATCCACTATCATTATCCACCACCACTCACCCATATCCTACCATTCCCAGCCATCTTCCACCTCCATACACCCACCAAGCTGTTGTTTGGGGCGAAATCAAAGAGAAAGGAGGCCAAGGAGTCCATAATACCAAGGAGGATGATCTAAAGATGAGATCCGATCTATATAGAGGTAGATAGAAAAGAGAGGAGTCCACTAGAAAACTTTCAGCCTCTCCCCGCTATCTCATATGGTGTCAACATCTTAGGGCCTTTCAATTCATATTCATACATTAAGGGGTACCTTGAGGATGCTTTACTAAAGAATTCATTTCAGTACAATTCTAGTAAATCCCAGCACAGATGACTTCACAGAGTCATCAGATTTTATTCCTCTTCTTCAGACTCGGATGGGCACACATATCCACATATTCTACTCCTATTATGTGGCAGAGCCCATTAGTGAGACACAGGTGACACTGGTCCTAAAACTTTGGATTTAGGATTCCATTGTCGGTATCGTGGGGAAGCCACCCCCTTTCTCTTACTCCTTTGTCTTCTCCTTTTATTAAAATGAATTCCTTTTTTTTGTAGATAGTTTCTTTCCTCTAACCGCTTTTACATATCCTTGCATACATGCATCATGCTAGGACTTTCATAAATTTCTTTCCACAAGGTTTGTCAGAACATCTTTTACAAATCCAACCTTTTTTTTGCCATTGTGACAAAAAATGGTGATCAGACTTGGCTCAAGCATGCAGTTCTCACTCTTATCTTCAACCTTGGCTTGAGAGGGGAAAAATTTTGAAACCCAAATTTTGCTCGCACAACCGAAAATCATGATAGAATGTTAAATCTCTGGCTAATGATTTTGTTCATTCCTTTTGTCCACATTTCCACATTTTCACCCTTTTCAATATTTTCCAACATTTTCCTGTCTATTTTATCCACACTTTTCACCCATGATTACCTTGTTCAGGGTTTTTTGCAAAGAAAATATATTATCTAGATCTCAGTGCAACTTGTTCATTATTGCAACTTTTTATAAGCCATTTTTCATGAATTGGCCGATTGAATGATCTTGGATTAAATATTTGCTTTACCCTAGAGATAATTCAATTGCCTTCATCTACACAAATATACTAATCTTTTAGAAAATAATGAAGTATAATCCTAAATTAATGTATTTTCTATCTCCTACATTGTTTTACTTGACTTCTATTTGAAATATATCTTTTTTAGCATTTTCTCTAGAACATTCTTAAAATGTCCATAAATCAAGAAAATCAAATTTACATATCTAGGGTTATCACACGCATTAGAGAAATTTGTTGCTGACATGTGGTGGATTGCCTTGATCCACAGGCCACGCCTAACGGCTCATCAATGCAATTTGCGTCCTCTCTAGGATATTCTAGTTGGGTACCCTGAACGCTAAAATCTACCTATAAATAGACCCCACACCCATCGCATTCTAGGCCCTTATCGTCTCTACTGACTCTAGAGACACGACAACCTCTTACTTCTATTTTTTACTTGTGATAAGAAGACCCTTCCTTTGACACCAACTACTTCTGGAACCACTGATATGTTGCACAACAATAAGTGTTTCTTTTCTATTATACCCATATCAGTAACTTCTAGTTTCTCTGATCTATTCATAACTATTCATATATGCAATCTCTTTCCCACATATCTGATATTTTCTCTACTTAATCTCTCTCTAACCTCTCTCTCTCTTTTCCTACACATTGGTCCTTACCACCAATAACAGATCTCCACTATGGGAGGTCATGAGGCGATTGGGGCCATAATGCACCTAAAAACTATGACCTTTAGGGCTATGATGAGAAAACCCAGAACCTCTCTAGAAATATAGTCCACCAACATAATAATCACTTGAAATCATTTTTGTTGCCATTTTTCATAATTATAACCTCAATCACCGCCATTTTTGATCAAAGATGACTAAAAATATTGCAATACTATTATCAAGAAAGATGAGGGTGATAACACCTTCCCCACTCATTACAAGATTGTCAAATCTGATCTCTACATTAATGCATACCTTTCTTATCCACCCCTGGGTGGAGTCAAAATTGGGTTTTAATGTGTTTTTCCACTAATTTAAATGCCAATTTCATTTTTCCTTATTTTATGGATAAAACTGGGTGGCGACTCAATGCTTTATCGATTTATCATTTTCTTCTTACTTCTTTGTTGTTTCCACTACTGTAGGATCCATTGGATCATTTGGGTTAGTACAAGAACATCAACAACTCCTATTCCTCTTAGACTTGGTACCAAGGTGAATGTAGGGGAAAAGACAGAAGTGTGGAGGCTTGGAGAACACATTGTTTGAGATGAGAATAAGTTGATGCTTGGTGGACAACCCCATCTATTAGTGGTCTAGCCAGATTTCTTGGTGGCCATACGTATTCTAGATCTGGAGAATTGAGTTCTCCACCAACATAAGACACGTCTACTTGTTGGACAAGTAGTATGTGCAATCATATCACCTTTATCCCCTCTTAAGTCTTTGATTCACTGATATTTTGTTGGAACAACATAAAACAACTTAATTAGAACGTGAATAACTTTTTATTGTTCATCTACAACCCCTTACCTAAATTGGTCCATTCATCTTCATCAGGTCTTTGTGACTGGCCTAATTCACTCAAACATGTTTTCACATGGTTTTAGAGAGGGGCAATAATATTTCAAAAAATCAAGCACCTTTTGTGATCTTTTATGATACATACTCATGGTTCAACTTCACATTCCTCAATGACTCTTACCTTTTTAGTCCTTCATGAAAAAAAAGGGGGTGGGGACTATGCCTCAACATGCATTTCTCTCTATTACCTTGAAACTTATCTTTAGAGAGGGAAATTATTGACACCCAAATCATTTATCATTCAAATAGATCATATCTTATCTCTAGATAATGGTGAGATTTATCCACATTATTCCATATTTTCCAATATTCTACTGATTTCATTCACTAATTTCATTCATTTGCACTTTTTGAGGGTTTAATAGACAAGAAATACTTTCTATGATCTTAAGTACAATTTGAAGTTTATGAGATTTTTATGATCATATACTATAAAAACTCGTTTTTCTTCATGGGCCAATCCTGTGACAAACTTCTCTCTACATGCCCTCATATATAGGAATGATTGTGGGCTAGACCCTCACAAATGAGTCATGAAGAGAACCCCCTATGAGAAATACCAATGTCCCTGAAAATACAATAGTGTGGACTAAGTGACCTTGCCAAATGTTAAAGAGATTATTTATCCTTCATAAATATATTTTGAGGGCTTGTTTAATTCTCACAAATACAATATGAGGGTCTTGATGGTCCTAGAATATACATTTTTTAGGGGCTAATGTCTTCATTAATATTATTATTTGATTGGTCTTATCACTACATTTTTTAGGGACTAAAAACCTTCATCAATGTATTTATGAAGGACTAATAGATATTATTTATTTATTTATTTGTTTGTTTGTTTTTATGTAGTAATTACTCTAAAAGTATCAATATTTAGATGAAAGTATTTAAATTTCAAATTTCAAGAAATATTTGTATAATATTCACATGACATCATTACGACATCAACATACCAAAATTACACATGAGAATGTTGAAACACCAAAAGCCAATGTTAATAAAACTAAAAAATATCTAAATTCGGGTATCGATAACAATCAACATATCATGTTTGAGACTTCTAAGATTTATAAAATTGTCATATTACTTCAAGTGGTGTGGTTCTCTTCATCAATGTCAGACCTCATACGATTAGCTCCATTCAGACCCTGATAATGACACCAATCATTATATCAACAGAATTTGAAAGGTTGATAAATACATGAATAATAGGAGAAAAATGGAAGTTCCCTTATAATTCAATTCTAGTGTAATACAAGGATCATTGAGGGTCTAAATCCATATTTGAAAATGAATCTACCCTACCAATATAAATAGGATAAAAGATAAGTCAACCACTCATCTACATATTATGGATAATGATGATAACCAAATAGAAAATTTGAATATATTTATAAATGGCATCATTTCCATAATATGATTATCCAACCATGTACTCCAATGTGCATTCAAGTCTTCTGCATGTAAATTTACAATGGAATAGAGGATTGCATATACATGGTTGACAAAACACGATCTACTACTAGCTAATATAGGAAAGAACATTGTGTTGAGGATATTGAATACCTCATTTGAATGGTGAACAACTAGTGTGAAGGACTTTGTGGATGATGTGCTTTATGTGTTCTGCATGTCAGGGTGACTTTGTGGATTTTTATGAAAAGGAGGGCACTCATTTTCAATATTATCCTTCTAGAAAGTATAATTATATGTTAATGTTTGTATGTGATTATCAATATTCAAATTAGTCTATAGTTGTTATGAGACACATGTGGATGAAATATTGGTGGGTGTCCATTTGTATCACTTTTTATGGGAAAGATGCCTCAAAAAGTCCCACTTCCAATGCCTTGAATTTAAAACCTATTTGTACTAGGTCTCTTTCTAATACCTTACATGTGCAACATGCCTAATCCATCCCCACTGAATTTCTTTGTCTAGGAAGTGTGCCTCAGACATCCCCGCTTAAACTTTGTTTCTTAGGAAACATGGTTACATATGCACCACTTCTGTTATCTTGTGTGTGAAATGAACCTACACTTGGTCTTACTATGCCACCTTGCATATGTAAGACACTTGCATCAATCATATTTTTAGCACATGTATAGTGAAACCCATCTGTGTAACCCAAAATTGTGGGGTGTTCTATTGCACACTCAGTATTGATGCCACCACCCTAGAACAAACGAATCAATCATGTCATAAAAAATAGTATTATATTGAGAGAGACAAAATCCATCTAAATTTTACCTATGATTGTTGATACCAATTCATTGTTTGAATGACATCATTTTTCAAACCAAATATTATT
This sequence comes from Alisma plantago-aquatica, assembly GCA_963693085.1. NCBI lineage: Eukaryota > Viridiplantae > Streptophyta > Magnoliopsida > Alismatales > Alismataceae > Alisma > Alisma plantago-aquatica. Next base: position 225,450,085 of record OY856413.1, read on the forward strand.
TGAGTAAGTTCCTCGAGTGTATAATGAAATGGAAAATAATTGCAAAGGTAGATCTAAAGGAATAGTTGTAACTAGAAATTAACATGTTAAGTAATGAAAAATAGATCCTTTACTTTGCATTCCTCAAGTAACATTTCATATCTAATTCAGGATGCTTTTCCTTGATGTCGTATCTCTTTGTGGCCACTTCATACATCTCAAATCCTAGCATTTTTTTGTAGGCTTTCAAACTTGCAAATAAGCTTTACATGTCATCTCATCAATTTGTCGATGATCTGATTGTTCTTGGCTTGCTACTTCATTTGCCATGATTTAGATATTTCTTGTTGTAATTATAAAGAACCAAACAAGGAAATATTAAACTAAAATAAAAAACATATGAAGCTTTTTGGACCTGAAGGAAATCAAAAGTTGCATATTGACTAACCACTTGTGGTGTTGTTTTCATAAAAAATTGCAAAATAAAATTGTTAAGGAGTACATTGGGTCGTTCTTCTCTTAGCTATACATGCTTGATACAATATTTGTAATCTGTATCACAATTTTAAGGCTATTTATGAAAAAAAACCAATACCATTTCTTCCACATAACAATTTGATGGTTTAGACCATGTGGTGTGATCCTCACTTTGTTTTCTCTATTTTCCTTGTTGATCTCATAATTGTTCTAAATTCATAAGAAATAAATAATTAAATGGGATAGATAATTAAATCTAGAAGTAAATTAAGAAATCCAAGAGGACCACACTTTAACTTTTTTGGTTCCCCATTATTCTACAAGATTATCAGTCTATTCCATATCTATGGATGCATTTTTCTAAACTTTATTCATCATCAATTCTAGGTCATTCTTGTACTTTTCTTTGTAATCCTTCTTTTACACATTCCCTCCACAATAATATCCCTTTTCTAGTATCTTCATCAATGTGATTCCATGAGATGAAATGACTACCGAAATTGAAGTATTTCTAGAACAACAAAAACTATGACTTTTGCAATAGTAATTACACAATATACAAGTACCATATGAAGAAATTACCCCAATGAATGATTTTCTATTTGCAAATGCTTGTTGTGTTTTTCACCCCACTTCAAGTTAATATACAAAATTTTTAGTTTTCTTGCTAACATATGGCAATACCAATTCAATTTGGCACCAATTTCCCCAGATACATTTCCATCTGAATCCTATTTGACACTGTGATGTTGTTCTCCAGCCTTAGAAAGTATGCTTTGCTTTCTTGCAGGACCCCATCCAAAGTTTCTATTCTTCTATTCATTCTCAAAGTTCTCTTCATCTACAACATCATGTTCAACATTATTGGACGCAATTGTAGATCGGGGATTAAGTAATATATCATATGATGTTTAATAGTGGAGGGAAGGAGTCAAAGAAGGTTGGCTTGGAGGGATGCTACTTATGGATTTAGTGATTCTTCTTCCTACCATCCTACAAATAATAGTGTAATATAATCAATGATGACTATTTTTTTAATGTTATTGTAAACAAATTCAATTGGTGCTATTAATATTTAGGACTCCTGTTATGCCATTGTAACTTTGAGAAAAATATAAAAGCTAGAAGATAAATTTCCCCATAGCTTTCAAGCTATACATGAAAGTAAATCATGGAACAAATGATATACTATACTTATATTTTTATATAGATGTGTAAAATAAACCATGAAACAAATGATGTACTGCTAAAATATAGATGAAAATATATTTAAGAAATAAATATCTATAAAATCCCCATCACATTTTTTGTTGATTAGTACTATCAACAAAAGATCCTAAAATGTCACGCCCCATCCAAGACTCATCAAGTCAATATATTGAACTTGTAGACCAGTCAAACAATTCTCAATAAGAGGTAATTTTGAAGATTGTCTAGGGAGATACTTGAGCATTGTGCACCAATCATAACAATCAAGATCGTTCTCATAAAAGCATTGCAATGCCTGAGAGTGCTAGGATAAAGGGTTCTTCTTTTCATTTTATCCTAAAAGTGTTGATTTGTATGAACCCATATTCATAAATTTATAATATATTAGAAGTGATCATCATCCCAAGAACATATAAACAATGGGACTTTTGTTCCTGGACTATAAACTAGCTCAATAACCTCCTCTAAGTAGCCATAATATGTTATTTGAGCATTAAAAAGATTTATGTATAAAGTTCTATATATAACTACACCATTATTTTGTGTACTACATGTAGATTCAATATACGTTGAAAATAAAACAATATCCATTGATTGAAAAGCCTTCATAAGACATTCCCTCAATAAAGGGCCCTGGGATACCCATCTCACATCCTCACTAATATTGTTTGACCTAATCTCTCGCATACACATTACATATTTTATAAAAATTAAAACATTAAGAGAAGATCCTATGTTGGAAACAAGATGACTTAATCTTTTATTAAAATTATTTACATGCTCTTTCAACCACTTGAAAAAATTCTCTTGCGTGTTTCATTACTAAATTTTTTGGTGCGATGTTGGGTTCCATCTCAGTGTAATTTTAAAAATGGCAAGTTAATGTATACCTAATCTAACATAATTTACCATGTACTAAATGATATACATTTTACCTTCGATAAATATCAAATTCATATTTATGGAAAAGGACATAATGATGGGCTTTTTAAAAGTATGCATGTGAAAATTTCTTTGATACCCCAACGCAAGTGGAGATCCATCAACATTATAGGGAGTGTAGCTGAAATTTGCATCAAAATTGGGTAACCTAGATCAAAATGCCAATGTTCCTTTAGATAAATAAAATATTAAAATAGACCATACATGCTTAGATTTATATCTAACATAATTCTTTAGTTTCTTCAAGTGTCTCTCTATTGGGTGCATCCATCTATATGAACGGATCTACAAATCCTAGCTTCATAAGCTAAATCAATGGGAAAATGCACCATAAGGAAGGAGGAAAGATTTTCTCCAAATGACAAAGCAAGATAACAATTTTGTGATCCAAGTTCTTAAATTCTTTAACACCAATAACATTTGAGAGAAGTTTTTGAAAAATGAAAAAAAAAGTTTAGCAACATGATTGTAGACATATAAGCTTCTGCAATGTCATGAGGCAACTGGTAAAAGTCATTGCATGGGAACATGGCAATCATGGCTTTTTAGACCAGTCAATTTTCTATCATTTGCAAACACACCTATATATATTAGATGAATAGCAATTAGGAATATTCAACATTTTGAACACATATAGGCATTTCGAACACATATAAGAACACATATATATTAGCTGAATAACAATTAGGAATTTTGTTTAGTTTTAAGATGTGTAGGTGAAAATAGGGTGAAATGAGGAGAATTAGATAAGATTTTGACAAAGTGATCTATGAAAAATCATTTTGTGCCAAAGAGTTGTTGTTTGATAAAATTTGAGTTGAAGCCAACAACCATAGTACTCACCACGGTCATGGTGACATGGAACGGCCGTGTTGATACATTCAAAATCAATTAGGGAATCAAGAAAAATCAAAATTGAATAACATATCCACCACGGCCATGCAAGGCAGCACGGTTGTGTAGCCACCTACGTAGAACGTCCGTGTGGGGCCCCACGATCGTGCAGCAAGCCAGCCACCATGGTCGTGCCGCTCAACACGACCATGCTGCAACCCGACTCAACACTTAAGTTAGTCATTTTGCAAAATCCCAAATCATTTCCAAACAGAACCTCCGTGTGCACCATGATCGTTCTCTATATACAACGACCATGCAACACTCCCCATCTCTCCTACCACCCTCAAATCTCCACAAAATCACCCCCAATCCATCTCCACTCAATCCCCCACCATTTCCACTACCTCGGTCTCCATATTTCTCCCTTTTCCATCAACAAAACACCTTATCTCTCTCAAATCCGCCCCGACAGCCCCGTTCTTCGGCGAATTTTGAATTTTATTGATTTCTCCTCTGATTTCAAGCCAAAATGAAGCAAATGGCTAAGAAGGCTGTAGCAAAGACCAAGGATTTGATCTCCTACAGACGTCGGCCCGAGAACGTGTCCTCTTCAACCCCGATGGCTGCTCTTGCTCTCCCGACACCTTCGACAGCCTCTGGTTCACAAGGGGAATCACCCCATACGACTACAGCAGTGGACCCAATGATGGAGGTGTCATGCATGCTACCTAGAGGAGGTACAGAAGCATCCCGACCATCTGTCTCAGAAGCCCGTCCTTCAATTGTGGTGGCTCGACATCATTTTCTGCTGCACGCCCCTCAATATCTATGGCACCGCAGCCGCAGCAACAGTCGAGAGCACGACAACGGCTATTGGTAGATGCTACTGATGAGGTCATGCCAGACGCACAATGATAGGATGCACCTAAAATGCATCGTGAGCAACACCAGAGAGTCAGGGTAAAAGAGGGAAGAAACCCAAGAATCCAAAGTGCTTGACACGCTGAGTGATCACCATTCATTACGCGTACCAGGAGACGATGAAGAGTTTGGGCATCTTTGGATTTTTTAGGATGTCGTGGAGCCCGTTGGGCTAGTTGAGGTGTTGACTACTGTGTAGGAGACCTATGTGGAGCTTAAAAAGATATTCTTTTCCATGTTAGAGAAGGTCTCACAGGACGCCATGAGTGTCACCTTGGGGAGTAGCAGCTACCTTGTTACTACAACATTTCTGAATGGCATATTTCATCTCACTTCCGAGGCAGTAGTGTCACTTGATGAAGGAAGCACTGATAGAGAAACTAATGCAAATTACGTTCCTATGTGAAGAAACTCACCTGGTAGAGAAATTTTGTAGCTGGTAAATCAAAGAGTAGCCTGATCCACAACCTTGTCCTGAGGTATGTTTAGAAGGTCTTGGCAAACACCATCTTCCGTCGTTATGATAATCAAGGTAGCTGCACAAGGAAAGACCTTTTCGTGTTAGGATGGATGGTGCAAGGGAAGGTTGTAAACATGGGGTCTCTTATCATTGATCATATGAAGATGATTCCATCTAAGAGCAAGAATTTATTTATCATGGGAGGGATTGTTACTTCCATTGCCTTAGCCCTAGGACATGATGTATCTGGCTATACAAAGGTGGAAGGAGGAAAGCTAGTTGACATGCTTTACTTAACCCGATCATCGTTGATATCAATGGTTGACCAGAAGATTTTCTACGGAGTCAACCCTCCTTATGCTGGGATTTCACTTGAGCTCCCCTACCATGCCACACCTCTCTTAGAGGGATGTAGCCCATCTCCAGACTTTCTAGAAATCTTGAGGAGATGGGAGGAGGAGCATTGTATAGACACATGGAAGCAGCAGCCCAGAGATCTACCTGAGGGGCTTAGAGAGTCACATGCATCTGCCAAGAGGAGGATAGCCAAGGAGTGGGAGAACCATATAGTGAGGTGTCATGAGGAGGAAACATCATAGCAACAGCAACAACCCACATCAAACACATATGACATGTCCACCATACACGCATAGCTGGAGGGTATTTAGAGCACTCAATACCGCATTTTGAGCACCCAGAGGGTATTTTGCGGGCACAGGAGGGTTTTTAGTGTACTCAAGATGCGTTGTGGTTGGACCATCAATAGATGCATTATCAGGTCAACCACCTATACCAGTTCCAGCATGCCCAGGTATAGAGGAACCCTTAGTCGGGGTAAGATTGGTGGAGTTCACTATCAGCATATTAGGACAACTACCCGCCTCCATAGTTAGACTACTAGGGTTCCTACTACCAGCATCATGCACCACAGGGAGGACCACCACCACCACAATGATCATCTACCCTATCATTGTCAGACTTTAGTGACGTGCTGGAGATAGCATGATTCAAAAGTTTGGGTGGTAGGGAAGTATGCCCTATCTCATTTTCACTCTTATTTTGCATTTCACCTGCCATTTACTTTTGTTTATTTGCTTTTGCTTTATTTAGCTTAGTGTTTACTCGTGCATACTTGCATTCCATGTAGGTTGCTTTCTAGTCATTTTTGCATAATTTAAAAAAAAATCCTTTTTGCCATGCATTGCATATAATGTAGATTTTTGGTAAATTTTTCATGTTATAGCTAGGATTTGCTTGTTTATTGCTTTAAGTTCAATAATATAGGCTTAGATGTGATTGAAGGCAACTTGGCACCATTTTGGCCAATTTTGCCCAAATTTGAGATTTCACGTCTAAAAGTGTGTTTCAACCCAATCTCTACTTTTTGGATTAAAAATGATGACCTTTGATAAATGCAAGTGAACTATCATTGTCTGTTGCTAAATGGTATCAATTCTTGATTTTTTACATGTGCATCACCTCTCTTGTGTTTGTGGCTGATTTGGTTGAATTATGATTTGAGCAAGATATGAGCGCTTAGTGCCTATGAAATCACTTGATTGAAATATCAATTTCAGGTTGTTCATTCATGTGGTGTGACATTGTTGGATGAAGTGTTGGATTAATTTTCAGGCAGGATACCTTATGTTGAGAATCACGCGAATGACCCCTCTTTGACCCGACTCTTCACTCACCATCTTCTTACCCCTCTACCTCATGAAAGGATGTCAAAGTGCACATATAAGCCGTGGCCACCTCCAAAAGTTTGGGGTTGCTAGATCTACATCTCACCGCTTCACTCTCATAACTATATGCCCTATCTACTCCAAAGGCAAAGAAAAAAATGCAAAAATAAAATAAAAGGATGCTCCTATTTAAGAGCATTCAAATAAAGAAAAGATGAGTGCTCTATATAATAGCACTCTAAAATCTTACCACAACCCTTTCTTGCATCTTTATACCCATTGAGATTGGAAACATAAAACCTAGCTCATTTTTTCCATTTCCACAGACACATGGGTCATATGGTGTGATTTGAAACATAAGGTTGAAAGGATGAAGGTGAAATAGCACTCCTAGTCATCCTTGATTAACACGATCATGAAATGGTTTACCCAAAACTACATGATAGAAATATGGATAGCTTGTGTGTTTTATGCACTATATTTGAAGTTTATATGCTTTGTGCTCTTTTCATGATTAGTTTGTGAAAGTAGGAGAGGAGAGAGGTTGAATGCATGTACTTAGTCACTATTGATCCTATTCGGCAATAATCATTCTTTACATTGCATTTGTCATTTCTTACTTGTGAAAATTTTGCAGAGAGATTGAGTTGGAGCATACTCAAGGACAAGTATGTTTCAAGTTTGGGCTGGTGATTCAACCTATTTTAGGGATTCATCTTGTGTCATTTTTCATTTCAATCACATCTATACCTTTTAGATTACATGTTACATCCCTCAATATGCATATTTGTGCAAAATGCACTTATGGACATTATTTGCATGTTTTTCAGGCATTTGGACCATGTTTGATGGAAGAGAGAGAGAGAGAGAGAGGGAGTGATACTAGGGTTTCTCTACCCTTAGGGAAGCCCAAAGTGAAGTTTGATGCTCCCTCAACCTACCCTAGTGGCCAAAGACCCATAGAAGAAAAGATGTCCAAGGAAATCCAAAGAATCAAGCCCAAGGGCAGTAGGAGACAACCCCACGGCCATGCAACAAAGAATGGTCATATAAGGGACAGACACCATGGCCATTACACCTAGCATGACCATTCTACATAACTAAAGAATGGGCATGGCTCTGCACCATGGCCACCATCATCTTACTCACCACGGTCGTGCTACCCAGCACGACCTTTCTACCCTTACCCCAACACGACGGTGCTACCCAACATGGTCGTACCAGTCTCAGTGCAAAAATGGCCACCAACCTATGATTTTGACATTTTAATTGACACTACCTATGGTGAACGACCACGACCGTGCTCACCCCTACCCACCACGGCCGTGCTACTCACAAAACCTAGCTACTTTTTCCACTGCATTTCCAACTTTGCCCCTACTTGACCTATTGCTTCCCCCATACATATATATAGGGGGTGGCAGATGTAGGTTGAGGTTAGATACCCTCAGGACACCCCTGGCTCACTCCTACCACTCCATTTTTGCCCCTTAGACATTCCACTCCATTTCCTCCATTTCACCATTTCCACCACCAAAACACAATTTATCCTAGTTCCTACCCAAAATCCCCTTCATTCCATACCCTTGCACCTTGGAGGAGAGAGAAGGATGTCTAGCAGCAGTTAGAGAGGAGGATTTCTTCATCTACACTGAGCACCATGCCTTCTTCTACCTCTTTCTCCTTTCTTTTTGTATTTTCCATTTCCATGAGTAGCTAGGCCCCTTTTGGTGGGTTGTTTTGGGGAAATTATATTACTTTGATACCATGTTGGGGGAAAAGATATGTAAACATTATTATTTCATTTGGCAATGATTATGTTCTATTTGCATCTTATTCTACATGAATTTCTTGTTAGTTTGTGTGTGAAATCACTTAGGAATTTAGGGAAATTGCTTATATGTGTGAATTTTGGGATTAGCCCTAGGTCTAATTCTTGGATCCCTAGATTGCCTCCCATCTTCATACATCCTAATCAATATCCCTAAGCCTAGGTGAGACATCTAAGTAGCTAGATTTGGTGACTCTAGTGCAATTAGCATGGAGCCTTCTCAAGGCTAGAATGTGGAGGAATTAGGGTCCAAAACCCTAATTTCACCTCCCCATTACTACCCTCAGCCCTTAATTTCCCTAGGAATGTCTAATCTATAAACCTAGACTTGATTAGACTCTAATTAAATTGAACCTAATCCCTAACCCAATTGAGTCTCACAAGGGTAGTAGGGGGTGTTAGGGACTAGTTCCCCTATACACAACCTAGCATATCCATGGCCAGTTAGTAGCTTAGGTTAATTCATTAAACTCTAACTTGTTGTTTGGTTTGGATAATCTAAATGGAATCATAATGTTCATATGTCACCCCCAAACTTAAGTGATGAGTCCATCCCATCAGTAGCCCACATCTTCATTTTTTTGGGTGAATTAAGCTCATTCGTTAAAACCAAACTTTGGGCATATACAAACAACACCCCCATAACCTGAAAAGCAACAGAGAACGATCCCACATAGGGGATCAGAAGACTCCCATGTAAAAAAAGGAGAGAAAGCAGAGCTAGAACCAGACTTCCAACTACATGGCTCATAACCACACAGAGACAGAAATGGGGAACAGAGAAAAAACTAGTAAGGATCCAGCCAATAGTCAAGCTCCTGAAGCGCAACTAGAAAAAGACTTGTCCACAGCTGATTAACCAAGATAGAAATCCTATGCACCCAAACCCTATTGCAAGTAAAATCATCATAGTAAAAGGATCCCAGATCAAGCTAGCTCATCCCCTATTGTTTGAAACCAAGCATCATACCTCAAAAATACAAAAACCAACAGGAAAATAGAAGCAACCCTGCACAACCCCAGAACTAGGAATTGATTGATTCAAATAGAAAAAATTAGCTGCTCCAAATCACAACTAGGAATTCTGCCATCCTTCCTTTCTTTTTTTTCTCTTCCTTTTTGGCTTGGAACTCTCCACTCTAACTTTGTAAACAACTAAAGGATCAGGCGAGTCAAAATCTTCAAAGCAAAGATCATCATCCACCTGTTGAACCCTTCCTTGTTTATAGTTGAATGAGAATCCACAACTCTCCCATATCTTCTCAACATTCAACTAATTGTTATCACCAAAATCAACCTGGGGTAAGACGTAGGTCTCAAGCTCTGAATCTAGATTAAGGCTCTCAAACAGTTCACACTGGAAAAAGTTCTTACCTATGTCTGGTTCTGCTAAGGCCAGTACAATTACAGAAGCATCACTTGCAAAACTCACCTTATCGACTACACACCCCACTACATTATGAGTGGTGGAACAGATCATAGGTGAGCAACTGAGGGGGTTAACACCATTCCCTGTCACCTCAATCTCCCTTGAGTTAGAATCCATATTGACTTCCATAGCATTCACATCAGTCCCATTAAGAGAACTCCTAGTAGTATCTCTATTCTTCTCTTTGATATTACGTTGAGCAGTTGAAGTCTTACCGTATCAGAGTCGAAGATCATTTAGTGACCCTGCCTTCCTCCACTCAGAAGGGCTAGAACTTTTCTTATGACCAAAATGTGTACAACCTGCACACACAGACATCTTCGAAATGACATCAAGCTTTAGTGATTTCTTCACTCCATCGATTTCAACCATTGCCACCTTGGGGAAGGTATCTGAGTACCTCATCTCCACACATACTTTGGCATCTTTAAGACAACCTACTATAATGGAGATATCCTCGTAGTCTAGAGGCTTACCCATGGTACTATCTATGCGAGCTAGCCTGACCAAATTCCAAGGAATGCTTGGGTTCTCAATTTTCAGCCAGATTAGAGCAGAGATGAAGGAGAGAGGGTCGAGCCTAGAGCCTAGTTCCCATGGATAAACAATCAACACAGATCCATCCATCATCCAGGGTGCTTCATCTAAAACTCTTTCTCTCTCAGTAGAGGACGACATTGATACAATGAAGCCCTCCGCATTTTCAACTATCAACTTGAACGCGCCACTAGGCCGCCACTTCCTTCTGATCCATCCTTGTACCTGACCTTTGAAAGGTTTCTGCCCCACTAATTGAATAGAAAGGTATGTGCTCCAATCTAGGATAGAATCATGTTGACTGGATATGGAAGCACAATGGGCACCATCCTTAATCTCAGGGGGAACAAAGTCAGCACAACTATGTCCTCAACAGTACGACCATCCCGACTGGTGATACACTAGTCCACAATTGGGTTAGACCTGTGGGAAGCCTCTGTGTCTTCGGGATGAGGATGAGGAGGAATTTTTTGGAGGGGAGGATATTGAGCCAAATCAGTAGATGCACCACTATCTCCACCATCTTGTAGATGAGTCAATGCGGCATCAGCGACCCCATGCTCAGAACCCGTTGGTGCAGAAAGAAGATATCCATGACCTACAAACACCTCTCGATTAGCCGCTTCTTGGCTTGATGGAGTTGCCGATTTGTTCAGCATGCTTGTCACTTCTCCATCGTCTCTTCCTTCTCCCCTAGGGTTTCGTCCCCCCGACCTCTCCCCCTTCCGCCTCTCCCCTTCTCGCGAGCCATTGTTTCTGTTGTTTATAGTTAAAATTCAAAGACCTTCTACAGACCTGGTATTGTAGCATCCCTGCACCTTCATTAATTTCTTTAAAACTCTAGTTTTCATCTTTCTTAGCTAGTGTTAGCTTAGTTAGCACTTTTCCTACTTAGTTAGCTTCTTGCCCTATTTTACCTTGTGCTTGCTAGTTTAGCTCTTTACTCGCTCTTGTGCTTTTCTTTTGTCTGCCTTAGTGTAAATTGCCTTTTCATACATAGCTTAGTCTTTTCTTGCATACTTAGTCTTAATCTAGTCTAGGGTTAACTTAAATTTCATTCTTGCCTTTAATTGGTTTCTTGCTCACCTAGATTTATAATCAAATCACCTTTAAACCCTTAACCCTAGTCTCCGTAGTAGGAACATAGCCAAACTAACCTAGCTCTAGCACCCCCTTTTCTCCCGGAGGATTGACCCCTATGCTTTCCCTTCACCTATGCTACAATAATACCTCATTCGCTTGCGGGTGACCCATTTTGTATTGTGATCGACTCGGTTAGGGTTAATATAAATTTTGAAAGATCCACACGTGTGTCCTCCCTTAGGGTTGCATCTAGCCACCTCTAGATGGCTAGTGTGTAACCTTGGTGGGAAGCATGCCAAGTGTACATCAAAGTCATTTCCAACCATATGGAGACCTAGATTCAACATGGACTATATAACTTTTTCTTCTATAATAAGTCAGGATGGAAGATTGAGAGGTGTCACCAACACAAGCCAAAAGTTGTGTGATGCATTTATAATGCCAAATGGATTGTAAGCGTCAGCAGTTAATTCCACTTTAACATTGTGTGGTTCAACAACGAAGTCTGGATACTTGGAATGCTTAAAAAACCATTCATTTGTGTCCAAAGGATGATTAACACCACCATCCTTGGCTTTTCCTTCAAATGGCCAAATCATATCTCTAGCAATAGAAGAAGACATATACAACCTCTGTAATTGATATTTGAAAGGGAAACAATGCATGACCTTAGCATCTACCTTCTTTTCCTAATTTTTGCATTGCCTCTGGCTCCATCTTGAACCACCACAAATATCATACTTTTCTTTTGAAGTTGCATCTTTATGAAAAAGCATGTAAGCATTCGTAAACTCATCTAGAGTAGCATGATAGTCCTAATTTTTTAACAATTGTAATTTTGTTATAGTAATTCTCAAGAAATAGGCAATTCTAATACTGAGATAGTCAACTATAACAACTTCATAAATGAGTTATTTGACCATCCAGATTCCTCCTTGAGATGTAGCAAAGGAATCAAATAGGCTAGCTTAGAATTACTTTTACAACATCTTTAGAGAGGTTGATTAGACTCCTTAAGGAGCTTGTAAAATCATTATGCTTCTATATTTCTAGGTTCCTCTACCCTTCCACTAGCATTTTTGTTTGTTTTTTCCTCCACACAAAATAGATCTCCCAACATTTAATGCATATTTTGGGTGCTCGATTTGTTTAGTGCAAAAACTAGTGTAGTCCTACAAATAACCTCTCCATGAAACGTACAAACATTATAGCTATCCACAAAAACTTTTTTTAATACATGTGAGAACACCATCCCTTTGTTTTAAAGTAACTATTTAGACATAACTTGCAAGGACATAATATTTTCCTCATCTAGTTAGATTTTGATGGATAAGAGAAAAATCAATGAAATTTTGTAACCCTACCTTGAATGCATCACTTCACGCTCTATTCTCAATATACATCACACCTATGGTCTACTAGAAAATCCATCTATATGAGAATAAGGTGTAATAAGGTTAAAAATTTATGCAACAAGTAAGTGCATTGTTTTATGTTTAATGCTAATGTGATGCTATTCAGAATAACACTAAAAATATTTCTCAATATAAGGATCAAAATGTCTCATTGTGATAGGGAAATAGTATATCGACTATGGAGCGACCAATTTGATTGCATTGACAAATGGCACACATATATAATTGGAGTCACCACTCAGTGACGGATCCAAAAAAATCATCTCTTGGGGGGCTAAGTGAAACAAGTGATATGATCAATGTTAGTGTAACTTTTTTTGATCAAATTGGAGTATTAAGTAACTTCAAAAACTATAAGGATTGATACATATGGAGAAATATCAATTCATAAGTTATTGTATATGTTCCATCACACTCCACATGCAAAATAGACACATTAATGAGCATACCATAAAATAAAATAGTATGATAGTCAACATTTTTTAATTAAGAGAATCCAAATGAAAGGTACCAACAAGTATTAATTTGTAATTTCTACTAGCATATAATATCATCAAACAAACCATTCAAGATGTGGATGCTCAAATTATGTTTGTTAGAGATTCTTTGATAATTGTGCTATTAGAGTTAATAAAACATAAGTAACCATGATAATAGATAGATCAAACCCTAGAAAACAATGAAGAAACTTAAACATTACCATATCAATAAGTTTGAGTTTGCTTACTCCTAATGCCACATCATGTATGTCTTACTCTATTGACCAACCCAAACTCCACGACGTTATTTTGTACCTGAGTACTCGGATGAGGGTGTCTAACCCATGAGCTTGTGGTATGCTTGGCTCATGAGAAAGACTTAGAGAAGGATGCAAAGAAGGACAACATGGGAAAGTATTGGTTGAGGATGGATTATTAACTTTCCCATCTCATGTTTTATTGGTCGATAGGGTTGATACGATGGGATCATATTAAAAGAAAACTCATCCATCTCTGAAAAAGAACAACATATATGCCCTACAAAGGAGAAAAGGGGATGGTTGTGGAAAGATGATTATAGATGAAAGTGGCAGAAAGGTGTTGGTAGCCAACTGACAATGACAAAGATAGCAGGCATAATCACCTTGTTGATCAAAAAATCTCCTTCTTAACTAGAAGGAGAGAAACCACTAACAAAAATAAGTGAAAGTGGCAATAGGTTCAATGAAGGAGTATAAAAATAGATATATAGATGGTATAAGGAGAAGCTTCCAATAGACATTGTATGTGATGGGGCCAGAAAATGTTGTGCGAAGAAGGTGGAGGCCATGCATCATAGAAACTAAGAATCTGGAGATAGAGCACATGGAGGCACTGTAGAAGTCAGAAACTTGTTGTTAAGCATTGTGAAAGCATTATAACTACCATGGATGACATCTTAAAACCCACGAAGCACTATCTAAGATGAAAGATCTATATGTAGTTATGCATTTGACAAAGAAGAGTCAACTCATACAAATCACTCTCTCGAATGATAACTATTGGTTGTGTTTGGCAATGGTAGTGACTCAGACAGTTTGTTCATCCATAAGTGATGCCTTACTTGAAGGGTAGGACATAAGCCAAAACAAATTCATGATGTGGACATGGGGAGAGAAATGGTGAAAGATGCCAGTGGTTGGTCACGAAAGAAGATAGCAACTGAATTACCATTTGGAACAAAGCATCTTTGAAGTGAGTGAGAGCAGAGATTATCGAGCAGAGATTTAAGACGTTGGAAATAGGAATTGTGAGAGATGGAGTACATGATGTGGTAGAGTTTTTTGGAGATGTGGTGATGCAGGCTCAGTGGATTGAAGATTGAAGCATTGTTATTTAATTTGAGAAAAAAAACATGTGAATTAGGCAGGCATTGGAGGGAAAAATGTTGGGAAACTATTATGGGTTAAAAAAAATTGTCACAAGGTATTTTTCATGGAAAGATTAGTAAATAATTTAATTGTGAAGGATTAGGGCCTTAGTAAATGTTCAATGTTGTTAGAAACATAGTTGATGGATTTAGTCCCATATTTGAAAGGGGAGTCCTCACTACTAGACTTCAATATTCACAATTATTGGTTCCTCATAAGTGTTCTTCCATAATAGTCCACTTTTTTGTAGTTGTTATTTGCATAAGTTTTATAATTGAAGTATCTTTGAATGGAATATTCAATCCAATAGTTGGAAATTCAAATCCTTCCATTTTTGCCTTTCTTAAAAAATCAATGCCATTATTCTAATGCAAAAAAAAAAAATCAAATCAACTCAACATCTTTTTGAGGAATAAATAAAAAAGAGAAGACTTATACTTCACGCTTTCATTTCTCCTCCTATTCCCTTCTATAAGATAAAGTTTGTTTCATAATAGAGCAATTTCGTGATAACAAAAATTCTATTTTAGATACACTTAGAAACTTCTAGAAAGGTAAAGACTCATATAAAATAGCCCTTTGTTCCTATCTGAGGACACTCAACTAGAATCCAACGTTCTTCCTGGGTGCTAAATGGAAGAATGCTACATTCTTACCATGAAGATACCTACTAAATAGATCTATTCATATGGCCACTTTAGGTACAAGATCCTATATTTGTTTCTATTTTTGAATGCAATGGGAGTTTGTTTATTAAAACTCTTTCTTGACGTTGAACTCACATCCCTAACCTACAACTGTTAATACACCCCCATATATAGCATATAAAAGACCCCTTTTCACTCTTTTTGAGCGATAGATGAATACCTCATCTACTTCATACATTGCTACCAAGCATCTAGTGTTGGCTAAATTGGACACTAATAAACCCTTTGTTTTGATGATGACAAACATTTCATTATTGTGGATCTAACTTGTTATTTGAGTGTTTCAGGGATAAACAAATAAGGTAATGGATAGTTGAAGATCAATACAAATAGGAAGATAAACATTCTTAGATTACTTTTATTTTCATGATTGTACTCAATGTAAAAACTTGTACAAGTATATAATGTACAAGTACATAGATATCATGTAAATCAAGTGTTAGATCTTCCCTATCCACTCACAACACTAAAATAAACCCTCCAATAAGATAGAAGCACAATTACACATTGATACACACACTTAGTAGATGACTCAAAATATTAAAACAGGGACATTCTCGATCGACAAAGTCCTCGACCGAGACACCCTCGGTCAACCAAATTCTCGACCGAGAATAGACCTTCCAGCAATCACTATAGTTGTTAGATTGAGTTGGAAAAGTATTTGGGAGTTGGAAACAAATGTTTCAACATATTTACCTCAACCTCCCACTCGATCAAAGAAAAATTCGACCGAGACACACTCGGTCGACAAATTCCTCGATCGAGACAGGTTCTGGACTGCACTTTTCGGTACTGAACAACTAGTTGTTGCAATGCAATTTATGGACACCTAACAGCTAGTTGAGCACTAAGAACACCCTCGAAAGTGTCTAGAACGTCCCTAAGCACTTTTAACCCATTCCTATAAATAGGACATGCCTTAGGATACCCAAAGATCATGTGTGCATACAATAAAACTTGAGATTAATTCTTAGTGAGCAACAAGCAAAGCTACACTTGCAATTTGTTTCTTTGAGCTCTACATTAGTGTCCTATAGCTTAGTATCTCCTAGACACCACACTACCACGTTTATCTATAGTAGATAGGACATAAATATTGTTACAACGCAAATTATTGGGTTCATTGGGTGCGAAATGTAATTTCTCATATTAAATATATTTGAAAAAATAATGATATAATTTGTTTTGAATAAATGAGTTTCATTTACAATAGCCTTGATGATAGTGTTATGGGCTTTATTGGCTATCGGGCCCAAATAATAAGAAAATTCAATTAGTAAATGAATAATTGGATATTTGAGAAAAGAAAAATGTGGAAACCTCTAGAAGGCAAATACAAAGAGGGATTTCATGCCTCTTGGGTTCCTTGGGTTCCAAGGAGTCCAAAGTTGCATAAAGAGTGCAATAAGAAAAGAAAAAATCAATTAAATATTTCTTTATTAAGAAAGAAATTGAAAATAATGAGAAAATGTGGGAAATAAGTGAAAAGAGGTATAATGGAGTTATCCTTGGTGGATTTTCGTATCCCAAGGATTCCTAATGATAAAAGGAATATCAATGAGGAAAATGAAAGAGAAATAAAGAGAAATCCTTAAAAGGAAATATTTTAATAAGAAATAAATAAGATAATGTGAAATAATGCATATAGATGAATCTAGAAGGATAATAAGTATCCTTGGAAAGGAATTTCGAAATAATAGAGTGTCTTGGGATCCAAGTAGTCCCAATAAAGAAGAAAGATAGAGAAAATACCAAAATTGCAAAATAAAAGGATAATGTGATACATTATTAATGAATTTTGTGATATTGTTAAAAAGGAAAATGGTGTCTACTAAAAGAAAATAGAAATTCATGCTTATGGATTAAAAAGGGCAAGTACAAAGAAAATGAAATAGGAATTTCAAATTCCTAATATCCAAATACTAAAGTATGTTTAAAGGGTTTTTATGAAGAGAGAGAAGTTGCTTCTTAATGAAGGAAAAATATTTTCCTATTAGGATAGGGACTTGTTCCCTCTTGGATGAACGTTTTGTGGCATGGATACCCTCCCCTATATAAGGGGTAGAGCCCTTAATCGAGATCAAAGAGAAAACGCATGCCTTCCTCTCTCTTCCTATCTTTCCCTTCTTTGTTTTAGTGCAAACCCTAGTCAAGAGGGTATAGCACTATCCTAGGGAAACGAGGGGTTTTGTTGTGGTCCTGTTAGAGGAAGGGATCTTCCACGACTTACCCAGAAGGGCCATCTACCTTTTTCATGCTTTCGTCTACGCGCAGCCCTTGCCGGAGATTTGCAAATCTGCAGCAGGTGCGACAGCAACCAAGGAAGCACCTCGCGCATGATCGGTCGTTTTGGTCATGGATTAGGGGTGCCTCACGTGCGCCAAGGTGCTGCGGACCTGGGGCAGCCTTTGGCAGTGATCCTCGAGCCTCAGGGAGGAAGGACAAGCCGTGGGACGCATCCATCAGCAGCCTGGACGCGGCCGATCACAAGGAGGAAGACGACCCTGACATTGGATGGTTTTGCCCTTCGTGGGCTAAAGAGATGATCCACATAACCGAGGGTAAAAGAGACCTTTCAAAATGTTTTCCAAGCAAGGAGCAACATTGCATGGAAGATGCCTATGTGGCAGCCCCCCCATCGGCCCAAAGTAAGTAACTTTACAAAATTCATATCTAGTAAACCGTAGCTCAGATAAATACGAATAATATACGTATTTTGATCAGGAGAACGAGAGGAATCTAATAAAAATGATACTAAATATTGTTTCCGTTCCTAATTTCAAAAGTACAATAAGTTGATGAAAAATGCATTAAAGTTCGGTTTAAAACCCTATTTGTGATTAAAGGTTAAATATAGTATGCTTAATGGGTTAATATAAGTATTAATAACCTGTTGAATGATAATGTTTGATTCGAACCTGATCTAGATGTGAAACTGCATGATTTAGGGTTTTTACGTCATATGAGAATGATTAAGCATTTCGAAACCGTGATTTAGGGTGAAAGAGGATAAGATCATATTTAATTGAAAAATGTGAAAATATGTTGTTAAATGATGGTTCTAAGTTATTTGTATATAAAAGTTCCTAATTGTGGATAAATACCCTTAATATGGTAATTAGGGTTTTCTAATGAATAAAAGGTGGATTTGATGATATATAGAATTCATTTGTGAATTAGGCCATAATGAATTATGAATTAATGATAAATGAGTATAATGATCTTGCCATGGATTAAAAGGATAAAAATGGTAGTTTTAACATAAAAGAGGCATAATCGGCTTAATTAATGTTTAAGTTTGTCTTTAATCCAAAATTAGGGTTTGTAAGTAATTGAATAGAAATTTGGTTTAAAATAGTAAATGAAGTGCAACCCTAAATGCAACATGAAACCCTAAAATGGATACGGAAACCTTAGGAAGAGATTTCAAGTTGAATAGAAAGAATCTTGATAAAGTGTGTAGTAAATAGAGTACATGTGTTTTTTAGGATTCTTGATTATGTGGTTGAATTACTTGCTTGGATGGCTTTCTTGGTTGGAATTTATATTAGCTTGAGAAATCTACTGAACAAGTACGTAGTTACTCTTATGAATAATCACTTTAGTTTCACGATGATTTCCGAACGTTTTTATCAGTTGCTTGAAAATAATTGTTGGATGCCTTTATTTCATGCAACTATAAAGTGACTATGATTATCACTATGAATATATATATATACAACTAGCTAGATCTGAATCCACCTATGTGTCTTATAAAGGCTAAAAAGCGGTAACCTAGAATAAGGTCTAGGTTATCGTCGGTTAGAAATTGGGCTACCAAGTGTAGTGCCATGAGACCCTTTAGCATGCCATGAGTTAAGGAGTGGGCTACTTACGGGTAGTGCCATGTGACTCAACCCTAGAAACTAGTTCACCTATAGGTGGGACCATGAGGGGTTTAATGGGGAACTACTATAAGAGACAACATAGAGGATAGGGAAGGCATGGATCGTGCAGTTATATTTAAAATGTAAAATTGTTTGTTAAATGGTAATTGGCTGCAATACATTGTTATGAATAATTGCACAATTATTGTTTCCCCCACATACCATCTTCGGTTGACCGACGTTTTCTTTGTCGACATTTTAGGTGCAAAGATAAAAGGACAAACAGTAAATCGTCACATTGAGAAATACATGAATTGAAATACAAGGAGGATTAGTTAGAGTAGAAATTCATATGGATAGAAGTTTAGATATCCAAATTTTCAAAAGGTATGTAAAAGTTTATTTTCTTACAGCTTTCCAGTATAGTCTGTTAAAATTTAATAATTGTTCTTGGTTAAATGTCGAACCTTTGATCCGAAAATTATGTGTGCGGATTCGACCTCTCGGTCTCCCTTAATTGGGGGTTATTGGGAGGTGGGGTCATAACATTTGGTATCAGAGCATAGGTTCCTCACTTAACCATTAATAATTATTAAATTTTACAAACTCCATAGAACCCAAGGGAGTTATTAGAGAATTATCTGAAAGACAGAGGTGTCTAGAAAAGGATCACGACTGGAGGCTGGCAATATTTTCCTCCGCACCGCTAGTTGGAATATGAGGACTCCTAGATCCGTGTGACTGCCTGGCCAAATTCTTAGGGTTTGAATCGAAATATGATAACTTTAGGACTTTCTCATCTTATTCATCCCTTCTCATCACAAATTCTGTTAAGGACCTTAAGGAATAGGGTTTTATCTCTTCTCCTCACTCTCTTGAGGTATGGGTAAGGTTAATAAGGTCTAAAGAATCCTCCACCAAATTAATGAAAAGCATGTAAGTAAGATGTCATGGACATAAGCTTAATAGGTTAAGCGGAAACCAAAGGATAGGTACATGCTTAGGTCGTATGACATAAGTTGTCATGCCCTCAGAAGAGACCTGAGGCTAGACCTTCTTGTCAGGAGGATAAGTAAAGAGAGTTAGTCATGGAGGCTGAGATCTCCATTATAAGTAGAGACATGGCACATCCTCTGAGGATGATGTTAACCCTAACCCTAAGTGAAGGTTAGAGAGAGAGAGGGCATGATGAGTTAGACCAGGTGTTTGGATGGACATGCCTTGGATGATGTATGAGCCATGAGAGGTTGGATGACCTAGTACCTCTGGTGACCCAACCCTGGAAAGGGTCATGCATGTTAGAGTAAAGGATAGCTCCTTCAATGATGAGGTTAGTGAAGGACATGTAGAAACCCTATGGGCTTATGCAAGTAGGGCATAGCATGCACCCAAAGTACGTTAGTAGTGCGAGCAATAGGTTGAAACCCTGACCAGGAGAGTATGAAGCATAGCTTATGAAATAAGCATAAAGAGTTATCGATAACCTTGAGCAAACATAACAGGCTTCACCCACGTGGAGGTATGCTTGTGAGCTTGATCCTTCATGAAGAGAGGACCTCTAATGGTGAGGTTGGTTGTAGGGTTAGCTCTAGAAAGAGAGAGCAAGAACCAAGCAAGAAGGTTGGAATCCTAGACTCTGAGATATGAGGAAAAGTAGGGAGTTGAGGATGATGCGACCTAAGTGGATGATAGTGGTCGCCACATGCTTGATCCCTAGAGGTTGATGATGTCTTGGTTGCAATGAGAGGAACCTAACCCTAGAGAGAGGATGAGTCTGTTGGTACCTCTGCACCTATGGTATAGATGAAAAGAAGAGTACATTAGACCTGGAGAGGTTTAGTTACAGGTTATGAGGCCTTGTGCCTTGTTGATTGTCCTTGAGGAGGACTCAACTTTAAAGTGTTGATCGAGGAGAAGGATGACAGGAAGTGTATGTCATATCCGGTACATGTTTGATTTGTGGTTAAGAGGTTGAGCATACAGTTGGACATCAAGAAAGTGAACATATGGTTCCTAGGTATAAGAGGGGAAGTGGTATACCTAATGCTCATGATGAGAATTAAGTTGCTATAGTTTAGAGTATGCTACTACTC
Source organism: Alisma plantago-aquatica (assembly GCA_963693085.1). Taxonomy (NCBI): domain Eukaryota; kingdom Viridiplantae; phylum Streptophyta; class Magnoliopsida; order Alismatales; family Alismataceae; genus Alisma; species Alisma plantago-aquatica. The sequence continues at coordinate 225,471,447 of OY856413.1, forward strand.
ATGTTCATAGGAAAAGGGAAACCCCTTAAGATTAAAGGTATGTTTTATGAACCCCTAATAGCTAAGTTTATGACAGGGGAAGGTATGATCTTGATCTAATGTTGAGGAATGAGAACCTATATGACCTAGCCTGGTTTAGTAGGTGGTCTGCTTGTGTCTTAATAGCTTGCTAGGATTAAGCATGTGGATGTAAACCTTAGACCTAAGGGAGTTTGTGACCTTGTTGTCAAGATGTAGTTCCTCCTATCTTGGGAGAGAGACCCTTTTTAGGGTGTATACCAGTTTTGTGGGTTTTGAGGAAACCTAAAGAGGTCTCATAGGATCTTGAGAAGCTAAGTACATGGTATGAGAATGAACCTGTAGACCCATAGATATCCATCTCTAAGTGCATGAGGATGTGTTACCATGGAGTTAACCGACATGGGGCCTGACCAAGGTGGGCAGGTCACCATGACCCCTATGAAAGGAGGAAAGACAGCCCTCGAATGTAGAAAGAGATGATCAAGGCTTGGGTAAGGTTCTAAGTTGAACTTATACTATAAGAGAATCCTAAGTCTATCCTAGGGTCAAGTAGGGATAAGACTGATGGAAGTAGGAGTTGCCTAATTCCCTAGTTGCACATGACCATAGGGTCGGGAGGTAACAACTATCATTGTCTGAGGGTCATGGGTTAGGAGATTGATCACCTTCATGAACTCATGGGACCCAAAGGGCAGATGAGTAGGGCACTCTATGGATGCATAAGGGAAGAGGAATAACCCTAACAGTGTCGGCACCCTATAGACCTAGAGGAGATGACCAAGGATTGTGAGGTGACCCAAGTAGGTTCGAAACCAGTTTTCCATGGAGGTAACTTTGACATCATGATGATCGTAATATAGAGGCATAAATGGCGCATTCCAACTTAGATTTAAAGGTGTACTGGCAAGGTAGGATGTACCATCTCTACTCTTGGAATAGGAAGAATTATGTATTTGGACTGTAGCCAAATGGTTATTTCCTCTTGTTATGGGAGTGAGAGATAGGACAGTATGCATGTCATACACCAAGGATAAAGATGATGTGGGTTGGAACGTTGCCACGAGATATGGGGACAAAGAAGATAACATACCCTGGTAAAGTGAACGATACCTGGATGGTTTACCAACACTAAGAGGAATGAGGTAGTCACCTTATGACGATGTTTTTATCATGAGATATGAGTCATACAAGGTTGAGGTTGATCACCAAGAAGATGAGCTCAAAGTGTTCTCAATGAAGATAGATTTAGAGCTGAGATGAGGTAATAAGTGGAATACATGGAAGTGTATGTCTTCAATGTTACCTAATACCTAAGGATGTGAAGTGGTAATGGATTCTCTGGCTGAGATGTATTTGACTAGTTTGGCTAGAAGCTAGAAGAGGTTGTTAGGCTAACCCTAGTTTGGAAAGGAGATATGTTTAGCTAATACTTATATGTAATGAGATATGTTGAACAAGTTAATGGTTGTTTGGTTAGCTAGCCTAGGCCTTGATGCAATGAAAGGATGGTTGTAGATCCTCAAATGCACTTCTTTGGGGAGGAAGGTAATAAAACCCTGATGAGAGTGGTTTAGGGTTCCAAGGAATCGATCTTGAGGAATCATGACATATAGGAAATAATGATTTTGAGATCACCATACACCATGGTACTACTGAGATAATGAGTGGTAGCAGTACTATGGATGCTGGAGATGAGGTTGCATGTGGTATGTTACCATGCATGACAGAAGGTGAAGGATGAGCACCGGTAACCCAGTGCATTGATATAAAGGATAAAGAGTTCCCTAAAGAGAAAGGGAGTTCATCACTATGGATGTTGTAAATCTCCCCTAGACGAAGGAAGGTTGAAATGCAATATGGGTTATGATAGATCGCCTTACCTAAATGAGATGAGAAAGAAAGAGTTCTGTAAAGGGACAGATCTAGTTGAACTACCCATTAGAGAGATGGATCAACTACAACATGATGTGAGTTCAAAGGTTCTTGAGTTTGACCTAAAGGGTTCCTTCCAAAAGGTGAAAGTAGGTACATGAAGAACTCAATGTTAGTATAGTTTATTACCCTTAACTAATGGTTAATATGATCCAGACTAGAGGGTATGATGAGAGCATATGTGCTCATTTGGGGTAATACATAGAGACAGTTCTTGTCCTATGAAAGATGTGATGATAAACACCATAACCAGTATCGGGATTTAAAGAAGCTCTGTAAGGGAGGTTGTGTCGGTCACCACTTCAGTAAGGTGATGTTGGTGAAAGGACCACGTGATGGTTAGAAAAGGGACCACAGTGCGTGTAGATGAAGTCACTTTGATTGTGAAATGGCTAAAAGGAGACTAGACACGATGGGAGTCATGAGCGGATGCAAAGTAGACTGACATGCAGTTCACCGTGGGAGAATATGTGACATGAAAATCCGACCCCTCTAAGTTATATCTAAGAGAGCTGAGTCCCCGATGTAGGGGTTCTTTTGACATGGTTTGGTGGAGAAGGTTTTGGTTGACCTTACCCCTCAGGTTAAAGTAATGTGTGATAAGTTCCAGGTGTCCAATTTAGAGCACTACGTGAGGTACCCAAACCATGTGTTGAGCAATGAACCTAGTGAGCCCAAGGAAGGCTGAAATGACCTGAGTCACCTGTGCAGTATATAGACGCCAGAGTGAAAGAGCTCAGAATATGTGATGATAAAGGTTTTTTGGAAGTGCCATGGGTAAGGTAAAGCCACATATGGGGCAATGATGGACATGGAAAACTCTTATCCTGAATTGTTTGTTTGCTTGATAGAATTTTGAGGACAAAATTCCTATAAGAGGGGAAGGATGTTACAACCCCAATTCTTGGGTTCATTGGGTGCGAAATGTAATTTCTCATATTAAAGATATTTGAACAAATAATGATATAATTTGTTTAGAATAAAAGAGTTTCGTTTACAATAGCCTTGATGATAGTGTTGTGGGCTTTATTGGCTATCGGGCCCAAATAATAAGAAAATTCAATTAGTAAATGAATAATTGGATATTTGAGAAAAGAAAAATGTGGAAACCTCTAGAAGGCAAATCCAAATAGGGATTTCATGCCTCTTGGGTTCCTTGGGTTCCAAGGAGTCCAACGTTGCATAAAGAGTGCAATAACAAAATAAAAGATCAATTAAATATTTTTTTATTAACAAAGAAATTGAAAATAATGAGAAAATGTGCGAAATAAGTGAAAAGAGGTATAATGGAGTTATCCTTGGTGGATTTTCGTATCCCAAGGATTCCTAATGATAAAAGGAATACCAATGAGGAAAATGAAAGAGAAATAAAGAGAAATCCTCAAAAGGAAATATTTTAATAAGAAATAAATAAGATAATGTGAAATAATGCATATAGATGCATCTAGAAGGATAATAAGTATCCTTGAAAAGGAATTCAGAAATAATAGAGTGTCTTGGGATTCAAGGAGTCCCAATAAAGAACAAAGAAACAGAAAATACCAAAATTGAAAAATAAAAGGACAATGTGATACATAATTAATGAATTTTGTGATATTGTTAAAAAGGAAAATAGTGTCTACTAAAAGAAAATAGAAATTCATGCTTATGGATTAAAAAGGGCAAGTACAAAGAAAATGAAACAGGAATTTCAAATTCCTAATATCCAAATACTAAAGTATGTTTAAAGGGTTTTTATGAAGAGAGAGAAGTTGCTTCTTAATGAAGGAAAAATATTTTCCTATTAGGATAGGGACTTGTTCCCTCTTGGATGAACGTTTTGGGGCATGGATACCCTCCCCTATATAAGGGGTAGAGCCCTTAATCGAGATCAAAGAGAAAACGCATGCCTTCCTCTCTCTTCCTATCTTTCCCTTCTTTGTTTTAGTGCAAACCCTAGTCAAGAGGGTATAGCACTATCCTAGGGCAACGAGGGGTTTTGTTGTGGTCCTGTTAGAGGAAGGGATCTTCCACGACTTACCCAGAAGGGCCATCTACCTTTTTCATGCTTTCGTCTACGCGCAGCCCTTGCCGGAGATTTGCAAATCTGCAGCAGGTGCGACAGCAACCAAGGAAGCACCTCGCGCATGATCGGTCGTTTTGGTCATGGATTAGGGGTGCCTCATGTGCGCCAAGGTGCTGCGGACCTGGGGCAGCCTTTGGCAGTGATCCTCGAGCCTCAGGGAGGAAGGACAAGCCGTGGGACGCATCCATCTAGATGAATCTAGAAGGATAATAAGTATCCTTGGAAAGGAATTTCGAAATAATAGAGTGTCTTGGGATCCAAGTAGTCCCAATAAAGAAGAAAGATAGAGAAAATACCAAAATTGCAAAATAAAAGGATAATGTGATACATTATTAATGAATTTTGTGATATTGTTAAAAAGGAAAATGGTGTCTACTAAAAGAAAATAGAAATTCATGCTTATGGATTAAAAAGGGCAAGTACAAAGAAAATGAAATAGGAATTTCAAATTCCTAATATCCAAATACTAAAGTATGTTTAAAGGGTTTTTATGAAGAGAGAGAAGTTGCTTCTTAATGAAGGAAAAATATTTTCCTATTAGGATAGGGACTTGTTCCCTCTTGGATGAACGTTTTGTGGCATGGATACCCTCCCCTATATAAGGGGTAGAGCCCTTAATCGAGATCAAAGAGAAAACGCATGCCTTCCTCTCTCTTCCTATCTTTCCCTTCTTTGTTTTAGTGCAAACCCTAGTCAAGAGGGTATAGCACTATCCTAGGGAAACGAGGGGTTTTGTTGTGGTCCTGTTAGAGGAAGGGATCTTCCACGACTTACCCAGAAGGGCCATCTACCTTTTTCATGCTTTCGTCTACGCGCAGCCCTTGCCGGAGATTTGCAAATCTGCAGCAGGTGCGACAGCAACCAAGGAAGCACCTCGCGCATGATCGGTCGTTTTGGTCATGGATTAGGGGTGCCTCATGTGCGCCAAGGTGCTGCGGACCTGGGGCAGCCTTTGGCAGTGATCCTCGAGCCTCAGGGAGGAAGGACAAGCCGTGGGACGCATCCATCGGCAGCCTGGACGCGGCCGATCACAAGGAGGAAGACGACCCTGACATTGGATGGTTTTGCCCTTCGTGGGCTAAAGAGATGATCCACTTAACCGAGGGTAAAAGAGACCTTTCAAAATGTTTTCAAAGCAAGGAGCAACATTGCATGGAAGATGCCTACGTGGCAGCCCCCCATTGGCCCAAAGTAAGTAGCTTTGCAAAATTCATATCTAATAAACCGCAGCTCGGATAAACATGAATAATATATGTATTTTGATCAGGAGAACAAGAGGAAAAAAAATGATATTAAATATTGATTCCGTTACTAATTGAAAAAGTACAATATGTTGATGAAAAATGCATTAAATTTAGGTTAAAAATCCAATTTGTGATTAAAGGTTAAATCTAGTATGCTTAATGGGTTAATTTAAGTATTAATAACCTATTGAATAATAATGTTAGATTTGAACTTGATCTAGATGTGAAACTGTATGATTTAGGGTTTTTACTTCATATGAGAATGATTAAGCATTTAGAAACCCTAATTTAGGGTGAAAGAGGATAAGATCATATTTAATTGAAAATTGTGAAAATATGTTGTTAAATGATGGTTCTAAGTTATTTGTACATAAAAGTTCCTAATTGTGGGTAAATACCCTTAATATGGTAATTAGGATTTTATAATGAATAAAAGGTGGATTTGATGATATATAGAATTCATTTGTGAATTAGGCCATAATGAACTATGAATTAATGATAAATGAGTATAATGATCTTGCCATGGATTAAAAGGATAAAAATAGTAGTTTTAACATAAAAGAGGAATAATGGGCTTAATTAATGTTTAAGTGTTCCTTTAATCCAAAATTAGGGTTTGTAAGTAATTGAATAGAAATAGGGTTTAAAATATTAAATGAAGTGAAACCCTAAATGCAAAATGAAACCCTAAAATGGATACAGAAACCTTAGGAAGCGATTTCAAATTGAATAGAAAGAATCTTGATAAAGTGTGTAGTAAATAGAGTACATGTGTTTTTTAGGATTCTTGATTATGCGGTTGAATTACTTGCTTGGATGGCTTTCTTGGTTGGAATTGATATTAGCTTGAGAAATCTACTGAACATGTATGTGGTTACGCTTATGAATAATCGATTTAGTTTCACGGCGATTTCCGAACGTTTTTATTGGTTTCTTGAAAATAACTGTTGGATGCCTTTATTTCATGCAACTATAAAGTGACTATGATTATCACTATGAATATATATATATATATATATATAGTTGGCTAGATCCGAATCCACCTCTATGGCTTGTAAAGGCTAAAAAGAGGTAACCTAGAGTAAGGTCTAGGTTATCATGGGTTATAAATTGGGCTACCAAGTGTAGTGCCATGAGACCCTTTAGAATGCCATGAGTTAAGGAGTGGGCTACTTACGGGTAGTGCCATGTGACTCAACCCTAGAAACTGGTTCACTTATAGGTGGGACCATGAGGGGTTTAATGGGAAACTACTATAAGGGACATCGTAGAGGATAGGGAAGGCATGGATCGTGCAATTATATTTAAAATTTAAAATTATTTGTTAAATGGTAATTAGCTGTAATACATTGTTATGAATAATTGCATGATTATTGTTTCCCCCACATACCAGCTTTGGTTGATCGGCGTTTTGTTTGTCGGCGTTTTAGGTACAAAGCCAAAAGGACAAATAGTAAATCGTCACATTGTGAAATACATGAATTGAAATACAAGGAGGATTAGTTAGAGTACAAATTCATATGTGGATAGAAGTTTAGAGATCCAAATTTTCAAAAGGTATGCAAAAGTTTATTTTCTTACAGCTTTCCAGTATAGTCAGTTAAAATTTAATAATTGTTCTTGGTTAAATGCCGAACCTTTGATCCGGAAATTATGTGTGCGGCTTCGACCTCTCAGTCTCCCTTAATTGGGGGTTATTAGGAGGTGGGGTCGTAACAAATACGCTTGATATAGGATTAAAGCATTGTACTCATTGGTAACATTGTTTCTTTCTTCCAATCTTGTTCCTTTTAGTGTATTTTGTTCTCCTTGACTACTCCTAGGTTGGAGGCTTTTGAAAGAAGGTTTTTGGAGCTACTTCAAGGTGGTGAGGGCTGCTCCTGGTGACTTGGAGTTACTTTAGAAGGTTGCCTCAAGGATTGAAGCTACTTCAGGTGAAGGCTACTTCAAGTGGAAAGTTGGAGTTACTTCAGAAGGCTGCTTATAGGATGATTGAGGCTACTTCAGGTGAAGGATACTTCAAGGTTGTATGAAATCAATTGTATTTTGTGTAACATCCTCGTGAGGTAATAAAATAAGTTTCTTTCAAAATCTAGATTGGAGACAATCAGGTAGTGGACTGACTACCTTAGATTTCTAAGGTAGGAACCACTCTACATCCTTGTGTCTTTCGTGTTTCCTCGTACTTCTTGTTCAAGTGTTTAATTATTTAATTAACTTTAAAAACTTCTTAAAGCTCTATTCACCCCTCCCTCTAGATCTTTGAATTGGTATCAGAGTAGGTCTTCATGGAGCTTTAACAAGTCTTGACGGATGGGGGATGATGGTGTGCTTAACTATTTGAACTTGGAGGGAACCTACGTAGCTCATCCACCACCATTCGATGGAAGGAATTACTACTATTGGACGAGAAGGATGCAATTTTATTTTCAAGGCATCAGTTGGGAGCTTCGGAGGATGGTGTCCACTCCATATGAGCTTCTGAAAATTGAGTATGCTACATGGTATATCAATACGGTAAAGCAAGCTCAAATAAATGCCAAAGCTGTAAGTATTTTATATTGTTCTATTTCAGTAAGTGAATTCAATAGAATTTATTCATGTGAAACCACATATGATATATGGCATAGACTTTCTATATGACATGAAGGAACTATACAAGTTAAAAAATATAAGATTAGTATGCTTAAACAAAAGTTTGAACAATTTCGTATGGAACCAAATGAGTCCATTAGTGAAATGTATGCAATATTCTCTACTATCATTAATGGTTTGAGTGCATTAGGAAAATTCATATGTGAAGAAGATCAAGTATCCCAAATATTTAGGTGTTTGCCTCCGAAGTACAAATCAAAGGTGACGGCAACCTAGAAACTCATGAGGTCACCCTTGAAGAAGAAGAAAGTTTGGAAGCCAAACACAAAAAAGTAGAAAAGGAAGGATATTACATTCAAGGCAAAAGTTAGTCATGATACAAGTGAAGAAGATAGTGAAGAGGAGACTCTCATTATAAATGTTAAGCCATATAGAAGATTGAAAACAAACAAAATTTCTAGTGTTTCTTCTTCCTCTTCCCCTAGGTGCTTTGAATGTGGCAAAAAGGGACATTTAAAAGGTGATTGTTCCAAACTCAAGAAGGGAAAGAAATCCTCTCACAAGAAGAAGGAAAAAGCCTACAAAGCATCATGGGATGACTCAAGTGTTGATAGTGAGGATGGAGAAGAAGAAGTGGAGTGCCTCATTGCTACAACAAATGAAGAAGAGAATGAGGTAAGCTTATTTGAGTTATCTGAAGAAGAGTTAATATCTAGCATTGAAGAATTACATGATAAATACATTGATTGTAAAAAGAAACTAAAAAGAGTTATAAAAACTAATGAAGAATTATCTACTCAATTAAATAATCTTGCTTCTGAAAAGGAAAGTATTATTTCTAAAAATTCTACCTTGAAATCATCTTTTAATGATTGCAATAAGAAGTTGCTTACTCTAGAAACAAACTATGATTTTGTTTCTCAAGAAAAGGTTGAACTACTTGCAAAATTGAACGATCTTCAAACTCAACATATCATGTGTACTCATTTAGAATATGATGTTATTATTAAAGAAAGATATAGTTTGTTATCTAATCTAGATCAAGCAAAGTTAGACATTAAAAACAGAATGGATGAAATTGCTAAGTTACAAAAGGAAATTAGTAGTTTGAAAAACAATGGTATTCTTGATAAGATCCTAGAGGATTCTTCCAGCAAAATTGGAGAAGAGGTTTAGGATATGTTTCAAAAGGAAAATCTCATCCTAAATCTAGAAGAACACAAGCACCCAAGACCAAGGCCATATTTGTACCCAAGAATAAGTCAACTCAAAGGAGAAATGAAAGTGATTCCATTTGTTGTCACTATTGCTTGCGTCCTGGACATTATTCTTTCTTGTGCCTATACAAGAAAAAGGATGTTGATTTTGTGTGGGTTCTAAGACTTAAAACCTAGGAGACTTGAATATGATTAGTTGAGATTTGACCTAAAACATTACTTTGAGATTCAAAATGTCTTATCTCAACTAAACTGAAAAATTGTATTGAAAGTAACTTATGTTTTACTTGAAAATAATTACTGAAAACAAAACAGAAACAATCTCAATCGACAACAACTTCAATGGAGACACTCTTTAGTTGAGAAAACTGTCGACCAAAGAAGTTTTTGTCTCAAACTTGCATTTTTTTGGAGAAATAGTAAAATGATCGATCGAGAAAGTTGTCGACCGAGAACATTTCGGTCAAGAGAATAGTTGACCAAGTAAATTACTGCCTTAAGCCTACAAAATTTTGAAAAACATCTGGTTAACAAATACTTTGACCAAACCTTAATTGGTCGAGAACTTTGTCGATCGAGGAAAACTTTGGCACAATTGTTTTATAAGAATAAGATATTTCAATTACAATTAACTTAAGTGACTCAAATATGTAATGAACTTTACATATTACATTGCTTTGAATATTTGAATGACCCAAATCAAAATGAAGAATATATGGGCATCAAAATTTATACTTTGCATGATTAAATTGTCCCAAACAAGCATATAAGAGGAAAAGATTGGTTTTATTCAAGAAAAGTATTAATGACAAATTTATTGGCATACGCGATTTTGTTCAACATAATCAAAATTGAAAACAAAAGAAGTGATCATACAAGGAACTTGGTTAACATATGATCATCACCATTTTGTTAGCAAATTTAAGGTTTGAGAATTCTAAGAAATTATGACAAGATATCTTCTCAAAAATCTTGCTCAGATGAATTAAGTTCTAAAAGGAAAACTTAATATTAAGTCATAAAAAGGTTTTATCTTAGATTATTCAACATTCATAAGATCATATATGAACAAAATGAAGAATTAATAATGATCATACACAACAAGATCAAGTGGCCCATTGGATAACCTATGCAAATACATACATTGGAAATCTACAGAAATGTCTCTCATTTGAAAAAGAGTTCGACTGAGGGGCTCCGCGGTCGAAGTCATGATCGACCAAAAATATGCCTGACAAAATGCTTATTTATGAAATCAAATCATTAAATTGCACTCATTTGGGTTAGACGTTTCATTTGGGGGGTGAATTATAAATCCAGGCCGGTGTCGTTGGTAGCGTGGAACAAAGTTACAAGCTCAAAAGAAAATGGGGGCCTGGGCATCAAATGCATGCAGGACTGGAATGAAGCGTTAATCTTAAAGAATACCTGGGAACTGGCAGCGAATCGTCAAACACCCTGGTGTAATGCTATCAGAAAGAGATATGTAGCAGCTGAGAACGACAAGCAGGTGGCAGCATCGAGACTTGCTCAGGTGGCCATTAAGGGCAAGCAATTCATATGCGACAATTCCATCATGATCCCAGTTACTGGCCAGTCGGTGAATGTATGGCATGATAGTTGGGTGCAACCGGGGACTTTCCTTCGAGATCGTGCCAAACAGCAGATACCGGATAACATTACAGATATGAAAGTAGGAAGTTTAGTCTTGGACTCCGGCGCTTGGGACTTGGATTTTCTCAAACACTGGTTTGAGGAAGACATAATCCAGTTAATCCTGAAAATAGACGCCCCCATACACTCTGACCAGAATGATCTGAGAGCATGGACGCCCACCCCAGATGGCCGCTTCTCTACAACCTCAGCATATCATATCCTCAGGAAACAGAAGGAACATCGATGTAATGTAAACTAGAATAATGTGTGGAAGCTGCAGGTGCCAGCGAAGATCAAACTATTTGCTTGGCTTGTTTTTCATGGATCGCTGCTCACTAACGATCGCCGCAAGGTAAGGCATATGACCGCTAGTGGATTATGTCCGAGATGTGGGGAAGCTTATGAAACAATCCTGCACGCTCTACACGATTGCAGCAAGGTCTGGGGGATATGGCGGCAAGTACTTTCTGTACAAGAAGCAACAAGATTCATGCAGACAGACACAGTTAACGACTGGATTAAAATAGCTACTGATGGAAGAATTGGCCCGAAGGAGAACTTCTGGATTATCTGTAATAAGATCTAGCAGTTCAGAAACGCTGAGATATTTGAAGGTGAAATCAAGAGCACTACTCATCAGGTCATCCAGATCAAAGCTTCGTTACAATTGGTGACGGAAACCTGGAAGAAGTAACAAGACCAGAAGCCAAATCCTACTGTGCCCTGGATGAGACCTCCGGAAAATTTCGTCAAACTCAACATAGACGCTGCAATGAACAATAAGGGTGGAGCTGTAGCTACTGTTGCAAGAGATGCTAAGGGACACTGGTTGGGTGGCTGGTCCAAAACGGTTCACACAAATTCAGCTACTGCGACTGAACTGGACGCAATCCACTTCGCATTTCAACAGATAAAGAGAAATGTATGGCCCCGAGTTTTAGTTGAAACGGACTGCCAGACCACTCTGAAGTTGTTGGAGGCAGAAGCCCAGAACTACCCTAAGTTCACCTATTGGTTAACCAAGTTAAAAGAGGATAAGCAGGAGAACACGACGGTTCAATATGAAGGACGACTGTGTAATTCAGTAGCCGATGGTCTGGCAAAATACCAACTCAGAAGCGAACCACCCGAGCATTATTTCGATTCACCCCCAGCTTGCGTCGTAGATACCATCTTTCAGATGTTAATGTAAGGAACTCATAGATTTATGGAGAAATAATTTGTTCTTTAAAAAAATCATTAAATTGCACTCAACCTTAGTATATTTTCTCATCATGTTGTAAAATTGATTTATTGCTTTACTTATTCAATTGTACTTCAAAGCTAGTTATGATCTTAGTATCCTTAAAGTAATTTTGGTTATAAGGGATCTTACAACATTCATGAACAAAATTCTCTTAATTGAATTCTATACACTAATTAGGGCTCAACATCCCTTGTATTTGGTTAGAGATACATTCATTAGCTTAAAAGAATCTCATATCATTTTAGGGCTTAACATCCCTTGTAAATGGTTAAGAAATATATTCATTAATCCTGCTATGATCCTAAAGGAATATCATATCATTTAAAGGATTAACAATCTTTATAAATGGTTGAGAAACTAATCAAATATATCCATGAGCCTAAAGGATTCTCATATCATTTTAGGGCTTAACATCCCTTGGAAATGATTGAGAAATAAATCATGATTTTTGAACTGTGGCTAAATTTGACAATCTTGTTATAGTATACAATTAAGGGGGAGTATCTCATTTAGGGGGGAGAAAATTGATTATATGGCTATATTTTTGAAATGAAAAGGGGGAGAATAATAAAAATCAAAATTAAATGAGTTACATAATCTCTTGGCTTCACATCAATTGTTGCTATATTCCCTTAAGAGTTGGATATTATGTTCCATACTTCTTTGGGAATAACTAGCACACACTCCATGAATAGAATAAACAAAAGAATGCCTACATAAGGTAAATCTCAGGTATGAAACTCATGCTATTTAAATTCTCTTGATTTATATTAGAAATGTTTGTCATCTTCAAAAAGGGGGAGATTGTTGGCTAAATTGGACATTAATAAACCCTTTGTTTTGATGATGACAAACATTTCATTGTTGTGGATCTAACTTGTTATTTGAGTGTTTCATGGATAAAAAAATAAGGTAGTGGATAGTTGAATATCAATACAAATTGGAATATCAACATGCTTAGATTACTTTTATTTTCATGATTGTACTCAATGTAAAAACTTGTGCAAGTATATAATGTACAAGTACATAGATATCATGTAAATCAAGTGTTAGATCTTACCTATCCACTCACAACACTTAGATAGACCCTCCCCTAAGATAGAATCAGAATTACACATTGATACACACACTTAGTAGATGACTCAACACATTGAAATAGGGACATTCTCGATCGACAAAGTCCTCGATCGATACACCCTCGGTCGACCAAATTCTCAAATGAGAATAGACCTTCTAGCAAGCTCTATAAGACTGAGCTGGAAAAGTAGTTGGGAGTTGGAAATCAACGTTGTAACACAATGACCTCAACCTCCCACTCGGTCAAAGAAAAGCTCAACTGAGACACACTCGGTCGACAAACTTCTCGACCAAGACAGGTTCTGGACTGCACTTTTCAGCACTAAACAACTAGTCATTGCAATGCAATTTATGGACACCTAATGGCTAGTTGAGCACTAAGAACATCCTAGCGTCCCTAAGCACTTGTAACCCATTCCCTTTAAATAGGACATGCCTTAGGACACCCAAAGATCACATGTGCATACAATTACACTTGATATTCATTCTTAGTGAGCAACAAGCAAAGCTACACTTGTAATTTGTTTCTTTGAGCTCTACAGTAATGTCATGTAGCTTAGTATATCCTAGCCACCATACTACCACGTTCATCTATGGTGGATAGGAGATCAATATGCTTGATATAGGATCAAAGCGTTGTACTCATTGGTAACATTATTTCTTTCTTCCAATCTTGCTCCTTTTAGTGTATTTGTTTCTCCTTGACTGCTACTAAGTTGGAGGCTATTGAAAGGAGGTTTGTGGAGCTATGTCAAGGTGGTGAAGGCTGCTCCCAATGACTTTGAGTTACTTTAGAAGGTTGCCTCAAGGATTGAAGCTACTTCAGGTGAAGGCTACTTCAAGGGGGGACTTGGAGTTACTTCAGAAGGCTACTTCTTGGAGGATTGAGGCTACTTTAGGTGAAGGCTACTTCAAGGGTGTATGAAAGCAATAGTATTTTGTGTAACATCCTTAAAAGGTAATAAAATAAATTGCTTTCAAAATCCGAATTGGAAATAATCAGGTAGTGGACTGACTACCTTAGATTTCTAAGGTAGGAACCACTCAACATCCTTGTGTCTTCCTTGTTTCCTCCTACTTCTTGTTTAAATTTTGAATTGTTTAATTAACTTTAAAAACTGGAAAAATCTCTATTCACCCCCCTCTATATCTTTCATCTAGAAGATCTATCTTCTAGGACAACAACTCCCTTACACTGGAAGCTACAAAAACATGTTAGGAAGCATGTAGAGTTGTATATTTAGATTAAATTATGCTAATTGTTCAATTATAAGTACTAAACTTATATTACCATAATTTTTGCAAGTTCTCATCTTGTTTAACGGTCACCTATGATGATTGATCATCTTGATTAAACTTCTCATTCTAAATACCTAACATCTTGTTCATGATCAAATCATATAATGGACTGCCTGCTTGCTTGATCTTCTTAAACATTATTACATATTTCTCACAATTGGTTCCTTTTCTTTAACACATTTTAACAAAATATGTGAACTTGTGTGCATATCATTATACACACATATAGATCTCACTTGATTTAGCCACTTTTTCCTTTTGTTTCTCTTTATTTGCCACCTCTCATCCCAATTGTCTGACATGGATCTGTATTGTGGAAAATCCTAAGGTGATTGGTATCCCTTAATAAAAACTAGAGTCTGGGGATGATAAATGTGGGACCCCACAGGATTATCCAAACCACTCACACTAATCCAGACGTTAGCTATTAAACCTATAATCACATATTTCATTATATGAAAAACACATATTACCTTTTCCTAACCATTTTCAGATTTGTCATAAGTAATCAAATTTGTAAATGTTTTTTATCAAATAATATAAAAACAAACCCTACATGGAAGCATTTTTCAAGATAAAAATCTAGTACAACATGAAATAGAAAGTTATATGATTGCATTTACATTAGTGACCTAGATTAAGATGAAGTACATAACTACATATATACACAACCTCCCAAAACTCCCTAGTACAGGGACAACCTATACAAAAACCTACAACATTAAGAGAATTCTCAACAGAAGATGATGTAGAAATATCACTATGGGTGAGCAAATCCTTGGTAGATTGCAGTTGAATAAGTACATATAAAATTTTTGGACCACCCCTATCAGCCCACTAAGTGAGTGGAATAGGTTCAAGACAAAACCCACATTAAACTAATCATTTTTAAACATATAAAAAATAAATCTATTTTGGATTAAATTGATCAACTTCCAATATCATACAGGTCATGGAAGATACTAATTAAATAGAATGAACAAGAAATAAGAAAGAGAAAATAACATGTAATTGGAGATAAATAATCAAATCTTATATCTTGACTTGTCAAGATTTATTACGTGGTGTGCCCTAAAATTACTGGATCTGTATCTGATCAAGTAAAAGTTGCACACCAAGCTCTCGTGTCAACTACTCATTGTCCATATCTTAGGGTTAGCCAGAAACCCTAAGATAAACAACAAAATCTAGTCTATGTTAGAGTTTCCAAACACTAGCTAGTTAAGAGCATAAAGCCACTCTACATTATATGTGTCATGTCAGGTACATGATATGGGTTTCGTGACTTGAATATCAAAGGTAGGGCATCATGTATAAGATATGTTGTATCGAGCCCAAAATATCCAACGAAACCTTACAATAGTGGGAACAAGGGAAAAAGTTTAAAAAAACATTAGAGTGATAAAGTTGGGAGTCGCCACCTGATTTTCTATGCAAAATAAGGAAAAGACATATATAGTCTTTGAATTAGAGGGAAAACACATAAGAATCTCAATTCAACTCCACCCAAAGGTGCATAAGAAAGGTATGCATTAATTTAGAGATTGGAATTTGCAATCCTGTTATTACTGGGAAAGGATTAATACCCCCATCTCGCCTATTGAACAATATCAAAACAATTTTAGTCATCGCAGATTAAATAAAGCAGCAATTGAGATTATTATTAGTGAATTCAATGGTAAAATGATAAATAAATGATTTTTATGTAGGTGGACCTTTGGGTCGAGAGATTGTTGTGGGTTTCTATTATAACATCAATTTTTATTGTATAAATTGATATGAAATTTTCAAATAAAAAGGGATTTGAATGGAAAATTGAGTGATTTGTTTTCAGAGAAAGAATTCTTGTGCAATATTTCCCTTGGATGAATAATTCCTGATTCATACTGATTGGATAAGTCTAATAATGATAAAAGGGAAAAGAGATAAAATAAATTCCATAATAAATAAAATTAAAAAAGAAATAAATGGATAATTCTGTGCATATGGGAGAATTATGTAGAATTCTCTACTTTTTGGTATGGCTGACCACAATTGGTTAAGTTTTGTTTCCTTTTGGTTTTAAATGAGGAAAGAAATAAAAATAAAGAAAATAGATGATAAAAATGAATTTTGATTGTATAATACATGCCTTTTGAGTGGATGACTTTCATATAAGAAAAGGCACTTCATTTTTTGAATTTCAGCCCCAAACTTTGCACACAAGAAAATCAAGTCATTAAAGTGTTTCCCTTAAATTTTGGGATTAAAAGGATGTGTGGTTTAGGATATTCAGATTTTTGAAAAATCCCTAAAGTGTGGGTAATATAAGTGGAAAGTATTAAATGTCACATTTTTTCCAACTCAGATAATTTATTTTGTGTGTGTGTAACGACAACCACTAGATCTGAGATCCAACAGTGGTTGTGTCCTCTCCTACCTCGATAAAGAATAGGGAAGAAGAACATTTATTGGTAACTTCCTTGATCAATTTTCTCTCCACACAATTAATATGGAAAGATGGAAACATGTCCATTAGATTCACGACAGAAAAACACACCCATAAATACCGAGTTTTGCATACTTTGGAAACCTAAGTTGAAAACCCCTAATCTCAGTGTTCTCATCGGCCGCCCGCCATAGAAATGGGCTATAAAAGGGGATGTTCCTCTTCTATGAGGATGTGGTCCCATTTGTGAGGCTTTTTAAGGCCTAAGGAAGTCATCCCTCCCACCAATTTCTCTTCTAGCATCCCCCTTCACTACCATCCCTCCTTGGATCACCTTGGGAGACCCCTCCTCATTGTCCCAGTAACTTCAGGCAACATTGGCGTAATTGAGACCACCAGTGAGATTGGGTGGGCATGGAGGAGGTCTCGATCGCCTAGTGGTGTTAACCATGGCTCGACACTGCTCTGCGAGGGAGGTGCCTCACGAGGTTGAAGAAGAGGACCGATGGTTTTACAATCGTTCCCCTGACCAGAATCAGTGCTTGACTTAAGGACGTAAGGGCTAAAGTGTCTTTTCCACATTATCTCGCACGGAGGGCCGCCACATGGCCAACACTGGTTCCCAGAGCCAATTCGTGTGGAAAAGGGTTAGTGGCACAAGTTTGTCTGACATGGAATTTTCTGATTGGTTTAAATAAGTTTAACCTTAAGAATATCATAAAAAATATTTGTAACTCAGATTGCAATGAGTTATATATGAAAATTCATTAGAAGAATGCATAGAATTCATTAAAAATGAGCTCAAGGCCTAAAAATGCTTGCAACAAGAAAAGTCAGTAAAGGTGCCAACTTTAATGGTTTTAATTGATTTAAAACTCGAAGTTTTGAAGATTAATGGATCTAATGATGTTTCCTGGCTATTATGGGCAAAGTTTAATCTTTTGACATAAAAGAATGGATTAGATCAAGTTGGATCAAATTTATTGATAACTTGCTTAAATTAGGGTTCCATGATTATAAATGTGCATTAATGTGCTTAAACCCCTTAATT
Organism: Alisma plantago-aquatica; assembly: GCA_963693085.1. Classification (NCBI taxonomy): domain Eukaryota; kingdom Viridiplantae; phylum Streptophyta; class Magnoliopsida; order Alismatales; family Alismataceae; genus Alisma; species Alisma plantago-aquatica. Next base: position 225,489,278 of record OY856413.1, read on the forward strand.
TTGATAATTGTGAGGCTTAATGTTTTTAATTATGGAAATCAAGGAAGAATGCATGAAAAAGATGTTCTTGATCTAATTGTGGATAAAGACCCTTAACTTGGATAATTTGAGTCATAATTATGATTTTTCTAAGTGGAAAAGTGTTTTTAGGGTTTGTGGACCTAAAAAGGGTAAAATTGGAAAATGAAAGCTTGGAAACTAAGAAACCCTAAGGAAACCCTAATAAGTCCTAGAAACCCTAGAATCAAATCCCAAGTCAATAAAAGGTGTTTGGATGCGATTATAACAATTAGGTGTTATACATACTTTTCAGGATCAAGTTGCTTGATTTATTGCTTGGCTTGGTTGATTGGACTGACTGATTGGATTAGCTATCTTGTTGGGTTTTGAGACTACTAAGTCAGGTATGTGGTTACAGTTATGGCTAATTGCTTTAGTTTCATGGAAATTTCCAAGGTTTTACCGATTGCTTGAAATTAAATGCTTGGATGAATTGTATTTCCTGCAATCTATAAAGTGACTAAGACATGAAAAAGTATGCTTATAACCTACTCAAACCCAACATACCACCTCTGGATGTTTGAGTGAAACAAAATGAAGAGTCATGGCTAGGACCAAAGACCAGGCCCCAGATTGGGAAGGTCAGACCAAACCCTATATTGAGAACGTCATATGAGGTCAGACCCAGGCCCCAGATTAGGAAGGTCCGATGAGATCGTGCTAGGCCCCAGATTGGAAAGGTCATATAGGTCAGACCCCCGATTGGGAAGGCCAACTTGGAACTTGGGCTCCAGATTGATAAGGTGACCTTTTTGTCCACTATAGGGACAAGACCTTGGAAGGGTATATCAGAGGTTGAGTAAAAATGGCTGAGAGGTTTTCAAGAAAAATGTAAATCGTGTTTTGTAACAAATAATTGATGTGGTTATGTTGTTACCCATATGTGCAAACTTTTGATTTCCCCCACATACCACTATAATTAGTTATACTGACCGACATTTTGTTTATAGGCATTTTAGGGAAATATGTAGTTATGATTATGAAAAGTGAATGTTTGATAAATAGTGACACTGAAAAAGGAAAAGGAAAAATAATGTTCAGAGGATTATAGTTAGTTCTTCGGGTAAAGTTCCAAACTCCTATTTTTGAAAGGTATGTGAAAAGAAATTGTTTATCCTTCTTTAAGCTTAGTTGTGGTAGAATTTATAAATTCTTTTTAATTATTTGCAAAACCATATGATCCTATTTTGGGATAATGACTCTAGCTTCTTGTCCTTTTATAATTGGGGGTTGTTGAGGGGTGGGGTCATTACAATTTCTCATCATAGCACTAAAGCTCCTAGTTTTTAGGTATGCTATGGTCCCAATCGCCTCAGGGCCTCCCATTGTGAAGATCAATCATTGGCGATTTGAACATGCATGTAAGAGGAAAGAGAGGCAAGAAAGATAGATTCAATAGAGCAAGATCAGGTGTCTGAGAAAGAGCGTGCAAATATGAACGGTTATGAATATATTAGAGCAAGCAAAAATTACTAATATGGATATAATAAGAAAAGCAACAATATTGTTGTATGCCTATTGGCATAGTAGAGCAGTTGGTGTTCGAGGAAGGATCCTATGATCACATACAAAAAAGAAAATAGAGAGGTAGTCATTTTTTTTTGGCTCCAAGAGAGATGAGAGCGAACTGGAATACATTGGGTGTGGGGTCTTTTTGGGGTTAGGTTTTTCCAACTGGAAGATTCTGGAGAGGTAGCGCATCACATCGATGGACACAAGGCGTGGCCCGCAAATTGAGGAAACTGACGACATTTCACTAGAGGATTACTGTGATCTTCCCAGTAGCCTAGGTAGGACAAATTTGATTATTTCAATTGATGGATATTTAAGAGTGTTCTAGGAAAATCATGAAAAAATACACATAAAGATAATTAATACTTATTTCTTGATTTTTTTTCTGCAAAAAAAGCAATTGAAAAAAAGGAAATATTCTTTTATTTCAGATAATTCAACATGACTTGTGAAGAACAACCTATTTAAGATAAAAATGAAGGACAATTTCCACAAAAATATAAGTCATGTTATGTCTCATATTTTTGTATAAATGGCATTTATTAAGGGAATATTTAATACAAAACAATTTAATTGGGCAATTTGTGAAAATAGCCTATATAAGGTAGAATTGAAGAATTATTGCACTTTCAGTCTAAAAGAAGGTTTCTTGTAGAAATCCATAAATTGGGTCAAAGTGGGAGAAAATGGATGGATTAAATAGGAAAAAAATGTGGTAAAATGTGGAAAGAGAACAAAATGTGGAAAATGTGACGAACTCCATTATTAGCCATTGGATTAACATTTAAACATTCTGGATCTTGTGAGAGGTGTAAAGCCCCCAAGGAAACGTCCTTACACTCTATCAGAGATTGCACTACCCCTACTGAAGTCTGGAATCATTTCTTCGGCAACATCTAAGACACTACTCTAACGAACGAAAGCAACAACACGGCTTGGGTCGCGCACTAGATGAGACTCTACCCGAAGTTTGCCCCTCTTTTTGCCACTACGACTTATTTTCTCTGGCAAGTGAGAAATGACCAGATCTTTAATAAAAAATAGTTGAGGGTTGCTTCCATTATCGCCAGGGTCATCTCGCACAGTAAAATATGGGAGGAAGCCTCTAATACCAATAAGCTAACCTCAACGATGAACACGACCCCTATTGAGTTGGAGCATTCTGTACATGACTATACCTGTTATGTTGATGTTGTCATTGGTCCCACGACCTCGGCTATTGCAGGCACTTTCTTCTGCTCCCATGCCAATTGGACCAGTTGTTTTGGACATCGCCTCAACATCACTAGCCCAACACAGGCTGAACTCAAAGTTGTGCTTAAGGCAATGCAGTGGGCTAGTAGATTTGCCCTACAAGACGTGGAATTTTTTACAGACTGCAAACTTGTAACCAGTATGCTCGAGGGAGCGGTCGACAAGTACTCTGCTTGGGCTAATGACATAATCTGTATCAAGAACCTCATGAATTCCAATGATTTTCACATTACGCACATAGGGTTGGAGGACAATCAAACCGCTGACTTTTTAATCCTCTAAAACATTCTTCGGAGGACTTGCTTTATCCTCAGCCCCCTATCGGGCTTTTGAACCTATATAAGGGTAGTAGTACTACCTTATTTAATCTTGTTATTAGAGAATGTAACAATTTTTGTTTCAAGCTTGCACGAGGAAGGCAAGATGAATAAAATTGCTTCCTGACTTACCCCCCCTCCCCCAAAAAAAACATTTAAACATTATTTTCTACTAAGTGAGCAAAATGGGGTGCCAATAAGACACTAGTAAAAGATATCCCTATTGATCCCTTTCACATAAAAGTCACAATTGTTACCATAGTGTTTCACATAGAATCTATTTCATTACTCAACAACAAAGAATTTAGGCTAGGATATCATCTTGAAATCTCTCCTATATTATGATGGTCTAGCCTTCAAGGTTTACAATCACAATCTGGCATTTCTTTTCATAATATAAGGATTATTAGAAGAAAGACCTATTCATTTCCCATGCACAAAAGTTTAGGGAAAATTTTAGTATTTTGGGCTCTAGTCTAGATGAGTTATGGTTATAATGAGTATTAAGTGTATTTATTCACCGGAAGGAAAATAAAAGGAAATTATATAGCATATACACTATTTCACATTCTAACTCTAAAATACATTTATTAGAGTTTCAAAGATACAATAATATCATAATTCAGATTCCAAACACCCTACACATCTAATTTTATCACAAAATGCAAGGTATCTAATAATATCTTAAAAATTCACAATGTTATACATAATGCTCCATGTATGATCAATCTACAACATTTGTGATATATAGATAGAAAGAATGTGTAATCTGATTACAAGTCATACCTATTACTCACAATCATCAAAATATATCATTTACTACATTCAATTGCAAGGATTATGACAAGAGTCATATTCAAGATAAAGATCAACTAAAGAAAATAGTCTTTTAAATTGTTGAAGTTGCGCAATTTTTGACAATTGAAATTTCATGAGTAGATATAATGTTATTATTAAATGAAAGTCTTAAGATGAACCAAAAATAACCACCTTAGGTCTGAATCAACTGAATTTTGTAGCCCAACTACTAATATACTTGAATAACATTCAAGCTTCAAAGGAAGTAATATTTTCTTGCTCTTATTTGCTCAAGAACCTAGAAGAACAAAGAAAGGAAGAAAAAGAATGAGAATAAGTTGGATTTGGGATATTTTTATCCAAATCAAAAGTTTGAAAACTTTTAGATGGCATAGGTAAGAAATGAAAAGAAACTCTAGCAAACATTTATAATATATAACGAAGTCACCAACCTTTACTAGAGAAAATCCCAAATTCTGAAATTCAGACTCCAAGATCTTCAAACTCAAGAATCTCCTTCTTTTTATGAAATTCAAAGCTTTGAAGTCTGGGAAAGGAATAGGAGGTGCTTGAGTCGTAATAGTATCATATATCAACATTAAAGTGTTTCACATAATTAATTATAATCATTTTCAATCCTTTTTAATTTCTTCAAAAACTAGGGTCCGACAAAAAATTTCTCGATCGAGGAAATTACTACTAGTCATATAAATTTACTCTAAAAATTCCCAAAAGTATATTTTTTGTTTGGAAAAGAGACTACATGAATGAGTAAAAATGTCATCTAAGTTGGTTGTAGCAAGAAATTACTAAAAAATAAAAAATAGACTAATATGATATAATTTGTATAATACATTTGACTGAGTCTTCCTTATGACACTCTACATACTAGAAGGTCAAAATTATTCCAAAAATTCTAAAATATAGGAATAATACTTGTTAAGTATCTCATTGTGTAAAAATTTCATGGTAATCTTAGTTACAAATAAAATCCAAAACACATTTACTATACTCCTATACATGACATTGAATTAGTTGTGATATGTCCTAATTGCAAGATCATGGTACTTGGGTTCCCATCTGATAAAATCCAAAATGCATTTACTATACTGTTATACATAACATTGAATTTGTTGTGATATGTCCTACTTGGAAGATTGTGGTACTGGGGTTCCCATCCTATAACCCTAAAGACCTTATACTATCAAGTAATAAGTAATAGTCAATGATTAGGTTTCAATAAATATTTATGCTAATGAAGAGAAAATATAATTAATTTTTGATGACTCCAATAATGTTTTTAACTTGTATTTATAGAATTCAGGAATGGGTCCTTACAAATCTCTCTTCCTTCTAGAGTTTCGTCTCAAAATTTAAGAAAGTTTCAGGATCAAATCTCCTCTTCTTATCTTTAAGTTCCCATGTATCTTCATCAACTCAATGATGTCCCAATAAGACCTTCACCATAGGCATCTCACGTCTAGACAACTTTTTGGTGTTCCAATCCATAATATGAACTCAACCTTCCTCATAGGTCTTACAATATGCTATTTGTACATCAAATGGATAGAAAATATTCTCACAGACAGGGTGACACCTTCTTAGCATAAATACATGGAATGCATCATGTAGCTTCTTCTACTCATGTTGTAACTCAAATTTCTAAACTATAAGAAAGCAATAGAACACACTAATGAAGCATGTATTCTATGTTTTTTATTGTCCTTTCTGACTATCCATCAGTATGGTGATGGAAAGCAACACTAAACTTTGAATGAGTTCCCATTACTTCATTCAGTCTATCCTAAAACCTATAAGTAAATTGTGGGCCTATAGCCTATACAATAGAAAGTGAAACTCCATCAAACCTAATTATCTCATCCACATATGAGCTAGTCGTTTAGTAGAAAAAAATCATCTTAATAGGAAGAAAATGAGTTGTATATGTCAATCTATCTACAAAAGCTCATATGGAGCTACGTCCCACAGAAGAAAAAGTTAAGACAACTAATAAATACATAGTAACATGATCCCATTTCCACTCTAGCATAGGCAAAGGTTGCAATTGCCCAACGGGTCTTTGATGTCTAGTCTTTTCTTGCTGACAAACACCACATATTGCAACAATTCAGATACATTTTCATCATTCCAGACAACCAATATAAATCTTTGATATTCTTATACATTTTGGAACTAGCTAGATGCATATCATAGATTGAAGAATGTGCTTCCTCAAGAACAATCTTTCTCAGCTCCTCTTTATCTGGGGCACATAACCTACCTTGTAAACATAAAAGGTCCTATCAGTAAAGTGTAAGCCTTCTCTCTTACCTGCTTACATCTCTTTAATTAATGTTTGAATATAAGGATCAATGTCTTGCATCTATTTAATCTACTACCCCAATAAAGGTTTCATTTGGAGTTGTGCTAGAAGGCCACCAAAAGATGTCATGCACATTCATTTCTCTAATTGGGAAAAGCATGCCCTTATAATTCATGGCATGTAATTCACCTCTATGGAAGGCATAAAAGATGATGACATTCTACTCAATGAATCTACCACCATTTGCCTTTCTAGAATGGTAATCAATGGTGCAATCATGGTCTTTAAACAATTCAAACTATGTATGTTGCCTCATTTTTAGATCTTTCTATGTAAAGATGTATTTTACATTTTATCATCAATATGAACATGACAAGGCTCTCCATATGGATAATGTCACCAATCCTTCAATGCTAATATTACTACAACAAGTTCTAGATCATGCATAAGGTAGTTCTTTTCATGTTTCAACTATTTAGAAGCGTATACCACTATCTTACCATCTTGCATAAAATCTAAACCCTATTTGGAAAAATCACAATATAGCACATAAAATTTCCTTGTCTTAGGAAGAGTAAGGGACCAGAGAGGATGCCAATAGCTTCTAAAATTGTCTAAATCTATGATCACACTGATTTGTACATATGAAGTGCACTTATTTCCTTATCAAATGAGTCAAAGGCATTGCAATAATGTTGAAGTCTTGTACAAACCTTTGCTAATTCTGTGCTAAGCCAAGAAAACTCCACACATTAGTGGGTGTGTTGGGATTCTCCTGTGGGAGTATAAATTTCACTTTCTTGGGATCTACACAAATACCTTCACCGAAACTCACATGGCCAAGAAATGCCACTTTAGACAACCAAAACTCACATTTACTAAACTTGGAAAATATACTATTATTTCTTAGCAAGAGTAAGTGCAATTGTAAATAATATTCATGTTGCTCTCTATTCACAGAATATATCAAGATATTTTCAAATGAAAACAACAACGAACTAATCAAGGTATTAAAAAAATATTCAATTCATTAGGTCCATAAAAGTTGCCAGTGCATTGGTTAGTCTACAAGAAATAACAAAGAACTCATAGTGGCCATATCTGGTCATGAAATTTGTCTTAAGAACATCTTCATCCTTGATCTGATTTGATGATAACCTGATCACAAATAAATATTAAAAAAGCACAGTTGCTTCTCTCAGTTAATAAAAAAGATCATTGATCCTAGGCCAATGATTTTCATTCAATAATGATTTGCATATATTCAATACATAGACACATAGTCTCATCCTTCTTCTTCACAAATGGCATTGGTGCTCTCTGTGGGGATGTGCTCGGTCAAATTCACCTTATCAAGTAGTTCTTGCAATTTCTTATTTAGATGTCAATTTTGCTAGAGCCATGCTATATGGTGATTGTACAATAGGTTGAGTACATGAAGTTCGACTGATCTCAAAATCAATATATAGTTGGAGGCAACCGTAGAAATTCATAAAAGCATCAAGTACTCTTTCACTATGGGTACTTTAGATAAGGTAGGGTTCTCAACCCTAGTATTCATTACATGTGCAAGATAACATGTACATCCCTTCCTCATCATCTTTTTAATAGCTATAATAGTTATTAAACATGTGGGTAGAACTTTCATGTCCCCTTGAAAGATCCAAGAAGAATCTCCATTAAAAAAGATATATTCCTTAGTAAAGAAATCTAGCTTCATCGACATTGCTCCAAGAAATTCATGCATAAAATAATATCAAAGTTATGTAATTAAATTATGATAGATCCACTTGGATGCATTTTCTATTAAATATTAGAACACATCTAGGTCAAACCTCTATCACAACTATATCATGTATAATAGGTTTCCTTAACAAGAAATCATTTGGTGGATCTCATGCAACCCTATTTTAGGGCTCCATCTTGTGCCATTTTGTACTTTATTCACATATAAACACAGTAGAATGCAAGTTAAATCCCTCAATATAAGTATTACTATCAAATACACTTTTGGACGTTCTTTGCACTATTTTTAAGTACTAGGACCATGCTTTGGATGGATGAGAGAGAAGGAAGGAGTTCTAGGGTTCTTCCACACATGGATGGGTCCAAAGAAGGCCCCAAAACTCCCTTAACCTACCCCTAATGGCCAAGGCTCGACATCAAGAAAAGAAGTCCATGGATGATGTGAATTGAAGTTCATTTAGCCACTGGAGATCCCAACACGGTTGTGGCCCCATGGCCACGGGTCATGTTAATTGTTGTGAACAATCAACTAAGATGTCAGGTTGCTGCATCAAACTCACCACGGCCATGGCCATCAGCACGATCGTGGCACATTGAAGAAACCACGACCGTGACCCCACGGCCATGGGTCGTGCCTTTTTTATGAATAATCAACAAGGATATTAGGGATTTTACACCAAACTCACCACGGTCGTGGCCATCAGCACGGTCATGGCCCATTGAAAATACTGCGGTCATAGCCACTCACCATGATCGTGGCCAGTAGAAGAGGAAATGCCCATGTTGCCCCCCACGATCAAGACTCCCTCCTCTAAAATGGTTGTGGTCCCCCATCATGGTCGTGGCACCACTCACCCAATACGACCATGGCATCCTGCCACGGCCGTGACCACCACCTATACTTAGCCTTTTCACCCCATTTCACACCTTGACTGTGTCCACTCCCCCACGACCGTTCCCTACTACCCCCACCACGGTCGTGGTACATCAACAAAGTTGTGGTAACCAACCTTCCCTACCCATTTTTTACATTGTTTTTCCTAAACTACCTCCACTTACCCTAGTGCTTCCCCACCACCTATATATACATAGGTGGTGGCTGGGGCATGAAGATTAGACCCCCTATTTGCTTCTACTCCCCCTACTCACCCCTTGAGCATTCATTACACTCTACCTTGCATTTATGCTCTCCATCCACCATTTCCACCTCATTTCCACCATGGAAACCTAGTTTTCTAGGTTTTCCTCCATAATCCCCCATATTCTCATGCCCATCTACACCATTGGGGTAAGGACATCCCCAAGCTTCTAGGAGGTGAAGGAGGGTTCTACTTCAAGATTCATGGAGTTCTACCCCCTTCTTCCCCTCTCTTTTTCCATTTCTTTTATCATGTCTAGCTAAGCCCCTAGTGGTGGGTTGTTTGGGGTTAAAATGTGACTTTGATACCATGTTGGGGGAAAATAGCTTGAAATGAACATAACTTCTATCTATGATGATTTCTTTTTGCTTCTATCTCATTTCCTATTCTATTACATGTGGTTTGTGCTTATAACATGGATTGCTTGCTTTGAGATGTTTGATGACACTTAGCTTCTAGGAGGAATTGGTTTGTATGTGGCCAATCTTAGGAATGGCTCCTAGTTCCAATTAGTGGATCCCTAGCTAGCCCCCTTTTTTTCAACATACTCATCTCTCCTTCTACAAGTGAGTGTGAGATCAAAGTGTCTAGTGTAAGTGTGATTAATGCAATTTCCTAAAGCTTTATAAAGGCTAGATGGCTAGTGGAATGAGGTGAAAGATCCTCATCTCTACTCCCATTTCTACCCTTGGCTCTCAATTTCCCTAATACCACTTACCCTAGAGTCCTAGACTTGACAAGTCCTACTAGAATTACACCTAACCCTAGTCCTCCAACTAGTAGTATATGGTACATTCTAATAGAACTTGCCTTGTTGTTTGGTTTGGTAATCTAGATAGAATTATGATAATTACTTGCTATGTTGAGATCCCCCAACTAATATCAAACCACATCCCGAACGACCCACCTACCTAATCTCACTACTTAAATTCCACTTTTCCTTCTTAGCTTGTTTATACTAATCTAGTCTAGTTGCCTTAATTTAATATAGTTAATTGCTTAATCTTGCTCTTTAGTGTTAACTTAGGATCTTTCTCTCTCTAGTGATTAGCTTAGTTTTTAGTTGCTAAATTGCTCTATTAGTGTATTACAACTAACTCTTGCTTTTTTTGAGCCTTTTGCTCAATATAATTGCTTAGACTTGCTTGCTTAGGTTAATTTAGGGTTGTGATAACTTAGATTTCATAATTGCCATTACTTCCTTGTTCACCTAGTTTAACAACCAACCAAATTCTTTTAACCACTTCAACCCTAGTCTCTACATTAGGAATGTAGCCAACACTAGCCTAGATCTAGTGCCCCCTCTATTCCTAAGGATCGACCCCTACGCTTGCCCTTCACCTATGCTATAGTAGTGCTCTGTGCGCTTGCGGGTGACCTATTTGGTTTTTTGATCGGTTGTGTTAGGGTTAATATAAATTTTGAAAGATCCACATGTGTGTCCTCCCTTAGGGTTGCATCTAGCCACCTCTAGTTAGCTAGTATGTAGCCTTGGTGGGAAACACACCAAGCTTTCTATCATCGTTACCGGGGAAAGAGGCGCTCGACCTAGCTAGTTAGTGTAGCTTAGCCATTCCTTTAGCCCTCATCATTGCTATTCTATATTCTTTGTTCAATTTTTCATATTGCCATTCTAACTTGGTTTCTTGTTGCTTGTTTGTGTATTGTGCAGGTGACAGTTGTGCATGTGCCACACGCGTTCTACTTGTACGAACGTTTTGTTGTAAGACCTCGAGATAGGTAGGAGGAGATGCCAAAGTCACCACAACCAATACCGAGAAGTGGAGATGGCCGACAACAACCCTCAAGGGAATGCTCAACAACCTCCACTATAGCCCAATCATCCACTCCATGAGGATTTCATCATGGGGAAGTACAATTCTCCCATTGCCACCCTAGTTTACCAAATATCAGGTCAACAATTCTCCATTCCACCCACACTCCTTGGACTCCTCCCCACCTACTATGGGATGGATAATGAGAATTCCTACCATCACATCGATGCATTCCTTGATACGTGCTCCACTTTCCATACCCCCGCCACCACTGATGACTCCATCCAGAGAACCCTCTTCACATTCTCCCTAAAAAAAATCTACATAGTGGTATGTTTTGATGCCAAAGTTGGTAATTTGAAATGAAGTCAAGAATGAATTCCTCAAAAAGTTCTTCCCAATTTCTAATCTAATCTACATGTGAAGATGTATCACCTCCTTTGCCAAAAAAGAGAATGAACCCTTCCACGAGGTGTGGGAGAGGTTCCAAAAGCTCCTCCGTGAATGCCCCCACCATGAAGTGCCATTTCTAATCTACATTGGGCTTGAAGAGTTGAGCCAAAATAACATCGACTCATCATGTGGAGGCACTTCCTTGACAAAGCCACCCTAGGAGTCATGGCCGTTGTTTGAGAACCTTGCTAAAAATTCCTGCCATCTAGATTCTACAAATGGGGAACATTGCGGTCAAAACTATGTCCCTCCACCTTATTCTATAGCTCTAGCCCGCAACATTGCCAACCCTGACATGATGAAGATGATGGTGGACATGATGAATATGAACAAGAACCAAGCTAGTGGTTCTTCTAGCCAATCCACCATGGTAGTCGATTATGTAGATGAAGAAGTTCATGCCTTGCACTCTTTTGGGAACCGGAACAATCAAGGCCCTATGTCCATCACTTACACTCCTGAGTGGAGGAACCATCCCAATTCTCATGGAAACAACAAAATGAAGATGGTCAAGGGTAAGGGAAGCCAAGGCCAAGGTATAGCTCCAAATTACAAGATGAATTGCTCGAGAAGTTGAGAAATTTGGATGAGTTAAAGAAAGAGGTGTCCTTCTAAGGGAAAAATATTAGCCGCCTTGAATAAAGGCTTGATCAAATATCAATATCACTTGCCCACCGTAAAGAAGGAAGACCCCCATCTCAACCAATGGCAAATCTGAACAACGATGGTGGTTATGTAAACACTACTCAAGTTGCATACATACCACCATAAGGCCAAGCACCCCCACTCCTCCAATAATAAGGACCACCACACAAATATGCTCCACCACCTCACCAGCCCCCATTCAACTATCAATACCCCCACCACCTTCACATACCTATCAACCACCACCTCCACAACAACCTCCCCAACAACCAACTTGCATACTCCAAAATCCTAACTCACCTCATTAAAGATGGCCACCACCTCCATCTTTACAAGTCCCTCCTTCCCATGAACAAGTGAATATTGTAACATCCATTACCTGGGTTATACTCTAACCCTAGGTGTTTTGATTAATAAAGATGATTATATGCTTAATATTATCTTATGAAAAGTGATTAGGGCTCATGAGGAACTTATGTTCCAATTTTGGTCCTGTTTGAACAATGTTGAAGCAATGTTTGCTTATTTTAGACTAAAGTGCAAATTACCCAAGTTGAGGGGTTAAATTGCAAATGTTACATGATAAGATGTTCCTCTGATGTTGAGACATCATAAGAATGAATATGATGTAGTGCTATGGTTTCTACAAGCCTGGACACCAAGATAGAGCTTGTTGGACAATGTTGTGCATTAAAACCTAGTTTTGGAGTAGAAGTGCAATTTACCCAAAATCTAGGGTTCAATATGAAAAATACCACTTCAATAAGGTCCTTAATGTTTCTTGGCATCATGTATAGCAAAGAAAATGAGAGGGACTCCTCATTTGAACTAAGTTGGAGGAGAGAGAATCTTGACATTAAAATAATCAAGAATAATGCCTAATTGAAACCCTAATTTGATTTAGGGCAAAAATGAATAAAAAATAATTGAAGGGCTTTCAACAAAAATGTTTTGGGTTGATTTTGAATAAGGATGGACGTTCCTTTGCTAAGATAAGGAACGAAAATATCTTAAGTAGGTGAAATTCCACTCACCTTATTATAAAGAAAAGTAATTTCCACTCACATATGGGATATTAATATAATAAGCATTAAGGTGCTTAATTTGCTTTTTCTTTAAATTGAGGATAATGAAGGGGAATAAAAGGAAAATAAAGGTGCCACGTATACATGGAATTGAGGGGGAAGAGGCGGCCATAATTTTTGGATTAATTGGATTTTTATAAGGCATTTTCTCTCTCATCAATTTCCTTATAAAAGTGCCTTTTCCAAATGAATTAAAAGGCTTTTTCGGCCCTTTCTTCTTCCTTTGCTTGGGATGAGCTCAAGTGGACTTAGGAGCAACAGGAGGACGAGCTCCAACCTGTTGGTAAGCTTCTTGACCCTCGTTCTTCATGATTTCATGGTGGAAATCGAAAATAAATTATGGATTCCTTCTTATTTCAATCTCCTCTTCAACCCTAGCCAACTTTTGCAATCAAAAGCTTGAGGACGAGCCTAGGGGGAGTTTCTAGAGCTTCATCCACCATTGATGGCGTGATCTTGGAGCTTTGGAGCTCAATTTGAGGTGGGTTTTATAACTTAAACCCTCAAACATTGCTATTGCATCAATCTTCTATGCTTTGTTGATTGATTTCTTCAATTTTATACACTTCTGTTTCTTTGCTGCAAATTCCATCAATAACGGTTGCTGTTCTTGGGTGCACGAAGGAAGATTATGATGACATCATCATAAGCAAGCACCTCACCAAATATCTTGGGAGCAAACGATCTCAAAAGTTGGGACCAAACGGTTTCACCAAAACCGTTTGGTGACCAAACGGGTTGCAAACCGTTTGGTGGCAAACGGGTTCAAACCCGTTTGAACGAGTTGACCAAGCCTTGAAAGTTTGGGAATCTCGTTCCTAATTATGTAGGCTAATGACCCTCCAAATTTTAGGGGTTAACTCCAAAGGAATCATAGTTTGAAGGCCAATCAATTAGACAAATCGAATTGAATTAAGTGCTGATTTTCAACCTGAATAACTTGACCTGCTTGGGCAAACGGGTTCAATACCGTTTGAGATGGTTGACCAAGCGTTGACCGTTTGGGATTCCTGTTCATAATGATGTTGGTTAATGACCCTCCAAATTTGAGGGGTTAAAGCCAAAGGAATCATAGGTTGAAGGCAAATCAATTAGGAAAACCTAATTGGATTAAGTGCTGATTTTCAACCTGATTAACTTGACCTGCTTGGGAAAACGGGTTCAAGACCGTTTGAGTGAGTTGACCAAGCATTGACCGTTTGGGATTCCTGTTCATAATTATGTTGGTTAATGACTCTCCAAATTTGAGTGGTTAAATCCCAAGGAATCGTGAGTTGAAGGCTATTCAATTAGGCAAACCCTAATTGAAAACAGTGCTGAAATTCCAATGCGTTAAGTTGAGATTTTGGGTTGATTAGCCCAAACGGGTTCAAGACCGTTTGGGGATCATCCAAACTGGTTCAAGACCGTTTGGGGATCACCCCAAGACCGTTTGGAGGTCTGGGGTCAAGTATAGTTGATCAATTGAAGGTCCAAAGGTACCAAATCATACTGCAACTCAATGCTGATTTGTTGATCAACTCGATAGACCAATCCATGATGATTTTTCACTAAAGTCCAAAGGTTGGATGAGCCAAACGGTCTCAAGACCGTTTGGAGCTCATCCAAACGGTCTCAAGACCGTTTGGTGGTCACCCAAGACCATTTGGAGGTCTAGGGTTGAGTATGGTTAGGTGTTTGAAGGTCTAAAGGTACTAAGCTGATATACAATGCAATGTTGATTTGGTGATCAATCCAATGAACCAAACCCCAATTGGATTGCTTAGATTTGAGTGATACGATGGGCAAACGGTCTCAAGACCGTTTGGAGGTCATCCAAACGACCTCAAGACCGTTTGGGGTCAGGTCATACCCAATTTGGATGATGGTTCAATGGTTTCAAAGCAACTAGTCTTACATTGATTAGTGTTGTTGAATCATCGATTCCAAACCCGAATTCATTTGAATCAAAACCTAATTGATGATCAATTGAGGGTCAATTGAGGGTCAAATTAGTTGAAGGTTGACTTATCAAACTCAATTGAAGTATGAATATAGGTCCAATTGATGATTGGTTCCATGAATTCAATGATTGAAGGAATCAACATTGGAAACCCTAATTCAATTGGATACCTCATGTTATTGAAGGTCCAATTGATCAAACCTTTTTGGAAACCTAATGTAATTAGGTGAGAGATACCTTAATGGTACTAATTAAGAATGCACAACAAATGCATGGATCTAATACATGATGAAAACCCTAATTGAGGTTGATTCCATGTATAACCCTAATAAGAGGTTGTCTACATGTGAAATCACTAATTAGGATGAATAATAAACCCTAAGTTGAGGGTGTATCCAAGTGAAACCCTAGTTGAGGGTGTATCCATGTGAAATCCTAATTGAGGGTGATTTCATGAGAAACCCTAATTGGGAATGATTAGTAAACCCTAATTATGGGCAATGTGATATGAAATCCCTAATGAAGGGTGATGCTATATACAATCTCTATTCTAAAGAAGGGAGATGGTATGTGAAACCCTAATCCCTAATGAAAGAATAGAATTCATACTTGAATATGATTTATGAGGTGAACCCATGTGGCACGACCGTGCAAGGTAGCACGGCTGTGGTGGATTTCACTTTGCACGACCATGCAAGGTAGCGCGGTCGTGGTGGCTTCCCTTTGCACGGCCGTTCTTGGTTACACGGCTGTGGTGCTCTATGCTTGACTTAGAGCTGAATTGAAAGTGACCTAACATGGTCGTTTTATTAATTTCCAACCTAAGGATGAGAGAGAAACTCATACCTTGTGATGATAATCATTTAATGATACATGATGAATGTAATAAGTATGAATGAATACTTAGGATATCAATGAATGCTCCCAGAGGAGTGTAGCAATAAATTAAGGTTGGAGTGATAATACAAATATGAAACCCTAATTGATACCCTAGATTTCGGTAAAAGGATGAAAAGCCCTAATTGATGGTAAATCCTAACCTTGGTAAGGGAATAGTGGTGTTACCCTGTATTGCATGATGTGTTGTGAACTTGATAAGTCTATTATCATGTGTGACAATCATGCAGGTCTCATGAGGTGATGATCATAGCCAGGTATGAGCTATGATGTCTATTTCATAAGAGTTGATTGGCCATATGTGACATTATGTTTTTGTTACTTAGAAAGAAGTAACAAGATTATTATGGGCTTGTAAACCTTTTCCTAGTGAGAGGTGACAAGATGTGAATGGCCTTGTGAGCCATGTGAATAAAGTTGTTGCCTTGTGAGAGGTGACAAGATGTGAATGGCCTTGTGAGCCATGTGAATAAAGTTGTTGCCTAGTGAGAGGTGATAAGATGTGAATGGCCTTGTGAGCCATGTGAATAAAGTTGTTGCCTAGTGAGAGGTAACAAGATGTGAATGGCTTTTGAGCCATGTGAATAAGTATATGATGGAAGTGGTACATGTCTCTTTATGGCATTTGTCTGAATAAAATATGTTTGAGAAATTGACTGGTGCTAAAAGAATATGATAATGTACTTAATTAATCAAGTGAAATCTATTCATGTAGTGCTCTGACCATAGATCCATCATCGTCAGGAATAGGTGATGTTGAAACAGGTTGCTCCGCGGCATATCCTGGATTTCGTATATTTTTGAATATACGGGGGTCAATGGGCGAAAATATCCTTACACCCTCTTGAAGTGATTGTGAGGAGGTAAACAAGAAACCTCTCAAATCCTTCATGAATAGGTCGGGATAGATGTATCACTAATCTCCCGATGATTGGGCCAGATGTTGTACCCATCTCCCAATGATTTTGTCGGGTCGATGGAGATAAACATGAAATCTCTCGATTGTCGACGAGAGTGCAGTTGACGATGTAACTCTGTAGCGAAGTTGCCAGTATACCCTGGAAAGCTACGTTAGCAGAGACACGAGATGTCCTGCGTTTTGTCTCGCACTGACCGAGACGTGGGAGGTCTTGGAAGCCGGCTCTTCCCTAGACCTATGTATGGTACCGGTTTCGACTTCGCAATGGTCGGTTGGAGTATGAGCGGTATACCTCATCTCCTCAGAGCTTAAATATGATTGTAAAATGTAATCAGCCGTATAGCATGTTTGCTTAAGGATTGAATACGGAGATTCATTGGCTGATGTTGCATTTCTTTGTGCATTCCTTAGCGGATAAATGTTATTTATGTTTCTTTATATTCTCTGCAAAGTAGACAGATGAATTACTTATCTACCATGGGTAGATGCAATACTCTCCTTGAGAATAGGAGATTATCTTATTATGTTCTATGATGAATAATTCTGCCTGATAAGGTAAAAGTAACCCCTGCTCAGTTTTAATTTAATAAAATACAATAACAATGTTTTGGCGGAGAGTTATATCTCTCGCTGGGGCAATTTTTCAATTGTCTCACCCCCGTGGGAAATATTTTTTAGGTATGCATGGGAGGCAAGGTAGGAAATCCCTAAGATCAGAAAAAGAACAGCAACAACAACAACAACAAGGACAGCAATCAGATCTCAGGTGGAGATATTGTCTGTCAAGTCATATAGATAGTAGTCCTATGTGTCGTCTCTGTACTCTCAGGTCCTCGGAGTTTTAAATGATTCAATCAGAGTTTTGGCATAGTGCCTCAAAGTTTTTATACCGCCTGTGTATATTTGTAACAGGGCAGTTAATGTTGTAATCCTTAAAAAGGAATTGTACAGGTTGTGTACTTGTGAACTAGGATGAAATGGAAACACTTTGGTTCTTGGTTAAAGAATTTTCCTGTGAATGGATCTCTTTGAAAAAGTTTTAAATTTATAGTGATTTTCAGTAATTCCGCTGCAAATGATTTGCTTCCGCATGTTTTATTATTGTTAATGGCACTTGTTATCTTAACGATGGCGAGTGTCATTACAAATATGGTGTCTGACATATGGGGGAGAGAAGCTGCTCAAATGTTTGAGAAAAGGGAAAAGAAAGTGATTGAAGTTAATGACAAATGCTCGATGCTAGAAGGGGCTATCAAAGATCACAAAAGCGCCAAAGAATCTATTACTCAATTATTGATTGAAAATGCAAGTGCACCCAAGTTTCTACTATTCCTGGTGTGGATGTAGAAGCACCCTCATCTGTCCCACCCTCTCTTGGAAGTGATGAAAGTGCAAGAGATTTGATTCCTCTGTCTGTTTGTGACAAGATCATGTTTGCTACCCCACATGTCATTAACATAACAACACTTGATGTAATACCTTATTGGGAGCCAAAACTTCCTCATGAGATGAGAATCACCATCATACCTCCCCAAGGCCCACTAAGTGCTTTAGAAACATTTGATGCAATTGGGGGGAAATCCATGAGACTTTAGAAGGTCCCTTCCTCCAAGAAAAGGGCAAAAGTACTATGAATCTCCTGGGATCCTTGAAGCAAGGAACGACATGCATCAAAGAATTCTTTTTATTTGTGAAAGATGTTTGCATGGGGAAGAGAAAACTAGTGCTATTACCACCCAAAAAAAGTGTTGCTACAAAATCAGTGAATTTCATCTTTGACCTTGGTTTTCCAGACAAAAGGGACAATCTCGGAGTTCCTCTCATTACTTGCTACATCGGTACATAACATGTTGAGCATGCTCTCCTTGATTTAGGTGCAGGGACAAGTATCATGCCATGGAGCATGTATCTATGACTTGGCCTCAATAAAATGGAACTGGTGGATTGTGTCCTTGTCTTCGGTGATGGAACTAAGCGGAAGCCCTTGGGGATATTACAAAACACAATAGTAGCAATGGATCAAAGGATATACATTACATGTGACCAATTTTCTGATTGTGTATTCTAGACCTATTGATGGAAAAGTGTACCTCATATTGGGGAGACCCTTCTTGTCCACTGTGGGTGCGGAAATCAATGTGCGTAGGGGCACTCTGACAATCACTTATAAAAAGGGAAAGTTTGATTTCTTTATATTCACTGAAGAGGAGAGGTACAAGTTGGGTAATGAAGACTTCAGAGATATTCTATGCTACTATGATCCCTTAAAGATGTGGAAATCAAGTCCATACTTCCGTTCGATACTCCTTGGGGTGAAGCCCATGTTGTTAGAACTTTGGAAAGGATCCCTATGGAAGAGAAGGAAGACACCATGGGTGTCAACACTTAGTGAAGAGAGAAACAAGCTCGGGTGAAGGCTATAAATTTAGCACTAGTGGGAGGCAACCCAAGTGGTTTGAGATTCTCGAACTTTGTTTTGTCATACTTTCTTTTAGTTTTCATGAAATACACATGCATGTGTTTAATAGTTTTGTTTGAGTTTTGATGATATGGAAGGTGGTAGGTAATAAAGAGAGAGGAATCAAAGGTGAATCATGGACACTAAGACAAATTTGTGGCAAAATATCAAAGGAAAACAAAGTGGTTGAATTTGAGTTGAAAAAGTTGAAGGAATGACCCCACCATGCCCGTGGAGCTCAACCACGGCCATGGTAGTAGTTGCCCAAAATGAGTGTGGCCCCATGGCCATGGGTCGTGTCTTTGTGTGTCAAATATGCCAAATAAGTCAGAGTTTTTGGCTGAATGGCCATGACCATGGCACACCAGACACGACCATGGCAAGGATGGATGGCCACGACCGTGGCACTTGAACACGGCCGTGGTAAGGTTGGGTGTGAGCTTTCTTCATCAACAACATGACCGTAGAACCCCGCCATAGCCATGCTACCAAACACTAACCACAACCCCACAAAAAATATAACTTAAGTCCATCTTCAACCCAACCCCCCATTGTATCACTTCATTTCGCAAGACAACGACCGTGGTGGCACTCCCACGACTACAGCTCCTCCAAACTCTCAAATTGCCTCAAAACCACCACTAATCATCCCCAAATAATCCTTCTACCATTCCCCTTCCATTTCCACACCAAATCATCCATTAATCCATCCTCCATCACCACTTTCTCCTTGATTCCTTCCTACAACCATCCCCACCTAAAACCTCCACCAAAACCTCCATTTCTTCCCCAAATCGAAATGTAATCATTCACCCACCATCTAAACCTCAATATCCTTCCATTCCACCCGTCAGTCCACCTCCATTTCATTATCTACCCAAAAATCCATTTTCCACAGCCCTACCACCTCATCTACCTCCACAAAATGAAGGGGATCACCAAGGTAGTGAAGAAGGGGGCTCAAAAGAGCCTTGATGGTTAGAGTAGAATCCATGAGTGGATAGAAGTTTAGAGATCCAAGTTTTGAAAAAGGTATGCAAAAGTTTATTTTTCTTACAGCTTTCCAGTTTAGTCTGTTAAAATTTAATAATTTTTCTAGGTTAAATGTCGAACCTTTGATCCGGAAGTTATGGATGTGGCTTCGACCTCTCGATCTCCCTTAATAGGGGGTTATCAGGAGGTGGGGTCATAACATTTGGTATCAGAGCGTAGGTTCCTCACTGAACCATTAATAATTATTAAATTTTACAAACTCCATAGAACCCAAGGGAGTTATTAGAGGATTATCCGAAAGATGGAGGTGTCTAGAAAAGGATCACAATCGGGAGCTGGAAATATTTACCTCCGCACCGCTAGTCAGAATACGAGGACTCCCAGATCCGTGTGACTTCCTGGCCAAAGTCTTAGGGTATGAATCAAAATAAGATACCTTTAGGACTTTCTCATCTTATTCATCCCCTCTCAACTCAAATTATGTTAAGGACCTTAAGGATTAGGGTTTTCTCTCTTCTCCTCACCCTTTTGAGGAATGGGTAAGGTTAATAAGGCCTAAGGAATCCTCCATCAAATTAATGAAAAGGTATGTAAATAAGATGTCATGGACATAAGCTTAATAGATTAAGCGGAAGCTAAAGGATAGATACATGCTTAGGTCGTATGACATAAGTTGTCATTGCCCTCAGGAGAGGCTTGAGGATAGAACTCCTTGTGAGGAGGATGAGTAGAGAGAGTTAGTCTTGGAGGTAGAGACCTCCATTATAAGTAGAAACCTGGCACATCCTCTGAGGATGATGTTAACCCTAACCCTAAGTGAAGGTTAGAGAGAGAGATGGCATGATGAGTTAGACCAGGTGTTTGGATGGACATGCCTTAGATGATGTATGAGCCATGAGAGGTTGGATGACCTAGTACCTCTGGCGACCCAACCCTGGGAAGGGTCGTGCATGTTAGAGTGAAGGATAGCTCCTTCATTGATGAGGTTAGAGAAGAACCTATGGAAACCCTATGAGCTTATATGAGCATGGAATGATATGCACCCAGAATGTGTCAGTAGTGCGAGCAATAGGTTGAAACCCTAGCCAGTATGCATGATGGATAGCTTATGAGAGCTATGGATGACCTTGAAAACGTTATAAGTTTCACCCACGTAGAGGTATGTTGGTGAGCTTGATCCCTCATGGAGAGAGGACCTCTAATAGTAAGGTTGGATGTGGAGTTAGCTCTAAGAGAGAGAGCAGGAACCAAGCAAGAAGGTTAGAAGCCTAAACCCCAAGATATGAGGAATAGTGGGGAGTTGAGGATGATGCGACCTAAGTGGATGATAGTGGTTGCCTCATGCATGATCCCTGGAGGCTGATGATATCTTAGTTTCCTTTAGAGGAACCAAACCCTAGAGAGAGGATGATGCTTTTGGAACTTATGTACCTATGGTATAGGTGTTTACCTACTGAGATGAGACAAAGAATGCCTTGGACCCTGAGGAGGTTTAGTAACATGTTGTGAGGCCTTATACCTTGTTGGTTTTCCTAGAAGGGGACTCAACTCTGAAGTGTTGCTTGAGTCAAAGGATGATAGGAGGTGCGTGACATACCTGGGACATGTCTGGTTCATGGTTAAGAGGTTGGGCATGCAGTTGGATACCCAAAAGTGAACCTAGGGTTCCTAGGCCTAAGAGGGGAAGTGGGGTACCTAATATTCATGGTGACAGTTGAGTTTATATAGATGTGAGCATGGTACTTATTATGTTGAGAGGAAAGGAAAACCCTTAAGTTTAAAGGTATGATTAATGAACCCCTCACAGCGGAGTTGATGACATGGGAAGGCATGATCGTGATCTAGTGTCGAGGAAGGAGAACAAGTATGACCTAACATGGTTTAGTAGGTGATCTTCTTGTGCCTTAGTAGATTTCTAGGGTTAACCATGTGGATGTAAACCCTAGACCTAAGGGCATTTGTGACCTTGTT
Organism: Alisma plantago-aquatica; assembly: GCA_963693085.1. Lineage (NCBI taxonomy): Eukaryota > Viridiplantae > Streptophyta > Magnoliopsida > Alismatales > Alismataceae > Alisma > Alisma plantago-aquatica. The sequence continues at coordinate 225,511,565 of OY856413.1, forward strand.
GTCATGGAGTAGTTTCCTTCCATCCTGGGAGAGGGACCCTTTTGTAGGGTGTATACCAGTTTTTTTGGTAACCTAAAGAGGCCTCATAGGATCTTGAGAAGCTAAGTGAAAAGTACATGGTATGAGAATGAACCTGTAGACCCATAGATAACCATCTCTAAGTGCATATGGATGTGTTACCATGGAGGTAACTGGTATGGGGCTTGACCAAGGTAGGCAGGTTGCCATGACCCCTATGAAAGGATGAAAGTCAGCCCATGAATGTAGAGAGAGAGAGATGATGAAGGCTTGGGTAAGGTTCTAAGTTGAACATGTACTATAAGAGAATCCTAAGTCTATCCTAGGGTCAGGTAGGGATAAAACCGATGGAAGTAGGAGTTGCCTAATTCCCTTGTTGCACATGACCATAGGGTCGGGAGGTAACAACTATCATTATCTCAGGGCCATGGGTTAGGAGATTGATCACCTTCATGAACTCATGGGACCCAATGGGCAGACGAGTAGGGCACTCTATGGATGCATAAGGGAAGAGGGATGACCCAAAAAGTTCCAGCACCCTATAGACCTAGAGGGGATAACCAAGGGATGTGTGTAAACCTCAGTAGTTTCAAGACTAGTTTTCCATGGAAGTAACCTTGATATCGAGATGATTGTGATGAAGTGACATATGTGGCATGTTTCAAATTAGATTTAAAGGTGTACTGGAAAGGTGGGATGTACCATCTCTACTCTTGGAACATGAAGAACTTTGTATTTAGACTGCATCCAAATGCTTATTTCCTCTTGTTATGGGAGTGAGAGATAGGACAATACGCATGCCATACACCAAGGATAAAAGATGATGTGAGTTGGAACGTTGCTACGAGGTATGAGGATAGAGAGGATAACCTACCCTAGTAGAGTGAACGATGCACAGATGGTTTACCAACACTAAGAGATATGAGGTAGTCATCTTTTGAGAATGTTTTATCATGAGCGATGTGGAACTTACAAGTTATACCAGGTTGAGTTTGATCACCATGATGATGAAATCATAGAGTGTTCTTAATGAAGATAGACTTAGAGTTTGAGACAAGATGATAAGTGGCATACAGGAAGGTGTATGTCTTCAACATTACCTAATACCTAAGGATGTGAAGTGGTGAAGGATGCCCTGGTTGAGATATATCTGCCTAGTCTGGCTAAGGGCTAGAAGAGGTTGTTAGGCTAACCCTAAGTTTGAAAAGAGGTAAGTTTGACTAACACTCAGATGTAACAAGATCTATTGAATCAGTTAATGGTTGTTTGGTTAGCCAGTCTAGCCCTTGATGCAATGAAAGAATGGTGGTAGAACCTCAGATGCACTTCTTTGGAAAAGAAGGTGATGAAACCCTGACTAGAATGGTTTAGGGTTTTTGGAGGTATTGATCTTGAGGAATAATGACATATAGGAGATCATGATTTTAAGATCACCATACACCGTACTACGTAGATAATAAGTGACAGTAGTACTTTAGATGCCTAAGATAATGTTGCATGTGGTATATGGTCATGCAAGTCAAGGGAGAAGGATGAACACTAGTTACCCAGTCCATTGATATAAAGGATAAATAGTCCTCAAAAGAGAAAGGGAGTTCATCACTATGGATGTTGTAAGTCTCCCCTGGACCAAGGAAGGTCAAGATGCAATATGGGTTATGGTAGATCGTCTTACCCAGATAACATGATAAAGAGAGAGTTTTGTCAAGGGACAGATCTGGTTGAACTACCCATGAGAGATATGATTCAACTACACCATGATGCAAGTTTAAAGGTTCTTGAGTTTGACCTAAAGGTTCCCTTCCTAAAGGTGGAAATAGGTACATGGAGGACTCAATGTTAGTATAGTTCATCACCCCTAACTAATGGTTAGTATTATCCAGACTAAAGGGTATGATGAGAGCATGTGTGCTCGTTCAGGGTGATATCTAGAGACAGTTCTTGTCCTATGAAAGATGTGATGATGACCACCATAGCTAGTATCAGGATTTAAAGAAGCTCTGTAAGGGAGGTTGAGTCGGTCACCACTTCAGTAAGGTGATGTTGGTGAAAGGACCACATGATGGTTAGAAAGGACCAAAGTGCATGTAGATGAAGTCACTTTGATCGTGCAATGGCTGAAAGGAGCTTAGAGATGATGAGAGTTGTGAACTAATGCAAAGTAGACTGACATGCGGTTCACTTTGGAAGAATATGTGACAAGAAAATCCGACCCCTCTGAGCTACAACTAAGAAAGTTGAGTCCCCGATAAATGGGTCCATTTGATGGATTGGTGGAGAAGGATAAAGTAATGCATGATGAGTTCCATGTGTCCAATTTAGAGCACTATATGAGGTACCCTGACCATGTGTTGAGCAATGAACCTAGTGAGCCCAAGGGAGGCTAAAATGGCCTGAGCCACCTGTGCAGTTTATAGACGCCAAGATGAAAGAACTCAAAGAAATGAATATGTGATGATAGAGGTTCTTTGGAAGTGCCATGGGTAAGCTAAAGCCACATAGGGGCCAATGATGGACATGGAAAAGTCTTATCCTGAATTGTTTATTTGCTTGATAGAATTTTGAGGACAAAATTCCTATATGAGGGGAAGGATGTTACAACCCCAATTTTTGGGTTCAATTGGTGAGAAATGTAATTTCTCATATTAAAGATATTTGAACAAATAATGATACAATTTGTTTGAATAAATGGATTTCTTTTACAATAGCCTTAATGATTGTGTTGTGGGCTTTATTGGCTATCGGGCCCAAATAATAAGAAAATTCAATTAGAAAATGAATAATTGAATATTCGAGAAAGGAAAATTGTGGAAACCTCTAGAAGGAAAATCCAAACAGGGATTTCGTGCCTCTTGGGTTCCTTGGGTTCCAAGAAGTCCAAAGTTGCATAGAGAGTGCAATAAGAAAAGAAAAGATCAATTAAGTATTTCTTTGAAAATAATGACAAAATATTGGAAATAAGTGGAAAAAGGTATGATTGGGTAATCCTTGGTGGAATTTCGTATCCCAAGGATTACTAATGATAAAAGGAAAACCAATGAGGAAAATAAAAGAGAAATAAAGAGAAATCCTCAAAACGAGATATTTTAATAAGAAATAAACAAGACAATATGAAATAATGTATATTGATGCATGTAGAAAGATAATGAGTATTCCTTAAAAAGGAATTTCGAATTATTTGAGTTTCTTGGGGTCCAAGGAGTCCCAATGAAGAAAGAGGAAAGAGAAAATACTAAAATTGCAAAATAAGAGGATAATATGATACATTATTAATGGTATTTATAGCTTTGTTAAAGAAGAGGTATTTTCTACTTAAGGAAAACATAATTTCATGATTAATGGATTAAAAAGGCAAGTCTAAGGAGAGTAAGGGAGAGGATTTTCGTACTCTTAAATATCCAAGTAGTAAAGAACCCTTGGAAATGGCTACCCTCCTCTAAAAAAGGATAGAACCCTTGGACGAGCCCAAGTAGATCCTGTGCATCTCTCTCTCTTATAAGTCTTCTTCTTCGTGAAAACCCAAGCCATGAAGGGTGGAACAACCCTGGGGCAAACGAGGGGCCAAGGACGGGTTAGGAAGGAAGCATGTTGCTCCCATGATGCCATACAACCGCTCTGTAGTTGTTCCTACACCTAGCTAGGCGCAACAGTAGTTGTACGACTGCAAGAGAGATTGGTGCCATGGCTGAAGGTCACGAGCTTGCCAAGCCTGAACCAGCCACACAAGTCACAAGATGGGCGGTGCCCTAAGTGCGGCAGACAAGGGCGAAGCTAGGGAGGCCATCGGTAGCGGTCCTCAAGCCCTAGAGGGAGAGGGGCAGACCCCCGAAGTAGAGCTGGGCGGCGCGCAAATAGTGTTTGCGTAAGGTTGAAGACGACGGGGAATTTGATTGTTTTGCCCCTCCATGCTACACAAGTGTTGGCCACTTAACCGAGGGTATTCTGGACCTTTCAAAATGTTTCCAAAGAAAGCAACGTTGCATGTATTGCGTGACGTGGCGTAATCTGATTGGCCAAGTAAGTGAATCCTTGTGAATTTCATAACTAAAGATTGGTAGCTCGGATTAGTACGAATAAAATATGAAAATTGATCAGGAGAACGAGAGGAATCCAATAAAAATAATATTAAAGATTGATTCCGTTCCTAATTGCAAAAGTACAACAAGTTGATGAAAATTGCATTAAAGTTAAGTTAAAAACTCTATTTGTGATTAAAGGTTGTATGCTTAATGGGTTAATTAAAGTATCAATAACCTGTTGAATGATAATGTTAGATTCGAACCTGATCTAGATGTGAAATTGCATGATTTAGGGTTTTTACCCCATATGAGAATTTAGAAACCCTAATGTATGGTAAAAGAGGATAAGATCATATATAATTTGAAAAATGAAAATATGTTGTTAAATGATGGTTCTAAGTTATTTGAATATAAAAGTCCTTAATTTTGGATAAATACCCTAAATGTAGTAATTAGGGTTTTCTCATGAATAAAAAGTAGAATTAATGGCAAATCGAGTTCATATGAGAATTAGACCCTAATGAACTTTGAATTGATGATCAAGGTGTATAATGATTTTGTCGTAGATTAAAAGGATAAAAATAGTATCTTTAATGTAAAAGAGGCTTAATGAACTTGATTAATGGTTAATGGTGCCTTTAATCAAAAATAGGGTTATATGTTGTTAAGATAACCTTAATATTGAAGAATAGATGAAATAATTAGGGTTTATGAGTAATGGTATGTTTAGAATAATAAAAGATGAAGTGAAACCCTAATTTCCAAGGAAACCCTAAAATTGGAATAGAAATCCTAAGGAATATGATGATATTGGATAAATATTAATAAAAGGAAATTGGTATATTTATTTCAGGATTCTGTGCATAATTGGTTGCTTGATTGGGATTTCTCTGTTCTGGTTAATTCTGTCTCAAATCTACTGAACAGGTATGTGGTTACACTTATGAATAATCGCTTTAGTTTCACGGCAATTTCTGAATGTTTTATCGGTTGCTTGAAATTAATTGTTGGATGCTTTTATTTCATGCAACTATAGAGTGACTATGACTATCACTATAAATGTATGCATATAACTGGCTTAGATCCGGGTCCACCCCTGTGGCTATGCAAAGGCTAAAAAGGATAGCCTAGATCAAGGTCTAGGCTATCATGAGTTAGAAACTGGGCTACACATGTGTAGTACCATGAGACTCTTAGCATGACATGAGTTAAGGAGTGGGCTACCTATGGGTAGTGCCATGTGACTCAACCCTAGAAACTGATTCACCTGCTAGGTGGGATCATGATGGGTATAATGGGGATAGGATATACATGGATCACGTAGTTATAATTAAAACATAAACTTGTTTGTTAAATGGTAATTGGTTGCAATACATTGTTATGAATAATTACACGATTATTGTTTCCCCCACATACCAGCTTCGGCTGACTGACATTTTGTTTGTCGGTGTTTTAGGTACAAGGCAAAAGGACAAACAGTAAATCGTCATATTGTGAAATACATGAAGTAAAATACAAGGAGGATTAGTTAGAGTAGAATCCATGAGTGGATAGAAGTTTAGAGATCCAAGTTTTCAAAAAGGTATGCAAAAGTTTATTTTTCTTACAACTTTCCAGCTTAATCTGTTAAAATTTAATAATTGTTCTTGGTTAAATGTCGAACCTTTGATCCGAAAGTTATGGATGCAGCTTCGACCTCTCGGTCTCCCTTAATTGGGGGTTATCGGGAGGTGGGGTCGTAACAGACATTATTTTCACAAACACCCAATCTAGCTACAACACATTGACACAAGAATTCTTTGCCACTCTTGAGAAGATGAAGGTGAGAGGAAATGATGATATCAAATTTGCCATGTTAGGCATCATGTATACTCTCACGACAGCTGATCTGAATGGTGTATTCACTACCAATATTGAAGAGGCCGATAAAATGAATGACGACCTGCTGAAGAAAGAGGTAGATTTCAATTATGTACACTTTTGGAACCTCTTGATAGGGAGAAAGGATGACTATGTAGGGAGGTCAAAAACCTCATCCATAAGCACCCCCCTATTCTGCTATGTGCAAAAGGTCTTGGAAAACACAATTGTGGGTAGGTATGATAATCAAGGCTCAATTTCTTAGAAGGATATGTTTTCCATGATAGCAATGCACCATAAGTGGTATATAGACCTTGAAGTGCTGCTAATTGATCATATGAGGTCCATACCCTCCAAGAGTAAAATACCTTTTGTTATGGGGGCTTTGTAACCTCAATCGCACTGTCTTTGGGATATGATCTCTCTGGATTGGAAGATAAATATGAAGTAGAATTTGTTGATTTAAACTATCTCATTCGCTCACACACTATCAAGATGAAGGACCAAAGAATGATATATCATGGAAGTAGTGTGCCAAACATTGATCTTGAGCTGCCATACCATGATGTATCACTTCTCTCCATGTTGGGAGTCCTCCAGAAACTGGAGGCCAAATTGTTGGAATGGCAGTAAAACAACACAAGTGAGACATACAACAGGGGAGCCACTACCGCACAATAGGAGATTGCTAAATCTAATGTACAAGGGTAGGAGCAAGAAATTGAAGGACAAAGGTAGCCCCAAAAATCAAGAAGAAGGGATGAAGGAACATCCCAGCTACAACATCCCTCAACTAATGCCTACGACATGTCCACCATCCAGGCACAGTGTGAGAGCAAACAAAAGACACAAGGCGACATGCAGTTGATCCAGCAATACATGTGGCAAGACCAACAGCAGAAGCACTACTAGGTCAACCACTTGTATCACTACCACCATGCCCAAGCAATAAGAAACCCTTAATGGGGTGGAGATTTTTGGGGTGGTAATGATGGATATTCAAAGACATACCCTCCACCCCAGGATAACAACTGGGGACATTACTACAAGCATCAGACTTCCCCTATCTACCCTAAGCTATAGTTTCATGCTAAGGACAACATGATTCTAAAGTTTGGGGTGGGTAGGGAGGTATGCACCACCCTATCTCTCTCTTTGTGATTTTGTTCCACCTTTACCATCTAGTTTAGTTTTCCTATTCTTGTTCTTTTTGTTGCATTCTTGCATAGCATGTAGTCACTTTCATGCATTTTTGTCTAATTTTTAAAATTTTGCTCCTTTTTGCCATGCATAGCATATCATGTAGATTTTTGGTAATTTTTTTCATGTTTTAGCTAGGATTTGCTTATTTTACTACTTTAAGTTCAATAATGTAGGCTTAGATGTGATTGAAGGTAAAGTGGCACCATTTTGGCCAATTTTGCCCAAATTTGAATGTTCTTGCCTAAAAAGCATGATTTGACAATCTTTACTGTTTTAAATGAAATTTTTAGTCTTTTGACAAATGCATGATTTTCTTAGAGTTTATTGCTATGTGGTCTTGTTTGTTGACTTTTTACATGTGCACCACTTCTCTCAAGTTTGTGAAAGTTTCAGTTGTTTTATGAATTGAGCAAGCTACAAATGCTTAGAGCCTATGGAATCACTTGATATAAATGTGAATGTCATGTTGTTCTATCATGTGGTGTGATATAATTTGATGAAGTGCTGGATTAGCTTTCATGTAGGAAATATTATGTGGAAAACTATACTAATGACCCCTCTTTGATCTCACTATTCTTTCACCATCTTCATACTTCTCCGCCTCATGAAAGGATGCCCTAGTGCACATAATCAGCCTTGGCTACCTCCAAATGTTTGGAGTGGCCATATCTTTACCTCCCCACTTCACTCTATCCACCATATGCCCTATCTACACTAAGGGAAAAGAAAAGAAAACAAAAAGAAAACAAAAGGATGCTCATGTTCAAGAGCATTCAAATAAATAAAAGATGAGTTCTCTATGTAATAGCAATCCAAAAACCTTTCCGCAACCTTTCTTCTACTTTCATACCCATTGAGCTAGAAAAAATAAAATATAGCTCACTTTTGGCCTTTTCCACAACTACGTGGGTCGTTTAGTGTGGTTTGAGGCATAATATTGAATGCATGAAAGAGAAATAATACTCCTAGTCATCTTTGATTAACACCAACATGAAACGGTTTACCCAGAATGATATGAAGGACATATGGATAGCTTATGTGTTCTATCCTTTATATTTGAAGTTTGTATGCTCAGTGCTCATTTCATTATTGGTATGTGAAAGAGGAGAGGAGAGAGGTGGAACGCATGCACTTAGTCACTTCCAAGACCATGTATTCAATAATTTTTTTATTGCTATGCATTTGTCACTCTTGTTTATTGAAATAAAATAGAAAAGAGAGATTAAGTTGGAGCATACTTGAGGACAAGTATGTTTTAAGTTGGGGGTGGTGATGCAACCCAATTTTAGGGCTCCATCTTGTGCCATTTTGTACTTTATTCACATCTAAATATAGTAGAATGCAAGTTAAATCCCTCAATATGAGTATTACTATCAAATGCACTTATAGACATTCTTTGTACTATTTTCAGGTACTTGGACCATGCTTTGGATGGATGAAAGAGAAGGAAGGAGTTCTAGGGTTCCTCCACACATGGAGGGGTCCAAAGAAGAACCCAAATCTCCCTCAACCTACCCCTAATAGTTGTGTCCCCATGGCCACGGGTCGTGTTAATTATTGTGAAGAATCAACTAAGATTATAGGTTGTTGCACCAAACTCACCACAGTCATGGCCATCAACATGATTGTGGCACATTGAAGATGCCACAGCTGTAGCCCCATGACCACGGGTCGTGCCTTTTTTATGAAAAATCAACAGGGATATCAGCTGTTTTACACCAAACTCACCACGGTCGTGGCCATCAGCACGGCCATGGCCCATTGAAGATACCACAGTCGTGGCCACTCACCATGGCCGTGGCCAGTAGAAGACAAAATGCCCATGTTGCCCCCCACAATCAAGAATTCCTCCTTCAAAACGGTCGTGGTCCCCCATCATGGTCGTGAAACCACTCACCCAACACGACCGTGGCATCCCGCCACGGCCATGGCCACCACCTATACTTAGCCTTTTCACCCCATTTCACACCTTGACTGAGTCCACACCCCCACAACCATTCCCTACTACCCCCACCATGGTCATGGTACATCAACACGACCATGGTAACCAACCTACCCTACCCATTTTTTACACTATTGTTCATAAACTACCCCCACTTACCATATTGCTTCCCCACCACCTATATATACACAGGTGGTGGCTAGGGCATGAAGGTTAGACCCCCTAGTTGTTGCTACTCCCCCCTACTCACCCCTTGAGCATTCATTTCACTCTACCTTGCATTTATGCTCTCCATCCACCTCATTTCCAACTTGGAAACCTATTTTCTTGGTTTTCCTCCATAATCCCCCATATTCTCATTCCCATCTACACCATTGGAGGAGGAAAGGCATCCCCAAGCTTCTAGGAGGTGAAGAAGGAGGCTTCTACTTTTTGATTCATGGAGTTCTACCCCCTTCTTCCCCTCTATTTTGCTATTTCTTTTATCATGTCTAGCTAAGCCCCTAGTGGTGGGTTGTTTGGGGTTAAAATGTGACTTTGATACCATGTTGGGGGGAAACAACTTGTAATGAACATAATTTCTATCTATGATGATTGCTTCTTACTTCTATCTCATTTCTTATTCTATTACATGTAGTTTGTGCTTATAACATGGATTTCTTGCTTTGAGATGTTTGATGACACTTAGCTTCTAGGAGGAATTGGATTGTATGTAGACAATCTTAGGAATGGCTCCTAGGTCCAATTAGTGGATCCCTAGCTAGCCCCCTTTATTCTGACATACTTATACCTCCTACAAGTGAGTGTGAGATCTAAGTGCTAGTGTAAGTGTGATTAGTGCAATTGCCTACAACTTTCTAAAAGCTAGATGGCTAGTGGCATGAGGTGAAAGACCCTTATCTTTACTCCCATTTCTACCCTTGGCTCTCAATTACCCAAATACCACTTACCTTAGAGACCTAAACTTGACAAGTCCTACAAGAATTACACCTAACCCTAGTCCTCCAACTAGTAGTATAGGGTACATTCTAATAGCACTTGCCTTGTTGTTTGGTTTGGTAATATAGATAGAATTGTGATAATTACTTGCTATGTGGAGGTCCCCCGACTAATATCAAACCACATCCCCAAACAGCCCACCTACCTAATCTCACTGCTTAAAATCCACTTTGCCTTCTTAGCTTGTTTATGCTAATCTAGTCTAGTTGCCTTAGTTTAATCTAGTTAATTGCTTAATCTTGCTCTTTAGTGTTAACTTAGGATCTTGCTCTCTCTAGTGATTAACTTCGTTCTTAGTTTCTAAATTGTTCTGTTAGTGTCATGTAGCTAACCCTTTCTCTTATTTAGCTTTTTGCTCAATCTAATTGCTTAGACTTGTTTGCTTAGGTTAATTTAGGGTTGTAATAACTTATATTTCATAATTTTTTTTACTTTCTTGTTCACCTAGTTTAACTACCAACCAAATCCTTATAAAACCTTCAACCCTAGTATCCACATTAGGAACGTAGCCAACGCTAGCCTAGCTCTAGTGCCCCCACTATCCCTGAGGATCAACCCCTACGCTTTCCCTTCACCTATGCTACAATAGTACCCCTTGCGCTTGTGGGTGACCTATTTGGTTTTGTGATCGACTGTGTTAGGGTTAATATAAATTTCAAAAGATCCACACGTATGTCCTCCCTTAGGGTTGCATCTAGCCACCTCTAGTTGGCTAGTGTGTAGCCTTAGTGGGAAACGCACCAGGATCCTCAATAGAAACCTTTCCCCTAGATATGACATCTTGAGCTACAAAAGAATGTGCATCACCAAGGTCAATCAACACTATAACAAGTATAAGAATGGATGTAAATAGACAAATATGACTTGTCACAACATGTTGATAAATTACTCCATTCTACTGGTCAAAGCGTAGGCACAGGTTGTCTCCTACTGCCTACCTCGACCTCATCATTTTCCCTAATATATTATGGATCCTAAAGTGTTGGAACCTACCTGTGATTTATGTAATGTTGGTCTCTATCCTCTAGTCATTGGTTGTTGTTGAGCTATATGTGGACAATTCCTAACAGAATGTCCTTTCAGACAATATGAAAAACAACCCTTAAAATTACGCCTTCAACTTGGACCTCTATAAATCCTACCACAAGTTGTACATTGTGATGGTCTTGAGTGAAAGCTTGGCCTATGTGGTCATGTCACAGTTCATGTACTATGTATCCTAGGAGATTCCAATCCTCTAACTACAAGAGTAGTAGTACCCCTATCATATGGAATCTATGGAGGTCCACTACATGGCATGTCTGGCCTTGTAGTAGGATAGGCACATTGTCTAGTCATCTTTGGTTGTTCACTAGGTCCAAGCTTGCTTAGCTCACCACATTCCCTCTTACAAGTCTCAAACTCCCACCTCTATTGGATGGCATGCTCCACATGCCTTACTACATCAGCAAAGATGTGATAATATGTATTGGAGTCTATCAGATCTATCCTCTCATGTAGATCATAGTTTAATCCTTGTCCAAAGCACCTGATCTTATCCTCATATATGACACATAGCTGAGAGAAAAACATAAGAAAATATGGAAAAAGAAATTCATATTTAGCCATTGTCATCTACCTCTGCCTCAAAGTCTCAAACTAATGGATCTTGTCATGCATGTACATGAAAGGATAATAGTGTAGGGTTTTAGGGGAGACAGAGAAGGCAACGGAAACAAAAAATTTCTTCTCCCAAACCTAGAATAAAGGAAACGTGTCAATGTCTATACAATAGAAAGGATGGTTTGTAGAGGCATACCTTGTCCCGAGGCTTGCTCGATGACGTTACCTCATGGCTTCCACGGTCTTCACCTCCGGTCTTGGATGGTGTCTATGCAGCTCCTGGTCTCACCGGGACTATCGGGATTGACAACCATCCTCCGAGCGGTAGAAGTCTCCCGCCTCTGCACTCGTCCACATAGACTGCCTGGAACTCCGATCTCCTTGTCCTACAAGGAATCGGAAGGAATCACACCCTCGTATCAGTGTACTAGTCACCGACACACTCTCCTGCCACCAGTCGCTATTCTACAGTTGTCTTTCCCTTGTTGTGCCTCCCTTATCGAGTAGCACTTGCTCGGGCTCTCTTGGTTACCAAAACCAGAGAGAACGAGAACTATGTAGAGAAACCCCCAATACCCCTATATATATAGGAGGGTCATGGGACAAGGTTCTCTACCCCAGGCAATGCAGGATTAAAGCAGGAGTAGAAGGGTTTGAGATTTTCCACAAAACAACCAACTGCGCCAGTTGAACCGATCGTTTCAACCCTGAAACGGTCGGTTGGTGACCTCAACCAATCGGTTCACACCTGAACTGATCGTTTGGGACCCCAGAGCTGATCAGTTCACTTCTGAGCCGATCGGTTCATGGTTTTAGTCCAACTCAAATTGACTTTCATATTTTTTTCCGATTAATCAAATATTAATCCTTGTCCAAATTGAATTTGTACAAGTGAAACAAATTGTATTTGCAAAATAGTCTTCTGATTTTCCAAACGGTCTCGGTTGGTCCATGAATCGACCAGTTCAACAATTGAGCCGATCGTTTCATGACACATGAGCCGATCATTTCATGACACATGAGTCGATCGGTTCATCACATGAGCCGATCGGTTCAGAAACCTAATCTGATCGGTTCATTACATGAGCTGATCAGTTCGAAGTGCAGACTGTGCAAAATCAGTCAATTGCAGTTTCAATCAATCTGATACTCTTAATCAATTGGTCCGACACCTTGAACACTTTGATATTGATCTATCAATTGATTGAGTGTTTAATTGAACTACTAAACTCCTTTAGTAATCAATCTAAACATGATTAGTGGATAAACTCCTCTTCCAGGTTAAATCCTATGTGTGTGACCCTACATGTTCATTTCACATTGGCAGTGAAAGTCCATAACACTTATGACTTCACAAGCAAAGAGTGGTGCCTAGTCGCACATCAGTGCTACCCAAGCGAAATAGAAAGTTGGAGAACAACTTTCAATCCTACAATCCATGAATGGTGTTATAGTGAATGTATAATTCCTTTGTCACTAATGTCCTGAATGAACTCAAGGCATGGTACAGTCATCCTTTCAACGTTCATCCATTTCCTTGATCTCAGAGCAGACTGGGTAAGATGTGTGTGACATCAATATAACATATTGATTCACACATGCATGCACATGCCTTTCTCAATCCTACTCATCAAGTGGCCATGGACATCAAGCTCCCTTAGGAGGGACAAATCCCATATCTATCACTCACCCCTCAAAAGCCCCAAGTGTCAAAGCCACCCAATCATCACCTTTATAACAACCCATGTTTCAGGACTGTGTTTGATGATGTCAAAGTGTACCCAACAATGTGTGTTGAGTGTAGTGATTTCAGGTCGAAGAATCACACTCAACCATCACTGTTAGAGCTGATTATGACTACCAAATCATTTTTCCATGTGTCACTCTCACAGTGGGTCTTTCTGGTACACTTGTTCTCTAACAAGTACCTATGTTCTTGGTTTGATATCACTATATCATGACTAATGAGATTTTGTCATCAACCAACACACAATCTTGTCTTTAGTGTTATTGATGTCTATGGTTATTTCCGCAATAACAACTAACTAGGGACTAAATAAGAATGTATACTCTTAACATCTATATGATCTCATCATTTAGGTCCTTAACCTAAAACCATATGTCATCGAGTAAAACAATTCTTTATACATCTATCATGTTACACTATCATCTCAGTAATAGTTAAAACATATGGATTGGAAATTGCCTTTATTATTATTCAAATCATTTACAAAGTATCCCATTACAATCATCACATGACTTGCTCTATGGGCATACATACCAACAGACTCCCACTTGCACTTAGAGCCAGTCACCTAGGAACCTCAGTCCTTGTGACCTAGCATTACCATCATGCTTCTGCTGAGAAAGGGCCTTAGTCAGTGGATCAGCTATGTTGTCTTCAGTTGGTACTTTACAAATCTTCACATCTCCTCGTTGTTCGATCTCTCGTATGAGATGGAAGCGCCGCAGTATGTGCTTGGACCACTAATGTGATCTGGGCTCCTTAGCTTGAGCAATAGCTCCATTATTGTCACAATAAAGCTCAATTGCATCACAGCTACTGGGAACTACACCAAGTTCAGAGAGGAACTTCCTAATCCACTCAGCTTCCTTTGATGCATGTGAAGCAGCAATATACTCGGCCTCTGTAGTAGAATCAATAATTGTTTCCTACTTGGAACTCTTCCAGCTCACAACTCCATTGTTTAGGCAAAACACAAATCCTGATTGCGATCTATAATCATCTTTGTCGGTTTGGAAGCTTGCATCGGTGTAATCCTTTACAACCAGTTCTTCCTCTCCGCCATATACAAGGAACTAATCCATAGTCCTTCACAAGTACTTGAGGATGTTCTTTACGGCTTTCCAGTGAGCATCCCCAGGATCTGACTGGTACCTTCTCGTCATGCTGACGGCATACGAGACATTTGGGTGTGTGCACAACATAGCGTACATGATGGATCTGATGGATGATGCATATGGGATCCCATTCATACGCTCCCTCTCTTCACAAGATTGGGGACATTGAGCTCTAGAGATGGTGACTCCATGTAGCATGGGGATGTTGCCTCTCTTTGAGTTCTCCATGTTGAACCACTTCAACACTTTGTCAATGTACGTGCTTTGACTTAGTCCAAGAAGCCTTTTAGATCTATCTTTGTAGATCTTAATTCCTATAATGTAGGATGCTTCTCCTAAGTCCTTCATTGAGAAAGTATTCCCAAGCCAAGTCTTTACCTTCTCTAAGGCTGAGACATCATTCCCCATCAACAATATGTCATCCACATACAGTATGAGGAATATGGTCATGCTCCCACTAACCTTCTTGTACACACAAGGTTCATCTTCATTTTGAATGAAGCCAAACACTTTGACTTCCTCATCAAATCGAAGATTCCATCTCCGAGATTCTTACTTCAATCCATAGATTGACCTTTGTATCTTACAAACTTTATTGTCATTCTTTGTATCTATAAAACCTTCAGGTTGTGTCATGTACACATCCTCATTTATATTCCCATTAAGGAATGTGGTTTTAACATCCATCTACCAAATCTCATAGTCATGGTAAGCCGCAATAGCAAGCATGATCCTGATGGACTTAATCATGGCAACTGGAGAAAAACTTTCGTCATAGTCAACACCTTGAACTTGTCGGAAACCCTTTGCAACCAATCTACCTTTATAAGTTTGCACATTTCCATCCATTTCGGTCTTATTCTTGAAGACCCACTTGCACCCTATGGGTTTTACCCCTTTAGGTGGTTCCACCAAAGTCCATACTTTGTTGGAGTCATGGATTCCATCTCGAATTTCATGGCCTCAAGCCATTTCTCAGAATCTGGTCCCTCCATAGCCTCTAGATAGGTAATTGGATCATCATCTATGATCAACTCACCGCCTTCCTGAGTCACAAGGTATCCAAACCTCTCAGGTTCAAGGCGTGTCCTACTAGATATACGAGGTCCTTGTATTACTTGAGGAGACTGAGATTCCACAACACCTTGTGAATCTCTATGTTCCTCTTGTACATCTACAGGTTCAATGTTTTCTTGTTGGGCTTGAACCTCTTCAAGCTCTATTTTCCTCCCACTGTTTCCTCTAGAAATAAATTCCTTTTCGAGGAATACAACTATCCTAGCAACAAATACTTTGTTGTCAGTAGGGTGGTATAAATAATATCCCCTCGTTTCCTTGGGGTATCCAACAAAATAACATTTATCGGACTTGGGTCCAAGCTTATCAGGAAACATTTTCCTGATGTAAGCCTCACAGCCCCAAATCTTAATAAAAGACAAATCGGGACGCTTCTCGTGCCATATCTCATATGGTGTCTTTTGAACAGATTTAGACGGTACTCGGTTAAGTGTAAAGTGGCAGTTTCAAGAGCATGTCCCCAGAAGGAAATCAGAAGATCGGAAAAACTCATCATTGATCGTACCATATCCAATAAAGTGTGATTCCTTCTTTCAGACACACCATTATACTGTGGTGTTCCAGGCGGAATCCATTGTGATACAATACCACAGGCTCGCAGAAGGTCCTCAAACTCCTGGCTTAAGTATTCTCCACCTCGATCGGATCGAAGTGCTTTAATATTTTTACCCAGTTGGTTTTTTACTTCATTCATGACATCCTTGAACCTTTCAAGGGTTTCTGACTTATGTTTCATCAGGTACACATAGACATACCTACTGAAGTTATCAGTGAAGGTAATGAAGTACTGATACCCATTTTTGGCATTAGTTCTAAAAGGCCCACATACATCAGTATGTATGACTCCTAATAGATCACTAGCTCTCTCACCTTTACCTAAAAAGGGATTCTTGGTCATCCTTCCCAACAAACAAGATTCACATGTCTCTATTGATTCATAATCAAAAGAGTCTAGATAACCATCTTTATGGAGTCTATAGATGTGTTTCTCATTTATGTCCCCTAGACGACAATGTCAAAGATATGTTTTGTTTGAGTTGTTGAGTTTTTTCCTTTTGGTGTTTATGTTGTATACACTTGTCTCTAGATCTATCAAGTATAGACCGTAAGACATTGGGGCATTGCCATAAAAGATCCCATCTTTTGAAATAGAACACTTTCCATTCTTAATAAGAAATTCAAAACAATCCTTGTCCAAACAAGAGACGGAAATGATATTCCTATTTATGGTAGGTACATAATAGAAGTTCTTCAACTCTATTATTAGCCCGCTAGGTAGAGTTAACGCATAGGTTCCTATGGCACTGGCGGCAACTCTTGCCCCATTGGCAACACATAGTTCAACCTCACATTTCCCCAAAGGCCTACTTCTCTTAAGATCCTTCACATTTGAGCAAATGTGAGATCCAAATCCAGTATCAAGTACCCATGACAAAGAAGTAGTAAAGTTTATCTCTATTACGTATACACCAGAAGTAGAGTTCTCTATCTCTCACTTCTTCTTCCATCGTTCCTTCCATCCTCTCCATGTTTTGAGTGCAAAAGATTCTGACATTGGTTCGGCGAGAGAACCCTTCTCTCCTGCACCTTTGTCCTTGGAGTTTGTTCCATTGATCTCCATCAATGAACTATCCTTCTTCTTAAGCGCACATAGAGTGGATTCAAAGGCTACCGGTATATCTAGATTGTGCATAATACTTCTCACAATCCCTAACTAGTTATGGAATTTATTCTCAATTAATTTGCCCATTTTAAAAGATGATTCTTTTGCCATTCTATAAGAGAAAATTGCATTTGTCAAAACTCCTTTTGATTTGATTTGATTTGATTTGAATAAAATTTGATAATAGTTAATTAGGCCTTTAATTAATTACCGCTCCCCCTATTTTGATTCAAATTGACAGTCCTCACCATCAATTTGGAAGATTGTAGCATACAATCTCCTAGTGGGTCAAGATCCTGAAATCCTCTAAGTCATGAACCAGCTAGGGCTATCACCCACAACTTAGATCTTCGAGGTAGGCAACTCTTGCCAATTGCATCATATGCAACTCTTGAAAGATGTCATGTACAACTCCTTGCCATGATCACCTCCATACCTCAAGGTTCTAGATCCTATCGATGTCACCTTGTTAAGTCTGACCCAAATTCAACATGATGAATATGCACCCTGCTAGGGCAGACCCACATATCCATCCTTCACACTTCCACGAGATAGACGGTACACCACGCTAGGGTGTTCCCACACTTGGTCGATCAAGCTTTTCACGTGTGTCACATTTGGAAGGCATCTAAAACTTTAATATTTAATGAGGGATTTGGTTTTTATAGGTACATATACATATCCAATCACCACATTATAGTAAGTATCATATGCATACTATATCCCACAAAAAACATGTGAAACGATAAAATCAATGATTATGGCCATCCTAATGTGATTCCTTGAGCCAAGAGGAATCACGGTCATCTAGGTCTACATCACATGCAACCTGTACAAGATGAACTTTGTGCTTCGCCATTCTGGGTTTGATCAACTCATCTCCATGATTGATCGGCTCGCCAACAGGTCGGTCGGTTGGGTGCCACCAGTCGATCGACTTGCACCTCCAGCCGATCGTTTCACTGGTCATCGTACATCTCCTCAAATCGCCACCCGCTCATCTCTCTCCTCAAACCGGTCATCAAAAAGTCTGCCGTTCTTTGACATAACAGGAAATAAAAGATCTATCCTATTTTACATTTTGAAAAAGGAAACCTCGAGTTATATTCGGGGGGAGAAAAGGTAGGAAAGAAATATCGAGTTATCTCGAGTTACATCAGGAATAGGAGATAGGGAATCGGTGTGTAGACTGAGATGCAAGCAACCACATCCAACCAAGCACACATACATAGGGTTTATTGACCATAACCATGCTATAAATCCACCACAAAACTCGTTTAAGGGCGACGCACATCGAGTGCATTTATATTACATATCATATATGTATATTAGGATTCATGGATTTAGGATTGGACATGCATAAAGCCAATTTTATTCGCATCATATGCAATAAATAAAGGTGACAAACCAAAAGCGATCACATCAATAATCCTAAAGTATAGAGAAGTTGACGTGGCTCTCATACCACTGTTGGGTTTTATGGGAGACAGAGAAGGCAGCGGAAACAAAAATTTTCTACTCCCAAACCCAGAATAAAGGAAACGCGTCAACGTCTATACAATAGGAAGGATGATTTGTATAGTCTTACCTTGTCCCGAGGCTTGCTCGGTGACATTACCTCGTGGCTTGCGTGGTCTTTACCTCCGATCTTGGATGGTGTTTGTGCAGCTCCTGGTCTCACCAAGACTGTCAGGATTGACAACTATCCTCCGAGTGGCAGAAGTCTCCCGCCTCTTTAGTCGTCTACATGGACTGTCTGGAACTCCAATCTCCTTGTCCCATAAGGAATCAGAACGAGTCGCACCCTCCTGTCGGCATACTAGTCACCGACGCACTCTTCTGCCACCAGTCGCTATTCTACAGTTTTCTTTCCCTTGTTGTGCCTCCCTTATCGGGTAGCACTTGCTCAGGCTCTCTTGATTACCAAAACCAGAGAGAACGACAACTTTGCAGAGCAATTGGTGTTCTGAGTTGTACTTTAAGAAGCCCTCAATACCCCTATATATATAGGAGTGTCATGGGACAAGGTTCTCTACCCGGGGCAATGTGGGATTAAAGCAGGAGTAGAAGGGTTTGAGATTTTCCACAAAACAACCAACTACACCAGCTGAACCGATCGTTTCAACCCTCAAACGGTCGGTTGGTGACCTCAACCAATCGGTTCACACCTGAACTGATCGTTTGGGACCCCAGAGCTGATCAGTTCACTTCTGAGCCGATCGGTTCATGGTTTTAGTCCAACTCAAATTGACTTTCATATTTTTTTCCGATTAATCAAATATTAATCCTTGTCCAAATTGAATTTGTACAAGTGAAACAAATTGCATTTGCAAAATAGTCTTCTGATTTTCCAAACGGTCTCGATTGGTCCATGAATCGACCAGTTCAACAATTGAGCCGATCGTTTCATGACACATGAGGCGATCATTTCATGACACATGAGTCGATCGGTTCATCACATGAGCCGATCGGTTTAGAAACCTAATCCGATCGGTTCATTACATGAGCTGATCAGTTCGAAGTGCAGACTGTGCAAAATCAGTCAATTGCAGTTTCAATCAATCTGATACTCTTAATCAATTGGTCTGACACCTTGAACACTTTGATATTGAGCTATCAATTGATTGAGTGTTTAATTGAACTACTAAACTCCTTTAGTAATCAATCTAAACATGATTAGTGGATAAACTCCTCTTCCAGGTTAAATCCTATGTGTGTGACCCTACATGTTCATTTCACATTGGCAGTGAAAGTCCATAACACTTATGACTTCACAAGCAAAGAGCGGTGCCTAGTCGCACATCAGTGCTACCCAAGCGAAATAGAAAGTTGGAGAACAACTTTCAATCCTACAATCCATGAATGGTGTTATAGTGAATGTATAATTCCTTTGTCACTAATGTCCTGAATGAACTCAAGGCATGGTACAGTCATCCTTTCAACGTTCATCCATTTCCTTGATCTCAGAGTAGACTGGGTAAGATGTGTGTGACATCAATATAACATATTGATTCACACATGCATGCACATGCCTTTCTCAATCCTACTCATCAAGTGGCCATGGACATCAAGCTCCCTTAGGAGGGACAAATCCCATATCTATCACTCACCCCTCAAAAGCCCCAAGTGTCAAAGCCACCCAATCATCACCTTTATAACAACCCATGTTTCAGGACTGTGTTTGATGATGTCAAAGTGTACCCAACAATGTGTGCTGAGTGTAGTGATTTCAGGTCGAAGAATCACACTCAACCATCACTGTGAGAGCTGACTATGACTACCAAATCATTTTTCCATGTGTCACTCTCACAGTGGGTCTTTCTGGTACACTTGTTCTCTAACAAGTACCTATGTGCTTGGTTTGATATCACTATATCATGACTAATGAGATTTTGTCATCAACCAACACACAATCTTGTCTTTAGTGTTATTGATGTTCATGGTTATTTCCGCAATAACAACTAACTAGGGACTAAATAAGAATGTATACTCTTAACATCTATATGATCTCATCATTTAGGTCCTTAACCTAAAACCATATGTCATCGAGTAAAACAATTCTTTATACATCTATCATGTTACACTATCATCTCAGTAATAGTTAAAAGATATAGATTGGAAATTGCCTTTATTATTATTCAAATCATTTACAAAGTATCCCATTACAATCATCACATGACTTGCTCTATGGGCATACATACCAACAGACTCCCACTTGCACTTAGAGCCAGTCACCTAGGAACCTCAGTCCTTGTGACCTAGCATTACCATCATGCTTCTGCTGAGAAAGGGCCTTAGTCAGTGGATCAGCTATGTTGTCTTCAGTTGGTACTTTGCAAATCTTCACATCTCCTCGTTGTTCGATCTCTCGTATGAGATGGAAGCGCCGCAGTATGTGCTTGGACCACTAATGTGATCTGGGCTCCTTAGCTTGAGCAATAGCTCCATTATTGTCACAATAAAGCTCAATTGCATCACAGCTACTGGGAACTACACCAAGTTCAGAGAGGAACTTCCTGATCCACTCAGCTTCCTTTGATGCATGTGAAGCAGCAATATACTCGGCCTCTGTAGTAGAATCAGTAACTGTTTCCTACTTGGAACTCTTCCAGCTCACAACTCCATTGTTTAGGCAAAACACAAATCCTGATTGCGATCTATAATCATCTTTGTCGGTTTGGAAGCTTGCATCGGTGTAACCCTTTACAACCAGTTCTTCCTCTCCGCCATATACAAGGAACTAATCCATAGTCCTTCACAAGTACTTGAGGATGTTCTTTACGGCTTTCCAGTGAGCATCCCTAGGATCTGACTGGTACCTGCTCGTCATGCTGACGGCATACGAGACATTTGGGTGTGTGCACAACATAGCGTACATGATGGATCTGATGGATGATGCATATGGGATCCCATTCATACGCTCCCTCTCTTCACAAGATTGGGGACATTGAGCTCTAGAGATGGTGACTCCATGTAGCATGGGGATGTTGCCGCTCTTTGAGTTCTCCATGTTGAACCACTTCAACACTTTGTCAATGTACGTGCTTTGACTTAGTCCAAGAAGCCTTTTAGATCTATCTTTGTAGATCTTAATTCCTATAATGTATTAAACAAATATGACTTGGTGACCTCAACTGACCAGTTCACACCTGAACCGATCGTTTGGGACCCCTGAGCCGATCGGTTCACTTCTGAGTCGATCGGTTTGTGGTCCTGGTCCAACTCAAATTGACTTTCATATTTGTTTCTGATTAATCAAATATTAATCCTTGTCCAAATCAAATTTGTACAAGTGAAACAAATTGTATTTGCAGAATAGTCTTCTAATTTTCCAAACGATCTCAGTTGGTCCATGAATCGACCGGTTCAACAATTGAGCTGATCATTTAATGACACATGAGCCGATCAGTTCATCACATGAGCCAATCGGTTCAACAACCTAAGTCGATCAGTTCAACACATTATCCAATCGGTTGGAAGTGCAGACTGTGCAAAATCAGTCAATTATAGTTTCAATCAATCTGATACTCTTAATGAATTGGTCCAACACCTTGAACACTTTGATATTGAGTTATCAATTGATTGAGTGTTTAATTGAACTACTAAACTCCTTTAGTAATCAATCTAAACATGATTTGTGGATAAACTCCTCTTCCAGGTTAAATCCTATGTGTGTGACCCTATAGGTCCATTTCACGTTGGCAGTGAAAGTCCATAACACTTATGACTTCACAAGCAAAGAGTGGTTCCTAGTCGCACATCAGTGCTACCCAAGTGAAATAGAAAGTTGGAGAATAACTTTAAATCCTACAATCCATGAATGGTGTTAAAGTGAATGTATAAATCCTTTGTCACTAATGTCCTGAATGAACTCAAGGCATGGTACATTCATCCTTTCAACATTCATCCATTTCCTTGATCTCAAAGCAGACTGGGTGAGATGTGTGTGACATCAATATCACATATTGATTCACACATTCATGTGCATGCCTTTCTCAATTCTACTCATCAAGTGGCCATGGACATCAAGCTCCCTTAGGAGGGACAAATCCCATATCTATCACTCACCCCTCAAAAGCACCATGTGTCAAAGCCACCCAATCATCACCTTTATAACAACCCATGTTTTAGGACTGCGTTTGATGATGTCAAAGTGTACCCAACGACATGCGTTGAGTGTAGTGATATCAGGTCAAAGAATCACACTCACCACCATCACTGTGAGAGCTGACTATGACTACCAAATCATGGTTCCATGTGTAACTCTCACGGTGGGTCTGTCTGGAACACTTGCTCTCTAACAAGTACTTATATGCTTGGTTTGATATCACTATATCATGACTAATGAGATTCTGTCATCAACCAACACACAATCTAGTCTTTAGTGTTATTGATGTCTATGGTTATTTCCACAAGAACAACCGACTAGGGACTAAACAAGAATGCATTCTCTTAACATCTGTATGATCTCATCATTTAGGTCCTTAACCTAAAAGCATACGTCATCGAGTAAAACAATTCTTTAGACATCTATCATGTTACACTATCATCTTAGAAATAGTTAAACATATAGATTGGAAATTGCCTTTATTATTATTCAAATCATTTACAAAGTATCCCATTACAATCATCACATGACTTGCTCTGTGGGCATACATACCAACAAATAGTTGGACTCAAACCTCTTCCTAAATTCAGCCAATTTTAAACTTTTCTCATCCATGTGTGTATCTTCCATGCTCAACCAATGACTTGCACTGCCTCTTAGAATATTAGTAGTATGATTAACCTTCTTTGCATCTCATGATATATTTCAAACACCTTTTCAATTTCATGCATTCAATCATCTACTTCTACATCATCAAAAAGGTCATAGAATTCATAGTCACCCATCTTGCTCAGCCTATTAAAAGACATGTTGTTATCATGCAATGTGAGGAACACTTGGAGGCGATGGAGGGGCTTCCCCTGTTTCTATATGAGCCATTCTTGACACTAGTCTTTGTGCCATAACATAGAGGGGATAAGTGGTAGATAAGGTAGTCACTGTAGGATATTGATTCATTGCTTCAATAGGAGGATCTTCATTCCCATGCTCAGTCCCAACACCACCTAATGGAGTTGCCATATAGCGACTCTCTTCCTATTCTTCACCTCTACCCTATCATGGTCTAAAAGAAAGGTGAATACAACACACATCATTAGATAAAGTAAAGGACCCTTTTGGACTCACAGACTCATCTAATGTCACAGTACATGGGTTCTGAGAAAAACCTAGGCTCTGGTACAACAATTTTTGGATCCCCACCTTTGAAACCCACCAACATTATCCAAACTACCCTCACTAATGAACACATTTGCAAAAAACCTAAAATCACAATATTGGGTTATACAAAAGCCACATATAAACTTTTCCTTTCCATTTCGATATGTGATGTAAGTAATTCAAAGTTGTAACCATGTTCATCAGAACATATATAAGTAAACCCCATATGTAAGCAATATTAAAGTTAAAACTATAGTACAACCTGAAGTAGAAAGTCATACTATTACATTTACATTAGCGTCCTACATTTAGATAAAGTACATAGCTACACACCCCCTCCTAAAACTCCCTAGTATAGGGTCAACCTATACATATAGCCTACAACAAGAAAAGAATTTTCCACCTCAGATGGTTAAGGAAAGATCAATGTGGGTGAGTAACTCCTAGGTATATTGAATCTGAATCAATAATAGTAAAATTTTAAACCACCACTTATCATATCAATGAGTAAGTGGAACATGTTCAAGATATAACTAGCATTGAACCAATTTGTTATAAACTGATAAAAAATAAGTGTGTTTTAGATGAAATCAAATAATTTCCAATATCATGCAGGTAATGGAAGATATAAATACATAGAATGAACTTGAAATTAAAAAATGGAAACTAACATGTAATTGGAGATCGATAATAAAATCTTATATCTCGATTTTTCACAATTTACTATTAGTTTTTCCTTAAAATTACTTGATCAGTACCTTATAAAGTAAAAGTTTTCACGCTAGGTTCTCATTCCAATGACTCACTATCCACATCTTAGGGTTCACCAAAAACCCTAACATAAGCAAAATACCCTAGTCTGCCTTAGAGTTGCCAAACATTGGCTGGGTAAGAGAATAAAGCCTCTCTACCTTACAGACCCCATCTCAACTACATGAGACGGGTTTAATGACATAAATGTCAAAACTAGGACATCAAGTATGAGATACTAGTAAAATCTATCGTTATTGATCCCTTTCACATATGGATCACTATTCTCATAATGGTGCTTCACATAAAATCCATTTCATTTACTCAACAATAGAGAATTTAAATTAGCATCTCATCTTGAAATCTTTCCTAAATTAGTGTGTTCTAGACTTCAAGGTATAGAATCACACTTCAGAATTCCTTTTCATAATCAAAGGACTATTAGAAGAACTACTGCTCCATTTCCTTAGTACATACCTTGGTGGAAAATTATAGTGTTTAGGGCTTCTATATAGATGGGTTAGGGTTGTAATGAGTATTCAGTGTGTCTAATCACTTCAAGGAAAATAAAATTCAATTATGTGACATATACATGATTTCACATGCTAACTCTAGAATATGTGTACTTTAGTTTTATAGATACAAAAATATCCAAAATCAGATTACAACCACCCTACTCATCTAATTTTATCACATAAATGCAAGGTATCCAATAACATCTCAAAAATTCACAAAACTATACATTATACTCCACGCATGATCAATTTGCAACATCCGCAATACACATATAGAAAGAATGTATAATGTGATTTAAGACATTCATATTACTATAAATTAACAAAATCAATCATTTACTTTATTCAATTACAAGGATTAGGACAAGAATCATATTAAAGATCAACTAAACAAAATTATGTGTAAATTGTTGAAGTTCCCCAATTTCCATCAATTGGAATTTCATGAGTCGAATTAGCATTATTGTCATGAGTTTTTATATTAAGGTGCTTTATATAATTAATTATAGACATTTTTAGTACATTTTTTATTTCTATATAAAATAGGGTAAGTAAAAAAAATTGACCAAGACTGTTACTGTCTATTACATGAACATGCTCCAAAATTCCCAATATTTAATATGTTTTACTCTAAAATACTTCGTAAATTAAAACTTTAGCTAATTTTTTCATACTAATAAATTTGCAAAAATCAAACACTATACGAATTTAATTTAATTTGTATAGTAAGTTTGACCTAGTTTTCCTTATTACACTCTGCCAACTAGAAGGTCCAAAGAACTTCAAAAATTCCTAAATCTTGTAATAATATATATTTGTGAGGTAGATACATTATTTAAAAATTTCAAGATAATCCCAATTACAAATACAATAAAAATATTTATTACACTACTATACTTAATAGTAAATTGGTTGTCACATGTCCTACTCATAAGATCATGTGACTAGGGTTTCCAATCTATAACACTAAAGACATAATAATATCAAATAATATATAACAGACAAATATTAGGATTTCATACAATATTTAAGTAGCTAATAATGAGGAAATGTAATAAATTTTTGATGATTTTGATAATTATTTTAACAAGGATTTATGAAATTCAGGAACGATGCCTTACAAATCTCCCCTCCTTTCAGAGTTTTGTCTCAAAGCATTAGAAAACTTCATTATGGAATCTCCACATCTCAAATTCAATTTCTCATGTAGCTTCCTTGACTTCATTATGTCCCCATAAGACCTTACAGGTATCTCATGTTTATGCAACTTTTTGGACTTCCTATCCATAATCTTAATTAGACCTTCCACATTGGTCACATCATCTGCTATTTTTACATCAGATCAAAAACAAATCTTCTTAGCATCAATATGTAACTTCCTTAGAATAGATACATGGAATGCACCTTATAGCTTCTAAACTCAAGTGGTCACTCAAGTTGGTAAGCTACCTTGTCAACCCTTTACATAATAGGGTATGGTCCCGCATATCTAGGAACTAACTTGCCCCATTTCCCAAACATGAGAATATCTTTACAAGTAGAGACTTTTAGATATACTTGATCCACTACTTGAATTCAAGAGGTCTATGCCTATGGTCTATGTAACTCTTATGTATATCTTATAGAACTTATAACTATCAGCGTATCATAGAGACCTTCTCAAAAGTTTGTTGTACTATCTTAGGTCCCAACATCTATCTCTTACTAGTCCCATACCAACACATTGGAGATCTACACTTCCTTCCATATAGAGCTTCATAAGGTGCCATCCCAAGACTGGATTGGTAGATATTGCTTTATGCAAATTATATCAAGCTAACATGTGAGTCTGAACAACTGGAAAGTTGTACAACACATGCCCTAACCATGTCTTCTAGGGTTTGTATTATCCTCTCTGATTGACCATCAATTTGGGGATGGAAAGCGATACTAAACTTCAAATCAATTCCCATTTCTCGATGCTATATACTCTAAAACCTTGAAGTGAAATGTGGACCTCTCTAATACAATAGAAAGTGAATCTCCATGAAGTCTAATTAACTCATCTACATATATATGAGTTCGTCATTTAGCAGAAAAGTCATATTGACATGATGAAAATGAGTTATTATCGTCAATCTATGTACAAAAACCCATATGGAATCATGTCACTAAGAATAATGGGGTAAGCCAACTACAAAAGTCCATAGTAACATGATCCCATTTCCACTCTAGTATAGGTAAAGGATACATATACCCAATGGTATTGAACTTCAAATGAGTTCCCATTTCTTCATGCTATCTATTCCAAAACCTTGAAGTATAATGTGTACCTCACTAATACAATAGAAAGTGGAACCCAGGGAAGTCTAATTAACTCATCTACATATATTTTAGTTAGTTGTTCAGTAGAAAAAGTCATCTTGATAGGATGAAAATGGGTTATTTTTTTGATTCATCTACAACAACACATATGGAACCATGTCCCTAAGAATAATGGGGTAATCCAACTACAAAAATCCATAGTAGCATGATATGATTTCCACTATGGTATAGGAAAAGGCTGCAAATACCCCATGGGTCTTTGATGTTCCACCTTTGCTGACATACACCAGATCTATAATTCAGGTACATCTTTCTTCATTCAATGCCACCAATATAATTCTTTGAGATTTTTTACATTTTGGAACTACTTGGATGTATCACATACATAGAAGAATGTGCTTCCTCAAGAACAGTCTTTCTCAGCTCTACATGATCTGGGACACATTACCTTCCTTGAAAACAAAAAAGATCTTCATCAATAAAGTGGAAGCCTTCTCTCTTCCCTTCTTACATCTCTTTGATTAATGTCTAAATATAAGGATCAATGTGTTACTTCTATTTAATATGCTTCCCCAACATAGGATTCATTTGGAATTGTGATGGAAGGCCACCACAAGATATCAAATCCATATGCACCTCCATTTATATCTAAGAGACAAAAGCATGACTTTTTCTAATGCATGTTATGTAATTCATCTCCATAGGAGGCATAGAAAATGACGAATTTCTACTGAATGAATCCACTACTGTGTTTGCCTTTCTAAGATGGTAATCAATGGTAAAATCATAGTTTGTAATCAATTCAAGCCATCTATGTAGCCTCATATTTAGATCTTTCTATATGAAGATGTATTTAAATATTTTATGATTAGTATTTACCTAACAAGGCTCTCGAATAGATAATGAAACTAAGTCTTCTTTGCTAATACTACTACAACAATTAAGGGGTCATGCATAGAGTAGTTCTATTCATGCTTCTTCAACTACCTAGAAGCATATACCACTACCTTACCATCCTAGATAAAACCTAAACCCTTATAAGAATCATCACAATATACCACATACCATTTTCTTGTTTTTAGAAGACTAAGGACTAGTGCCCATGTCAATGCCTTCTTCAGTTGTTGAAAGCTATGCTCACACTGATTTTTCCATATGAATTTGACTTCTTTCTTTATCAAAATGAGTCAAAGGCATAACAATAATGTTGAAGTCCTGCATGAACCTTTGTTAATGTCATTTTAAGTCAAGATAACTCCTCACTTTAGTGGGTTCTTGGGCTGCACCCACAAGAGTACAAATTCCACTTTCTTGGGATCTACAACAATCCATTCAATAAAAATCACATGGCCTAGAAATGCCACCTAATACAAGTTGAACTTACATTTACTATACTTGACATATATATTATTTTATCTTAGCAAGTGTAAATCTATTTTTAAATACTCTTCATACTAATATATGTTCATAGAATATATCAAGATATCATTAATGAAAACAACAATCAAGTGATCAAGGTATTGATGAAATTCTCTATTCATTCCATATAAGTTGTTGGTGTATTGGTTAGTCCAAAAGACATAACCAAGAACTCTTAGTGGCCAAATATGGTCATGAAGGTTGTCTTAGGAATATATTCATCCTTGATTCTGAGTTGATTATAACTTGATCATAAATCAATATTAAAAAATAGTTTCCCCTCTCAGTTGATCAAAAGGATAATTAATCCTAGATAAAAGATTTCTATTTGTGATAGTATATTTATTGATTTTCCTTTAATCGATACACTAACACATAGTCCTACACTTCTTCTTTACAAATAGCATCGGTGCTCCCCATGTTGATGTGCGAGGTTGAATAAAACCCTTACCAAACATATTCCGCAATTGCTTTTTTATCTCTCTCAATATATCCAGGGCCATGGGATATGGTTCTCATATAATAGGTTGAGTACATAAAGTTAGATTGATCTCAAAATTGATCTCTCTAGTTGGAGATAATCCTAGAAACTCATCAGGAAAACATCATTGTACTCTTTCACTAGGGGTACATCAGATAAGGTAGGGTTCTCAACCCTAATGTCCATTACATGTTCACAATAACCTATACATCCATTTTGCACCATATTTTCAACATATATAATAATAAAACATGTAGGTAGTACTTTCTTATCCCCTTCAAAGATCCAAGAAGAATCTCCATAAGAAAAGATAGATTCCTTGGTAAAGAAATCGAGCTTCACCAGATATTGCTCCATCCAATTCATGCCTAGAATAAGCAATGTACTTCAAATAGTAATAATTCCACTTGGATGAATTGACCATTAAATATTAGAACGTATCTAGGACAAACCTCTATCAAAATTGTATGTTGTACAATAGATTTCTCTACCAAGAAATCATAATGTAGCTCTGCAATAAAAAGCTACACTCTAGCTATGACATCCCAAGTCATTGTGACGATGTGTAGCACCAGGGTCAATCAACACTATAATATGTATAAGAATGGATGTCACTAAACAAACATGACACGTCACAACATGTGGAGATACTACTTCCTCCTATTGGGTCAAAGCATAAGCACAAACTGTCGCATGTGCCTACCTTGACCTCATCCTCTACCCTGATGTATTGTGGCTTCCGGAGTGTTAGAACCTTCCTATGATTCATATCATTTGCTTGATATATGTGGTAATGTTGGCTCAATCCTATAGTCATTAACTATTGTTGACCTCTATGTGGAAAATTCCTAATAGAATGTACTTCCTAACCACATGCAAATCAACCCTTGAAATCAAGCCCCCAACATGGACCTCTATGGATCCTAACACAAGTAGTAAACTACTATGGTGTTGAGTGAAAGATGGTTCTATGCGGTCTTGTAATAGTTCATATACTTTGTGTCCTCTATGATGTTGGTCCTCTATCTACAAAAGTAGTAGTGCCCCTGCCATATGGAATCTTTGGTGGTGCAATAGGTGGCATACCTGGCCCCCTAGTGGGATAGATAAGTGTCCTAGTCATCCTCGTCTATACACTAGGTCTAGGCTTGCTCAACTCACCACATGCCCTCTTGTGGGTCTCAAACTCCCACCTCTATTGGATGACATGCTCAACACATGTAACATACTAAAACCTAGATATTTCTCCTAACACTCTCTTTCTTATTCATTTTCCTCTAGGATTTATTTAATACCCTTCTCCTAAATTTGATGGCAATATATGTTTTTCTTAGTCCAAGATCCCAACTTATTATATTATTTATGTCATATAATGTCTACTATACTCTCCTCAATTTTTGTTGCCAAAACAATTTTAGATAATTAAAAATATAATAAATATCTTACATATACACTTTTCATAAGTGATGAAATTTAAATATGTTAACTCCAAAAAATTCCTTTAGAAATATTTATTTTCATAATACATTGTATACTTTAGCTACAATAAAAATATTAAAGAATGGATAAACTCTTATGCCCAACTAAGGTTCTAAAATGACAAATATGCTCCTAACCTATATCATAGTCCTGATAAAATCAAAATATCCAATTGACATTGTATCTTGGTATTCCTACCTCTAACATACCGCCTTCTCAAATTCTGTATTATTTGAAGTTTATTTGACTATTCCATAAATTGGTACAAGTTGTAGCACATTATGTACATAAATACCATGAATTTTAAACCCTCTTTTTTAATCCCTTTCCATCAAGATAACACATAGGCATTACTTCTTCTTTCATTTTTTGTGTCTCTCTCGCTCTCTTGCCTGTCACAAACGATTGGATGGTTGGGCAAACTAACACTGCATCCTCCCTCTTACCATTACTTCTCCTTTCCTCTTCTCTTCCTCTTCCTCCTCTCCCTCACCCCTCCTATATTTCTTCCCCTCCCTTCTTTACTCATCACCCTAAAACCTAGCTCCCTTAAGTACCCTTATTATGCCCCGCATCAACCTACATGATGGAACAACTACCTTCACTATGACCAGGGATGCCCCTAGTTTTGCGGTAGCAATGAACCCCCAAATGTCACTTTGGATGCAACTAACATTCACAACCACTACCGAATCACCTACTCAACCACAAGCCTCAACCTTGATGACAAGGATATAGACTAATCTTTATGTCACTACTGCAAGTCAGACCTCCACTTTCAATGCAAACTTCTACCATGTTGCTCCAGTATGTTTTTTGTTTTGAAGCCTACCTCTGATCCTCTTTTCTACCTCTCTATGGAAATTGAAAAAAACTCAAACTTTCTAGTAGCACATTTAGAAGATAAAAAAGAATCCTTCCCTTGATTAAACTAGGCCTATAGGAACCTAATACCTACTTGTCATCCTCCTTCAAGAGTTCCATCAACTACACTACCTTCGACCAGGCCTATAGATGTCCAAGGACAAAATTTGACCCATCACTAAGACACCTCCTTTAGTACCAGTGACCAAGGGTCTGATGCCTGGAGGCTTTCAAAGATGCCTTGTTTTATGACCTCTCTCACCCTAATGCCATGGTCTTCAGTATCTATTGAAGCTATCTAAAGAGTCTCGACTGAAATGAGCTTGCAATAGTTACACTGCCATATAGAAAATCCAGTCATTTATACCTCCTTACCTCATCACTACCGTTTCTTATCCTTTCAACCTCAAAGACACCTCACAACATACAAGAATGGAGGAAGTTCTTCCTCCAAGAGACCATGGTAATACCTCAAGATGGAGGATAACTTCACAAATGTGAAAACAAGCAAAAAAGGTCAACCATGAGACAAGATGTCATATTCCTTAATGGAGAACACCAACAAGTTCATTCACATGTAGGACAAGGAAGTCAACTATGTTTTTTCAGCATGTCATACATGAGTGGTGCTAATCAACTATTGGTATGTATGCCTAGAGAGTCGGTCATATGATGATTGTAATGGAATATCTTGCAATTGATTTAACTAATAATAAAGGAAATTTAGTTTGTATGTTTGTTCAGTTATGAGATGATGATGCAACATGATAGAGGTCTGGAGAATGATATTGCTTGATGACATGTGTCTTTAGGTTGAGGACCTAAACAATGAGATTATATGTATGATATAAGTATTTACATTCTTGATTATGTCCCTAGTCTGATATTATTGTGGAGACTAAAAAATAGCAATAATACATAAGATTATAGTGTGTGTTGGTTGATGACAAAATCTCATTAGTCATGATATGTGATATCAAACCAAACAAATAGGTACTTGTTAGATAAAAATGTACCAGACAGTCACACCTTAAGAGTGATACATGGAAACCACGGTGTGGTAGTAAGAATAAACACTCATAGTGATAGTGGTGATTGTGGTTCTTAAACCTAAAGTCACTACACTCATCACATGTTGTTCGATGTACTTTGACAGCATCCAACATCACCTCGAATAAAGGTTACCATACATGTGATGTTCATGTATGTTGTGACATATGGGGATTAACTGTGAGTGATGTAGATGGGATTTGTCCCTCCTATCAAAGTTCATATTTGGGCAACTAGATAAGAGAGACTGAGGAATGTATGGTCATACTCATGTGAATCAATATGTTATATGTGATCTCACATGCATCTCAAACAATCTACTCTAGTTCGAGGAACATGGATTGAATATTGAGAGGATGGTGATTCCATGCCTCAAGTTCGATCTAGATATTAGAGACAAAGGAATGATACGATCACTATAACACTGATCACAGATTTTAGGTTGAACTTGTTCTCCAACTTTCCAATTACTTAGCTAGCAATGATATGTTTCTAGATATTGCCCATTGTTTGTGGTGTCATAATCTGGTTATGGACATTCACTACCGAGATAATTTGGGACCTATAGGGTCACACAGATAGGATGCACCTAGAATAGGATTTTACTCATTGATAAGGTTTGACTTGATTACTAAAGTGTTTAGGTAATCAATTTAAATAACATTGGCTTACAATTGGTTGATTGGAAATGTTAGTTGACCAAATTAAGTGTTCAATCAACCAACTATGTGTCACGACTAACTAAGAATTTTAGTGGACTGACTACATGATTAGTAAGACTAGATCAAGGATTGATGATGATGTCATGTTGTGCATTGATTGTTGCATTGAAAGACTATATGTTTGTGAATAGAAAAAAAATTAAAATCAACAGACTGGATGTTCTACTTGACCGACTGGGGTGCAAGTTGATAGTTTGGTAGTCCATACGATCAACACGTGGGTTTTAGCAACTAGATATTCATGCAAAATTAGTCTCTTTGACTCCCAATTGATCTAGAAACGTTGACCCAGACCTTCCTATAAATAGAGGGGTAGTCAAGGCTTTTAGTACACATAGCTAATGTTGGCAATTGTTGTCTTTTCATAGTTGTGGTAACATGAGATTCTGATAACACCCAAATTTAGGCATTTATGCTAAGCATTAATTTCTGATTTTGTGTCATTATAGCCATAATATGCCCAAAATAATCCTAGATTCTTATCTTTTTGTAATTTACACCATTTTAAACTTAGAATCACTCAACTAGATAATTTTGAGACATGCAAGCACTGAACTTGAAAACACATCTATTCTCCAATATTTCTCGCTAACACATGGTTTTTAGAGCAGCTAGGTTTCCACCTATTGCAACTGCTACATTCGGCACGACCGCGCCATGACCGACACAACTATGCTTAGGATAAGGGTCAGTTGCACCTATTTTTTCTGTGACACCTGTTATGACTAAGACACTTGTGGTGACCACTACGTGTGGCACGTCGTGTGAGACTGACATGGCAGTGCCGAGGACAAGGGTCATCTATACCTGTATCACCCGTGACATCTTCCTCGACAGCTACACATGTCACCACCGCTATGCTCCACACGACTGCACCGAGCTTGGCATGGTCCTACCAAGGACAAGGGTCAGCTACACTTGTCTCGCCTGTGACACCTGCCTCGACTGGGATAGGTGTCGTGACAACTTCCTTCACCTATAAATACCCACCCTCACTACCTGGAGGGGGGTTCTGAGGTTTTTCTGGTTCCACGTTGTGATTCTACACCTTTTACTTCCTAGAGCCCCGTGGGAGAGTTCTAAGGTTAAAAAAGGTTGAAGTGCTCATCCTATATCCATCCCCTCAATTTTCTTCCATCTACCATCATTTTGACCACCATTCACCAACTCCCTACCATTTCCAGCCATCTTCTAGCTCTGTACAACCACCAAGTTGTTGTTTGGGTCAAAATTGAAGAGAAAGGAGGCGAAGGAGTTCAGAAGACCTAGGAGGATGACCCAAAGATGATATCTGGTCCATATGGAGGCTAAGGAGGGAGAGCAACCTCTCCTCTATAGGATAAATCTCTTCTTCTCCTCTTTTCTTCTATTGTTCTCTTTAGTTTCTGTACAAATAATGTTCTTCCATCTTTATTTGGTGCAACTATGCTTGTCCATGGCTAGCTGAGCTCCTTTTTGGCTATGTAGCCCTTTTTGGGCATGTTTATGTACTTTTACGTTAAGCAAGAAGTTTTGTTTCAGATCTAATATGTTTTCTGTTATATCTTCTCTTTATGTTTGTGATATCTAGCTTGGTTGATCTCTTTCTTGCTTGAATTTCTATTTCTGCCTATATCGAGAGATTCATTATAGAGATAGATACAGGAAGGCAGTTTAGATCAAAATCTGGACAGAGGATGGTTCAAGGTGATCTGTGCAGAACTGTAGATCTAGAACGGTAGGGGCCAACCTAGCACGGTCGGTCCCACCACTAGGTTCTGCCTAGATTACACCTGTTCCTAGCATCTCATAATATTCTAAACCTGAGAGGGTATCTCGAATATTTTGGGGTGTTGGTTTGTCATCCTCGAGAGAGGTTTTATATCATTGATGGGTTTTTGTCACACTGTGCGAAAGCAAGTGGGATGACCCCATATGAATAGATACCACAATACGTACTATGTTTGGGAGTAGGTTGTTTTCTGGGGTGTTTGAGGGTTGTCTACTCCCGAGAAGGGGTGCATAGACTGCCCAACTTGTGGTTACATAGCCAAGAACTCCTTCTCTTTGATTAGTAGAATATGTCAGACTCTATTTTGTTTTCTTTACTTTGTTTTGTTTTATTTCGTGACATTTTGTTGGACTAGTTCTAGTTCCATACTTTATCAACTATTTGATTGGCTCAACTGACTTAAGAGTGAGATCTTAAGTGTCCTAAATGTACCCACGTCCTTATGTTTGACCCCATAAATCTACTTCAACCTTGTACCAAAGTTGTGAGGATCTTTGAAGGTTTCAGGTTATAAATTTAAAAGTCTTATTCTCCTTTGGGATCACACTTGTACTTTTTAGACACGTGCTCAGGGACTATCAGAGCATAAGAAAGTCTTACCCATAAAAGGGAGAAACATCAAGGGATAATGAGTTAGCACTAGCAAGTTGACATTGAAGGGACAAACTCTTTTCTGTAGGCTATATCAAGTGTGATGAGGAGTTCCTGATAGTCCACGTGGACTACCATAGAGGCGTGGAGGTTGTCGCCAACACGCTAGGAGAAATACGTCAACCACTATTTGTGGGGTCACTCTAGGAATCTCCCCCGAATGTCGTCTAGGTGCCATCAGATCTAGAAGCACCGTGCCATGAGCATTGTTGTTGAACTTTCTCCAGGACCAAGTATATACCTTGCAAACCCTCTTTTGTAAATATCATTGTTTCCATTATCTGCTTGTTTGGAATACAGACAATTTTGTTTTGTTTTCACTGTCTTATCTGATTCCCAATTTCCCTACAATGGTATCAAAGCCATGTCATTTAAAGTGTTTTGGGGTTTGATTGGTATTATCAATTTTTTTATCATTTATTTGAGTACACGATGTGAATACTTAAAGTGATTATTGTACATATCTGGTTAAAACCACATAGGCTTCTATATATATGAGGTGATGTGATATGATATATATATATATATATGCAATTGTTAAGGGTCACCCAAAATTTATTTTAATGGTGGATGAATGCACAGTTATGACCAAAAAACCCTTGTGGATGTGTGTGCTTGGTTGAAGAGTTTTATTACTTTTGTTATTCAGTTTACATACAAAACCTCTATATTTTTCTCCACATGTATGTAATTCTTTCCTCCTTATACTCCCCTCAAATGTAACTTGAGGTTTCAATTTTATAATGTTAAGTTAATAGGAATATGATTGTTTTAATTTCTATTTTGACAAGAGAAATCATTCCTCACCAGACAAGTCGACCGTCTGGGAAGTTGAGTCGATCAACCAGAGGACCGAGAAGGCCAAAAGATAGGAGGAGCCAATAAATTGATTGGAGGTCCAACTAATTGCGTGGAGGAGTCTAGATATTGCTTGATCCAGGAGCCAATCAATTGATCCATGAGACTAGTCGACCAACCAGAAGGCCAACCAATAGATAAAAGGGTTCAATGAATCAGCTGGACTGGTTCTAGCACACATTTTCTATAAAAGTAGGACTCTACATATGATGTTGATCTTAGGTGGTAGTGATGCTTTGTAGCTTCAAATAATTGCATTAGTATGGCCATAATTGTATTCTATGATTGCAATGTTTTTTGTGGATATAGCATGTATATGACAAATATTATACATATGTGGTGATTGGATATGTATCTTTATATATAAATAAACCCCTCAATTAAATATTAAATCTTAGATGCCTTCCATAAGTGACACACATGAAAAGCTTGATCAACTAAGTGTCAGCATGCCCTATCATGATGCACAATCTATCTCGTGGAAGTGTGATGATAGATATGTGGGTCTGCCTTCGTTGGGTGCATATTCTATCATTTTGGCTTTTGATTCAAGCTTAATTAGGTGATCTTAATGGGATTAAGCACCTAGAGGCATAAAGATGTATTATGACAGAGAGTTGTGCATGTCATCTATCAAGAGTTGCATATGATGTAATTGGCAAGTGTTTCCTACCTAAATACTCAAATTGTGGGAGATTGGCCCTAGTTGACTCATGATTTTGATGAAATATGGATCTTTACTCACTAGAAGGTTGTATATTGTAATCTTTTAAATTGATAGTGAGGGATATCAATTTGAACAAAGTAGTGGGAGTAATAATTAAATAAAGGCCTAGTTAATGTCGTCAAATTTTCTTTTGATAAAACTAAATGAAAAGTGTTTTGACAAAATGAAAATTTCTTTAATAGAAACTAGTTGCAAACAAAAACATATTTTCTTTATGATGAGACCTTGATAAGGCCAAACTAAATGGGAATAACATCCAAGAATAGTTCAGGACATTGAGAATCATTCTCACACAAGAGAGCAAGCTCTATGTCTTGGAGACACTAGAGCTGGATGAACCAGCTCCCACTGTGCTTAAGGCTGAAAGGGATGCATACAAGAAGCATACATATGGTGTAGTAGAAATCAATTTCCTGATCCATTGCTTAACGAGCTATGTTTTAGAGAGATAGCATGACAACATGGGTGTCATTGAGATGGTAACACATCTGAAGAACATGTATCTAGATCAGGCAAGACAAGAGAGATATGATGTGTTGAAGGCATTATTCAGGTGCAATATGGAAGAAGGATATCCAGTAGGTCCTCATGTGCTCAAGTTCATTGGGTATGTGGAGAAACTATCTAGATTGGGATTTCCTTTGGGCCAAGAGTTGGAAACAAATAAGATTTTTCAGTCACTATCAGAATCATGTAGCTAGTTTGTCATGAGCTACAACATTAAGGATTTTGACAAGTCGTTGTTAGAATTACTTGGCATGTTAAGAATAGCTGAAGCCCAGATGAAGAAATACAAACCCAAATCTATGATGATGACCAATAGAGTCAAAGGAAATTCTAATGGCAAGGGAATACCTAAGAAGAGTTTTAAATCTAGGCAGAAAACCAAGTCTTCACCACTGAAAGCTAAGGGAGGGGTGAACAAGGAAGGTAATTGTCACCACTGTAACCAGACTGAATGATGGAAAAGAAATTTCCCTCTTTATCTGGAGGAATCACAAAAGAAGAAGTAGGGGAGAGAGATATCCACTTTACGTATATATGTTATTTAGATAAATATGTCCACTTCTTCATCTTGGGGTACTAGATAACGGATGTGAATCTCACATATGCTCCAACATGTAGATTTTGAAAAGAAGTACACCTTTAAGATAGGGTCAGGTCGAACTACGCATTGTAAATTGAGTAAGAGTTGTTGCCACTATAGCTGGAACCTATCATTTATCTCTGCCTAGTGGGCTTGTAATGGAGTTAGAGAACTACTATTATGTACCAACCTTTAATAGAAACATCATTTCTATATCTTGTATGGATAAGAAAGGATTCATATTTCAAATTAAGAATGGTCAATGTTCTATTTCTAAAGATGAGATTTTTTATAGCAGTGCCCCAATGTCTTATGGTCTATTTTTTTAGATCTAGAGACAATTGTCTATAATGTAAATACAAAAAGGATAAAACTCAATAGCTCAAACAAAATATTCATTTGGCATTATTGTCTAGGGAACATTAATGAGAGACACATCTCTAGACTCCATAATGATGGTAATCTAGACTCTTTTGATTTCTAATCAATAGGGATATGTTAATATTATTTATTGGGCAAGATCACAAAGACTCCTTTCACTGGTCACAGTGACAGAGAAAGTGATCTATTAGGACTTAAACATACAGATGTACATAGACCATTTAGAACAAATGCTAGAGGTGGTTACCATTACTCTATTACCTTCATGGGTGATCTCAGTAGGTTTGGCTATGTGTACTTGATGAAACACATGTCAGAAACCCTTGAAAAGTTGAAGGATTCATTAATGAAGTACAAAACCAATTTGGTACAAGTATTAAAACACTTCATTCTGATCGAGGCAGAGAATACTTAATCTAAGAGTTTGAGGACCTTCTATGAGCCTATGGTATCATCTCACAATGGACTCCACTTGGAACACCACAACATAATTGTGTACCAAAAAGAAGGAATCACAAGTTACTAGATATGGTGCAAGCCATGATGAGTTTTTTTTATCTTATAATTTCATTCTAGGATATTCTTTAGAAATTGTTGCATTTACACTTAATTGTGTACCATGTATATCGGTTCAAGTGACACCATACAAGCTATGGCATGGGAAACATCTTGATGAGTCTTTTATGAAGATTTGGGGATGTGAATCTTATGTGAGAAAGTGGTTTTCAGAAAAGCTTGGATCCAAATCATATAAATGTTATTTTATTAGATCTCCCAAAGAAACCAAGGGATACAACTTTTATACTTCATCTGACAACAAATTGTTTGTTTCCAGGAATGTTGTATTCCTAGAAAAGGAATTTATTTCCAAAGGAATCAGTGGGAGAAAAGTAGAACTCTAATAAGTTCAAGACAAATAAGAAAATTTTGAACCTCCATTGGTACATAAGGAACAAGAAGACTCACAACCTGTTGTGGAATCTCAGGTACTTCTTATAATACATGAACCTCATGGATCTAGTAGGACAAACCTTGATCCTGAAAGATTTGGTTATCTTATGACTCAAGAAGGCAATGAGTTGGTCATTAATGATGAGCCAACAACCTACCTAAAAGTACTTGAGGGACCAGAGTATGAGAAATGGCTTGAAGCTATGGGATCTAAGATAGAATCCATGTACACCAACAAGGTATGAACCTTAGTGGATCCACACGAAGGGGTAAACCCATAGGGTACAAATGGTCTTTCAAGAAGAAGACTGGCATGGATGGTAATGTACAAATCTATAAAGGAAGATTGGTTGCAAAGGGTTTCAGACAAGTTCAAGGTGTTGACTATGACAAAACCTTTTCTCCAGTTTCCATGGTTAAATCCATCAAGACCGTGCTTGCCATTGTTTCTTATTATGACTATGAGATGTGGAAAATGGATCTTAAAACCATATTCCTTAATGGGAATTTTCTTGAGGACGTGTACATCACACAACCCAAGGGTTTTATAATTCTAAAAGAAGCTAATAAAATATATAATCTACAAATATCGATTTATGGATTGAAGCAAGCATCTTGGAGCTAGAATCTTTTATTTGATAAAATAGTCAAAGAGTTTGACTTCAATCAAAACGAAGATGAACCGTGTGTTTACAAGAAGGATAGTGGGATCATACTTGTATTCCTCATATTGTAAGTATATGACATACTATTGATGGGAAATGACATCCCTACTTTATAGATGGTAAATACCTAGCTGGGAAGTACCTTATCCATGATGGATTTAGATGAAGCATCCTATATTTTAGGAATCAAGATCTATAGAGTTAGATAGAAGGCTTCTAGGCCTAGTCTAGAGCTCATACATTGACATGGTGATGAAGAGGTTCAACATGGAGAACTCAAGGAGAGTAAACTTGCCCATGTCCAATGGTTTTAGAATCTCTGGAGTTCAATGTTCTAGTTCTTGTAAAGAATGGGAGTGCATGAGTAAGATTCCATATGTGTCTGTAGTTGGATCTATCATGTACGCAATGTTTTGTACTTGTCCTAATGTCTCACATACCTTGATTATGACTAACATGTATCAATCAGACCCCATTCGAAATCATTGAACTGTTGTAAAGAGTATCCTCAAGCACTTAAGAATAATTAAGGATCAATTCCTTATTTATGGCAGTGAGGAAGTGCTGGTAGTAAAGGGTTAACACTGATGCAAGCTTCCAAACTAACAAAGATGACTTTGGATTGCAATCCCGATTTGTGTTTTTCCTTAACAATGGAGCCATAAGGTGGAAGAGTTACAAGTAAGAGACAATTGTTGATTCTACAATAAAGATCGAGTATATTGATGCATCTAATTCAGCAAAGGAAGCTATCTAGATCAAGAAATTCATCTCTAAACTTTGGGTGGTTCCAAGCATTATCGACTTAGTAGAGTTGTATTGTGACAACAATAGAGCTATTGCACAAGCTAAGGAACCCAAATCACATTAACATTTCAAACACATACTATGACAGTTCCATCTCATACGAGAGATTAGTACAATGAGTAGATATGAATATTTGTAGAGTGCCAATTGAAAGTAATGTTTCTTACCTACTCACAAAAGCACTTCCACAACATAAGCATCATAGGCATGTAAGGTCACTTGGTATTAAGTTCATGGGCGATTGTCTCTAAGTGCAAGTGTGAGTTTGTTGGTATGTATGCCTAGAGAGCCAGTCATGTGATGATTACAATGCCATATCTTGTAATTGATTTGATTAATAATAAAGGCAATTTCACCTATATGTTTTTCGAATTATGAGATGATGATATAACATGATATATGTTTGGAGAATGGTATTGCTTGATGACATATTTCTAGGCTGAGGACTTGAATAATTAGATTATATGTATGATAAGTGTACTTATGTTCTTGATTATGCCCCTAGTTAGATATTATTTTGGAATAAAATAGACAACAATAATACATAAGACTAGTGTGTGTGTGTTGGTTGATGACAAAATCTCATTAGTCATGATATGTGATATCAAACCACACATATAGGTACTTGTTAGAGAACAATGTATCATATGGACTCACCTTGAGAAAGATACATGGAAACCATTGAGTGGTAGTCAGAATCAATTCTCATAGTGATAGTATTAGTTGTGGTTATTAAACCTAAAGTCACTACACTCATCAAATGTTGTATGACATACTTTGACACCATCCAACATGATCTTGAATCAAGGTTACCATACATGTGATGTGCAGGCATGTTGTGACACATGGGGATTGACTGTGAGTGATGTATATGGGATTTGCCCCTCCTATCATAGTTGATATTAGGACCACTTGATAAGAGAGATAGAGAAATGTGTGGCCATACAAATGTGAATCAATATGTGATATGTGACCTCGCATGCAGTTCAGACAGTCTGCTCTAGTTCAAGTAACATGGATTGAATATTGAGAGGATGACGATTCCATGCCTCGAGTTCAATCTGGATATGAAAGATAAAGGAACAATACCATCACTATAACACTGACCACGTTTGTAGGTTGAATTTTATTCTCCAACTTTCCAATTACATGGGCAGCAATGATGTGTTGCTAGATATCACTCATTATTTATGATGTCATAATCCAGTTATGGACATTCACTTCCAACATAATATGAGACCTATTGGATCATACACATAGGATGCACTTGGAATAGTATTTTTATCATGGATAAGGTTTGACTTAAATACTAGAGTGTTTAGGTAATCAATTTAAACAACATTGGATGACAAGGAATGTGAGTCAACCGAATCATGTGTTGAGTCGACCAACTCAATTTTTGATTCGACCGATTGAGAAGTCTAGTCGACTGACTGGTCCATCAATAAGATTATATAAAGGATTGATGTGAACATAATATTGTGCATTTGTTGTTGCATTAAAAACCAATATATTTTCAAATTAGTAAACATTCTAATCTACTGACTAGTTGATCACTTAACTGATTCGGGTGCGAGTCGACTGAATGGGATTTTCATCGACCAACTCATGGTTTGTAGTAGACAAAAGTCCATGAAAAATTCATCTCTTTCACTCTTAGTTGATTTTGAAGCATTGAACCTGGACCTCCTATAAATAGAGGGGTAGTCAATGCTTCAGTAGACATTACTAATACTGAGAAACATTTTCCATTCACAATTGTGGTAACATGAGAACCTAAGATAGTCTTACCTATTAAAGGGAGAGAAAACAAAGGAGAATGAGTCAGCCCTATCATGTTGACATTGAAGGGACAAACTCCTTCTTGTTGCCTCTAGAAAGTGTGAGGTGGAGTTTGGGGTGGTCCTTGTGGACTATCATAGAGGCATGGAGGTTGTCACCAACATGCTCGAAGAAATACATCAGCTGTTATTTGTGGTATCACACCAAGAAGCCGCCCAGACTTTCTTCCATGTGTTGTATGATTTAGAAGCACCGTGTTGCAAGAATCATCAATGTACTTACTCTAGGACTAGGTATATACCTCGCAAACCCTATTTCATAAATACATCATTGTTAATGGGAACTACTTTTTTGGGATATATAAAGAAGTTTTTTGTTTCCGCTGCCTTATCTACTTCCAAATTATCCTACATCAACCACCAGTCCCTATAGAATCATTCAACTTTGATAATATGATGATATGTAATCTCACCCTATGTTCTAGTTTATCAAGAATTTAATCGATGGGGTAATTGAAAATTGCAAATTAAGAAATAACTTAGTGTATAGTTGAGTCATACTTCTTTATCTATCATAGCTATATACACCATATTTAAATGTGTTCATGATCATCATACCAATATATAACAAATATATAATGATAGTCTTAGTGTGTTATATTATTAGAAATTTAGGAAATCGATTAGTATATATGTATTAGATGAATTATTAGAGTATAGTAAGAACATGCTTTTCATAACGAGGGTATGATGACAAATCCAACATAGTTTTCATGTTATCTTAGTCAAAAAATATATAATATACATAGATACATCGTTAGGTGATTATATGGTGAATTAGATATTTAAGTATTCTTTTGTAAGAAAAATCTATATCTAAGTCTTACTTTTGTCATGAATTAAAAATCGTATTTTTTTTAAACAACTCACTATTCTTAGTTATTTAAGAAGTGCTTGGGAAGTATACCTAACTATATTGGCTTATCTAAGAGGTAAGTGGTAAAATAAAGAGAGATAGAGATTTATAAGAAATTGTTTCATAACCATACATACATATACATATGAGTCAGGATACTTGTTAGTCTAGACAATATATGAATCCACTTTAATATAACTATTTGGTATACACTTGTAATCATGTACATAATACATTTGTGTGAGTGACTAGTATACACTAAAGTATGTTGGATTTAGAACCCTAGATATTCTTAGTAAGAGTATTTTTACAAATAATATATACATCTTATGATATACTTCTTTGACCAAAGTGGATAAATGGAATTGTAGTTTGTTAGATAGAAATTAACATTCTAAGACATTATCTATATGAAATGATGGTATATAATCCTAGAATTCTAAGAAACCATAATGATGGGAAAATATGGAATAATACTATTAGACGGAAAACATAATCCTCAATGAATCATTAAACATCATTTGATTTCTACCCACATTTCAAAAAATATTCTTTACTTTATATCTCTCTCATCATCAATCATGGAGATTTTTATAT
Organism: Alisma plantago-aquatica; assembly: GCA_963693085.1. NCBI lineage: Eukaryota > Viridiplantae > Streptophyta > Magnoliopsida > Alismatales > Alismataceae > Alisma > Alisma plantago-aquatica. Next base: position 225,556,352 of record OY856413.1, read on the forward strand.
TACAAATTTCACCTCTAGAAATATGGTTAGTCATGAAGATCCGATATATGCAATCCCCTATCAAATTTGGGCATTCAAAAGACTATGAACCTAAATTTCATAAATGAGGGATTCTCTTGTACAAAAAAAATTTGAGGCTCTGATTCATACTTGTTAATATAGCTTCATAACCCCTTGCCATCATATCATTGAATATGCTAAAAACTCAGCTCACGTAGGACCTCGGTTCGTCTTTTGAATTCGGGATCATTTTAATGGGAAGATTCTTATTATCTTAATACGTACTATTATATTTGAAATGTGTCATCCTTTTGATAAACCCTTCTCCTGAACTTACCTTAATGCAACTAGCCCCCTATTGCCAGAACACCCTCTTTTGTACTTAATGTTATTAAAATGCCCAAATGTTTTATATTGTGCACATTTACTAGTTTTTATTGACACATTTCTTTGTTTCCATTGATTGTCTTGGTGTTTTTCCCGAAACCTCCCAGGTGCAGGTGCTTTGAAGGATATGGACAGATGAAGATTTTATACATGAAGTTGGCATGTGGATAACTCGAAATGTCTAGGTTGCCTTTTGCAACTAGACTTATGTGAAATTATATGTAGGCTCTTACTTATAATAACACCTTTATGTGAAGAACAATGTATACAATATGTCTTGTGATAAGTACAATAGTTATATTTTCTACTTCTTTGTAAACATTTTCTCTGTGATAAATTCCATATGAGAAATAAAAATTAAATACCTCATTTTACTCATACCTTATAGTATGTTCGGAATTGGATGATATCATTCCTCGGTCTAGTGAGGAGTGGATCCCCTCTCAGGTCCAACTCCTTACAATACGTCAGATTGTATCAGCAAAGACATGAAAAGTGTTCATAGATTATATCACAAATATTCTCTCCTATAGATCATAGTTCAAACCTTGTTCAAAATGCATGATATTATCCTCATCTGGTGACACATAGTTGAGAACAAAACCTAAGTAAATCTACAAAAAGAAATTTATATTCAATCAATGTCATTTGCCTCTACCTCAGTCTAAAAATGTTGGATCAAGTCATGTATGTACATGGTAGGATAATAGCGAGACTAAATCCTCTTCCTAAATTTAGCCCATTTTAGACTTAGCTCAGCCATGACTGTCTCTTCCATGCTCCACCAATGACTTGCATTGCCTTTTATGAGATAAGTATCATGATTCACCTTCTCTATATTAGTTACATGAGCTATAACACTTTTTTAGTTTCATATAATCAAGCATCTGCTTCTGCAGGGTCAACAATGCCATAGAAATCATTGGTACCCATGTTTCTCATCCTCTCATAAGACATGCTAATATCATGTAATGGATCAAGAACATTTGGAGGTGATGGATGGACTACTCACATTGCTTCATGAGCCTTTACTGATGCTAGTCTCTATGCCAAAACATAGAAAGGATCAACGGTAGATAAGGTAGTCACTGCGGGATGTTGATTGATTTCTTCAATAGGAGTATCTTCCTCCCTTGTTCAGCCCTAGTAACACCTAATGGAGGTGCCATGTAATGAGTCTTCGCCTATTCTTCACATGTACCATCCATGCTCTCAAAGAAAGGAGAATATGACATATATCATTAGATAAAGTAAAGGATCTTTTATGACTCATAGACTAATCTAATGTATATGAAAAACACTAACAAAAACCTAGGATCTAGTACTACAACTTGTGGGACCCTACCTCTATCACCCAAGAAGATTGTTTAAACTTCCCACATGAATGCATACATTAGTAATAAAACCTATAATAACAACATTTCATTGAATTAGAAACACATATAACTTTTTTCCTTTTCATTTCTAGATCTAATGTAAGTAATTCAAATTTGCAATCATTTTCATCAGATAATATATAAGCAAAATCTAGGAGTAAGCATTGTTCAAGATAAACTTTCTAATACACGATGAAGTAGAAAGTCATATGTTACTTTACATTAGTGACTTAGATAAACATAAATTACATGACTACATGCGCATAAACTCTCCCAAAACTCCCTAGTACAACAACAACCTATACATATAACCTACACCAATAAGAGAATTCTCCACCTCAGTTAGTAAAGAAAAGATAATTGCAAGTGAGTAATTCATGCATAGACTGAAGCTGAATTAGTAATTGTAAAATTGTAGGCCACCACTTATCAACACATTGAGTGAGTGGAACAAGTTCAAGACAAAACTAGCACTGAACTAATCATTTTTAATTTGATTAGAAATAAGGGTGATATAGATTAAATCAATCAATTTCAAATATTATGAAGGAAATGGAATATATAAACTTGATCGAATGAACATGAAATAACAAATAGAATCTAACATGTAATTGGAGATGGCTAATCAAATCTTATATTTCATCTTGTTAGAATTATTATTAGGTTTGCCCTGACATTACTTGATCTATACCTAATCAAGTAAAGTTTCCATGCTAGGTTCTCGTGTGAATGATTCACTATCCACATCTTAGGGTTAACTGGAAACCCTAAGATAAACAACAAATTTTAGTCTACCTCAAAGTTTACAACAATGTCTAGGTAAGATCATATAGCATATTTACCATGTTGAGCTCATCTTAGGTACATGAGATGAGTTTAATACGCATAATTGTCAAATCTAGGGCATCATTTATCAAATACTAGTAAAAGTTATCCCTACTGATCCCTTACACATAAAGATCAAAATTCTCATATGTGTGTTTCACATACAATCCATTTCATTTATTGATTAACTTAACTTAGCATATCATCATGAAATCTTTCCTAAGTTCTGGTGATCTAACCTATAAGGTCTAGATTCACACCCTCACATTACTTTTCATAATCCAAGGACTATTAGAAGAAATTCCATTTCTCTTCCCCAGTATAAACCTTGTGGTAAAAATTTTGTGTTCATGGCTCCTATCTAGATGAGTTAACATTATAATGAGTATTAAATGTATTCACTCACTTTAAGGAAAACAAAAGGAAATTATGTGACATATACATGATTTCACATGCTATATCTAGAATATATGTATTACAGTGTAAGAGATGCAATAATATCCTAATTCATATTACAATCAACCAACACATCTAGTTTTATCACATAATTACAAGGTATCCAATAACATGTCAAGAATTCATAAAATTGTACATAATACTCTATGTTTGATCAAATATGCAACATTTGTTATATATAGATAGAAAGAATGTGTAATCTGATTTCAAGACATTGATATTGCTCACAATCAACATAATCTATTATTTACTTGATTCTGTTGCAAGGATTATGTCACGAATCATATTCAAGTTCAACTAAACAAAACAATGTTGGAAATTGTTGAAGTTGCCAAATTTCTGCCAATCTGAAATCCATGAGTAAAATTAATGTTATTGTTAAATGAGAGTTTTCAAATGAATCTACACCACTCTCCTTAAGTGTAAAATGCCTGAAATTTGTAGCCCAACTATTAATATACTTGAATTAAATTCAAGCTTCAAGGAAATATTATTTTCTTACTCATATTTGCTCAAGAACTTAGAAGAAGAAAAAAAATGAAAAAAAAGAGTTAGATTTGAGATATTTTGATCAAGATCATATGGTTGACAAATTTAAGACACTAGAGAGAAGAAAGGAAAAGAAACCCTAGTAAATATTAATCATATATCATGAATTCATCAACCTCTAGTAGAGAAAACCTAGAATTATGAAATTCCAACTCCAACATCATTAAACCCCAGATCTCCTTGTCTCTCATGAAATTCTAGGCTCTAAAGTGTATTATGGAATTAGGAGGTCACTCGGTCACAATAGTATCCTATATAATCATTAAGATGATTTGTATAATTAATTATAAATACTTTTCAATCCTATTTTAGTTAATGAAGAAAATAGGGATGGTCAAAAAGCTACTTTCAGTCAGACAAACATGCTCCAAAAATATCCAAGTTTTAATGTGTTGTTTGGAAATGAGTCTCAAATGCTTACTAAAAATTTCAAATAATTTTTCTATGTAAATAGATTACTAAAAATAAAACACTAGATTAGTATATTCTAATTTTTATAATAAGTTTGACTGAGTTTTCCTTGTGAAACCCTTGCAACTAGAAGGTCCAGAGAACTCAAAAATGCTAAAATATTTAAATAATACTTACTTGTGAGTTAGATACACTATGTCAAAATTTCAAGGTAATTCGTATTACAAATAAAATAAAAAGTTATATTTACTACACTACTATGCTTAACATTGAATTTTTTATCGCATGTCCTATTCGTAAGATTGTGAAACTAGGGTTTCCAACCTATAACCCTACAGACCTAATAATATCAAGTAATAAACAACTACAATAGCTTAGCATTTCAATTAATATTTAATCCAATGAAGAGAAAATGTAATCAATTTTTTATGATTGCAATAATGAAATTAGCTAGGATTTAAGAAAATAAAGAATGGATCCTTACAATAACATAAATTCCAAATCATTTTATGTCCTCGAAAAACCCATACGACATTTTCATTTTTTTAGAAAACCAAATTGAACACATTTTACGAACTTGAAACTTTAAATCACATTACTGAATTTTGGGTGACATGGGGATGCCAAATACCTTCCTCGGTCGAAATAGGATTGTTGATCCTGGTGTTTTGGCCATGGTTCAGATGTCTTAACTACCAAAATGCATAATCATTTACTACTTTTCTCTTTGTGTTTTACCACATATTTAAATCGATAGTTTCTCTTGTTTTCATTATAAATAAGGTGGTGACTTTTTTTAAAGGAGAAGACAATTTCATTAATTAACATCCTTGTCTACTTGACACAAAATCACAACAGGAAAAGGACCATTACAAAAGTTGGTATGGGAAAGACTTCGAGCCCCTTCAGCTAATAGGTGAGCTACTTTATCCCATCCCTCTTTATGTGTACAAATGAAATGTTCAAAACACTTTTCTAACCTCAAAAATATCATTAACAACCATCCCTAGCACCTCCATCCTTTTAATACAATATTAGAATGAATAACTATAAGGGAATTAGATTCAACTAGTACTCTATCATAATCTGACGATATTGCATGCATGACTGCCCAGAAGATTGCTTACAAACTCATATAAGGAACCATTAATTGTCAGGTGTATACTACTTTTCCCAGTTGATAAAAGCTTTCCACGGTCGTCCCTTATCATGAATCCAAGTCCAGTCAGAAGGTTATTTCTTCACGAGGCATCAATATTGATTTTCACTTATCCATCATGGGGTTCACTTCAAAGTTCCCTTCTATTCTGGTGGTGAGGCTCTCTGCAATGTGAGCCTGTGTAATGCCATTATATTTTGTGTAATCCTCGATGAGTAAAAGGAAGCCCAAAAGTAGGCCTTGCGAGTCAATGGAATCCATGTTGAATATTGCTTCATTTCTAATTATCTAGTTGACCCACCATCTAATCATGAGATTCTCAATCTTAATAATTGTCAGCTTATTTAGGACCCAATTTGAGTAAGATAGGAAGTCATTTGTAGGTGCATCGGTGATGGTCTTGCTCTGTTCTACTATTTCCCAAATGGGTTTCATCTCGTTTCACGTTACTAGATCACGTAGTTCAGGTTGTGGTGCTTCCTTGCAACAAGGGAAAATATTGTCTTGACATATGTCTTTTAGATAGATTGATTCTAGTATCTAGACATCACGTTGCATCCCTCCATATAAAATATATGAGTTTTGGTAGTCAGTTCATTCCCCACATTCTTCTCATTTTTATAGACTCTTTGTTATGGTTTATATTCCACAAAGGAGTGTTCCCAAGTAGTCCAAACCAATAAAAGGAGTTCACTTATAACATATTGTTCTTATTCAGTCTTCAAGATAGACGGTCTCTATGTGCAGTATATGGCAGGGGAGTCACTATAATAATATCAAACAACCATGATGGACCGACTACCTTAGAAGGCTTGTCCTCTAGGACCTTGTTGTTGGGTTTATGAAGTCCCCTACCCATAGCGTTTGTATTCCCAATCCTATACTCCTGTTGAATACTAACACCCATACTTGGTAACCATCCATCTTCCCATAATATGGTCTTTGATCTGTCATTGATTGTCCATTCAAGTCCTTTAAGGAGAAGCATCTTTGCCCCCTATATACTTCTCCATGTATAGCTCATAGCATGACCTCTAGATTCCTCTACAAAAGAAGACCTCTTGTGATATTTTTCTTTGGAAACTCACCCAGTTGACGACTTTGGTTTGGTGATGAGACACTGACAATTTTTAGCTAGTAGGGCTTGGTTGAAAATGTTTAGGTCCCGAAACCCCATTCGTCCCACTTGTTCGGGTTGACAAAGCAAATCCCATTCTTTCCAGTAGATTTTCTATTTTGTGCCTTTAGAGCCCCACGAAAACTATACAATAGAACCATGGATCTCATCCAGAATCCTACCTGGTAACTTGAAAATAGTCATAGTATATGTAGGAATCTCTTGAGCCACCACTTTTATTAAAACTTCCTTACCCGATTTTGATAGAAGTTTTTCCTTCCAGTCATGTAGTTTCTTCCAAATTCTTTCCTTGGCTGGTGAAAAGATCACCTTCTTGGATCTACTGATCCTAGTAAGAAGGACCATATTTGCATGCATGTACACTTCCCTCATCTTCAGGAGGCCCCAAATGTCCCATCTTCTCTACTCTTGCACATTCTTACTGAAAGACACCTCTGACTTGGATGCATTGATTTTTTTATGCTTTCTTGTACTTATTGATAACATTAGGTAAACATGAGCATTCTTCCAGAGATGCCCTGGAAAAAAGGATTTTGTCATCTGCAAAGAATAGGCGCAAGACCCTTGGCCCGTATTGGCTTGCTCATGCACCATCAATTAATCCTAAATCGGATACTTTAGTGATAGACATATAAAAATATTCAACATAAAAAAATAGATAAGGGCAATTAGATCTCCTTAGGGTAGACCTCTAGTTGACTAAAGGTTTCCTTTGTTTCTTACATTTAGATGGACTGCAGGGGACACACTAGACACACAATCTAAAATATTTTCACACAACTTCACACAAAATCAATTTTCCTTTAGACACTATCCAGAATAATTCATTCCACTCTATCATAGGCTTTTCTCATATCCATTTTCATTGCTAACTTATTATTTTTTCCCTATTCTTTTGAGTTTCATAGAATGGAACATCTCATAGGCCACCAAGGCATTGTCAGTAATCAACCTGCTAGACACAAACATACTTTGTTGTTTTAAAATAATTTTTTCCATCCTTGACTTAATTCTATTACCCATCAGCTTGGATAAAATTTTGTAGAGGATGTTGCACAAACTTATAGACCTAAATTATATGATTATTTTAGGCTAGATGCACCTGGGAATAAGCAAAATTGAGGTTTCATTCACTTCCTTCAGATTTTACCTCCTACACCACCACCCTTTAAGTAGTTTAAGCAGCTACAAAATGATTAGTAGAACATCATATACTTTTAGAAGGAATATGAAGAACATGTATAACCATCGTCAACTAAATAATATAAGAAATAAAGAAAAGGGGTCATCCAATATGAATCATGTTTTTTACCCTAAGCAAATATACTACACGACTGGATTACGTCTTTTATTATGCCCTGTGGAGATGAGGTTTACCACTCATACTACAACTGACCACTGCTAAGTCAAAATCAGGTCCATACAAGTTCTATGAGAGCCAGACTCCTATGATCTCCCACACCTTTGGCCAGTCCAAGTCTTCTGTAGTGATATATAGTAAAACTACAAATCACCCTAGTCCGCCTTGGTATATGAACACACCACTAGAAAACCAAGATACAACCGCAACCATTCTGCTGCTAGGGTATGATCGTAACCATCCATGTAAACATATCATTTGAGATACGGTCTCGAACTCTCTCTTATCAAGGCATGACCGCAATCATCCTCAAAACTAATGATTCTGGATGCAAGGATATATCATCAACTTGCACCCCCGCATATTCAAATATATGTGCTTTGAGTTTCCCACAAGATTTACTCATTTCATCATCCAGCAAGTACTGACGCAAAAGATGGATCTATGGCTCAGTGAAACCTACATGATTAGGGTTTCACTTGATTAGTTAAGCCAATTGGGCATCTTTTAATGCATCAATCCAGTTACAACATATGAATCCAAAACAAATTCTACAAAGATATGCGTAGATTACAACATCAAAAGATATAAAATGTATTAATCATAAAGTTGATCACACCATCACACAAACGTGTCTCACCGCCTTATACCATGCCATCACCAACATCATATCATCACAGGATAATCATACTTTATCACATTATTAGGGGATATCTCCTCAACTTAGGCACTAAGCCTCCGCCAGGTAATAAGACCCGAACACATAATTCCTGCATAACATTATTATCTCATCATGCCTTATAAAGGCCCATAATCATCCCCATGAGTCACATCAGAGATATAATAGAAACCACAAGCTATGATGTTCATTCAACCTACAACATTAAGGTTACATAAATAGGAGAGATAAAACATCATTACATGTTAATCACTTCAAGAAATATAAGCATTACATCATGTATTCATAATTAGGTTAGGATTTCTTATAGATAGCTGATCAAGGTTTCCATAATATAATTCAACATCAAACCCTAGGTACATCACTTCCCACATTGTTAGATCATATTAGGTCAAGCATCATCATGACCAACCAAGCATTCAAAATAGCAACATGTACTGACCATGAAGATGGTGTACTGTAGTGACCACAAGGGTTAACTCATTTGTAGCAACCAAACTGCATCGCACATGTAGCGACCAAACATAGATCGAGATGTAGCAACCAACCAAACTAAACTACATGTAGAGACCGTAAGATAAACTAGGGTTGGGGTTTGTTGCAATCAAGCCACCCTAGGTAGTGACAATCTATCAAACCAACCATTTCGGCCAAACAAGCCATCTTGTGTAGCGACTGACACAAAGCTCAAAGCATTGTGACTACAATGAGAATTCATGTGTAGTGACCAAGGTATCTAGAGTTAAGGCTATGCCAATCAATCGAAACACATGCTAATTACTAACATGGTCTTAGTGACCTCAACAGACCAAGGATGTATGTCAACTGAAATAGATTCCTAACATCGGGAAACTTAGGTATCACCATGGTGAAAACTCCATGAAAGGATGAGCACCAAAGCCCTAAAACAAGTTTCATAGGGTTCAACATGAAAGGCCATGATGAGATAAAACCAAACATCAAATCCATTTAAACAAGAACAAAACCTCCACCTCATACAAGATGTCAAAACTAAAACCAAGGTGATAAAACCAATGTTCAAGGTGTATGTATGAACCATCAACTCCATCATCTACTAGGTTTTGAGTGCATGCATTAGGGATAAATGAAAGAGATAATCTATTTTAGATTACTAAAAAATCATAAACCTTGAAACATGAAAACATCATTAAGCATCTTACAATCACATTTTAGAGATGAGATAACATGCATGCAAGGTAAAGTGCAACAATAGAAGAGGAGAGAATTATATAACCCGCCTTGAGGTGTAGATCAACTCCAAATCCATGAGCTCCATGAGAGAAGGAAACACCAAGCATGGATCAAATACAAATCCATGTAAGATCACCTCAAGAGAAGAAGAACAAACCAAGTTCAAAGGGTGTTAAAAAAGAGGAGGGTACAAATCCTACTCTAAAAAAGAAAGGGGGAAAGAGGAGATCTTCGTCTCACTCAGGTACTACCATTGAGAACCATGGATTCGACCTCTGTTGGAGAGAAGTATCTCAATAAAACCATCATGAAGAACCATGATTTGGCCAATATAAGAAAGAGAGGGTAGGGTTCAAGAAAAATGAGATCAAGAAAATAAAAACCACTTACCAAGCACAAGGATTAACAAAGAAGGATGCTCCAACCCTAGATCACTACATGCAAGGAGTAAATGGCCACCTTCTTCAAGTTCAACACCTCTACTTGCTCCACTTAGCTCCAGGCTGAACTCAAGCAAGGAGAGAGAAAGAAGATGCTAAAAGGGTTACTTGCATGTGAAAGAACGTGTATAAGTACCCAAGGGTAGGATAAAGGTGAGGGTATATAAGGTGTCAAGATACTAGAGCCTTCAGTGATACATGTCCCTCAAAAACCTCAGCCATGCAAGAACTCAAGGTACGCATGCAATAAAGAACATCATAACCAAGGTTAGGTAGAGACTACTAGGCCACTCAACCCTCCTTAGGTCAAAGTTAAACCAAGGGTCACCATGGTAGCGACCGCTACTCATGTCACCCAAGATAAAGGGACGATACACCAAAGCACGATCTAAACCCTAGTAACCAAAACTAAGGTCATGGAACATACGTCTCTACAAACACCACCAAGAAAGGTGCTTTAGTCAAAACACTCTCAAGGTCACAAAGCATATCGGAGCTACAAAGCCAACATCAACATGGTCAACACCACCATCAACTCAAGCATCCATGAAACCCTAGCTCAACACATATGATTCCACCTCATCAACCAAATTCCAACAAGGCACCCCTATGTATCACTCTCTCTCTCTCATGATTATAAGGTACAAAAGGCACATCCAACATGTGACAAATTGCAAGATAAAGCTTCGACATGGGTAAATTAAAAATTGGTCCAAAACAAACACATACATAGCATAGCTATCTCAAACATCAACCAAACTGGACCAAACTAAGAACAAAAACATATCACGTGTTATTAAGGTGAATAACATGATTAGATTAAGGTTTAAGCATCTTATTAAGCAAAGAAAGAAAGGTCAAGCACTAATCCAGGTCAGGGGTCTTACAGAATCCTTTTCAGCCTCTAGTCTTCTTCTTCATCACAAACCTCACCCGATGCCATGAATAGATTTTCAAAATATCCCACTATAGTGTCAGACTTATCTTTTTCACTCATTTCTATTATCCTTCATCAGTTAGTAGCCCTTTAATATGATTTTTTCTCCTTCCTTGCTTAGCCTTGTAGTGAAAAAAAAATCATATTTTTATCTCCATCCCTCATCTCATTTTCTCTAGATTGAGCATACCATCATCTTTTGTCTTTCTTCTCTAAATGTAGTAGTTTTACATGAATTTCATCACACTCTTTTAACATGCATGTTTAAGGTTGTTTATCCTATGATACTACCAATTTCTGCTTAGTAGTAATCAGTGTCTTTTTTATACTTCCAACATTCTTCTTTGCCCACTTTGCTAGCTTCCTTCCGCATGTTTTGATTTTTGTAGTCATCTCATCTTCCTATTCTTTACTATTTACCATCCACTACGTTTTGAATTGTATTGTTTTCTTTCCCCATCTGATACCACCACCTTCTGTTGCAGTCATCCACATTGCAGCATGATCAAAATTAATGAATGGAGAATGATATATATTAGGTTTTCTATGAATCTTGAGCCAAGCCTCATCAGCAAAAAACATGCCAAGTCTTTCTCTAATCCTCATGTTGGGGATCCTTTCATGGAATATGTCATTTTCCTACCTATGTAGCCCGAGTCCCAAATCTAAAAATCATCCACTCCATCCTGAAAATCTCACATAGCACATTTATCCCTCAGAGTTCCCCTTTCCTTATTGATATTTGACAACATTTCATTTAAAATCATCAAGACATATTGTAGGTAAATTCAAACTATAATGTAGATCTGTCATTAGATGTTCCACATCTTCATTTTGACCCATTGTTGTGCCCAACCATACAATCTAATAGCCCTCCATCTGTCTAAACCTCTATCATCCTGAATAATGAAATCCACATCATGTTGACTGTATAAGAGAATATACAGGTCCACATCCTCCCACCACAAAGCCACACCACCAACATGGACCTTACATCTTAAGCTGACACCATTAAGGAAGTCACACCTTATTTTCATAGATTCTATCACCCTCGCCTCCACCATCATTTCCATCAGAAAAACCACCATGGGATCCTCTCTCAATCACCACTGTTGGAGAGTTTTAATGGTGTCACAGTGTCCCAACCCCTAAAAGTTCCGTGATAGAATTTTCATAGTTGTTCGTGAACCTGGCTCCCCCCATCTCTGCTACTTCATCTATCACTCTAACCTATTCCAGTGTAAAAACTTTCTTTCCCACTTTGTACTCCACGTCCCTTGCATCACCCCCTATTGAATTACCCTCAACCCACTTTCTTTTTTTCTTTCCTCTGCCAAGATCTAACCCCTTAGTTATTTCTATGTCTATGGGCATTACACCTATTCTGAGAAGTCTGCCTCCCTCCTACTACAATATGACTTTGTAAACACGCTTCCTCACTTCTGAGAAGTCTTCTCATCACTTACTAGGTGGAAATTTGGCTCGTCTACTGATTTTTCAATCATCCTCATCCTCTCATGCACATGTGTTGTAGGTTTCCATGTGTTTGGTCTTCTTCTAGATGGTGTGTTCTGAAATTGGAATTGATCCTCCTCGATCATGTTTCATGGTTGGTTCCAGAAGTGTTTGTCCCTTGCTTCCACCTTCTATCACCTCTATAGAGGAGAACTCTTCCCCATTATATGTTTCATGTAAATCATCCTTAATGTCTTTCACTGCACTTCCATGGCTTTCATTCTCCACTATTTTTATCTTCCCTAGTTTGTATTGTGCCTAGTGTACTAAGTTTTCATTGAATGTAGCCTTCCCCTTCCTCCAACTAGTTATCCCATCCCCCTTTCCCTTCTAGAAACATGGTTTATTCTCACCCGAGGATGATTCTACTGTTACTGGAACTCCATGGTCTTGTGGCAAACAATATCTTCTTCTTTCACACCCCTTTTCCTTGTAATTCATCTCAGACCAACATCTAAATTCTCTTTATAGGAAAAGAATGAATCCTTGCTCCTTAGTAATGGTCATTGGGTTCGTCTTCAACCTCATCCCTAGGTCAGTCACGATTGATATGCCCTATAAAACCACAAAAATATCAATGATTTGGAAGGTGTTCTTATATCAATTCCACATCTCCTATCTTCCATGAACCGTCTTAAATTATGAGTTGTTGTTTAATAGCCTTTGTGATATCTAGGATGTTTTTTGCGTGATAGTAATTATCCCACACATAATTCCATCATCATCTTCAATAACTTTTCCCACTCATTTGGACACTATAACGATTGCCTCCACACTCTTATATCTAGTGGGTAGATCATCGATCCTCACCCACATTGGGATAGTATTGATTTTGGAAGGTTTCTCCTCTACTAGAATCCCATAGAATAGAAGATGGTGGCCCTCAAACATCCATGAGGCACCTCCAATCAGTCTCTCACAATCCTTCCAATAAGTAAACTGTATGACGAAGTGATTGTTTTCAATTTGCCTGGAAACCACTTTATTCTGAAGACTCAATACCATTGTCATGGTCCTGGTAAGGGTGTTAAAATTGTAACTCCTGTTTGTTTCCAATCAGCCAACTAGAGCCACTTCTAGGTGAAAGTTAGTCGACTTTATCACTTCTATAGAAAAATTAATCAGGTTGTCATCATCTTTGGTGAACTTCAGTCTAGTGCATCCTATCTGGTCATCATCCATGGTTGAAACATGAACAAAAATCCTAAGCTAAATGATGGCTACTACTCGTTGGACCAAAGATTGGATACACCAATGTTAAGAGCTTTCGTTAAAGCACTTCTCAAGCCTACCCTTCCCCTTGCAGCCCGAAAGTCTCCAGATACATCTAGGGTTCACTAGGGAGATGACTCTCATATAGAAGGTAATTATTATTAACTTAAAGTTTGCCTTTAGATGAAGGGAAATGAAAAATATATAAGGTGGTGACTTCGAATTTCATTATTTCTAATTCTTTTAAGTTTGACATGATCGTCAAGATCTATTTTTGACATATATTTATCTCAATATGTAAAACTAGAGCTATCAGTATGACTTGAACATGACAAAAATATATAAAGGGTAAAAGTAAGCTACATGCACCCAACTACACTTTAATGATAGTAAATGATGTTTGTATAGTTTAGTACTTGTCTACTACTTGTGTATATTGTGAACGCCAAGGAACATAATATACATACTTCAATATTAGTGGGTTTATGGGGTAGTGGTTGATGTACTTTTGGCATTCACTCACCTTTATCAATATTTTGAAATGTTTGACTAAGTGCTTTAGTGTGTAACAAAGATGTCTAATATTTAATAGATGTTTATATGCAATAGCATTGAGAGATTTTACCTTATTTTTGTATATATATATACACCTTAATGTTATATAAAAATATTAAAAAATATTTAATTAGATTGTTTAATATGGTCCTAGTTTTTATAGATGCAATAGTATTGAGAAATTGATGAAAATGAGAAAGGCATGCGTACCAGATGATACTTCCATTGATGTATGGAAGAATATGGGGGGATGAAGGAGTTATGTTGTTAATAAAGTTCTTTAACAAGATCAAGAAGACCAAGAAGATGTCAAATGAGTTGATAAATGATATTATGGTCCCCATCTACAAGAATAAAGGTGATGTTTAGAGCTGCATAAACTATAGAGGTATCAAGTTGATGAGTCACACGGTGAAGCTTTGGGAGAGGATTATTGAGCAGAGGATAAGATCTATTACGAAGTTATCAAACAACCAATTTGGTTTCATGCCTAGAAGATAAAAAAATAGATCCAATTTTTATGATATAGAGGTTATGGAGAAGTATAGAGAAAGAAAAATATATCTTCATATGGCGTTCATTGATATAGAAAAGGATTATGATCAAGTACCCATGGAAGTGTTATGGATGGTTTTGAACAAAAAGGGTGTGCCGGTCCAATACACTCAGTTGACTAAAGACATGTATGATAGCTCTACTACAAGTGTGAAGACTCTTGGAGGAGAGACACTGACTTTTCCTATCATGGTTGGGATACACCAAGGATCCACACTTAGCCCGTATATGTTCACTCTTGTTGTGGATGAGATGACAAAGAATACTCAGGATGATATTCCTTGGTGTACGTTATTTGTTTATGATATTGTAGTGATTGATGAAACTAAAGATGGATTGAATGATAAAGTTGAACTTTGGAGAAAGGCATTGGAATCAAATGGATCGATGATTACTAGGATCAAAACTAAGTATATGAATTGCAATTTCAGCCAATCTTGCAGTGTGAATGGTGAAGCCATGTTGGACGTAGTACATATACCAAAATGTGATAAATTTTATTACTTAGGTTCCATTATTCAAATAGACGGGGATGTCCAAAATGACATTTGCCATAGGATCATTGTAGGATGGCCGATATAGAGGAGTGCAACTAGAGTATTATGTTATTGGAAGATCCCTCTTAGATTAAAAAGTAAGTTTTATAAAACACCTATACGGCTAAACATGCTTTATGGGAGTGAATGTTGGGTGGTGAAGTAACAAGGTCTCAACAAGATGAACATGGCTGAAATGTATATGTTGAGATGGATGTGTGGGAAGACAAGAAAAGATTGCTTGAGAAATGACGATATCGGGAATAAAGTTGGGGTGGTGAACATTGAGGATGAGTTGTGTGAGGGCCGACTCAGATGGTATGGACATGTAAGACCCATGATCTGGGTTTTGGGTTAACCCTTTTTTGGGCTTTATGGTCTACTTAGAACCGTACTCTAATCCTTTGAGATGTAATTAGGGCTTGTAGAGAGTTTAAGTTTCAAGTTTGAGCTTGTTTGGATGTTGTTTGTGTTTTATGTGTTAGTTTGGGTGCAAATTGTAGTTTACCCAAAGTAGGGGTGGATGTGCAATTTGTCACCTCTAGAATGTTCCTTCTCTTTCTTGACATAATCTAGAGGAGAGAGAAATAAGTGGGTGACTTGTTTGAGCCTTGTTTGAGGAGTGTCACCCTTAGTGGTGATTAGGGTTTCTATGAGTGTTTAGTGTCTCGACCTATGTGTACCTAGTGGGTTTCCTTGACCTAGGTTGTGACTTAGGGTGAGTTTTGGTTGGTGTTGTAGTTGAGACACCCCCTCTAGGTGTTGAGATCACGACCAAGGTGGTGTTGGGTGGTCTTGGGTCGAGATATTTGCCTTCTTGTAGGATGTCTTGACTTAGGTGATGTGGAGATCTCTTGTCTCGACCTTGTGGTGATGGATGGTGCTTGTCACAAACATGGATGGTGATCCATGGGAGGGACACAAACGCGACCATGTGGGTGACCAAGGTGGTCGAGACCCAACCTAGAGTGTATCACCATGTCTTGCATGTATGGTTAAGGTGGTTGCATGTGGGTGCATCTTGGTCTTTTGAGTGGACAAGTGTCCCTTTGGTTCCTTGGAGTGTTGACACATCACCCATTGGCTTCTCTCTCATCTTCCACCTATATAACCCATTATCTCTCCATGCTTGTCAGCCTTCCATCCCTCCATCTTCTTCTTTCTCTTTTTCTTGTTCTTGGAGCTTGGTGGAGCATGGAGATCCGACCTTGGAGCTTGGTGATAAAACTCTTCTTGCATGTGGTACATGTGGTGACCATAGCCCATCTTCAACCTTAGTAAGTGTTTATCTTTCTTGATGGTGTTTCTTTTGATCTCCTATATCCATCTTCCCCTCTTTTCTCAACCCTAGACCATGGTTCCTCCATGGTGGTCGTTTTGGGAGAGAAAATCCTCATCACAAGGGTCATAGACCATCTTTTGACAAGGTAGAACCAAGTGTGAGGAGGGTTTCTTCTCTCTTTCTCCCTTTCTCTTTTGGCTCATACTAGAGCTTTTTGGCTCTCTTTTCTTGTATTATATTTGACCTTGGTACCTTCTTGTTCTTGAGGCTCTCTTGTGGCCGAAAGTGGAGCCTTTGGTGGAGCTTTTTCAACTTGGATCGTGTGCTTGGAGCTCTTAGTCTTGGAGCATGGAATCCTTTGTGGTGATCTTCTTAAGGTGGGTGATATAACCCTTTACCCTCTCTATTAATGCATATTACATTGCTTTCATGTTAATGTCACCCTCTCTAAAATATGTTCCTAATATGCTAGTCAGTAATGACATGCTCTAGAACTCATTTAGTGGTGGATATTTCTCTTGAATTGGTAGAAATCTGAAACCCTAATCTACTTTCACAAATTTTTGTGGTTGATATGTTATGGAGGTTCTTCCCTATCTTTTGACCTTGGTCTTACTTTCATGCATGGTGTTCGTGAACCTAGATATTAAAGGGAGTTTAGATTCTATTTTAGGTTCCTTGATCATAGTTTTCTCTCTCTTGGATGAGATCTTCACATAGGGGTTTCATGATGCATGAATTAGGGTTCTTGGTGATCGTTTTGCATGACCTTCTTCATTCATGATGATCATGGTTTTCATTGTCCTTGTTTTCTATTTTTTGACTAACATATCATCCCTTCGGTTGGTCGAGACATCTACCCCATGTTGGTCGTGACCATGGTTGGTCTTGGTCGAGTTGCTTCCCTTTTGATGGGTTGGACCTAGTGATGTTTGAGGTCACGATACTTGGTGTTGATGGTAAAGTTAACCCTTATTTTGTTTGGGTTGTTGCCTTAATTTTGGAGTATTGTCTTGTCCTTGTCACGGTTGTGACATGCCCTTGAGAGAGGTTGCAACATGTTGGTCTTGGGTCATGACATGCTGTCATGGCTTGAGGTCAAGACAACCGTCTTCCTCAGGGTTGTGACAGCCATGTGAATGGTTGGAACCCTAACCCTAAATGGATCGATACGTGGGTGTAGGAGGTCAAGATTGAGGGGTGTCACGGCCTAGACACCCTATGTGTCACAGTCACTACATGTTGTGGGTTGAGTGCTCATGACTTAATTGCTTGAGTGGTTGAGACATATGACCAATGGGTGGTTGAGAAATATGTTGTGACACATAATGATATCTTCTATGAGTAATGCATAAGCCATGTAACGTGTTGATTGGATAATATCTAAACACCCCTAATCATGTTTCTTAATCCTAAGATGTTCCAATATAGTGGGAGGTGGTGTACCTAAGGTTTGATGGTTGGTTATATCTACACAACCCTAATCGGATATGTATGGAAAACCCTAACCCTAATGATGGAAAATGTAACATGTTTGTTTCTCCTTTAGGGAATGGCTATTATGTTATGAAATTATCTCTCTCTTGTCTTTGAACCCCTAACCATGTAGGTTGAATGCATGTCATTGATTGGGTATGTTGTGGTGATGGTTATGAATAATTGAGGCATGTGGAGATAATGGTATGACACATGGAATTAGGATGTTTCCTCTCTTTTGATTATCAATTTCAAACCATGTATGTGATATGAACTTGAATATCATAGCTAGTGCATGATATGATAAGTACGATGTGATACAGGTTGAATGAGCCTTCATGGGGCATGTTGAGACACTTGTGATATAGGGATAATGTGAATGGGTCCTATGACCTGGTGATGGCTTGATGCCTATTGTGACGTGATACCCTCTAGTGCTATGATTAAGGGACTGATATCCCATAGTGATGTGACCATTAGTGATATCCCTAAGAGGCTGTGTAACAATGATGACAGTACTTTGAATGACAATGTTACAGGTGTTATGTGGTGATAGTGTGACAAGTTCACACCTTATACGTTTTATATCTTCTGAAGTTGTACCCTTAATCTTGTAGACTTTCTTATGGTTGTATATGTTGTAACTTGATTGATGCTAAAAGTCACCCAATTGGCTAACTAATCAAGTGGAACCTTAATCATGTAGGTGCCCTATGCCATATATAATTTCTAGTGTCAGCCTTAATTGTTGGATTGGTGAAATGAGTTTTACTTAGATCACATATTTTGAATATGCGGCGGTGCAAGACGGATATCATCCCTAATTACAGGTTGTGTGAGATGGTCATGCGTTAGTCGATCTCGTTGTGATATGGATAGTCATGCGTGAGCCACTCCTTTTTAGAACGGCCATGTGTGAGCCTATTCTTCTAGTGTCGTTACTTGTACCAAGGTGAGTTAGGTGTTGGTATATGTGAATGGCCATACATGAGTCAATCCTTCTGTTGACTATATGTCACTTTTACAATTAACTGACATATCTTTGCAATGTTACTCTCGTGCTGTCTGAGAGATGTTGGAGAGGTCATGATTTCCGGCTCTTCCATTGACCTTGTATGGCACTGATTTCAACTTAGTAGTGGTAGGTTGGATTTGAGTGGTAAGACTCAAATCCTCATGGTAGTAAATAAAATACGTAATCAGCCTTGTAGCATGCTTACCTAGGATCAAATTCAAAAATATTGGATGAGGCCTTGCTTTGCTCTTGTATAGCTTGGTTGGTAGAAAATATGCATACTCTTATATTCCTCCTTAGTTTATAAAATGTTCTACTACTCTGTTGTTAGCTACCTGATCTGCTTAGATGATAATAATTGCCCTGCTTACATCAGTAATTGATCTACTTATCGTAATGGTAGCTTTATTTTTGTCCTTTAATTCTCTTATCTGTGTTAATAATAGCGTTGGTGGAGAGTTATATCCCCCATTGAGATTGAGATCTCATTTTGTGGGTTTCTCCATATCTTTAAGGTAGACGTGCACGAGGAGGTAGAGATCGTGTAGCTGAGGCAGAGCAACAACAAGAAGGACAGTAGATGATAAAGTTGGAAGTGTTGTTAGTGTTTTAGAGTAGAGTCCTAGAGTCGTCTATGTACACTCACGTCTTTTGATTTTTAGATGTATTTTTTTAGAGATGTTGTCGGTACGTGTTTTTGGCTCATATGCCCCTTTTGATGCAAAGATACGGTAGTTATGTATATATTTGGAACAAATTTCTCTCATAGAAGAATAATGACATATGCTATAAGAATATGTTAATGTAAACACCTTGTGACTTATGATATCTAATGCAGGTGTCCTGTGAGGACTTATATGTAATGGTTTCTGTAGTTTTGCAGTTTTAGCGCTTAATGATACGAGTTTTTTATAATCCGTTTGTGACGCGGGGCGTCACAGGACATGTGTAAAGCAGACTGACTAATGCTTCTATATAAAGCAATGCTATTGAGTCAAACACAATTAATGAAAGAAGAGGAAGACCTAAATTAACATGGGATGACCACATATCGACCACAATATGACACATGATAGAGCTGAATGGAATGAAAGATCAGTGTAGCCGATCCCAACATAGTTGGGACTGAGTTTTAGATTATGATGATGTTTGATATGGTCCTAGCACTCCAAAGTAAAAGCCACATCACACTCGTCGATTTGCATAAATGTGCTGCAGGTATTTTGACGAGTCCTTGAAGGGTGAAAAAAGAAAGTCTTCTCCTATGTAAGTTGTCCTAAAAAGAAATGCTCTATCCTGGACGGCGGTTCATTCTATGAAGATATAAACAGCCCTCGCTATTCAAATCCAATACCCTCACTCCTACACCCACGTTTCGGACATCCGACGGCTGGAGTTTGATCTGGGCTAGGAAACCTACCCATCTGGTTCGACCGCTCTTCTAGGGTTCCGCGGCGGCTCCGGTTGCCTTCGTTTGGGATCCACACCCGCTGTATCATCCTCTTTTGCAATAGTATATATCTGTTTGTGCATTGGGATCCCCTGCAAAGCCTTCTCCGGCGGAGCTGCTCTCATGGGGAAACCTGCCTGCTAAAGCGGAGTGTGGCGCCAACATTTGGGACATCGGAAGGCTCAAGTGTGACGCAGGCAGCGAGATCTCAAAGAAACTTCGACCTCTCTTCTTGGCGTCGGTGATGGCTCGGGTTGCCTTCATTTGATATACAAGCAACCGTGTGACCCTGTGATGCGTCGAGTTCAGTGTGTCTGCATTGGGAACCCTCAAAGACCTTTCCTGAAAGATGCTGGCAATATGAGCAAAAAAATTGCTTGCGTGGGTTTCGTCATCGTTATGCAGCTCCAGCTGCTGAACCTGCTGGGGAACGCCACATGGGTGTGAAACCTAGCAGTTGATGACATATAACAAACAATGCCTCAGCTGCTACAAGTAGATAATGGTTTGGCTTACTGAAAAAATGATACATGCAGGTCCTACCGTTACGAATGCCAGTTTGGTTTGGACGAAAAGCACCGTGTGCAAACAAAATTTCAATTCGTCTGATACGAGGTGGTTTGAACGGAGAATGAGAAATGGAACTAAACGCTCATTTTCCGCATTTAAAAAAGAAAATATACAAATGAACTGCGTTGGATTGGGGTACGACTCATATTCTTATTTCTGGACTGCTACGCTCTGGAGTCCGCTTTGCCCTTTTGTTACTATTTCAGCCAGCTGCGGTGAATGGTGGGTAGAGAATGACCGTATGCATGGACAAATGATATCCAACCAAATAAAAAAATTTGATAAATTCAATTGATTTCAAACCAAGCGAAACGATTGATCTCATAGAGTCGCATTTTCTAATTTTTAAGTCGTGGTGTTGGTTGGTCTTACACCCAATCAAACTAGCCCTATGTAGTGGCACGGCCACGGTTATGGGATAAGTGAGGCACCTGTCTAAGTGATTTCTTGTAAACCATGATCTTTGTTGATATATAAGAAATGATAAAAACTTCAATCGTATCCAAGATATAAAAATGAGATCAAAATTAACATTTTACATAGAATCATCATTGAGGTCACATTTTCTTAAAGTTCTATATAATATTCTCCATTTTAAGATTTTTAGAGATATTTTTTCTCAATATAAACCACCAAGAAGTCAGTGATATGCTTTGTCACACATCTTGTCCCATAATAAATGTGTTTGATTTTCATCATAGAATATTTACATATTTCGTAAAAACATATTCATGTGAATTACAATGTTGGTTAAACCCAGTTGGAACAAGTCGATGTCTCTTAGATGCAAAACATGTCCACGTGAATTCCTAGTGAGCATTAAACAACACATCGTGTTAGATAAGCCATCCTAATTGTGTCATGGACAGTGTGGTCATAATGTAAAGTTATAGTTCTAATTTTGGTCTGATGTCATATCTTCCTCTTTAAATAAATCACAACGATATATGGAAACGCGGGTTGCAAAAGTAGTCCGATACCTCTAACTCGGTTTCTAAGTCAATCTTTTTTAACCATATACTATTTTATATGATGCTTTTTCTTAATTAAGTACCATTCCGTATTTATTATTTTTTAAATAGACATGTGTGCGAAACATGAAGAAAGGGTGAAAACCAAACTAATAAACTAACCTAGAGTTGTTTGAAAAGTAGACGATAACTAAACCAGATTGAAGTACAAGTACAAAAGAAGACGTTGAAATTGGCAGAAATTGCACGAGAGCTATAGAAGCTGAATGATTGTGGAGTTGGGAGCAAAACCAAATGAAATTGCAACTACTACTTACACGATGATGCACATATACCTTTGGCAGGACACCGGCCGCTCTCATGCTAGAATCACTAATTTCGTATCCGGTAAAAGCCCACGAAAAAGACTACGTAATAAAAAATAAATGACCAGCATGTACAAAATAGACAAAAGTACCGTACTCACAAGTCAACAGCGATGATGTATGAATGAGAAACTACGCAGTAATATGGACTGCAAACATATGAAGACCACATTAACAAACGTGGGCACGATACGTAGAAAATACACCAAGGGAAGCTAAACAAAAAGAGGCCATATGTAGTTGCGATAAACGGGGCACGTCAGACTTGTGGCTTGTTGCGTAGTTAACAAAATGGCGAGATATTAAGGAACAACTTTATATCCGACCCTTATTCAACGGCCTGCCGCGATAAAATGAGACTGAGATTAATTCCGAGACAAAACGCCGCTGCTACTTTATTTAACTCAGATTAATTTTTCCTTGCATAAAGTTTGGGTGAGGCCCATGCCTCAGTGTCTTCACTTAGTTCTTCCACTGGCCCTAAGCCCCGTTTGATTCTACCACTACTAAGTCCGTTGTTTGATATGTCTTGTAACATCTCCGGCTTCTAGATAAATTGCTTTGAATCTGCAGTTTGTATAATTGCAAACCTAATCAAATCTCCTCCCTTAGCTCGGCGAACAAGGATGATCGCTAAACCTCCAATATATCATATTTTGTCAAAAATAATTACCACTATAACATCCTTTGCAAAATATTCTTGAAAATAAAACATTTTGATCTAAAACAACTACTTCGTATGACACTTTTTGAATCCATGGTCAAGAAATATACCCTTGCAGTTGTGACATACATTGCAATTGAGCCCAGAGTAGAATACAACATACTATTCGAACATTGCTGACATTCATTTCTAATCTGGTTGCTCAACGAATGAAATTGTGATAAATGTGACATCAAAATTCTTAAGAAAATCAAATAGAAATATGCATACACACTTCAAAACTAGAACTTGGTGACAAACTATTGGCACAACTATAGTCTTCAAAATTTGGTCAAGAGGCGCAAAAGTTCAATATGGGATGAGAGGAAGCAATAAGGACATCTTAAGTCTACCAGTAACATCACAAGGGTGTCATAGCGTTAAAAATGATTCAACGTGATACTCAATAAATCTAACCCGTCACGGCAGTTCTGACTAGACCCATGATCAACTAGAGAAATACAATTAAATGAACAACATGATTGAAATAATGGAATGAATTAGTCAAAACGATCCAAAATCATTCAATATTAGAAGTCATATTTGTATGAATTTAGTCATAAAATTCTCACGAGTGACAAGGATGCCGACTAGAATGGTGACATCATGCTACGAACTACCTTGCTTGAACACAATCACTAATGCCCTAACATAAAACAGTTCCTTATTGTAGTCTTCTTCACCTTGAATGAAATATTCATCTCAAATTCAAGCGGTGCATCCCATGAATATACTACATGTGGTTCGTGATCATGAGTTGGTTCATATGCCATCTTAGCCCGACTAACCTCCAACAAATATTAATGTCTAGTGGGGCACCTAGCAAGTGTGTGCTCCACTCAGTGCGTTTGGAACCCACCACACAACAAATTTTGGTCTAGCCTATTCAAACCAAACCTAGACCTGGAAGATAAGACATGTCTAGGGCATGCACCCCCTTTCCACAACTTTGATTGGCTACAAGAGCATCATTTAATTTCACTTGGAAGCTCTTGAAGGAAGGGCCCACACCAGACATGATCCCCCTATTTCCTACTTCCACTGGTCAATGAAATGTCAATAAAAAACAATTGGAATCCTCTCAAAGGTAGGACATACACCATACTTGTGCCCCCACCTTTTACTGCTTAGACTAGATAACAAGAAGTTAGCCAGATACACCTAAAACCCTCTATAAGGCATGCCACCTATTTGTTGTGCACCTGAACACCATCCATCTACTATGTGTCTTATCCTAAACCATATTTCTTTTACTTTGTTGTATGGTTTTTATTTTCCTAATTTCTTGTTAAGGGGTCACCCGTAGTGCTTAACACAATCTTATGTGCATGCATGTTATCTTATATATGCAATTTTATTTATGTATATATATATATATATATATATAGATAGATAGATATATATATATATATATATGTCTTATCCATACAAAAATGACCAACCAAATAATCAATACAAAACCTCATTTTATGTGTTTGAATTTTCTTTTTCTCATCTCTCAGTTTGCAAACTAATTCACCAAACCAAACAACTCTTAAGTATAATACAAATTGACTTTCAAAGTCTAACTTGCATCTCCACAAAGTTTAAATGAATAAAATAGAATTCAAAACTACACGTCTCACCACCTCCTTACTCTTATCTCCCTTGCCTTTCTTGTCTCGTGGTCCATTGATAGGCGTTGAGCCAGAGGGGGTGGTAGGAGTCATGCCCCCACCTAAAAAATGAAACATATATATACATATAATTTGTATACATTTGTATAACATATAATTTCTACAATGGATCAAAACCCACCCTAAGATATGGCTCAATGGTCTATAGGTGTTACAAGTTCTGACTAGTTGCAGGTTCAAAATTTTGCTTTTAGCTTGTGTGCTTTTTTCCTTCCATCACTATTTAGTCCATGATTTATGTATAAATGTAGAATATATAGTGCTATGACGGTTTATAAACACAAATTAGTAATTGTCTCAAGGTTCTTTAGATGATACATATGATAACTAGTTGTCGATATGAAATTTAGCTTATAACCTATGTATCTACTGTTTTCCTTTCACAACTAAGTTTTTGATTTATAAGTGTATGATATACACATGTCATGATGGTTGATAAATACATCCTTAAAAGTGGTTGAAGAAGTTTGTGTTGATAAAAAAAGTTGATTTATCCCCAATTTAAAACCCACCATAAATACTTTACTTTTTGTTATTTTGTCCCTTTATTTTTTTTAACCCCAAGAGCTAGTTTTATACATGCAACCCTCCCATAGAAGATAGAATAGAAGAATTACAAGTCTATTCCCCCTCTTCTCCTAGTTCATTCTCATATTCACTAGTGACAAAGGGTGGACAACATGACCAACATCTCTAAGTCTCGCTTTGTTTCCTTCCCCATTTAGCAATCTTATTGTCTAGGGAGTTAGTTCCTGTTCCAATGAAATTGATTATGGATCCCCTCAAAATGTCTCTGGAGTTGAAGGATATTCATGCACAATGATTTATACTTCCTTGATGTCTTGGCTCTCCCTTTTTAACACATTGAAAGCTCCACAACTATCATTCTTCAATCTAAATTTTTGGGAACTATCTTTTCTAGCAAGGAGACCACAGTGGATGACTCTAAGCTCAGCCTCGAGGAAGTCCCTCGAGTGTTGGATCTCCTAGAAGCCCCCTCTGATGTAGCCTCCCTGGTGGTCCCTTTGGACAAAACTAACTGTAGTTCTCCAGTTATGTTTTACCACTGATGCATCCATATTGATGGTGAAAGTCCCATCCTGATGACAAAATCAGTGTTGGTTACTCATATGTTAGAGTAAGCAGGTTTAACCACATAAAAGTAGGATATACAACTATGGGCCAGAATCTTACCCTGACGAAAAGTCTGCCAAGGTTTTTACTGAACATTTTTAATAGGTATGTGCTCCTCACCTACCACACCTATCAAATCTCGATGGAAAACCACAATGGCCAATGGGGGTGACTCTTCATTCCTTTCAAGTTTCTACTAAACCAATGCTTCATAGAGTTCTCTTTGAATACATCAATCAGAAAGGTGTTCTGGACCATGGATCATATAGGCTTTATGAAAGGGAAATCACAGATGGTGTGTATAATGGTCTCCTCTCCAACATCGATCCAGGAATATGTCTTGGAGCTGGAGAAGTTGTGTATGGCTATGGTGATATTTGTCATTAGACCCTCAAGAAGCATCTGCTAAAGGAAGGTTTTAGTTCTCTACATTGGTAGTAGCTTCAATAGTCAGGTCCCACAAACTGGGTTGGACTTCCAGTATTGCTTTATAAAATCTTTATACATACATTTATATGTGAACAGTCTCATGGGATCCCCAATATAATAGAATTCGTGGTCCCCCTACAATGGCTCAGGCGAGGGCATCTAAAATATAGCTTTGTTCGTCTCCTCTGTGAACTAATAGGTTTTGAAATCTATGTCCCAGTTTCCCTTAATGTTTGTGATAGCATTGGTTCTGCGTTCTTGTAGATCCTCGGGAATGGTTAGATTCAGACATAAGAAGGCATATTGCCTCCATTCCACTTGTCCCAACAAATCGATGTCATGTCCCCCTTCAAGAAGGACTTCCCCACCTTATCCAAATAATCATCCTCCTTCCTAGAGATGAATATACACATTATCAAACCACCAGAGAGGCCTAAGTCTTTTAAAGAGTGTATTTGGACTCCATGACATCTCTCCAAATTGTAGGTTTAGAGGTGATAAATTCCCACACTATTTTCATCAGTCAAGCTTTGTTTTGAGCCCTGGTTGATCTAATAACTAGGCCACCATGAGCCTTTCTAGTAATGACCATGGCCCATACCACCATATGGGAATGTTCCCACTCCAACAAAAGTTACACATCAATCATTTATGAAACAGAGACATGAATATGGGTTGTTTACATCAAACAAATGGGCCCCAAGTTCAGCACTGAGTTAATGAGGGTCATTCTTCATATGAGGGAGAGAGTTTTGTTCACCAAGGAAGAAATATGATTCTCAACCATATTGAGGAAACTTGAATATGTGGTCCAGATTGCTCTAGCATGGATCAAGGGTGTAACATCCCTGACCTGGGTTAAGGTTTAACCCTAGAAGTTTTGCCTAAGTAGGTTATTTAGATTCTTGTCTTTATCTTTTGAAAAGTAATTCAGACTAAAGGAGATCTTATGTTTCAATTTTTATCATATTTGAATAATGTTGAAATAATATTTTACCTATTTTGGACTAAAGTGTAATTTACCCAATTTAAAGGGGTTACCTTGCAAATGTTACATGATAAATGTTCCTTAAGTGTTATAGCATCATAAGAATGAGAATGATGCTGAGGTATGGCTTCCACAAGCCTAAGTTCCAAAAATGAGCTTATTTGAATAATGTTTGTGCATTAAATGACTAGTTTTGGTATAATTTGCAATTTACCCAAAAACCTAGGGTTGAACATGTAAAATACCACTTCAATAATGTTCCTACTGTTTCTTGGTATCATTTAGAGAAAATAAAAAGAAAGGGGTGTCTTTTTAGAATTACTATTGAGGAGAGATAATCTTGATGATAAAATAATCAAGATTTAAGCATAATTTAAACCCTAATTTAATTTGTAGCAAAAATAAATATATCAATTGAAGTGCCCATCAACTAAAAAAGGCTTTGGTTGAAATCCTATAATGCAAGGACGTCCAAATGCCTTGCGTTGCACTAAAATATCCTAAGTAGGTGAAGAAACCCACTCACATTTGTTAATTAAAAAGTAATGTCCACTAAAAATGGATAATAGTATTATATTAATTAAGGTGCTTAAAGTGGTTGCTTTTAATTCAAGGATAAACAAGAGTATATTGAGGATGAAGGGAGTTGGCTTCGGAGTCAAGGAAGGTAGGGGGCATGTGGCAAAGATAATGGATGAAATTCCTTCTACTTTCTCTCTCCTAGAAAATCAATTACATATACTTGATTTTCTCCTTACTTGAAAGGCCATTTTTCAAACCACTTTCTTTATTTGCTTTGGCCGATGACCAAGGATCTTAGGAGAATGAGTAAAACTTTCACCAAGCTGAAGGTAAGCTCCATGATCATCTTCAACCTTGAATTGATGGTTGAAATCGGATTTCAACATTGATTTTCTTCTCTTTTCCATCCAATGCTCAACCTTGGTCATCCTTTGCATCCAAAGAGTTGGAAATGAGCCTTGGCTAGTTGAAGGAGCTTATTTCACCATTATATATGTGAAGTTTGAAGTTTTGAAGCTACTTTGAAGGTGGGTTATATAACTTGAACCCATCAATGTTATTATTGATTTCAATTCCTCATCATATGTTGATCCTTTGTTTTCTTCTTGAACAATTGATGAATTTTTCATATATATTATAGTAGTAATTGGAGGTTTGAAGCTTGATGATGATGACATCATCTTATCACACACCTCAAGAAAATTAGAAGCAAACAGTTTCATTGTGTTGGTCAAACAGTTTCAAACTATTTTAGACCAAATAGTTTCAAACCGTTTGGTACCCAAACGGTTTCAAAATCATTTGAGGTTAAACAGTTTCAAAACCGTTATAGACCAAATAGTTTTCAATGGACTCAAGGATCATATGGTCTCATGACCTATTAACATCAAATAATCAAATTCAATTGATTTCATAACCCTATCTTAATTGGATTCCAAAACCCTAGATCAATTGATGTCAAAACCCTAATTTTTGGTCCAAACGGTTTCAATTCTGATTTGTCCAAATGGTTTCAAACCATTTGAGGACTAAACAGACTCAAACCATTTGGGGTTGAATAATATTTAAATGAAATGGTCTCAAACCATTTTGGGATTTTGAGACCTAGACCGTTTGATGGTCTAACGATCTCAGACCGTTTGGAAGATTTAGAGTAAGACCGTTTGAAGGTCTAGTAATTTCAAGACCATTTGGAGATTCAATTGAACCAAGACCGTTTAAGGCCTAACGGTGTTCAATACCGTTTGGGGGTTAAGTGACCTCAAGACCGTTTGAAGGGTCAATTGGTCCAAAACCGTTTGAAGGGTCAATTGGTCCAAGACGATTTGAAGGTCTAATTGATTCAAATCATGTAATTACTAATAACCCCATAAGTAGTTGAAGGGTATATCAAGGATGATTTCAATGAAAGAACCTTTAAAAGTATTTATGTGATTAGCATAATTAAAGTGATTATCACTTGATGCCTATGAGAGTAATAAATTCAATACACTATGATAAGTGTAGGTGCATGTACTTGGTGAAAGGTTAAGTCAATTTAATAAGGTATGATGGTGATGTGTGTTCCTAGTACATGGAACAATGATAAGTAGGATTTAATACTTAAATAATGCTATGTGCTCCAGGATATGTGGAAGCACTGATTTAGGGTTTGGATTAATGAGATAATCATAAAACCCTAATTAATGGAGAATGGAAACACTAATTGAGAAGAATGAGAAACCCTAACCCTAATTTTGGGTAATGGTTGAGAAATCCTAATTGAAATGAAATGGGAAATCCCTAACCCTAATTTTAAGTAATGGGTTGATAAATTCTAATATAGGGTGATGTTATGTGAAACCCTAATTTAGGGAGATGTTATGTGAAACCCTAGTACAGGGTGATACTATGTGAAACCCTAAAATGGAATGATGTTATATGAAACCCTAAAATAGGATGATGTTATATGAAACCCTAATTCAGGGAGATATTATGTGAAACCCTAATTCAGGGAGATATTATGTGAAACCCTAATACAGGGAGATATTATGTGAAACCCTAATTCAGGGAGATGTTATGTGAAACTCTAATTGATAAAGATGGGAAACTCTAACCCTAATGAGGGAATAGTGATGTTATCTTTGTATTGCATGATGTTGATATGAAATTGATATGGTTGTTATCAAGTATACTAACCATGTAGGTATCATGAGATGATGAGCATTACCAGGTATGAATTATGATGGTAATGGGCTTTGTGAGCCATTACTTTATTTATTGTCTAGTGACAGATGACAAGAAGTTGAATATACTTGGTGAACTATGTGAAATGCTTGTGTAACAAGTATCCTGAATACCTTGGTCAGATGACCTGGAGGTAATAGTTACTTGATAAGTGGTAACCATGTTCATTGTTGAACTAAGGGTTTGAATACCCAGATCCAGCAAACATGATGATGATGATTTTGAGGGATGTGAATTCCCAACAATGAGACAAGGGATTGAGATCCCAATGCTTTATAAAGTTTTGAAAAGTAGTTGAAAGGAGTATTGTTTCTTTGTAGCATTTGTCATAATAATTCTTATTTGAAAACTTGACTGATTCTAAAAGAATATGGTAATGTACTTAAATAATCAAGTGGAATATTATCATGTAGAACCCTGGCCATAGATCCATCACCGTCAGTAGCTTGTGATGGTGAAATGGGTTTACCTGCTGGTTAATCTGGAGCGTATATTGTTGAATATACGAGGTGCTCCTAGACGAAAATAGGAGGATTAGAGTGCAACTTCGGTTGTAGACTCAAGATATGTTTAAGAGCATGGTGAACAGTCCCATGGCTCAATGTGATAGAGCATGAATGCGTTCATGGCTCAGAGAGCACGGTGAACTGGCATGTGGCTCATATTTACTAGCGTCGGGACTTGTATCAAGGCGGGCTAGAGAATGGGTAGCCATGTGAGCTAACCCTGTGATTGATGTCACTTAAGCAAAAGAATGTGGTCCTGCTTGTGGTCTCACACTGACTGAGACAGATGAGATCGAAGAGTCCAGCTCTTCCTTTGATCTTGTGTGGCACCGACTTTGGGTTTCACAACGAAGGTTGTATTTGAGCGGTATGACTCACTTCCTCGGGGCTTAAGAATGATTGTAAAATGTAATTCAGCCATGTAGCATATTTGTTTAAGGACGAATTACGAAACATATTGATTGATGTTACATTGCTTATTATATCTTGAAGTAGATAAACATTATACATGGTCTTCATATTCCTTATTAAAATGAATAGATGATATTGCCCTATTCTACTTAATAATGATTTAATCATGTTGTTCTATAAAGATTTCTATGTACAATTTATTACTATTTATCTGTAATAATAATGTTTCTGGAAGAGAGTTATATCTCTTGCTGGGACAATCACAATTGTCTCACCCCCGTGGAATCCAACATTTTTAGGTGGACGAGGATGAGGAGGTAGAAACCCTACAGCAGGGGAAGGACAACAGCATTAGGGACAGCAATAATATCTCAGGTGGAGATACTGGATGTCGTGTCTTGTAAATATGAGTCCTATGAGTCGTCTCTGTACTCTCAGGTCCTAGGAGTTAGTAGTTAGTGCTTTAATGATCGATCTGAGATTTTGGCATTGAATGTCTCGGGGTTTTATGTTGCTTATGTGTAGATTTAACAGAGCAATTGTTGTATGTAATCCTCGAGAAGAGAAGGTGCATGGTATGTACTTTGTGGACCAAAATGTACATAATCTTTTGGTTCTTGTTATAAGAGTTTCCTGGAAATGGATCTCTTTGTAAATGGTTTTAATTTTTAGTGATTTTTGTTAATCTGCTGCAAATGTTTTCTTCCGCATTTAATCAGTAACAGTTTTGTCGATAAGTCGTGACAATTTAGTTGGTATCAGAGTTCTAGGTTCACTGAGTCTATAGAGACATAGGATTAAGGTCGTTGAGTTTGTTCTAGTGTCTTTCAGCTTATCTGATAGTGGCTTCTGCTCTCAGGAGAAGTAGTAAAGCTTGAAGATGGTTGGATCACACAAAAAACATACTGCTGAAAGTAGTGTTGTTGTACCAGGAGGAGGTACAAGGGATCAGGATAGGGAAGAACTAGTACCTGAACATCCCCAGCTTAACCAAGTTGCACTAGAAAATCCAGCTTTCCATACTCTGTTTGGGATGTTCATGGCGACTATGACACATATGGTGGATAGGATGCCACCACCTGCACCTAGGGCACCAGCTCACAATGAGGGACAGGGAGTTGGCAAGACTTTTGAAAGGCTTCGATGAGTAGGAGCCACTGATTATGATGGTATAGCTGACCCAGCAGATGCAGACTTGTGGCTGACTGAGCTAGAAAAGGCCTTCAGAATCCTTAATATCCCAGAAGCTGAGAAGGTTAGACATGCGGTGTACCTATTGAAAGGAAGTACTGACCATTGGTGGGCCATAGAAGAAGGCAAAAGGCTGGGTGTTGAAGTCGGATGGGAAGAATTCTGGCGTGAATACATTAGTAGATATTTTCCCAAGACTTACCTGGATGAGAAGATTTCTTAGTTTGAACAGATAAGGCAAGGACCAATGAACATTAGTGAATATGAAGCTAAGTTCATGGAGCTTCTATGATTCTGTTTGCACATGGCTGCTACAGATTAGGAGAGGATTCGACATTTTGAGAAGGGTTTGAACGTTGATTTGACCACACCAGTGTTTGCTCTAGAAAATAGAGAGAGGTTTGCCACCTTTGTAGATTCAGTTAGGCGGATAAAAAGGTCTGTGACTGAGAAACGTCAAGCCAGTAGTAAGGAAGTATATACCCAGTTCCAGGGACAGAGGTCCGAAGATTTTAAGAAACCAAGGTTTTCTGCACCAACAGCACTACCGAGGTTTAATACTCAGACATAGCGGACATCCAGCAAGGGTAGAGGCTGTAGTTTACCACCGGAAGGAGCCCACAGTTCAGCATCTATGTCAGAAACAGGACCATCTAGACCACAGTGGGAGAACAGAGTTTGTTACAAATGTAGGAAGATGGGACATCTGATGAAGGATTGTCTAGTTAGAGACATGAGTGTAACCCAACCACCGAGGCAGAGTCAACAAGGATCTCAAAAGCAACAGTTTAGTAGTGGCACTTGAGGATGTGGACAGGCATTCTAAGATGGCTCATCTACATCCAACAACAGGGCAAGTGGTCGACAACCAGCAATGACAAGATTCTATGCTATGAATCAGCCAGAAGCAGTGGTTAATCCATGAGTCGTGACAGGTCAGATGGAATTAATTCATTCTGGTATGTCTTCATCCTATTTTGTATTTGTTTTGATTGATCCGAGTTCTACACATTCCTTTATCACTCGAGAAGTGATTCATGACTGCAATATGACTGTTAGTCATAGAGCAGATAATTTGTTATTAGAAACTCCATTAGTTGGATCTGCAGTGTTGCGGGAGGTATGTTCTCCCTGTGTTCTTTCTTTTTCAGAACATAGCATTTAGATGGATCTTATACCACATGAGATGCATGGGTTCGACATAATCCTTGGAATGGACACCCTAGAAAAGTATAAGGTTGTCTTGGATTACAGTTCCAAGCAGGCTATGTTCACAGATAATGGTGATACATGGATCTTTTAGGGGGACAAAAAGATTATTCCAACCTATCTAGTGTCCGCTATGGTAGTTGATAAGTTGATGAGACAAGGATGTTTTGCATTCTTGGCACATATGGTAGATACTAGAGTAGAGAGTCCCAATCTTTCTAAAGTTCCAGTTGTTAGGGAGTTTGAGGATGTGTTTCCTAAGGAACATCCAGGTGTTCCTCCACCCCGAGAGATTGATTTTGAGATTAATCGAATCCCGAGTACACAACCAATAGCTCAAACACCTTATAGAATGGCACCTACAGAGATGGAAGAACTCAAGAAATAGTTACAAGAGTTTCTTGAAAAGGGTTTTATTCAACCAAGTACTTCACCATGGGGTTCTCCTATTCTTTTTGTTAAAAATAAAGATGGGTCTATGCGATTATGCATCGACTATAGACAGCTAAACAAAGTAACCATAAAGAACAAATATCCTCTACCAAGGATAGATGACTTGTTTGATCAGTTGCGTGGTGCAACCATCTTCTCTAAAATAGATCTGAGGTCAGGATATCATCAGTTACGCATGAAGGAGAGTGACATACCTAAATCAGCCTTCAGGACAAGGTATGGTCACTATGAGTTCATGGTTATGTTGTTTGGACTAACTAATGCACAAGCTGCATTCATGGAACTCATGAACATAATCTTCTTACCATTCCTTGATCAATTCATAGTAGTTTTTATAGATGACATCCTGGTTTAAAGTAGAGATGCTCGACAACATGTGCAACACCTTCGTCAGGCTCTAACTTTACTGAGAGAGCACAAGCTACATGCCAAATTCAGTAAGTGTGAATTCTGGTTATCAGAAGTGTCTTTTCTTAGACACGTAATATTTGCTTCAGGTATCTGTGTTGATCCTAAAAAGGTAGAATCTATCTTGGAGTGGGAATAGCTAAAGACACCAATGGAGATACGCAGTTTTCTAGGACTGGTAGGCTACTATAGGAGGTTCATTAAGAACTTCAGTTCTATAGCTTTACCCCTAACCAAGTTGACCAGGAAAGAGGTTCCTTTTGTCTGGAATGACAAGTGTCAACATTCTTTCCAGTTGTTAAAAGAAAGGTTAACCAGTGCACATGTGTTAGTATTACCTGAGCATGGAAAGGGGTATATTATTTTCTGTGATGCTTCTAAGAATGGTCTAGGATGTGTGTTGATGCAGGATAAATAAGTGATTTATTTTGCCTCTCGACAACTTAAGAAACACGAGGAAAATTATCCAACACAAGATCTAGAATTAGCTGTAGTGGTTCATGCGTTGAAGATCTGGAGACATTATCTCTATGGAGAGACATTCTAGATTTTCACGGACCATAAGAACCTAAAATACATCTTTTCACAGCATGAGTTGAATATGAGACAACGCCGCTGGCTGGAGTTAATCAAAGACTATGATTGTACAATTGATTATCATCTAGGAAAGGCTAATGTAGTGGTTGATTCACTAAGTAGAAAATCATCATCTCCAAACATAGACAAAGCACAATTGAACTCTTTAGTATGCTTTAAACGAGGCATGTTTGTCTCTTTGAGGCAAGACAATGTACATCTTAAAGTATCCTTGTTAGCTGGATTGTTAGCTGAGATGCATATAAAACCTACCGTGAAACAACAGATCAAAGAGGCACAACAGACTGATACTGTGATTCAGCAGATTAGATCAGAATATGGTAGTGAGAAATAAGATGGTTTTCATGAGTCAGATGATGAGGTAGTCTGTTACCATGGTAGGATGGTAGTACCTGATGTCAATGACTTAAGGAAGTTAGTCATGGAGGAAGCTCATTCATGTATGTATGCAATGCATCCAGGGAGCACCAAAATGTATCATAACTTAAAAGATATGTATTGGTGGCCTAGTTTGAAGAAAGATGTAGCTGAGTTTGTTATGCGATGTCCAGTATGTCAGTAGGTTAAAGTTGAACATCAAAAGCCCACAGAAACAATGCAACCTTTACCTATACCACAGTGGAAATGGGATCACATGACCATGGACTTTGTGGTTGGTTTACCAAGAACAGCCAAAAGTCATGATTCCATTTGGGTGATAGTTGATAGGTTGACTAAATCAGCACATTTTCTTCCTGTCAAAACAACCTATACTATTGAGAAACTTGCACAGATCTATATAGATGAGATAGTGCATTTACATGGGGTTCCAGCTACAATTGTTTTTGATAGAGGTCCCCAATTCACGAGTCATTTTTGGGAAGGACTACATAAAGCTTTGGGTACGCAGTTAAGGTTTAGTACCGCCTTTCACCCACAGATAGATGGACAATCTGAGAGGACTATACAAACTTTGGAGGATTTTCTTAGGGAATGTGTCCTTCAGTTTGTAGGAAGTTGGGATATACACTTGAGCTTAATAGAATTTACTTACAACAATAGTTATCAGCACAGTATTGATATGGCACCATATGAAGCATTATATGGTAGAGATTGTAGATCTCCATTGTGCTGGTATGAAATAGGAGAATATCAAATTTTGGATCCTGAAGTAGTACAATAGACAACTGAGAATATTAAAGTAATACAACAACAGTTAAAGGCTGCACAGGATAGACAAAAGTCATATGCTGATAAACGGCGGAGACCTTTAGAATTCCAAGTTGGAGACAGAGTATATCTCAAAGTCTCGCCTTGGAAAGGTGTTCTTAGATTTGGAATGAAGGGTAAGTTATCTCCTAGATTTATGGGGCCTTATCCAATCATTGAACGGATTGGAAAGGTAGCCTATAAGTTGGAGTTGCCACCTGAACTACACAGATTGCATCCAGTATTCCATATATCCATGTTGAGAAAGTGTCACCATAACACAGAGTTAGTTTTGCAACCTGTGGAGGTAGACTTAAATGAAGATATATCTTATGTAGAAGGACCAGTGTTGATTCTTGACAAGAGAATCAAAAAGTTGAAAAAGGAAGACATAGCCCTTGTGAAAGTTCTTTGGAATTATCATGGCATTGAAGAAGCTACGTGGGAGTTGGAGGAAGAGATGAGGAGGAAATACCCTTCTCTCTTCTCTTGACGATTTCGGGGACGAAATCCCTGTTAGTGGTGGATAATTTGTAACATCCCTAATCTGGGTTAAGGCTTAACCTGAGAAGTTTTGCCTAAGTAAGTTATTTAGATTCTTGTCTTTATCTTTTGAAAAGTAATTAAGACTAATGGAGAGCTTATGTTTCAATTTTGATCATATTTGAATAATGTTGAAACAATATTTTACCTGTTTTGGACTAAAGTGCAACTTACCCAATTTAAAGGTGTTACCTTGCAAATGTTACATGATAAATGTTCCTCAAGTGTTATAGCATCATAATAATGAGAATTATGTTGAGGTATGGCTTCCACAAGCCTAACTTCCAAAAATGAGCTTGTTTGAATAATGTGTGTGCATTAAATGACTAGTTTTGGTATAATTTGCAATTTACCCAAAAACCTAGGGTTGAACATGTGAAATACCACTTCAATAATGTCCCTACTATTTATTGGTATCATTTAGAGAAAATAAAAAGAAATGGGCATCTTCTTTGAATTTCTTTTGAGGAGAGATAATCTTGATGATAAAATAATCAAGATTTAAGCATAATTGAAACCCTAATTTAATTTGTAGCAAAAATAAATATATCAATTGAAGTGCCCATCAACTAAAAAGTCTTTAGTTGAAATCCTATAATGCAAGGACGTCCAAATGCCTTGAATTGCACCGAAATATCCTAAGTAGGTGAAGAAACCCACTCACATTTGTTAATTAAAAAGTAATGTCCACTAAAAATGGAAAATAATATTATATTAATTAAGGTGCTTAAAGTGGTTGCTTTTAATTCAAGGATAAATGAGAGGATATTGAGGATGAAGGGAGTTTTCTTCGGAGGCAAGGAAGGGAGGGGGCATGTGCCAAAGATAATGGATGAAATTCCTTCTACTTTTTCTCTCCTAGAAAATCAATTACATATACTTGATTTTCTCCTTACTTGAAAGGCCATTTTGCAAACCACTTTATTTCTTTACTTTGTTCGATGACCAAGGAGCTTAGGAGCAGGAGTAAAATGTTCCCCAAGCTGTAGGTAAGCTCCATGATCATCTTCAACCTTGGATTGATAGTTGAAATCGGATTTCAACATTGATTTTCTTCTCTTTTCCATCCAATGCTCAACCTTGGTCATCCTTTGCATCCAAAGAGTTGGAAACGAGCCTTGGATAGTTGAAGGAGCTTCTTTCACCATTATAGATGTGAAGTTTGAATCTCTGAAGCTACTTTGAAGGCGGGTTATATAACTTGAACCCATCAATGTTATTATTGATTTCAATTCCTCATCATATGTTGATCCTTTTTTTCTTCTTGAACAATTGATGAATTTTTCATATATATTACAGTAGTAATCAGAGGTCTAAAGCTTTATGATGATGACATCATCTTAGCACACACCTCAAGAAAATTAGAAGCAAATGGTTTCATTGTGTTGGTCAAACGGTTTCAAACTGTTTTAGACCAAACGGTTTCAAACCGTTTGGTGCCCAATCGGTTTCAAAACCGTTTGAGGTTAAACAGTTTCAAAACTGTTAGAGACTAAATAGTTTTCAATGGACTCAAGGATCAATTGGTCTCATGACCTATTAACCTCAAATAATCAAATGCAATTTATTTCACAACCCTAGCTTAATTGGATTCCAAAACCCTAGATCAATTGATGTCAAAACCCTAATTTTTGGTCCAAACAGTTTCAATTTTTATTTGTCCAAATGGTTTCAAACCGTTCGAGGACTAAACAGTCTCAAACCATTTGGTTTTAAATAATATTTAAATCAAATGGTCTCAAACCATTTTGGGATTTTGAGACCTAGACCGTTTGATGGTCTAACGGTCTCAGACCGTTTGGAAGATTTAGAATAAGACCGTTTGAAGGTCTAGTAATTTCAAGACCGTTTGGAGATTCAATTGAACCAAGACCGTTTAAGGTCTAACGGTCTTCAAGACCATTTGGAGTTCAAGTGACCTTAAGGCCGTTTGAAGGGTCAATTGGTCCAAGACCGTTTGAAGGGTCAATTGGTCCAAGACTGTTTGAAGGTCTAATTGGTTCAAATCATGTAATTACTAATAACCCCATAAGTGGTTGATGGTATCTCAAGGATGATTTCAATGAAAGAACCTTTAAAAGTATTTAGGTGATTAGCATAATTAAAGTGATTATCACTTGATGCCTATGAGAGTAATAAATTCAATACACTATGATAAGTGTAGGTACATGTACTTGGTGAAAGGTTAAGTCAATTGAATAAGGTATGATGGTGATGTGTGTTCCTAGTACATGGAACAATGATAAGTAGGATTTAATACTTAAATAATGCTATGTGCTCCAGGATATGTGGAAGCATTGATTTAGGGTTTGGATTAATGAGATAATCATAAAACCCTAATTAATGGAGAATGGAAACACTAATTGAGAAGAATGAGAAACCCTAACCCTAATTTTGGGTAATGGGTTGAGAAATCCTAATTGAAATGAAATGGGAAATCCATAACCCTAATTTTGAGTAATGGGTTGAGAAATTCTAATATAGGGTGATGTTATGTGAAACCCTAATTCAGGGAGATGTTATGTGAAACCCTAATACAGGGTGATGCTATGTGAAACCCTAAAATGGAATGATGTTATATGAAACCCTAAAATGGGATGATGTTATATGAAACCCTAATTCAGGGAGATATTATGTGAAACCCTAATTCAGGGAGATATTATGTGAAACCCTAATTTAGGGAGATATTATGTGAAACCCTAATTTAAGGAGATGTTATGTGAAACCCTAATTGATAAAGATGGGAAACTCTAACTCTAATGAGGGAATAGTGATGTTATCTTTGTATTGCATGATGTTGATATGAAATTGATATGGTTGTTATCAAGTATACTAACCATGCAGATATCATGAGATGATGAGCATAACCAGGTATGAATTATGATGGTAATGGGCTTTGTGAGCCATTACTTTATTTATTGTCTAGTGATAGGTGACAAGAAGTTGAATATACTTGGTGAACTATGTGAAATGCTTGTGTAACAAGTATCTTGAATACCTTGGTCAGATGACCTAGAGGTAATAGTTACTTGATAAGTGGTAACCATGTTCTGTGTTGAACTAAGGGTTTGAATACCCAGATCCAGCAAACATGATGATGATGATGTTGAGGGATGTGAATTCCCAATAATGAGACAAGGGAATGAGATCCAAATGCTTTATAAAGTTTTGAAAAGTACTTCAAAGGAGTATTATTTATTTGTAGCATTTGTCATAATAATTCTTGTTTGAAAACTTGACTGATGCTAAAAGAATATGGTAATGTACTTAAATAATCAAGTGGAATATTATCATGTAGAGCCCTGGCCATAGATCCATCATCGTCAGTAGCTGGTGATGGTGAAACGGGTTTACCTGATGGTTAATCCAAAGCATATATTGTTGAATATATGGGGTGCTCCTAGCTGAAAATAGGAGGATTAGAGTGCAACTTCGGTTGTAGACTCAAGATATGTTATAGAGTATGGTGAACAGGCCCATGGATCAGTGTGATGGAGCATGAATGTGTTCATGGCTCAGAGAGCACGGTGAACTGGCTCGTGGCTCAGATTTACTAGCGTCGGGACCTGTACCAAGGCGGGCTAGAGAATGGGTAGCCATGTGAGCTAACCCTGTGACTGATGTCACTTAAGCAAGAGACTGTGGTCCTACTTGTGGTCACACACTGACCGAGACAGATGAGATCGAGGAGTTCGGTTGTTCCTTTGATCTTATATGGCACCGACTTTGGGTTTCACAACTGAAGGTTGGATTTGAGCGGTACGGCTCACTTCCTCAGTGCATAAGAATGATTGTAAAATGTAATTCAGCCATGTAGCATATTTGTTTTAGGACGAATTACTGAAACTATTTATTGATGTTACATTGCTTATTGTATCTTGAAGTAGATAAACATTATACATGTTCTTCATATTCCTTATTAAAATGAATAGATGATATTTCCCTATTCTGCTTAATAATGATTTAATCATGTTTTTCTATAAAGATTCCTCTATATAGTTTATTACTATTTATCTGTAATAATAATGTTTCTGGAGGAGAGTTATATCTCTTGCTGGGACAATTACAATTGTCTCACCCCCGTGGAATCCAACATTTTTAGGTGGACGAGGATGAGGAGGTAGAAACCCTACAGTAGGGGAAGGACAATAGCATCAGGGATAACAGTAATATCTCAGGTGGAGATACTTCCTATCTTGTCTTGTAAATATGAGTCCTATGAGTCATCTCTGTACTCTCAGGTCCTAGGAGTTAATAGTTAGTGCTTTAATGATCGATATGAGATTTTGGCATTGAATACCTCGGGGTTTTATGTTGCTTATGTGTAGATTTAACAAAGCAACTATTGTATGTAATCCTCGAGAAAAGAAGGTACATGGTATGTACTTTGTGGACCAGAATGTACATAACCTTTTGGTTCTTGTTATAAGAGTTTCCTAGAAATGGATCTCTTTGCAAATGGTTTTAATTTTTAGTGATTTTTGTTAATCCGCTGCAAATGTTTTCTTCCGCATTTAATCAGTAACGGTTTTGTCGATAAGTCGTGACAAAAGGGACTCCAAGGTGCTTTCCCATACTGTTCATGGTTGGTATGCCCACTCAGTTGTGGATTCTTCCTTTAATCATTCCTTCAATATTCTTCAAGAAATTGATTGTATACTTCTCCTTAGCCAGAATTTGCCACCTGAGGCTCAACTGAATTCCTTCATGGATTTTAACATCGTGGGCTTGTTTGGTGGAAGCATCCAAATTAGACCATTGGCCAAACATATGTGTGTAAACCTTAGGGTTCCTCTAGTTACCATGAGAGGCACCCATTTTCCTTCTTGTTCTTCATTGTGATGGCTTGACTCAACCTGTCTAGACATAGGATAAAGATATAAGGGAATAAGGGATCTTGATGCATCACATCTTGGGATGCCTTGAATGTCGATGTCATATCACCATTCCAGGCAATTAAAATGCCCCCAAAGATTATGTTCATGGCCAGGTTGATGATACTCATAGGAATAGCAACACACTTTAAAGTGTCTACAATAAAGGCCCAGCTCATGCAGTCATAAGCTTTATGGATATCCACCTTGAGAGCCATGCTTCTCTACCCCATCAGTTTAGAGGAAAAAATATG
Organism: Alisma plantago-aquatica; assembly: GCA_963693085.1. Lineage (NCBI taxonomy): Eukaryota > Viridiplantae > Streptophyta > Magnoliopsida > Alismatales > Alismataceae > Alisma > Alisma plantago-aquatica. Next base: position 225,598,095 of record OY856413.1, read on the forward strand.
TATGATATCATGCACCGTGATGATTTCATTTGTGATATCTTCAACTGAAATAAAACTCATTTGCATGGGTGGGATCAAGGTGGCGAAGAAAGGATTGATCCTTTCCATAAGAATCTTCGAGATCAATTTCAAGCTAAAGTTATTCAGGGTGATCAGACTCAATTGGTTGTAGGACTCTGGCATGACAGATTTAGGGATAAAAACTAAAGTCGAGTTGGCCATATCTTCAGAGATAGGATTCCCCAAGAAACACCTATAAATGGTAGCATAAAGGGAAGATTTCATGTTAGTCCAATTGTCTTCTGAAAAACCAGTTTCGACCCCATCAAGGCGTAGTACTTTGAGTTTATACATCTTCATAAGAACTCTCCTTATCTCCTCATGGGTAGGGGAAACACAACATACTTCAGTCTATTCCTGGTTTAACATAGGGAAAAAACAAATGTAACAAACTTCCCATCTGATCCTCATATCATGATTATCCTTTGAGGATAACTACTTGAAGTGGTTAGCCACCAAGCTGCATAGATATTCTTTACCTTCCATCCATTCCCCCTCTTCATTTCTTAATTTTCTAATAGTGTTTCTGCTCCTATTCTACTTTACCAGGCCCTAGGTAAAGTAGGTATTGGTGTCTCTGAGCTTAACCCAATTGCAACGAGCCTTATGTTGTTAGACAACTTCTTCATTATTCAGGATCTGTGTGTACTCTCGATCTGCTTATCAGTTTCCTCAACAAAATTGAAGTCCAATGCCTTATGTTTTTAAAGAATCTATCTTTAAATGTAACCCTTCCCACTCCTTTTGGTCTTCATCTCCCCCTTATCCCAGTCAAGTGCTTTTTCCAAAATCTTAGTAGTCGCACGGTGAAAATCAGCCTGATCGTCCCAACTCCTGTCAAAGAATAATTGGAAGGAATTCCCTCTTTGTCCAGGTGAAATTGGTCTGTAGTTGGTATTTGAAGGTAGGATGATTGTGTGAATTGGTGCAGACCAGAACCAGAGCATGATATGACTATATCTTGGGAAGAATATCGACCACAAAGTTGGGGAAGACATCAAACAATTCCTTATTTCTCACCGCCGTATTGAGTCTCTCCTGCAGAAGCCCCTATTGGAAGGTCATCTTGGGTCTAGAGGCACCCATGTACTCTAAACCAGCCTCCATAATACACTCTAAAAATTCCTTTTTGTTTGACAGATTAAAGGAATTGCTTCCGGCCTTCTCATCCACATATATCACATAGTTGAAATCTCCCAAGACGATCCACAAAAGGGACCAGACCTCCCCTATGTTGGTAAGATGATGCCATAAAACTCTTATCTTCAACTTCTTTGTGTTGGAATACAGAAAAGTGATCAATAACTTGTTAACCAGTCAATGGACAATTGTTTGTGATTTGCTATGATTGTCATCTCCCCAACTCACCTTATCCACATCTCCCATATCCCTCCAGAATAGACATTGCCTTCCACCCTGTGATAGAAATCAAACCCTGAGTTCCTGATTATCCTCTCAGTATTGTACCCACTGGTTCTTAGATCTGTAATGACAAGAATGTCAATCTTATAACTATGGGCATAGTCTTTAATGAGGTTTTGCGTAACCATTTTATATATTCCATGAATGTTCCATGTCGTACAAATGGCTAACTTTGAGGTAGAATCACCAGGACTTCCTTCCACATGCCCCAACATCTCCAACACTTTCATTGAGCATTGATTCCTCCTTTTCCTATGGCTCATGGACACTACCTTATAGTTCCTAAGGTGTATTTTGACACCACTTATATTGGCATGGAGGCATAGAGTCCCTTTCTCTGACCCGCTGGTTCTCCCCATACAGAAAGTAAACAGAGTAGGTGTATCTCCCACACTCAAGATGACTACCATGTTGTCATCACTAATAGTTGTGGTTGAGCAGTGGTTCTCTTTCCCTACTTCCCTCATCCACCTCTAGAGTTGGTAGCATTCACTTCCTTATTCAGATCTAACCGATTGAGGGGAACTCTTGTGTTGTTATGTGACTATTGTTGTCCCTTCACATGTCTTGAACTATCCATTCATTGTCTCCTATCAATGCTAGCAATTCTTTCAGCCACATGTTTTCTCTACATTTCACTTATTCTCGCATCCTCCTCCAAGTTAACATTAGAGAATGGATTCCTCATTTTCGCTACCTATTTCCTTCCCCCTTGCTTCATGTTTTGCTTCCTTTGCATATATTTCACATGTAAGGATTTCGAGAAGTCCCCCCATTGGCTGGGATTGGAGACCCTCCATTCATTCAAGAGCTGGTTTATTCATAGCCTGGATCTTCACTCTACATGTGTCTTCCTTGTGACCTATTCTTCCACAGTGCATGCAAATTGTTGGGATGTTCTCGTATTGCAATTTGTAGCTCTCACCTTAGATGATGATCTGGGGGATCAATGGCTTACCGGTGTCAATCTTGACTACTATTTTGGCAAACTTCCACCTTCTCTTTAAATTAGTGTTGGTGTTGACTCAGAGTGCGGTGCCTTTTTTGTCCCCCGCCTTGTCAAGGACTCTTTTAAAAAAAGTTCGGCAGGTAGGGGATGTGAAGCCATGCCACAATGGATCTTGGAGGTTCATTAGTGGGGATGAAAGTAGGATCCCAAGGTCGTATGCTCATATAGGTCCCCATGAGCAGCCAAGGACCTCCAACTAATGCCTTGAGGTAGTCATCCTCACGAAGGATCTAAATGATAAATAAATTATTCTTGATGTCAATTAGTCTGAAATTACCAATTGGTTTTGACATGGTCTTAATCCTGTTTTGCAGAGTTAGGAACTCCACTCCTCTGGAAAGCACCTTGACAATGACCGAGTAAGTCTAGGGCTTCCGTAGTTCCTGATAGATCTCATCCCCAATCCTGAAGGATAGGGTGTCATCAATATGTTTCACTGTGATTAGCTGCATGGTCAACTAGATGCTTGGGTCTTCGAATATGAGGAACGATAATGATCCTTCTCTTTGGCTTCATGAGGCGATGTCACTATAGGGCACATGGATTTGAGGATCACTCCCATTAGATACCAGACCCCATGTATGTTCGTTTCCTGATGAGGGGAACTACTTCTCTATCGTCTTTGTCGACACGTTATCTACCTCCATGATAGATACCGCTAGGATTTCTGACTTGTTCCTTCCTCTAGTCTAATATTGTAGATTCAGGCCTATGCTTCTGAGTACCTCATCCTGGGAGGGTTGTTGAGCATGATCTGACATTCTTTATTCTCTATAAAGGCACTAACCAACATTCATATGCCCAACAAATCTCCCACCCTCTATAATATATCAATCCCTAAGAACACATGCATGGTATACAAAACACCGACTCTAATCTAAATCTACAGCAAAGACGAAGCGGATATTGCTATGTACAATATATGAATCTGAAAGAAAATGTTCAAATTGATATTCGACAAATATCATATGATAATATATGTCAGACTGAACAAATAATTTATGAATTCTAGTAAAAATTCTCGATGAGAACCAAAAATCATACATCTAATACTAATAAATATATTATATACATTAAATATTGATCATATATTAGATATATATAATAAAATGTCTATAATTTATATATTTATATATAAATAATACATTTTTATTAATATATGTGTGTATATATGTTGAATTCAAAATTTTTAGGTAGCGGATATAGCAATATCAATATCTGATCCAAAAATTTTGTATCCAAAATTCGATATCCAAAATCCGATTCAAATTTGGCGGATATTGAATTGTTCTCAAAAATTCGGACGCCAATCTGGATCAAATATACTGATTCCAAATATCCATTTACCGACCCGCTCTTACCTTTGTTCGTAGATTTTGATCATATCAAGCACATCGTTGTTTTGCAGTTTGAACGGTGCTTGTTGGTATCATCCACGTAATAAAAGAAGCTGTCTACATTGACATAACCAGACACTTAATCCGTGTGTAGCCTCGATCGCAGTACAGCTGGTGCTGGTGCTCATAAATGCCCAGAGCATGACCATTTTCTGCCTAAGTAGGGTGTCCGTCCGTTGACCTCGACTAAGATGGTGATTGAATCCGAGAAACAAAAAAAAAAAGTTTGTTATGTAGACTCATTTTGGAACTCATAACGGAACTTCAATCATTTTCTACTACATGTTTGAGGGAATAATAAATAAAATGTATTTTTTATTTGTTATACCCTCAAAGGTGAAGAATGAGTAGGATTTCATTTTGAGTTCCAAAAAGAATATAAGATCCATGAAAAGGAAAATGAAACCGCGTGTTGACTTCGCTAGTCCAATTCCCGTAGCCACAACCTTTTCACTTGAAATAAGCAGAGGGCGTTTAACAGTGGACGCGTGCAAATTACACATGATCTCCTCGAGCTGCATAATCTGACCATATGTGGGAGCTCGTATCGGTAGTCAAGTTGAGGTCTCATCGGAGCACTGTTCCACGTGGGCAGATATCTCATCTACCTGTGTTGGGTGGCGGCGGGATATACGATTGCCTAATGAGATATGCTATGCAGATCAAAATACAGACGAATTTTGAATTTTATCCTATAAAAATAGGAAGAAAAATAACATGATTTTCTTATTTTTGTTGTTTAGCAAGATAAAATTCAAATTTGTCATATTTAGGATCTGTCTTTTGGTCTGTGTAGTATTATTCTTGAATAATTTGTCGGCACAACTGTGACCATTTTAGATGGCTTGCAGATCCAAAATTCAATGGACGTCTGTTGAGGTTCACGTGAAAGTCTTATGACCGTAGCGCAAATGACACGCGGAGTACCCGGTGCTTAGTTATTAAGTGAAGTTATTGGACTGTTCCTTTTACTTCTGAGACAATATAATGCGACCTTTTGTCCTAGTACAGAAAGTAAGGATCTTTCTTCTATTAAGATACGTCTCTTTAAATATAGCGAATATGCATACGATAATACATTAATCTGATAGGTTAGGGACGAGTAAGCAATATCGAGTTTGACTAAGAAATAGAAAGGGGTCATGGAAAGAAAGTCGAAGGCAGCGGAGAGTTGGGGCGAACCTCCCCTTGCGCGTAGATGGTGAGATAGATGCCTTGGTTAGTGTGGAAGAAGGTTTAGTACCCACTAATGATGATGTGGAACTGCGTGTCAACTTGCATTTAGATCTTCCCTTTCACACACAACACTTAGATAAGTCATCTCTAAGTGAGCATCACAATTGCACATTCATTTCTTATACCTAACATATGAGTTAGAGTTTTGAAACAGAGTTGGTCTCAGTCGACACACTTCTCGACCGAGATACTCTCGGTCAAACATTTTCTCGACTGAAAAACTCCCAAGTCTAAAGCACAAACATCTTTGTATAACTTGTTAAAAGCCATCACAGAGAAAGGCTCGGTCAAACTTTACTTCGACCGAGACTGTGTCTCGAGCAGGTTCTATAGCCGTTAGACTTAGTTCTATAGTCGTTAGACTTAGTGGGAAAAAGTAGTTGGGAGTTGAGTTGAATGTTGCTCCAGACTTACCCTCGGTCAACAAATTCCTCGATCGAGAGACACTCGGTCGACAAACTTCTCGACCGAGAAGGTTTCTATCTGCACTTTTCAGAATTAATTAACTAGTCGTTACAAATGCAATTAGTGGATATCTAACGGTAAGCTGAGCACTAAAAACCCCCTAGAAAGTGTCTAGAATGTCCCCAAGCATTAGCAAACCACTCCTATAAATACGATAGCCATAGGACACCTCAACACACAACTTGCATACACAATTACATTTGAGATTCAATCATTGTGAGCAAACAAGCTGAGCTACACTTGCAATCTGTTTTCTTTGAGCTCTACATTAGTGTCCTATAGGCTGATATCTCCTATCCACTATACATCCACGTCCATCCACTTTGGTTAGGAGATCAAACTCTTGATATAGGATCAAAGTGTTGTACTCAATTGGTGACATTATTTCTTTCTTCCAATCTTGTTCCTTCTATTGTATTTTGTTATCCTTTGCTACTCCTAGGTTGGAGGCTGCGGAAAGGAGGTTGTTGGAGCTTCTTCGGTGGTGAAGGTAGCTCGGCAGACTTAGGATTACTTCAAGAAGGTTTTCTCAACGGGAAGCTACTTTAAGAGGAAGACTACTTCAAGGGGAGCTTGGAGTTACTTCAAGAAAGGTTGCTTCAAGGTTGGTGAGACTACTTCTAGGTGAAGGTTATCCTAAGGGTGAAGGTATTTGTATCTTATGTAACATCCTCACGAGGTAATAAAATACAAGTGCTTTCAAAATCCCAATTGGAAACAATTGGGTAGTGGACTGACTCCCTTAGTTTTTGTTAAGGGTGGAACCACTCTAAACATCATGTCTCCTTCTCCAAATTTCAATTGTGGTTGCTTGGTTGAATTAATTTTTAAAATCATTATAAAACCCTATTCACCCCCCTCTAGTGTTTTTTCAATTGGTATCAGAGCAGGCTTCAAGGAGCTCTAATCGAGTCTTGAAGAAAATGGGTAATGGGGTACTAAACAACCTCAACTTGGAAGGAACACTTGTAGCTCGCCTCTACCATTTGATTCCACCAACTACACCTATTGAAAGAGGAGGATGCAATTCTATTTCCAAGGAATCAACTGGGATCTTTGGAGAATGGTTTCAAATGTCCATGATCTTCCTCAAACCGAATATGCTACATGGGATGCAAACACGGTGAGATTAGTCCAATTGAATGCAAAAGTTGTAAGTATCCTTTATAGTTCAATTTCTGTAGGTGAGTTCAATAGAATTTCAAATTGCGAAACTGCATATGAAATATGGCATAGACTCTCTATTACTTATGAAGGAATTGTTCAAGTAAAAATTTCCAAAATTGGCATGCTTAAACAAAAATTTGAATAGTTTTATATGGAACAATATGAGTCTATTAGTGAAATGTATACAAAGTTTTCTTCTATAGTTAATGGGTTGAATGTATTAGGAAAAGCCATTAGTGAAGAGGATCAAGTGTCAAAGATTCTTAGGTGCTTGCCTCCAAAGTACAAAGCAAATGTGACGGCCATTGAAGAAGTCAATGATCTCACTACATTGAGGATGGAACAACTCATTGGCAACTTGGAGGCTCATGAATCTACCCTTGAAGAAGAAGAAAGATTGGCAACTGAACACAAAAAGGAAAAAAGAAGGGATATTGCATTCAAAGCATCAACCAAGAATAGTCATGACACAAGTGAAGAAGATAGTGAAGAAGAAACACTCATTGTAAATGGTAAGCAATATAGAAGTTTTAAAACTAACAAAATTCCTAGTGTTTCTTCCTCCAGGTGCTTTGAATGTGGCAAAAAGGGACACTTAAAATGTGATTGTCCCAAACTTAAGAAGGGGAAGAAATCATCTCACAAGAAGAAAGAAAGAGCATACAAAGCTGCATGGGATGATTCAAGTGATGATAGTGAAGATGGAGAAAAAGAAGTAGAGTGCCTTATTGCTACAACAAATGAAGAAGAAGAGGTAAGCCTTTTGATTTTCCAAAATAATATCTAATTGCTAGTCTTCAAGATACACATGACAAATATGTTGATTGAAAAAAGAAACTAAAGAAAGCTATTAAAACTAATGAGGATTTGTATGCTAAATTAAATAATCTTTCTTTTGAAAAGGACATTATTGTTTCTGAAAACTTTACCTTGAAATCATCTTTAAAATGATTGCAATATGAAGTTGCTTACTTTAGAAACAAATCATGATCTTCTTTCTCAGGAAAAGGTTGATTTACTTTTAAAACTGCATAATTTTCAGACTCAACCTATCATATGTAATCATCTAGATTATGAAGCTATTGTTAAGGAAAGAGATGCTTTATCATCTAATCTAGATCAAGAAAAGTTAGATATCAAAAAGAAAATGGATGAGATTTCTAAATTACAAAGAGAAATTAGTAGTTTGAGAAACAATGACATTCTTGATAAAATTCTACAAGATTCTTCTGGTCAGATTGGAAGAAGAGGACTAGGTTATAAGCCCAAAGGTAAATCTTTTCAAAAACTTAGAATGAGAAGGACACAAGTGCCCAAGACTAAAGTTATGTATGTGCCAAAAGCTAATCCAGCTAAGAAGAGAAATGAAATTGATTCTATATGTTGTCATTACTGTTTACATCTTGGACATTATTCATTCTCTTGCCCATACAAGAATAAAGATGTTGATCTATTTTGGGTTCCTAAAACTTAGAGATTTTAGTTTGTTTAGTTGGGATTTGACCTAAAACGTTACTTTGATATTCAAATGTCATATCTCAACAAAATTGAGCTTTAACTTTCATATTCTTGTATTGGAAGTACCTTGTTTGCAAATGATTACTGAAAAACAATACAGAAACAAACTCGGTCGAGAAAATCTTCGATCGAGACACTGTTGGTCGAGAAAGTAGTCAACCGAGCAGGTTACTGTCTTAAGTCTGCAAAAACTTGATAAATGTTCGGTTGAAAAATACTTCGACCGAACCCTACTCGGTCGAGAAATTTGTCGACCGGGGGAAACTCTGACATAATTATTCAGTAAAAACAAAGATACTTCAATTACAATTAACTTAAGTATGAAATGAACTTTATATACTACATATTTGAATGATCATAATTAAAAGGAAGAACATATGAGCATCAAAACTTTATACTTTTCATGATTAAATTGTATCTAAGAAGAAAAGATTGATTTTACTCAAATCATGGATTTGCTTCTCATGAGATTATCTTGGTTCATCTCCTACATGGTTTGGCTTAAAACTGAAAATTATGAAGCATGTTGATTTAATCAAGGAAATTACTATTTATCATAATCCACATGGTTTGTCCTAAGTATTCCTTGGTTTATCTATATAGAAATCATGTGTCTTGAAATTTGTCTTTAAATTATCATGATCATTGTAATTATGGATATGCCTTTACTGTTTCACCATGATCATTGTGTTTCATCTTTTACTTGGTTTTCCTAAAATAATCTTTGATCTATATGTATATAAACCATGAATGGATATTGTTTTCAAAATGATCATAGTGATTCAGCTCATTACACATAAATATGATGTTATCATTGAAAATACAAATTTTTGCATTAAGATAAATCTATGGCACAAATGTATTTTGACATATTAGTTAAATGATTATCTTGTGCTTAGCTTATGGAAAATGATATCATCCGTGTTATACATGAATACTTTTTGTATGATACTCTATAAGCTATGTTTCAAATAGATCATTGTAAATGCTTAAACTAGAAATCTGCAGAAATTGCCTCTCGGTCAAAATATAAAATCAACCGAGGGGTGCCCAGGTCAAAGTCAAGGTAGACCTAAAATAAGCTTGACAAAATGATTAATTGTAAATCATTTCCTTGAACTCAATCTTAGTATATTGAAAACAAGATTTTAGTGCATAGCTCTCATAAAAGGTTAACTTATTATGATCTAATGTTTATTATGACCTTAGAATCCTTAAATTATCTTGATTAAGGGGGAGCTCACAAAAACTATCTTGCCTATAATATTAAGAAGGAGTTCAAAAAACTTTGCAAACATCATAAAGAAAATTTGAAACTAGTTATGACCTTAGTATCTTTAAAAGTAATCTTGGCTATGAAAATAAAGGAGCCTACAATATTCATGAATATGATATATATCTTGTTCTTAATTGAATTCTCTAAACAAATTAGGGCTTAACATCATCTGTATTTGGTTAGAGATATATTCATTGGTTCTACTATAAGCTAAAAAAATATCATTTCAGGGCTTAACATCACTTGTAAATGGTTAAGAAAGTATTAAGTATATTCATGAGCTTAAAGGATTCTCATGTCATTTTCAGGGCTTAACATCCCTTGTAAAATGGATGAGAAATCAAAACACATATGCTATGAATCTAAAAGGATCTAATATCATTTCAAGGCTTAACATCCTTTGCAAATGATTGAGAAATAAATTGTGGCTAAATTTGACATAAAATAAGTGGTTTGCATTGAGTATCAAATTATCAAATTAAGGGGGAGAAATAAAAGTCATAATTAATGTTTAGCTTGGTTATCTTTTTGAAATGACAAAGGGGGAGAAATAATATAAAATAAATAACATAAAGTAAAATGAGTTTCATAATCTCTCGGCTAGCACATACTTTCAAATAAAAGAATGGTTGTAAAAAGTAAACTTCAGGTATGAAACTCATATGATTTATATTTCATTGATTTATATTTTGGAAATGTTTGTCATCTTCAAAAAGGGGGAGATTGTTGGATAAATTGGACATTATTATAATCCTTTTTTTATGATGACAAACATTTCTTTCTTGTGGTTTCAACTTGCTATTTGAGTGTTTCAGGGACAAGCATATAAGGTGGTGGATAGCAAAGACTTGGAAGATCAATTTGCTAAAATTGCTTTATTTTCATGATTGTAATCAATGTAAAAAGTTGTACAAGTTTATAATGTACAATTACTTAGATATCATGTAAATCAAGCATTTATATCTTCCCTATCCACACACAACACTTAGATAAGTCATCCCTAAGTGAGCATCACAATTGCACATTCATTTCTTACACGTAGCATATGAGTTAAAGTTTTGAAACAGAGTTGGTCTTGGTCGATACACTTCTCGACCGAGATACTCTCAGTAAAACATTTTCTCGATCGAGAAACTCCCAAGTATAAAGAACGAACACCTTTGCATAACTTGCTAAAAGCCATTACAGAGAAAGGCTCGGTCGAACTTTACTTTGACTGAGACTGTGTCTCATGCAGGTTCTATAGTCATTAGACTTAGTTCTATAGCCATTAGACTTAGTGGGAAAAGGTGGTTGGGAGTTGAGTTGAACGTTGCTCTAGACTTACCCTCGATCGACAAATTCCTCGACTGTTAGACACTCGGTCGACAAACTTCTCGACCGAGAAGGTTTCTATCTGCACTTTTCAGAATTAATTAACTAGCTGTTACAAATGCAATTAGTGCATATCTAATGGCTAGCTGAGCACTAAGAACCCCCTAGAAAGTGTCTAGAATGTCCCCAAGCATTAGCAAACCACTCCTATAAATATGATAGCCATAGGACACCTCAACACACAACTTGCATACACAATTACACTTGAGATTCAATCCTTGTGAGCAAACAAGCTGAGCTACACTTGCAACTATTTTTATTGAGCTCTACATTAGTGTCCTATAGGCTGATATCTCCTATCCACTATACATCCACATCCATCCACTTTGGTTAGGAGATCAAATGCTTGATATAGGATCAAAGCGTTTTACTCAATTGGTAAAATTGTTTCTTTCTTCCAATCTTGTTCCTTCTATTGTATTTTGTTCTCCTTTGCTACTCCTAGGTTGGAGGCTACAGAAAGGAGGTTGTTGGAGCTTCTTTGGTGGTGAAGGTAGCTCGGAGGACTTAGGATTACTTCAAGAAGGTTGTCTCAATGGGAAGCTACTTTAAGAGGAAGGCTACTTCAAGGGGGAGCTTAGAGTTACTTCAAGGAAGGCTGCTTCAAGATTGGTGAGACTACTTCTAGGTGAAGGCTATCCTAAGGGTAAAGGTATTTGTATCTTAGGTAACATCCTTAAGAGGTAATAAAATACAAGTGCTTTCAAAATTCCAATAGGAAACAATTGGGTAGTGGTCTGACTCCCTTAGTTTTTTCTAAGGGAGGAACCACTCTAAATACCATGTCTCCTTCTCCAAATTTTAATTGTGGTTACTTGGTTGAATTAATTTTTTAAATCATTATAAAACCTTATTCACCCCCCTTCTAGTGTTTTTTCATTTTTATGCAACTTGGTCATCTATGACATTTTATAAGTGTTGAATGTGAATGTTCTTGTGATTCTTAAACAAATTAAGAAAATTTTCAATTTTCATAAAATTTTAGGTAATATATTAAGTCAGACCATGTAATCATAATCACATGGATTAGAGGTAGTTGGGTTTTCAACTGGAAACTTTGGAAGTGAATTGGGGTATGAGAAGTTGATTTGGGCCAAAATATATTTCAATAGGTAGAGAAAAAATGTATAATCATACACCTTACACCCAAATTTTGGGGTTAATCCTATGATAAATGTGGTTTATGGAGATTTAAGAGTAAATATATTTCATACTGAAGAATGGGCTTTTAATTTGTTAAACGACCCAAACCAAGTTGGATTGGTAGAAACTTGTTCTTTTGTGATTATAATTGAATATAGAAAAAACAAAAAAGGACATCATTGTTGCCTTCCTAGAATAAGAGGTACACTCATAGGGGAAAACATGAGATATTTTCACATTTCCATTTACATGGTCCCTTTTCTGTGTTGAAATTGGGAATCCAAAATGGCCTAGGAATCCCAATCCATCTGGGTTTCAAGAAGAAAGGAGGAAGATGAATTGTGTACTCTAGAGAACCCACACCTATAAATAACATAGATTTGGCCTCGAACATGACAGTCATACCATCGTAGATCTGGGATTTGATTGATGGCAATGAGGAACTATATGCCACACTAGAAAGACGGATATGTAGAACCATCAAGCGGACCAAAGAAAGAAGAACAAGAGGAACAATGATATTGTTTGTTATACTAACGAAGTTTCTAGGAAAAGCTTGAGATTCACTAGGAAGACCTGGTTTCGTAGGTGTTCAATCAACGATGTTGCCAATAAGGACCTGATCCATGGGCTAACATTTTTTAGGAGTGTGGGAGGACCGAGGATTTTGCATCAAACATGATGACTTCATAGGACTAGGCATTTGCATGAAGTCACCATTATGTAAGGTGGCACTATGTGAGAGGGTAAATAGGGAGACTGTATGACTATGAAGACATGGATGGGTGCAAGAAAAAGGAGAATTGCATGCAATAATAATTTTGTTCACTCTAAGTAGGCTAGAGCTGAGAGGGAAGTGAGGTTTTTGTGGCATTTTTTATGGCTAGAGAGGGGAGACCTACCTCACCAGAGCATAATTGTGGAGGCCATCTAGGAACGCAGCCATATGGACAAGCAGGGTCAATCCACTAGTAGTTTAGTAGGTGAACAAGGAGGTGGATCCTAGGGAGCATCCATGGGAAATAGGAAAAAAATAGGATGCTCACATGACACATCCTAGGATTTCAAACTAATGACAGAGATCAATAAAAAAATAAAGTAACTTTAAGAGTAAGATATGGTTATTCGTTTTTAATGAACAATGTACCAAAATAAAGGTTTTAGAATGTACTATTTCCTAAATATACCTTCAAAATATGATTTTGATGTTTACACACTATTATATTTTTCTACCAAGACTTAGACGATTTCAATGCTTTTTGCATTAAAAGGTAGCAAAATATTTAGAAATTCATGAATATTTACAGTAATATTATTTTGATATATTCACTATAATTCCAAAGTTTGATCATTCTAATTGGATATTTTACGTAGATTCTTATGTAAACTCTAATAAGGGTGATTTGGATATTTCATGCATGATTTGACCATGAAATGACCTAATATTTTTACGGAGACCCTAGTACATTATATGGTTACTATTTTAGAAGTTTGATGGAATAGTATATATAATTATTTAGTATTGATTTTTAGGCCTAAGTGGCCATTAGGTAAGATAATTGATGATTATTTTGAGAGAATAACTGATATATATGCCTAATTAGGTTTGATATATAATTTTAATTATATTTTCCTATGATGTCATAACTAAGTCAGTAAGATTAGTATATGTGATTTTATTTGAGGTTTATGATTGATGTATATACTCATATATTATGGAATAATAAGATTTTTTGGTTCACATGGGTATATCCATACATATGTCATAATATTTGACGTTGACTTAATGTAATGTTTAGAAGTCAAAAAGAGATTTACACCAGAGTTTGATTTATTCAAAGTAAGATTCATATTTTGGTGTACACAATTAGGGTGATGAGATTGATATTTAGAAATGAAAAAGGGAATACAACTCACTTAAGGAAATTTGATGATTTTTAAGTGATTAGGTTGCAGAACTCCAAAATAAAGACTATCTTAAAGATACCCTCAGTATAAATGGTAAGTGGGTCATGTGCATTGAATTTAAATATTATTATGACTCTACCTACACATTATTACAAAGTAAATTAGAGAATAAGTTACTTACAAACTATGGTATATCATGTCATGTCATATTTTGAGTAATCAGATTTTGTTTACTTTGAGTTGTGTTGCAAAATCATCAAATGTCAAATGTTTGAGATTTATATTATTGTCATATACATAATATTTATGCATTTAGTTCACTTTATTTTTTCTCAAGACTTTAGACTTAGATGTCAAATATCCAATTTTAGAATTAAATTGAGTAACCTATTAAATTAGTGCTTCAGATTAACATTTTTTTAGAGAATAAGATACTAGATTTTAGACTAAGATTAATATTCACTTCAAAATTAAGAATAGAGACACATATTCAGAGATTAGTAATTAAGATCTAGAGATAAGAAATTAATAACATGGATAGAAAATGGCATCACAACATTAACTATATATATTATAGGATAAGTCCTCACTAGAGAGTCCATGGGATAATTTTGAAGGCACTACCAGTGTCATAGAGGGTGTGTCCCAACAAAGCATGAGCTGCACCATAGATGACACTTCGGTATCAAAAAAGGGTGTGTTGTGCCAACAGATGGTGTGTTGCACCATGGAAGACACTTTAGTGTCACAGAGGAGGACTTATCATATAGAAGTGGCTAGAAATCAAATAGAAGTCATAAATGAAAGATACCTTAATTTAGAAAAAGTGCACAACGTTTAGTCCTTAGTTCATATTTTCATTTTTCTATTATCATGTATGTATTTCAAATATAGTATATTCATGTTTATCTTGTTATAAATTTAGTGCCACTTACTCTAATATGTATCCCTATTTGAGCATGGTTGGGGATGATATGTCTACAAGTACTAATCTTTAGGAAGATTAGTCAAGAGAGAGGTCACATCAACTATTTTAAGAAATTTTCTTGGTGGGGTAAATGATTCATGATATTAAGATAGAGTGTAGGCTTTTGTATCATATATTTAAACTTCATTATGAAGTTTGATGTAACCAAGTTTCTTTCTTAATAATATGATAAGAATTTATTTCATACATAGTCATAATGGTTCTTTCTCTTATTATTGTAATGCATATCATGTTTGTGGCACTCACAAGAAAGAAAAATATATGAATGGTTGTCATTTCTTCCACTACAAAAATTGGCATGTTACAAAAGGTAATGATTAGGATAAATTTGAAAAATCATTTACAAACTATCTAGTATAATGCTTTATGTAAGATACAATCTACTTGAAATAAGAGATGTAGATAAGATTCATTAGAAGGTCCATGTATTGTTAATAAGAATTTCTTTATGCTTAAATATGTCAATATGAAAAATTAATTTCATGACTTCTCATATGTTATTATGTTATCTCTTTATATTCTATGATTTAATTATGATGATTTCAACTCAAAAATCATTAACAGATCATGAAAAATAAGATATAGGTTCTAAAGGAAATTTGTGGTTCTGAGTGTAAAGAAATGTGGGATTCCTGTTGTAAAACCAATAAATGGTTGGTGATGGTTGGGTCGCTCAAAGAGAGGATCTACCACATCATTTATAAATAAATTTATTAAAAATAAGAAAAAAAATCTTAAAGCAGGTAGATAAGGCAAAAGGAAAACTTGATATTAGGTGAGGCATAAAGTACACATGGGTAAGGTGTTGGCCACCCCACGATAACCTTGTGGTGTTGTAAATATTACAAGTCAGATGTAATTTTTTATGAACATGGATTATATGGGAAATATCAAAATAAAATAAGAAATGCTTCCTACCGGCCAAATGGTAGTAAATAATAATATTGTATAGGCGATCATCATTCTTGGGATGTTAATCTACTTACACTACTCACGGGTCAGAAACAGGGGAGGAGAAAGGCATCTTCAAACATCTGTAGCCCCTAACTACCTTGCTTTGATGTTCTAAAGGGTATCACTGGACTTCTCCTATCATTTATCTCTTCTATCTAGAGATGGAAAAGTATTGGTCTACGGTTATAAATCCCAAAAAGATATTGTAACATCCCAAGATTTGAGGCCTCATATATAATGATCTTATAAGGAATGATTGGACTACTCATATCACCAAGGTGCACCACTTTTTCTAGGAGCCCATCAGTAAAGAACTCCATAGTTAAACATGCTCAGCTTGGAGTAGTACTAGGATGGGTGACCAATTGAGAAGTTGACCTTGGCTTGCGCATGAGTGAGGAAAAAGCACACAGTTAAGGCTAGTGGTGGTCTGTGGGGCTAGTCGTCATTCCTAAAACTCAATTAGGGCCTTGGCCAGTGGGCCTGGGCATTACAGATATCTTATGTAATTTTGTTGCCAACAAGAAATTCTGGTGATGACCCTATCAAAATAAAATTTTGAAAATCTTATCCAAAACTCTCGATTTTGTAAATGCGACTAAGGGGCTATGTTTATTGAGTTGGTGCCATTTAGGGTTAACAATCAACATAGGAATATTAGAGGTCATTATGGATTCATTCTCATTGAGACTAGTGGCCTAATTACCCAACAAGGAATATATTTTGATTAATTAGAGATCGAGTAAACAATCATATGATCTCATCAAGAAAATGTGACCTCCATTTTGGCATTCAATATCATGGGTCAGATGGTCATGTCACCATAAGAGATTAAACATGATAAACTCAATAGACGATCATAATCCCAATTTGTGGTCTCATCATAGGATTATGGGTACATTCTTGTCGAATTTCATAGTCTTATCACCCAACAAGAACACAATCAAACTAAATAGAAACAAGTGCAAGATCAAAAGATAAAAAGATAATAATCACAATTCCAGGATTATGGGTTGATTCTTGTGGATATTCGTGGTCTCATCACCCCACAAGAGTAATCTACCCATAGATCAAGGAGAAATAATTGGAAGATATTCATACACTAAAATATTAGATTCAATTACAATCGAGTACAGGACATACGACGTGGCTACTCCCCATGCCCCAGGAGGTAAGGGAATTACTCATATATAATGTAAAAGATGCAACACAAAATATGATTGGAGATAGAAGAGCTTGTTTTTTTCTTTGCAGTCCCCCTCCTCTTATAGAGGGAAAGGTGGGAGAAAACCCAAGAGGAATAGTTGTTGGTGATGGCTAGATTGCTTGATTTGAGGCACTGATCGATCTAGTTCCATTAATCGCTTGTTTCAACCCAATGTCACATTGGTCAAATTTTGATTGCATTGATGACTTTCTCATTTTGGCATTTGACTGAGCTTTGAACTTGTGTCAGTTGATTGGGTTGATAATTTGATTGGTTGGTCATTAAATGTTAGCTTTTATTCAGTCGTTTCATCCGAAGTAATGAGCTTTCCCAAATCCAAGTTTGATTGGGTCTATACTTGCGTTCTTTCCTCCATACAAAAGCATATGGCATTTACCAACTTTCCTTGTGCCTGGTCAAAGGGAAACATTGAAGAAGTTCTTTGAATTGTTCACACACTTATCTTAATGTTGCTAGAGGAGACATTTAAATTGTTTAACCAGGCCATGTATATGATAACTAAGAGATGGGGGTAATATTTTTCAAAAAACTAGATCAGAGGGGATCCCATGTGGCGATGTGGTCACCTTCCATGGCATTGTACTAGGAACTAGAGAGATATGTCAGTGAGCATTTGAAAAGTCTTAGTTTAATGGTGTCATCTGAAATATCTGGGACCTTGAATAGAGCACATAGATCGGTGAAATTTTGGAGGTTCTCTTGATAGTTTTCATGAATACTCCCTGAAAATGTGCTTGCTTGAAGCATAGCAATGTGTGCAGATTTCAAACTAAACAACAATAATGGTTGGAGGGACGTAATTCCTCAACAGACAGAGGAATTGAGAAATTCTTGATTTGTTTATCTCACTCTGCTTCTTGTTGAGTGGTGGCCTTGTCTTGCAAAGTGGAAAATGTGGCCTCTCTTTCGGAGGTTAGGGCCTCTTCTATTCTTCTTTGAATCTTTGCTTCATTTTCCATCCTAATTTCATTGGTACAATTCAGTTGGTAAAAAGTTCTCTAAACCAAATGTTGTATTATTACGACCTTGAGAGTGTTGTGTGTATCATGAATAGTTTGGAAAAGGAAAAGAAAATAGATTATTAAAGAGGACAAGATTAAATATCAAGAATAACAAAGTATGTGAAAATTTGCAAAAAAATAGTACTATCAGAATGAAAACTCGGTAGAAGGAGGAGCATACTACTGGAATGGGTCTCACTTGGAAGATTAAAAAACTACTTTTTAAAAAGAAATAAATTACTAAAAGGGGTCGAAAATAGAAAGAAAGGAAGAAAATAAAATTTAAGCTAGAAGAACTTTTTGAACAAAACTAAAAATTATGAAAACAAATAATTTTTTTTAAAACAAGGTAAGGAGTTAAATATAACTAGAAATTACAGAAGGAACTAAATAATAAAACAAAAATTTAGAAAAATAATCTAACAATTTATAAATTAGGACCAAAAATTATAAAACCAAACAAAAACTACAAAAAAAACTAGAAAGAAGAAAAAGTCAAGCACAATAAATTGGTTTGCAAACAAAAAATATGTCCATAGAAACTACATCAAATTTGATGTATGTAATTTAGACACCAAATCACTAGGAGGAAAAATCCTATAATTAAACCTCTAAATGGCTAACAACCCGCAAGCGAGTTGTTTTGAGTATAGAAAGGTATCAATCCCTAGAGTTGGTGTTTTTATTCGTTGATCTAAACCAATTGCATTGAAGTAGAAAGTAAATTCCAGTTTGAGAGTGGTTTGATTAAAACTAAAGAAGAAATTAAAAGTGTGGAATTAAACCCTAGTTGATTGAATGATAAAAAGAATTGGATGTCCAGGGGATCACAACCAAAAACCATTCTCTTACTTAATAGATTCAACTCCAAGCTTTTGATGATATAATAGGACCGTGTAGATTGATGTCCTCCATGGAGCATCAATCACACAAGGATTGGACTTCTATCCATCCCTAGGTCTTGGTAATTGAGGATCCTAGTCTAATTGTCCAAACAATTATGTCGGGTGACCGATCCGACGTTCAAACCCATGGCTATTCACATCACCATGAGTAATAACAAACATGATAGATTGGATAAAAAGATCATAATCACCATCTTTGATCTCTTTAGGTGGTTATGGGTTCATTCTCATTGACATTTTTTATTAACTAGAGATCGAGTAAATAGTCAGATGACATCGTCAAGAAAATGGGATTTCCATTTTGACAATCGATCTCATGGGTAAGATGGTCACATCACCACAAGATAATAAACACGATAAACTAAATAGAAGATCGTAATCTCGATATGTGGTCTCATCACGAAACTATGGGTTCATTCTTATTGAGATCTGTGGTCTCATCACCCAAAAAAACATAATCAAACTAAATAGGAACAAGTGTAAGATATAAGAATAAAAATATATAACAATTAAGGGATTATGCATTCATTTTTGTGGATATATATGGTCTCATCACCCCACAAGAGTAAATCTATCTACACGTAGATCGAGGTGAAACAATCGATAAACATTCATACACTAATACACTAGAGTCAAATGCAATCAAGTAAAGGGCGGGATTTCGGGCTACTCCCCATGCCCCAGTTAAGGGAACTATTCAGACATAATGTAAAATATACAGTATAAAATATGGTCAAAGATAAGAGATAAAAGCGTTTCTCATTTTTGGAGTTGCCTCTCCTTTTATATGGGTAAAGGAGGGGGCAAAATCAAATATGAATGGTTGAAGGCGATAGCCAGATTGTTTGATTCAGGGCACCGATTGGTCGACTGGAATTAATCTTTTGATTTAACCTAAAATCACATTTATCAAACCCTGACTGCATTGATGATTTTCTCATTTTGGCATTTGATGGAGTCTTGAATGTGAATCGGTTCATTGGGATGGAGACTCAACCAACTGGTCTTTAAATGTTTGCTTTGACCCGACTGTTCTCTAACGTAATGATCTTTCCCAAATCCGAGTTTGAATGGGTCTTTACTTGCAATTCGTTCTTCCACATAAAGCATATGGTAATTACCAACTTTCCTTTGTGCTTGATCAAAGGGGTATCCTTGAAAATATTAATTGTTTTCACAAATAGAGAATGTAGAAATTTATTGAATTGTCTTCTTTTAATTACTTTGACTTCTCAATAACTTCTTTGACTTTTTTTGCTACAAATTTCCGCTACTAAAATTTGAGTGGATTTTAATCTTGTAAAAAGTTCCATTGATGTCCAAAAATATGATTTTCTTGTAGAAAATTGAATTCCCTTGCCAACGCGTATTTGAACATTAAATTTGGAGTTCACATGCAAAAGATATAGCAATTTTGGTGCGGGATATATTATATATATATATATATATATATATATATATATATATATATATGTGTGCATATACATATACATATATACACACACATACATATATATATAAATACATATATGTAGGCCATTCGGTAACTATATATATAACACATTGTAGGAAAATTGTGCAAGTATCTTACAAGAATCATTTTGGGAATTTTCAGCCTTTGAAATTTGTCTATTTTCCTACAAAAGGCACAATAAATCAAGTGAAAACTCAAATTGAGTAGAAAAAACAAAAATGAGATAATTAACTTTGAACCTAGAGAATAATCATGAAATACTCCAAAAGAGATATCTAAATCATTCAAATAAATTGGATAAATATGCATTTAGCAAATATGCCAAACTTGAATGTTGCTCATCCTCGAGCAACATTACATCAAAACAATGCCCAATAAGACTCTCGTATAGTCTTCCTCACTTGCCTAGCACTAATGAATCCTTACCACCTGACACAATTTTACCGTGCGTAGAACGCAAGTGTACGCGTCAATGTAATATAGGCCTTTGTGAGGCCCGAGTCGAACTCAGGGACACTGAATTATCGGAGACTACTACTAACTACTTGCAATCAGCTAGACCGATTAAAAAGTTGGAAGTTGTTGTAAAATTAAAAGAAAATGAAATAAAACAAAACAAAATAATCTATTAAAGGTCTAGTTTAATCAATTTAAGTGGAAATATTTAGGATTGCGGTTTCACTGTGGGTTTTCATTATATGAATTTCTATATAGTCACTCAGATTCATCTCCCTATCCAGGTAGTGGCCTGTAATCAGAATTGCCCACTGTCGTGGTACAATTCACTACCTATGTCTAGTTCGGTTCCACTGTCGTAGTAACATATACCCTAAACTAAGTGCATTAGAATCGATCTCTAGGTATCCACCATTAACCTTACACCACCTTGTTCAAGGGATTTGTCAATTAATGTGAATTTCGTCTCTTTTCAACCGTTAATTCTTCTTTCAAAGTAATTAAAGGCATTAGATTATTATTATTATGGTGATCAAGCATAACAATATAAATGAGAAAATGAAATCATACCATGGATTTGAGAGATAAATGATGAGTTACTATGATAAAATTGTCATAGAACGATTCCCCAGGTACTCCCGGTCCTAAAGATAAAGGGGATTAGCCCCGCATGTTCATCTCAGAGCAAAACATGGTAGAGACAAAGGGACACATAGGGAAAAATGTGAAATAAGAATTGAAACCCCTGAACGGAGGAGATCCAGGCACTCCTTGGCGTAGAATACGCGTTCTCCCACCTTTCGGTGGTGGGAAACGTCTTCTTCGGCGTCCGGAATGGCTGGGGCATGCTTCTAGGCTCCGTCCTTCTCTCCACACCTTGTCGGGACGTGTGCGTCGGCTAATGACGTGATAGATTGCTCTTGGCCGCCGTCATTAGGTATAATCACCGAGTTAGGTTGCCAAAATATCACACCCATTGGATTTAGAACGATCTGAAGCAAACTTGTATCTGACGGTGTCGATACCATCGATGTGAGTCGATGGTATCGACCTTGCGTGGTATCGGCTGGTTTTCTTTCTCTTCATTGTTGTGGCTGATGCTAACTCGATACCATCGACGCGGGTCGATGGTATCGACATCCTAAGGCATCGGTTTCATCCTTTTGTGTCGTTGTAGCTCCACTTGTCGATAGTATCGACATATGCGTCGATAGTATCGACTCTCTTCTCGCCAGCAACCTAATGGTATCTCGATACCATCGACACCCATGCCGATAGTATCGACTCTGTGATGCTCCTTGCGGCTAGCAACCTATGGTTGTGTCGATGGTATCGACCACTATCGATGGTATCGACAGCAGCAGATATTCGTTTTTCCTGAAATTGCAACACAAAACCACATAAGCTGAAATAAAACATATTATTGTATTCATTTATGCTCAAAACACTAAAATAAGGGAAATTTAATGTAGAGAAGGATCATAGATCAAAGTAAATGAATCATGCAATATTAACCACCAAAATGACCAATAAATGCATAAAACACAAGTAAAATATGTCTATAAATGTGACTCAAAATCATCGCATCACCACCTTACATTGCCAAGAAACCCTAATATTGTGGAATCACTATACACAATTTTTTCATTCCCTATTCAAAATTTCTCATGGCTTGCTTCCATTTCAAGACCCACAAAGAAACATATTTCCTATCTTTTTTGCCTTTTGTACTCCTGCAAATTCTCACAAGTTTTCTACAAGAACATGGTTCATGGATTTGATGGTTGAAGTTTATGTAGATTTCCTTGGGTATAAAAGTAGAGTGAAGGGAGGTATGGAAGGAAGTAGTCTCTCCTCTATTTGAATTGAGACCTTTTTATTTCTATGTTTGTAATTACATTAAGTGCATGTTTTATGTACACTTAGTCATATTTTCTTAGTGGTACACTCCTATTAACTTTACAAGGGGTATGGAAGAAGCAGTATAGGGGAAGAAGGCATGCTACCACAAACTTGGAGTTTGGCATCCTATCTTAGATTTTTATTTCTGTGAATGGAGAGGTAAGAAGGTGGTGGAAGAAATGTAGAAAAAAAGGTTGGACTCGTGCATCTTTTGTTTTAGAATTCAGCATATTGGGAATGGTGTGGCATCAATTCAAGTATTCTCTGGAACTTGTGGCAATCAAGAAATTTTAAAATTTATTCACAAACTTGTATATAGGGACACATTAAGTTTGATCCCTATCTATCCATCTCAGGTCAACAACTTTTCCAAGGGTAGTAGAGGTCATAGAGGACCACATGATATCTAGAAGGGCAATTTTTTTAAAAATAATTGCAAGAAGATTCACTTCACTAAGGGCTTACTTGATTTACATGCATAGATGGTCGACTATTTAAACGCAAAAACTACATGAAGAAAGAGATTATTTGAAAACTTAAAGCTAAAAAGTTGAACTACATAACATACTAAAAAATGCAAGAAAAATAAGATATAGTGGGTGGAATGAGAACTACCACCCACCTCCACCGCGAACCTAAAATTTTTCTCATCTTGAGAAAAAACTTAAATTTGGAATGTAGGGAATAAACATGTTGTATTGCCTCCCCAAAAGCATCATATTTAACTCCAAATGTCTAACAACTGTGTGGTCCACCATGGAGGATCAAAGACTAGAGCTTCTACATGATTATTGTGTTGTCCTGGTGGCATCCCTCTTAGCCACTCCCCTTTTTTTATTTTCTGGAGCCTATTACAAACCATATGATGTATGTCAAAATACCAAGGAAAATAGTTAGAGTCATACTTGATTGGTTTCCATTGCTCAGTAGAAGATGGCGAATGGAGGGTTAAGAGTAGTCAATAGGACAAGGCAGATGGAATACAAGAGTAAGGCTTATTGGATGCATGGTCATCCCATTGTCATCATAATTGGAATCTACGAGAGTTGGATCAGGAGGTTGGTACATGAGTTCTTGACAACCCATGGCCACATATGATTCTTCTGGATAGACATATGGTGTTTTCAACTCATGAGGTAGGTAGGGATTTTCATGGAATGGAACCTATTGGAGGAAAGGGGGTAGGTGAGAGTGGACTACTTGGGTTTCAACATGGAATTGCATATGAGATGATGCTTGCTGGAAAATTAGCTCTGGGTACTCACAATGGACTGTGTAAGAGCATCTTCAAAGGGGGAGGATGCCTCTTCAATGCTTTAAGGTGTTGCTTCTGTAAGGGAGGAGGTGGGTGCACCCTCGATCTTCTTTGCAACATGATCTTCTTCTTAGGAAATCTGACATTCCAGAGGGTCGAGGTTTCTTGAGGGAAGAGTTGTTGCAGCAAGGTGAATTGATCAATGTTGTCAAGGAAGTAGTCTTCTTCTTCTCTTATATATTTTGTGAAGCCTCCAAGTCTTGAAAATGAAAGGACCTATTCCCCACTCGTAGGGTCAGGAGACCAATTTTGATGTTCATTAAAGCTCTAGTCTTGGTGAGAAATGACATGTTAGAGATGAGAGGGTAGTGATTGTCTTCCTTGATGTTCAATACTACAAAATCAGAAGGGATGTAGATCTCCACAATTTTTACTGGAACATCTTCAATGATACCAATTGGCTTAATAGCGGAGGAGTCAACGAGTTGTATGATTATGAAGATGGGTCGAGCATCAGTGACACCAATTTTCCTACACATACTAAGTGGTATGATTGTAATATTGACTCTAAGGTAGGCTAGCCATTTGGCATGTGGAATGACTTAAGAGTCATAAAATTCCACCTGGGGACTTTATGCTAATGAGGTATCATGCTTAGGATAATGTAGCATATTGAATTATGAAATTTTGTCTTTTGACCTTCTTTCCCATCTTTTCCTTTCATTTAAATCCTTATTGGCCTTTCTATTTAATTAGTAGAATTTATAGTGGTTTAGTGAACATTTATTCACTAATTATACCAATGGAAGGGTTTATGCACAAATACCTCAGTGAAAGCTTAATTACCATAATTAAGTGCACTAAACCTTAATATAACTTTTTGATGTGATTTGAAAACATAAAATATGCCACATAACTCATTTTAGTGGTTATATGAAGATAAGAAACTTAATTGGATGAACAATTTCGATAATGGACTGTTAATGGGCCATATGAAATATCTCATAAAAAGAAGTCTCAAAAGAGGAAAAAAACTTCAAATTCGAAATCTACATATCAAAATTAAACTACATGTCAAATTTCATCTAATTTGGACAACCTTGAAATATTAGGATAAGTTTAGGAGAGAGAAAATGAGTAAAAAGTATAAGTAATGAATAATGTGATTATATAACTTCAAATGTTATAAATAATGGAAAATTAATGTTCTACACATCAAATATAACTTGTGGATAAAGTTTGGTCCAATTTGGATGTTGTTTGTGCAAGTTATGCAATTATATGCACATTCTGCACTTTTATGCAATTTACCCAATTGGGAGGTTTTCTTTGCAAATTATCTCCTGAATTTTAATCCTTAGATATTCCCTTACCATTAACGAGATTTTAAACCATTGGAGAACCTAGTTTCACCTTGGTTTGATGGTATTTCTTTCCAAGGGCATTATAGGGATTACCCTCTTTATAAAGATGCTTATCCTTAAAAGCTATCAACCAATGAGGTTATTTCTTTCTTGAAAAACGGTGGGGATGGCCTATAATAATCTATGGGCTCATATAACCGATTTTGGATATGCATGAAGCCTCTATGAGCTATCCTCTTGCATGGCCAACAATCCCTAGGCTAAAGACGCGTCGAAAGTCCCTTAAGACTCCTCATTCTTCGCCTCCTATATATAGCCATGTATACCCCTTCCCAACTCACAATTCGAAAACTCTTGCTCTCCTTTTCTTTCCTCTAGCTTAGATAATAGTTTCTTATGTATTTGGCCACGAAGTTGCTGTCCCAAGGTAATAGAGGGAGCCTAGCTTGGTGAAGAAGACTCCAAGGGCTTCCAAATTGCTCCATTAGGGTTTCTAAAGCTCCTCCTTGGCAATTTCGACTAAAACTAGTAAGTTTCCTCATTCCCTTCCATATTTTCATATTGATAGTATTTCTCACACCTTCCTCCAGGTCGGAATCATGACCTTCCATGATAAAACTCCACTAAGAACCCTAAAACATCTCATCTCCATGCTCTTTTTCTAGGGCTTATCACCTCCAAGTTGAGAAGGAGATCTTTGTTCAAGAAAGGAGCTAGGCATGGAGCAACCAGACCTTCTAAGCTCGGATTCTTACTGTTTGGACCTTATTATTTTCCCTAGGTATGAGATTCATAACCCCCTTCCCATATATTTCTTATTAAATTCTTAAAACTCATGATCTTATGTTAAAAATTGACGATGTGTCGATTTCTAATTGGTCAATTTTCAATAATTCATAACTTTTTCTTTTTTTATCCAAAAATTAAAGTAAAATATGTTCTGAATTCAGAAAAACATTTTATTTTTAATAAAATTATTTCCAAGTATTTTTTTTCAGTTTTGTCGAAAAGAGTTTTTAGAAAATGAATCAAATACCTAAAAATCACCAAAAATACACTTTAACCTTCATAACTCCAATATATGCAAAATTATATGTTTTCTTAATCAGAAAAATCTAACTAAGTAAGTGGTGATATTTTGAGGTCTTAATCGAGGTTTTGTGTAAAAATTTCATATATTAGGGTTTCAACTCTTTAATGTATATATGTTATTCTAATACATGAATATGAAATTGGAAATAGGACAAGTGGACCTTGAATTCAACTAAAGGTTTGGAAAAGAGGTTAATATGACTCTAAGTAAGAGAGGTATCTTGTATCCCCTATTCCTATATGTTGATGAATTCACCTATGCTTATTCATTCTCTTTGTCCTGTGCACATTAGCCTATACACAATGTCTTTTCTTTTGAAAATCATTATTCATGTGAAATACCTTATTTGATGTTGAACATGTGATCATGGATATTCTTTTGGACTCTTATCTTATGCTTTGTTCATGATGGAACTCTAAAAGATGACATGTGATGTCTTTTGCCCACTTATGAGGTGGATGTATATGTTTGTCACTTATGTGGTGACTAGTTTATATATTCTGACTATACTTTCTACTTGCCTTTACATTTAACATGTTGTGTGATTCAGTAGTACTAGAGTAGTGTAATTGCATTGGTTTTTATGGAAGATGTGTTATTTCCTGCCGAGCAGATGTGATATTTCCTGCTCTTTTGGGATGAAAAGGAACCTCATACCCATGGCAAGATGTGTGATTCTTGGCCCATGTTTTATATATTTGGGAGATTGGAAGTATTCCTTTCTCTATCAGGTTTCAAGTTTATGAGACTTGGCCGCCTTTGCCTTTATAATATTCTAGTGTTATGCTTATCTCACATACATGCATGATGATGGTTATGATATGTGCTTATGTGGCACCACTCTTTTATTTAATAATGGCAAGTATTCTTTTGTTATCATATTATTTTAATTCCTTTTCTCTTGATACCTATATTGGTGGTCCTTATCTTTTCTATGGGAAGCCTTTTATATTTGATGTCCTTTATTCCATATATTTCTCAATTTCCTATTTAGTATGCACATACCAGCTTTTGCTGATGTCTCCTATTGTTTCTTTCTTTTGTGGGGTATGCTTCCAACCCCAGGTTAGATCAAGGAGTATATAGCTTTTGGCTTGGACCTAGCTCTTGGAGATTTTGCTTTGGAGACAAGATTTGAAGTAGTTTGGACTTCCCTATATCTAGATCATGTTTATGTAACCCTAAATGGGAGAATTTGATGTATTTTTGTAAACCTTTATGAAATTGAACACAGTCAGTTATTTTTTTTATTCCGCTGCTTTCCAATGAGTTTTGATTATCATATTTTAGTAAAGGGGTGATTTCACTCGCCTCCTTACAGCATGGTATCAGAGCCCATGGTAGTCAGAATCTGACTATTTCATTTTTGTCTCCCTAATTAGAATCCCTGCCTTACATAGTTCCTTTAGGTGACATGGTTTCCCTACAGTTGATCTATGAATGATGAAAGGTTGATTTAGGACCCTATAGTTCCACATTAGTATCATGATGAATAAAACCATAAAATACTCATAACTAAAATATGCATAACTTAATTTTGTTTGGGTTTGGCTTTAGGCAACTATTAGGGCATGAAGTTGAAGCAAAGGTGTCTAGAAAGGATCAGGTTCTAGGGGCTGGCAATATTTTCCTCCACGCCACTTGCTTGGTTTACGAGGACTCCCAGATTCATATGATATTGGCCTAGCCTAAGCTGAAATGGATTGTCTGAAATAGTTTTCTTTTAGGCAATAGTGACCTTAGACATCTATGTTTTATATCTTTGGGAACCCTAAGTTTTAGGTTTATGGTGACTTGTTTGAGGATGGATACCAAGACTAGTTTCCTTATGACCCATAGGACCACATGTTTGGATAGTTATCCCTAGAACCTAGACTTTGAAGTTTGGGGTTAAGTGAGCTATCAGAGTGTGTAGTGGAAGTGTGA
This sequence comes from Alisma plantago-aquatica, assembly GCA_963693085.1. Classification (NCBI taxonomy): domain Eukaryota; kingdom Viridiplantae; phylum Streptophyta; class Magnoliopsida; order Alismatales; family Alismataceae; genus Alisma; species Alisma plantago-aquatica. Next base: position 225,626,616 of record OY856413.1, read on the forward strand.
TGGATCTTGTACATGGTTAAGTGTATAGTTAGTTTAATGATGTTGGGTGGTTAGATTTTGAGGACAACATCCTCTTTAGGGGGATGGAGCCCTATGACATCTTGAAATCTATCTACACTATCTTTAGAAACCCTAACCCCATACTTAGGAGGTTGTTGTGCTTGAAACCTTAGTGGGGTCCAAACAAGTTATAGTTATAGCCTAACGTGCTTGTTTATATATTAATGAACATATAATGATCATCTGAGGAATAATTTATATGTTTAAACCCTAATGAATACCTAATGCACATAATATGAGTAACTCACATAATAATCATAATGGATATGCATGGTGTTGCCCATGTCATAAACCAATAAACTCTAATTAAATGACAAGTAAGATGATTGTAACCTAATCTTGGACTTAATACATGCTAAGTAAAATATAGTGATCATATTAACATCAACCCTAAGTTGTAATCATCTAACCTTAGCATATACATCCTTAATGCCTTTCATGATACATTAATTACATTAGGTGTCATAATCAATTAACATACTTTGATACACATAAATGATATATATAATCATCTAATCACATATTAATCAGGTCATCAATATGAAATGCATGGTATGTTACCTTGTTATCTAATACACACACGATTAGTCACTTAATGTGAATCAATTTTTAATATGCCTCACCTTGACCATTAAAATACATAGAATGGCTTCAATATGAATATCAAGTGATTCGATTCATATAAATGTGCAAATCAATAATATAAATAAATATGAGAAAAGATTAATGATGACATTAATGTGAGAAATAAAGATAATGTGGTAATGAGATAACATTTAAAATAAATATATGTAATTGATGTGACATAATTTGGATTGAATGAAGACTTAATGACAAATTGAATATTTCATGCAAAATAATTCATTATAACTTAATGTGGTGATAGTATAAGGATAATGAAGTCAAAGTTCAGAATGTTAAGGATAATGATCAAGTATATTGAGGGAATTGAGTAACCCATAATTTTGCTAAATTCTTAGTAAAGATAAATGAGATATATATATACAATGTTTCATGGATGATAATGAAATATAACTTCCTTGGTAATAAAGTGACATGACATAATTAAAATAATGGTGATAATGTGATATCATAATGAATATAATGTTAATGAGCCAAAAATGTAAATAATGTTAAATCTCCTAAAAAGAATATCTAACCAATGGAACCTAGGTGATCCTTGAGAACCTGACCTATGTTGAGATGCTTGTGGAGTATATGTTGAGGAGTTGTTTGGTGGAAGTTAAGGTTGGAGAAATAACCTGAATTTTTGTGATGAGATGTTGCACACTCACCCTTCCCTTCTTACTTGTGATTTCAGGGACGAAATCCTCTTTAAGGGGTGGAGTGTTGTAACATACCAAATTATGAAATTTTGTCTTTTGACCCTCTTTCCCATCTTTTCCTTTCATTTATATCCTTATTGGCCTTTCTATTCAATTAGTAGAATTCATAGTCGTTTAGTGAACATTTATTCACTAATTATACCAATGGAAGGGTTTATGCACAAATACCTCAGTGAAAGCTTAATTACCATAATTAAGTGCACTAAACCTTAATCTAACTTTTTGATGTGATTTGAAAACATAAAATATGCCACATAACTCATTTTAGTGGTAATATGAAGATAAGAAACTTAATTGGATGAACAATTTTAGATAATGGGCTGTTAATGGGCCATATGACATATCTCATAAAAATAAGTCTCAAAAGAGGAAAAAAACTTCAAATTCGAAATCTACATATCAAAATTAACCTACATGTCAAATTTCATCTAATTTGGACAACCTTGAAATATTAGGATAAGTTTAGGAGAGAGAAAATGAGTAAAAAGCATAAGTAATGAATAATGTGATTATATAACTTCAAAATATATAAATAATGTCAAATTAATATTCTAAACATCAAATATAACTTGTGGATAAAGTTTGGTCCAATTTGGATGTTGTTTGTGCAAGTTATGCAATTATATGCACATTCTGGACTTTTATGCAATTTACCCAATTGGGAGGTTTTCTTTGCAAATTATCTCCTGAATTTTAATCCTTAGATATTCCCTTAACGTTAACGAGATTTTAAACCATTGGAGAACCTAGTTTCACCTTGGTTTGATGGTATTTCGTTCCAAGGGCATTATAGGGATTACCCTCTTTATAAAGATGCTTATCCTTAAAAGCTATCAACCAATGAGGTTATTTCTTTCTTGCAAAACGGTGGGGATGGCCTAGAATAATATATGGGGTCTTAGAACCTACTTTGGATATGCATGAAGCCTCTATGATCTATCCTCTTGCATGGTCATCAATCCCAAGGCTAAAGACACATGGAAAGTCCCTTAAGACTCCTCATTCTTCACCTCCTATATATAGCCATGCATACCCCTTCCCAACTCACAATTCAAAAATTCTTGCTCTCCTTTTCTTTCCTCTAGCTTAGATAATAGTTTCTTATGTATTTGGCCACGAAGTTTCTGTCCCAAGGTAATAGAGGGAGCATAGCTTGGTGAAGAAGGCGCCTAGGGCTTCCAAATTGCTCCATTAGGGTTTCTAAAGCTCCTCCTTGGCAATTTCGACCAAAACTAGTAAGTTTCCTCCTTCCCTTCCCTATTTTCATATTGATAGTATTTATCACACCTTCCTCCAGGTCGGAATCATGACCTTCCATGATAAAACTCCACTAAGAACCCTAAAACATCTCATCTCCATGCTCTTTTTCTAGGGTTTATCACCTCTAAGTTGAGAAGGAGATCTTTGTTCAAGAAAGGAGCTAGGCATGGAGCAACCAGACCTTCTAAGCTCGGATTCTTTCTATTTATACCTTATTATCTTCCCTAGGTATGAGATTCATAACCCCCTTCCCATTTATTTCTTATTAAATTCTTAAAACTCATGATCTTATGTTAAAAATTGACGATGTGTCGATTTCTAATTGGTCAATTTTCAATAATTCATAACTTTTGTTTCGTTTGTCCAAAAATTAAAGTAAAATATGTTCTGAACTCAGAAAAACATTTATTTTTAATAAAAATATTTCCAAGTATTGTTTTTCATTTTTGTCGAAAAGAGTTTTTAGAAAATGAATTAAATACCTAAAAATCACCAAAAATACACTTTAACCTTCATAACTCCAATATATGCAAAATTATATGTTTTCTTAATCAGAAAAATCTAACTAAGTTAGTGGTGATATTTTTGAGGTCTTAATCGAGTTTTTGTGTAAAAATTGCATATATTAGGGTTTCAACTCTTTAATGTATATATGTTATTCTAATACATGAATATGAAATTGGAAATAGGACAAGTGGACCTTGATTTCAACTAAAGGTTTGGAAAAGAGGTTAATAGGACTCTAAGTAAGAGAGGCATGGTGTATCCCCTATTCCTCTATGTTGAGGAATTCACCTATTCTTATTCATTCTCTTTGTCCTTTGCACATTAGCCTATACACAATGTCTTTTCTTTTAAAAATCATTGTTCATGTGAAATACCTTATTTGATGTTGAACATGTGATCATGCATATTCTTTTGGACTCTTATATTATGCTTTGTTCATGATGGAACTCTAAAAGATGACATGTGATGTCTTTTTCCCACTTATGAGGTGGATGTATATGTTGGTCACTTATGTGGTGACTAGTTTATATATTCTGACTATACTTTCTACTTGCCTTTACATTTAACATGTTGTGTGATTCAGTAGCACTAGAGTAGTGTAATTGCATTGGTTTTTATGGAAGATTTGTTATTTCCTGCCGAGCAGATGTGATATTTCCTGCTCTTTTGGGATGGAAAGGAACCTCATACCCAGGGCAAGATGTATGATTCTTGGCCCATGTTTTATATATTTGGGATATTGGAAGTATTCATTTCTCTATCAGGTTTCAAGTTTATGAGACTTGGCCACCTTTGTCTTTATAATATTCTAGTATTATGCTTATCTCACATGCATGCATGCATGATGATTATGATATTTGCTTATGTGGCACCACTCTTTTATTTAATAATGGCAAGTATTCTTTTGTTATCATATTATTTCAATTCCTTTTCTCTTGATACCTATATGGGTGGTCCTTATCTTTTCTATGGGAAACCTTTTATATTTGATGTCCTTTATTCCATATATTGCTCAATTTCCTATTTAGTATGCACATACCATCTTTAGTTGATGTCTCCTGTTGTTTCTTTCTTTTGTGGGGTATGCTTCCAACCCCAGGTTAGATCAAGGAGTATATAGCTTTTGGCTTGGACCTAGCTCTTGGAGATTTTGCTTTGGAGACAAGATTTGAAGTAGTTTGGACTTCCCTCTATCTAGATCATGTTTTGTATGTTGATGTAACCCTAAATGGGATAATTTGATGTATTTTTATAAACCTTTATGAAATTGAATACAATCAGTTATTTTTTTATTCTACTGCTTTCCAATGAGTTTTGATTATCATATTTTAGTAAAGGGGTGATTTCACTCGCCTCCTTACAGATAATGTCTGATGTTTTCCTTACCAATTTAACTATTTCACATTTCTCAATTAACTATTTGCAATTCAGGAGAAGTTTAAGGAAATTTGTCCACTGTAGAATTTCAATCATGACCTCAAGTAATGGAATATTAACATAAATTTTTATCACGGTATCATTAAATTTATTGAACCTAGTATCAATTTTAGTTTGGTTCAATTTGGCTTGGTATGACACCCTAGGCTTGTAGGCAGGATTGTTTGGAATAGGTGCAAGGGATTTTGGATGAGATGCCACCTCATGTTCGGTGATGGTTGCTTCATCTTCATCCTCCTAACTTGCTAACAAAGGACTCACCTTCTCTGGGGGTGTGGAGTCTGAGAGGGTTGTCATTCCATGTGCTTGGGATTTTCTTCTACTTGCAGACAAACGCTCCTATAGAAAGGCATAAGAGTGTGACCAACTGGGCTAACTAAGTATCACTGGATTTTTTAGCCGTCTAGCTAGACATCACACTTTTGAGGGTTTTCACTATAGTAGAGAACTTCTCATCAGAAGAGGGAGGGGAAACATGTTGTTGCACTTGGAGGCCTTGATCCAGATTCTAGAATCATTGCTCTTAACAATATCCTTGGTTCCTATTATACTAGTGTAAATACCCAGTCTTACAATCAAAGACTTACCAAATGTATCAAAAGTATAAACAATCTTTATTACAATCATACTCTTACATCAAAGTCATGTAAGCTTCAAACATAAAATTACAAGATTGAAAATAAGAATCAGTTCCTATCGAGTCATCAATAGGGGGCCACTATGAACAAAATCACACATGGACCCCATGAAGGGAAATTATAGGTCAATTTAGCTGGTCTAAAATTCAATATTGAGTCATTTTAAAAATAATGAGTTATGACATCAAATTTAGGTAATATTGTTTGGTGGACTATGGTATTACTAAGAGGATAGTCTAGCTACCATGCTAGTTTCAAAAGGGTACAATAATTCAAACTATAAAAAGAATAACAGAGAGATCATCAAAATCAATATCAACATTTCAAAATGAAATGGTTTTCCTCATAACTACTATCAAGATATCAAATTATCCAAAATGAAATGATTTATTATATTGGCACAATCAATCTAAAATTTTGTCTTCTCTAGTGGCTAGGTGCCTAGCGTTCCCCCATCTATGAGAGAACAACACTTTTTCATGTGGGACTAAGGAATACGAGGGAATCTCTAATTGTCCATAATACATTGTGTACGGTTGGGATATATGACCCCGAATCTAATGAGACAAAGCTCTTTAGCTAATGTTTCAAATTTTTGTGCCAATATCAAAATCATCCAATATTTCAATTATTCAACAATGTTCATCATTCAAATTTTTCGTGGTGACCTTCATCAAGAGGGTAAGGCTAATAATAAAATTTGTTCACCGCCATTGCAAAATTATGTAGATGAAACTCAAGAGGGAAATAAATAGTTCAATAAAGAAATAAAGAATTTAGTACATGTTCCAAACAAGAATTTCTAGTCAAGCTTCCCACATGGATCAAGGATATCAATTTCTCAAAAATCCAAAAATAGAGAATGCAATAATATTATTTGATATATTTTGTCTTGAAGATCACTTTCTAGGTTCTTATTGGGTGAAATTACCATTTTGTCCCTTAGTGAGTATAAAATCTAATAGTTCATCACTACTTGATATAATGTCCCATCATGAATCATTTAGTTTAGTCTCATTGTCTTTACCTCTAGGGTTTCTAATAGGCTTGTGTATATAATCAATCTTATATATAAGTGCATACAACCATAGTATAAATCATATAAGTAGCGCTCATATTATCATGTACTTACAATACCATCTCATATTATCAAGGATAATATTTTCATTTTTATATATCCAATATTTTCTTTCAAACCATATTTATCAAAGTAAATCTATGAGCATCCAATTTACATGTATGTGTTGGGATTTTTCATTATTCATGATTTAGTCCTAGAGTTGAATATATTCATGTTACTTATTTAGATAGGTAAAAATATGATCATAATGTCCATTTGCATTCTGAATACCAACAAATGCATCAATGGGCATCTGGGGATTTAGTTTCACAAAAAGTATTAGAATAACATATTGATTATACATATTTACTTATTAACTCTTACATATGCACATATAGTACACATACTAAGGACTACAAAATCACTAAGTCACCACTTGACCCTTATTAATATAATTTCATATATATCAATGTGGTACCAATATGATATAAATTAGGCAAATTGAATTTATTATCATTACTATTTACATACCCTAATTTCTATCTAATGGTTTGATTTATTCATGGCATTTTATGATTAGTGTATATATTTCATTTACTAGTCTTATCATTCTTATGTTCCATACATAGGTGTAGCTACATTCCAAAGGGCTATATATACCACTAGAATGAGAATGTTTCTACTTATAAAATAACCATATTTCATAGATTTATGGTTCCTTGTAAAATACTTCTAGATTTGAATCAAAAAAACAAAAGAAGGGAAAAGTGATCAATTGTTTGATTCTACCACAGATTAATGATTGATGCAGTTCATACTGATGGTTACTCATAGAATCAACATGATTTCTAGGACAAGTTGCATGTAATGAGAGCTTGAGGGGATTTAATAGGGATTGTTGTGATCTTCAATCATTAGTGAAGTTGAGACTCTGGTTATGATGGTGAGGTAGAGCTACAAGGAGGTTTCTCTTTCCTCCTTGGTTGAGATCAAGGTAACGTCTAAAATCTTCAGATCTTCCTAGTTTTAATATCGAGAATGAGGATCTTAGCAACTGGGAAAGGGACTAGGAGGATGGCGGATCTGTTCCAAATTGATGGTGGCGATTGTGGCAAGGTGTTGCATGTTCTAGATTTGAGGTGTCATAGGTCATGAACGAGTCAACGTCATATTATGTTGACTCCTTCAGACTCGAAATCATCATAAGTTATGAGTACGACTGTGGTAGGGGAAATCATCATGTCTCATTCAACAACGGTTGAGGTGATAGGTGACTTGTAGATCTAGTGGTGCAGTGTGTCCTGGTAAGGTGAGGCAAACAACTTTCTATGATGATTTAGGTCATCATACTCATTATCAGAGGTAGCAAGGGGTGTCAAGACTGGTCTAGGTTGATTGGTATTGGTGAGAGGATTGGATTTTGGTGAGGGATGGTTGACAAAATTGGCAGTTTGAGGTGTTAATGGTAGTGGTGAGAGAGTAGACTGTTGCTATATTGAGACATTGATTGATCTGCATCTATCAGACTCATTAGGAATCGGTGAGGATGTGGTGGTGGCGGTAAGGGTCCTACGTCTGGTGGTTGCATCCCAACATGGGATGGGGGAATAAGTTTTTAGCACTTGGCTCTAGATATTTTGCTACATGTCTCTTATATTTTGGGCGACATCATGGTGGTAGAGGCCGCAGGAGTTGAAGGTGGAAATGGAGGTTGCTAGTGAGGGGATCATCACTTGTGGTGGTGGCACAGTTCTTTGCAGATTCTACAAAGGTGATGGTGTTTTTCTACAACATCCCTAGAAGGGAGTGGTAAGAAGGGAGGTTAGGGTTTCTCAGAGATGAGGAAGTATGGCAGGGGAAGAAATAATGAGGAGGAGAAGGAAGGAAGACGTGGAAGAGATGAGAACAGTTGGCGCCCTAATGGAAGTTGTTTTCCTAGCAAGGAAGAGACACGCATGCGCCAAATGGTGGGTGGTGTTGCCTATCAACTCACTTTGACCAAGTAGATTATCAAAGAGTAATTTAAGTATCCTAGATTTATTAATTTCCAATTTTATTTACTTTTTATATGAAAAATGTTCCATTGTTTTCTCTTCAAATAATCAGTTTTCTAAAATTTAACTTCCTATACCAAAGTTAGCAATTGTATAGTTTATTACCTAAGACTTAAATGACCCGAGATTGATATCTATTTACCTTCTTATTGTTGTAAAGATAATTTCAAGCAATTAGTTGAAAATGTAGGTGTGTTATCGAAATGGAATGTTTACCCAAAGAATTCGAACATAGGGATGTTGATGTTATACCAATTGATGTCACAAGGATAGATCGAGGGACTAAATTGAAATTATTTCTCAAGATAAGATATTCAAGTCACTTAGAAAAAATAAACAAAATTGAAGACTACATATATCAAGGCCTATGATAATTGATCGAAATAGATAAATGAGACTTCATATTGAAGGAAGGATTTGTCGATGTACTCAAGTATAGGGGAAATTGTGGATTGTAGCTCAATATAGAATTAGGATCCAATATCTAGTATGTTACAACACTCCACCCCTTAAAGAATATTTTATCCCCAAAATCAGTATATGATTGGTTTACTTAGGTATTGATCTCCATCCCTTAAAAGGATTGAACTATAGATAGGCATGTCAACTAAAATATCCTTCACTAACTTAGGGTTTTCTCATATCTCCTTGATTGTGGCATAGCTCAAGAAATCATTTGTAAAACTCCATAAAATCGTTTTCTTTATACATATAATATTATAACAAAAATGATTTTTTGATGGGAAAAAAATCTAAACAAAAGTGAAATATGGCCAAAATCAATGTGATGAGTAAGTCACAATCACCTTTGTCAACATTCACAATTTTAAATATTTGACTCAATAGTGAAAAGGAGATTTACATGGAACTTAAAGGGCCACTAGAATTTCACTTATAATAGGGAAGAAGGACATTATTTTCTATCAAGGGGATTCGCAGATTCAAACTTAGGGATTCTAGTCCAACTATTCACCTTTCAATTATTAGTTTGTTCAATAACTGTAATCACATGACTTTTTTCTGGCATCCAAATTTGGGTAGATGATAAAGTCTAGGATTTATGATTTTCCCAAAGTAGTAAAAATTTCCTTGGCCAGGTCGATATGTAAAGTGAGGAAACCCCTCCACCACCAAAGTGGATCGGCCGTAATTATGCCAAAACCTTCACTAAACATTCTTCCTTAGACGCCTCATTTCAAGACACTTACATGGTGATGTTACTAAATGTATATTAGGAAACTAATTTCACCTATGTTTCCATTTCTATCCTAGTTGAGTAAGTCTAGAAAGGCTAGGGTTGGTTGTAGACTACTTGCCTAAGTTCTAGGAGACTAGTTATTTAATTCTAACTTTCATGAGACCATATTGTAAATACCCAATCTTTGTGGTCAAATATTTACAAAATGTATCAAAAGTATAAACAACCTTTACTAGAATCATGCTTTTACATCAGAGTTGTGGAAGCTTTAAGCATAAGATTACAGAATTGATTCCTATCTAGCCTTAAACAAGGGACAACTATTACTCGTCTCTTCTATTTCTTCTTTGTATCACCTCTCCATGAGTCTCTAGAGGAACAAAACCACACATGGACCCCATGAAGGGAAATTATAGGTTAGCAGTGCTGGTACTAAATTCAATTATTGAGGTCTTTTAAAATAATGAGTAATGAGAGGAAATCTAGGTAAGATGGCTTAGTGGACTATGGTATTAATGGGAGGATAGTCTAGCTACCATGCTACTTTCTAAAGGGTACACTAATTCAAATAGTAACTAGAACAACACAGATATTATCAAAATCAATATCAAGATTTCAAAATGAAATTATTTTCCTTAAAACTAGTATCATGATATCAAATTATCCAAAATGAAATGATTTATCCATTGACACAATGAATGTAATATTTTGGCTTTTCCATTGGCTAGGTGCCAAGTGTTCTCCCCTCTATGAGAGAACAACACTTTCTCCTGTGGGGGTAACTAGTAACAGAGGACCTCTAATTGACCATTATCCACAATGTAGAGTTGGGGGATATTGTTGGTATGTATGCCTAGAGATCCAATCATATGATGATTGTAATGGAATATTGTATAAACGATTTGATTAATAATAAAGGCAATCTTTGTCTATATGTTTGTTCAACTATGAGATAACAGAATAACATGATAGATGTCTAAAGAATGATGTTACTTGATGATGTATGTCTTCAAGTTGAGGACCTAAATAGTGAGATCTTATGTCTGATAAGAGTACTTGAATTTTTGTTATGTCCCTAGTTGGATGTTATTGTGGAAGCTAATAGACATCAATAATACATAAGACTAGAGTGTGTGTAGGTGAATGATATAATATCATTATTCATGATATGTGATATCAAACCAATCACATAGGTACTTTATTAAAGAAGAATGTATCAGACAAATTCCACCTTGAGAGTGATGCATGGAAACAATTGAACAGTAGTTAGAATCATCTCTCATACTGATGGTGGTGATTGTGATTCTTAGACCTGGAATTACTACACTCATCACATGTTGTTCTATGTACTTTGACATTATCCAACGTGATCTTGAATAAAGGTTACCATAAGGTGATGCTCAGATACATTGTGACACATGGGGATTGACTGTGAGTTATGTAGATGGCATTTTTCCCTCCTACTAAAGTTGATATCTTAGCCGCTTGATAAGTGAGACTGAGAAACTATGGCCATACTCATGTGAATCTATATATATGATATGTGATCTCACATGCATCTCAGATAGCCTTCTCTAGTTCAAGGAACACGGATTTAATGCTAATAGGATGACAATTTCATTCCTCTAGTTCAATCTAGATATTAGAGATAAGTATACGATCACTATAACTCTAATTGGAAGATTCTGGGTTGAAGTTTCTCTCCAAGTTTCCAATTACTTGCTAGCAATGATGTGTTGCTAGATACTGCTTATTGCTTGTGATGTCATAAGTTAGTTATGGACATCCATTGTCAACGTAATTTAAAACCTATAGGGTCATACACATAGGATACACCTAGAATACGAGTTTAACCATGAATATTGTTTAACTTGATTGTTAAAGGTTTATGTATTCAATCTAAACAAGATTATCTGAAATTGGATGAACTGGAATTTGAATCGCCTAGTTCAAAAATGAACTGAATCATGCAAATATGTGAAAAGACCAGTTCAGGTTGTGAATCAACCAGTTTAATGATCAATACAATTGGATCAAGGATTGATGATGACATCATGATGTACATTAATCATCACAATAAAGCCAATGTGTTTATGAAAAAGAAACAATGTAAAATGACCAATTCAAGCGTTGAACCGATCGTTTGACAGTGAACCAACCAGTTCAACTATGAATCGATCATTTCATGGTTTGCAACTTCCAGAAAATTCATGAAATTCCATCTCTTTGACTCCCAGATGATTTTAAAACCCTGACCTTGGCCATCCTATAAATTGGTGGTAGTCAAGGCTTTCAAAAGACATAACCATGAGCTTTGATAATTATTATCCTCTCATAGTTGTGGTAGTGTGAGTGAGTAAGTAAATATTGCCCGTCAAAGGAAGAGGAAATAAGGGAGAGACAACAAGGGAGACCAGTCAATGCTAGCTCATTGAAATTGAAGGAGAACTCCTTTATGTCAATTCTAAAAGAATGATAGGAGTTCCCAATGGTTCGTGTGAACTACACCGTGGCGTGGAGGCCATTTCCACCCGCTATGAGGATGTCATCAACTATCATTTGTGGTGCTACACCAAGAGGCTGATGCTAATAGTCATCCATGTGTTGCTCGCTAAGGAAGCATGCCATTACAAGGGTAGTTGCTGGACTTGCTCCTAAACCAGGTATGTGCCTTGCAACCTTCCTTCCCAATTCATAGTTATTGACACGATCCGTTGGTCAAGGGGAATATGGCAATGAAATTTTTGTTTCTGTTGCAACTCTATCACTATATTTCCTAAAGTGATGTCTAAGGCACATCAATTTACTATATTTGGGGTTTAAATCAATGAAATTGGACTTAGTTTTATCATTTTTTTATTCCATGTGATGTGAATCTTTTAAATAATTAATGTGCATATCTGATTAAATACCACATACAATCTCTCTATATATGACATGATATATATATGCAATTTATTCTACATCACTCTAAAATTGTTTCTATGGTTGATATAAGTGTGGTTATGGCCAATACCCCCTGGATATATGTGCATGGTTGAATGGTTTTATTCCTTCCTTTTTAGATTCAATTTTTTTTACTGAGCCTCTCTCTCTTTTTACATATGTCAGTTAATTCTTACCGTCCAATACTCACCTCGAATGTAACCCAATGTTTCACTTTTACAATGTAATAAGTTAAATAGGAATGGGGTAGTTTATTTCTTATATTGGAAAAAAGAAGGTGTTCTACATCAGACAAGTCAACCAACTCAGAAGTCAAAGAGATTGATCGGAGGACCGAGCAAGCCAGACGACTACAGGAATCTAGACGTTGCTTGAACCGAAGGCTAGTCATTCGATCTAAGAGACCAATTGACTGTCTAGGAGGCCAACCCATTGACTCAAGGGTTGAGTCAACCGAACGCACTGGTTATAGCATAAGTTTCTACAAGTACAAGTTGTTACATATGATGTGGACCTTAGGAGGTGACAATTATTTGTGGATTGTAAGAATTGTATTAGTATTTCCATAACCATTGCTCGTCTTTTATAGCAACATGTTTTATTTGTGGATATAGTATGTATATGAAACATATTATTTGTATATGGTGATTGAATATGTATATGTATTTATATAAATATAAACCCCTCAATCTAATATTAAGTCTTAGATACTTTTCATAAGAAACACACATGAAAAGTTTAATCGACTAAGAACAGGCACGCCAAGCATGGTGTGTCATCTAGATCTCATGGAAGTGTGATGGTAGTTTTGTGATCCTGCCAAGCAGGGTGTATTACTATGGTCTTGGCTTTTGGGTTAGGATTAACTAGGTGATCTTAATGAGAGTAAGTGCCTAGAAGTATAAATATGGAGTATGGCAAGGAATTATACATACCATCTAACCAAGAATTGTATGAGATGTAATTGGCAAATGTTTCCTACCTTAATAATTAGTTACGAACATTGGCATTGACTGGGTACTAACTTAACTATTTTGGGTCTTGGCTCACTAAAAGGTTGTACACTACAATCCCCTGAATTGATATGTGAGGGCTATCAATTCAACAAAATTGTGGGAGCAATAATTAATAGATCTAATTATTGTTGTCAAAATTTCTTTTAATCAAATCAAATCAAAAAGTTTTTGAGAAATTGAAAATTTATTCTGTAGAAACAAATGGCAACTAATAACACATTTTCCTTGAAATAGGTTATTGAGAAGGACAAGTTGAATGAGAATAATTTCTCTAACTGTTTTAGGATGTTGAGAGTCATTCTCACACAAGATTGCATGATCTATGTCATGGAGACACCAGAGTCAGATGAACCTGCTCCTACCACGCCTAAGGCTGACAAGGATGCTTAAAATAAGCACTCTGAAGATTACAAGGATGTCAAGTTCCTGATGTTATTCTCAATGAACTATGGGTTGCAAAGAGAGTATGAGAACATAGATGTTATTGAGATGGTAACACATCTTAAGAACATGTACCAAGATCAGGCCACACAAGAGATATATGAGGTCTCCAAGGTGTTGTGCAAGTACAATATGGCGGAAGGAGATCTAGTAGGTCCTCATGTGATCAAGATGATTGGGTATGTGGAGAACCTTGCTAGACTAAAATTTTCATTGGGCTAAGAGTTGGCCACATATTTGATTATGCAATCACTTCTAGAATCATACAACCAGTTTGTCATGAACTACAACATGAACAATTCTGACAAGACATTGTCGGAATTGCTTGGCATGTCAAAACTATTGAAGTGCAAATGAAGAAGGACAAACCCAAATCCATGATGATGATGATGATGATGATGATGATGATAAAAGGAAATGGGAAGTCCATGGGAAAAGTAAAAGATAAGAAGAGTTCTAAAGCTGACTAGAAACCCAAGTCTTCTTCACTCAAAGCAAAGGGAGTAGTGGCCAAGGGAGGCAATTGTCACCATTGTCACTAGGTTGGACACTAGAAAAGGAATTTCCCTCTTTACCTAGAACCGAGAAAGAAGAAGGAGGGGATAGAGATCACCACTTTAGGTATATATGTTATTGAGATAAATATGTCTACTTTTTTATTTTGTGTACTACACATTGGATGTGGATCTCACATATGCTTTAAGAAAGGATGAGGTCATATTGTGTGTTGTCAATGGAGCAAGAGTTGCTACCATTGTAGTTGGAACCTACCATTTATCTCTGTCCATGAGGATTGTAATAGAGTTAGAGAACTATTATTTTGTACATGCCAATATTAGAAACATTATTTTTGTATCTTGTATGGACAAGAATGGATATGAATTTCACATAAAGATTGGTCAATGTTGTATTTTTAAAGATGATATCTTTTATGGCAGTGCCCCAATGTCCTATGTCCATTAATTATTAGATCTAAAGACTTATGTTTATAATATGAATATCAAAAGAGTAAATCTAGAAAACTCAAATAAAACATACTGTTGGCATTGTCTTCTAGGGCACATCAATGATAAATGTATTTCTATACTCCATAAAGATGGATATCTAGACTCTTTTGATTCTGAATCAATATAGAAATGTGAATCTTATTTGTTGGACAAGATGACAAAGGCTCCTTTCACTGGAAATAGTAAGAGAGTGAGTGATCTTTTTGGACTCGTACATACTGATGTATGTGGACCATTTAGAATAAATGCTAGAGGGAGTTACCAGTATTTCATTACCTTTACTGATGACTTTAGTAGGTATGGCATGTTTATTTGATGAAACATAAGTCGAAAACCCTTGAAAAGTTCAAGTTTTTCATAATGAGGTATTTTACCAACTTGGTAAAAGTATTAAGGCACTTCATTTTGATCGAGGTGGAGAGTACTTCAGCCAAGAGCTTGAGGACGTTCTGTGAGACGGGTATTTGTCATAATGGGCTCCACCTAGAACACCATAGCATAAGGGTGTATAAGAAAGAAGGAACCATACATTACTAGATATGTTTTTGTCAATGATGAGTTTTGTTGATCTAGAAACTGCATCATTTACACTAAATCGTGTATCATCTAAATTGGTTCAAAAGACACCATATGAAATGTGGTATGGGAAACGTCCCAATGTGTCTTTTATGAAGATTTGGGGATGTGAAGCTTATGTGAGAATGCAGTTTCCTGAAAATCTTGGAACCATATCAGATTAATGTTATTTTGTTGGATATCTTAGGGAAACCAAAGGACACTACTTTTATACTCTATCTAGAAACAAAGTGTTTTTTTCTAGGGATGTTGTAATCTTAGAAAAGGAATTTATTTTCATAGGAATCAGTGGGAGAAAAGTATATCTCAATAGGTTAGAGACCAATAAAAAAACATTAAACCTTGTAGAGGTACAAAAGGAACATGAAGAGTCACAAATTATTGTTAAATCTCAAGTTCCTCATGTAACACAGGAACCTCACAGATATAGTAGGACACACCATGAGCCAAAAATATTATGTTATCTTGTTACTCAAGAAGGTGATGAGTTGGTCATTAATGATGATCCAACAACCAACCTAGATGTTGTAAAGGGACTAGAGCCGGAGAAGTGGCTTGAGGCCATGAGATATGAGATGGAATCCATTTACACCAACAAGGTATGGACCTTGATGGATCCATC
Source organism: Alisma plantago-aquatica (assembly GCA_963693085.1). NCBI lineage: Eukaryota > Viridiplantae > Streptophyta > Magnoliopsida > Alismatales > Alismataceae > Alisma > Alisma plantago-aquatica. The sequence goes on from OY856413.1 coordinate 225,642,784, forward strand.
TGAAGGGGTAAAACCCATAGAGTGGAAGTGGGTCTTCAAGATAAACTCTGACATGGATGGTAATGTACAAACCTATAAAGGCCAATTGGTTTCAAAGGGTACCAGAAAACTTCAAGGTGTTGAGTATGATGATATCTTTTCTCCAATTGCCATGGTTAAGTCCATCAGGATCATGTTTATCATTGTAGCTTATTATACTATGACATTTGGCAGATGGATGTTAAAACCACATTCCTTAATGGGAATATGCTCGACGATGTATATATGATACAACCTGAGGGTTTTATAAATCTAAAAGATGCAAATAAAGTATGTAAGCTACAAAGGTCAATCTATGGAATGAATCAAGCATCTCAGAGTTGGAATCTTCGATTTGACAAAATAGTTAAAGATATTATTTTTATAGTCAAAATGAAGATGAACCAAGTGTTTATAAGAAGTTTATTGTGAGCATGATTGTATTTCTCATATTGTATATAGATGATATACTATTGATGGGGAATGGCATCCCTACCTTACAAATGGTAGAAACCTGGCTAGGAAATACATTCTTTATGAATAACTTAGGTGAAGCATCCTATATATCAGGAATAAATATCTATAGAGATAGATCTAGAAGGCTTCTTGGGCTAAGCCAGAGAACATACATTGACAAGGAGTTGAAGAGGTTTAGCATGGAGAACTCAAAGAGGGGTAACATGTCCATGCCAAATGGTGTTACTATCTCTAGATCCCAATGTTCCAGTTCTTGTAAATAAATGGAATACATGAGTTAGATTCCATATGCATCTGCAATTGGATCTATCATGTAAGAAATGTTATGTACTCATCCTAGTGTCTTGCATGCCTTGAGTGTGATAAGTAGATATATGTTAGATCCTAATGAAGGCTACTAGATTGTCATAAAGAATATCCTTAAGTACTTGAGAAGAAGTAAGGATAAATATCTTATTTATGCTGGTAAGTAATAGTTGATAGTAAAGGGTTATATCGATGTAAGGTTCCAAACTGACAAAGACGACATTAGATCGCAATTTGGATTTGGATTTTGCCTCAACAATAGATTTGTAAGTTGTAAGAGTTCCAAGAAAGAAATAGTTGTTGATTCTACAATAGAGGTCGAGTATATTGCTACCTCCAATGCAACAAAGAAAGGTTTTTGGATCAACAAGTTCATCAACGAACTTGGGATGGTTCTGAACATCAGCGACGTAGTAGAGTTTTATTGTGAAAATGATGGAGCTATTGCACAAGCTAAAGAACATAGATCACATCAACATTCCAAGCACATACTACAACAGTTCCTTCTCATATGATAGATAATTCAACGAGGAGATGTGAATATTTGGAGAGTACCAAATGAAAACAATGTTGACCCCTTGAAAGCACTTCACGGAATAAGCATGATGGTCACGTTCGATCATTTGGGATTAAGTTCATGGGTGTTTGGCTCTAAGTGCAAGTAGGAGTCTATTGGTATGTAGGCATAGAGAGTCACTCATATAATGGTTGTAATGGCATATTTTGTAGATGATTTGATTAATAATAAAGGCAATCTTATATGTTTATTCAATTATGAGATAATGGTCTAACATGATAAATGTCTAAAGAATGATGTTACTCGATGACATATGTCTTCAGGTTGAGGACCTAAATGGTGAGATCATATGTATGATAAGAGTACTTGCATTCTTGTTATGTCCCTAGTCAGATGTCATTGTGGAAGCTAATAAACAGTAATAATACATAAGACTAGAATGTGTGTTGGTTGATGACAAAATCTCATTAGTCATGATATGTGATATCAAGCCTAGTGCATAGGTAATTGATTAAAGAATAGTGTACCGTACATACCCACCTTGAGAGTGATGCATGGAAACCATTGAATGATAGTCAGAATCAACTCTCATAGTGATTATCATGATTGTGGTTCTTAGACTTGAAATCACTACACTCATCACATGTCATTTGATGTACTTTGACATCATTCAACGTGGCCTTGAATAAAGGTTACCATAAAGGTGATGCTCAGATACTTTTTGACACGTGGGGATTGATTATGATTAATCTAAATGGGATATGTCCCTCCTGCTGGAGTTGATACCATGGTTGCTTGATAAGTGAGATTGAGAAACTTATGGCCATACTCATGTGAATCAATAAATGTGATATGTGAGCTCACATGCATCTCAAACAACCTTCTCTAGTTCAAGGAACATGAATTGAATGTTGATAGGAGGATGATTCCATGCCTCAAGTTCAATCTATATATCAAAGACAAAGGAACTATAAAATCACTGTAACACTAATCACAAATTGTAGGTTGAAGTTATTCTCTAAGTTTCCAATTATTTGGGTAGCAATGATGTTTTCCTAGATACCACTCATTGCTTGTAATGTCATAAGTTAGTTATGGACATTCACTACCAATGTAATTTGGGACCTATAGGTTCATATGCATAAGATACACCTAGAATAGGAGTTTAATCATGAATATGGTTTTAACTTGATTACTAAAGTGTTTAGGTATTCAATTAAAATAATATTTTCTGAAATTTGGATGAATTGAAATTTGAATAGCCCAGTTCTGAAATGAACCATCCTGTTCAAAGATGTGAAACAACTGGTTCAGATTGTGATTCAAATGGTCCAATGATCATATAATTGGATCAAAGATTGATGTTGATGTCATGTTGTGTATTAATCATCACATTAAATCCAATGTGTTTGTGAATAGGAAATAATGTGATTTCATCAATTGAAGTGTTGAACCAATTGTTTCACATGTGAACCAACTGATTCAACTATGAACTAACTATATCATGGTTAATAGCTTCCAGAAATTCATAAAATGTCATGTCTTTGAATCCCAAATGATCTGGAAATGCCGACCCTAGCCATCTTATAAATAGGGAGACAATCGAGGCTTTCAGAAGACACAATAATAAGCTCTATAGTTGTTAACCTCTCATTATTGTGGTAATGTGGGAGCCCAAGAAAGTCTTACCCGTAAAAGGGAGAGACAACAAGGGAGAGATAACAAGGGAGAGTAGTCAATGCTATCATGTTGACATCAAAGGGACAACTCCTTCCTTTCAGTTCCAAAAGAATGACAAGAGTTCTTGGTGATCTGCGTGGACTATGTAGAGGTGTGGAGGTCATTTCCACCCACTAGGAGGATGTTATCAACTGCCGTCCTAGGTGATATACTAGGAGGTTGCCATCAAAAACCATTCGGGTGCTTCTTGTGAAAGAAGCATGACGTTGTAAGGGTAGTCATTGGACTTGTCCAAGACCAGGTGTATGTCTTGTAACCTTCCTTCCCAATCCATAGTTATTGACGTGATCTGCTGATCAAAGGGAATATGGAAAAAAATTGAGTCCATTGCCATGTATATCTCCATATTCCCAACATATATGACTCACCGAGTCAGTGAGCCAAAACTCTTTTAGCCAATATTTTGAATTTTTTGCCAATATCAAAATCAACCAATATTTCAATTATGAAACAATGTTAAAAATTCAATTTTTTTGTGGAGAACTTCATCAAGAGGGAAAGGCTAATGAATGAATTGGTTCACCACATTTGCAAAATTATGTAGATGAAACTCAAGAGGGAAACAAATAGTTCAATCAAGAAATTGAGAATTTAGTACCTGTTCCAAATGAGAATTCTAGTCAAGATGTCCGCAAGGATCAAGGATGCCAATTTCTCAGATATTTAGAAATATAGAATGCAATACGTTTATTTGATATTTCTTGGCTTGGAAATCACTTTCTAGGTTCTTATTAGGTGAAGATACCATTTTCCCATTAGTGAGTATAATGTTTAAATATTCATCTTTCATTGATATAATGTCCTATCATGAATCATTCAGTTCATTCCCATGTTGTTACCTCTAGGGTTTCTAATTGTCTTATATATATATAATCAATCTTACATATAAGTGTATATAACCATAGTATAAATCATATAAGTAACACTCATATTATCATGTTGTTATAATACCATCTCATATTATTAAGGATCATATTTCCATTTTTATAGATCCATTTTGTTTTCAAACTGTCTTTATAAAAATAGATCTACAAGCATCCAATTTACATGTATGTGTTGGAATTTTCTTTTATTTCTAATTTAGTCCTAGAGTCGAATATATTCATGTTAATTATTTAGATAGGTATAAATATGATCATGATGTCCATTTGCATTCAGAATACCATCAAATGCATCGATAGGCATCTAGGGATTTAATTTCATGAAAAGGATTAGAATAGCATATTGATTATACATACTTACCATTGACTCATACTCATACATGTATATTACACTAGTAAGGACTACTAAATTACTAAGACACCACTTAACATGTATTGATATATTTCATATATATCAACATAGTATCAATATGATATGAAGTAGGCAAATAAAATTTATTATCATTACTATTTTTATACCCTAATTTCTATCTAAGGGTTTCATTTATTCATGTCATTGTATGATTATTGTATATTTCTCAACTATTAGTATTATCATTCTAACGTTCCATACATAGGTGTAGTTATATGCCAAAGGGATATATATACTATCAGGATGAGATTATCAAATAATCATGTTTCTTAGATTTATTGGTTCCTTGTACAATACTTCTAGATCTGAATTACAACAAAAAAAGAAGCGAAAATTGATGCATTGTTCAATTCTTACCACTGATTAATGAGGATTCAAATCATGTCGATGATTTCTCATAGAATCAACATGATGTCTAGGACAAATTGGATGTGAGGAGGGCTTGAGGGGATTTAATAGGGACTATTGTGATCTTTACTCTTAGTGAAGTTGAGAATCTGATTATGATGGTGAGGTAGGAGTGGGAGGAGGCTTCTTCTTTCTTCTTGTTTTAGATCATGGTAACATCTGAAAGTATCAAATGTTCCTAGTTTTGATCATCAAGAATGAGGATATTCAGTTCTAGGAAAGGGATGAGAGGTTGGTGGATCTAATTTAGATTGGTGGAGGTGATTGTGTCAAGTAGTTTCATGTTGTGGTTTCAATGTGTCATAGGTCGTGAGGGAGTCAAAGTCGTAGTCTACAAACTCCTTTAGACTCAACATCATCATCAATTATGAGGACGATGGTGGTCGGGGAAATCATCTTGTCTTAGTCAATAGTGATAGAGATGATAGACAACTTGCACATTTGGTGGTGTATAATGTCCATGAGAGGTGAGGCAAATGACTTGTTGTGATGATTTTGGTCACCATCCCTATTGCTAGAGGTAATAAGGCACATCAACATTGTACTATGTTGTTGGGGATTGATGAGAGGATCAATGATTGGTGAGGGATGATTGACAACATGGTGGTCAGGGGTGTTGAAGGTTGTGGTGAGAGAGTAGAGAGTCACTTGTTTGAAACATTAATTCATCTGCATCCACTAGACTCTCTGGGTGCTGTCGAGGTTGTGGTAGTGGAAGAATTGGGGCCTATAGTTGGTGGTTGTAGCCCAACATAGGTTGGTGGTGCACGTTCTTAGAACATTGCTCTAGATCGGTTGCTACAAGTATCTTGCAATTTTGGTAGCATCATGGTGGTTGAGGCCAGAGGAGTTGAAGACAGGAAACAGAGGTTGCTCATGAGGGGATCATCACCTGTGGTGCTCACAATTCTTTGTAGGTTTTGCAAAGTCGATGGTGTTTGTCTGCAACCTTACTAGAAGGGAGTAGGAAGGGGGAGGATCGGGTTTCTCAGAGATGAGGAAGTATGGAAGGGGAAGAAATAGGGAGGATGAAAAGGAAGGAAGATGTGGAAGAGATGAGAACTATAGGAACCTAATGAGGGTCATTTTCTTGGCAAGGAAGGCACACAAATGCATCAAATTATGAGTAACATTGCCTACCAACTAACTTCGGTCAAGTAGATTTATTAAAGAGTGATTTATGTATCCTATATTTATTAATTTCCGATTTATATCTATTCTTTTGTGATAACTTTTTGTATGAAAATTGTTCCATTGCTTTCACTTCAAAGTACCATATTTTTTAAAATATAACTTCCTATACTAGAGTTACCAATTGTAGAATGTACTTCCTAAGACATAAATACCCCAAGATTGATATCTATTTACCTTCTTAATGTTCTTAAGATAATTCCAAGGCATTAGTTGAAAATTTAGGTATGTTGTTGAAATAGAATCTCTACTTAAAGAATTAAAAATAGGGATGTCAATGTTATACCAATTCATGTCACAAGGACAGATTGAGGGACTAAATTGAAATTATTTTGTCAAAGAGGAGTCAAGTCACTTAGAAAAAAGAAACAAAATTGAAGACTAATTATCTCAAGGAATATGATGATTTATATAATTAGATAGACAATACTTCATCTTGATGGATGGATTTGTAAATGTACTCATGTATATGAGAAATTATGATTTATATCTCAATATATAATTAGGACCCAAAATCCAGTACATTACAACTTGAGTCTTGGAGCAGCCTAATTCTGGTTATTATATTGATAGGGTCTCTGTTGAGCTACATTTTGTGTACGAGTCAGGTTCCCATACTCAAAACTAGGATGACTCTTGGTTTGATTTGGATTGCAGTAGGGTTGACCTGGTATGCTATGGGTGGAGTTGGCATATCCCATTTTTTGATTGACTTAGTAAAACTGTCATTGTTGTGTTAAACAGCAATGCCCCTGATAGATCTTGCAAGAATAATCTACAGAATTTACTTGTTGTTGTAGAGATTGCAACTTCCCCCGATACGCATTCAAAGAAGATTCTAGGAGATCTTGCTTCAAACCGAGTATCTTGAGGCTCTCGGTAATTCATTTGATCTCATAGCTATCTTTGGCCTTGTCAACCTTAAGGATTCCCCCTTATCCTCGACGAGAATGGGTTTGGGTCTCAGAAACCTTTTTTTGACAACTTCTCAAGCATTGTCAAAATTTTGAAACATGAAATTTCCTTTTGAGGAAGTGTCAAGGAAGACTTTGATATCTAGATCAATGCTTCTATCAAATGTCTTGATTAACTGTGTTGGGGGATTGTTATGATATAGGAAAAAATAGAAGAGTTCTTTGAATCATTCCCAAGCTTCTCCCAATGTTTCTTTGGAGACATTTAAAATTGTATAATCTGCCCCCAAACTTGATAAGTAAGAGATGGGGGATAATATTTTTTAAGAAATCGAGATCATAGGGGCTCATAAGTGGTGATGTGGTTGCCTTCCATGGCATTGTACCAGGAACTAGTGACATCTATCAGTGAGCAATTGAAAATTTATAGTAAGATGGCATCATTTGAAATGCATGGGACCTTGAATGGAGCACATAGATTGGCAAACTATTGGAAGTGGTCTTTATAGTTTTAGCCAATCCTCCCTGAAAATATGCTTTCTTGAAGCATAATAATTCAATGTCTGTGGATTTCAAATTGAGGAGCAGTAATGGTTGGAGGGACAACATGATGTAATGCCTCGATAGATAGAGGAATGTGAAATCTTTGAGTTGTTTATGACACTCTACTTCTTTTTGAACGGTGGCCTTGGATTCCAAAGAGATTTCCATGGCTTCTCTTCCGAAGGCTAGGGCCTCTGCTATTCTTCTTTGAATTTCTACTTCTGTTGCCATCCTGATTCGATTAGTACAGTTCAAACGGTAAAAGGTTCTCTAGATTAAATGATATAGTATTAACACCTTGGGAGTGTCTCCTGTATTGTGAATAGCTTGGAAAAGGAATAGAAAATCAGATGATTCCAGAGGATAAGATTAATTAACAAGACTAAAAAAGTATGTGAAAATTTGTAGAAAAAATAGTATTATCAAAATGGAAACTCGATAGAATGAGTACACTACCCGAACAGGTCTCGGTAGGAAGAACAAGAGGAAAATCTAATTTTTTTAAAAGAAATAAATTACAACAATGGGTTTAAAATAGAAACAAAGGGAGAGAATAAAATTTAACCTAGAACAAATTATTGAACAAAACTAAAAATTTGATAAGAAATAAAAAATTACAAAACCTATCTAAGCAATTAATTATAATTAGAAATTACAAAAGGAACTAAGGAAAAAAACTAAAATTTACAAAAATAAGCTAAGAATTTGTAAAAAAAAGTCTAAAAAGTTCAAAACCAAATTAAAACTACAAAACAAACTTGAAAGAAGAAAAAGTCAAGAAAAGCAAATTGGTTTACAAACAACATACCGTCCCTGACCACTATGTCAAATTCGATGTGTTTATTTATAAACCAAATCACTAGGAGGAAAAAATGTAGAGTTTAATCATTAAATGTTTAACAACTCGCAAGTGAGTTTTTATGATGATAGAAAGGTATACATCCCTAGAGACAATGTTTTTAGGCGTTGTTCTAAACCAATTGCGATGAAACATAAAGTAAATTCCAATTTGAGAGTGGTTTTATCTAAAATGAAGTAGAAATGAAAGTGAGGAAATAAACACTAGTTGATCAAATGACAAAAGGAACAAGGGTTCTAGGGGATCACCACCAAAAACTATGCTCTTACTTAACCGGTTCAACTCCAAGCTTTCAACTATATAAATTAGGACCGTGTGGATTTATGTCCTATTTGGAGCATCAATATTGCAAAGCGTTGGACTTCTCTCAGTTCTGAGGTCTCTTAATTGAGGATCCTTGTCCAGTTGTCCAAACAATTCTATCAGGTAAGTGATCTGGCATTCAAACTCATGGATAGTTACTTCACATAAGTTATAACAAAAATGATAGACTAGATAAAAAGATCATAACCACCATCCTTTGTCTCGTCAGGGAGTTATGGGTTAATTCCTGTTGAGATATGTGGTTTCATCACCCAATAAAAAATGTATTCTGATTAACTAGAGATCGAGTAACTAATTGAATGATCTCATCAAGAAAATGTGATTTCCATTCTGACATTCAATATCATGGGTCTGATGGTCATGTCACCATAAGATAATTAACAAGATAAAATAAATTAAAGATCATAATCCCGATATGTGGTCTCATCACGGGACTATGGGTTCATTCTTTTTGAGATCTGTGGTCTCATCACTCAATAAGAACATAATCAAAGTAAATAGGAACAAGTGCAAGATCTAAGGATAAAAAGATAATAATCCCAATTAAGAGATATTGGTTCATTCTTGAGGAGATCTATGGTCTCATCACCACATAATAGTATATATATCTACAATCAAGGTGAAATAGTTGGAAAGAATTCATACACTAAAACATTAGAGTCAAATATAATCAAGTAAAGAACATGTTATGTGTCTACACCCCATGCCCCATTTAAGGGATTACTTAGACATGATGTAAAATATGCAGTATGAAATATGATCAAAGATAGGAGATAGAAGAGATGATTTTTTTGGATCCCCCTCCTTTCATACAAGAAAAGGAGGGGGCAAAACCCAACAGGAATACATGCTGGTGGCAGCTAGATTGTCTAATCATGGGCGCCAGTGGCTCGATTGGCATTAATCACTTTCTTCAACCGGAAGTCACATTGATCAAATTCTGACTGCATTGATGATTTTCTCATTTTGGCACTTGACTGAGTCTTGAATGTGAGTCGGTTGATTGTGATAGTGGCTTTGACCCAACTGTTTCTTCCAAAGTAATGAGCTTTTCCAAATCCAATTTTGACTGGGTCTTTACTTACAATTTTTCCTCTACACAAAAGCATATTACATTTACCAAATTTCATTTGCACATGGTCAAAGGAGTATCTTTGACGATATTAATTGTTTCCCCAAATAGAGAATGGATAAATTTATTAAATTTCCATCCTTTATTTTTTTTTTTTGAATCGGGGACGAGGAGTCGCTGGCGACCCTCCGTCATGCATTAACTGGCTAAATCAGCCATAGTCACATCTACAAAACAGGAAGGGAAATCGTTTGTAAAAAACATACAGCTACTACTACTGCTACGCATGATGTTTGCAGCCATATGCGCAGCTCTATTAGTACTACGTCTACTAAAAGAAAGGGAGAAAGACTCGAAAGATGACACAAGACTCCTAATGTCAGCCACGATGGCCCCCAAGTAGTCGTGACGCTCCACAGAAGAGTCGAAGGCTAGTACCACTGTCTGCGCGTCACACTCGAAATCAACCTTGTTGAAACGGAGATCTTTACTTCACTCCACCACCTTCCGCACGCCTAAGGCTTCCGCCTCCGCCACCTGCTGCGTAGGACCCAGCTTCGAGCCCCCCATCGCTTGCACCGTACCCCTCCAGTCCCGCGCCACCCATCCCATAGCTGCATGCCCGTCCTCATCTCTGGAAACGTCAACGTTCACCTTCAGTAGCCCCCTCTCCGGCGGCGTCCACTTCTGCGATCGGCTCGTCCGTGCCACCCCCTCCATCCCTTCCCACCTCGCTGCTTGCACTCGGTATTCCCTGATCATGGACAAGGCCTGAACGAACAAGTACTGGACTCCGGTGCGCTGCTCTCCGAACATGCGTTCGTTCCTACTTCTCCAAATAGCCCACAACGCGGCCACCAGCTCTTCTCGATCCTCCTCCGTATCCACGTCCAACAGTCGCTCCAACATAGTAGGGACATCGCCGCTCTGGACGTTGTCCATTAGTCGCTGAACTCTCGCGCTCCTTGCATCCCAAAGCTCTGTCGCATTCGAACACCGGAATAGCATATGCAGGATGCTCTCCGTCTCCGCCCCACACAAGCTACATCTCTCATTATCCACGCAATGCCTATCGTACAGTCTTCCTCGCGTAGCCAGACCCCCCGTCGCCGTTCTCCACAAAAAATGAGCAATCTTCGGTATCCAGCCATCGCGCCATATCTTCTTCCACAACATATGCCCCCTCCTTCCATGTGACTCGAAGCCTCCTCCCGACCCAACAGGCCCAGCCAGTAAGCCGACTTGACGGTATACGTACCACGTGGTGCAGGCCACCAAGTGAAGAGGTCCTCATTGTTCGTGTGGCACAGCGGTATTGCACAGATGTGCCGCACGTAATCAGCAGGGAAGTAACGCTGCAGCAACGTTTTGTTCCACTCAGTTCCATCATGCGTCAAGAGGTCTCTTACTCGCATAGGCTCGCCTTCCTCTTCCGCCCACAACCCCCGCAGCTCCCGCGCTTCCCCGGGCAACTAGGCATCATCCCATACACTGACGCCCTCTCCTGTCCCTATTCTCCACACCGTCCCCTCCTTTAGCAACGCCTTCGCCCCCCACAGGCTACGCCAAGTATAGCTTGGATTATATCCTCTACGAGCCTCCCATATAGATGTCCTCGGGAAGTATCTTGCCTTGAGCACTCTTGCTGCTAGAGAGGTCGGGTTCACCATCAAACGCCATAGCTGTTTTGCAAGAAGGGCTTGATTGAACACGTGAGGATCCCTAAACACCAAGCCTCCCTTTCTCTTCGGTAGACACATGTTGCTCCATGAAGTCCAGGCTAGCTTCCTCTCATTGTTTTTTGCTCCCCACCAAAACTGAGATACCATGCTTTGGAGCTCGTCTATGCATCCACTAGGAAGCTGAAAGATGCTCATCACATAAGAAGGTATTGCTTGGGCCACTGCTTTGATCAGGACCTCCTTCCCTGCCTTGGACAAAAGCTTTTCCGTCCACCCTTGTAGCTTCCTCCACACTCTTTCCTTTATGTAGCTGAAGACGTGCTTCTTGGACCTGCCTAACGCCGTAGGAAAACCCAAGTATTTTGCATGACGTTCGACCTCCCTCACTTTCAGGAGACCCTTTAATTCCTCCCTCTTTGATGTCGACAATCCTTTGCTGAAAAACCACTTCTGACTTGGATAGGTTTATCTTTTGTCCGGAAGCTTGTTCATACTGGCTGATGATCTCAGCTAATTTCAAGCATTCCGCAGGAGTAGCTCTTGCAAAGAGGATACTGTCGTCTGCAAAAAAGAGGTGTGAAATACAAGGGGCCCCTCTACATGGCTTTGCACCATGTAGATGACCATCACGTGCAGCAGAAAGAAGAGATGTAGAAAAAGCCTCGGCGCACAAAATAAAGAGGTAAGGAGATAGGGGGTCACCCTGGCGCAGTCCTCGGGAGGGCTTGAGCTCGCTGGTCCTGTCTCCGTTTATGGCGAAGGTGTGCTTAACTGACGTGATGCAATCACTAATTCTGTCTCTCCACCGTGATCCAAACCCCAATTTCCCCATAACATGCAGCAAGAAACTCCACTCCACCCTATCATAAGCCTTAGACATGTCAAGCTTCAACGCAATACTTCCTTTCTTTCCCCCCTTCCCCCTCTTCATAGAATGGAAGAGCTCATATGCAATAAGAGCGTTATCCGTTATCAGTCTACCAGGAATGAAAGCACTCTGGTTTTCTGACACCACCTCATTCATCAAAGGCTTCAATCTGTTAGCAACAACTTTAGACGCAAGCTTGTAGATCACATTGCATAGGCTAATAGGCCGGAAATTGCCCACCTCAGTAGGTTTCTCGATTTTAGGAATGAGGACAATAAGAGTTTCATTCAGATCAGCCAGGCTATACTCCCCCTTCCACCATCCCTTTATGTAACTAGACACGTCCTGCCCCACAATGTGGCAGTACTTCTGGTAAAACATAGCTTTCATACCATCTGGGCCCGGGGCTTTGTTTGGGTGCATTTGATTTAGAGCAGCTCTTATTTCCTCGTCCTCAATCTCTCTCTCCAGGAAGGCTTGATGTGCATCATTGATCTTCCTCTCTAACCCATGTGTCGTTTGTTCGAAATCAGAAGGGTTACTGGATGTGAACAAATCTTCAAAGAAATTAGTGATGGTGCTTTTAACCTCCTCTACTTCCTCCGTCCACTCGCCCCTTGCATCTTTTAAGCCTTTGATGTGATTTCTTTCCTTCCTACTGGACGCTTTCTTGTGAAAATAGGCAGTATTCTTATCGCCCTCTTTCATTTCTTTCACCCGTGCTCTGGCACACCAATAAGCTTCATCTTTCCTCAACCAATATTGTAGATCTTGTGAGATATCATTTGCTTTCCTTAAACGAGCTACATCTGGTGGACTCGCCTGGACCTTCCCAAGTGCTACCTCAAGCTGTTTTATTTTCTCTCTTCTTGCCCCAAATTTCTCTGTCGCCCAGGTGTAAAGATGTTTTCCTCACGTTTTAATTCTACCCCTGATATCATTGCCTCCCGCCGCTGTCCATGCCTCCTTAATCACCCCCGTACACTCCTCCTCCTCCACCCACATGGGTTCAAACATAAAATCTCTCGACCTTTTCTGCCGTTGTGCCCTCCTTTTACCAGCAGTGAGGATTATGGGTGCATGGTCGGATTCATATATGGGAAGATGTATAACTTTGCAGTAACTGTAGAGACTCCTCCACTCCACATCAGATAAAAACCTGTCCAGCCTTTCACGTACAAGGGTATCCTCAGACAAGCCCCTCTGCCACGTAAAAATGTTCCCGATAAAGCCCAAATCCGTCAACGCGCAGTCATCTATTGCATCCCGAAAATTTTTCATAAGCTTTTCTTCACGAGGGGGGCCACCTTTCTTCTCCGAGTTAGAAGAAATCTCATTAAAGTCTCCAAAGAAAATAACTGGTTCCTCGGAACCAGCTTTCAGCTCCCGCATAAGATCCCATGTCTTACTCTTCTGCAGTTGATCTGCCCAGCCATAAATCCTGATAGCTCTCCACTTCCTCATGTCTTTCCCGTCTGAAACAAGACACGCCACATGTCTTTGAGAATATCTCAGCAACTCTACCTCCATGTCTCTCCACCACAGCCCCAAACCCCCCGCCTTCCCCGTTCTCCCTATGCTAGAAAGACAAACCCCATTCAGAAAACCGCAACTTCTTTGTGCCTCTTCCAACTTTTTTCCTGGAATCATTGTCTCCATCAAGAAGACAATATTTGGACGCTCTCTCCCGCACCAAGCCCGGAGAGCCTTAACCGTGTCAGGGTCGCCCATCCCCTGACAGTTCCACGATAAGATTTTCATTGTTGTTCGCGGGGTCGGTCCATCCCGACCTCCGCTACTTGGGTTTCTGGAACCCTACTTGTGCTGCTGCTCCCATCATGTGACTGGGCCTTGGCTTTCTTGCCTCCCCCCGCTTCCACCTCCAAGCAATCCACCTCCATTTCATCTATGTCCCGATCCCGGTCTCTTTTACACGTCATCATCTCCCACTCCACGTTTTCCTCCGGGATACCGAGTCTAGCACCCCTACTCATCTTGTACACCCACGGTATTCTTTTCTTCTTGGCCCCTTCCCTGTCACTGCCTTTCTTCTTTCTTTGGTTTTCCTTCTCTACTATCTTCTTCTGAGCCCTCGTTCGTCCCTCCCACTGCTGACCCTCCTGATCCCCTACCCTCTCCTGGGGTTGCTGCACGTAGACATCTTCCATCTTCTGCGTTGCCTTGTGCCCGCCTTGCTCCACCTGAGCCACGTCCGCCTGTTGGTTGCTTCGAACATCCTCCTGCTCAACATGGAGAGACCCCGCGTCGACCTCGCAGTGCTGGTTTGCCTGATAGATTTGCAGGAGAAATTCTCTTCCATATCTAATCCTTCGGCCTCCCCTCGCTTGATGTACATGCGCATACAGCCCTTCGCCCTCGTCGTCACCCACCTGGTGGTGCAGCAAAGAGTTGACGCCAGCCTGTACTCGACCCCCGTTGATCTTCCTGTGCTCTACTCCCGCTACGCTGGACCCATCATCGCTTCCGCCCCCACACGCGCCCGTCCCCGACCCCACTGGGTTCCTCCGAACACCCTTCCCCCACAGTCCCGGCAGAGAAGGTGCCGCAGCCTGATCCTCCAACACTCCTCCTCCTCCTCTTCCCACCCCCTCCCCCTTTCCCGCTGACTTCGATCCTCCCTTCACCGTCGTGCCCCCGTCCCCTTTCAGGTTCATGAACGTGAGCTTCCTTCTGGAATTCCCTGGTCCTTTCGCACCCTCACCATCCCGCTGTCGTTGCTTCCAAGGTGAAGCCTTAAGCCAATTCCCCCACTGTTGGACCTCTTCCTCCCCCGACCGCGACTGCTCGCAGTCCTTTTCGGCATGCCCCAACAGCCCACATCCGAAGCAGAAGATACCCAGCCTCTCGTATTTGACCTCTATCTCCGCTGCTCGTCCCTCCTTCACTCGAACTTTTAGGATTCTTTTCAAGGGCTTTGTCACGTCGAGGAGAACTCGGACCCTAATGGAAGAGTCCCAGCCGAGATCGTCCCCCACTCTTTGGAGAACGCTGCCGATTTTGCTCGCTACCTCTGTCACCGCCCTGTCGCTTCGATACCCCAGTGGCATCCCATAAAGCCTGATCCAGAAGGGTGAGTGATTGATCGCGATCCTCCCTGGCTGATCTTCCTTGCATATCTCCTTGAAGAGAAGAAGCTTGCCGTCAAAATTCCACGGCGCACCCTCAATGACCCGTTGTCGGTCACGCCAGTGTGTGAACTGAACGATGAAGATCCCTCCCTCTAGTTGTTTGAACTCCGCCTGCTCTTTCAGCGCCCACGCCTGCTTTAGGGTTCTTTCTAGGGCCCAGAAGTTGAACGCCCTATCTGTGAGTAGGCGTGCAACTATCGCGAGATCTGTATGGTCCTCGCCCGTGTTACTGTCTTCTTCCTCCAGCACTATCACGTCTTCCTCCTCCTCCGTAAGTCTGAGATTAGCACACCTTGCCGTGAGATCATCCGCCATCGTGGAGACCGGACCGTGCGCCCGAGCCCAACCTTGAACCTGCAAGAGTCACACAGCCCCTAGGACTGGGAAAGGAAACGCCCACGCCGCAACCCTAATCGCTAGAGCCGACGTTAGGGAAACGGGGGACGGGCGTGTTATCCAATATTACTATTTCCATCCTTTAGTTACTTTGACTGCTCATTAACTTTTTTGACTCCCTTTGTTGTATATTTATGTTACAAAAATTTTGAATTGATTTTAATCTTGTCAAAAGTTCTAATGTAGTTCAAAAATATGATTTTCTTGTAGAAAATAAAATTTACTTTGCAACAC
The DNA here is from genome assembly GCA_963693085.1 of Alisma plantago-aquatica. Lineage (NCBI taxonomy): Eukaryota > Viridiplantae > Streptophyta > Magnoliopsida > Alismatales > Alismataceae > Alisma > Alisma plantago-aquatica. Next base: position 225,658,775 of record OY856413.1, read on the forward strand.
ATATTTTAACATTATATTTGGATTCATATGTGAAAGATATACTGATTTTGTTGAGGGGTATATATATATATATATATATATATATATATATATATATATATATATATATATATATATATACCACTGCATGAAATTGTGCAAACATCTTCTAAGAGTAATTTTAGGGCTTTGAAATAAATTATCTATTTTCTTGAAAAAGTCTCAATAAATAAAAAAACTCCAGTTGACTGGAAAAAAACAAAACTAACATAAGTAACTCGAAAACTAGATAATAATCACAAAATGATCCTAACAAGAAATCTAAAATATGCAAAAAATGGACAAATATGCATTTATCAATATGGAATGTAGCTGACTGACTTACACAATTCTGGAGAAATGGGAGTGTAGGGAACATATTAATTCACCCCCACCCTTCAGAATATTTTAGATGCATTTGAATGTTGTTTGGTTGGCATGAAAAAGAGAAAAGTGTAGGGAGGTTGGGTATGGAGATTTGCATGCCCCCTTTTAGGGGCTCTTGTATACAAAGGTGGGATGTTTTGCAAACCCTTAATTGGTTGAGAAGGTGGGACACATATCTAATGGACACCTTACCCAATCTTAGCCTCTGAGGGAATATTATGCAAGTTGCACTACATGGACTTGACTTGAAAAGCATGTCTTAGGTGAAGGGGGCTAGTTTATGGGATTCTCTTAGATCGGGCCATGATGACAATGCCCAGGCAAGGTAGTCTATGATAGATTGTACACTAGTTGGATGTGCTCTCTGGTCTTCCCACCTGAGGAAATTTTTATGTATGAATTTTGTGGGAATGACATATAATCATATCTAGTTATTTTTTTCCTAGTTCATCAAATGAATGTCAATCATACTGATTTTCAAATCACATATTGTGATTTGATCAAAGATATAGTCATAATTATTATGTTCAACTAGATATGTTGATAATTGTATTATAACCATCATTTTGCGTCTTGATATCCCTTAAAATGTTTCTCATAGATCTCAGATTCTAATATTGCTTTTTCTCACTCTAAGTGACCATTAGCACCTTAATTTCAGGTTTTGGTGTCTAGGGTTATGCCCATAGTTCATTGTTAAATCTCTTTGGATTCTAAAGTTTGTATGAATGTCTACATATGAGCATGACTATGCTCATTCTAGGAGTAAAATAAGTCAAGGAAGTCACAAGTTACTTACATGAGTTAGACATTGATGATTGTTTGCATCTAAAAAAAGTTAGACTAACATGATTACTCATAGCAAGGTTTTCACAAGTAAATGGAAATTTCTTATAGAATCAAGGCTTGAAGTAGTTTTCTCATAAAAATGAGGCTTTAAAGTGTGTTTCTCATTTTAATGAGCCTTGTTTATTATGCAAATATGATCCAAGCAGTTAATTTGCCGCTTCATGGCATATCCTTTCCTAGTAGAGCTTGTAGTGCCTAAAGTGCCTTTCGTAGGGGTAAAATGCCAAAAATACAAGATTTTGGGCTTGGGGTAAACCTTCCCCAATAAGGTGATGTTTGGGGTAGTGGCATGCCTATGGTCCCTACTCACCTTAGTGGACTTAGTGTTCATCTCAGTCTTAGTGTCCATCTCACCTTAGTGAGACTTAGCATCTCTCTCAACTTAGTGAGACTTTGCATATCTCTCAACTTAGTGAGACTTAGCATCATGCTCACCTTAGTGAGCCTTAGTGTCATGTTCACTCAGTGAGACTTGATCATGTTCTCATATTAAAGAGACTTGGAGCCAAGATCTCTATAGAGATCCTTGATATTGTGCTCACTGGAAAATACTTGTATTCAATCTCACTATAATGACACTTCATATTGTGCTCACAAGGGATGGATTGACATTTAACTAAGCTAAGTGTGGCTTAGAATCAAACTTTCCTCTATGATACTTGGAGTTTTATTCAACTCAGTAGGGTCCTTCCAAATATCCTTCTCTTCTTTTTAGGATGGCATTATGGTATGACACACACTAAAGAACAATCCTACGTTATGTCTTGTTTTATCTTTGTAGAAACCTTAAAGAACATATGGCAATTCTCATTCATTTAGCCTTGTAAAAGGTTTTCTCACCAACATGCCTAAAGAGTATATGTCTCTTTTTGTTTGTTTTAGCATGTAACGTGTTCTCTTTTCCATTATACCTAAAGAAACATATGTTCTTTCATGTTTACATTAGACTTGTCATGTTTTCCCTTCACCAACTATTCTAAAGAATGTCTTCCCATCCATTTTTACATCAGCCTCATCTCATTTTTTCTTTATTAACAAGCCTAAGGAATGCATGCTCATTCCTATTTATGTCATCCTCATCTCTTTTTTTTCTTTTAGGAGTGTCTATGTGTTCTTGTATTGTGTGGAATTTTAAAAAGCTTGAACATATGCTTTCCTTCATTCTCTTTTGAACATTTATTTCCTCTTTATCAATGTGGAATTTTAGAATGTCAAATTTTAACATTTCATAATTCTTTTTGTTTTGCATGTATGTAAGGTATGCTTGTTCTTACTATAATGGTATTAATAGAGCATTTATCTTCTCCTACATGACCTTGACATATTAGCATGTCTGCACAGAACATCTTCTATTTCCTTGTGTCTAAAGTTTGAAAAGCATCCATCCACCCTTATTGTTTACAAATTCTTCACATATTTGGAGGTGCAAAATGGAAATTCATTTGTTTTCATGTGGTATTGTCTACGGTATTTTTATGTATTTGGAGCATCTTGTCTACTCACAGTTTATAGAAAGTCTATTCATTCTTGTTTTGTAAAAGTAGGATGTCTTTCTGTATTTGGTTGGGTATGTTAGTATGCATGTATATGGTTTGGTGTCTACTTTCTCACTCTTTCTATATATATATATATATATATATATATATATATATATATATATATATATATATATATATATATATATATGCATGTAAATGGTAGTGTGTCCATTTGCTCACATTTATTTTTGGACCGAATGCATTTCTTTAAAAATTTGGACATCATCTGGTAGACTATGGAGTCTTGAATTACCTACCTACTCAATAGAATTAGGTTGTAACTCTTTGTGATCATCAACAACTTTCCTATGATATTGACAGTACAAGCCTATCCTCAAGGCTATGGGTTTTCTATAAAGTATGACTATCATTGTCCACACATGAAGATCACTTATGAAGATAGTGAAAATTTGAAGGATTAGATCCATATATTTTATTCATGTTTTTTGGAAATTTGACTTGATATTTTTATCTTTCATGTTTTCTATTTCTTGTCATGGAGTTGTATCTAGAAAGAAATAACTGAAATATCATGCTATATTTGTCATTTGATGCATCAGTAGTTCATGACATACATGACCTGCAATCTGTAACATAATTTCATATAGGGGCTTAGAAGTCATGATTGTAGTAATAGCATTTTTTCCAAGAAAGGCAACCCATGAGGATATGGAATGGGATGGCAATTTGGTGGAGGTTTCTGATTTTAGGTTCATGGTTTCCACCTACTTTCCTCTATTACTTTGAAAACCATTATTCCTAACACAATGTGGGCTAGGATAAAGGTATTTGTCCTTTCTTCCATTCAATTCGTATAGGATATGTGTTCACTTTTGGGGGTAGAGAAGGACTTAGTGCCCTACTTACTCTAGACCCCAAGTTTCCTACATGTTTGAACTATATGGTGGTATCCTATTAAGTGAAACTCCCTAATAAGTACTTACCATGGTGTTTGTATTAGTTTCAATGGTGAACATGTGATATTAATTCTCACAACATTAGGATGAGGCTAGTTTTTGAAGTAATGTGGAATTCATGAGTCTAGGGTCATAAATGGAAAGGGTATTACCCATATGCCCACTACCCATACCTTGCAGGGTAGGGTAAGGGTAACCATATTTTTTACCCACCACCCATTTACTCTTTACCTACTTTACCTGCATATAGAGAGGGTAGAGTAAGGGAGAAGCTTTACCCTACCCACCTTACCCATTTAACCATTAGTATAAGGTTGAATTTATAATTTAGATTTTAATATGTGTATTAATGCCTACTAAAATCCCTAAATAGAAACACCATTACTTCTCAATTTGTACTATTATGATTCCCAAAAGTTTAATAAGCAACATGTAGCATATAACTACCTTTTATAGTCATATATCAGAAAGAAAAATGGACCTTTTATAGTCATATATCTTAAAGAAAACTGGATTCATCAAATAAGAATGATACGTTAAAATGCTAAGACTTGTCTTTAATATCGGGTTAAATACTATTTTTTGTTGAATATCACAAAAAAATACTACTATTGAAAACTAGTTTTAAGAGTGTCTTGTGTTTTATGTAAGGAATATCATAAGATTTTTTTGCTAAAAATATTGTATCTATCTTCATGTTCTTTTACTCAATTCACCCTTACCCTACCCATTTATCCTATCGAGAAAAAAGTGCAGGTAAGGGTTGGGTAAAGGTTTTTAGGAAATAGGTTAGTATCCTACCCGCTACTTGCATCCTTAATGTGGGTAAGGGTAAGGACAAACGTTTACCCTACCCTACCCTACCCTACCCATTTACAACTCTTGATGAATCTTCTATTTTATAGAGAAAATACCTCATGAATAGTGATTCTCAGAGTCCTAGGATATGAGTGGGGTTTTGATAGGATATTGGCATCTAATCCTCTTGATATTATGATATTAGCATCCAAATGTGAAAATGGCATGGTAGGGGCGGTCTCAGTTATATTGTCTTCATGTATAAAACCTTCTTAAATGGAGGTTATGGATCCTTATTTGGTAGAACTATTTCTTTCTTTGCAAAGACCCCCAATTATGTACTAAAGGTAGCTTGATAACCAACCAAACAAGGTATCATACCTAATAGAATAGATACAACATCTGATTTGCTTGAACAAATTGAAAGATAAGATGTATTGATTGAGGTGAAAGGGGTGAATAACATATGACTCAATATGTCTAAATATTCTCACTAAATGTAAACTCAAACAAATTCTTCCTATCTTTTACATGAATAAGGTAAAATGAATGGGTTGCCTAAATTTAACCTCACCTGACTAGAACACTAGTGATTGTGGATACATTGGCTCTATAAATGTTAATGAGAAGGACTTTAGTTTTATGATCCCATCTTTCCTTCAGACTTGTTAGGTTGTAGATGAGGTCAAAGGTTGATCATGCTCAAATGAAAGTTATAACGATAGAGAGATCCTTCATAGGAGTCTCTTGAGTAGAGTGTGGTCATTATCACCCCTTTATAAAGGTAGCAAATAGATGGTGTTCATTAACATGCCCACTTAGGAGCATCTTTGTCAGTAAGAGTCATTGATTAGTCCTATTAAGTATAATGGGTTAGAAGTGAATGGATTTTAATCAAATTCAATTTTTAGAATAATGAGCTGGGAATTATAGTCATGGGATTCATCCTTAGCTCCAAATACTTGGTTTGTGATGCACAAGGTTTCTCTACCAAAATTGAGGATGATTTAGAGATGTTTTCATCCGAGTTTGTCTCATATTCATGTGTTCTATTTACATTTTGCCTAGTTACCAAAAATAATTCTATTGCATCAATTCTATCAATTTTTACATGTATTTGGATGGAAAGTTCTTTCCTTTACTATCTTCCCAAAATATTGTTGCTTTTTTGCAAATTTGAGTGAGAACAAATAAAAGAATGTCAATACCACCAACTTGTTTCAGTGGCACCAACATGAGAAGGAGGAGAATTAAAAATAGAAAAAGAAGAATCAAGAAGAGCTTAAGGATAATCACTAAAATATGTTTTGATACCACAACTCAAGTTAGTGGCACCAAGATCGGTAGTCCTAGACCATAATAAATTATTGAAGTAGTGGAACTGACATTTGTCTGACAGACAAGATTAAAACAAGGCACATCTAGTGGTTCTTGTACAAGTGGTGAGCTAATTCTTTCTATACAAACCAAGAAGGGCAGCCACTAATGACAACTCATTTGGGTCACATTTCATTTAGAGGCCATCCCATCAACCATCCATGGAGGAATCAAAGTCCATGGAGAAGGAGATGAAGAGGCATAAAGCAAGGCACATCTTGAGGAATAGTCAAGTGACAACAACACTGATGCATCCCTATTTTAGGGATTCAACTTGTGTCATATTGCATTTTAATCACATCTATACCTGTTAGATTACATGTTATTTCCTCTAACATTCATATTTGTGCAAAATGCACTTATGGACGTTATTGGCATTTTTTTAGGCATTTGGACCATGCTTCGATGGAAGAAAGAGAGAAAGGGTTGTCCTAGGGTTTCTCTACCCTTAGAGAGGCCCAAAGTGAAGTTTGAGGCTCCCTCAACCTACCCATGGTGGCCAAAGCTCCATTGAAGCAAAGATGTCCAGGAAAACACCAAGTTTGAACTCAAAGTGTTGATATAGACACCAGCCCGACCATGGTGTCACAAAACGATCATGCTAGCTCCCTCACAATCAACAGAGTCGATCCATGAAGAGTGCAGAGATCACCATGGTCGGGCCATGAAGAATGGTTGTACCAGCATGACCCAGAATGGTCATGCCACCTTGTACGACCATGTTGCAGTTGAGCCAAAATGGTTGTGGAATAGAGAATGGGCAGCCAACGCCAAGCCACCACGACCGTGGTGACCACCACGGCCATTCCACCCTTGTCCCACCATGGTCATGCCACTTTCAGTTCAAAACCACCCAATTTACTGTAATTCTTTCCCATTTTTCATCACAATCGTTCCACTCCACCACGACCATTCTCACCCCTCCCACCACGGCCATGGTACCCACCATGGTCATGCTACTTACCAATACCTAGGAACTTTTCCACTACATTCCCCACTTTACCCCTACTTTACCTATTACTTCCTCCCCACCTATATATGTGGGTGGTAGATGGAGGCCACGGTTGGACACCCCAAACTACCTTATATCACCCCATTTTTGCATTCCATCCACTCCACTTCATTTCCACCTCCATTCCACTCCATTTCACCATTTCCACCACCAAAACCCTAGTTTCCTAGTGTTTTGAACCTATTCCACCTTCATACCATGTCCTTACATCTTGGAAGAAGGAGGAGGATGTCTTGTAGCAACTGGAGAGGAGTATTACTCCATCTACACTGAGCTCCATGGTTTCTTCTACCTCTTTCTCCTTACTTTTTGTATTTTCCATTTCCTTGAGTAGTGAGGCCCCTTAGGTGGGTTGTTTGGGGATTTGATACCATGTTGGGGGAAATGATATGTAAAAATTGTCATTTTTCTTATTAATTATTATGTTCTATTTATATCTCACTCTTCACGAATTTCTTATTGGTTTGTGCTTGAAATCACCTAAGAATTTAGGGAAATTGCTTATATGTGTGAATTTTGGGATTTGCTCCTAGGTCCTATTCATGGATCCCTATCTAGCCACCCATATTCCTACATGCTAATAAATTCTCCTAACCCTAGTTGAGAGATCTAAGTATCTAGTTTAGATGAATTAAGTTTGATTAGCTTAGAGCTTTCTCAAGGGTGGGAAATGTGAGGCCCAAAACCTCATTTCCACTCCCACTACTATCCCTCAGCCCCTAATCACCCTAACATCCTCTAACCTAGAAACCTAGGCTTGTTTGGACTCTAATTTAATTATACCTAGATCCTAACCCAATTCAGCCTCGTAAGGGTAGTAGGAGGTTGTAGGGACTAGTTTCAATATAAACAACTTATCCTATCCATGACCAGTTTGTAGTCTAGGGCAATTCATTAGACTCTAGATTATTGTTTGGTTTGGTAATCTAAGTGAAATCATAATGTTCGTATGTCACCCCACAACCTAATTGATAAGTTCATCCCCTAAATATCCCACATTCCCCTTTATTGCTTTAAAACCCTAATTACCTTGTTGCTTAGCTAGTGTTAGCTTAGTCAGCTCTTTACTTGCTTAGTTAGCTTCTTTCTTTGTTCTTGTTTTGATCTTGCTAGTTTAGGTCTTTAATTGCTCTTTTTCCCTATTTGCTATCTTAGTGTAGTGTAGATTTCTTCTTTCTTACTTTAGTTTAGATTTCTCTTTTCTCACCTATCCTGCTTGACTTCTCTTTTCTTTCTCAGTAGAATTAATTTTATAGGGTTAATTTAGGTTTTGACCTTGTTTGCTTTCCTTTAATTGCTTTCTTGTTCAACACTTAGTATAATCAACAATCAACCTCAAACCCTTCAACCATAGACTCCATAGTAGGAACCTATCCCAAAAATTAACCTAGCTCTAGTACCCCATTTTCTCCCTGTGAATCGACCCTATACTTTCTGCCCTCTTATACTATGACACGACTCTGTGCGCTTGAGGGTGTAGTGTTTTAGTTTATGTGAGTGTGTTAAGTTTAGGTCCCTTATAAATTTAAAATTTATCCCACCGTGTGTCCCAAACTCGTGGGGTGCGCCTAGTCAAGTCCAATTGATTAGTGTGTGCACTTCTGGTGGGACTCACCAAGATTTTTGGCATTGTTGCCAGGGAGAAAGGCACTCGGCCTAGCTAGTTTGTTTTTCTTTGATCTTTTCCTACTTACCTCATCATTACTATTATTTATTCTTTATTCTTTGCATTCTTTGTGTATATTGTTTTGTTAACTTACTTTCTTTTGTTTAGTTGTACCTTGTGCATGTGACAAGACACTCATGGAAAACAAGATGGAAGGCCAAAATGCACCTCACAAGCCACTTCAAGATTTGTTCAGTCCTACCAACTACAAATCACCAATTGCTAGCAAAATTGATAAAATGTCAGGGGAGCAATTCTCTATCCCTCCAGGTCTTCTTAGTCTCCTGTCCACCTTCTATGGCTCAGAGAGTGAGAACCCCTACAAACTGTTACGACCCCATCTGAGCTTAATTGGTAAACTAGGGTTTACCTAGACAATTGCAAAGATTAATTGGAATAATCATTCTTGAAATCTAATTAATGACGATAACACAATTAGGATTTTTTAACTATGATAAGAAGTTTAAGTGTTCATTTGCCTTGAGAATTAGGGTTTGAGAAACATAAACCCTAATCGGCCCAAAATAGGGTTTTGATGATACATGAACACAAAATTTGATAAGTATAGTGTCTCAGTAAATGATTTTTAGTATTTTATGTGTAACTCTGATTTACTTCAAATTTTTATATGATTTGGATATATAAAATGTGAACAACATTGGTAAATATCAGAATTTTTGAAGAATGTTCTGACCTGTTTATCGGTCGAGTTTCAAACTCGACCGATCATATTTCCATATTTATATAGCAGTGTGGTAATTGAATTTTATCTTTTTATTGGTATATCCAATAGATCTAACATTTTAACTGTGATTGAAAAACACATTTTTAGACACTCTGTTAAATTTTCATAATTTTTGGATGACTTTTGATCTCTACAGTGAGGGTGTCGGTCGAGTTCTGTGCAGGACAAACTCGACCGAATCTGCTGCAGACTGCAATATAGCAGTGCACTGTTCTATTTTTATTTATTTATTGATAACTCCAAATGATCTCAAATTTTAACTGAAGCTTTATCGATCAATTATACACAACGTAATAAATTCCCATAATTGTTGGAGAAGGTTTGATCTCTGCAATAAACGAATTACAGTAACTTTGTGTAACTGAATGTTCAGCCAATATAATAAAAGTTGAGTGTTGGGTCAATATGCAATTGACCCAAGCAGCTCAAATTGACTTATATGATCGACCACACACACACAGCTCTCATTCTTCGTCATCCACCCCATATAAATGAAAATCTAGAGAGAGAGGGAGAGTTAGGACTTTAGTGGAGAAAGAGGAGGAATTGCTGACCTAGGGTTTTGCGGTCCGAGGAATGGTGAAATCAAGTAAGTTTGGATCCTTTGCATAGACTTTTATGGTGAATCTTCTCTCTCATGTCAAGATTCCGTCCATGCTCTGATTTGATCCAAGATGATGTCGAAATTCCCTCTTTTCTCACCCTTTCTTCATAATCCCTCATTTTCAAGGTTTCTGAGTTGAATGGAAGAAGAATTGGGAGATTTGCTAGGGATTTGATATGAGTTCGAGATCCCCTGAGTTGAGCTGCAGTTTTAAGGTGTTTTCACACCTTGGGGTGAGTGGGTTCTTCCTTTAAACAGTATAATGCACGAAATTTGATTATAGCATCCAAATCCCTAATTGCTTGGTATGTGATTCTAAACCCTGAAATGTCTGTTTAATTTAAGTTGTTGCAAATTGATATGATATGAATTCCTTCTCTGTTTGAATAACTCTTTGATGATAGATTCACATCAGAAACGTATACAACAATCCTAGTAAGAATTCTTTTCAGATTTATACCATATGATGTAATTAGGGTTTAACCTAATTGAGATATCACTAGAGTTTCAACCTTATTGAAGAGGACTAGTAATCTTATAAGTGGTTAGGATGTACCTCATGGGTTACCTTATTTGAATTTTATTCTTGGTGCATGATATCTCAGTGAATAGCATGGAAACCTAAATTTAGTTCAATTTCCATGGGTTCATACATATATTGACTGTATATAATTGTTGAAATCAGTCTTTAATTTGTGAATGTTTATATCGTGTGAAATCCTTATGAGAGCCATGTGATAAGTGAATGAGGAAAATGAAACCCTAAGAGCAGGGTGTTGCTATGTGATAAGAGAATAAGGAAAGGAAACCCTAAGGACAGGGTGTTCTATGAATTAAGTTATGGTGATATGAAAGGTTTCCATATGAGATGTGGTGATGCTTAACTGTTGAATTGTATGTTGTTTGTGCATTTAACTTTACATGCTTGTTCTCTTTGAGTTGGTATATATATACTACAGGGTTTCTTATTTTCACAATACATATCTCGTGAATTGCAGGCGATGAGATATGACATGCCCTAGAAAGGGATGTTACTGAGATCATGCAGATATGTATGAAATGTTAGAATGAGAATACTTGTTGGGCAGACATGATATATGTTTGAATACATGAGTTATGATGTTTTATATGATATGATATGGCAGGCCGTGTGAGCCTTGTGAGAAATGTAAAATGAGTTATGATTTCTGTTTAAAATGTATCTATAATGTTAATGTTATACTTAGGTGCCCTGAACACCGTAGAACCCCTTTGGGAGGTCTGCGCCTTAGAGGTGAAACTCGTGTCCAACATCAACCGGTTGAGTAATTCTGGTGGCACGAGGGTTGATAGGGGTTATTCAACAATAATCAGTGCGTGTGTCACGGTGGTAACCCAGTGTAGACTCTCCGCCTGTGTGCTCAGGTTAGAGGAGGAGTCTAGAGCACTCGGAGTTAGTGCAATGAGGCCGGAGAGCCTGTGGGCCGGAGAGCCCGTGGGTCCTGTAGCAGAACAGGACTGGCAGTCAGACTTAACATTTCCCGGGTGTGTCGCTAAGTCTTGTACGGTGTGGCCGTAGTGCACTGCGAGTCTCTTATGCAGAGTACACTGTAAAAGATCAGGGCATAAGCTAAAATATGATCATATAGGTTCACAGAGTTCCTTATAAATGAAAGAGTTAAGGAAGACTAGAGCATAGTCTTCTAGTAGTTATTCTTTGGATGCAATATTTACATTCTTTGTTATTTCAATTATATTGTTTTAGAACTGCTCAGTGTAGTATTTATTGTTGTTAAATTTCATAACATTTATTCAAAGTTATACCTATAATCACATTAGTGCCTTAGACTGTTTCTTTGAAGTACTCATTCACTGAGCGAGTAGGCTCACCCCTCTACTCAAACGTTTTAGGGTTAACCGCGTGGACTTGAAGATGGTCAGAGCATCAGCGTTGATCTTCCACAAGAGTTAAGTACAAGATTAGTTGAGTCAGTCGGTCCTTGTCACTCTAGGTCCTTAGTAAGAGATAAGAGAGAGAGTTGTAATTTTGATGTGTAATAGTATTCCTCTTTTGAAATTGTATGCTATTAGTAAGTCTTATGTGCATAAGGTGTGAGAGACATCATGAATGTTTATACATGTATCTTTACTATTAAAGTCTGATTAGTAAAGAAATGTTTAGATTCCCTTGATAAAATGATTTATGTGGTTCAATGCAAAGAAACAAGAGTTTTAACAAAAAAGTAAAGAAAAGAAAAAAAAGTTAAGGGTGTTCTTTGTATTACATATAAGTCCTATCTTATGCCCTAATCTCATGATTTGAGGAAATTGTGAGATCGGGGTGTAACAGCTTGGTATCAGAGCTTAGGGTGAGTTGTCAAGGACCATTAAGTTAGTAAGTTAGAGTCCTATGTGTGGCAGATAGGAGATGTTTGATGTTAGCTTTGGGGATTTGAGTATTTGGATATCCTGGCCTGATATCTGAGTACTTGGATCAACCAGTACAAGCTACTCTATCTATTCTTTCACGTATACCCTGGCCAGGTATACAGTGGAAGAATGGGCTAGAGAGGAACCCTAGAAATGTTAGGGTTAGAAAACGAGAAAAGAAACAAGAATTAAGAGCATAAATGTAAAAAGAGATAGAACTTACATTTCATAATGTTGTTTTTGTTGGAAATGTATAGAAATGCTCTTATATGTTTGAATTGAAATATTCAATACTTTGAAATATGGGTCTTTAATATCTGTTGTACACTGTGTAGTTGTAGAATTTATTGATTTCATTCTTTGTAACAAGTAGACTAGAATTGACCTTTGAATGAGCTTTTGTTAGTGGATAAGTTTTCTTCCACACTTCTGAGATGAATAGGAGTTGAGTAATCCTTTGTAGTTCTTGGCTTCAGGACTTCAGGTTTGGCCTGGTCCGGCTGGCAGGATGCGTTACTGGGATCTAATGAATCCTATTAATAGTATAATAAGAAAAGACTCTGGATAATTAGACCCACATTAGAGTGAGAATGTACATACAGTAAGATGTTGAAACAGAGGGCCAAGATCAGAACAACTAAGAATCAGTTGAAATTGGTATCTGAGGTTTAATTTTGGGGCCTCATATGAGAAACCCTTAATTGGGAATAATAGAACATGATATGAAGTTCATAATCAGTTTATTGATTAATATTATATGAACTATACATATGAAATATAGAAAAGATATGTGAAATGTATGTATGGTTCAAGATAGAAAGAATCAATCATGAAGAATGAATCATATAATAGAGTATAATGCTTTTATGAACTCTAAAGCAAAGGCTAAGTAGAGAATAGGGTTGAGCATTCAATAGGTCCATAGAAGTAAAGAGTCTTCAAAAGAGTAAAAGTAAAGAGAATTGTATGAACGTGTAATTCATAAGACTAGAATAACAAACTAGTTTCTAAGTAAAGAACATAGGTGCAGTTTAACGAATGAATAAGTCATACAAAGGTAGACTGTATTCAGGAGAGAAAAACTTGATTGAAAGAGAAACTATGTTTGACCCATGCATGATCCACTTGATTTAAAAATGAAGAATATGTAATGTATTCAACATGAGGAAAAACTAATAGAAGGACTATTAATTTAGAACGTTAACTTTGCAATAGTATAAAGATAAAGGAGGAAATATGTGCAACATGGTATACATGACCATACATATGAATAAGCAACATGGTCATAAGAGAAAAATTTAGAATTAAAGATGACGGGTTAAAGAGTAGTATATGGTAAGAGGACTATGAAACGTAAGATAGGGTTTGAAATATGATGGAGAAGTTATAAAATAAAGAGGTTGTGAGATTCAAGCAAGTGCTAATTAATCAAATATCTCTGTTGATAACTAAGTAAATCTACATACGAGAATGTATTAAGGGAATGTTTGAATACAAGTATTCCAAGTCTTAAAATCATCTTCTCTTTCATATATTCCTTAACAATAGCAAGGTGGGAATGAAATGATAAGAAAATGAATCATATATGATGCATAACTACCTTGGTAGGGTCATCTAGTGAATGTAATAGTGACATAAAATATGATGAAGTGCGATAAGAAATAAATTCTTGTGTGATAGCAAGAATGATGAATAATCTATTCCTATCTTAAATGCTTCAATGTTAATGATGTTTATTGTATATAATCATATGAAAAGGATAGGTAGCAAAAAGTAAAGAAGTAATGAATGAGCAGAGAGATATGGGAAAACACTAGCTTTGTGTAATATCTGAATTTGTTTTTACATGTATGATTTGTTGAAGGCATATTAAGGTATGAAAGTTGGTTCTACATATGATTTCAGGGTATTTGTGTAAGCTATATGTTAAATTAAAGGCGTATGATAGTTGTAGTAATTCATACCTCATATGCATCTTACTATTGTGTATTTGTGATATGGTGATACGGTTTGGATGATGTCAGAACACATGGAGAGATACCCTGAACAAGGTAGTCATACTTATCCACTCATATTAATAGAAAGGGATGATAATCAGATTGTCTGGACAAATAACCCTAATGAGGTGTAGCTTGTTATACCTAGCTCTAATATAACTGAGTGATGGTAATTGAGTATGATTAATGCTTGAATGACTGATACAATTGTGGATTACTTTATTACTGTGGTTGAAACCCTAAAATGATATAATACGATGGTTACACTTTGAATTGTGTGTGGGCCCATAACCCACAGGTCCCAGGATCAAAACAGGATAGTATGGAATGAGGTGGTAATGCTTCACCTCATGCATCCATGACCCAATGGGGATGCCAAGAGTAGTATTGTGCAATTGATTTTTGAATCTAGCCTTTTAATTCAAGACTGTTTTGCTATTTGAATAGCACTTTATTAAATTTTAAAACAGCATGGTGAACTCGCTTTTGTCACTTAAAGGTGATACAGAACAATAGAACTTTCTGAGCCGCATAAGTTGAGATAGTTGTATCAGAGTATCAGAGTTGCGCAGCGAAAGCGTGGTGGTTTATCTTTGCATTCTATGTTTGACTGTGGCATAAAGAATTTGCTTGATATCATTGAGAACTATTTGAAATATGTTGTGATTTAGTAAAGAATTAAAAGATCTAATGTTGAAAACTACATTCAGGTATGAAATACAAGAATATAATGACATGGAAGGCTTTAGAAACTTAAAATAACCTTGAATGTATCTTTCTTATGGGTTTATGTTTCGAGGACGAAACATTCTAAGGGGGGAAGAGTTGTTACGACCCCATCTGAGCTTAATTGGTAAACTAGGGTTTACCTAGACAATTGCAAAGATTAATTGGAATAATCATTCTTGAAATCTAATTAATGACGATAACACAATTAGTATGTTTTAACTATGATAAGAAGTTTAAGTGTTCATTTTCCTGGAGAATTAGGGTTTGAGAAACATAAACCCTAATTGGCCCAAAATAGGGTTTTGATGATACATGAACACAAAATTTGATAAGTATAGTGTCTCAGTAAATGATTTTTAGTATTTTATGTGTAATCTGATTTACTTCAAATTTGTATATGATTTGGATATATAAAATGTGAACAACATTGGTAAATATCAGAATTTTTGAAGAATGTTCTGACCTGTTTATCGGTCGAGTTTCAAACTCGACCGATCATATTTCCATATTTATATAGCAGTGTGGTAATTGAATTTTATCTTTTTATTGGTATATCCAATTGATCTCAAATTTTAACTGTGCTTGAAAAGCCCAGTTTTGGACACGCTGTTAAATTTTTATAATTTTTGGATGACTGTTGATCTCTACAGTGAGGGTGTCAGTCGAGTTCTGTGCAGGACAAACTCGACCGAATCTGCTGCAGACTACAATATAGCAGTGCACTGTTCTATTTTTAATTATTTATTGGTAACTCCAAATGATCTCAAATTTTAACTGAATCTTTATAGATCAATTATAAACAACGTGCTAAATTACCATAATTGTTGTAGAAGGTTTGATCTCTGAAATAAACGAATTACAGTAACTTTGTGTAACTGAATATTCAGCCAATATAATAAAAGTTGAGTGTTGGGTCAATATGCAATTGACCCAAGCAGCTCAAATTGAATTATATGATCGACCACACACACACACAGTTCTCATTCTTCGTCATCCACCCCAGAGAAACGAAAATCTAGAGAGAGAGGGAGAGTTAGGGCTTGAGTGGAGAAAGAGGAGGAATTGCTGACTTAGGGTTTTGCGGTCCGAGGAATGGTGAAATCAAGTAAGTTTGGATCCTTTGCATAGACTTTTATGGTGAATCTTCTCTCTCATGTCAAGATTCCGTCCATACTCTGATTTGATCCAAGATGATGTCGAAATTCCCTCTTTTCTCACCCTTTCTTCATAATCCCTCATTTTCAAGGTTTCCGAGTTGAATGGAAGAAGAATTGGGAGATTTGCTAGGGATTTGATATGAGTTCGAGATCCCCTGAGTTGAGCTGCAGTTTTGAGGTGTTTTCACACCTTGGGGTGAGTGGGTTCTTCCTTTAAACAGTATAATGCACGAAATTTGATTATAGCATCCAAATCCCTAATTGCTTGGTATGTGATTCTAAACCCTGAAATGTCCGTTTAATTTAAGTTGTTGCAAATTGATATGATATGGATTCCTTCTCTGTTTGAATGACTCTTTGATGGTAGATTCACATCAGAAATGTATACAACACATCCTAGTAAGAATGCTTTTCAGATTTATACCATATGATGTAATTAGGGTTTAACCTAATTGAGATATCACTATAGTTTCAACCTTATTGAAGAGGACTAGTAATCTTATAAGTGGTTAGGATGTACCTCATGGGTTACCTAATTTGAATTTTATTATTGGTGCATGATATCTCAGTGAATAGCATGGAAACCTAAATTTAGTTCAATTTCCATGGGTTCATACATATATTGACTGTATATAATTGTTGAAATCAGTCTTTAATTTGTGAATGTTTATATCGTGTGAAATCCTTATGAGAGCCATGTGATAAGTGAATGAGGCAAATGAAACCCTAAGAGCAGGGTGTTTCTATGTGATAAGAGAATAAGGAAAGGAAACCCTAAGGACAGGGTGTTCTATGAATTAAGTTATGGTGATATGAAAGGTTTCCATATGAGATGTGGTGATGCTTAACTGTTCAATTGTATGTTGTTTGTGCATTTAACTTTACATGCTTGTTCTCTTTGAGTTGGTATATATATACTACAGGGTTTCTTATTTTCACAATACATATCTCGTGAATTGCAGGCGATGAGATATGACATTCCCTAGAAAGGGATGTTACTGAGATCATGCAGATATGTATGAAATGTTAGAATGAGAATACTTGTTGGGCAGACATGATATATGTTTGAATACATGAGCTATGATGTTTTATATGATATGATATGGCAGGCCATGTGAGCCTTGTGAGAAATGTAAAATGAGTTATGATTTCTGTTTAAAATGTATCTATAATGTTAATGTTAGACTTAGGTGCCCTGAACACCGTAGAACCCCTTTGGGAGGTCTGCGCCTTAGGGGTGAAACACGTGTCCAACATCAACCGGTTGAGTAATTCTGGTGGCACGAGGGTTGATAGGGGTTATTCAACAATAATCCGTGCGTGTGTCACTGTGGTAACCCAGTGTAGACTCTCTGCCTGTGTGCTCAGGTTAGAGGAGGAGTCTAGAGCACTCGGAGTTAGTGCAATGAGGCCGGAGAGCCTGTGGGCCGGAGAGCCCATGGGTCCTGTAGCAGAACAGGACTGGCAGTCAGACTTAGCATTTCCCGGGTGTGTCGCTAAGTCTTGTACGGTGTGGCCATAGTGCACTGCGAGTCTCTTATGCAGAGTACACTGCATAAGATTAGGTCATAAGCTAAAATATGATCATATAGGTTCACAGAGTTCCTGATAAATGAAAGAGTTAAGGAAGACTAGAGCATAGTCTTCTAGTAGTTATTCTTTGGATGCAATATTTACATTCTTTGTTATTTCAATTATATTGTTTTAGAACTGCTCAGTGTAGTATTTATTGTTGTTAAATTTCATAACGTTTATTCAAAGTTATACCTGTAATCACATTAGTGCCTTAGACTGTTTCTTTGAAGTACTCATTCACTGAGCGAGTAGGCTCACCCCTCTACTCAAACATTTTAGGGTTAACCGCGTGGACTTGAAGATGGTTAGAGCATCAGCGTTGATCTTCCACAAGAGTTAAGTACAAGATTAGTTGAGTCAGTCGGTCCTTGTCACTCTAGGTCCTTAGTAAGAGATAAGAGAGAGAGTTGTAATTTTGATGTGTAATATTATTCCTCTTTTGAAATTGTATGCTATTAGTAGGTCTTATGTGCATAAGGTGTGAGAGACATCATGAATGTTTATACATGTATCTTTCCTATTAAAGTCTGATTAGTAAAGAAATGTTTAGATTCCCTTGATAAAATGATTTATGTGGATCAATGCAAAGAAACAAGAGTTTTAACAGAAAAGTAAAGAAAAGAAAAAAAAAGTTAAGGGTGTTCTTTGTATTACATATAAGTCCTATCTTATGCCCTAATCTCATGATTTGAGGAAATTGTGAGATCGGGGTGTAACAGCTTGGTATCAGAGCTTAGGGTGAGTTGTCAAGGACCATTAAGTTAGTAAGTTAGAGTCCTATGTGTGGCAGATAGGAGATGTTTGATGTTAGCTTTGGGGATTTGAGTATTTGGATATCCTGGCCCGATATCTGAGTACTTGGATCAACCAGTACAAGCTACTCTGTCTATTCTTTCACGTATACCCTGGCCAGGTATACAGTGGAAGAATGGGCTAGAGAGGAACCCTAGAAATGTTAGGGTTAGAAAACGAGAAAAGAAACAAGAATTAAGAGCATAAATGTAAAAAGAGATAGAACTTACATTTCATAATGTTGTTTTTGTTGGAAATGTATAGAAATGCTCTTATATGTTTGAATTGAAATATTCAATACTTTGAAATATGGGTCTTTAATATCTGTTGTACACTGTGTAGTTGTAGCATTTATTGATTTCATTCTTTGTAACAAGTAGACTAGAATTGACCTTTGAATGAGCTTTTGTTAGTGGATAAGTTTTCTTCCACACTTCTGAGATGAATAGGAGTTGAGTAATCCTTTGTAGTTCTTGGCTTCAGGACTTCAGGTTTGGCCTGGTCCGGCTGGCAGGATGCGTTACTGGGATCTAATGAATCCTATTAATAGTATAATAAGAATAGACTCTGGATAATTAGACCCACATTAGAGTGAGAATGTACATACAGTAAGATGTTGAAACAGATGGGCAAGATCAGAACAACTAAGCATCAGTTGAAATTGGTATCTGAGGTTCAATTTTGGGGCCTCATATGAGAAACCCTTAATTGGGAATAATAGAACACGATATGAAGTTCATAATCAGTTTATTGATTAATATTATATGAACTATACATATGAAATATAGAAAAGATATGTGAAATGTATGTATGGTTCAAGATAGCAAGAATCAATCATGAAGAATGAATCATATAATAGAGTATAATGATTTTATGAACTCTAAAGCAAAGGCTAAGTAGAGAATAGGGTTGAGCATTCAATAGGTCCATAGAAGTAAAGAGTCTTCAAAAGAGTAAAAGTAAAGAGAATTGTATGAACGTGTAATTCATAAGACTAGAACAAGAAACTAGTTTCTAAGTAAAGAACATAGGTGCAGTTTAACGAATGAATAAGTCATACAAAGGTAGACTGTATTCAGGAGAGAAAAACTTGATTGAAAGAGAAACTATGTATGACCCATGCATGATCCACTTGATTTAAAAATGAAGAATATGTAATGTATTCAACATGAGGAAAAACTAATAGAAGGACTATTAATTTAGAACGTTAACTTTGCAATAGTATAAAGATAAAGGAGGAAATATGTGCAACATGGTATACATGACCATACATATGAATAAGCAACATGGTCATAAGAGAAAAATTTAGAATTAAAGATGACGGGTTAAAGAGTAGTATATGGTAAGAGGACTATGAAACGTAAGATAGGGTTTGAAATATGATGGAGAAGTTATAAAATAAAGAGGTTGTGAGATTCAAGCAAGTGCTAATTAATCAAATATCTCTGTTGATAACTAAGTAAATCTACATACGAGAATGTATTAAGGGAATGTTTGAATACAAGTATTCCAAGTCTTAAAATCATCTTCTCTTTCATATATTCCTTAACAATAGCAAGGTGGAAATGAAATGATAAGAAAATGAATCATATATGATGCATAACTACCTTGGTAGGGTCATATAGTGAATGTAATAGTGACATAAAATATGATGAAGTGCGATAAGAAATAAATTCTTGTGTGATAGCAAGAATGATGAATAATCTATTCCTATCTTAAATGCTTCAATGTTAATGATGTTTATTGTATATAATTATATGAATAGGATAGGTAGCAAAAAGTAAAGAAGTAATGAATGAGCAGAGAGATATGGGAAAACACTAGCTTTGTGTAATATGTGAATTTGTTTTTACATGTATGATTTGTTGAAGGCATATTAAAGTATGAAAGTTGGTTCTACATATGATTTCAGGGTATTTGTGTAAGCTATATGTTAAATTAAAGGCGTATGATAGTTGTAGTAATTCATACCTGATATGCATCTTACTATTGTGTATTTGTGATATGGTGATACGGTTTGGATGATGTCAGAACACATGGAGAGATACCCTGAACAAGGTAGTCATACTTATCCACTCATATTAATAGAAAGGGATGATAATCAGATTGTCTGGACAAATAACCCTAATGAGGTGTAGCTTGTTATACCTAGCTCTAATATAACTGAGTGATGGTAATTGAGTATGATTAATGCTTGAATGACTGATACAATTGTGGATTACTTTATTACTGTGGTTGAAACCCTAAAATGATATAATAAGATGGTTACACTTTGAATTGTGTGTGGGCCCATAACCCAAAGGTCCCAAGATCGAAACAGGATAGTATGGAATGAGGTGGTAATGCTTCACCTCATGCATCCATTACCCAATGGGGATGCCAAGAGTAATATTGTGCAATTGATTGTTGAATATAGCCTTTTAATTCAAGACTGTTTTGCTATTTGAATAACACTTTATTAAAGTTTAAAACAGCATGGTGAACTCGCTTTTGTCACTTGAAGGTGATACAGAACAATAGAACTTTCTGAGCCGCATAAGTTGAGATAGTTGTATCAGAGTATCAGAGTTGCGCAGTGAAAGTGTGGTGGTTTATCTTTGCATTCTATGTTTGACTGTGGCATAAAGAATTTTCTTGATATCATTGAGAACTATTTGAAATATGTTGTGATTTAGTAAAGAATTAAAAGATCTAATGTTGAAAACTACATTCAGGTATGAAATACAAGAATATAATGACATGGAAGGCTTTAGAAGCTTAAAATAACCTTGAATGTATCTTTCTTGTGGGTTTATGTTTCGAGGATGAAACATTCTAAGGGGGGAAGAGTTGTTACGACCCCATCTGAGCTTAATTGGTAAACTAGGGTTTACCTAGACAATTGCAAAGATTAATTGGAATAATCATTCTTGAAATCTAATTAATGACGATAACACAATTAGGATGTTTTAACTATGATAAGAAGTTTAAGTGTTCGTTTGCCTGGAGAATTAGGGTTTGAGAAACATAAACCCTAATCGGCCCAAAATAGGATTTTGATGATACATGAACACAAAATTTGATAAGTATAGTGTCTCAGTAAATGATTTTTAGTATTTTATGTGTAACTCTGATTTACTTCAAATTTGTATATGATTTGGATATATAAAATGTGAACACCATTGGTCAATATCAGATTTTTTTAAGAATGTTCTGACCTGTTTATCGGTCGAGTTTCAAACTTGACCGATCATATTTCCAGATTTATATAGCAGTGTGGTAATTGAATTTTATCTTTTTATTGGTATATCCAATTGATCTCAAATTTTAACTGTGCTTGAAAAGCACCGTTTTAGACACTCTGTTAAATGTTCATAATTTTTGGATGACTTTTGATCTCTACAGTGAGGGTGTCGGTCGAGTTCTGTGCAGGACAAACTCGACCGAATCTGCTGCAGACTGCAATATAGCAGTGCACTGTTCTATTTTTAGTTATTTATTGGTAACTCCAAATGATCTCAAATTTTAACTGAAGATTTATAGATCAATTATAAACAAATTTATAAATTCCCATAATTGTTGGAGAAGGTTTGAGATCTGAAATAAACGAATTACAGTATCTTTGTGTAACTGAATATTCAGCCAATATAATAAAAGTTGAGTGTTGGGTCAATATGCAATTGACCCAAGCAGCTCAAATTGACTTATATGATCGACCACACACACACACACAGCTCTCATTCTTCGTCATCCACCCCAGAGAAACGAAAATCTAGAGAGAGAGGGAGAGTTAGGGCTTGAGTGGAGAAAGAGGAGGAATTGCTGACCTAGGGTTTTGCGGTCCGAGGAATGGTGAAATCAAGTAAGTTTGGATCCTTTGCATAGACTTTTATGGTGAATCTTCTCTCTCATGTCAAGATTCCATCCATGCTCTGATTTGATCCAAGATGATGTCGAAATTCCCTCTTTTCTCACCCTTTCTTCATAATCCCTCATTTTCAAGGTTTCCGAGTTGAATGGAAGAAGAATTGGGAGATTTGCTAGGGATTTGATATGAGTTCGAGATCCCCTGAGTTGAGCTGCAGTTTTGAGGTGTTTTCACACCTTGGGGTGAGTGGGTTCTTCCTTTAAACAGTATAATGCACAAAATTTGATTATAGCATCCAAATCCCTAATTGCTTGGTATGTGATTCTAAACCCTGAAATGTCCGTTTAATTTAAGTTGTTGCAAATTGATATGATATGGATTCCTTCTCTGTTTGAATGACTCTTTGACGGTAGATTCACATCAGAAACATATACAACACATCCTAGTAAGAATGCTTTTCAGATTTATACCATATGATGTAATTAGGGTTTAACCTAATTGAGATATCACTAGAGTTTCAACCTTATTGAAGAGGACTAGTAATCTTATAAGTGGTTAGGATGTACCTCATGGGTTACCTTATTTGAATTTTATTCTTGGTGCATGATATCTCAGTGAATAGCATGGAAACCTAAATTTAGTTCAATTTCCATGGGTTCATACATATATTGACTGTATATAATTGTTGACATCAGTCTTTAATTTGTGAATGTTTATATCGTGTGAAATCCTTATGAGAGCCATGTGATAAGTGAATGAGGCAAATGAAACCCTAAGAGCAGGGTGTTGCTATGTGATAAGAGAATAAGGAAAGGAAACCCTAAGGACAGGGTGTTCTATGAATTAAGTTATGGTGATATGAAAGGTTTCCATATGAGATGTGGTGATGCTTAACTGTTGAATTGTATGTTGTTTGTGCATTTAACTTTACATGCTTGTTCTCTTTGAGTTGGTATATATATACTACAGGGTTTCTTATTTTCACAATACATATCTCGTGAATTGCAGGTGATGAGATATGACATGCCCTAGAAAGGGATGATACTGAGATCATGCAGATATGTATGAAATGTTAGAATGAGAATACTTGTTGGGCAAACATGATATATGTTTGAATACATGAGCTATGATGTTTTATATGATATGATATGGCAGGCCGTGTGAGCCTTGTGAGAAATGTAAAATGAGTTATGATTTCTGTTTAAAATGTATCTATAATGTTAATGTTAGACTTAGGTGCCCTGAACACCATAGAACCCCTTTGGGAGGTCTGCGCCTTAGGGGTGAAACTCGTGTCCAACATCAACCGGTTGAGTAATTCTGGTGGCACGAGGGTTGATAGGGGTTATTCAATAATAATCCGTGCGTGTGTCACTATGGTAACCCAGTGTAGACTCTCCGCCTGTGTGCTCATGTTAGAGGAGGAGTCTAGAGCACTCGGAGTTAGTGCAATGAGGCCGGAGAGCCTGTGGGCCGGAGAGCCCGTGGGTCCTGTAGCAGAACAGGACTGGCAGTCAGACTTAGCATTTCCCGGGTGTGTCGCTAAGTCTTGTACGGTGTGGCCGTAGTGCACTGCGAGTCTCTTATGTAGAGTACACTGCATAAGATCAGGGCATAAGCTAAAATATGATCATATAGGTTCACAGAGTTCCTTATAAATGAAAGAGTTAAGGAAGACTAGAGCATAGTCTTCTAGTAGTTATTCTTTGGATGCAATATTTACATTCTTTGTTATTTCAATTATATTGTTTTAGAACTGCTCAGTGTAGTATTTATTGTTGTTAAATTTCATAACGTTTATTCAAAGTTATACCTTTAATCACATTAGTGCCTTAGACTGTTTCTTTGAAGTACTCATTCACTGAGCGAGTAGGCTCACCCCTCTACTCAAACATTTTAGGGTTAACCGCATGGACTTGAAGATGGTCAGAGCATCAGCGTTGATCTTCCACAAGAGTTAAGTACAAGATTAGTTGAGTCAGTTGGTCCTTGTCACTCTAGGTCCTTAGTAAGAGATAAGAGAGAGAGTTGTAATTTTGATGTGTAATATTATTCCTCTTTTGAAATTGTATGCTATTAGTAGGTCTTATGTGCATAATGTGTGAGAGACATCATGAATGTTTATACATGTATCTTTACTATTAAAGTCTGATTAGTAAAGAAATGTTTAGATTCCCTTGATCAAATGATTTATGTGGTTCAATGCAAAGAAACAAGAGTTTTAACAGAAAAGTAAAGAAAAGAAAAAAAAAGTTAAGGGTGTTCTTTTTATTACATATAAGTCCTATCTTATGCCCTAATCTCATGATTTGAGGAAATTGTGAGATCGGGGTGTAACACAAACACTTGGAATCCTTTCTTGAAGTATGCTCTACCTTCAGGATGCCGACGACTAGTGATGACACAATATGGTTGACCGTGTTCTCATTCTCCCTCAAAGACAAAGCCAAATATTGGTATGATTTGAGGATGGACGTCATGAGCTAGGAAGAGATGAAGAATGCCTTCCTAAGGCAATTCCACTTCATTGTAAGGTTGACACAAATGCGGTGTACCATAGCAAGTTTCAAGTAGATGGGCAATGAGCCATTTCACAATGCTCGGGTGAGATTTAAGAAGATGTTGAGAGAGTGCATGCACCATGAGATTCCTTTCTGGCATTAGTTTAGTCCTTTTACTCCAATCTATATCTAAATGATCAATCTATAGTAGACTCTTCTTATGGAGGAGTTTTCATGGCTAGGCCACCCAAGGAGATATGGCCCTTGTTTAAGCAGTTGGCAGAAAGTTCAAGAATTTGAGCCTCTAGCATGTTGAATGACGGTGGTCATGCCTTTGGTGTGACATTTTTGACTCATAGTCACTCAATCCCACAAGTGATGAAGATTCTAGGTGACATGATGAGCTTCATGAAGAACCAAGTGATAAATGTTCCTTGCCACTCGTCAATTCTATTGAGTTCTATGGTGAAGAAAAAAAAGACACCACTCCTATAGCTACCTGGAATGACAAAGTCCAAGATATAGCTCAAGGTTTGAGAAAGAGGTTCCCTCTAAGTTGAAAAACTTTGATGATGTCCAAAAGAATGTCACAAGGCTTGAGGAAAGGATAGAGAAACTATCTTCCATACTTTCTCCCCAAGAAGAAAAATTGTCTTCAAAACTCATCTTAAGTTTCAATGAAGCAAGTGGACCAATGCCTTCCTCACAAGTTTTCTATAGTCCACCTCCCATGCAATTGCATCCCATATACAACTTCCAAGGCCATCCAAAGCCTTACACTCCTCCTCCTCCTCCATCACCACAACTTTCTCAACAATTCACCTTCCAACCTCAATTCCCCCCTCCACCTCAATTTCAATACCAAGTGCCACCTCCACCTCCTCCACAGCACAACTAGCTCCCCTTCTCCACCATGAGAAAGGAAGTTCTATGATAGTTCTAAGGAGTGAGAAATATCTTGAGCAGCCCACAAGTCAAAGAAAGGTTGATAAAGAAAAGAATAGGCACCCAAGTGGAGATATTGTGATTGAGATTATTGAAGATGATGGTGTGATACCTCTTATTGAGTTTGTGACACCATGTGCTCCACCTCACACTCCATTTGTAGGTCCTACCATCCCTACTGTTCCACTTCATGACATGCCGCAAGAGAATTATGTTGATGCGAGTAAGGCCAAAGCAAGTGAGCCACCATTCATTGGGGAATTAGACATTCTTGATGTGTTTCGCTAAGTGAAGGTCAACATTCCATTGTTGGACGCTATCAAGTAGATCCCATCATATGCCAAGTTTCTTAAGAAATTATGCAATGTGAAGAGAAGTTCAATGGGGAGAATACCAAAGAGAGTCAAGTTGACCAAACAAGTGAGCTCAATCCTCCTACAGTCACTTCTCGTGAAGAGGAAAGTCCCAAGAGCTCCACTCATACCTAGATACATTGGGGGACATCACATAGACAAATCCTTACTTGATTTGGGATCTAGTGTGAATTTGATGCCATATAGTGTCTATGTTGAGTTGGGCTTAGGCAAGTTGAAATTGACACATTGCACTCTCCAATTGGCATATCGTTTCATCAAGTGCCAAGAGGAAGAGTGGATGATGTCTTGGTAATGATAGACAACAAAAGAGGCATAGTTTTCTCGGCATATTTCATTGTTCTTGACATAGAACTGGATGATAGGAAGGTCCCCATCATCTTGGGAAGACCATTCGTATCTACAGATGATGTCAAGATACATGTTTACAATGACACAATGACATGAAGATAAAGATAAACATATACATATCCCCAACCCGGTGAGTTCAAGATGAGGATATTGGACATGGTTACTTTAAGAGTGCAATTGTTCATTTGAGAGGAGGAGGTCTGAATGAAACATTTGATGACAGCTTTGGTGATGAAAGGGATGAGGAGCATAGGTTGAGTTCAAAAGAGAGATGCATTTATTGCAAGAATGGATACATGAGAACTCCAAATGGATGAATGATACAAGAATCTCCAAGAATCTCAGCTGAAGGTATGAAACTCAGCGCTTGTGAGAAGCAACCCACATAGGTATAGGAATTTTTCACCCAACCTTCCATTTTTGATATTTGTGGTTATTTTTACAATTTTCTAAGAAAACACACACACACACTAATTTTTAATAGTTTTTATTTAGTTTTGAGATGTGTAGGTGAAAATAGGTTAAAATGAGGAAAATTTAGTGAAAATGAGAAAAGATTTCAAAGAAAAATCACTTTGGATCAAGATTTTGAGTTTTTGATTAAAGTTCAAGTGAAAGTAGCAGATACAATGCTCACTACAGCCGTGGCACATTGGAATGGCAGTGGTGAAAAACATACAAATTGAACAACGTCCTTGGATCCAATGAAAATTATGAAAAAATGACAAAATGAGCCAACATGATCGTGCCACGCAGCACGGTCATGCAGCATGAAGCCAATACGGACGTGTTGTGTAGAACGATCATGTTGCAGCCCAAATTCAACAACTTAAGTCAGAAATCAGTATTCTTTCTAATTTCTACTTTTCATTTCTCTCAAATAGAATGGGCATTCTCCGCACCTTAGTGGTTGTGCAGTCCTTTGCACCCCCTCTTCAACCCTTGAATCACCACCAAATCACCCTAAATCCATCTTCAATTGATCCCCCACAATTTCCACTACCTTAATCTATAGATTCCACCGATTTTCATCCACAAAATCCAACACTTTTCCCCAATCCGCCCCAACAGCCACGTTCTTCAGAGAAAACCTAAATTTCAAAATTTCTCCACTGAAATCATTTAAAGATGAATAAAATGGCCATGAAGGCAGTGGTGAAGACAAAGGGCGTGCTTTCCTACCAACATCGGCCCAAGAATGAATCATCTTCAACTCCAGTGTCTACCACTTCGCCGTCCTCCTCCGGCTCCGACGGAACTGCCCGTTTGACGGAAGTTGAATTTGATGCTTTGCTATATCCAATTGTGGAGGAAGGATCCCTACAACCACGGCGTGCACCACCATATCCCTCATCAGCCTGACCCTTAGTTTCCTCAACTCGACTGTCAGATTTATCGTCACGTCCTTCAACATCCTTAGCAACACAGCCACAACCGCAGTCTCAACCTCAACCTCAAGCACAGAGACAATTACTTCTAGATGATGACGATGAGGTGATGTCAGATGCATCATACCCAAAGACACCCCAACAGTAGTGAGAGAGAGATCCTGAGGTTACTAGTAGTCGGGAAAAGAAACAAAAGCACCCAGAGTGCTTGACACGCAATGTGATTGTCCCTCGTTAAGCATGTTGGGCAGCGATGGAGAGCATAGATTTCTACATCTATTTTCATGGCATAATGGAAGCAATGGGCCTCTTCAACATCTTGGTGGAACCACAAGATACATATGTGGTGCTAACACGTTAGTTCTTCACCACCTTAGAGAAGGTCTCCGATGATGGCAAAGATTCCATTAGAGTGGCGATTGGAGAAAGGCGCCGGGTTCTCACTTCAAGAATGCTAAACAAAATCTTCGCATCCAGTGATGAGATGGAAGCCCTACTAGATGGAGGAAGGATAGAAAATGACTCGAGTACAACTTACATAACCATGTGGAAGTAATTCACCAGCCATAGAAACTTTATAGCGGGGAAATCTAAAACAAATTTGATTCACAGTCCATTCTCCCTCTATGTGCAGAAAGTGCTTACAAACACAATCTTTGATAGGTATGAGAATCAAGGCAGCTGCACAAAGGAGTACCTTTTTGTCTTGGGTCGGTTGATTAAAAGGAAGTACGTAAATTTGGGTGCTATGTTGATAGATCATCTGAGGACAGTCCCCTACAAGAGAAAGAATCCATTCATTATGGGGGATTGTGACGTCTATTGTTGTTGCCTTAGGTCACGACATTTTTGGATATACCAAGGAAAAGGGGGGAATTTAGCAGACCTGCACTACCTAGTTCATTCCTCCATGATTGATGTAGTAGATCAAAAGATCAGGTCAACCCCCTATGCAGGTGTCTCACTAGAGTTACCCTACCACACTCCACCTCTCGTAGAGGAGCATGGTCACACTCCAAACTTCTTGGAGACCTTGAGGAGATATGAGGAGGAGCACCTTAGAGAGGAATGAGTACCATAGGTGATACTAGTTGAGGGACTGGGAGAGCCCTCACAGGCGGAAAATCAGAGGAGAGAAGCAGAGGCTAGAGATGTACGTCAGGTCAGGAGACGGGAGGCAGAGGCATCACAACAGCCACAACATCCCTTAGTGAATGCATATGACATGTCTACAATACATGCACAGCTGGAGGGTATTCAGAGCACACATGATAGGATTCTAAGGGCACAAGAGGGTTTTCAGTGTGTACAAGATGCAATGTGGTTATATCATTAGCAGATGTATTATCAGATCAACCACATGTATTAGTTTTAGCATGCCCAGACCCAGAGGAACCCCCAATGGGGGGAAGATTGGTGAGGTGCATTGGCTACATATTATGATTCCTACCCACCTCCACACTTAGACTATTGGGATACCTACTACTAGCATCCTCCTCCACATGGAGGATTATCACTAGATCATTGTGCATCTATCCTATCACACCTAGACTTTAGTTTCACGCTGAGGACAACATGGTTCAAAAGTTTGGATGGTAGGGTGGTATGCCCTTTCTCATTTCACTCATTTTGCATTTCACATGCCCTTTAGTTTTGTTTTCTTATTTTATTTTGTTACTTTTTCTATCTATATTAGATTTTACCTGCTTTGCATGCTTGCATGTCATGTAGTTTACTTTTTTTTCATTTGCATAATTAAAAAAAAATCTTATTTTCATGCATTGCATATCATGTAGTTATTTATAATTTTCGACATGTTTTAGTGAGTATTTGCTTGTCTCCTTCTTTATTTTCCGTAATGAAGGCTTAGATGTGATTGACGACAACTTGACACCATTTTGGCCAATTTTTCCCAAGTTTAGAACTTCTTTCCTAAAAGTGTGTTTTGACCCAATCTCTACTTTTTAAATTGAAAATGATGGTCGTTGACAAATGCAAGTAAATTATCATGGTTCATTGCTAAATGGCCTCAATCTTGAATTTTTACATGTGCACCACCTCTCTCATGCTTGTGAACACTTTGGTTGAATTGTGATTGAAGCAAGCCACAAACGCTTACAGTTTTGTAGATTCTCAAAATAGAAATGTGGATTTAACATTGCTCATTCATGTAATGTGTCATTTCTTGATGAAATTGTTGAAGTAGCTTTCATGCAGGAGATCTCATGTCAAAGTCCATATTGGTAACCCCTCTTTGACTCACTTTTCTTCTACCATCTTCTAACCTCTCCGCCTCATGAAAGGATGCCAAAGTGCACACATTCAGCCTTGGCCAGCTCTAAAAGTCTAGAGTGACCATATCCATACCCCCCCAGACACTTCACTCTCATCATCATGTGCCCTATCCACATCAAGGGTAAAGAAAAATAAAATGAAAATGAAAAAAATACAAAAAATAAAAGAAGCTCTTGTTTAAGAACATCTAAGTGAAGAAAAGATGAGTGTGTAAAAGCACTCCAAACTCTTACCACAACCCTTTCTTCCTTTTGCATGCCCATGGAGTTAGGAAACATGGAGGAAACCATGGAGAGGACTGTGAAGAGGTTGGGCGTGAGGGGCGCAGCCCACGGCTTGCTTCCACGATGACCCGAGGTAGAGAGGTAGATCGACCTGCGAGGTTGGCCGCCCATGGAGGAGCTCTATTTTTCCGCTAAAATAGGGGAACTGGAACCCCTTCCACACAAGAACGATGAAGAGATCGATCGCATCCCAGTTCCAGGCTAACCAGACCTGAGCAAAGGATCCGTCAGTTCAGTAGAAGAAAAAAAAAAGGAAACAAAAAACTAATGTGGCGTCTCGCGATTGGTTCTCAGGTAATAATATTGCAAAATTTGTAACTTCTTATTGGTAGCTCCGATGGAAACATGCAACACATGTAAATCGATCAAGAGAACACGTAGAATCCAATAAAAATACATTTAAAGCCTGATTTCGTTCATATTTGCAAAAGTGTGCTAAGTTAATAAAAAGTGCATTGAAATTAATGGCTAGGTTCATAATGCTTCATTTGCGAAATTAAGTAATAGTAACTGGATGAAACGTTAATGATGAACTTGAACCTGATTTAGATGTTTTATTACCTGATTTAGGGTTTTACGCCAATTATGAATGATTAAGCGCTTAGAAACCCTAATTTAGGGTAAAAGAGGATAAGATCATATTTAATTCGAAAAATATGATAATATGTTGTTAAATGATGGTTCTAAGATATTTGGAATATAAAAAGTTCCTAATCATGGATACAAACCCTTAATATGATAATTAGGGTTTTCTAATGAATAAAGTTGGAATTAATGATAAATAACGTTCATATGTGAATTCAATCATAATGAACTATGAATTGAAGATAAATGAGTGTAATGATCTTATCATATATTAAAAGGATAAAAATAGTAGATTTAATGTAAAAGAGTCTTAATGGACTTATTTAATGGTTAATTATGCCTTTAATCCGAAACTAAGGATTAGATGTTGAAATAATCAGGGTTTGTGATCAATTGCGTTAAATTGTGGTTTAAGATAGTAAAAGATGAAGGGAAACCCTAATTGCAATGGAAACCCTAAAACTAGACTAGAAACCCTAGGAAGTGAGCTAGATTTAATAGATCTTAATGACATGAGTAATAAAAGGAAATTTTATAATTGTTCCAGGATCTTATTGAATGCTTGCTTTCCTATTGATTGATTGGACTATTTCTGTCTCTTATCAGCTTGACAGGTATGTGGTTACGTTTATGATTATCCCGCATTAGTTTTTCGAGGATTTTATCGATGTTTATGTCGTGGCTTGAATTTATTGTTGGATGAATTTAATTCATTCTAATTATAATGTGAATATGATTATCACATAAGAGATGTGCCTACTAGCTCATATCCTAGTCCCCTCTGTAGCCTAATGGATTGACCTAGTACATGGCTACCAATGGGGTAGGCCCATAAGGTCATTGAATGACTTAGTACATGGATAGCAATGGGCTCTGATACCAATTGTAACGACCCACCTCTCGGTAACTCCTAATTAAGGGAGACCGAAAGGTCAGAGCCGTTATCCAATAACCCGGATCAAAGGTTCGACAAATAATCAATAATAATTATGAAATTCTACTAACTAAACTAAAATCTGGTAGAAAATTAAAACTTTGCATATCTTTTAAAACTTTGGAAATATATCTATGCAAGCTTGAATCTACTCTATCTAATCCTCCTTGCACTTTATGTTTTATTTTCACAATGCCACTTTACTGTTTGTTCTTTTCATTGTACCTAAAATGCTTACAAACAAAATGTCGGTCAGCAAGAAGTTGGTATGTGGGGGAAACAATAATCGTGCAACTATAACAACAAAGTAATCAGCCAATTATCATTTAACAGCCAATATTACATTTTAAACCATACTACTCAATCATTTCCTATCCCCTATCTCTGTGTTGTCCCTGCAATGGACTGAGATACTACCTCTCTCTAGGTAGATCCTTATTAAACCCCGCATGATCCTACCTAACAGGTAGATCAATATCTAGGGTTGAGTTGCATGGCACTACCCATAGGTAGTCCAATCCCTGACTCAAAGTGACTTGATGGACCTACCCCATTGGTAGCCATATACTAAGTCATCCAATGACTTGATGGGCCTACCCCATTGGTAGCTATATACTAAGTAATCCAATGACCTAATGGGCCTACCCCATTGGTAGCCATGTACTAGGTCAACCCATTAAGCTACAGAGGGGACTAGGATCTGAGCTAGTAGGCACATCTCTTATGTGATACTCATATTCACATTATAATTTACATGAATTAAATCCATCCAACAATTAATTCAAGCCACGATATAAACATCGATAAAATCCTCGGAAAACTAATGTGGGATAATCATAAGCGTAACCACATACCTTTGATTGCAGATTTCAAGAAAGATTCAAATATGCAGGGAAACACAATCAAGCAAGCAATGATGAATAGAAATCATGAAATAAAAGTACCAATTTCGTTTTATTAATATCTATTCAAAACCATCTTGCTACTTAAGGTTTCTATTCCTTTTTAGGATTTCTACCTCTTTTAGGGTTTACTTTTCAATTAGGATTTTTACTTCATTTTACTCTTTTAAACCCTAATTTCTCATCTATCCTTCATGAAAGTTATTAAGGTCACCTTTATTTTAGAAACAACACAATTAATCATCAATTAAGTCCAATATGCCTCTTTTACATTAAAGCTACCATTTTTATCCCTTTTATTCCATGATAAGATCATTATGCTCATTTATCATCAATTCATAGTTCGTTATGGTCTAATTCTCCTATGAGCTCTATTAATTCTACCTTTAACCATTTAGAAAACCCTAATTATCATATTAAGGGTATTTATCCATAATTAGGAACTTTTATACTCAAAATAGCTTATAACCATGAAAACTCAGTTCTATAATTATGGATAAATACCCTTAATATGATAATTAGGGTTTTCTAAATGGTTAAAGGTAGAATTAATAGAGCTCATAGGAGAATTGTAATGACCCCACCTCCCGGTAACCCCCAATTAAGGGAGACCGTGAAGTAGAAGTTGCACCCATAATTTCCGGATCAAAGGTTCGGCAATTAACCAAGAACAATTATTAAATTTTAACAGACTAAACTGAAAAGATGTAAGAAAATAAACTTTTGCATACCTTTTTGTAAACTTGGATCTCTAAACTTCTATCCACTTATGGATTCTACTCTAACTAATCCTCCTTGTATTTTACTTCATGTATTTCACAATATGACAATTTACTATTTGTCCTTTTGGCTTGTACCTAAAACGCTGGCAAATAAAACGTCGGTTAGCCGAAGTTGGTATGTGGGGGAAACAATAATCATGCAACTATAATAATAAGTAATCAGCCAATTATCATTTAACAGCCAAGATTATATTTTAAACCATACTACTCAATCCTTTCCTATCCCCTATCTTTGTGTTGTCCCTACAGTGGACTGAGATACTACCTCTCTCTAGGTAGATCCTTATTAAACCCCGTATGATCCTACCTAATAGGTAGATCAATATATAGGGTTGAGTCGCATGGCACTACCCATAGGTAGTCCAATCTCTGACTCTAAGTGACTTGATGGTCCTACCCCTTTGGTAGCCATGTACTAAGTCATTCAATGACCTGATAGGCCTACCCCATTGGTAGCCTAGTCATCCAATCTCTGACTCTAAGTGACTTGATGGTCCTACCCCTTTGGTAGCCATGTACTAAGTCATTCAATGACCTGATAGGCCTACCCCATTGGTAGCCATGTACTAGGTCAATCCATTAGGCTACAGAGGGGACTAGGATCTGAGCTAGTAGGCACATCTCTTATGTGATAATAATATTCACATTATAATTTGCAAGAATTAAATGTAACCAACAGTTTAACTCGTGTCATCGATAAAACCTCAAAAATCCTCGGAAAACTAATTCGGGATATTCATAGGCGTAACCACATACCTTTGATTGCAGATTTGAGACAAAATCAACCAGAACAGAGAAATACCAATCAAGCAACGAATTATGCACATAACCCTGAAATAAATATACCAATTTCCTTTTATTAATATTTATCCAATATCATCATATTCCTTAGGATTTCTATTCCATTTTAGGGTTCCCTGGGAAATTAGGGTTTCACTTCATTTACCATTTTAAACCTTATTTCTATTCAATTACTTACAAACCCTAATTTCATATTAAAGGCACATTTAAACATTAATTAAGCCCATTATGCCTCTTTTACATTAAAGCCACTATTCTTATCCTTTTAATCCATGATAATATCATTATGCGCATTTATTGTCAATTCATGGTTCATTATGGTTGAATGCACAAATGAACTCTATATATCATTAAATCCACCTTTAATTCATTGGAAAACCCTAATTATTATATTAAGGGTATTTACCCACAATTAAGGACTTGTTTACTCTAAATAGCTTAGATTCAGCATATTTCAACTTTAATCATGAAATTAATCATTTAAAGCC
The DNA here is from genome assembly GCA_963693085.1 of Alisma plantago-aquatica. Taxonomy (NCBI): domain Eukaryota; kingdom Viridiplantae; phylum Streptophyta; class Magnoliopsida; order Alismatales; family Alismataceae; genus Alisma; species Alisma plantago-aquatica. Next base: position 225,693,822 of record OY856413.1, read on the forward strand.
ATTAAGAAACGCATCTACCAATATTAGGTTTTCAAGGTTCATTAAAGCTTATGGAACCCTAAATTAGGCAACATTGCATACAAAATGGATGAAAACTCTATATTACTAATCAACAGGTTAAAACTTATTAACTTAACCTATTAATCTTTAAAGATGCAACCTTTATATACAATTAGGGTTCCTAAGTACCTTTTTGATACACTTTTCTACCAAATCAAGGCAATTTTGCAAAATGGAATAGATTCAGGTTCTCAAATTATTTTTATCAGGTTCCTTGTATTTTTCTACACAACTTTCATGTATAAAGTTTCTCCATATGAGATTCCTAGTGATCTCTATTAATTTTGCAAAGAAAGCTATTTTCTTGATTATTCGATGAGAGAGGGGATTTTACCAAATTTTCGTGGTCGTTCGATTGGTGCGCCTTTGGTCTGCACCTTGATCTAACATTCTTCATTGATCAGCTCCACTAATAGAGTTGCGTGCCCCGCTCCTTCCTCCATCCCGTTGGATCCCACTAGAGTCCATGATGGACTCAGATCGAACGATCTGTGTCGATGCGCTTAACTTAATCGACCGCCCCCTCGCACCGTCAGATCCCCCTATAGGATCACTGTGATCCCAGATCTAACGAGGATTGTATGTCGTCTTCTTTCTTTCTTCACTTCTAGAGCCACGGTGGTGCCCTCGTTGGAGGTATATCGATCGAGAGAGAGAGAGAGAGAGAGGAGGTTTGGGTCTAGAAACGTGTCGTTCAAGCTCTTGAGGCTTGGCCGAGACCAAGGGTGGTCTCATATATAGGTGCAGGCAGTTGGATTAGGGTTCTTGACCTTCGCTACCCATGGAGCCACCTGCCAAAATAGACATTCCTTCCTGAGTCCTCGAAACCACTTACAAATTATGGTGGCCTGGCTCGGAACCCTCTCTTGGGGCCATCTATGCCCTTTCCATCATAGCACATGATCAGTTTTGCGAGAAATCTAAAGGGAAAGATCCCTCGAGTTGCAGCCTGTACCCGAGTTCCTTTGGAACTGGGTGATGAGCGGTCCTCATTGGATCAGGATCCAATGACCCTCAATTCTCGTGTTCAACTGAAAAGGAAAATGAATTCCTATTTCAAAGATAACTCTTTATAAATTAGGATAACTTGGAAAAATCACAACTCCTAATCCATAGCTCCGTTTTAGCCCAAATTTGGAGGGAAAGTCTATAAGAACTTAATATACCTCTCCACCAAAATTAGGTTCATTATTTAAAATAAAATGTACCTTTTCTTTAGATGCAAGATATTACTCAATTAGGCTTATTTCCCATATCTTTTCTCTTCCTTATTTTCATATTTTCATTATTTCTATTTTGTGCAATCCAAGAAAGCAAGTGGGGTTCGAATTATTTCTTATTACGACCAAACCCTCACTTCTCTCTTTATTTCTTGCACCATCTTCCTATTTCTTTAAAAATATCTCTTTTTGAGGATTTCTCCTTATTTCTCTTTTATTATCCTCATTGGTATTCCTTTTATCATTAGGAATTCTCGGGATACAAAATTCATCAATAATAACTCATTTATGCCTCTTTCCACTTATTTCCCACATTTTTCATTATTTTCAATTTCTTTCTTAATAAAGAAATACTTAATTGGTCTTTTCTTTTCTTATTGCATTCTCTATGCAGCTTTGGACTCCTTGGAACCCAAGAGGCACGAAATCCTCTTTGGATGTGCCTTCTAGAGGTTTCCACAATTTTCTTTTCTCCATTCTCAATTATTCGTTAATTAATTGAATTTCCTTGTTATTGGGCCCAATAGCCAATAAAGCCCACAACACAATCATCAAGGCTATTGTAAATGAAATTACATCATTATTTGTCTGAATATCCCCAATATGAGAGATTACATTTCTCATCAAATGAACCCAAAATTGGGGTTGTAACATCCTTCCCCTCTTATAAGAATTTTGTCCTCAAAATTCAATCAAGCAAACAAACAATTCAGGATAAGACTATTCCATGTCCATCATTGGCCCCTATGTGGCTTTACCTTACCCATGGCACTTATAAAGAACCTTTATCATCACATATTCTTTTCTATGAGTCCTTTCATCCTGGCATCTATAAAATGCATAGGTGACTCAGGCCATTTCAGCCTCCCTTGGGGGCTCACTAGGTTTGTTGCTCAGCACATGGTCCGGGTACATCACATAGTGCTCTAAATTGGACACATGGAACTCATCACACATTACTTTATCCAGAGGGGTAAGGCAAACTTTAACTTTATCCACCAAACCATGTCAAAAGAACCCATGCATCGGGGACTCAGCTCTCTTAGTTATAACTTAGAGGGGTCAGATTTTCATGTCACATATTCTCCCACAGTGAACTGCCTGTCAGTCTACTTTGCATCTTCCTACGACTCCCGTCATTTCTAGGCTCCTTTCAGCCATTGCACGACCAAAGAGACTTCATCTACACACATTGTGGCCCTTTTCTAACCATCACATGGTCCTTTCACCAACATCACCTTACTGAAGTGGTGACCGACACAACCTCCCTTACAGAGCTTCTTTAAATCCTGATACTGGCTATGGTGGTTATCATCACATCTCTCATAGGACAAGAACTGTCTCTAGATATCACCCTGAATGAGCACACATGCTCTCATCGGACCTTTTAGTCTGGATCATACTAACCATTAGTTAGGGGTGATAAACTGTACTTACATCGAGTTCCTCATGTACCTACTCCCACCTTTCATAAGGGCACCTTTAGGTCAAACTCAAGAACCTTTGAACTCGCATCATGGTGTAGTTGAACCATCTCTCTCATGGGTAGTTTGACAGAACTCTTTCTTTCTCATGCTATCTAGGTAAGGAGATCTATCATAACCCATATTGCATCTCGACCTTCCTTGGTCCAGGGGAAACTTACAACATCCATAGTGATGAACTCCCATTCCCTCTAGGGAACTCTTTTTCCTCTATATTAATGCACTGAGTTACCGGTGCTCATCCTTCACCTTCTGTATTGCATGGCCACATGCCACATGCAGCTTTGTCTTAAGCATCCAAAGTGCCATTATCACTTACTATCTTTGTAGTATCACGGTGTTTGGTGATCTTAAAATCATGATTTCCGGTACGTCATGATTCCTCGAAATTGATTTCTTAGAAACCCTAAACCAATCTCATCAGCATTTCGTCACCTTCCTTTCCAAAGAAGTGCATCTGAGGTTCTACCACCATCCTTTTTATTATATCAAGGACTAGGTTAACCAAACAACCACTATCTTGCTTAACTCTGAGTTCATCCTCTTGTTCTTTTTTTTTTGAATTCAACCTTGTATTACTTGCAAATTCCACATAACTCGTGTTAAAACATCGTCACAAGATGATTACCTTAATACTCTCACTTTTTGTAAACCATCCATGTATTATTCACTCCATAAGGGTATGTTATCATCTCTGTCCTCATACCTCATAGAAATGTTCCAACTCACATCATCTTTTATCCTTGGTGTATGGCATGTGTATTGTCCTATCTCTCACTCCCATAATAAGAGGAAATAAGCATTTGGAATGCCTGGGCCCACTGCCCAAGGCTCTAGTAGAGTTTCAGGAATGATGAATGGCCCCACAGACCACCACTAGACTTAACTGCGTGCTTTTTCCTCACTCACGCGCAAGACAGGGTCAACTTCCTGACTGGTCACCCATCGTAGTACTACTCCAAGTCGAGCACGCTTAACTATGGAGTTCTTTAGAGATGGGCTCCCTGAAAAGGAGGTGCACCTTGGTGATATGGGTAGTCCAATCATTCCTTTTAAGATCATGTTATCTGAGGCCTCAAATCCTGGGATGTTACAATCTCCCCCACTTAGGCTCTTGAAGTCCTCGTCAAGGCTCAACTATAAGGCCTCATAATCTCTTCCCCATTTCAGTGTAGACCCACAATGGCCCATGGACACCCAGCTCCCGATCATGAAATATCAGCGCAAGGGTGGCTACGTCAACCATGGACAGCCCTTTCCTACATGCCAAGACCGCACGGCTCAAGACTGGCATGCCATGTCCATGTGGGCCCCACCTACTGGAGGGGTTATGGCTCTGATAGCATCTGTAATGCCTCTGCCCACTGCCCAAGGCTCTAGCAGAGTTTCAGGAATGACGACTGGCCCCACAGACCACCACTAGCCTTAACTGTGTGCTTTGTCCTCACTCACGCGCAAGCCAGGGTCAACTTCCTGACTGGTCACCCATCGTAGTACTACTCCAAGTTGAGCACGATTAACTATGGAGTTCTTTAGAGATGGGCTCCCTGAAAAGGAGGTGCACCTTGGTGATATGGGTAGTCCAATCATTCCTTTTAAGATCATGTTATCTGAGGTCTCAAATCTTGGGATGTTACAATCTCCCCCAGTTAGGCTCTTGACGTCCTCGTTAAGGCTCAACTATAAGGCCTCTATCTCTTCCCCATTTCAGTGGATCAAAGGCCCATGGATCGGGCGGTTCTATTTTTTCTAGAGAAATAGCAAATAAACCATAAAAAGGGAATTTTCTTATTAAAATTGTATCTTTTGCTAGAAGACTCGGATGAAGGAAGTTAATACATGAAAAATGATCAGAAAAATATGAGGAATATGTTAAAAATGGTTTGGATATCTAAATCTGTATATTTTTGCAAAAGTGCATATTTTGATGGGAAAAGTGTTAATTTGTAATTAGAAAACCCTAATTGTTAACCAAAGATGGTTTTAATCTTACAAATAGATTAATTCAAGCATGGTTTACTTGATTAATGTTAAAGATGGTTTTTAACCTGTTTTGATGATAGAATTGCAAAGTTTAGGGCTTTAAACCTAATATAATGGTTAAGGTGCTTAGAAATCCTAAATTAGAGAAAAAGAAAAGAAAAGTACTTATAATCTGAATTAGGGTTTCCTATTACTAAAAGATGAAACTAGAATCTTTTGTGAGAGAAAGATGAAATAATTAGGGTTTGCAAGTGATTTGGTAAATTTTGGGTTTAAAGTAATAATAATGAGGTGGAACCCTAATTATGCTCAAAACCCTAAAAAGGGCAAATAACCTAGGAAACAACTAGGATTAATGGATCAAGATGACATGATTAATGATAGAGAAATTGGATGCCTTTTTTAGGATCAACCTGTGTGCACTTGTTTGATTTCTTGATTGGTTATTTCTGCATTCAAGTCTGCTTAACAGGTATGTGGTTAATAATGAATAACCGTTTTAGTTTCCCAAAGGATTCCCGGATGTTTAATCGCATTGAGTGCAACTAAACAGTTTGGATGTTCATATTGCAATTATAAAGTGACTATGATTATCACAATTTAATATAAATGTGTATTCCCGCACCTACATGCCACCCTGATGGAAGATGCCATAAAGGGCAGGCCCAGGAGGGTAGACCAATGGGCACCATGAGAGGTGACCCCAGACACCAAGCTCATGAATGAGAAAGTGGTCTATGATGCATGACTATGGAGCACCATGAGAGGTGACTCCCAGGCACCAAGCTTGGGATTGAGAAGGTGGCCTTAAGTCAATGGCAAAAGACAAACCCTAAAGGGGGTAATTCCAGGGTTAGGGAAAAAGCGGTGCGGAATGTCACATGGAAAATGTAAATTGACTTGCTAAATATCTTGATTGCAATATTTAAATTGTTAGACTTAATTGTGAAATTTTGGTTGCCTCCACATATCAGCAATTGCTGACTGACGTTTTGTTTGTCAGCATTTTAGATGTAATCCTAAAAGCAAAAACAATAAAGTAACACATCTTGAAATTAAGAAATAAAGTGCAAGGAGGATTAGATAGAATAATTCAAGCTATGTATAGATATATTTCTAAAGTTTTAAAAAGGTAAGAAAAGTTTTATTTTTCTACCAAATTTCAGTTTAGTTAGTAGAATTTCATAATTATAATTGATTATTTGTTGAACCTTTGATCATGTTAATTGAATAATGGCTCTGACCTTTGGGTCTCCCTTAATTGGGGGTTACCGGGAGGCGAGGTCATTACAATTGGTATCAGAGCATAGGTTCCTCATCTAATCATTAATAATTATTAAATTTTACAAATTCCATAGAACTAAGGGAGTTATTAGAGGATTGTCTGAAAGACTGAGGTGTCTAGAAAAGGATCACGTATGGGGGCTGGAAATATTTTCCTCCACATCGCTAGTCGGAATACGAGGACTCCCAGATTGTGTGACTGCCTGGCCGATGTCTTAGGATATGACTTGAAATAAGATACCTTTAGGACTCTCTCATCTTGTTTATCCATTCTCAACTCAAATTCTATTAAGGACAGTAAGGATTAGGGTTTTTTCTCTTATCCTCACCCTCTTGTGGTATGGGTAAGGTTAATAAGGTATAAGGAACCCTCCACCAAATTAATGAAAGGCATGTAAATAAGATGTCATGGACATAAGCTTAATAGATTAAGCGCCAACTAAAGAATAGATACATGCTTAGGTCATATGACACGAGTTGTCATCGCCATTAGGAGAGACCTAAGGATAGACCTCTTTGTCAGGAGGATGAGTTGAGAGAGTTAGTCTTGGAGGTAGAGACCTCCATTAAAAGTAGAGACCTAGCACATCCTCTGAGGAGGATGTTAACCCTAAGTGAAGGTATGAGAGAGAAAGAGAGATGACATGATGAGTTAGATGTCATGGTTGATTGATTGTTTGGATGGACACACCTTGGGATGCCATATGATCCATGAGATGTTAGATGAACTAGTACCTCTGACGACCCAACCCTGGAAAGGGTCGTGCATGTTAGATTTAAGGATAACTCCTTCATTGATGAGGTTAGTGAAGAACCTATAGAAACCCTAGGGGCTTTTGCAAGTAAGGTATAGCATGCACCTAGAGTACGTCAGTTGTAACATCCCTGACCTGGGTTATATTCTAACCCTATATGTTTTGCCTAATAAGATTGAGTATATGCTTAATCTTATCTTGGGAAAAGTAATTAGGGCTCATAATAAACTTATGTTTCAATTTTGGTCCTGTTTGAACAATGTTGAAGCAATGTTTGCTTATTTTGGACTAAAGTGCAAATTACCCCGGTTGAGGGTTTAATTTGCAAACGATGCATGATAAGATGTTCCTCTGATTTTGAGACATCATAAGAATGAATATGATGTAGTGGAATGGTTCTCACAAGCTTGGGCACCAAGATTAAGCTTGTACAGCAATCCTTGTGCATTAAAACCTAGTTTTGGTATAATGTGCAATTTACCCAAAACCTAGGGTTCAATATGCAAATTACCACTTCAATAGGTCCTTAATGTTTCTTGGAATCATGTAGAGCAAATAAAATTAGAGGTGCATCTCATTTGAATTAATTTGGAGGAGAGAGAATCTTGATATTAAAATAATCAAGATTTAATCTTAAGTGAAACCCTAATTCAATTTAGGGCAAAAATGAATGTATTAATCAAAGGGCCTTCAACCAAAATGTTATTGTTTGATTTTGAATAGGGATGGACGTTCTTTTGCCAAGATAAGGAACAAAAATATCCTAAGGAGGTGAAATTCCACTCACCTTATTATAAGTTAAAGAATTCCCACTCAAAAAGATATATTAGTATTATAATGGATTAAGGTGCTTATTTTCTTTTCCCTTAATCCATAAATAATGGAAGGGAGTTCGGTGGCTTTGAGTTGCCTTTGTATGCAAGAAAACCAAGGAGGAAGAGGTGGTACTATTTTTGGGATTAAATGCATTTTAATAAGGCATTTTCTCTCTCATCAATTTCCTTATAAAAGTGCCATTTCCAAGCCCAAACAAAGGCATTTTCGGATTTCTTTCTTCCCCTTGCTTGAAAAACAGACCAAGGAGCTAGGTAGCAGCAGGAGGACGACCCCTAACCTGTTGTTAAGCCTTGACCTTCGTTCTCCTTGATTCCATGGTGGAAATCGAAAATAAATTATGGATTCCTTCCTATTTCGATCTCCTCTTCAATCCTAACCAATTCTTTTCACTCAAAGCTTGAGGACGACCCTTGGAATAGTGAAGGAAGCTTCATTCACCATTGTTTCCTTGATCTTGGAGCTTTGGAGCTCAATTGGAGGCGGGTTTTATAACTTGAACCCTTAATCTTATTATTGCAATCAATTCTTTATCAATTGGTGAACATTTCTACATTTCCGAAATTAACTTTGGTTGATTGATGCAATTTCCATGGAAATCACAGTATATTTCATGAGTTTGGAGTTTTATGATGATGACATAATCATAAGCACGCACCTCCCCAAATATATTGGGCAAACGGTTTCAAAGTTTGGTTGGACCAAACGGTTTCACCAAACTGTTTGGTGACGAAACGGTTAGCAAACCGTTTGGGAGAAAACGGTTTCAAAACCATTTTAGATGGTTGACCAAGGGTTGAACGTTTGGGATTCCTGTTCATAATTATGTTGGTTGATAACCCTACAAATTTTAGGGATTAACTCAAAAGGAATCGTGAGTTGAAGGCAAATCAATTAGGTAAACCTAATTGGATTAAGTGCTGATTTTCAACCTGATTAACTTGACCTTTTTGGGCAAACAGTTTCCAAACCGTTTGAGATGGTTGACCAAGGGTTTACCTTTTGTTATTACTGTTCATAATTATGTTGGTTAATGACTCGCCAAATTTGAGGGGTTAATTCCCAAGGAATCATGAGTTTAAGGCTAATCAATTAGGCAAACCCTAATTGGAATTAGTGCTGAAATTCCAATGAGTTGTTTTGAGATTTTGGGTTGATTAGCCCAAATGGTTTCAAAACCGTTTGGGGATCACCCAAACGGTCTCACGAACGTTTGGGGATCACCCAAGACCGTTTGGAGGTCTAGGGTCAAGTATTGATATGTGTTTGAAGATCCAAAGATGTGGTATGAACCCTAATCGGCTAAGTGCTGATTTTGCAAGTGATTGAGATGATGTTTTGGGTCGATTGGCCCAAATGGTTTCAAGACCGTTTGGGGATCACCCAATACCGTTTGGAGGTCTGGGGTTAAGTATAGTTGACCAATTGAAGGTCCAAAGGTACCAAATCATATTGCAATTAAGTGTTGATTTGTTGATCAACTCGATAGACCAATCCTTGATGAAATTTCACTAGAATCCAAAGGTTGGATGAGCCAAACGGTTTCAAAACCATTTGGGGCTCATCCAAACAGTTTCAAAACCGTTTGGTGGTCACCCAAGACTGTTTGGAGGTCTAGGGTTGGGTATGGTTAGATGTTTGAAGGTCTAAAGGTACCAAGTTGATTTGCAATCAAATGTTCATTTGGTGATCATCCCAATGATCCAAACTTTGATTGGTTGACTTGGATTATGATGTGGACATGGGAAAACGGTCTCAAGACCGTTTGGAGGTCATCCAAACGACCTCAAGACCATTTGGGGTCAGGTCATACCCAATTTGGATGATGGTTCAATGGTTTCAAAGTAACTAGTCTCACATTGATTAGTATTGAAGGATCATCGATTCCAAACCCTAATTCAATTGATTCAAACCCTATTTCATAATCAATTGAGGGTCAATTGAGGGTCAAATCAGTTGAAGGTTGACCTATTAAACTCAATTGAAGTATGAGCATATGTCCCATTGATGATTGGTTCCATGAATTCAATGGTTCAAGGTCCAATGCAATCAATTGAAACACAATTAGTAGTTTGATTGATGATCAACTTCAAAGCTCTAATTGGTGATTATAAACCCTAATCCCATTGAAATCAGACCCTAATTGAAGTCCCAATTGAGGGGTTGAGTTCATGATTCAATTGATGATCCAATTGATTGAAGTTCCATTGATTGGAATTGAGTGTTGTTGAAGTCTTGATTGACTTTTTGGTTCATGCGGTTTTGAGAAGTTTGGACCAAATGGTCTCAAGACCGTTTGGGACCAAACGGTCTCAAACCGTTTGAGACCCATGCGGTTTCAAGTTCATGCGGTTTCAAAGCTTTTTGCTTAAACAGTTTCAAACCGTTTGTGGATCAATTTGGTTAATTCAATTGGATACCTAATGCAATTGAAGGATCAATTGGTTAATCCAATTGAGTACCTAATGTAATTGAAGGAACAATGGATTGATCCAATTGAGTACCCAATGAAATTAAAGACTCAATTGACTAATCCAAATGGATACCTAGTGCAATTGAAGGTTCCATTGATCAATCTAATTGGATACCTCATGTTATTGAAGGTCTAATTTATCAAACCTTTTTGAAAACCTAATGTAATTAGGTGAGAGATACCCTTAATGGTACTAATCAATAATGCATAAAAAATGCATGGATCCAATACATGATGTAAACCCTAGTTGAGGGTGTATCCATGTGAAACCCTAGTTGAGGGTGTATCCATGTGCAACCCTAATTGAGGGTGATTTCATGAGAAACTCTAATTGGGAATGATTAGTAAACCCTAATTATGGGCAATGTGATATGAAACCCTAATGAAGGGTGATGCTATATGCAATCCCTATTCTAAAGAAGGGAGATGGTATGTGAAACCCTAATCCCTAATGAGAGAATAGAATTCATACTTGAATATGATTCATGAGGTGAACTCCCTTTGCATGACCATGCAAGGTTGCACGGCCGTGGTACTCCATGATGGACTTGGAGATGATTGATAGTGACCTAATATGGTCATATACCTTGATGTGTTATAATTCCAATATAATTGGATGAAGGATACATGAGTTATGTGATGGAAAACCCTAATCCTGATAAAGGAATAAGGGTGATACTCTTGAAATAATGATACATTTGTTTTTCATGGTATTGATAGATAATTAATGTACTGCTATCATATGTGCTAACCATGCAGGTATCATGAGATGATGAGCATAGCCAGGTATGGGTTATGATGTGTTATTAGTTTGAATTTGTTTATTGGGCCTTGTGTGCCATAATATACCTTGTGCCTGGTAAGAGGTAGCAAATGAGTTAATGGGCCTCAAGTACCATGATGGATGCTTGTGTAGCAAGTATCATATTTACCTTGATCAGATGACCTAAAGGTGTTAGTTACCTGAGAAAGTGATAACAATGCTCAGGTGATGAGCTAAGGGTTTGAATACCCAGGATTTCATGGTTATGGTATTGAAATTGTGAAGGGATGAGAATTCCCAGTGTTGAAATGAGGGATTAAGATCCCAACACTTTATGAAAAGAGTATGGCTACGGGCCATGACTCCACAATGATAATGCCAGGCTTTAGATATATGATCTCAGTCTGAAAAGAGTTAATGCAGTGGTAATGATTATGTAGTTTGAATAGATGTTATACATGTTCTTCATACTCATCAAAGAATAAGTGACATGTTGATTCTATCAAGTTATAGTTGCAATGCTTATGATATAGAATAATGTTCTAATCTGTTAGACGTTAAAATATATGCTGTCAAATAAATATGATTACCTTGTTCATATTTATCTTCTTAAGATGCAATAATAATGTTTCTGGCGGAGAGTTATAACTCTCGCTTGGGCAATTTTTATAATTGTCTCACCCCGTGGGAACCACATTTTTAGGTGGATGCGGACGAGGAGACAGGAATCCTTCAGTAGGTGAAGAACAGCAGTAGCAGCAGGGACAGCAGTGAAGTCTCAGGTGGAGATATTGGTTGTCATGACATGCATAGTTGTATACAGAGTCCTATGTGTCGTCTCTGTACGCTCAGGTCCTCAGAGTAGTAGTTAGTGCCTTTGAGATTTTGGATCAGTGTCTTGAGATTTTACACTACATGTGTTGAGCTTAACAGGTCAGCTGATGCTTGTAATTCTCAGAAAGCGATGATGCATGATATGTACCTTTGATCCAAAAAGAAAATGTGTTATACTTTGGCTCTTGAAAAAAAAAAGATTTACTATGTGTGGACCTCTTTGCAAAAAGTTTTAATTTTTAGTGATTTTCGCTAATCCGCTGCTTGATGAACGCTTCCACATTAGTTAATCTTGTTTTCGCGAGATGGTCATTTCAATTTAGTGGTATCAGAGCCCTAGGTTCGCTGAGTCTACAGAGACATAGGACTAAGGTTGTAGAGTCTGTTCTAAGTTTCTTCCAGTTAGTCTGATAGTATCTTCTGCTCACATAGAGAAGAAGAACTTGAAAATGATTGGAGAACATGAGGAACACATTGATAAGGGCAATGTTGTTGCACCAGGAGAGGGTGAATGGGATGAGGCAAGAGGAGAATAAGAGCCTGAGAATTCCCACCTTGATCTAATCAGGATAGAGAATCCTATGTTATGCTCTTGAAGGGCAGGATAGGATAATAGTAATGCATAAAGAAGACTGCATACTAGTATTACAACCTAAGTTACCAGTCTTTAATGCATAAACTTTGGGCTTTGATAGGATTCCTGAGTGACATGCTCATGTTAGAATAGTGAAAATGTGGGAAAGATTAATAAATGGCAAGAAAGTAGACTCTGCCATAAGTCTGGACAAACAGTACATCTGTGATGGTAGTGTCCAAGGAGGGGCCATAAGCTATGAATTAAGGTAAAGTCTCTATAATTCTAGAGACAATTGCCTAGACATTCTGAAAAGCCAAAGTTTTTGGTGTCACCAAGTGCAATAAATGCCTAGTGCACTAAGGCAGTAGCCACTAAATGAAGGCAAAAAGCAGCAACATGAAATAACTAAATACTATGTGTTGAGCCAACCTAAAGTAGTAGATAACCATGATGGGTAATAGTCAAATGAAATATATTCATTCTGATACTTTATTCCGTGATTCTATGTGTTGTAGTTGTTTTGAGCTTCCTTTGACTAGTCCTATAAGGACACAAGGAAGATGAGAATCTACATTTTACTCAGTGATTCCTTAAAATGTTTTATAATCTCCCTAATATGTGTGTTGAAAGATGAGATTTAGAAGTGATGCCTGGAGAAAATCTAGGAAATGGAAAATCATGTGTGTATAATGATATGAAAAGCAAGGAATATGATAGAATGTAAGTGCATACTACTTGATCTCAGTATTTGTAAACCCTGGCCAGGCATACAACTATTGATGATAAAGTGAGTATGGAAACTTTTAGATTGGTATCTTTTTTATTTCCCTGATCAAGCAATCATTCGGAAACAATCTAGAGAGTATAATGAAACCAATAGGGGAAAGCTATGTGACATCCCCAACAAAAAAAAGGAAAATCTATGTGAACATTCCCAACTAAAAGGAAAAGCTATGTGAACATTCCCAACAAAAAGGAAAATCTATGTGAACATTCCCAACCAAAAAGAAGAGCTATGTGAACATTCTCAACTAAAAGGAAAAGCTATGTGAACATTCCCAACTAAAAAGGAAAAGCAATGTGAACATTCCCAACAAAAAGGAAAAGCTATGTGAACATTCCCATCTAAAAAGGAAAAGCTATGTGAACATTCCCAACCAAAAGGAAAAGCTATGTGAACATTCCCAACATAGAGTTTGCTAAGTGAACTTTCCTAAATGAATAAAGGATTGCTGAGTAAATTATCTCTGTTAGATATATGTGTGTTTCTCTTTTGGTATATATTTTTGAGTGATGACTGAAGTATGTTCTTTTATGCTTTTTCCTTTCAATAATATGGACATCATATGTTAGAGGTTTATGCTCTGCATAAATATAAACAGTGATAAGGTGGAATTAATGAAAGGAACTTTGTGTGAATTATAAATCTATGGTATCTCCATAACATTAAGACGATATGTAGAGACTTGAGGTCATGATTAATGAATAATCTGTCCCTCCTTTTTCTGGGGATTTCGAGGACGATATCCTTATGGGGGAGATAATTTGTAACATCCCTGACCTGGGTTATATTCTAACCCTAGATGTTTTTCCTAATAAGATTGAGTAGATGCTTAATCTTATCTTGGGAAAAGTAATTAGGGCTCATAATAAACTTATGTTTCAATTTTGGTCCTGTTTGAACAATGTTGAAGCAATGTTTGCTTATTTTGGACTAAAGTGCAAATTACCCAGGTTGAGCGGTTAATTTGCAAATGATGCATGATAAGATGTTCCTCTGATGTTGAGACATCATAAGAATGAATATGATGTAGTGAAATGGTTCTCACAAGCTTGGGCACCAAGATTAAGCTTATAAAGCAATCCTTGTGGATTAAAACCTAGTTTTGGTATAATGTGCAATTTACCCAAAACCTAGGGTTCAATATGCAAATTACCACTTCAATAGGTCATTAATGTTTCTTGGCATCATTTAGAGAAAATAAAATGAGAGGAGAATCTCATTTGAATTAAGTTTGAGGAGAGAGAATCTTGATATTAAAATAATCAAGATTTAATCTTAAGTGAAACTCTAATTCAATTTAGGGCAAAAATTAATGTATTAATTAAAGGGCCTTCAACCAAAATGTTATTGGTTGATTTTGAATAGGGATGTACGTTCGTTTTCCAAGATAAGGAACGAAAATATCCTAAGGAGGTGAAATTCCACTCACCTTATTATAAGTTAAAGAATTCCCACTCAAAAAGATATATTAGTATTATAATGGATTAAGGTGCTTATTTTCTTTTCCCTTAATCCTTGGATAATGGAAGGGAGTTCGGTGACTTTGAGTTGCCTTTGTATGCAAGCAAACCAAGGAGGAAGAGGTGGTACTATTTTTGGGATTAAATGCATTTCTAATAAGGCATTTTCTCTCTCATCAATTTCCTTATAAAAGTGCCATTTCCAAGCCCAAACAAAGGCTTTTTCGGATTTCTTTCTTCCCCTTGCTTGAAAAACTGACAAAGGAGATAGGGAGGAGCAGGAGGACGACCCCCAACCTGTTGTTAAGCCTTGACCTTCGTTCTCCTTGATTCCATGGTGGAAATCGAAAATAAATTATGGATTCCTTCCTATTTCGATCTCCTCTTCAATCCTAACCAATTCTTTTCACTCAAAGCTTGAGGACGACCCTTGTAATAGTGAAGGGAGCTTCATTCACCATTGTTTCTGTGATCTTGGAGCTTTGGAGCTCAATTGGAGGCGGGTTTTATAACTTGAACCCTTAATCTTATTATTGCAATCAATTCTTTATCAATTGGTGAACATTTCTACATTTCCGAAATTAACTTTGGTTGATTGATGCAATTTCCATGTAAATCACAGTAGATTTTGTGATTTTGGAGCTTGATGATTATTACATCATCATAAGCACACACCTCCCCAAATATCTTGGGCAAAAGGTTTCAAAGTTTGGTTGGACCAAACGGTTTCACCAAACCGTTTGAGATGGTTGACCAAGGGTTGACCGTTTGGTATTCCTGTTCATAATTATGTTGGTTGATAACCCTCCAAATTTTAGGGATTAACTCTAAAGGAATCGTGAGTTGAAGGCAAATCAATTAGGTAAACCTAATTGGATTAAGTGCTGATTTTCAACCTGATTAACTTGACCTTTTTGGGAAAACGGTTTCAAATTGTTTCATATGGTTGACCAAGGGTTGACCATTTTATATTACTGTTACTAATTATGTTGTTTAATGACTCACCAAATTTGAGGGGTTAATTCCCAAGGAATCATGAGTTGAAGGCTAATCAATTAGGCAAACCCTAATTGGAATTAGTGCTGAAATTCCAATGAGTTGTTTTGAGATTTTGGGTTGATTAGCCCAAACGGTTTCAAAACCGTTTTGGGATCACCTAAACGGTCTCAAGACCGTTTGGGGATCACCCAAGACCATTTGGAGGTCTAGGGTCGAGTATGGATATGTTCTTGAAGATCCAAAGATGTGGTATGAACCCTAATCGACTAAGTGCTGATTTTGCAAGTGATTGAGATGATGTTTTGGGTCGATTAGCCCAAACGGTTTCAAAACCGTTTGGGGATCACCCAAACGGTTTCAAGACCGTTTGGGGATCACCCAAGACCGTTTGGAGGTCTGGGGTTAAGTATAGTTGACCAATTGAAGGTCCAAAGGTACCAAACCATATTGCAATTAAGTGCTGATTTGTTGATCAACTCGATAGACCAATCCTTGATGAAATTTCACTAGAATCCAAAGGTTGGATGAGCCAAACGGTTTCAAAACCTTTTGGGGCTCATCCAAATGGTTTCAAAACCGTTTGGTGGTCACCCAAGACCGTTTGGAGGTCTAGGGTTGGGTATGGTTATATGTTTGAAGGTCTAAAGGTACCAAGTTGATTTGCAATCAAATGCTGATTTGGTGATCATTGCAATGATCCAAACTTTGATTGGTTGACTTGGATTATGATGTGGACATGGGAAAAAGGTCTCAAGACCGTTTGGGGTCAGGTCATACCCAATTTGTATGATGGTTCAATGGTTTCAAAGTAACTAGTCTCACATTGATTAGTATTGAAGGATCATCTATTCCAAACCCTAATTCAATTGATTCAAACCCTATTTCATAATCAATTGAGGGTCAATTGAGGGTCAAATCAGTTGAAGGTTGACCTATTAAACTCAATTGAAGTATGAGCATATGTCCCATTGATGATTGGTTCCATGAATTCAATGGTTGAAGGTCCAATGCAATCAATTGAAACACAATTAGTAGTTTGATTGATGATCAACTTCAAAGCTCTAATTGGTGATTATAAACCCTAATCCCATTGAAATCAGACCCTAATTGAAGTCCCAATTGAGGGGTTGAGTTCATGATTCAATTGATGATCCAATTGATTGAAGTTCCATTGATTGGAATTGAGTGTTGTTGAAGTCTTGATTGACTTTTTGGTTCATGCGGTTTTGAGAGGTTTGGACCAAACGGTCTCAAGACCGTTTGGGACCAAATGGTCTCAAGACCATTTGGGACCAAACAGTCTCAAGACCGTTTGAGACCAAACGGTCTCAAACCATTTGAGACCCATGGGGTTTCAAGTTCATGCGGTTTCAAAGCTTTTTGCTTAAACAGTTTCAAACCGTTTGTGGATCAATTTGGTTAACTCAATTGGATACCTAATGCAATTGAAGGATCAATTGGTTAATCCAATTGAGTGCCTAATGTAATTGAAGGAACAATGGATTGATCCAATTGAGTACCCAATGAAATTAAAGACTCAATTGACTAATCCAAATGGATACCTAGTGCAATTGAAGGTTCCATTGATCAATCTATTTGGATACCTCATGTTATTGAAGGTCTAATTTATCAAACCTTTTTGAAAACCTAATGTAATTAGGTGAGAGATACCCTTAATGGTACTAATCAATAATGCATAAAAAATGCATGGATCCAATACATGATGTAAACCCTAGTTGAGGGTGTATCCATGTGAAACCCTAGTTGAGGGTGTATCCATGTGAAACCCTAATTGAGGGTGATTTCATGAGAAACTCTAATTGGGAATGATTTATAAACCCTAATTATGGGCAATGTGATATGAAACCCTAATGAAGGGTGATTCTATATGCAATCCCTATTCTAAAGAAGGGAGATGGTATGTGAAACCCTAATCCCTAATGAGAGAATAGAATTCATACTTGAATATGATTCATGAGGTGAACTCCCTTTCCACGGCCATGCAAGGTAGCACAGCCGTGGTGACTTTCTTTGCAGGGTCGTTCCTGGTTGCATGGTTGTGGTACTCCATGATGGACTTGGAGATGATTGATAGTGACCTAATATGGTCATATACCTTGATGTGTTATAAGTCCAATATAATTGGATGAAGGATACATGAGTTATGTGATGGAAAACCCTAATCCTGATAAAGGAATAAGGGTGATACTCTTGAAATAATGATACATTTGTTTTGCATGATATTGATAGATAATTAATGTACTGCTATCATATGTGCTAACCATGCAGGTATCATGAGATGATGAGCATAGCCAGGTATAGGCTATGATGTGTTATTAGTTTGAATTTGTTTATTGGGCCTTGTGTCCCATAATATACCTTGTGCCTGGTAAGAGGTGGCAAGAGAGTTAATGGGCCTCAAGTACCATGATGGATGCTTGTGTAGCAAGTATCATATTTACCTTGATTAGATGACCTAAAGGTGTTAATTACCTGAGAAAGTGATAACAATGCTCAGGTGATGAGCGAAGGGTTTGAATACCCAGGATTTCATGGTTATGGTATTGAAATTGTGAAGGGATGAGAATTACCAGTGTTGAAATGAGGGATTAAGATCCCAACACTTTATGAAAAGAGTATGGCTACGGGCCATGACTCCACAATGATAATGTCAGGCTTTAGATATATGATCTAAGCCTGAAAAGAGTTAATGCAGTGGTAATGATTCTGTAGTTTGAATAGATGTTATACATGTTCTTCATACTCATCAAAGAATAAGTGACATGTTGATTCTATCAAGTTATAGTTGCAATGCTTTTGATATAGAATAATGTTCTAATCTGTTAGACGTTAAAATATATGTTGTCAAATAAATATGATTACCATGTTCATATTTATCTTCTTAAGATGCAATAATAATGTTTCTGGCGGAGAGTTATAACTCTCGCTGGGGCAATTTTTATAATTGTCTCACCCCGTGGGAACCACATTTTTAGGTGGACGCGGATGAGGAGACAGGAATCCTTCAGTAGGTGAAGAACAGCAGTAGCAGTAAGGAAAGCAGTGAAGTCTCAGGTGGAGATATTGGCTGTCATGACATGCATAGTTGTATACAGAGTCCTATGTGTCGTCTCTGTACTCTCAGGTCCTCAGAGTAGTAGTTAGTACCTTCGAGATTTTGGATCAGTGTCTCGAGATTTTATACTACCTGTGTTGAGCTTAACAGGTCAGCTGATGCTTGTAATTCTCAGAAAGAGATGATGCATGATATGTAACTTTGATCCAAAAAGTAAATGTGTTATACTTTGGCTCTTGAAAAAAAAAAGATTTACTATGTGTGGACCTCTTTGTAAAAAGTTTTGATTTTTAGTGATTTTCGCTAATCCGCTGCTTGATGAACGCTTCCACATTAGTTAATCTTGTTTTCGTGAGATGGTCGTTTCATCAGTGGTATGGTAGTAGGTTGAAACCCTGGCCAGAAGGGCACGATGGATGGCTTATGAGATAAGCATAAAGAGATATGGATAATCATGAGCAAACATAAGTTTGAGCATAGGCTTCACCTACGTAGTGGTATGCATGTGAGCTTGATCCTTCATGTAGAGATGACCTCTAGTAGTATGACTAGATGTGGAGTTAGCTTTAGAGAGAGAAAGAAGAAACCAAGCAAGAAGGTTGGAAACCTAAAACCCCGAGATGTGAGGAATAGTGGGGAGACGAGAATGATGCGACCTAAGTGGATGATAGTGGTTGCCTCATGCATGATCCCTGGAGGTAGATGATATCTTGGTTACATTTAGAGGAACCAAACCCTAGAGAGAGGATGATTCTTCTGGTACCTATGTGCATGTGGTATAGGTGTTTACCTTCTGAGACAAGAAGAAGAGTTCCTTAGACCTAGAGAGGTTTGGTAACAGGTTGTGAGGCCTTGTACCTTGTTGGTTGTCCTTGAGGAGGACTCGACCCTAATGTGTTTCTCAAGTTGAAGGATGACAGGGAGTGCATGTCATGCCTTATACATGTTGGATTCATGGTTAAGAGTTTGAGCATGCAGTTGGACACCCAAAGGTGAACCTAGGGTTCCTACGTCTAAGAGGGGAAGTAGTGTACCCAATGCTCATGATGAGATTTTAGTCTCTATAGTTTCGAGCGTGGTACTCCTCATGCGTAGAGGTAAAGGAAACCCCTTAAGTTAAGGGTATGTTTGATGAAACCCTCACGACTAAGTGGATCTAATGTTGAGGAAAGAGAACAAGTATGACCTAGGATGGTTTAATAGGTGGTCTGCTTCTACCCTAGTGGCTGTTGGGTTAGGCATGCTCATGTAAAGGTAAACCCTAAGGTCGGTTGTGACCTTGTTGTTAAGAGTTGTAGTTTCCTCCCATCCTGGGAGAGGGACCCTTTGGTTGGGTATATACCAGTTTTGTTGGTGTTGAGGTAACCTAAAGAGGTTTCATGGGATCTTGAGAAATCTAAGTGAAAAGTACATAGTATGATATTGAACCTGTAGACCCATATTTAATCATCTCTAAGTGCATATGGATGTGTTACCATGGAGGTAACCGGTATGGGGCCTGACCAAGGTAGGAAGGTCGTCATGATCCCTGAGAAAGGATAAAAGATGTTGGTAGTTTACACTAACGAGTTTCAATCATTAAAAATGATCTTTTACTCAACTAGCTATATCCCGCAAGTATACGAGAGTAGTTGTAGTCGAGGTCGAACACAAGGAGCGTTGGTTAGTTAGGCGCAAGAGTTATGATTTTCAATAATCTAGATCGTTGTACACAAGATGGTTGGATTAGAACAACTAAATTATAGATTTAAAACAAAACAGTAAATTATCACTTAAGAAAGGTTAAGATATAGATTTGGAAGGATCTTAGACTTGGGATTTCACTATCACATCATAGCTTATATTAAAATACGAATTTAAACATGTTAATTAACTTGCAAAGGAGGTTTGTAGTCATCACTCACCTCCTGGTGAAGTGATGACGGTTTTAACTCCATACATCACTCTCGTGTATGTATTTCATTTCAAATCACAAACCTTGCTCCTCAACATAATCCCAGCCACTCTCGCGGTCAAGGAAAAGTTGCCAAAAGAGTAACTCCATACTCTCAAACACATCTTCTCAGATTATGAAAGAAAGCATAAAACATGCAAGTATGATGGCCAATCACACAAACAAGAATTTCAGATCTGAAACAACTCTTGGAACATGCAAGAAACTAACATTTAGTACGAAATTCATATGTTCATACAATCTATGACATGGGAGTTACTCTCCCATGTCTAAGATTTGGATTCTACTCGTCCATGATTATGTATTGCAGAAATGCTATAGAATTTTCAGAGTTTAACATGGTTTAGAGAAGGAAAATCTAGGAGAATTGAAAGTGTAACCCAAGAGAAGTAGAATTCTGTCTTGGGGACGAAATTTCACTCCTAAAGCTGCTCCAAAACGGACTGGATCCTCTCCCGAGAAGTTGCACGAAGTTGGGGAAGCTTGGTTGCACCTTGGAGAAGACAATGGAGAAGAAGAGAAGAAGAAATGGACTCCTTTGGCAAGAAACCACCTCCTTTCCCCTCAAAATCGCCCTCCTCTGCTCTAGACTTGCTCTGGGACGAGAGAACTTCCGCAAATGACCGTCCGTAACCGCCCATTAAGTTCCCCCTTCGTTTTAAACAAAAACTCATATTTTACAAAATGCTGAAACTGCCAGGTGCACGGCGTACACTTAAAAGTGCACGCCGTGCAACTTTCCAGAAACTTTCTTCTGGCTGAAATTCGCAGGTGCACGGCGTGCACTTTTGGTGCACGGCGTGCACTTTGCTGTTCTGGGCTGTTGTGTATTCTGATCATAACTTTCAGTGTGTAGGTCCGATTTACATGCCGTAAAAAGTGGTATTTGCGTAATTTCGAACCCCAAAACATGTAGATACTTGAGGAGTGATCCAATAAGAGATAATATGATATATTCCTCATAATTTCATTGCAATATGTAGTACCTACAATCTAAACCATGAGACAAGTAAGAATAGATAAAAATATAGAATCTAGCATGAATGAGAGTGATAATTGAGTCAAAACAACATGGATATGCAACCAAACATGATCCAAAAGGTGATATGATTTGTGCACATCAAATCCCCCTAAGCTTAAACCATTGCTTGTCCTCAAGCAAAAAGAGCATAGAAACACAAATGAAGGAATTGTCAAGCTCATGCATAGATCAAATGAAATGAAAGATGTGTATAAGACCAAACCAACCATGATCAACATGTTTATACTCATAGCCATCCATTCAACTTAAACACCCAAGAAAGAGATTTTTAGTTTAGCAGGGGTGGTCACAATTAAATGAATCAATCAATTAAACAACACTAAGTAAAATTTGGATGACCAAGCCAAGTAATTAGTGGATGTGCAACTCAAACTCTCAACTATTAAGGATACAAAAGATGAAATCTTAGTTAAAATTAACAATTTTAGTTGTACTCTCCTTCTTTCCAAAAAATGATATGACAATGGATTATTGGTTCCAACACTCGGCTGCTAATGTAGGCTTATGCAGACGTGGAGTGTCAGTTGGGGTATTTTACCCTCTTTTAAGACATACCATCTAACCATCATGGCCAGATCGGACTTACAATAGGCTAGCATGATATGTGGGCGGTTTAGCCATCTTTTATGGGGTATAAAGATGAGATAAGTCAAAAGATTTTTTTTTTCAAAACATAGGAGAGTCAACTAAATTGCAACATTAACTATAATTCATTCATTTGTTTTGAAAATTTTTCATTGAAAGAGTGGTTGAAAATGCACTAAGAGCTTGGCAAGTGCATCCCGTATTCCAAATGATGTTGTAAAGTTGATTTACTCAGAAAAATTGAAACCATTACATGTTTTAAGCAATCAAGGATGTGAAAGATGAATGTTCATGCTAGAAGCATAAACCATAGTTAAGTACATGTTGATGGTCAAAAGGTTTCATTTGATTAATGCATGCCTTTTACAATTTCTCCAAATGATATTTCTCATCAAAAGAGGACAAATAGTTAAGCATAGGAGTTCTATCCACATATAAAAGATAAACATCATATCACACTAGATTTTCCACAAGAAGCACAAAATTGAAAACAAAAGACTGAAATGTGAACACAAAACAAAAACAAACGACAAGAAGCAAATAACATGAAAGGGAAAAGCTAAAAGAACTAGGTTACCATCCGGTTGCTCCCCCCTAAGCTTGAAATCTATAGTGTCCTCACTGCATAAATCAAACTAAAAAGGTTGCAACCGGGTACCTCATCATGGTGGAAACATCAAAGTCCATGGAGGACCGGTGCTCTGATTTGCAGCTGGAAATTGTTGTGCTAAAGATTGATGCCTCCTTGCAAATATGTCCTTGATTTGGGGCAAGCGAAAGCACCTATTAGCTACAGCAAGAATAGTCTTTTGTATGCCAATACTATTTGTCTTTTCATTCTCCTTTGTAGCATCATCAAAATGTGAGTTGGGAAGAGTGTTCTCATTATAAAGCAATGCCTCATCTAGAATGTAAGGAGGAAGGACATGTGGCTTGCTTGAAGAATCAACATGTAGAGCATGTGTTGTATCTTTCTCCCCTTTAGTTGCAACTTCATAATCATCATGGATATCAACATCATCATACTTTGAAGGATATACTTCTATGACAACTCCATTCTTCAATGTCACCGGCCTGAAATATGTAGGATTTGTCTCCGGTGGACTAGGCAAGAAAGGTGGAAATTTTTCTTTGCTAGAAAGAGCTTGTACTTGTGGTTGTTGTGGATGAATGAAATTTGGGTTGACATTGTTGTAGAAGTCCGGTGGAGTGTAGCCCATTGGAGAATAAATAGAAGAAGCATAACATGTAGAAGATGAGTGTCCAAGAAACCCACATGCATCACAAATAATATTGGCAGCTTGAAATGGATGTGTGCTTAGCTTCTCAAACCTTTGTGATAAAGTGTCTAGCTTTGCTGCAATTATGTCTAGAGCATCAACCGTGTGATCTTCCACTTGCATTCTGAAAGTAGTATGTGAAAAAGATGGGTGGTAGCTTGTATCCGGACTCCATTGGTAATGGTTTGCTGCCATATCTTTAATAATAGCATAAGCTTCTCCATAAGATTTGTTCATTAGAGCTCCATTTGCAGCTGCATCAATAGACATCCTTGTATTGTAGCACAAACCACTATAGAAAGATTGCATTAGAAGCCAATTGCTTAGACCGTGATGTGGACAAAGATGTTGAAGATCTTTGAACCTCTCCCATGTATCATACAAGGTCTCTCCATCCCTTTGAGAATAATTGATGAGTTGAATCCTCAACTGTAAAGTTTTGCTAGGTGGAAAATATCTTGCCAAAAAGACCTTTAGAAGCTCCTCCCAAGTGTTGATTGACTTCTTTGGTAAGGTATAGAGCCATGCCTTGGCTCTATCTTTAAGAGAGAATGGAGAGAATTAGGCATATCCCATCAGTAGGAACACCATATATCTTTATGGTGCTTAGCAACTGCAAAAATTCAACAATGTATAGGTTTGGATCCTCCATTGGTGTCCCTCCAAATGCATTCAACTATAGCAATTGTATGATGGATGGGCTGATAGAAAACTCCTCTGCCTCAAATTCTGAAATATTAATAGGCCCACTCATGTGCATTGTAGCTGTACCAAAGTAGTCCTTAAGAGGAAGGTCATCCTCCTTGCTAGTTCTTCATGTGAATCCAGAGGATTAGGTAGATGTGGCGTAGATGGTGGTGGTGTATGTTGTATGGATGTTGGTGGTGTATATGAGGGTGTGGAAGAATGTGGTATGTTTGTTGGTGGTATATATGATGGCGGTGAATTAGGTGTGATTGATGATGGTGTGGATGAAGGATGTGTGGATGAGGGTGGTACATATGAAGGTGATGTGGATGAAGGCGGCATGGGTGAATGTCGTTTGGATGATGGTGACATGGATGATGGTTGTGCGGGTTGTGATTCCTCCATACATGTTTGGGTTTCACTCCTTGATCCATGAGGGTTGTAAATGATGTGCTCATTTTCTGAATGTAGAGATATGCACGGTTCAAGGATCTTTTTATGAACACCCCATATGCTCCTGCAAATAAACAAGGTGAGTGAGATACTAAAACAAACATGGAAAATACAACAAATTATGATGATCATGATGAATTATGATTTATGGATATGATGGTGTATATGAAGGTTGTGATCTAGTCTCATTTACTTATCAAAAACTCTTACTCTAATAGGAATACCGATGCTCCCCGGCAACGGCGTCAAAAACTTGTTGGTAGTTTACACTAACGAGTTTCAATCATTAAAAATGATCTTTTACTCAACTAGCTATATCCCGCAAGTATACGAGAGTAGTTGTAGTCGAGGTCGAACACAAGGAGCGTTGGTTAGTTAGGCGCAAGAGTTATGATTTTCAATAATCTAGATCGTTGTACACAAGATGGTTGGATTAGAACAACTAAATTATAGATTTAAAACAAAACAGTAAATTATCACTTAAGAAAGGTTAAGATACAGATTTGGAAGGATCTTAGACTTGGGATTTCACTATCACATCATAGCTTATATTAAAATACGAATTTAAACATGTTAATTAACTTGCAAAGGAGGTTTGTAGTCATCACTCACCTCCCGGTGAAGTGATGACGGTTTTAACTCCATACATCACTCTCGTGTATGTATTTCATTTCAAATCACAAACCTTGCTCCTCAACATAATCCCAGCCACTCTCGCGGTCAAGGAAAAGTTGCCAAAAGAGTAACTCCATACTCTCAAACACATCTTCTCAGATTATGAAAGAAAGCATAAAACATGCAAGTATGATGGCCAATCACACAAACAAGAATTTCAGATCTGAAACAACTCTTGGAACATGCAAGAAACTAACATTTAGTATGAAATTCATATGTTCATACAAGCTATGACATGGGAGTTACTCTCCCATGTCTAAGATTTGGATTCTACTCGTCCATGATTATGTATTGCAGAAATGCTACAGAATTTTCAGAGTTTAACATGGTTTAGAGAAGGAAAATCTAGGAGAATTGAAAGTGTAACCCAAGAGAAGTAGAATTCCGTCTTGGGGACGAAATTCCACTCCTAAAGCTGCTCCAAAATGGACTGGCTCCTCTCCCGAGAAGCTGCACGAAGTTGGGGAAGCTTGGCTGCACCTTGGAGAAGACAATGGAGAAGAAGAGAAGAAGAAATGGACTCCTTTGGCAAGAAACCACCTCCTTTCCCCTCAAAATCACCCTCCTCTTCTCTAGACTTGCTCTGGGACGAGAGAACTTCCACAAATGACCGTCCGTAACCGCCCATTAAGTTCCCCCTTCATTTTAAACAAAAACTCGTATTTTACAAAATGCTGAAACTGCCAGGTGCACGGCGTGCACTTAAAAGTGCACGTCGTGCAACTTTCCAGAAACTTTCTTCTGGCTGAAATTCGCAGGTGCACGGCGTGCACTTTTGGTGCACGGCGTGCACTTTGCTGTTCTGGGCTGTTGTGTATTCTGATCATAACTTTCAGTGTGTAGGTCCGATTACATGCCGTAAAAAGTGGTATTTGCGTAATTTCGAACCCCAAAACATGTAGATACTTGAGGAGTGATCCAATAAGAGATAATATGATATATTCCTCATAATTTCATTGCAATATGTAGTACCTACAATCCAAACCATGAGACAAGTAAGAATAGATAAAAATATAGAATCTAGCATGAATGAGAGTGATAATTGAGTCAAAACAACATGGATATGCAACCAAACATGATCCAAAAGGTGATATGATTTGTGCACATCAAAAGACAACACAAGAATGCAGAGAGAGATGATGAAGGATTGGGTAAGGTTCTATTTTGGACATGTACTATAATAGAATCCTAAGTCTATCCTAGGGTCATGTAGGGATAAGACCGATGGAAGAAGGAGTTGCCTAATTCCCTAGTTGCACATGACCGTAGGTTAGGGAGGTAACAGCTATCATTGTCCGAGGGCCATGGGTTAGGAGATTGATCACCTTCATGAACTCATGGGACCCAAAGGGCAGATGAGTAGGGCACTCTCTGGATGCATAAGGGAAAAAGGGACGACCCCAAAAGTGTCGGCACCCTATAGACCTAGAGGAGATGATCAAGGATTGTGTGGTGACCCAAGTAGGTTCGAGACCAATTTTCCATGGAAGTAACTTTGATATCATGATGCTTGTGATGAAGAGACATAAGTTGCACGTTTCAACTTAGAATTGAAGGTGTACTGGTGATGTGGGATGTATCATCTCTACTCTTGGAACATGAAGAACTTTGTGTTTGGATGGCCGCCAAATGCTTATTTCCTCTTATTATGGGAGGGAGAGATGGGACAGTATGCATTCCATACACCAAGGATAAAAGATGATGCAAGTTGGAACGTTGCTAAAAGGTACGAGGACCGAGATGATAACATACCTTGGTGGAGTGAATGATACATGGATGGTTTACAAATACTAAGAGAAAGTAGGGTAGTCAGCTCATGAGGATGTTTTATTAGGAGCTATGTGGAATTTGCAAGTTAACCAATGTGCACCTCCTTTTCTGGGAGCCCATCACTAAAGAACTCCATAGTTAAGCGTGCTCAGCTTGGAGTATTACTAGGATGGGTGACCAGTCGAGAAGTTGACCCCGGCTTGCACGTGCATGAGGACAAAGCACGCAGTTAAGGCTAGTGGTGGTCTGTGGGGCTAGTCATCATTCCTGAAACTCTACTAGAGCCTTGGGTAGTGGGCACGGGCGTTACAAATTCCATATGCATTACAATGTAACAACCCCAACTATGCATCATCTTTTATTTTCCCTTTGCAAATTTATGTGTTTATTGGCCATGTTCATGGTTTATGAGTAACGCCCGAGGATGTTACAACCCCAATTTTTGGGTTCCTTTGGTGAGAAATGTAATTTCTCATATTAAAGATATTAGAACAAATAATGATATAATTTGTTTTGAATAAATGGATTTCATTTACAATAGCCTTGATGATTGTGTTGTGGGATTTATTAGCTATTGGGCCCAATAACAAGGAAATTCAATTAGTTAATGAATAATTGAGAATTTGAGAAAAGAAAGATGTGGAAACCTGTAGAAGGCAAAATAATATAATCCAAAGGTGGATTTTGTGCCACATGGGTTCCTTGGGACCCAAGGAGTCCAAAGTTGCATAAAGAATGCAATAAGAAAAGAAAAGACCAATTAAGTATTTTCTTATCAAGAAATGAATTGAAAATAATGATAAAAAGTGTGAAATAAGTGAAAAGGGGTATAATTGAGTTATCCTTGGTGAATTTTCATATCCAAAGGATTACTAATGTCAAAAGGAATTCCAATGAGGAAAATGAAAAGAAGGATAAAGAGAAATCCTCAAGAAGAGATATTTTAATAAGAAATAAACAAGAAAATGAGAAATATTGGACATAGATACATCTAGAAGGATAACAAGTATCTTTAAAAAGGAATTTCGAAATCTTAGGTTTCCTTGAGGTCCAAGGAGTCTAATATACCAAGATAATGGTTTAAGAAAGAGAAAATAACCATTAAATAAGATTCATGAAAGGATAACTTACTTATGAAGAAACGTTTCTCATATTTTTGAAATTGGGAACGCAGTGGTTTAACCAAGATCCACTAATGAAAAAGGAGTAAATAGTTAAATAATACACTTATTATAAGTGGACGTAAAAGTTTAAAAACTAAGATGCTTGGATGGTCATGTTTTGGGAATATAAATAAATTACCTTCTATTACAAACAAATGATCATAATCTGTCTCTCCCCAATGAAAAGTTTTGGAAAGTACCATCCATCTCGCTCTCCCCTTAACCATCCTCCTTCAGACTCTACGGACTGTGTATATAAGGAGTATCAGGGGAACATTAGCCTTTGACCGAGAACAGCCCCTTCTTCCTCCTTGGTAACCCTAGACTGTGATGGTGTGAAGACCGCTGGTGGGCCTAAGAGCAACCCAAAGGGGGTCAGGTTCTGACGCTACTGTGGCCTTGGGTTTAGTGCACGCCTATGCTTAGGAGGACATAGACACATGAGAGGATGAGCCACATGGTACCATGGATGACCAGGGAACACTGTTGCGGTGAAGGAAGTCGACCATGGAATCATGTTGCCCTCCATGGCGACGTGGTCTTCTGTGATAGAAGTTTGGGAAATGGGAGGAGCCAAAGGTGGTGGTGGTGGTATGGAGCAGTGAAGGGTAGGACACTCCTTGGCGCTCTCGGCAGCCGCGATAATGGGAGTCCTCATCCATGGCGGACTACGCTTAAGTGCAGGAGATCGAGCAAGAGGAAGTCTGGTACTCAGCCCTGAGCGGCGTCGTCATCAAACCTTTGGTTCGGGGGCGTCCTACTATGGCCTTGCACCTGGTCATGGTGCCTGGAGAAGGTTGCCGCATGCGGGAGCACCTGAAGCCACGGCGGTCGATGCAACACTATCGGTGTAGAGACGCGATCGCACAAGAAGGAAGGAGATAGAGTCAAATGAATCATATGCCCCTGCGTGAACACTCAAGAAACGGGGGCACGGACGTCTTTTACCTAACCTGGCCGACCAAACAAAAAGAAAACAAGTAAATGTTGATATGGCAACTTCCTATTGGCTCAGGTATCTTTAATTTGCAAATATTCTAGTAAATGTTTGGTAGCTCGGATGGATGCATATAAAATAAGAATCTTGCTCAGAAATATGAGAGTAATCCATTAAAAATAGAATTAGAAGCTAATTCCTCTTACAATTCGAAAAGTAGTGTAAGTTATCAACTTTAATGAATTAAAGATTAAGAAACCCTAATTTGAGATGATTAATGTGTGTACTAGGGTTTAATGGATGATTAAAGTTGATATTAACCTGTTTACTGCAAAAAGGTATATTGAATAAAAAGGATGAACTTTGCACATAATTAGTTTAATTTAGAAATTCATGTGCATAAATATGCTTTAATGGGCCTTGAAACCCTAATATTAGTAAATGTGACGTGTGATGGTTTTAATTATTCAAAACCGTGAATAGAGCTAAGATATAATGATACTAAGCTATTTCGAGCATTAAAGTTCCTAATTTTGGTTAAATACCCTTAATGTGGAAATTAGGGTTTCCTAGTGGATAAAAGGTAGAATTAATGATAAATAAAGTTCATATGTGACTTAGACCACAATGAACTATGAATTGACAATAAATGAGTGTAATGATCTTGTCATATATTAAAAGGATAAAAATAGTATCTTTAATGTAAAATAAGCTTAATGGACTTATTTAATGGTTAAATATGCCTTTAATCCGAAACTGAGGATTAGATGTTGAAATAATTAGGGTTTGTGATCAATTGTGTTGAGTTAGGGTTTGAAATAGTAAAAGATGAAGGGAAACCCTAACTGCAATGGAAACCCTAAAAGTGGACTAGAAACCCTAGGAAGTGAGCTAGATTTAATAGATCTTAATGACATGCGTAATAAAAGGAAATTGTATAATTGTTTCAGGATCTTATTGAATTCTTGCTTGCCTATTGATTGATTGGATTATTTCTGTCTCACATCAGCTTGACAGGTATGTGGTTACGCTTATGATTATCCCGCATTAATTTTCTGGGGATTTTATCGATGTTTATATTGTGGCTTAAAATAAATTGTTTGATGAATTTAATTCATGCAAATTATAATGTGAATATGACTATCACATAAGAGATGTGCCTACTAGCTCAGATCCTAGTCCCCTCTTTAGCTTAATGGGTTGACCTAGTACATGGCTACCAATGGGGTAGGCCCATCAGGTCATTGGATGACTTAGTATATGGCTACCAATGGGGTAGGTCCATCAAGTCACTTTGAGTCAGGGATTGGACTACCTATGGGTAGTGCCATGCGACTCAACCCTAGATATTGATCTACCTGTTAGGTAGGATCATGCGGGGTTTAATAAGGATCTACCTAGAGAGAGGTAGTATCTCGGTCCATTGCAGGGACAGCGCAGATATAGGGGATAGGAAAGGATTGAGTAGTATGGTTTAAAACGTAATCTTGGCTGTTGAATGATAATTGGATGATTACTTTGTTAGTATAGTTGCACAATTATTGTTTCCCCCACATACCAGCTTCTTGCTGACTGACGTTATGTTTGTCAGCATTTTTAGGTACAAATGAAAAGAACAAACAGTAAAGTGGCATATGTGGAATTAAATGAGAAATAATGTGCACAGGAGGATTAGTTAGATTAGTATCTTCATGGATAGAAGTTTAGAAATCCCAATTTTTCAAAGGTAAGCAAAGTTTTATTTTATACCAATTTTCAGTTTAGTTGGTAAAGTTTATTAATTGTTATTGATTTTTTGTCGAACCTTTGATCCGGGTTATTGGTTAACGGCTCTGACCTTTCGGTCTCCCTTAATTGGGGGTTACCGGGAGGCGGGGTCGTTACAATTGGTATCAGAGCGAAGGTTCCTCACTTAATCTTTAATGATTATTAAATTTTATAAATTATGTAGAACCCAAGGGAGTTATTAGAAGATTATCCAAAATACAGAGGTGTCTAGAAAAGGATCACGACTGGGGGCTGGCAATATTTTCCTCCGCACCGCTAGTCAGAATACGAGGACTCTCGGATCCGTGTGACTGCCTGGCCAAAGTCTTAGGGTATGATTCGAAATAAGATACATGTAGGACTCTCTCATCTTGTTCATCTCTTCTCAACTCAAATTCTGTTAAGGACCTTAAAGATTAGGGTTTTCTCTCTTTTCCTCACCCTCTTGAGGTATGGGTAAGGTTGATAAGGATTAAGGGATCCTCCACCAAATTAATAAAAATCATGTAAATAAGATGTCATGGACATAAGCTTAATAGAGTAAGCGTAAAAGAATAGATACATGCTTAGGTCGTATGACACGAGTTGTCTTTTCCCTCAGGAGAGACCTAAGGATAGATGTCCTTGTCAGGAGGATGAGTGGAGAGAGTTAGTCTTAGAGGTAGAGACCTCCATTAAAAGTAGAGACCTGGCACATCCTCTAAAAGATGATGTTAACCCTAACCCTAAGTGAAGGTTAGAGAGAGAGATGACATGAAGAGTTAGATGTCATGGTAGACCAGGTGTTTGGACGGATACACCTTGGGATGCCATATGCGCCATGAGAGTTTGGATGACCTAGTACCTCTGGAGACCCAACCCTGGGAAGGGTTGTGCATGTTAGAGTGAAGGATAACTCCTTCATTGATGAGGTTAGAAGAGAACCTATAGAAACCCTATGAGCTTATGCAAGTAGGGTATAGCTTGCACCTAGAGTACATCAGTAATGTGAGCAGTAGGTTAAAACTAAGGCCAGAAGGATATGATGGATGGCTTATGAGATAAGCATAATGATAATCTTGAGCAGGACCCTGAGCAGGGAAGTTGGAAGTCTAAAACCCTGAGATTTGAGGAACAATGGGGAGTTGAGGATAATGCGACCTAAGTGGATGATAGTGGTTGCCTTATGCTTGATCCCTGGAGGCTGATGATATCTTGGTTGCCTTTAGAGGAACCAAACCCTATAGAGAGGATGATGCTCCTGGTACCTCTGTACTTGTGGTATAGGTGTTTACTTTCTAAGATAGGAAGAAGAGTTCCTTAGACCTGGAGAGGTTTGGAAATAGGTTGTGAGGCCTTGTACCTTGTTGGTTGTCCTTGAGGAGGACTCAACCCTGATGTGTTGCTCGAGTAGAAGGATGATAGGGAGTGCATGTCATGCCTTATACATGCTTGATTCGTGGTTAAGAGTTTGAACATGTAGTTGGACACCCAAAGGTGAACCTAGGGTTCCTAGGCCTAAGAGGGGAAGCAGTGTACCCAATGCTCATGATGAGATTTCAGTCTCTATAGTTTCAAGCATGGTACTCCTCGTGTGTAGAGGTAAAGGAAACCCCTTAAGTTAAGGGTATGTTTGATGAACCCCTCACAACTAAGTTGGTCTAATGTTGAGGATGAGAACAAGTGTGACCTAGCATGGTTTTGTAGGTGTCTTCTTGTGCCTTAGTAGCTTGCTAGGGTTAAGCATGCTCATGTGGATGTAAACCCTGGACATAAGGGCGTTCGTGACCTTTTTTGTTAAGGTGTAGTTTCCTCCCATCTTGGGAGAGGGACCCTTTAGTAGGGTGTATACCAGTTTTGTTGGTTTTAAGGTAACCTTAAGAGGTATCATAAGATCTTGAGAAGCTAAGTGAAGAGTACATGGTATGAGAATGAACCTATAGACCATAGATATCCATCTCTATGTGCATGTGGATGTGTTACCATGGAGGTAACTGGTATGGGGCCTGACCAAGGTAGGCAGGTTGCCATGACCCCTATGAAGGGATGAAAGTCAGTCGTGAATGTAGAGAGAGATGATGGCTTGGGTAAGGTTCTAAGTTGGACATGTACTATAATAGAATCCTAA
Source organism: Alisma plantago-aquatica (assembly GCA_963693085.1). Taxonomy (NCBI): domain Eukaryota; kingdom Viridiplantae; phylum Streptophyta; class Magnoliopsida; order Alismatales; family Alismataceae; genus Alisma; species Alisma plantago-aquatica. The sequence goes on from OY856413.1 coordinate 225,726,828, forward strand.
GTATGTCCTAGGGTCAGGTAGGGATAAGACCGATGGAAGAAGGAGTTGCCTAATTCCCTAGTTGCACATGACCATAGGGCCAGGAGGTAACAGCTATCATTGTCCGAGGGCCATGGGTTAGGAGATTGATCACCTTCATGAACTCATGGGACCCAAAGGGAAGATGAGTAGGGCACTTTCTGGATGCATAAGGGAAGAGGGATGACCCCAAAAGTGTCGGCACCCTATAGACCTAGAGGAGATGACCAAGGATTGTGTGGTGACCCAAGTAGGTTTCAGATCAGTTTTCCATGGAAGTAATCTTTGATATCAAGATGATTGTGAAGTAGAGACATAAGTTGCACGTTTCAACTTAGAGTTGAAGGTGTACTGGAAATGTGGGATGTATCATCTCTACTCTTGGAACAAGAAGAAGTTTGTGTTTGGACGGCCGCCAAATGCTTATTTCCTCTTGTTATGGGAGGGAGAGATGGGACAGTACGCATGCCATACACCAAGGATAAAAGATGATGCGAGTTGGAACATTGCTACAAGGTATGAGGATAGAGATGATAACATACCTTGGTGGAGTGAATGATACATGGATGGTTTACAAACAATAAAAGGAATAATGTAGTCATCTTATAAGGATGTTTTTATCATGAGCTATGAGTCATACAAAGTTGAATTCAAAAACCAAGAGGACGAGCTTAGAGTTTTCTCGATGAAGATAGACTTAGAGCTTAGGTGAGATAATAAGTGGAATACATGGAGGTGTATGTCTTCAACATTGCCTAACACCTAAGGATAAGAAGTGGTAATGAATGCTCTGGTGAGGTATAGTTGCCTAGTTTAGTTGGAAGCTAGGATAAGTTAAGGTTGTTAGGCTAACCTTAAGTTGAGAAAAAGAGGTAAGTTTGGCTAACACTCAGGTGTATCAATAGCGGTTAATCAAGTAAATGATTGTTTGGTTAGCCAACCTAGTCCGTGATATAATGAAAGGATGGTTGTAGAACCTCAGATGTACTTCTTTAGAAAGGAAAGTGATGAAACCCTAATGAGAGTGGGTTAGGGTTTCTGAGGTATCGATCTTGAGGAATCATGAAATATTGGAGATCATAGTTTTAAGATCACCAAACACCGTGATACTACAAAGATAGTAAGTGATAGTAGCACTTTGGTTGCTTGATGTAAAGTTGCATGTAGCATGGGGCCATGCAAGCCAAGGGTGAAGGACGAACACCAGTAACCCCATGCTTTGACTTAGAGGTTAGGAATCCCAGAGAGGGAATGGGAGTTTATCCACTATGGATGGTGGTAAGTCTCCCCTTGACCAAGAAGGTCAAGATGCAATATGGGTTATGGTAGATCACCTTACCTAGATGACATGAGAAAGAAAGGAGTACTATCAAGAGACAGATTTTGTTGAACTATATAAGAGAGAGAGATGGTTCAACTACACCATGATGCGAGTTTAAAAGTTCTTGAGTATGACCTAAAGGTTCACTTCCATGAGGTGGAAGTAGAAACATGCAGAACTCGATGTTAGTGCCGCTTATCACCCCTAACTAATGGCTAGTATGACCCAGACTAGAGGGTCTGAGGTGAGAAAGTGAGCTTGCTCTGGGTGATACAAAGAGACAGTTCTTAAGATGTGATGTTAACTACCATAGCCTTTATCGGGATGAAAGAAGTTCTAGAAGGAGGTTGTGTCGGTCACCACTTCATTAAGATGATGTTGGTGAAGGAGGCCTCGTGAAGGTCAGAAAAGAACTACAGTGTGTGCAGATGAAGTCGCTTTGATCGAGCAATGGCTGAGAGAGAGCCCAGTGGTGACATGAGTCACGAGATGATGCAAAGAAGACTGACATGCAATTCACTACGGGAGAATATGTGATGTGAAAATCCGACCCCTCTAAGCTACAGTTGAGAAAGCTGAGTCCCCGATATATGGGTCCATTTGAGATGGATTGGTGGAGATGGTTTTGTTTATCCTTGCCCTTTAGGATAACATGATGTGTAATGTATTCCATGAGTCCAATCTAGAGCACTATGTGAGGTACCCAAGCCATGTGCTGAGCCCTGAACTTATTCAACTTTATGAGAGGCTGAAATGTCCTGAGTCACCTATGAGGGTACAATATACCAAGGTAAGAAAGAACTCAGATGGAAGAATATGAGATGATAAAGGTTCTTGGGAAGTACCATGGAAAGGGTATGGCCACATGGGAGCCATGATGGACATAAGAAAGGCTTATCCTGTTTGTTTGTTTGCTTGATGGAATTTTGAGGGCAAATTCTTATAAGAGGGGAAGGATGTTACAACCCCAATTTTTGGGTTCCTTTGGTGAGAAATGTAATTTCTCATATTAAATATATTGGAACAAATAATGATATAATTTGTTTTGAATAAATGGATTTCATTTACAATGATCAGGGGAACATTAGCCTTTGACCAAGAACAGCCCCTTCTTCCTCCTTGGTAACCCTAGAGTGTGATGGTGTGAAGACCGTTGGCGAGCCTAAGAGCAACCCAAAGGGGGCCTTGGGTTTAGTGCACATCTGTGCTTAGGCGGACATAGACACATGTGAGGATGAGCTGCATGGTACCATGGATGACCAGGGCACACTGTTGTGGTGAAGGAAGTCAACCATGGAATCACACTACCCTCCATGGTGACGTGGTCTTCTGTGATAAAAATTTGGGAAATGGGAGGAGCCAAAGGTGGTGGTGGTGGTATGGAGAAGCGAAGGGAAGAACACTTCTTCGCGCTCTCGGCAGCCGCGACAATGGGAGTCCTCATCCATGGCGGACTACGCTTAAGTGCAGGAGATTGAGCAAGAGGAAGTCTGGTGCTCAGCCTTGAGCGGCATCGTCATCAAACCTTTGGTGCGGGGGCGGCCTGCTATGGCCTTGCACCTGGTCATGGTGCCTTGAGAAGGCTGTCGCACGCAGGAGCACCTGAAGCCGCGGCGGTCGACGCAGCATTGTGGGCGCAGAGACGCGATCGCACAAGAAGGAAGGAGATAGAGTCAAATGACTCATATGCCCCTACGTGAACACTCAAGAAATGGGGGCACGGACGTCTTTTACCTAACCTGGCCGACCAAACAAAAAGAAAACAAGTAAATGTTGATGTGGCAACTTCCTATTGGCTCAGGTATCTTTAATTTGCAAATATTCTAGTAAATGTTTGGTAGCTCGGATGGATGCGTATAAAATATGAATCTTGCTCAGAAATATGAGAGGAATCCATTAAAAATAGAATTAGAAGCTAATTCCTCTTGCAATTCGAAAAGTAGTGTAAGTTATCAACTTTAATGAATTAAAGATTAAGAAAACCTAATTTGAGATGATTAATGTGTGTACTAGGGTTTAATGGATGATTAAAGTTGATATTAATCTGTTTACTGTAAAAAGGTACATTGAATAAAAAGGATGAACTTTGCACATAATTAGTTTAATTTAGAAATTCATGTGCATAAATATGCTTTAATGGGCCTTGAAACCCTAATATTAGTAAATGTGACGCGTGATGGTTTTAATTATTCAAAACCATGAATAAAGCTAATATATAATGATACTAAGCTATTTTGAGCATTAAAGTTCCTAATTGTGGTTAAATACCCTTAATGTGAAAATTAGGGTTTCCTAGTGGATGAAAGGTAGAATTACTGATAAATAAAGTTCATATGTGACTTAGACCATAATGAACTATGAATTGATGATAAATGAGTGTAATGATATTGTCATATATTAAATATGCCTTTAATGTAAAAGAAGCTTAATGGACTTATTTTCTGGTTAAATATGCCTTTAATCTGAAACTGAGGATTAGATGTTGAAATAATTAGGGTTTGTGATGAATTGCGTTAAATTAGGGTTTGAAATAGTAAAAGATGAAGGGAAACCCTAACTGCAATGGAAACCCTAAAAGTGGACAAGAAACCCTAAGAAGCGAGCTAGATTTAATAGATCTTAATGACATGAGTAATAAAAGGAAATTGTATAACTGTTTCAGGATCTTATTGAATGCTTGCTTGCCTATTGATTGATTGGATTATTTCTATCTCACATCAGCTTGACAGGTATGTGGTTACGCTTATGATTATCCCGCATTTGTTTTCCAAGGATTTTATCGATGTTTATATCGTGGCTTGAATTAATTGTTGGATGAATTTAATTTATGCAAATTATAATGTGAATATGACTATCACAAAAGAGATGTGTCTACTAGCTCAGATCCTAGTCCCCTCTGTAGCTTAATGGGTTGACCTAGTACATGGCTACCAATGGGGTTGGCCCATCAGGTCATTGGATGACTTAGTATATGGCTACCAATGGGGTAGGTCCATCAAGTCACTTTGAGTTAGGGATTGGACTACCTATGGGTAGTGCCATGCGAATCAACCCTAGATATTGATCTACCTGTTAGGTAGGATCATGCTGGGTTTAATAAGGATCTACCTAGAGAGAGGTAGTATCTCGGTCCACTGCAGGGACAGCACAGAGATAGGGGATAGGAAAGGATTGAGTAGTATGGTTTAAAACGTAATCTTGGCTGTTAAATGATAACTGGTTGATTACTTTGTTAGTATAGTTGCACGATTATTGTTTCCCCCACATACCAGCTTCTTGCTGACTGACGTTTTGTTTGTCGGTGTTTTTATGTACAAATGAAAAGAACAAACAGTAAAGTGGCATATGTGGAATTAAATGAGAAATAACGTGCACAGGAGGATTAGTTAGATTAGAATCTTCATGGATAGAAGTTAAGAAGTCCCAATTTTTCAAAGGTAAGTAAAGTTTTATTTTATACCAGTTTTCAGTTTAGTTGGTAAAGTTTATTCATTGTTATTGATTATTTGTCGAACCTTTGATCTGGGTTATTGGTTAACGGCTCTGACCTTTCGGTCTCCCTTAATTGGGAGTTACCGGGAGGTGGGGTCATTATAGTTAATATCGCATGATTCATTTCCTTTAGCCTATAATCTCATTATGCATCAAATTTACCTTGTTTTATCTTATTTGGTATAAAAGATCATATTTCTCAGATTTGATTGGTGTTCTTCTCATTATTTCAGGGAAGTTGCATATATGCAGTGGTCGATACCATCGGCATGTGTTGATGGCATCGAGATGGTCATAGTGTAGAGAGGAAGAAGAAGAAGAATTGGCCGATACCATCGATGTCATGGTCGATGCTATCGATATTACATCAGCGTGCCAAAGATCAACAAGTCAATATTATCGACATTTTGGTCGATAGTATCGAGATGCCTTTAGAAAGAACCCCAAGAAATCAAAGAAGTGTCGCTACCCTAAGGGGTCGATACCATTGACACCCCGTCGATGGTATCGACACCATCAGATCAGGAAATTGCCCGAAACGATCTTAATTGTACGGCTGTGATGTTTTGGTGGTCGTAAGTGATCTATATACCTAAAAAAGATGGCCCAAGCCGTACTATCACGTCATTAGTCACCGCACGAGTCTCGGAAGAGAGGAGAAGGAAGAACGGAGCCCAGAGCTACACCCCCGAACATTTCTAGAGCTGCAGACGGAGTTTTCTGCCGCCGGAAGGCTACAGAATGCCCATCCCACATCGAGGATCGCCCGGTTCTCCTTCGTTCAGGGGTTACACCATCTCCATCCACATTTCCCCTATGTTTTCTTCTTCCTTCATGATGTTTTTCATTGATATGAACATGTGCGGCTAATCCCCTTTGTCTTTAGGACCGGGAGTAGCCCGGATAATTGTTGTATGACACTTTTTGTATAGTTAATCATAATTTGTCTCTCAAATCTGTGGTATGATTTTTTGTTCTCAATTATATCATTGTGCTTGATCACCATAATGGTAATTTAATACCTTTAATTGATTTTGACGAAGAATTAATGGTTGAAAAGAGGCAATAATCACATTAACTTATAAATCCCTTGAAAAAGGTGAGGTACGGTTAATGGTGGAAACCTAAAGATATGTTCTTCATGCACCTAATTTAGGGTATAGGTTACTACTGACATGGAACCGACCTAGATTAAGGTAGTGAATTGTATCGCGGAAGCGAACAATTTTATATACAGGCCACTACCTAGAATAGGAGATGAATTGTGATAATTGTTAGGAATTAGTATAGCGAGAATCTGTGATGAAACCGCAATCCTAAAGATCCCATTTTAATTGATTAAACCAATCCTTTAATCGATTGTTTTTTTCTTTTGTTTTTATTTTCTCTTTCAAACAACTCTCAAACTTTTATAATCGGTCTAGCTGATTGCAAGTAGTTAGTAGTAGCCTATCGAAATCACGTTCCCTGAGTTCGAATCGGTTCTCACGAAGGCCTATATTACATTGACACGTGCACTTGCATTTTACGCATTGTTTAATCGTGTCACAACTTCATGCCTAAGTTTCAATCTGGATATATATGACACAATGATTATACGATCATGATAACATTGGTCAATTCACAATTTGAAGTTGTTGTCAACTTATTCCTTTCACTTGGGTAGCAATGATGTGTTGCTAGATATCAATCTTTGCTTGTGAGGTTATTAACATATGTATTGATGTAATTTGGAGCTTATGGGGTGACACACATAAGGATGCATATGGGATTTGAAGTTCGTAATAAAAAATTTGATTAGAATGATTCCGCATCATGTATAGGATGATTTCCTACCCAAACAATCAACTAAGCAAACCAGTCAGTTGAGTGGATGGTTTGGATCAATCAGTCAATTGATTGATAATCGATCAAGTAACCACCCATTTGGGATAGTGTCCAGTCGGTCAACTGGATGATCTAATTGGTCACTGGATTGAAGTCAGAATATAACAAGGAACATGTAGGTTGTTGGATATGGAATCAAATTTGTCAATTAAAATTGGACTTGGACTTGCTAGTTGGCCGGTTGATTAGATGACAAAACTAGTCCTAGTCAGTCGACTGGGATTTTTGGCAGCATTCCCATCTTGATTTTATTTTGAATTGTCATTTGGAACGAGATAAGATTTTTGGGATAGTCAAACATGTGGCTCTTCTATATAAAAGGGTGGACATCTAGGGAGAGAGACACAACATTGTGAGACAAGTTTTCTAAGAGTTATTCCTCTTAGAGAGAGAAAAACTGATCTTAAGGACAACAACCTACAATAGGAGGAGAAGGAGAGTGAGGAACGCTGGCACATTGAAAACTCTGAGCTCTACTTTCTCTTGAAGACCAAGTTGATGCACCAAGGGAGTACCTACATCTTTATAGATGGCATAGAGGTTGAGGTCCTTGGGAGGAGGCTTAAGGACAAACAAATTCTATAAGGAAGAAAAGGTGTTTATGCTCGATAAGGTGGCAACAACAACAACTACTTTGAATTTAGATTTGAAAGTGTAAGTTCTACACCATCTTAAGATGTGTTTAGTTGTTGTACAACTAGTTTGCACCAAGATATATACAATATCTCTTCTATGTCTTTAATATACTAGCATATTTGTGATTATGATGGATTTGTTGGCTAAGAGTTTTGTTGAGAAAATTTTTGTATTTTTTCTATGCCCCCCTTCCACCAAAAGCGTAATGTGGTATTAGAGTGAATGAAGTATGCCTTTAACACCCGTTTGGATTTTTTACCACATATCATCGATGAAAGTATAATTGTGAAATATGTATCCTCACTAATAACCAACTATCATATATATATATATATATATATATATATATATATATATTACACAAACTTATATGACACCTTTAAAATTGTTTGTTTTGTTGATATGGATATGCCAAAAAGGTCATTGGTGAATGTTTGTGATTTGAAACATGTAATATGAGGTTCTAAACAGAATCTAAAAAGCATAACATGTATATGACTTGCATGCAATTCCTCTCTCCCTACATTCTCCATATAAAAATAATTATTCCAATTAGAATAGGATGATGTATTGACACCAGTGGAAGGAGGATATAATAAGAAGCCCACACCAATAAGGAAAGTCCTTGGAGGGTTCATAATGAAGACGAAGAAATGGTTCTATTAATAATCAAAGAACTACCCAAATAAGGAATCCAATCGGGTGACTGGCTTGCCATTCGGCTATATGACAAAACCATGTAAATGTCAGTTATATGCCATGAGAGCCATCATGTGATGATTTTAAAAGTACTTTTTATGTTTGATTTAATTATTAATAAAAGGTAATTCCACTTTTTATGTTTGTATAAATATTAAGATAATGAATAAACCTAATAATTTCCTAAGGATGTTATGACTCAATGACATGTGGTTTTCGTTGGGGACATGAACATGATATCATATGTATACTTAGAATACCCATTCTTGGTGTGTCCCTAGTCAGTGATTATTGTGAATAGTATAGGACAACAACGATATAGAAGACTAGAATATATGGTGAGTGATGACTATGTCTCTTTAGCCATGATATTGGATATCAACTCAAATACATGAGTACTTGTTAGAGAACAAGTTTTATAGGATAGACGTAGGGAAATATGGTGGCAGAGTAGGTAGTGGAAATAAAAAAAATTAACTGTCATATTCCCCTTAAGACAGCAAATCGTGTCAACAACTATATAATGGGAAGGATGATTTACGAGGATATACTTGGTCCTGGAGAAAGTCCAGTGATAATCTCCTCATCATAGTATGCACCTTTCTTCAAGTCACACTCGAACATTTGCAGCAGCACTATGGACAGAAGCTTGATGTTGTCCTCCTAGCGAGAAAAACACATTGCCTCTATAGTAGTCTATACGGACCACTAGGAACTCTTGTTGATCTAGAAGAATAGACAAGAAGGAGTTGTCCCTCCTCGTTGGTGTACTAGCACCAACTTTCTCTCTCACAATTGTTATCCCTTATTATCCCTCCGTTATCAGGTAGGACTTACTCGGGTTCTCTCAGTTACCACAACCAGAGAAGACAACAATTTTCAGAGGCAATTGATATTCTATCTAGGAAGTCCCCAGTACCCCTCTATTTATAGGAGGGTTAGGATCAGGTTTCACAGTCTGAACGATAGTGGAAGGGACTAGAATTTCACAAACTTTCTCATCTTGCAAATGACAAAATGATCAATTTCATAGGTGAATCGAACGGTTTCATAGGTGAACCGATTAGGTGGCATGTGAGTCAATCAGTTCAACCCATGAACCAGTCTTTTCATCATGTTTCCAAATTGCAATTGTATTGGTAGTTATAATTTGATTAATACATGATATGACGTCAACACTAATCCTTGATGCAATTGAATTGATCAACAAACTGGGCACTTCTTCATATGAACCGATCGTTTGATGACCTTGATCCAATCAATTCACGCACTGAACTGGTCAGTTCATGCCCTAGGTCATACAGAATTTAGCCAATAATTTCTAATTTACTTGACACTCCAACCGATCAGTTAAATACTTGAATCAGTCAGTTCAGAGTTTACTCAATCAATTGTTATTTAAATTGAATACCTAAACACTTATTAATCAATTTATTCATGAACAAACTCTTATTCCAAGTGTATCATAAGTGTGTGACCCTATAGGTTCCAAGTTAAGTTAGCAATGAATGTCCATAACTAATTTATGACATCACAAGCAAGCAGTAGTATCTAGCAAAACAACATTGCTACCCAAGTATATGGAAAGTTGGAGAACAACTTCAACCTACAATCTGTGATTGGTGTTATAGTGTTTGTATAGTTCCTTTGTCACTGATATCCAGATTGAACTCGAGGCATGGAATAGTCATCCTATTTAACATTGAATCTATGTTCCTTGAATTAGAGCAGACTGTCTGAGATATATATAAGCTCAATATCACATATTGAGTCACATGTGCATGGCCATGCATTTCTCAATCTCGCTTATCAAGTGGCCAGGATATCATACTCCTGTAGGAGGGAAAAATTTCATCTATGTCACTCACAGTCATTCCCATGTGTCACAATGCATCTGATCATCACCTTTATGGCAACCCTTATTCAAGGTCACAGTAGATGATGTCAAAGTACACTGAACGATATGTAATGAGTGTAGTGATTTCAGGTCTAAGAACCACAATCACCACCAACACTATAAGAGATGATTTTGACTACCAATTATGATTTCCATGTATCACTCTTATGTTGGGTTTGTCAAATACATTGTTCTCTAACAAGTGTCTATGTATTTGGTTTGATATCACATATCATAAATAATGAGATTATGTCATCAACCAAGACGCACTAGTCTTCTGTGTTATTGTTTTCTATTAGCCTTCTACAATAACATCTGACTAGGGACATAATAAGAATATATATGTACCCTTAGCATCCATATGATCTCATTGTTCAGGTCATCAACCTGAAGGCATATGTCATTGAGTAATATCATTCTTTAGACATTTATTATGTTACATAATTATCTCATAACTAAATAAAATAGAATAAATTGGAAGATTGCCTTTATTATTAATCAAATCATTTACAAGTTATGCCATTGCAATCATCATATGATTGTCTCTCTGGGTATACATACCAACATACTCCATTACACTTAGAGCCAATCACCCATGAACATAATCTGAAGTGACTTAACATGACCGTCATGCTTCTACTATGAAAGTGCTTTTATTAAGGGATCAGCTACATTATTCTCGGTTGGTACTCTACAAATCTTCATATCTCATGATTGTATGATCTCTCGTATGAGATGGAATCACCTTTATATATACTTGGAACATTGATGTGATATGGGTTCCTTAGCTTGTGTAATGGTTTCATTGCTTTCACAATATAGCTCAATTGCATCGTTGATGCTCGGAACCACCCCAAGTTTTGAGATGAACTTCTTCATCTAGACAGCCTCCTTTGCTACATTGGATGCAGCAATATACTTGGCCTCTATTGTACAATATGCAATTGTCACTTTCTTGGAACTCTTCCAGCTTACAGCTCTATTGTTGAAGCAAAAGACAAATCATGATTGCAATCGATAATCATCTTTGTCAGTTTGGAAGTTTGCATTGGTGTAACTTACCACCAACTCTTCCTCTCTACCATAAACTAGGAATTGATCCTTAGTTCTTCTCAAGTACTTAAGGATGTTCTTCACGATTGTCCAATAAGCATCACCTAGATTTAGTTGATATCTTCTCATCATGCTCAAGGCCTATGAGACATCAGGATAAATACATAACATTATATACATGATGGATCCAATTGCATATGCATATGGAGTCCTACTCATGTGTTCCCTTTCTTTCCAAGAACTGGGGCATTGGGCTCTAGAGATGCCAAATCCATGAGACATGGGCATGTTTCCTCTCTTTGAGTCCTCCATGTTGAACCTCTTCAACACTTTGTCAATGTATTTCCTCTAACTTAGTCCAAGAATACTTCTAGATCTTCTCTATCGATCTTGATTCCTAAGATATAGGATGACTCGCCTAGGTCCTTCATAGAGAATGTATTTCCAAACCAGACCTTTACTTTTTGTAAAGTAGGGATGTCATTCCCCATCAATAGTATGTCTTGTATATACAATATGAGGAATACTATCATACTCCCACCAACCTTCTTGTACACACAGAGATCATCTTCATTTTGACTAAAGTCAAACCCTATGATTGTTTCATCAAATCAAAGATTCTAGCCCCGAGATGCTTGGTTCAATGCATAAGTTGACTTTTGTAGCTTATAGACTTTATTTGAATCCTTCAGATTTATAGAACCCTCAAGTTGTGTTATGTACACATCCTCAAGAAGATTCTCATTAAGGAATGTGGTTTTAACATCCACCTACCAAATATCATAGTCATGATAATTTGCAATAACAAGCATGATCCCGATGGCGTTACCCATGGTAACTGGAGAAAAGGTTTCATCATAGTTAACACATAGGATTTGTCTGAAACCCTTTGCAACCAATCTACCTTTGTAAGTTTGTACATTACCATCCATGTTGGTCTTCTTCTTGAGGATCCACTTGTACCCTATGTATTTTACCCCTTCATGTGGATCCACCAAGGTCCAAAACTTGTTGGTGCACATGGATTCTATCTCATACCTCAAGGCTTCAAGTGATTTCTCAAACGTTATGGGTCCCTTAGTAGCTTCTAGATAGGTTGTTGGCTCATCATCTATGACCAACTCACTACCTTATTGAGTCACAAGATAACAAAATCTTTCAGGCTCAAGGTGTGTCCTATTAGATCTATGAGGTTCTTGTATTACTTGCGGAATTTAAGATTCCACAACGACTTGTGATTCTCCTTGTTCCTCTTGTACATATACCAGTTCAATGTTTTCGTGTTGGTCTCAAACATCTTCGAGTTCTACTTTCCTCCCATTGATTCCTTTGTAAATAAATTCCTTTTCTAGGAATACAGCATCTCTAGCAACAAACACTTTGTTGTCAGAGTAGGGAATAAAAGTAATATCCTTTGACTTTCTTTAGGATATCCAACATAATAACATTTGTCTGATTTGGTCCCAAGCTTTATGGGAAATTGCTTTCTCGCATAAACTTCACATCCCCGAATCTTCATGAAAGACAAATTGGGACGCTTCCCATACCATATCTCATATGGTGTCTTTTGAACCAATTTAGATGGTACATGGTTTGGCATAAATGCAACAGTTTTGAGGGCATAACCCCAAAAGTTATTCAAAAGCTCATCTAAACTCATCATTTATCGCACCATATCTAACAACGTGTAATTCCTTCTTTATGATACACCATTATGCTGAGGTGTTTAGGTGGAGTCCATTGTGATACAATACCATGGTCTCTTAAAAGGTCCTCAAACTCTTGGCTTAAGTATTGTCCACCCTAATCAGAATGAAGTTCCTTAATACTTTTGCCAATTTGGTTTTGTACTTCATTCATGAAATCCTTGAACTTTTCAAGGCTTTTAGATTTATGTTTCATCAGGTAAACATAACCATACCTACTAAAATTATCAAAAAATGTAATGAAGTGTTGATAACCACCTTTCTCATTTGTTCTAAAAGGGTCACATACATCAGTATGTATGAATCTTATTAGATCACTAGACCTCTCATTGTTACTTGTGAAAGGATTCTTGGTCATCTTGCTCAATAAACAAGATTCACATGTCTCTATTGATTCAAAATCAAAAGAGTCTAGAGTACCCATCTTTATGGAGTCTAGATATGTGATTCTCATTTATGTGCCCTAGACGACATGCCAAAGATATGTCTTATTTGATTTATCAAGTTTTAGACTTTTGGTATTTACGTTATAAACATTTGTCTTTAGATCCAACAAGTAAATATCATAACACATTGCGGAACTGCCGTAAAAGATCTCATCTTCTGAAATAGAACATCGATCATTCCTAATATGAAATTCATATCTGTCATTGTCCATACAAGATAGATAAATGATGTTTCTATTTATAGTAGATGCATAATAGCAGTTTATTAACTCTGTTACAATCCCTATGTGTAGATATAAACTATAGGTTCCAATCGTGGTGCCAGCAACTCTTGCTCCATTTGTGACTCGTAGTTTGACCTCACCCTTTCTTAAAGGCTTACTTCTTTTTAGATCCTGCATATTCAAACATATGTGAGATCCACATCTGGTATCTAGTACCCATGATGAAGAAGTAGATATATTATAACAAATTAAAATCTATGCATAATGTTAATCTAACCCTTTTTTCCTAAGTTTTCCTTTTATTTCTGTATTTTATGTCCTTGATGTGTATAGAGGTTTGGTGTATATTTGTTCACTATTTATGCCAATATAAGGGTTTATGCACAAATACCTCAGTGAAAGTTTATATAAGGATCAAAAAGTGCAAAAGATCCACTTATGTGGGATAATTGTCAATAAATTCATACTAGAAGTTTCTATGACCTTTCAGAATTACAAAAAAAAGGAAATCCTAAATCAATGAAAATGTGACATTACCAAATAGTGGAAATGTGAGTAAATTTCCTAAAAATCATAAAAGGGAAATTCAAAAGATAATTACAAATTTTGTTCATTCTCTTTGAATTAAAGTTTACTCAAATAACAAGTTTCATAATTTTGGGAAATTAATAATTATACTTACACTATTTGGAATTAGAAAATAGGAGTTATATCTAAAATATATAACAATTCTATTAATGACTCCAAAAGTGGCAACTAATGACAAGATTGTGGTCTACATATTAAAATAGGCCTTTGGGTGAATTTTCATTCGCTTGTGATTTCTTTGCTTTAAGTGCGTCAAAGTTGAGCCTTTGACCTATGACTTGGTTGGACCCCTTATCCTTTTCTCGTCAGTTTCTTCACCTACATGGATTTTTCTAATTTTTTGATTGGCCCAATTTGTAAAATTCATATCTTTTAATCCACTTGTCCAAAAATTAAGTGAAATGTCTTTTGAAATTGGAAAATGTGTTCTTTTTAATAAAAATAGTTGTAATGCCCTATTTCCATGTTTTTCAAAGGAAAATTTTTGAATTATGAATTTAATGCTTAAAATCCATAAAATTGTAACTTTAACATATTAACTCCAAAATTAACATAAAAATATGTTTTCTTGATCCGAAGAACCTAATAAATTGATTGGTGAGATTTCAGAGTCAAAATTTGAGTTCAAAATTAGGGTTTATCATCATTAAGTTGCATTATGTACCCTAATACATGTTAATAAATTGAAATAGGCAAAGTTGAACTTGGGATCATCTAAAAGTGGTGAAAGTTGAAAATTCAAATCAAACAGAGAGGTATGTGCACTATTACACCCTAAGTTGGGATATTTGAAAACCTAACCCAATTTTCCCTAATGAGGCATCATATGAACCCTAATTTCTTTTTTCATTTTTTTTGCTATATTTGCCTCAAAATCAGTACTGAAATTATATTCCTTAGGTCTTGTACCCCACTTCCATGATTCAAATATTTGATGCTTCTACTTGCCATAGTTTCTCTTTAGCATGTTCATTTTTATTAAACTATTTAGCTAATGTAGTGGTGATTTTGTACAACCCCCTATAGATAAGGCATGTGTTATTTCACCCTGGGGAATGTGGTACTCTCCCCCATATAAAATTGTTTTAGGTGACTAGGAATGTGTTACTCTCCTCTCACCTATAGATTGGCATAACTAGTCATATTGAGTTAATCATGCAAGATTGTCACTATTAGAGTATAGATAGGGTCTACTTGAGTTAGGTGTCATAAACATAACCAAGATACTAATTTGAAGTTTTAATGTAGCATAGTTCATCATTAGAGCAAGGTTCATACAAGATTGGAGTCTTAGTCATCAACATGCATACTAGATCTCGTTTCAAGTCAATCTTGGGTCAATTAGCCACAATAGTTTATGAGAAGATCCATATAGAAATTAGGGGTACTAGGTATGTAATATTACATATTTGGAGGTCACACAATAGATTTGGGTAGTATTAAGTCAACATTTGAGCAAAGTTGAAGATTCAATATACAAAGTCCACATAAATCACCATCTATACATCATTTTACATCATATAGTTTAAATATAGCATAAGTGTGAATAGATTTGATTCATTTCTCAACATGCATCATATCTTACTAATTCAGAGTCCCTAGAAGGATTTGAGTCATTACAATTTAGTTTTAGCATAAGGTTTAAGATCCATTATCATCATGTTCATAATATCAAAATATATATCAGATAAGGTAGATCTCATTTTCTAGATCAAAAAATCATATATCATGTGACCATTTTGGTGAAACAAGTTCTAAGATACAAACTTCTAAAGATTACATTGTGTGATAACCTAGATTTTTGAGTTTAAATAACTAATACAATAATTGAGAGACAATCATTCTATGTAAGATGTCAAATACCAACTTGAGGAATTGGTTATACAATCATGGATTCCTTCACCCAAATTAGGTGATTGGAAATATGATGGAGGACTATGATGCTTAATTGAATTCAATTATGAATGAATATCCTTTCTGATTAATTGAGTCCTCATAAGACCAATCATTCATTTAGTGATCCAGTGAGTAGTGAACTAATTTCTTTTGAAGAATCATATACATATGAACCAATGTTGAAGTTTTGGAGTCAACTTGGATTAAATGGCATATCGTTTTCACATAATGTAAAACCCTAAGTGTCACATGAAGGTGAACTTTAGGTATTAATGTTCTTAGTCAATAACCATGTGTAAACTTCGAATTTCATTCCCAAATTTATACCACATATACATCATGACATTACGAAGCTGCTCCTAAATTTTTATTGCAATTGAATTATCCAATTGAGAGATATAAGCAAATTCATTCATTGTGCATAATGCCCTTTTTTCACCCTAAATGGATCCTGACCTGAACCCGGATCCAGTGGGAGGGACGACTGAGTCGTCCTCCTCACCCACTTCCCGCGGATACACAGCCAGGCTGTTGTTCCGATACTCAAACTCATACCTCTCTCTCGTATCTTGCTCAAACCTCGTCAAAATTGGTTCCTCAGATCCGGCTTGACCTCCTCTTTCCAACAAGCCCCAAAAATATCCCTAACAGACAGGGATTAGAAAACGCCTAAATGGCGGCGTCTTGGACCCGTCAGCCACATTAGGGGAGGAAATGCTCGACCTAATGGTGCCTATTTATGGATCTCATTAGCTCCGCGACCCTTCTTTTAGCCAAAAAGAGCCCTCAATTCCTCGACATCCCTCCCCCTCTTCTCCACCCAACTCAATCTACGCCGGCCTAACTGGTTGCCACCTGCTCACACCTCAAGGACCCTCACTCCAATTGGTTCTTCCTGGAGCGTCCTTGCACCGAGGCGGAGACATCCCAACACTCGCGGAAGAGTGCGATGGCCCAGGTGTTGGTATCGACTAGCACAGCCCCGACGTCACCGGACCGAGCTCCAACCGGTCGAACGGACCGTCCATCACACTTGCGTTGCACTCGGGCACTGCGCAGGACTCCAGGGAGGATCCCGGATCATCGCGGGGACCCTAGAGGGATCGAGACCATGACGTCTGTCTGAGGAGTTAAGTGACGACGGCGCTCCTACCCGGATGGAAACCTAGAGCTGTGGCCAAGAGCTGGAGGAGCTGAGGAAGTGTAAAAGTCGATGGAAAAGACGATGGTGGGTCGTTGGACTGACGAGGAGATCAGGGCTGTGAGGTAGTGCTCACCGGAGGAGAGCCTGTGCGGCGATGCTCTGTTTCACAGAGGAAACAGAGACCGCGGGTTGAATCGCTGAACGAAAAGGAAGATGAAATAGACCGGGTCCAGCCGCGTGAACCGCTAGAGAACCGGCCGCATGAGCAGTGAACCGGCGGCTCACTTGAGACCAGCTGAAGAGCCCGAGAAGCCACGTGGCAAACTCTCATTGGCCAAAAGGTAATTAATTTCAATAAATGAACATATCTTCAATAATTCATAGAAATTAGCTCGATGCTCAGAAAAATAAGTACAATATGCCGAAATTCTCAGAAAAATGAGTAGAATACAATGAAAGCATAATATTAGGTTTTTGACGAACTAGGATTAGTGATATAATGTAATATGTGTAACGCTTAGTTCTTGAATAATAAATAGCAAATAATAACATAAAATTATAGAAAAATGTATTTAAGTCTATAATCATGTTTATAGTGCACCTGATGTCAGTAATGATCATGTTGATGCACGAAATTGTGTAATTTTCTCCATATGTCTAATTAGGGCTAATAAGGCTAAATAAAATGTAATAAATGCATACATGGTCAATAAATGATGAAATTCACAGAGTAAGCTTATATCAGTATTTTGAACCTCAGTTTTAATTATGAGATCATAAAGATGAACAAAATCCAAGTTATATGAAGATGAATATTAATACATGGTTTAAAACCCTAATCTAGGTTAATGATGTAACCTAGGGTTAATATGTGCACAAAAATAGAATATGGAACCTAATATTCAGATAATGAATCATAATCTGTAAAATGACATCAGTAGGATAAATATAAGACAATAATGTAAGTAAACGTTGGAATATCCTAATGAGATAATATAAACCCTAATGAACATGACTAGGGTTAAGATGATGAGAATCTGATGATAGTATGTGTTCTTGTCTTAATCAGGTGATGACCAGAGATGTAGATGATCCAGAATATAAGTATGAATCTTTGAACTCAGGTACGTGGATATAATTATATGACTAGATTTACTGGATGTTAAATATATGTACTTGCTTGTTCGTACTTGAAATACATTGTTGGATGTAAATCTATATGTATTGTCATTTCCGCCTTGAACAATAAGAATACTAAGGAAAGAAAATGGAATGTAGTTATTGATGGTTCATTAATCTCCCTATTAGAGAGGGAAAGTATTCATGTTGACTAGCACCTCCCTAATGGTACAAGGTATGCGGGGAGATCCCTAATGGTACAAGGTACGCGGGGATAGGGCCCAATAATTTATGTTTGTGCTAAGTCCACCATAGTAATACATGTCCATTGAAATATGATTAATAACTTGGGATTACCTGTTTTCTTCCTTTAAATAATGTTTTCTTTCTCTTTCTTTAATTTCAAATATTTTATATGCCAGCATAGTATAGCTCTTTAATTCCACGTACCAACTTTTGTTGATGTTTTTGTTTCTCGTATTTTCTAGGTCCAGAGCTAGAATGGGATAAAAGAATAGGATGTGAGCAAGTTGTACAGGTTGTACCTATTGTCTAAGATCCTGTTAGCATACATGTTCAGACTTGTAGAATTTTCATTCAATATGTAATTGTAGTCGTGTTGTAATAACTCATTTGTATAAATATACATGTTGAATGTTGAGAAATGTTATGGTTGTATGTTCATGTATGCGTATTATGCTTCCGCATCGCTTTCTGATATGATTGGATGATGTTCTCAGATTCTGACCTCTCATTCCCAATAGGGTTTGGAGAAGCCAAAATCCGGGGATGTCACACATTGGGAACATGATTTTTGGATTGTTAGATTAAGATCCAAGGGTGAAAAGGGGTTCCTTGTACATCAGGTTCATCGTCGTCTGCATTGGGCCCGTGTCCGTGGGGAGGGCTCCATGGGCCGACATGGCTGATGTTGTCTCGGCTTCCTGTGATTCCCTATCATCGACAGACACTCCACAAGTTTGTGGATAGAACCTCCAAGTCACCTCTCGTCATGCTTCAAGTGAAAGGAGGGGGAGATATCTAGCGTGCCAGATGACGATCCGAAGGTGGTTGTCTCACCATGCATAAGCGGGCACCCATCAGCAAAGCGGTTGTCCCACAAAGTAGCTCACCGAAATTCAGGCTGGGGCACGCTCTAGACTATGTTGGCACCAGAACAACGACCATGAAGATCTACCGTACATTTCTAAGACCATCAGGAGTTGAAAATGAGTCTGAGAAGCTTCATAGGGCATACGCCCAAAAGATGCCTAGCGGCAGTGCCACCGTGAATGGAGAAATGAAAATGAGATGTCACAGACTTAGGGTTTATGAAAAGCCAAGAGAGAAGAGGGAAAACCAAGGAAAAGAAGAAAAGAAGTGAAATTAGGGTTCAATTAGTCTTGAAATAGGGTGGAGAGGGGGTTAGATGAGGCTTGGCACCAAGGCCTCCGGCCACGGTACGGACAAAGAACACAAAAGCACGATTGTTGGATGGGGGTCAAATATGTAATTGCGGGATCCAATGGTGAGAAATTGTGAGCCCACTAAATCGTGGATCTTGATTGGTCGAGAAGGGGAAGTGTCATATTGTCGAGGAATTGGGGAGGGAAATGGGTCGTGCACCTAGAAATTTGGGCCCATTTAGGCTTAAATCCAATCAAAAGAGCTATAAAACAAGGTTGAAATAATGAGATTTCAAAGGAGTGTATCTCTCTGATCCTAGATTGGAATTGAGAAAATTTTGGTGGTTTGGAAATGTGAAAGTGTCCTATACATAATGAAAACAAGATAATGATATATTGACTTACATATATTATATCAAAAAGATATGAGAGAAGGTGATTCATAGTATAGGTGCAACATCATTTTTGTATCAAAATGAGTGTCCCCACTTCTCATGTAAACACAATATAACCTCAAAATCAAATAACCCAAATCTTGAAATTGAGGATGAAAACAAGAGAGAGCCCTAATTTGGAAGTCACATAAAATGGGTTAAGTTCTAGGTTATCACAAGTTGACTATTAGATGATGGAAGCATTAGGATGAAATTGGTTTCACCAGCACTAACTATCATTTACTCTCTCTCTCTCACTACTTATTATTAAGCATGAACATATATGTTAAGGGTAGGTAAAAATCCCGCTTTTGGCATTAGGATTCAAATCTGGATGGATATCACTCTAAGTTTGACATTGTGTTACCTAGATATCATACATCTATTGCCTCTAAAAACACTTAGTTCTCATCAAGAGTTTAACAAGAAACAATTGGTATCCTACATCTTGGGTTCAAAGACTTTACATTCAGGATCATAAAAACATGTAAACATGTTGATCAAACAAGCATACAAGCATAAAATGATTCTAAATATATAATAGTTCGTAAAATAGTAGATGCAGTAAAGAGAATAAATTTGGGTAACAAAGCTACTCCTTGCACCCTAGAAAGAAGAGTACTTTCTCATTGTAGTAGTTATAAGAACAACAACATAAGAGAGAAAGAAAGCCATCATGACAAAAGAAGAAAGAATCACAGTTGTGGTGTACAGAAGTGGTTTTTCATACTCTGAGAATAAGGTGTCAATGAACAACAAGACACCCCTAGACATTCATTAGGCATGGAATGAATCCATCGTTCTTCCTTCCTTATGAATTAGATCTATTGTTGTGTAAAGAAACTAATAGGATGACAAAGGTCTAAGCCCTCAACCGATGGATGTAAGCTATGTAGAATGAACCTCCTTTGAGGTTGGGCCTTTGTAACCTCAATAGTGGTGGAGGTAGAAACACCTTTGGTTGATGTTTGTCAATCTATGGAAATGGTCGAAGGTTTGTGAAGGTGGAAGGGTTTGAACTGGAGTGGCAGGCTGGTGGCATCAATGTTGGATACCTTTTTTGGAGGCAAAAGCCTTATATTTATATATCATTAGGGTTTAGAATGCTCCCAGGTGCCATGGAGTTACGTCTATAGGCCACCATGGAGGTGAGAGACAGCCATAGGAGGTAGATGAGGTTCTGGAATGTCCAGTATCTCAACTGGTAGGCAAGGGGCCATGATGAACATCAGAAGGTCAAGTAGAAGTCCATTTGGAAGGTTGAATAAGAATGCCATCAGAAGCTGGAATCGTCGATGGTGGAGTGTGATCGACCTTTAGTTGTTGTGCACAGAAGTTGCATTGGTAGGTAGACATAAGGCAATCATCGATCGGTGGACGTTAGAAGGCATGTTCAGAACTACCTTCAATTGTCAAGTGTAGAATAGCCATTATAAGGTAGAGCTAGAAGTTCCATCAAAAGGCAGAGTAGGAATTCCATGGGAAGGCAGCTCGTAGGACATTCATTAGTTATTGGATGTAGGTCAACCATCAGAAGGCAACCATTGATAGGCATACACAGGGTGTCCTTTAGCTGTCAATTGAAGGAAGGGTGGAGTGATGTAAACTGAAGGTTTGGTAGAAGCAATGCAAACCAAAGGTCTTACAGATGCAATGCAAACCAAAGGTCTTGCAGAAGCAATGAAGCTGATGGATTGGAATATGTAATCCAAACTGATGTCTTAATAGATGTTAACCCACACCCCAAGGGGGATTCTATTGTCATGTGTCAAAGGGTTTGCACCTATGAAGAATAAACCGATGGAATGGTGGATTAATGGAAATCTAGTCTAATTTATAAAAATTAAAAATGTGGGCATGTTAGTCAATTAAAGAGGCCACCACCTCTTACAATCCTACCATGCAATGAAGTTCAAGCCTGCCCTGAAAACCAAGAATTTAGATCAAAACTTATATATTATAATAAAATAAAGAAAACCTAAATGCTAGCTAGTTCTAAGCTAAAATGATGGAAATGAATGCAAAACTATACTGAAAATGCATGTAACTAGGATGAAATGAATTCACCAATGTTGTAGGTGCATCAGGGGGAAATAAAACCATTGTCTCTGACATGTTGTCTTCTTCCAGCTTGGCTCTGACTACTCTTATCAGGAAGAACTAGGTGAATATTGATCCCATAAATACCTTAAGTAGAAACCTAATGACCTAAATGGTATGAAATGGTTATGATATGCTATGTTGAAACAAATTAACCCTACAATTGGATAATAAAGATACTTGTACAAACAAATAGATATTAGTGAGTCACTTGGAACCTAATGTACTTATTCCCTTTTAAATCAAATACATTTAAGAAGTTGTGGAACTTTATATTTTGAAGCATAACTTATGTGATATTTTGTCTAGAATGACATGCAATGTTTCATACAATAGTAAATGTGTCATAAGGCTTAGATGAATGAATGACCATTATGGAACATATGTTGGGGAAATATAATGGAAAGAGAATTTATAACTATGAGAATGGTCTACTAATAAGGAATGAAGCATCAAATATGAATGTTAACATATGAATATGTAATCATGAGAATGACATGGGCAGATAACCTACTAATGTTATGGGATAGGGTTCAGGGTTTAGCTTTTAGGGTTTATGGTCTAGGGTCTAGGGTTATAGGGGTTAGGGTTCAAGGTTCAGGAAATCTAGTAAGATAGATCAAGAAGAATCAAAATCAGCCTTTTTTGAAAAAATGAAGGTGGTAAGCAAAGCGAGTTACACTGGTTCAGAAGTTGAAACCCGAGTCATAATCATATGATTGTGCATGAAAACATGTGACCCTACCATAGAATGGCTATATGCATGTACTTATTATCTCATAAACATAATAGTTATTCAATGGATTATATGTTTATTTGATAATATTATAAATCCTAGAGAGTGAATGTGATGGAACCTTAAAAACAAAATGTTGTGGTTGTCTATATGATAACATACATGAACAAGTGACTTTGATTATACATATATATGACTAGAATTCTTATAAGGAAAGATAATTGGAAAGCCATGACGTGGTATGATCCTAGATGGGCACCAATATCATAAGATGAAAAGACTCATGAATAAATTCCAGGTCAAGTGACATTTGATAACACTAGTGCATTATTTCTTGATAAATTGTTGGGAACTCAGGATCATATAACTTTGCATGAAACTTTTGGAAAATCTTGTTAGAATAAGCTACTAGATTATCCATTCCATTGTTGAGTTATTCTTTTCCTCTTGGGTTGCATGCATGATATATTGGATTGTGATCAACCTTTCATTCTCTTGAACATCACCACCATTATTTTATGAATGATGAAAATAATTGAATATCAAAATAGCATTGGAATTGACCTATTTGGAGTTTTGACTCCCCTTAGGATTTGCCCCCTTTTGGGGTTTTTATCCCTTTGGTATTTGGCACCATTCCACCTTTGTCTCACTTGAGGATGGGTAACATACCACCACCCTAGGTAGTGGATGAAACATATTACTTCTCCTCCAATATACTGATTGAAATAGAAATTATGCAACAATCTTGTTCTCTCATAGACTTCAACAGGAACCTAGACCTATGAAAAGACACGATATGACAATGTTTTTATATGTGAAATTTGATCTTATTAGTGGGAAAAATCTTACATATTTATAATAGTCTTATGTAACTGATATCTTGTAGAAGATTTTATAAACTTACATATTGATAATTGAACAATCTTGTGAACCTAATATATTCAAACTTGAATCTTGAGACTGTACATACTTGTAATCATTATATGGATAACATGAGTCCACCAGATAGTCAAAAAGGAGTGGCTCAAGTGGTCAAGCACGGTGTCCCCTAACAAAGGGACCCCAGTTTGAATCCCAGTTGCCGCCTTGATTTACCACCCTCCCAGGCATTCGGCCTCCTCCAAGGGCATGGGAGAGGGGGAGGGAAACTTTTGTCTCTTTATCCCATGAGTCAACCAGATAGTCCTTACCTAGTTTGGGATTATATTTATTCCTCTATTATTGAATATATTATAATAGCTCAAAAATATGGATTTAGTAATAGCATTGGTTGAACTTTCCTCTTAGATACATGACATGTACAGATTCATCCCTTTGTAATGCACGTGGATGGGCAATTGAAGAAAGACATAGAATACATTGTGCAAATATGTCCTCAAGTTTATTAAATAATATATAGGACTTGTGCTTTTAATTTTTTTCCTTGTGTATAAGCTTACATTTACTCTAATATATAATACAAATGTATATTTATTGTTTATTTTTCTAAATATAAATCATGTGAACATGTATATGGATAAAATACTGGTTTTTATAGACTACACACTCCTCATGGAAGTAACAAGATTTGTACAAACACAATAAGAAGAAGATGAAATCATTGTCAGAATGGAGTAAGGTGGCACAACAGTGGTATGTGATAGGTTGAATTCTTATTCATTCTTCTTTCTTATCTTGGACATATCCTCTGAGGAAGCATCATGTTAATATGTATGAACATTAGTTGTGGTTAATGATGACAGAGGCATCATTCGATGTGCCTCTTTCTAGGTCAATCATGTGAGCCTTGATAATGGTCAGTGGTGGTGGAGATGATTGGACTATTAATGTCTATTTCTTGTTTTGAACATGGAGTTTGGTGTTCTTTAGGTATGGAGTGGGTATGCCTCTATTATGAGGGTAGGGGCCTATATTTATAGGCATGGATGGTGGTTACAATGTGGATGAAGCATTAGAAAATGTGAGGGTTGATGGCTCAAGGGTGTAGAGGCAGAAGCAGTCAATGGATTGGCATGCCTCGATGGCGCATATGCTAGGCATATAAGGCACAAGGGTCGTACCTAAATTTTGCTAGCATTCCTTGAAGTGCTTCTATTAGAAGAGGGAACTCACCTTTGATGGGATGAAATAGACAATGGGTACATGTTGTAGTTGGGAGCATTGCCGGTGTGAGGACAACATACATTTATTGATAGAGGAACTACACCTCAATGGGTTGTGGGAGCCTCAATGGGAGGTTGAGTGGCATGCTTAGTAGGGAGAGTTTGGGCCACAGAGCATTTATGAAGTCTAGGGTCTATGGTTGTGATGGTGGCATTGATCGGTGCCTTCAATGGATTCTCATTGGGTAGCCTGAGCATTGCTGGAAGGTCATCAGTGGACCACTTTTGAGAGCCTCGATGGAAGGCAACAAGCATGGATTTGGGCCCAATAAATGGTCAAAATCCACAAATTTTATCAAAACATTAATAAAATTAACATGAAACTAAAGAAACTTAATGAAAGTAGGTTCAAAATTAAAATTTGAAATTGAAATTGTGACACCCAAACATGATAAACCAAAACCAACCACATGATCGACTACTAATAAAATATATATGATAAAATAGGGTAAATTAAAATTGGTTTATATGTTACCATCATGTTCAGAAACATTACATAAGGTCCATGATTCTATACATCAACACATACTATAACAAGTAGTTACATATAGCTCCAGTGGCATCAGCCACAAACTATATACAAAAGATATGTTCCACCTATATGCATCATTTACAAAACATAGGTACACTACCAAAACCACGTGTCATATAGATAGCATCTACAAAGCATCCCCTACCCAGACCTGAGATTTAGGGATGACTCTAGGACTCTACAACAACTAACAACCTTTTTCTTATATTGATCTCCAAGTTGTTGCTCCTAAGCAACATGATCCTGACCATATCGCTGACAACCACCTAAAATGATGTGGTAACCCACAAGGTGAGACCCATGTCCCAGCGAGCGATATAACTCTCAATCAACAGCTATTGATTACATTAGATATTATTATTAAACAAGTTAAGTAGATTAAGTAGTTTAAGCATATTAAACTATTCCAACAGGTTAGGCAGATTAAACAAACTAATCAGATAGGCATAGAGACATGTATGACTATGAGGAATATGAAGAACATGTAAGTTTGCCAGCTACTGAACAGTTAATTTCTCTTACTACAATATAAAACAACTAAGCAGTATGAGAAGCAAAGCAAGGGTTAACATCCAATGGGAACGTGTCTAACTCTAAACAGATATACTACATGGTTGTATTATGTCTTTTATTAAGCCTTGAGGAATTGAGGTATACCACTTAATTCCAACTAACCACTGCTAAGTCAAAATCAGTGTCATATAAGATTTGTAGGAGAGACAAAATCTTAAGATCTCATACGCCCTCACTTAGTATGATTCTGCCACAGTGACACATAAGGTCAAGCTACAAAATAGCCTAGTCCTCCCTTGGTATATAGGTCACGGTACAAGTGAACAACCTAGTCTGCCCTTAAAAGGTCATAGTACTAGTGAAACCTAGTGCATACAAACCCAAACATTCGAGGTACAATTGCAGTTGTCCTCATTCACATCATATATATTGAACATCATCTGAGATACAACCTTGACGGTTCCCATGCCAAGGTATGACCGTAGCCATCCTTGTGAACATGCATATACTCAACAATATACAACTCCGATCTTCCACTAAGGAAGAACCCGTTTCACCAACCAACAAATTCTGACACTAGAATGGACCTATGACCAGGGAAATTACATGATTAGGTTTATAGTTGATTAGTTAATGGCAATTGTGTATCTTTTAACTACATCAATCAAGTTATATACAAACCTTAAAAGAAATTTTCAAAACATGGTCTATATTGCAACTTCAGAAGATATAAAATGTGTGAGTTAACTTCAATCACAAAAACTCATGGTAATATGACTTGTCGTAGATGCGTACATACTCATCATCATACCATCACAAGTTATAGATCCTTATCACATCATAAAGAAGATAACACCTCCATTAGGACACAAAACCATGTCCAAGATCATAAGACTGTCACATCATTCCCAGCAATAGCATCATTATATTTCCTTACCTCATCAATGCTCATCATTCCATCACCTTATAAGGGACACATAAGTATGATACAACATTATTTAGAAGCTATGATGTTCATGTGACAAAAAATTAGGGTTACAATAACATAATGAGAGAAAGTACTCTATCATCGTATTAATCACACTAGAGGTTATGTACCATCATCACTTACTTGCAGTAGAGTTAGGTTAGGCATGATTAGTTGAATTAGCATTACCAAATAGCGCCTTACAAGGCTTTAGGTTTTTATACAATTCAGGGCAGGTAAGACTATTAAATCAGGTGAAGTTAATCACCAACAGATTAGGGTTATAAAATAGCCCTTAAAGGTAAACCCTAATTGTTATCATCTCCAACAATCATGGAAGCACTAGATCAAATTTCACCAACATAGAGTCAAAAAATGTGATAACCATATAAACCAGAATTCTTCATCAACCGTATGGGGCATGAGCCGTCTTGGTGATCCATGAGATTATGGTTCAACCCTTTAGCGACTGGTGAGGTTAGGGATCTCAGTGACCACCTAGGTCAAAGACCCTCATCAACTGAAGAAGGAGTAAGCATCAGAAGGAGTCATTGACCGCTGAAGATTGGCCACTTCAGTGACCTCTAGGCAAAGAAATATCATCGACTGAAGAGAATCATGGAACATTGGCGACCAAAGAGAAAACAGGTCATGACAACCATTGTGAAACCAATCCTTCATCGATTGTATAGAAAGAAATTTAACCTTAGTGACCATCATGGAAATCAAATCTTGGAAAACATATACATCAAACTTGGCGACCCATCAAGAGAGAGAAAATATCATTGACCACATGAAATCAAATAGTTTATTTGTCACCATGAAACTGAAAGATCATCAAGATAGAAAACACAAGAAGGAAGATTAAATCAAAACCCCAATTAGACATCTTCAAGAGAGAAAGCAAAACCAAGATTGAGAGAGAGAAAAATGAACATTTACACAAACATGCATGCATCAAAACTTCCAACACCAAATAAGGGTTTCGTGCACCAAGACTAGGGTTCATACAATAAGAGATATCTTCTCAAGATCACTATGTAATCACAAACCCTAAATCAACATTATTACCTTTCTACTTGTAACCACATTTTAGAACAAGATTAAGTGCATGCAAGGTAGAAGTAAGCAATACTTGTGGAGAAAGTTATATAGCTCGTTGTAGTGATGATGATGCAACCCCAACTACAAGGAAGCTTGAAGGAAATGGGGAAAGAAACCCAAGCTTGAGCACTAATCTCAGCCAAGCTAGCTCCACCTCTAAGAAAGAATAAAACCCTAGGTTAAGGAAGCAAAAAAGAGAGTAAACCCTAGGTAGGAAAACAAAAAGGAAGAGTTCTTCATCCTCTCACTCAAGAACTACCATGGAACACCCTGGGTTTGTCCAATAAGAGAAAGAATAATAGCATAGATCAAGGAGAAAATTGGTGTAGAGAGAGATCTCACTTACCAAGAATAAGGAGATGAGCAAGGTAGCATCACATGGTCACAAGAAAGGTTGCTCCAAACCCTAGACCAGCATGCAATGAGGTTTGGCCACCTTCTCCAAGCTTGAGCTCCTCCTTCACCACCAAGCACAAAGGGACAATCTCTAAGGGCAAGAAGAGAGAAATATGGTGCAAAGGGTTCGAGACAGAGAAAGAGGGTTAGGTGTCAAGATAAACATGCCATGTGTCTAGGGGATCTCGTCCATACAAGAACCACACACCTACACATGCAACTAGGGTGTTAAAAATAAGAAAATCCATCAACCCTAATTTCCCAAAATCACAAATGGCCGATGACAACTAGGATCGGAAAAGCAATCGACCGTAGAGAAACTCATTGACCCTCAACATATACAAAAGTTGACGATTGAAGAAAGATACCAAACTTCATTGAACGCCAACCCAGGGTGGATCAAGGAAAAATCATTGAACTATAGAAATATGGGGCACAAGGAAATTCAACAATTACTAAACTAGGGTTCAATAGCCAAGTCAAATACTCAACTAGGACATCCATGCAAACCCTAAACTGAACTTGAGGTGTCACCACCCTCATCAAGATGTAACAAGGCACCCCAAAGAACAACCATATATAACATGATATCAAAACATGTGAGGCACAATAAGCATGAGACAAATTGCAAGAAAAACTCTAAAGATGAGTAATTTGCAATTAGGTCCAAAATAAGCACATATATGTATAGCTAGCTCAAACAACATCCAAATTGGACCAAACATGAAATTTAGGCTTGTCACATGATACCAAGGCACATCACAAGGTTTAATTAAAGTTTTAAACATATAATTATGCTAAGAAAGAATGATCAAACAAAAAGCAAGGTTAGGGGCCTTACAACCATAAACCCTTAACAAGGATTTTGCCCCCAAAATCCTACACAAATAGAGACAGGTAGTTCCTGCATATCTTATCCTCTAACTCCCACGTGGCTTGATCCACACCAGATGATGCCACAAAACCTTAACCAAAACTATATCCTTCCTCTTCAACTTGTCACTCTCATATCCAAGATCAACATAGTACCTTCCACATACAATACATCCTCCTGCAACTCAACCTCCATTGGCTGAAATGTCAGCTCTATGTTAGGGTAAAACTTCCTCAACATGGAAAAATGGGATAAATCATCTAACATGTGTAACTCTGGTGATAACTCCAGCTTGTATGCCACCTTCCCAACACGAGCCAAAATAGGGTAAGGTCCTATAAACCTGGGAGACAACTTACCCTTCTTACCAAACCTCAGCACACCCTTCCAAGGGGAAACCTTAAGATACACATAGTCTCTAACTTGGAACTCCAATGGTATGTGGTGGTTATCAATATAAAATTTTTGTATGTCCTGGGCTGCCTTTCAACTATTATTGTATCACCTTGATCTTCTATGTAGTCTGATGCACTAGCTCAGGACCCAAAAGCTGATACTCACTTGTCTCATACCAACAAAGAGGTGATAAAAAATGCATACCATACAAGGCTTCATATGGTGCCATATCTATACTCCTCTTGTAACTGTTGTTGTAGGAAAATTTTATAAACCTCTGATGTACATCCGAACTACCAAGAAACTACAAGACACAAGCTCTCAATAGATCCTCCAAAATGTACATGGTCCTTTCTGACTGACCATCTATCTGTGGATGAAAAGTTGTATTGAACCTCAACGGTGTCCCAAAAGTTGTATGGAAATGTTCCCAAAAGTGACTAGTAAACTTATGACCACTGTCAGACACTATAGTAATTGGGATTCCATACAACCAAACTATCTCATCAACATATATCTCTGCCAACTTCTCTATTGTATATGTTGTCTTGACTAGAAAGAAGTGAGATGACTTGGTCAGCCTATTAACTATCACCCAAATGAAATCATGACCTTTGGTTGTCCTAGGAAGACCAACCACAAAGTCCATAGTAATATGATCCCATTTTGACTGTAGTATCAGTAAAGGTTGCAATGTTCCTACATGCTCCTGATGATTTGCCTTAACCTGTTGACAAATTGGACACCTGGAAACGAACTCTACCACATCCCACTTCAAACCAGGCCACCAATATAGATCCTTCAGATTATGGTACATCTTGGTACTTCCAGGATGCATCATGTACATCGAGGAATGAGCGTCCTCAAGAACCATCTTCCTTAAGCCATTAGCATCTAGAACCATTGTCCTATTATGAAAGTAGATTGTCCCATCATCTGACTCATGGAAACCATCATACTTCTTATTGCCAAACTCTGTCTTGATATTCCATATCATGATATCATTCTATTGCACATATCTAATCTATTGTATCAAGGTAGGCTTAACCTACAACTATGCTAACAAGCATGCCAACAGAGAAACCTCTAACTGTACATCCATCTAGCAAAGCGACACTAAAATGCCCCACTTATTACACACCAAAGCATGTAATTGTGCCTTATCTATAGATCATGATGTAGATGACTTCCTTCTCAATGTATCAGCCTCCACGTTCCCCTTTCCTGGATGGTAGTCTATTGTGCAATCATAGTCTTTGATCAACTCCATCCACCTCTTCTTCATGTTCAAATCTTGTTTTGAGAAGATATACTAAAGGTTCTTGTGGTCGGTGAAGATCTCACACTTCTCCATATAGGTAATGTCTCCATATCTTCAAGGCATGGACCACATATGCAAGCTCCAGATCATGTGTCAGGTAGTTCTCTCGTGTTTCTTAAGAGGCCATGAAACAAAAGAAATCACATTATTGTCATGCATCAGCACACATCCCAATCCATTTTTTGACACATCACAAAAGATGATATAGCATTTCCCTTGCTCTGACAGAACTAACACTGGTGAAATGGTCAACTTCTCTTTCAAAAATTAGAAAGAATGTTTACATTTGTCATCCCATACAAAAGGAACACCTTTCCTTGTCAACTTGGTTAGGGGTAACACTACAACACTGAAGTTCTTGATGAATCTCTTGTAGTAGCCTGCCAAGCCTAGGAAACTTCAAATTTTTGTCGGTGTCTTGGGCTAATACCATACCAGCATTGAATGTACCTTCTTACGGTCTACACAAACACATTTACCATATATGATGTGACCCATAAAAGATAGCTATGTTGATCAAAACTCACACTTGTTGAACTTAGCATATGATCGGTGCTGCCTCAAGAACGTCAACGCTAGGCATAGATTTTGCTCATGTTGTTATCTATCTTTGGAGTATATCAATATATCATCTATGAACACTACCATGAGCTGATCCAGACATAGTCTAAACCCCTTGTTCATCAAGTCCATGAAAGTTGTTGGCTCGTTGGTCAACCCAAACAACATAACCACAAACTCATAGTGATCATACCTCATTGTGAAAGCAACCCATACCTCATCTTAAAAGCAAACTTGGGTATGTCATCTGCCTTAATCCTTAATTGGTGATGACCTAACCTCAGATCTATCTGCAAGAACATTGTATCACCTCTCAACTAATAAAACAAATCATCTTTCCTCAGCAACTGATACTTTTTCTTTATCGTGACCTTATTCAACTACCAATAATCTATGTACAGTCTCATGGAACCATCCTTCTTCTTCACAAACAACATGGGATCACTCCAAGGGGAAGTGTTTGTACTGATAAAACCCTTTTATATTAACTCTTGCAATTGTTTCTTCAAATCATGCATCTCTATTGGTGCCATCCTGTAAGGTGATTGCGCTATGGGTTGTGTTCTAGGAACAAGATTGATCTCAAAATCAATCTCTCTAGGAGGGGGAACACTAGGAAACTCCTCAGGAAAGACATCCTCAAAATCACACACTACATGAACCTCCTTTATACTAGGACTCCTCTTAGTATCCACAACATGTGCCAAGAAGGCCTCACACCCCTGTATCATCAACCTCTCCATTGTCATGGCCAATGCCAAACATGTAGGAAGAATCTTCCTGTATCCTTAGAAGATCCATGAAACATATCTGTCTTCGAACGTCACCACCTTGGAACCACAGTCCAAAACAACCTTGTACATCTCCAAGGTGTCCATCCCAAGGATCACTTCAAACACATTCATGCTAAGTGACATAAGATCCACTTGGATTTTGTATCCCGAGAAAGAAAGAGTGTAAGATGGACACACCTCATGTAACACAGAGGAACCAACTAGAGGGGTTTCTAACAGAAGACTATAAGACTACTACAAACAGGAAGATTACAACACTTATCACATGTATGGAGATAAAAGAGTGTGTCACACCTGGATCAACCAAATAGATATGAAAGACAAAGCAGACAAATCGGAATGCATTGCAATCACATCTATACCTGTTATATTGCATGTTATTTCCCATAATATGCATATTTGTATAAAATACACTTATGGACATTATCTGCATATTTTTCAGGCATTTGGACCACGCTTGATGATAGAGAGAAAGAAGGAGTGATCCTAGGGTTTCTCTACCCTTAGAGAGGCCTAAAGTGAAGTCTGAGGCTCCCTCAACCTACCCCTAGTGGACAAAGCTCCATTTAAGCAAATATGTCTAAGAATGAATAAAGAATCAAGTCAAAGTGTTGCAAAAAAGACCACCACAGCCTTAGTACCTCAGAACAGCCGTGTTGGCTCATCCAAAGTCAACAGAGTCACATTGAAGCAAAGCAAGAATAACCACAATCATGCCACTCAGAATGGTCATGGTGGACTGGCCCAGAACGGTCATGCCACCTTGCACGACCGTGTGATAGCCTATTTTGACCAATAATGGGCAGAGTGATCTAAGCCACCACGGCCGTGCTACCCTAGGCCCACCATGTCCGTGCTACTTCATGTACAATTTTGACCAAGTTATTGTTATTTTTTCCCGTTTCTCACCATAGTCATTCCACACCACCATGACCATTCTCACCCCTTCCCACCATGTCTGTGGTCACCACAAACCTAGATACTTTTGCACTGCATTTCCCACTTTACCCCTACTTGACCTATTTCTTCCTCCACACCTATATATACTTAGGTGGTGGCTGGAGCATGAGGTTGGCCACCCCTAGCTCACTCTTAGCACTCAATTTTGGCATCCTATCCAATCCACCTCCATTCCACTCTATGTCACCATTTCCACCACTAAAACCCTAGTTTCCTAGTGTTTTGACCCTATTTCACCATCATCCCATGCCCATTGCACCTTGGAGGAGGAGGACGTCCTACAGCAGCTGAAGTGCAGGATTGTGTTGACTCTACATTTTCAATATTTTGATCATGACTTAACCATTCCATTCCTATATATCTAATATGTTTGTTCAAGATTGATTTTAGGATATAGATACATGAAAGTGATCAAATTACACAAGCCCTAGCTTGTTCAAGTTCAAGTCAAAAGCAATGCAAGTGTGCATTTTGGGAAATCACTCCAAATGACCTTAGATGATTTTTGTAATCACTTGTATGTATGATATGACTTGTAAATAAGAGGGACACTTAATTTCAACGTTTGATCACTCAAATGTCAATTTAGAAAATATGTCACAGGTTTTTTATTGGTTGAGTTGGAAACTCGACCAATCCATTGATGGATTTTCTTGAGAGACCAATCGGTCAAGTTGCACACTCATAGAACTCAACCGACCGACTCACTGGGAAAAATTAATTTTAGCTCATCGGTCGAGTTTCCTAGAACAAACTCGACCGGTAGTTTGAAAGTTGGCTTTGTCTCTTTGTGGATCGATCGAGTTACCTTTATCAAAACTTGACTGGATGTACTATATGATAAATGTAGAAAAAGTGATTATAACTGTTGTTGAGTTGTTTTGAGTGAGAATAGATCCGTTGGAACTTGGAAAATGGCTATATTTTGCCCTTAAGTGATGCCACACTCAAGGGAACACCCCCAGCTATAAATAGGACCCCTTGGAGTTCATTCCAAGTGTGTTCATTCATGCTATTCTAAGTCCTTATTATAGTTGAGTGTGTTGCAACTTCTTGATCCCCTTTATCTCTATCATTTACATAGAATTTCATGATTATGAGTGAGTTAGGCTAGTTGTAAGAGAGCTACTTCCTTGTTCTTGTAAATCTCTCACTCCAATCCATCTTCCCTACCCCTTTCTCCAAAGAAGCAAAGGTGAAGCAAGCTACTCTGAGTGAAGGTGGAGTTGTTGCTATTCTTCTTCAAGGTTGAAGAATAGGTGAAGATCTTCTCCAGGTGAAGGAGAAGGCAAAGGTTGAAGATCCAAGAAGAGTGAGTAATTCCTTGAAGGCTGAAGACTTGTGCAAGAGTAGGTAAGTCCTTGGCAGAAGGTGGAAGGCTCTTTGAAAAGTGGGGAAGTCTTTGGTAAGGTTGAAGACTCTTTGTAATGGATAGGTAAGTCCTTTAGTGGGTCTTGTGTTGTAACTCTTATAGGTGAATGTATAGAGGAAATCACTTGCAAAGTCCTAGAGGTTGACCTCTCTAGGTAGTGGATTGACTCTCTCCTAGTTTGGAGAGTGGAACCACTCTAAATGACCTTGTCTAAGTGCTTATTTCATTTTCTCTCACCATTTCTATGCTTGTTAGTTAGGACTTCAAATTGCACTTAATCTATTGATTATGATTAATATAATTTCAAGGTTTAATTCATCTTGTGAGACATTTGAATCTCTATTCACCCCCCCCCCCTCTAGATCCCTAGATCTAACAAGTGGTATCAGAGCCAAGGATCTTATCCAATAATCTCCCATGAGATGAGAAGATGGGCAACAACCTACCTGGTTCACTCAACCTAGAGGGAGGCTTCTCCATGCATCCTTCGGTCTTCGATGGAACCAACTTCCTCTATTGGAAGAGGTGTATGTAGTTCTACATTCAAGGCATGAACTTTGATATGTGGAAGGTGATGGTCACACTATATAAGGAGCCAACTGGAGCTATTGCAACATGGAGTGAAGTTGCACTTAAAGAAACCCAACTCAATGCCAAAGCCATAATCATCCTCTATGCAGCCCTTACACCAACGGATTTCAACCGCATCTCATCTTGGGACACCACCAATGAGATTTGGGATAAATTATGCTTTACCTATGAGGGCACAAAGAAAGTAAAGGAGGCTAAGATATACATGTTGAACAACCTTCTAGAGAACTTCAAGATGGAAAAGAAAGAAGGGGTTATATAGATGTACTCTAGGCTCAATGTCATCATCAATGACGTACCTGCTCTGGGAAACACCTTGGATAGAAGTGTAATCAACTCCAAGATCTTGAGGACTCTACCAAAGAGATTGGAGTCAAAGATGACCTCCATTGAATAAGTAAGGAGACTTGGTGACATCCCAACCGAAGAGCTCATTGGCAATCTCCAAGCTCATGAGCCAAGGCTTGACAAGCAAGAAGAAGAAGCCAAGCAAGAAGAGAAGGAAGCCAAGAAGATCAAAGATAGTTCTTTAAATAACAAGTGGAGGTGGTCATCCTTCAACAACAACTTGCTTGTCGGACTTCTCCTTCCTCCTCTAGTGAATATCATGGCCCTTGTGACATACTGGATTTTGGCTTAATTCTGAGGATGAAATTTCTTTTAAGGTGTGTAGGATGTGACATAGTGGACTTTTGGAATCCTAAAATGTCCAATGACACAAGTGAAGTCATACATGTTGAGTTGTTTTTAGAATCCCAAGTGTTTTAGTAAAGTTGGAGTGTTAATTGAGGTTTGTATAATGATTTGGATCCATAAGTTATGCCTATTTGAGGAATTTATTTGAATGTTCAAACAATTGATTTTTGGCACAAAATTCGTGTACATGGTACCTTGAGTAGTGAGGAAGCTATGGTTAAAATTTGGTGGCAATTGGGCCCTCCTAGTGAGAGATATTTAGGTTTGAAATTGGTGAAATGATGTGCATATTTGATGTTCATAGACCTAAGTTTGTGGCTTAATGGATGTGTCACGCGCCCTTGATTTGGGTTGCGTCTGCATGGATAAATCTGGGCTGTTCATGGTTAATCTGATGGTTCAGGCCCTTGGCTTAAGGGAAGCCACAGATTGGGTTGTGGCTAGCTTCAACATGGACCATAGATCATAGATCTGATGGCTATAAGTTTGTCCTCAACCTCCAGCGAATTGGGGTTGAGATGTGGGGAGAACGAGGCCATGTTTGCCTCCACCACTTCACGGATCGTGGGAGTGAGCAAGATATCCAATTAGACAGTTGGTTTTGGACTGGGATGAGCTCCCATTTGACCCATTGGGTGAACTGCCTCACCACTCCAGTAGAGAGAACGAACTCCCAGTTCGCAGTGTCTCTCCATCTTAGCGAGCAGGTTAGAACCAGAGAAAGGAAATAGAAATAGAGAGGGTATAGGAGGAAGACCAGTGAATGGAAAAGGAAGTTGGGGTCTAGGGGAATCCAACCCCATCATTTCCATGACCTCCCAAAGTGGTTTTGATAGCAAACTAATTCAACCCAGCCGACCATGAAGATGGAGCTCGAAGGATGTTGCAGGACTTTCCCACCACCTGTGGACGGGTTTGTTGAGTTTCTAGATTCTTGGGCATGCTCGCGGAACTTTCTCTTTGGGCTTTCATGGCACAGAGGCATTTTTTCTCTTCTACACAGCCGCAACCACAGCTGGTGCCGGTGAGCATATGACAGAAGAAGGAGGAGTCATCGGAAGTAGATCCAAGCGACCGTCGGCATGGAGGGAGGGATGATGAAGACAGTGGAAGCTCAACACTTTCATGAGGAGCACTGGCAGAGGAACAATCGCTCACCGGAGAGGAGTGTTGCAGCGGCGACTCTGTCTCAGATTCACGGAGGCGGGCGTCGGGCGTATCGCGTGAAACCAAAGAGACGAGAGAGAGGATCAACTCTAGAGCAAAGTTGATTCGAAATGGGTTTAGAACCCACAAACTGTCTGACTCACAGCGAGCCACCAGCCGGCCCAAGCAAGGAGGTGTGCCAACCCTAAATCCATGAGGCGGTACCTGATAGGTTGAAAGGGGTAAATATCCCATTTAATTCCTAGATCTTGTATAAATCATAGAAAATAGATCGTTTATCAGAAAAATACAAATAAGGTACCGAAATTCTTAGAAAAAATACATAGA
Source organism: Alisma plantago-aquatica (assembly GCA_963693085.1). Taxonomy (NCBI): domain Eukaryota; kingdom Viridiplantae; phylum Streptophyta; class Magnoliopsida; order Alismatales; family Alismataceae; genus Alisma; species Alisma plantago-aquatica. The sequence goes on from OY856413.1 coordinate 225,764,366, forward strand.
AGAATATGGAATCATAATATCATCCTTTTAATGCTTTAATATCAATGATATCATGTAAGATGTATTATGCTTGTTTCATTGATAATAAATATAAAACAATGGTCTAAAATCATGATAAAATGTTAATAAATCAGTAATCATGTTTATAATGCATATGATGTCAGTAATTATGATGTTGATGCATGAAATTATGTATTTTGCTTCATATGGCTAATTAGGGCTTTCAACCCTAAATAAAATGCAATAAATACACATGTGGTCAGTAAATGTTGAAATATTCAAAGTAAGCTCTTATCAGTATCTGGAACCTCATATTTAAATATGAGATCAGTATGATACACATAATCCATGTTATACGATGATGTTTACTCTTAATGTGATATAAACCCTAATATGATTAATACATGTAACATAGGGCTAACATGTACACATAATCCTATGTAACCAAGTAATCAGATTATGTATCATAATCTGGAATATAATATTAGTAACCTAATTACAAGAAGATAAGACAAGCAATGATGCACATATCTTAATGAGCTAAGGTAAACCCTAAAATGGATATAACTAGGGTTAAGATGATAAGAATCTGATGCTAGTATATAGTCTTGTCTTTATTAGGGTTTAACCAAGAGGATATAGTGACATAAGGAATATATGATGACTAGGTTTATCTTGGTCAAGGTATGCCATTACCTCTTACTTAGCTTATTATAAAATATGCATGTGTTATATGGTAGTAAAGACTTGCCATATGGTATTGATGGAAATCATTGTTCTTGTATGATATGTTGCTTGATTTATCACACTTATTGTTATGAACACATGAAACATAATATATTTGTTCCATTATATGATAGCACTAAATCTCTTTGGTAGAATACTGCATTGATAAAAGTACTAAATCTCTTTGGCAGAATAGTACATGTGAGCACTAAATCTCTTTGGTAGAATAGTGCATTTATGAAAGTACTAAATATCTTTGATAGAATAGTACATGTGAGCACTAAATCTCTTTGGTAGAATAGTACTTGTGGTTGGTCAATTTCACATATAATGGAAAATGAGCTTCAAATATGTGTTCTCTTTTGTTAATGTGCATCTTTCTACAAGTATACATTTTTCTTATATTTCCTTATAACTGCCAGTTATTAGTTTTATCTTATTTCCAAGATATGATGAGAGGTATATAAAAGACACATAGGCATACTCAGTACAATATTCTTGAATATTGTGTTAACGTGTACCACATGTAATCTTTTGTTCAGGTTGTGGTTATGCTCTTGAAGATCCAAGATAGTTGAGAGTTGTGTGGTGAGATGATGTACAGGTGGACGTGTTGTCTTAAGATTGTGTAGTTTAGTGGTAGTACATGTATATGTATAGTTTGTTGTTCAATATGTAATATCAAATGTTTTAACAATTCATGTTGTAATCATATGTTGAATGGTGAACATGTGTATATGATTTTATTATTGTTAATGTACATATGCTACTGATTGTTTCCTTCTGACTCCCTAGATTTTCTTCTTCTTAGTCTTGTGTGGTATGTTTAAATTGGGATTCTCACTGAGGTGAGAGTTTCAATTTAGACGTCACACGTCAGATTAAGATTTAGAAAATATGGGGACGTCACATCCCTAGTGAGCATGAAGCCAACTACAACAAGGGAAAGCACTCCAAAGGAAAGCAATCATCCTCCTCTACTCCTAGATGCTACAAGTGTGGACAAAAGGGACACTACAAGAGTGAATGTCTCAAGTTAAGAAAGTCACACCACAAGAGTAGCTCTAAGAAGGAGGAAGAGTACAAGAAGGAGATCAAGTATAAGAGGAAGGATAAGAAGGAGAAAAGACACAACAATGCAGCTCATGCAGCTTGGGAGGAACCATCCTCAAGTGGCTCTAGCTCTGAAGAAGATGGAGAGTGCTACCTTGCACTCATGGCCTCTATTGGTGAAGACATTTTTGAGGTAAATGAGGTAAGTGTGGTAAGCTTGTATGAGTTATCTAAGGAAACTCTTATTTATATGCTTGTTTCTACCCATTCTTCTTTTAATAAGTGTAAATCTAAAAGAAAAAGGTGAGGAAAAATTATTGATGATTTGTATGCTAAACTTGAAATTCTTGAGCTTAATGAGAAAACTCATCTTGAGAGCATTGATAACTTGCAAGGCTAATATCTTGATCTTGAGCTCCAATACAATGGAGTTGAGGTAGATTAAGGTGTCTATCTTAAGAACATTGTAACTCTTAAGGAAGATAACCAAAAGTGCCTAAAGGATCTTGAAACTCTTAAAACTGAAAATGTTGAATTTAAGCTTCTTCTTGATGCTCGTAAGGATGAAAGAGATATTTATCTTAAGGAAATTCAAGTGCTTAAATTTGAAAATGCCAGTTTTCTTGGTCAAGTTAATGATTTATCGTCTAGACCTATCTTTCTTAGTAATGATTTTGCTTCTATTTCTCTTGAGAAAGATTCTTATTTGACTAAATCCCTCTATCTAGAGGTCGACCTTGTTCATCCTAGAGATGATATTTCTAGTTTGTCTTCTACTATAATATCTCTAAATGATGATAATCATAGACTTAGAGCCTCTCTATAGAAGTTCCTCAAAGGGAAAAACTCCCTAAATGAAATCCTTGACCATTCTACCAAACAAAGTGGTACTAGTGGTTTAGGATTTGTAGAGGGAGAACCAAAGGGCAAGACTAAAGCCAAAGGTAAGAAAAAGAGAAAGGAGACCTCTTTCTTTGTTGGAGAGTCTTCTGGCACTAAGAATCCTATGGTTGTTCTTATTGAAAGTATGATGATCATTACTCTACTTATTGTTCTTACAAGCCTAAGGGGACCAACCCAAAGATGAAATGGGTCCCCAAGCTAACTCTGGATCCCAAAGTTAGATTTGGGAACCGATACTCTCCTTTATTGTAGGAAAAAGGAAGATGAATTGTTGATAGTGGTTGCACTAATCATATGACAGGTGATATAATCCATTTCAATAACTTCACCAAAAGGAAAGGAGGTTTGGTTACCTTTGGGGCCAACAAGAAAGGTAAGGTCAAAGGTGAGGGTGATGTAGGTGAATCCTTGTGTATCAAGAATGTTCTTTTTGTAGATGGCTTGCATCACAATTTAATTAGTGTTAGTCAATTATGTGACAATGGTTACCTTGTGCTATTTACTTCCTTTGAATGTTTGATTCTAGATTCCCTCACCAATCAAGGTATATATAAGGGAATTAGAAGTGGTAGTCTTTATGTAATTGTTCTTGACTCTATTAAGCTTGTTGTTGGTAGATGCCTAGTATTCAATTAGAATGATATTTCTCTTTGGCATCGCCGTCTTGGTCATGTAAATATGCATTAGTTGAAGAAGTTGAGCAAAAAGGACTTGGTCAAGGGACTTCGCAAATTGGACTTTGAAAAGGATGAGGAATGCCAACATTGTACCCAAGAAAAGCAAACCAAGTCTTCCTTCAAATTCAAAGGAGTCCTTAGTACCAAGAGATCTCTTAGACTACTTCACATTGATCTATTTGGACCAATGAGAACTCAATCGCTTCGTGGTTCCAAGTATTGCCTTGTTATTTTCAATGATTTCTCTAGATATATTTGGACCTTCATTCTCATTTCCAAGAGTGATACGCTTGATGTTTTCTCAAGATTTTGTAAATGAGTTGAGAATGGAGCTTCTTTCTAGATCATTTCCATCTGTAGTGATCGTGGGGGAGAATTTGAAAATGATCTTTTTGAGCATTTTTGTAATGAATCTAGATATGCACATAGCTTCTCTTCACCTCAAACACCTCAACAAAATGGGGTTGTAGATAGGAATAATAGGTCATTACAAGAGATGTCTAAGACCATGCTTTTAGAGTATGACACTCCAAAGAAGTTTTGGGCTGAAGTCGTCAATACCTCATGTTTTGTGCAAAACTGGGTTTTTACACATTCTTCTTTAAGGAAAACCCCCTATGAGCTATGGCGTGGTAGGAATCCTTCTATCGAGTATTTTTTATGTTTTCGGATGTCCTTGTTTTGTTTCAAATACGAAAGATTCTCTCAAAAAGTTTGATCTGAAATCTTACAAGGCTTTCTTTCTTGGCTATAGCACTACTAGCAAGGCTTATAGAGTGTTTAATATTGATCTTGCTAAAGTAGAAGAATCTATAAATGTTAAGTTTATTGAGACTAACCCCTCTATTCCAAAAATATTGTTCCAAATGATGATGTTGCAGGTGAGGTAATTCCTATTCTAAAAGAGATCAGCATTGCTCAAAAGGGAAAAGAGGTGGTCATTCAAGAAGAAGAGAAGAGGGATCCAACTCCCCAATTTGCAAAGAATCATCTAAAAGAGTTGATTTTAGGTGATCTATTTGAAAGAGTGAAGACGCGGGCTGAATTCAATAAAGAACAAGCCAACAACACCTTCATCTTACAACTCGAGCCAAAGAATGGCAAGGAAGCTCTTGGGGATGATGAGTGGATCCTAGCTATGCAAGAAGAGTTGGAATAATTTGAAAAGAATAGAGTATGGACCCTAGTACCAAGACAAATTGATAGAAAGATCATTGGCACCAAGTGGGTCTACCGCAACAAGCTTGATGAAGGCGGAAAAGTGGTAAGGAACAAAGCAAGGTTAGTGGCTCAAGGCTACAGTCAATAGGAAGGTATAGTTTTTAGTGAAACATATGCACCTGTAGCTAGACTTGAGTCCATTTGTATGTTGCTTGCTTTTTCTGGTTATAAAACTTTCTTTTGTATCAAATGAATATTAAAAGTGCATTTTTAAATGGTACAATTGAGGAGGAAGTGTATGTTGTACAGCCTTTTGGCTTTGAACATGATAGTTTACCTAACCATATTTATTTGTTGCAAAAAGCTCTCTATGGACTCAAATAAGCACCTCGAGCTTGGTATGAGAAATTAAAGAACTTTTTGTTAGATCATGGGTATATCATGAGCAAATTAGATTCTACCTTATTTCTAAAGCACACTTCTAACAATTTTCTTATCATTCAAATATATGTTAATAATATCATTTTTGGCGGAACTAACCTTGATCTTTGCAAAGAATTTAGTGATCTTATGCAGAGTGAATTTGAAATGAGTATGATGGGTGAGCTCACATTCTTCCTCAGCTTTCAAATCAAGCAAACTAAAGATGGGAACTTCATCAACCAAGGCAAGTACACAAGTGAGATGCTTAAGTGATTTGGGATGGAGAACACCAAGTCGATGGACACACCCACGTCAAACACTACCAAATTTGATAAGGATGAAGAAGGTGAGAAGGTAGATGAGAAGCTCTATAGAGGTAGGATCGGAAGTTTACTTTACTCAACTGCCTCTAGACCTAATATAATGTTTAGTGTTGTCTTGTGTGCTTGCTTTCATTCAAATCTTAAGAAATCACATCTTATAGATGTTAAGAGGATTTAAAGGTACTTAGCCAAAACCCAAAATTTTGGACTATGGTATCCCAAGTCAAGGCACTTTACTCTTACTGCTTATAGTGATGCAAATTACGTGGGATGCTTGATTGATATAAAGTGCACAAGTGGCACTTGATTTCTCCTAGGATCATGCTTGGTGTCTTGATTGTCCAAGAAACAAAGCACAGTGGCATTATCAACCACTGAGGCTGAATACATTGTAGTCAGGAGTTGTTGTGCACAGGTCCTATGGATGAAGCAAATGTTCCAAGACTTTAACATTAATTTTTATGTTTCTCCTATCTTTTGTGATAACACTAGTGCAATTAACTTGTCATATAATCCTATCTTGCATAGTAGAGCTAAGCATATAGAGGTTCGCCATAATTTTCTTCGTGATCATATTGTCAAAAATGATATCTATATCACGCAAGTGGACACGGAAAATCAGTCGGCGGACATTTTCACTAAATCTCTAGCTAGAGAGCAATTTAACTTTATTAGATATAAAGTGCTCATAACTACTTTGAATGAATATGATATTCCTTCTAGCTAGTTGTCATCTATTCTATATGCTTTGCCTATTTTTGGATCACCATTGCTTGTTAATATGCTACAAATCGGTTTTCATGTTTTTTTGCCTTTTTTCTCTTTTTTTGGGTATTGTCGCAAATGCTTGTATTATCATAAAATAGCTAACCAATGATGAGTGATATGTGCCAAAGTATGTTCAAAATGTAAAATGGACTTTAAAAATAAATTTAATTAGCACTCTAATGGCTAGATGACTAGAAATTAGAATTTCTAAAGTTGGTTCAGGTTGACCATCAGTCAAGTTGCCAACTCGACCGATCAGTGGCCGAGATCTTTTTTGAAGAGCCTATCAATCGAGTTTTTGAGTCACATAAATCGACTTATGGTCAATATGGAGCAAACTTAAGATAGTTTTGGCTGACTTTTCTCCCTCTCAACTAGAGAAAAAATGATCGATCCAACCTATAGTTCCCTCAAGCTCTCAACCCTAGACCCAACCTTCCTCTCCCTAGCCCTAGTTCAACCTAGATCAACCTTCCTTGACCTCCTTCCTACCAACCCTAGGTGTGTGGATGGGTTTTGGTGGGGTTTCTCTAGCTTTTTCTCTCTCCTTCCTCTCCATTTTGTCTCCATGGCATCCAATAGGAGGAAGAGGGCCGCCCCAGCTAGTGCACCTTCATCTTCGTCCAACTCTGGCTTGATTCCCTTTGATGACACTTTCTTCATCTCAAATGAGGCTCTTAATAGGTACAAGGAGGTCCTTCCTAGGAACCCCTTTCTATTTCGTGCCTTGTTTGAGCCACACCCACAAAGACAATAGGTCATTGATCAAGTAGTTGAGTTGTTGTACGACCACCACCTCTCCGCCTTGTGTGTCGAACGCTTGTGCTACACAAATTCCATAACTAGCACAAAATCCATTCATGAATTCTATGCAAACTTGCAATGGAATTATAACACACTCATTCCACCACACAATACTCAAGTAGTCCTAACTTCCATGATCACCGGGAAGAAATTCCAAGTCTCTGAGGATACCCTAAACATCTTCTTTTTAGGACCTGAAGTGACTGACACCTGGCAAAAGGACTATCCTGAGTATTTTGACCTAGTCAATCCTGAGGCCTTCTACAAGTAGTATGATCTTACACTTCATGTTATTCATAAGTTCTTGAAGAAGCCTCAATTCCCATATAGGAAGAAGTGCACCCTTCCCTCCTCTGTCGTAGACCTCAAGAGACGCATAATTGCCATAGTTGTTAACTGCAATATTCATCCAAAAAAATCATATTGAAATTGTATAAAACACTGCAGTAATTATATTCTATCTCTTGAAGAACATATGAGTCGAGTGGGAAAGATATGTTATCCACCATATGACAAGCTTTGACTCAGGAAAGAATACCCATGCCACCCACCCACCCTACCCAACCTTGATCTGTGGCCTTTTCCAGCTTACCACTGGCAAATCTCTTTTCCATGACCAGTACTACAAACATACCCGGAAAGGAGTTTGCATCAATGAGACTACACTTTAGAAGTTTGTGCTTATACCATCCTCTACCACACCTGGTGCCTCTATCTCCACTTCTACCCGATCACCTCTACCACCTCAGCCTACCTGACCACATCGTGCTTAAAACAACCTATTTTGTGTACACGTCTAGATTATGATATTATTGTGAAATAAAGAGATTCTTTGTTATCTAATCTAGATCAAGCAAAATTAGATATCAAGAAGAAAATGGATGAGATTATGAAGTTACAACAAAAAGTGAGTAGCTTGAGTAACAATAACATTCTTGATAATATCTTAAATGATTCTTATCGTCAAATTGGAAGGAGAGGACTAGGTTATAAGACTAAGGGAAAATCTTATCAAAAACCTAGTTGAAGAAGGACACAAGTGCTAAATAATCAATCCATGTATGTACCCAAGAACAACTCAACTCCTAGAAAGAGAAATTAGATTGACTCTATTAGTTGTCATTATTGTTTGCGTCTTGGACACTACTCTTTTTCATGCCCACACAAGAAAAGGAATGATGATCTATCTTGGGTTCCTAAAACTTAGAAGTTTGAATTTGACTAGTTGAGATTTGACCTAAACTGATTCTTGATATACAAATGTCATATCTCAACACAATCGAGCTTTAACTTTCATATTCTTGTTTTACTTGGAAACAATTACTGAAAACAGTTCTGAATTAGTACAGAAACTTTCTCGGTCGAAAAATTGTTCGACCGAGAACACTTTCGGTCGAGAATTAGTCGATCGAGAAGGTTACTGTGTTGAAGTCTGCAACAAGGCTGATTAATCTGTACAAATAGCATCATTTTCGGTCGAGCAAAACGTCGACCAAGATAAATTCAATCGACAAACAGTTCGACCGAATCAAGTTCTGCTGAACCTGTTTTAAATTAATCTAGTTTTCTATCAATTTGTTATTAATGATTGATTTAATATGCAAATCAAGAATAAATCTTGGAAACCATTTTTGAAACAAGACATATTGATCTTTTTGCATCATGAATTAAGGTATAACATTATGAATATGAAATCCTTAAACATATTGCAAAAATGTTAAATGCATACTGATTTTGAACAAACCTTATTCATTGATTGAAAAAGTTTATTAAGCATGTTCAGTTACATGGTTTGTCTTAAAATTGAAAACTTATGAACCTGAATGAGATTATTTGGGTTTATTCTCTATATGGTTTGGCTTAAAATGGAAAATATGAACCATGATTAGTATAATCAAGGAAATTACTATTTTATCATAGTCCACATGGTTTTTCCTAAGTATTCCTTGGTCTATCTATATAGGAACCATGTATATTGAATTCTAATTTAAAATAATCATAATCATTGTATTTACATACTTTTATCTTGATCATTACATTGTGGATATGCTTCTACTGTTCTATCATTGTGCTATGATCATTATGTTTCATTGGTTTGTCTAAAATAGTCTTTGATCCATATATACAAACCATGAATGGATATTATTCTTGATCATTGAAGATGCCATTTTGCATAAATAGTAAAATTTCATGGCACAAATGCATTTTAAATTGAAAATCTGCAGAAAATGCCTCTTGGTTGAAATCAAGTTTGACCAAGGGGCGCTATGGTCGAAGTCAAGGTCGACCTAAAATAAGCTTGACAAAATGCTTATTTGTACATCATTTTACTGCACTTAATCTTAGCATCTTGATTCAAAATGTGTTTATCATAGTGAAAACATAATTTTAGTACATAACTCTCATAAAAGGTCAACTTATTATGATCTAGTATTGATTGTGACCTTAGAATCCTTAAACTATCTTGACTATAAGATTAAGGGGGAGCTCACACAAACTATCTTAATTATAAGATTAAGAAGCTTACAAAACTTTGTAAACATCATTTGAAGTTTGGTATGACCTTAGTATTTTTAATTTTGGTTATGAAAATAAAGTAATCTACAAATTTCATGAATGTGATATATATATTGTTCTTAATGGAATTCTCAAAACAAATCAGGGCTTAACATCATGTGCTTTTGGTTAGAGACACTTTTCATGTACTCTAAGCTTAAAGGATTCTCATGTCATTTTTAGGGCTTAACATCCCTTGTAAAATGGGTGAGAAATCAATACACATATGCCATGAACTTAAAAGGAACTCATATCATTTCAAGGCTTAACATCCTTTGCAAATGATTGAGAAATAAATTGTGGCTAAAATTAACATTAATTGGTTTGCATTAATCCCTTGATTTTAAATTGAATATATCTTTAAGGGGGAGCATAGCATAAAATTAAGGGGGAGAAATAAAAAGTCATACTAAATGATTATCTAGGATATCTTTTTGAAATGACAAAGGGGGAGAAATAATATAAAAACATAAACATAAAATAAAATGAGTTTCATAATATCTCGGCCAGCACCCACTTGCAAAACAAGAATGGCTACAAAAGGTAAACTTCAGGTATGAAACTCATATGATGTATATTCCCTTAATTTATATTTAGGAAATGTTTGTCATCTTCAAAAAGGGGGAGATTGTTGGCTAAATTGGACATTATTATAATCCCTTTGTTTTGATGATGACAAACATTTCATTCTTGTGGATCTAACGTACTACTTGAGTGTTGCAGGAACTAGGTGAATGACACAACTTTGGAAGATCTAAATGCGCACAATGTGTTAATTTTATGATTGTAATCAAATGTAAAATCTTGTACAAGATATATAATGTACAAGTACTTAGACATCATGTAAATCAAGCGTTAGATCTTCTCTAGCCACTCACAACACTTAGATAGGTCATTCCCTATAATAGTGTCACATCTGCACACTCATACACACACTTAGTATCTAGTTCAAAACATTGAAACAGGGTCATTCTCGGTCGACAAACTCCTCGACTGAGACACTCTTGGTCAACAAATTCCTCGACCAAGATTGACCCAAGTAGTCGTTAGACCCAACAGACAAGGTGGTTGGGAGTTGGAAATGAACGTTGTAAACACTTGCTCCAAGACGTCCCTCGGTCGACAAGTCCTCGACCGAGAAGGACTCTCGGTCGACAATTCTTCGACCGAGATGAGTTCTGTCTGCACTTTTCAGAGTTAATTAACTAGCCGTTGTTAAAGAAACTAATGGTTTCCTAACGGCTAGTTAAGCACTAAGAACCCCCTAGAAAGTGTCTAGAACTTCCTTAAGCATCCATAGGCCATTCCTATAAATAGGACAAGCCATAGGACACCCAAAGTACACTTGTGCTACACTTGAGCATTCATACTTGCAATTGACAATTCATTCTTGTGAGCAATTGAGCAATTCCTACATTGGCTATACATTTCCATTTCTCTAAATTCGTGTCCTATAGGCTAGCATCTCCTATCCACAGCACCTACACTTCCATATACATTGGTTAGGAGATCAAAACGCTTGATATAGGAAATCAAGCCTAGTGATACAAGTGGTATTGTAATTTTTATTTTCCTTCTTGTTCCTTTATATCTTTTGTACTCTCCTTACTACTCCTAGGGTTGGAGGCTTCAGATTGGAGAGGGTTTGACTTCTCAGGTGGAGAAGGGTCTTCTCGGTGGAGAAGGTGGACTTTGGACTACTTCAAGAAGGCTGTCTCAACGGGAAGCTACTTCAAGAGGAAGGCTACTTCAAGGGGAGCTTGAGGTTACTTCAAGGAAGGCTGCTTCGAGGTTGGTGAGACTACTTCTAGGTGAAGGTTGTCTGAAGGGTTTGGTGAAAGTATTGTAATTTTATGTAACATCCTTGCGAGGTAATAAAATTAAATACTTTCAAAATCCCGATTGGGTAAGCAGTCGGGTAGTGGATTGACTGCCTTAGTATTTGCTAAGGTTGGAACCACTCTAAATCCTTGTCCCCTTGTCCAATATTTTTGTGGTTGCTTGCTTTAAGTTGAATTATTATTAAAATATCCATAAAAACCTATTCACCCCCCCCCCTCTAGTGGTTTTTCAATTGGTATCAGAGCAGGGCTTCAAGGAACTCTAACAAAGTCTTGAAGAATGGGTGACGGGTTTCTCAACAACCTCAACTTGGAAGGAACACTCGTGGCTAGACCTCCAGCTTTTGATGGAACTAACTACACTTACTGGAAGAGGAGGATGCAATTTTACTTCCAAGGAATCAGTTGGGACTTATGGAGAATGGTATCAACTCCTTATGAACTTCCTCAAACGGAGTATGAAAATTGGGATGTCAATACGGTAAAGTCTGCCCAAATGAATGCAAAAGTTGTAATTATACTTTATTGCTCAATTTCTGTTGGTGAGTTTAATAGAATTTCAAATTGTGAAACGGCTTATGAAATATGGCATAGACTTTCTATAACATATGAAGGAACTATTCAAGTAAAGAATTCTAAAATCGGAATGCTTAAACATAAATTTGAACAATTCTGTATGGATCAAAATGAATCTATTAGTGAAATGTATGCAAAATTTTCTTCTATTGTGAATGGTTTGAATGCTTTAGGAAAAGTGATTAGTGAGGAAAACCAGGTGTCAAAGATTCTTAGATCCCTTCCTCCCAAGTACAAGCCCAAAGTGACTTCCATTGAAGAAGCAAATGACCTCACCCGACTAAGGATGGAACAACTTATTGGCAACCTAGAAGCACATGAGGCAACTTTAGAAGAGGAAGAAAGACGAGAACGTGAACTTCAACAAGGGAGAAAGAAAGACATTGCATTCAAAGCATCAACCAAGATCAATCATGACACAAGTGAAGATGATAGTGAAGAAGAAACTCTCATTGTAAATGGTAAGTAGTATAAAAGTTTTAAAACTAACAAAACTTCTAGTATTTCTTCGTCCAGGTGCTTTGAATGTGGAAAAAAGGGACACATGAAAGGTGATTGCCCAAAACTCAAGAAAGGGAAGAAATCATCTCACAAAAAGAAAGAAAGAGCATATAAAGCTGCATGGGATGATTCAAGTGATGATAGTGATGATGGAAAAGAAGAAGTAGAATGTCTTATTGCTACAACAAATGAAGAAGAAGAAGAAGAAGAGGTAAGTCTTTTTGATCTTCCAAAAGAAGATCTAATTGCTAGTGTTCAAGATACACATGAGAAATATATTGAGTGCAAGAAGAAATTTAAGAAATCAAATAAAGTAAATGATGAGTTAAATGCTAAACTTCTTGCTCTCACATCTAAAAATGAAGATCTCAAAAAGGCTATTGAAGATTATGATATTAAGCTAAAATATGTAGAAGCAAATTGCAATCTTCTTTATCTCGAAAAGTTAAACTTGCAAACTCAAGTAAATGATCTTCAAAAACAACCTGTTTTGTGTACACATCTACATTATGATATTATTGTGAAAGAAAGAGATTCTTTGTTATCTAATCTAGATCAAGCAAAATTAGATATCAAGAAGAAAATGGATGAGATTAAGAAGTTACAACAAAAAGTGAGTAGCTTGAGTAACAATAACATTCTTGATAATATCTTAAATGATTCTTATCGTCAAATTGGAAGGAGAGGACTAGGTTATAAGACTAAGGGAAAATCTTATCAAAAACCTAGTTGGAGAAGGACACAAGTGCTAAATAATCAATCCATGTATGTACCCAAGAACAACTCAACTCCTAGAAAGAGAAATGAGATTGACTCTATTAGTTGTCATTATTGTTTGCGTCTTGGACACTACTCTTTTTCATGCCCATACAAGAAAAGGAATGATGATCTATCTTGGGTTCCTAAAACTTAGAAGTTTGAATTTGACTAGTTGAGATTTGACCTAAACTGATTCTTGATATACAAATGTCATATCTCAACACAATCGAGCTTTAAATTTCATATTCTTGTTTTACTTGGAAACAATTATTGAAAATAGTTCTGAATTAGTACAGAAACTTTCTCGGTCGAGAAACTGTTCGACCGAGAACACTGTCAGTCGAGAATTAGTCGACCGAGTAGGTTACTGTTTTGAAGTCTGCAACAAGGCTTATTAAATCTGTACAAACAGCAGCATTTTCGGTCGAGCAAAACGTCGACCGAGATAAATTCGGTCGACAAACAGTTCGACCGAATCAAGTTCTGCTGAACCTGTTTTATATTAATCTAGTTTTCCATAAATTTGTTATTAATGATTGATTTAATATGCAAATCAAGAATAAATCTTGGAAACCATTTTTGAAACAAGACATATTGATCATTTTGCATCATGAATTAAGGTATAACATTATAAATATGAAATCCTTAAACATATTGCAAAAATGTTATATGAAGACTGATTTTGAATAAACCTTATTCATTGATTGAAAAGGTTTATTAAGCATGTTCAATTACATGGTTTGTCTTAAAACTGAAAACTTATGAACCTGAATGCGATTATTTTGGTTTATTCTCTATATGGTTTGGCTTAAAACAGAAAATATGAACCATGATTAGTATAATCAAGGAAATTACTATTTAATCATAGTCCACGTGGTTTTTCCTAAGTATTCCTTGGTATATCTATATAGGAACCATGTATATTGAATTCTAATTTAAAATAATCATAATCATTGTATTTACATACTTTTATCTTGAACATTGCATTGTGGATATGCTTCTACTGTTCTATCATTGTGCTATGATCATTATGTTTCATTGGTTTGTCTAAAATAATCTTTGATCCATATATACAAACCATGAATGGATATTATTCTTGATCATTGAAGATGCCATTTTGCATAAATAGTAAAATTTCATTGCACAAATGCATTTTAAATTGAAAATCTGTAGAAAATGCCTCTTGGTTGAAATCAAGTTTGACCAAGGGGCGCTATGGTCAAAGTCAAGGTCGACCTAAAATAAGCTTGACAAAATTCTTATTTGTACATCATTTTACTGCACTTAATCTTAGCATCTTGATTCAAAATGTGTTTATCATAGTGAAAACATAATTTTAGTACATAACTCTCATAAAAGGTCAACTTATTATGATCTAGTATTGATTTTGACCTTAGAATCCTTAAACTATCTTGACTATAAGATTAATGGGGAGCTCACACAAACTATCTTAATTATAAGATTAAGAAGCTTACAAAACTTTGTAAACATCATTTGAAGTTTGGTATGACCTTAGTATTTTTAATTTTGGTTATGAAAATAAAGTAATCTACAAATTTCATGAATGTGATATATATCTTGTTCTTAATGTAATTCTCTAAACAAATCAGGGCTTAACATCCCGTGCTTTTGGTTAGAGACACTTTTCATGTACTCTAAGCTTAAAGGATTCTCATATCATTTTCAGGGCTTAACATCCCTTGTAAAATGGGTGAGAAATCAATACACATATGCAATGAACTTAAAAGGAACTCATATCATTTCAAGGCTTAACATCCTTTGCAAATGATTGAGAAATAAATTGTGGCTAAAATTAACATTAATTGGTTTGCATTAATCCCTTGATTTTAAATTGAATATCTCTTTAAGGGGGAGCATAGCATAAAATTAAGGAGGAGAAATAAAAAGTCATACTAAATGATTATCTTGGATATATTTTTGAAATGACAAAGGGGGAGAAATAATATAAAAACAAAAACATAAAATAAAATGAGTTTCATAATATCTCGGCCAGCACCCACTTGCAAAACAAGAATGGCTATAAAAGGTAAACTTCAGGTATGAAACTCATATGATTTATATTTCCTTACTTTATATTTAGGAAATGTTTGTCATATTCAAAAAGGGGGAGATTGTTGGCTAAATTGGAAATTATTATAATCCCTTTGTTTTGATGATGACAAACATTTCATTCTTGTGGATCTAACGTACTACTTGAGTGTTGCAGGAACTAGGTGAATGACACAACTTTGGAAGATCTAAATGTGAACAATGTGTTAATTTCATGATTGTAATCAAATGTAAAATCTTGTACAAGATATATAATGTACAAGTACTTAGACATCATGTAAATCAAGCGTTATATCTTTTCTAGCCACTCACAACACTTAGATAGGTCATTCCCTATAATAGTGTCACATCTGCACACTCATACTCACACTTAGTATCTAGTTCAAAACATTGAAATAGGGTCATTCTCGGTCGACAAACTCCTCGACCGAGACACTCTCGGTCGACAAATTCCTCGACCGAGATTGACCCAAGTAGCCGTTAGACCCAGCAGACAAGGTGATTGGGAGTTGGAAATGAACGTTGTAAACACTTGCTCCAAGACGTCCCTCGGTCGACAAGTCCTCGACCGAGAAGGACTCTCGTTCGACAATTCTTCGACCGAGATGAGTTATGTCTGCACTTTTCAGAGTTAATTAACTAGCCTTTGTTAAAGCAACTAATGGTTACCTAACGGCTAGTTAAGCACTAAGAACCCCCTAGAAAGTGTCTAGAACATCCTTAATCATCCATAGGCCATTCCTATAAATAGGACAAGCCATAGGACACCCAAAGTACACTTGTGCTACACTTGAGCATTCATACTTGCAATTGACCATTCATTCTTGTGAGCAATTGAGCAATTCCTATATTGGCTATACATTTCCATTGCTCTAAATTCATGTCCTATAGGCTAGCATCTCCTATCTACAGCACCTACACTTCCATATACATTGGTTAGGAGATCAAAACGCTTGATATTGGAAATCAAGCCTTGTGCTACAAGTGGTATTGTAATTTCTATTTTCCTTCTTGTTCCTTTATATCTTTTGTACTCTCCTTGCTACTCCTAGGGTTGGAGGTTACGTATTGGAGAGGGTTTGACTTCTCAGGTGGAGAAGGTGGACTTTGGACTAATTCAAGAAGGTTGTCTCAACGGGAATCTACTTCAAGAGGAAGGCTACTTCAAGGGGAGCTTGAGGTTACTTCAAGGAAGGCTGCTTCGAGGTTGGTGAGACTACTTCTAGGTGAAGGTTGTCTGAAGCGTTTGGTGAAAGTATTGTAATTTTATGTAACATCCTTGTGAGGTAATAAAATTAAATACTTTCAAAATCATGGTTGGGTAAGCAACCGGGTAGTGGATTGACTGCCTTAGTATTTGCTAAGGTTGGAACCACTCTAAATCCTTGTCCCCTTATCCAATATTTTTGTGGTTGCTTGCTTTAAGTTGAATTATTATTAAAATATCCATAAAACCCTATTCACCCCCCCCCTCTAGTGGTTTTTCAGATCGAGGTTTTGGTTCTCTTACTGATGAGGAGATGCCAGACCAAGCTAATGAGGAGGTTGTAACTGATGAGGAGGCTGATGAGGATGATGGTGATGTTTCTAATGATGGCTCTATTGGTGACTCTGGTGATGAGGATGTTGTTGTCTCTACTGCACCTTCAAATGGACATGATGACTATGAGCCAGAGGCCTCATATGTTGATGTTGATGATGTTGTTGATGATGTGGACATAGATGACCTAGATATTTAGATTTTCTAGATTTCTAGTCTAGATGTTGATCATATATATCTTTTTAGGGTATTTTGTATTAAAAACATCTAGGCACATTTTTTGAGTTGTACTATTTTATCATCTAGCTTTCATCATTTTGGCTTGTAAGGATGAGAGAGATTGATAGCAAGCACCTGGCAAGGTCATGTAGAGTGGTTCCACTCTCCAAACTAGGAGAGAGTCAGTCCACTACCTAAAGAGGTCAACCTCTAGGACTTTGCAAGTTCTTTTCTCTTTATTATCACCAATAAGATTTACAACACAAGACCACTAAAGGGATTACCCATCCAAGCACAAAGAGTATTCCACCTTACCAAGGACTTACCCACTTTGCAAGAGTCTTCAGCCTTCTTCCAAGGTATTACCCACTCAAGCACAAGTTTTCCATCTTCAAGGACTTTTCCACTCTTCTTGGATCTTTAGCCTTTGCCTTCTCCTTCACCTGGAGAAGATCACCACCTCTTCATCAACCTTGAAGAGGAACAGTTATAGCTCCACCTTCACTCGGGGAAGCTTGCTTCACCTTTTCTTCATGGAGGAAGGGATAGGGAAGATGGAGAAGATGAGAGCTTTACATGAACAAGGGAGTGGTGCTCTTACAATAGGCCTAACTCACTCACAATCACAAAATGAAGTGCAAACTAGAGAGAGAAAGGGGCTCAAGCAGTTTCAACACACTCAACTATAACAAGGACTTAGAATAGCATGAATGAGCAAACTTGGAATGAACTCCAGGGGGTCATATTTATTGCTGGGGGTGTTCCCTTGAGTTGGGAATCACTAAGGGTCTAAATATAGCCATTTTCCACAATGCAACAGATATATTTTCACCCAAAACAACTCACTGATGGTTATAATCACTTCTTCTACATTTTCTATACAGTATATTCGGTCGATTTTCCATAAAAGTAACTCGACCGATCAACTAAATGACAAAGCCCATTTTCAAACTATTGGTCGAGTTTGTTCTGCTGAACTCCACTGATGATCTAAAATTAGATTTTCTCAGTGAGTCGGTCGGTCAAGTTTTGTGAGTGTGCAACTCGACCGATGGGTCATCTTTAGAAAGTCCATCATAGGATCGATCGAGTTTCCAACTCAACCGATGAACAGCCTGTGAAAAATTTTTGAATTTGACTTTTGAGTGATTAAACCTTGGTATTTTGTGTCCCTCGTATTTTTCTCATCTTAGTTACAAGTCATATCATCAATACAAGTGATTACAAAATTCTTATAAGTTCGTTTGGAGTGATTTCTCAAAACACGCACTTGCATTGCTTTTGACTTGAACTTGAACAAGCTAGGGCTTGTGTAATTTGATCCTTTTCATGTACCTAAAGCTTGAAATCAATCTTGAACAAATATATTAGATACATAGGAATGGAATGATTAAGTCATTATCAAAATATGGACAATGTAGAACTCTCAAGTCAACATTCTCCCCCTTTTTTACAATGACAAACCATTCCTCAATCATATTGAAAAGGATATTGATATTATACCTTTGCCTAAGGGGATTCAAGATTTGAACAGTGTGAATTTCTCTCCCTCAATCTATGCTTACTTTAACCTGCATAGTTATTCTATATACACAAAGCAATGTAACACATACATACTATATGGTCCTTTAGCAAGTCACATGATAAAGCATATAATGAACAAGAAAAGATACACATAAGCAATAAAATCACTATGGTTGAGCTTTAAGACTTTGAAATTCTCTCCCCCTTTTAACATTATCAAAAAGGAAGGGGGTAGAAGAGCATAAAAATAGGTCTTCTCGAAGCACAACCAAGCATATATCCATAACATGCAATCTCAAGAACATACACCAAGCAGAGATGAGAGAAGCAACCAAACTAAGTCATAATCAAAATATGGTGAAACATGGCACCAACTCATAAGATATAGAAAATCAAAGAGAAAGTGTGCATAGAATTAAGATTACAACCTAGGAGGCCAGTTCTCATAAAAATAGCTACAAGCCAAAACAATGAAAACTAAGATGATAAAATAGTACAGATCAGATCATGTGCCCAGATGTTGCTAATATAAAATGGCCTAGAAAGATATATATGATCAACATCTAGACTAAAAACTATATAAAAGAAACTATATATCTAGGTCATCTCTATATCTACATCATCCATAGCATCATTAGCATCAGGCTCGTAGTCATCATATTCGTCTGAAGGTGCAGCAGCATCGCCTTCATCACCGGAGTCACCAGCAAAGCCATCAGAGCCATCATCATCAGATGTAGCACCATCATCCTCATCATCATCATCATCATTAGCCTCGTCAGCATCAACAACCTCCTCATTAGCCTGGTCTGGCATCTCTTCATCAGTAGAGGGATCGAAACCACGACTAGGCCAATGAGCATTCTGCTCATCCCAAGACATAACAAGAGCATGGAGCTCATTGGCCTGTGGGAAGGAAGGAACAGAACTGCCAAGGCTAGCAAGCAGAGTGTCCAAGGGGCCAGCAGTCAGAGGTAGCACAACCAAGTTAGGTCCACCAGTAGCAGAGGGTGTAGCAGCAGTGGAAGGTGTAGGTGGAGGGGTAGGGTAAAAGTGATTGTATGCATAGGATGCATAATCACTACCTGGTTAGGGATGGTAGGTTGGGTAGGGATGTGCACAGGACATGTTCATGTTAAACATGATTGAACATAAGTCCTGATGCAGGTGACCCTAAACCTGAAGGTTGTATGCCTATTGATGCATCATGTAGCCCATAAGGGTTTCATTTGACACATGAAATGAGGCACGGATAGGTTCGATAGGTTGAGGTGGTGGAGGTGCTCGGGTAGAGGTAGAGGTAGAGGCAGCAGGTGTGGTGGAGGAGAGGATAGGCACAGACTTTTGAATAGTGGTCTCACTGATACAAACTCCTTTCTGGGTAGGTTTGTAATGAAAGTCGTGGAAAAAGATATTTGCCAGTGGCAAGCTGAAAAAGACCATAGATCAGGGTAGGGTAGGGAGGGTGGGTTCCACATGTGTTCTTGCCTGAGTCAAAGTAGGTCAAATAGTGGAGGATGTATCATGACCACTTGACTCTGACATTCTCTAAGAAATAACACATGATCACCATAGTGTTTTCTGCAATCTCCATTTGATTTTTCTTCGGATGGATATTGTAATTAACAACTAGGGCAAGGATGTGTCTCTTGAAATCCAAGGTAGAGGAGGGAAGGGTGCACTTCTTCTTATAGGGGAATTGAGTCTTCTTCAAGAAACGATGAATGCCAGGAAGAGTGAGATCGTATTGCTTGTAGAAGGCCTCATGCTCTACTAGGTCAAAATACTCAGGGTAATCCTTACGCCAGGTGTTAGTCTCATCGATACCTGAGAAGAAGATATTCAGGGTATCCTCAGAGACTTGGAATTTCTTCCTGGCTATCATCGATGTGAGGACAACTTGAGTATTAGGAGGGGGTATGAGGGTGTCATAATTCCAATGCAAGTTAGCATAGAATTCGTGAACCTCTTTTGTGCTAGTTATGGAATTGTTGTAGCATGCGCGTTCAACACCCAAGGCAAAAAGATGGTGAACGTTAAGCAACTCCGCTACTTGATCTATGACCTCTTGGTGTCTAGGGATAGGCTCAAAGACGGCATGAAAAGGGAAAGGATTCTGGGGAAGGAGGCCCTTATACCTATTTACAACCTCATTTGAGACAAAAAGAGTGTCATCAAATAGAATCAAGCGGGAGGAAGATGAAGAAGATGGTGCATTAGCTGGGGCAGCTCTCTTCCTCCTAATGGATGCCATGAATATGAAAAAGAGAGGAAGGAGAGAGAAAAAGCTAAAACTCACCACCAAAAATTTCCACAGACCTAGGTTTAGCAGGGGGAGGTCTAGGAAGGTCTAGCTAGGTCAGATAAGGGTTGGGTTGAGGGAGGGAAGGGCAAGGGTAGAGAGCTTAGGGCATATGGAGGGGGAATCGGTCGACTTTCCTCTAGTTGAGAGGGAGAATATTTGGCCAAACCCAACTTAAGATAGCTCCATCCCGACCATCGATTGAGTTCTATGAACTCGAAAACTCAACCGATAGGCTTTTTGAAAAATCTCTCGGCCATCGATCGGTCAAGTTGGCAACTCGACCGATGGTCAACCTGACCTAAAACTAACAAACTTAGTTTCTACCCGTTTGAGTGCTACTATAAAATTTATTTTTCAAGTCCATTATTTTGTATTTTGAACATAATTAGGCACATATCACTCATTATTGGGTACTATTTTGTGATAAAACATGCATTTGCAAAAAAATACCTAAAAATAAGAGAAAAACAAGGTAAAATGAACATGAAAAATGGATTTTTAGCATATTAGCAAGCAAAGATGATCAAAATAGGGGCAAGACATATAGGATAGATGAAAACTAGATAGAAGGCACATCAGATTCATTCAAAGTAGTTATAAGCAATTTTGATCTAATAAAGTTAAATTGCTCTCTAGCTAGGGGTTTAGTGAAAATGCCCACCAACTGATTTGTTGTGTCCACATGTGTGATATAGATATCCTTCTTGGAAATGTGATCATGGAGAAAATGATAGTGAACCTCTATATGTTCAGCTCTACTATGCAAGATAGGATTATATGATAAGTTAATTGCATTAGTATTATCACAGTAGATAGGAGAATCATCAAAAATAATGTTAAAGTCTTGGAGCATTTGCTTTATCCATAGGATTTGGGCACAACAACTCTCGGTTGCAATGTACTCAGCCTCAATGGTTGATAATACTAATGTGCTTTGTTTCTTGGAGAACCAAGACACCAAGCATGGTCCTAGGAGGAAACAAGTGCCACTTGTGCACTTTTTATCAATCAAGCACCATGCATAATCTGCATCACTATAAGTAGTAAGAGTAAAGGCCCTTGACTTGGGATACCATAGTCCAAAATTTTGGGTTTTGGCTAAGTACCTTAAAATCCTCTTAACAGCTATAAGATGTGATTTCTTAGGATTTGATTGAAAGCAAGCACACAAGCCAACACTATTTATTATATCAGGTCTATAGGTAGTTAAGTAAAGTAAACTTCCAATCATACCTCTATAGAGATTCTCATTTACCTTCTCACCTTCTTCATCTTTGTCAAGTTTGACCGTGTTTGACATGGGTGTGTCCATCGGCTTGGTGTTCTCCATCCCAAAGCATTTGATTAGTTCACTTGTGTACTTGCCTTGGTTGATGAAGTTCCCATCTTTAGTTTGTTTGATTTGAAAGCCAAGGAAGAACGTGAGTTCACTCATCATACTCATCTTGAATTCACTCTGCATAAGATCACTAAATTATTTGCAAAGATCAAGGTTAGTTCCGCCAAATATGATATCATCGACATATATTTGTATGATAAGAAAATTGTTAGAAGTGTGTTTTAGAAATAAGGTAGAATCCACTTTTCCATGATATACCCATGATCTAACAATAAGTTCTTTAATTTCTCATACCAAGCTCTAGGTGCTTGTTTGAGTCCATAGAGAGCATTTTCAACAAATAAACATGGTTAGGTAAACTATCATGTTCAAAGCCCTGAGGTTGTGCAACATACACTCAATTAAAAATGCACTTTGAACATCCATTTGATATAGAAGAGAGTCTTTATAACTAGAAAAGTCAAGCAACATATGAATGGGCTCAAGTCTAGATACATGTGCATATGTCTCATCAAATTGTATACCTTCCAATTGATTGTAGCCTTGAGCCACTAACCTTGCTTTATTCCTTGCCACTTTGCCACTTTCATCAAGCTTGTTGTGGTAGACCCATTTGGTGACAATGATCTTTCAATCACTTGGTCTTGGCACAAGGGTCCAAACTTTGTTCTTTTCAAATTGTTCTAACTCTTCTTGCATAGATAGGATCCATTCTTCATCCCCAAGAGCTTCCTTGACATTCTTAGGCTCGAGTTGTGAGATGAAGGTGTTGTTGGGTTGTTCTTTGTTGAATGTAGCCCGTGTCTTCACTCTTTCAAATGGATCACCTAAAATCAGCTCCTTTGGATGATTCTTTGCAAACCGGGGGGTTGGATCCTTCTTCATATCATCTTTTTCTTCTTCTTGAGTGGCCACCTATTTTCCCTTTTGGGTGATGTTGAGCTCTTTTTGAATAGGAATTACTTCACCTGCAACATCATCATTTGGAACAATATATTTGGGAATGGAGTGGTTAGTCTCAATAAACTTTACATTAATGGATTCTTCTACTTTAGCAAGATCAACATTAAAAACTCTATAAGTCTTTCTAGTAGTGTTATAGCCAAGAAAGAAAGCCTTGTAAGATTTGATATCAAACTTTTCGAGAGAATCTTTCATATTAAAAACAAAACAAGGACATCTAAAAACATAGAAATACTCGATAGAAGGCTTCCTACCATGCCATAGCTCATATGGGGGTTTTTTCAGTGAAGGATGAGTAAAAATCCAGTTTTGCACAAAACATGAGGTGCTAACAGCTTCAGCCCAAAACTTCTTTGGAGTATCATACTCTAGAAGCATGGTCCTAGCCATCTCCTGTAAAGACCTATTCTTCCTCT
This sequence comes from Alisma plantago-aquatica, assembly GCA_963693085.1. Lineage (NCBI taxonomy): Eukaryota > Viridiplantae > Streptophyta > Magnoliopsida > Alismatales > Alismataceae > Alisma > Alisma plantago-aquatica. Next base: position 225,787,813 of record OY856413.1, read on the forward strand.
CTAGAACCCCATTTTGTTGAGGTGTTCGAGGTGAAGAGAAGTTATGTGCATAACCAAATTCTTGACAAAAATGCTCAAAAATCTCATTTTCAAATTCTCCCCCATGGTCACTATGGATGGAAACAATGCGGCAAGAATCTTCATTCTCAACTCATTTACAAAAGCTCAAGAAAACATCAAGAGTATCACTTTTATAAATGAGAAAGAAGGTCCAAGTATATCTAGAAAAATCATCGACAATAACAAGGCAATACTTGGAGCCATGAAGCGATTGAGTTCTCATTGGTTCAAATAGATCAATTTGAAGAAGATCAAGAGCTCTCTTGGTGCTAAGTACTCTTTTGGATTTAAAGGAGGACTTGGCTTGCTTTCCTTAGGTACAAGGTTGTCACTCCTCATCCTTTTCAAAATCCAATTTAGGAATTCCCTTTACCAAGTCCTTTTTGCTCAACTTCTTCAACTGATGCATATTTACACGACCAAGTCGATGGTGCCAAAGTGAAATATCATTTGAGTTGACTATTAGGCATCTACCAACAATAGGCTTAATAGAGTCAAGAATAATAACATAAAGATTACCACTTCTAGTTCCCTTATATATAACTTGGTAGGTGAGGGAATCTAGAATCAAGCATTCAAAGGAAGTAAACAACGCAAGGTAACCATTATCACATAGTTGACTAACACTAATTAAATTGTGATGTAGGCCATCAACAAAAAGAACATTCTTGATAAACAAGTATTCACCTACATCACCCTCACCTTTGACTTTACATTTCTTGTTGTCCCCAAAGGTGACCGATCCTCCTTTCTTTTTGGTGAAATTGTTGAAGTGGCTTATATCACCCATCATGTGCTTAGTGCAGCTACTATCAACAATCCATCTTCCTTTTTACTATAATAAAGGAGAATTTCAGTTCCCAACTCAAACTTTGGGGTCTAGAGTTATCTTGGGGGCCCTTTATCTTTGGGTTGGTCCCCTTAGGCTTGTAAGGACAATAAGTAGAGTAATGATCATCACATTTGCAATAAGAACAAACCATAGGATTCTTAGTGTCGGAAGACTCTCCTACAAAGAAAGCGGTCTCCTTGCTCTTTTTCTTACCTTTGGCTTTGCTCTTGCCCTTTGATGCTCCCCCTACAAATCCCAAACCACTAGTACCACTTTATTTGGTAGAATGGTCAAGGATTTCATTTAGGGAGTTCTTCCCTTTGAGAAATTTCTATAGGGATGTTCTCAATCTATGGTTATCATCATTTAAGGAAGTAATGGTAGAAGATAAACTAGATATGTCATCCCTAGCATGCACAATATCAGCCTCAAGACATAAGGCTTTAGTTAAATATGAATCCTTTTCAAGAGAGATAGAAGCAAAATTAACACTAGGCAATAAAGGTCTAGAAGATAGATCATTTACTTGACCAAGTAACCTAGTATTTTCAAATTTAAGCATTTGAATTTCTTTAGGATAGACATCTCTCTCTTCTCTATGAGAATCAATAAGGAGCTTAAATTCAGTATTTTTAGTTTTAACAATTTCAAGCTCTTTAAGGCAATTTTGGTTTTCTTCCTTAAGATTTTCAAAATTCTTAAGGTAGACACCATTCTCAAATTCAACCCCATTGTATTGGAGCTCAAGATCAAGGTATTTCCCTTGCAAATTATCAATACTCTCAAGATTAGTTTTCTCATTCAATTCAAGAATTTCAAGTTTAGCATATAGATCATCGATAATTTGTTCTAACCATTCTCTTTTATATTTACACTTAGCAAAAGATGAGTGGGTAGAGATAAGCATGTTAATAATAGCTTCCTTAGATAACTCATGCAAACTTACCTCACTTACATCACTAATTTCTTCACTAGTAGAGGCCATGAGTGCAAGGGTGCACTCTCCATCTTCTTCGGAACTTGAGTTGCTTGAAGATGAAGCTTGTAATGACCCCACTTCCTAGTAACCCCCAATTAAGGAAGACCAAGAAGTCAGAGGCATTATCTCAAAAATAGGATCAATGGTTTTGCAAATAATCAAAAATAATTAATAAATTCTACAAAAGACTAAACTAAAAATTGGAATAAAAATTTACTTTCTCATACCTTCAAAAATAGGCAATTGAGACTTCTACCCATAGTAGAATTTTATATGATTAAATCCTCCTTGATAATTTAACTTTAATTTTTCACAGATTCCACTTTACTATTTGTCCAATTTTAGGTATTTCCTAAAACACCGACAAACAAAACCTCAGTCAGTATAAATGAATATACTGGTATGTGGGGTCAAACAAAACATTGCACATAAGCTTTAACAACCTAATCATATCAAGTAGTTGTTAACGATGCAAAATTACATTTTCAATGTGACTTCCCAACCGCTTTTACTCATCCTCTAGGATACCCTCTCTTAGGGTTTAGTCCTTGCAAGGGACTTAAGGCTACCTTCTCCATCCTGAGCTTAGTACATGGGGTCACCTCTCTGGGTGCCCAATGGTCTTCCCTCTAAGACTTGACTACTTCAGACCTTCCCTCCTGGGCTTGGTCTTGCATCATACATCCAGAGATGGTATGTAGGTTTGAGACAGTTACATATATACTTAAGTTGTGATAATCATATTCACTTTAAAGATTGTAGAAATAAAAGCATCCAAACCGTTTATTTCCATGCAATCGATAAAACATCAGAAAAATGCCGAGAAACTAAAGCATGTACCCATAATTAACCACATATCTAATTTGGAGATTTCACAAGAAATAAGCACAGTCCAATCCAACCAAGCAATCCAAGCAAGTAATCAAGCCAATCACACAAAAGCATAGAATCATGAAAATCATATACAACCTATTTACTACATACTCATCAAGAATCTACTTTATTGACTTGGGATTACATTGTAGGGTTTCTAATCTGAATTAGGGTTTTAGTAGGGTTCCTTTAGATCTATTTACAACTTTCTTCTTTTATGTCCACAAAACCCTAAAATAACAGTTCTAGGTTCAAAACCCTAATTACTCACTTATTCACATTAAAACCTTCTTTGTCATCAATTAGGCTTAGGATTAACCTATTATCACTTCTATACAAAGGATTTCAAAGTTCATCTCATTAGAAACCATTAACACCTAGATTAGGGTTTCTAAGTCCATTAATGCATATTAACACATCAAAACCCTAAATTAGGTCATTAAATACATGGATCTTCTACTTAGACATCAAAACATCTTTTTTATTAACAACATGGTAATATGTCCATAGATTATCCATATTACTCATCTTAATTTCATAGAATCATCAAATTAGGGTTTTTCATCATTATAAAACATTAAGGTGGGCAAATTTAATCACTTTTTGAATTACAATCTGATTCAGGTTCTAAATCTATTTTTATTAGATTCCTTATATTTTTTTGATCAATTTTCATATATAACATGCCTTAATCCGAGTAACAGATTTATTTCTAGAATCTTTGCAAAATATTCACCTTTGGTCCAATAGGTAGTCGCCACATCATCAATCTGGCTCCTTTTCCCTTTTTCCACATCGATATTTTGTAGCCAATAGAGTGCAGCCATATCAATGACTCGGCTTGCTCAGTTGGCATCTCGAATAGGGTGCACAAAGATGCTTCTTCCCTTCTTCATCTTCATTAGGGTCGGGGGTAAGGAGGTCCTTTCCTCCTATCTCATCTTCAAGCTCCACTGCGCCTCTCGTTCGTGAGATAGGCTTTGACCTCAGTCAACTGGGGTGTTCATGCCATGATCCACTACGATGGAGAGTCAAATATTAGCACCCAATCCTCCACGATCTACATCCAAACTCGTCTCAGGGTTCGAACACCACGAAGAGACTTGAGAACGGGCAAATTCCAGGCACGTTCGTCGGTGAAAGACAGGGGGAACTCGGCATCTGGGTGATGAAGAACCAAGGTGGTTCAGGGGGAAATTAGCTGAAGAGGAGGGCTCTCAGGGTCAAGGCTAAGTCCTCTATGACCTTATATAGGCAGAGGGAGTGAGAACTAGGGGTGTCATCATTTCCCTGAAGTCCTAACAAGATAAGAAATTGGGTATTTCCCAAAGACACCACGAAACTCACCAAATTAAGGCTCGTTGGATCCATCTGATCCTCCCAAAACTAGTGGAGAAGGAATCAGGGAAAACCGTGAAGAGAGGAGAGAGAATGAGAGGTCAGTTCCTGACCAGCGTACATTCCCTTTCCCAAACTGGATTGGGGTAGGAGAAGATACGGTTATGATGTGGCAATTATCGCACTAAGAAACTCACTCGGGGTTGAAATCCCTGAGCTTTTACCAAAACCTCATGCAATAATACCACCCGCAAGCGGACGGGTCTTATCGCAGTATAGTTAAGGATTGAATCCCAAAGGACAACATTTTTAAGAATCTTTGTCAGTCGAATCTAGCTCAAGTAAGACTAATATTTAGAATGATTGGTTGGTTTGTGGTTAATTAAACTAAATGCGGGAAAGTAAAGGAGCAAAATTAAAGTTGGGTCTATATTAAATGATATGGAATCGTTGGGATGGTACCGGGTTTCACCACCACTACACATGCAAACACGTCCAAACATCCAACATCCAGGCAAGATATAACCATCCAAATGGAGCTGCTGCAAAACCCCCCATACGGGCGTTAGGCTTGCGTAAGCATCACCTTAGGTATCATATGTCTCGTCACCATCTGGATCATATACTTATGGCTCTGAAGATACAACATCCAACTAAGGATGTGGTCCTCCCTGAGGTATGTTTAGACCACAGAAGCATCACCATGGGCTATATGTCTCATCCCCTCACGGATCATACACTTACAACCTTAAGGAACCCCTTTCTATTTCTAGTCTGGGAGTCAACCACACTAAACGGTAAGCAAGCAGGTGATTAATCTATAAGCAAACACCGATGATTAACAAAGATGATACAAAATCCAACTAAGGTTGTGGCCCTCCCTGAGGGATGTTTAGGCCACAGAAGTGTCACCGTAGGCTAGATGTTTCGTCCCCTTACGGATCACACACTTACGACCTCAAGGAATCCTATCAGAAGTTCTCGTCAAGGAGTCAACTTCATAAATCACCATTCTACCCTATATATAGAAGTTCTCGCAACATAGGGAAGAACAAGATGAAAGCAAGCAAGTAACCAACTGCAAACTTTAACGATTAACAATGAAATGAAAAGATATATACATTGCCATGAATGTTTAATAAGAGAACATGCGTGCATGGGCAGGGGGGATAATCCCCGCACCCCAGCAAAAAGGAACTACTCGCTCATGATGTGAGAAACAAGAAGGATAAGAAAGAGAGAGGAATTCACCATGAGCATGATGCAGAAGTTAGTCGCAGCTCAGTGAAGATGATGCAGTCTTCTACATCGTGTCGGAGCAGATCTGGAAGAACAAAGGATGCCAAGATAGACCGGGCAGTCTTTCTCACTCCTCCTTTCTTCTCTTCTCAGTCTCTTTAAGTTGCAGTAGGAACGGCATGTGAAGTGGCAGTGTGGATGGATCTGACCTGTGTACAGGTAGCCTGTCGGCATCCCGGAACCGATCTCCAAATGGGGACCCTGTTGGTCCTATTTATAGGCATAGATCTGGCCCTCATGCTTTTGGTGTGAGTCCAAACGGTCTTGGAGATATTTTCTCCTCAAATGGTTTGCTAAGTAAGGTGCCCGAACGGTTTACTAAAATATGACCAAACGGTCTTGAGTATATATCCATACGATTTTGCTTTGTATAGACCAAACGGTCTTACTTTGCTACCACTTTTCCATTCGGTTTGGTATTCCATTCAGTTTGCATGCAATTGCTTAAATGGTCTTCACGCAGCTCGAGCAAATGGTCTTCATGTTGCTTTCATGCAAACAGTCTGCATTTCTGCCGCAAGCCATCTCAAACGGTCTCGTACTTCAGCAAAAGCAAATGGTCTTCATGTGTCTAGCTCATTCAGTTTGCTCCATGCATGTTCATTTGGTTTAGATCAGCAGCCATCCAAATGGTTTGGATAACTTGATCTTCAAACGGTTTTGCAAATGTGCTAGTGCAAACAGTCTTCACTGGTTCAGCTCACACAGTTTGGTGCATGTGTGCCCAAACAGTTTTGATAATTGACTATTCTAAACGATCTTGTAGTGCAAACGGTTTGCTGCTCTTCACGTTCTCCTTTAGCAAATGGTTTGGTTTGTGTTACTTTATCATTCGGTCTCACAGTAGGTGCCCACTCAGTCTTCACGTATATGCTCCATTCAGTTTGGATGCAGCAAACAGTTTTGCTCTGTTAGTAGCTTCAAACGGTCTCGCACTACTTCCTTTACCAAACGGTCTCGTGTTGCTCTCCTCCATTCGGTCTTGGCTGCTTATTCGGTTTGCAGCTGGGATCTCCAAACGGTTTGGGACCGTTACCTCCTCCAAATGGTCTAGGACCATGCACTTGAGTGATCGGATGGTGAAGAATGATTAGCACCCAAACGATCTCAGAATCAAGTTAGATCAAACAGTTTCGAGGTGGAGCAGGTCCATTCAGTTTTGAGGTGGAACAGTTCATTCGGTCTTGAGACCAAATGGTGAGACTGAATGGTGAAACTGAATGGATGAGACTGATTGGTTAGGACCAAATGGTGTGATCGAATAGTGAGACTGATTGGTCAGGACCAAATGGTGAGACTGAATGGTTGAAACCAAGGATGAGAAAGGTGGGTCCCACTCAAAATGGTTTGATTGTTCAACCTCATCAAGACCTGTATCAAATCAACATAAATTCAGTTAAAATCATGATAATTGGACCAGTTAAGTAATTTTGCACATTTTTATATTTAGTAAATGAAATTGAATGTGTTGAGTTGACTTTGACCCAATAAGATAATTGAATTCCATGATGAATATACATTCATCAAAACACCCCGAACTTAAACGTTACTCGTCCTCGAGTAACACAAAATCTGAAATAGTTGCCAAATGAATACTTTCTGATCCTGTGATTGCCTCCTCTTCACATCTCGATTGTTTTCCTTCTTTCCTCAGTATGACCAAGTATCTCAACCTCCTAAGACCACTGAACACTTTTTTTTTTTTTATATAAGCCAGGAGGTCATCTATTCATCTCACCCTCCTCGTGTGAGCTAAAAGAACAAAGTACATCTCCTGCTTATAATCTGCAGGTATCGTCCCAAGAAAACGCCCCAAAACAACACAAAGGCAACCCACAGCAAAGAGACAAACAAAACCACTCAGGAAGCGTATCTCATCACAACGTAAGGAGTGTCGCACTTCTCAAGATGCAGCATACCTCTAATCCTAGGAGGTAACCTTCTCTGATCAGAGATAACTATAGGCTCATGGAGGTGCTCTCCCATCTTAGCAAAAGTTCTAGGAATCGAATTAATGGACCTGTGAACAACAGAACCCATTATTCCTTCCTCATCAATGTAGCACTTGATATCCTCATGCATGGTACCCAGTCTCCAAGGAATAGGCTTATTGCCCCAGAAGATATTAAAAAGACAAGAGTTATCCACCTCAATAGTAGTGATCTTCAAATTCTGAGAATCAGCAATCTTAAGGCTCACCACAACTGCTTGAAGCAAAGCACAGTCGAGGTTGTCAGCCGTGAGCCAGGATCTAGCAATCTGACAAAACTTTGCATGGTGGTTTCTAACAATACTGGCCATCCACCATCTACTGGTGCCAATCGGGTCCTTGTCTTTCCCGATCGTGAGATTAAGCTTAAGGCTATGAATGTCAGGTCTATGCCATCTAATGAGAGCCACCTCCTTAAGCACATATGACGGATCAATCACACCATGGCTGTGGAACCTTTGATGAACCTCCGGGTCAGCAATGACGCGGAAAGCCTTCTTCTTAATCATGATATTGAGCTGTTCAGTCACCAAACGAACCGCATTCACAACCGAACTAGCCTTACCATCAAAACGAGCTTTGCATCTCCACTTCCACAAATGGTACGGGATGATAGCAGCGAGATAGGCTGCCGTCCACGGGATAACATCAACAGATCTGCCGTGGGCACAAAGAGAAATCAACTCAGCTCTACAAGTAGGTCTCGTCAAGTCAGTAATCAGCTCAAAAAACTCCCAGAATTTGATCGCCATATGACCAGAGAAAATGATATGATCCGTGTCTTCCATACAAGGCTCGACGCAGCATTCACACTTAGAAGCAAGCTGAACGTGGCAGGCACGGACGCAGACATCGGAAGGGACCGCATTATTCATTACCTTCCAGAGAAAAGCACATTCCTTAGGAGCATCAATGGTCCAAATCTTACTATATGCACAACCATTCGAAGCATCCGAAGAAGTAAGGATCTTTTTGATCGATCGGATAGTGAACTTGCCCATACGCTCAGGACACCAGATGATCTTGTCATCATCATCATTGATTCTTTGCCCAGCACACTTGACCAACTCAAGACCATCATCAGTAAGAATCTGCCGGAGAGCATACCAATCCCACCCCACGTTCTCGATCCAAAAGTCACGGACGATGAAAGCATGATTTCTGTCACTATGAAACCTCGCGTAATCAAACAATCTAGACTCACACCAAACAGCATCCCATAAGGGGATCAAACCTTTGCCAAGAATCCACCTGCACCACGGTATCACATTAGGAAAAAAGTCCCACATTTGTTTCCAGTAAGGCGAGGCCGTAGGTCTATACTGAACATGTTGAGGATAATTCACTCCTCTACTAGGGACGCGACCCGCATACTTGGCGTTACAAAATCTGGACCACAACGAATCAACAGAAACAAGCTCCCAACATGCTTTAGCAATAAAGGCATCAGCAGAAATACGGATATTAGGAAGATTTAGGCCACCTTGCTCTATCGGCTTGGCCACCTTGGACCAGCTCACCCATGCTCGCCTATGACAGTTATCCCTATCCGCCCAGAGGAACTTCTTAAGCATGCAATCAATGCGATCAATCGTACCACGAGGAATACCAATAGCTGCAGCCGTATAGACAGTAGTAGAAGAAAGAACATGAGTAATCAGTAATCTACGTCCTGCGAAAGAAAGCAACCTCGATTTCCAAACAGCGATCTTCTGATGAATCTTTTGAACCAGGTAATCAAAGTCATCCAGAGTATATCTTCCAAACTTGATAGGAACACCAAGATATTTGATAACATCAGTAGTGCAAGAGATATCAAGAAACGCAGCAATCTCAGCGGCAGTATCGGAACTTCTACTTCCCACTACGCACATGGACTTGCTACGGTTAACCACTTGTGCCGTCGCACCCTCATAGTCCATGAGGATCTGCTTAACCGAGGCCAACGTAGAAGGATTTCCATTAAGGAAAAACATAACATCATCAGCGTATAACAGGTGCAAAGGAGCCGTACCGTGGCCACGAGTATGAAAATGCGCCAGATGAAACTGGTGGTCCACACTAAGGAGACGTCTGGAGAGCAACTCTTCATAGATGATGAACAGGAGGGGAGAAATGGCATTGCCTTGCTTAAGACCACTGAACACGTCTTACCATATCTTTGTTCCTGAGTTTGTTTTTCAATTTCACTTCCACCTCACTTTCTCTAAAAAGAAGCATGTCAAAGAGTTTCGTAAGAGTCTAGAGATACCCACAGAACAACAAGTGTGCATCTGATCTAACAGTGGTGTATTTTAGTATGGTGGAAGCATTCATAGTGCCATTAGGTAGAAAATAAGTGAAGGGTGGTATGGAAGGAAGAAGTAAATCTCTCCTCTATTCGACTCGAGATTTTTATTTTATTATTTGCAATTTCATTGATTGCATTTTTTTGTGCAAATCTCTCCTCTATTTGACTCGAGATTGCATTTCTTTTTGTGTGCACTTTGGCATCTTTTTGTTTGCAAATCTCTCCTCTATTCGACTTGAGATTGCATTTTTTTGTGGTATGCCCCTATTAATTTGTGAGGGGTATGGAAGAAGCAGATATAGAGGGAAGTGGTGTGCCACCCCAAACTTAGGGTTTGGCACTATTTTAGCTTTTTTTTTTCTTTTTTATGGATGGAGGGGTACGAAGATGTTAGAAGAAGTGTAAAAGAGAGTTTAGATCAGAATGCAACTTGATTTACAATTCCATGTATCGGGTCATTCTCTTTATCGTACTCTACTCAGATAATGACTTGATGAGGATTCAGTGGGGATTCCATGTTATTTTTCCACTAGTCAGTTAGGAAGCATGACGTGTTTGATCCCTATCAATTTGACATACACTTGTCATTTTGCATAAGTATCATGATGTTAGGAATCATAAGCTTCACAAGATGATTTCAATCAAAAGGCTAGTTTTCAGAAGAAGGTCCTTTTGAGGATCTGCTTTGAATAAGGAAGGTATAGTGAAAAAAGCATAGAAATTGAAAACATGTCAAAATTTCATCAAGTATCTGTTCAAATTTCTTTTAAAAACTTTAAAATTTTGGAAATTTTATTCGAAACAATTTGAAATTTTAGGTCAAAATTGCAACGATGGGTGAAGGTGGAGAGTAAGATATGTACCACCCACCCTCCACCCCAAACTTAGAAATTTTCTCGTCCCGAGCAAAATCTAAATCCGAGATGGAGGGGAAACTCTGTGCCGGTTGGACCACGAGATGTGGTTGCATTCCAGACAGCGCGCGTCCTCCATCTGAAAATCTAGAAAAGAAAGATCAATCAGAACTCAAGATAGAATCTCACTATGTGAATTTTATTTGGTGCAAAATTATCTAAAAGGTAAAAACAAAATTAAGGAAAATTCCTAATTTTGAATTTATTTATTGGGTTGCCTCCCGACAAGCGCCTTTGTTTTACGTCGATGGCTCGACTTGATATCTTCAACTTCACGGTGGTTCCTTTGGATTGGAGAGATCTATTATTGCTTTTGTGCTTATGTCGGTTTTGGTGAAATATCTTTTCAAAAGTTGACCGTTCACCACGAATTTGCCCGACTTTTCGCTCCATAAAGAGAAAGCACATGTGGGGAGAAGCTTTTAACAATGTATGGTCCATACCAGCGAGAGCAGAGTTTCCCTGGGAATAACATCAACCTTGAGTTGAATAGCAGAACTTGGTCTCCCACTTGTATGTCTTTTCTTTTCAAATGACCATCATGCCAAAGTTTGGTGTGTTCTTTGTAGATTCATGCATTCTCATAAGTTGTCATCTCCAGTTCATCTAGCTCTTGGAGTTGCAGAATCCTGGCTTGGCCCACTTTCTTCATGTCAAAATTCAGTTGTTTAATTGCCCACCATGCCTTGTGTTCCAATTCGACTGGCAGGTGGCAAGCCTTTCCATATATTAATCAAAAAGGTGTAGTCCCGAGGGGAGTTTTATAAGCAGTTCGATAGGCCCATAATGCATCGTTGATTTTCACTGACCAATCCTTTCGATTGCGGCCTACAATTTTTCCCAGAATAGCCTTGAGTTGACGGTTAGAAACCTCTACCTATCCACTTGTTTGTGGATGGTAGGGTGAGGCTACCTTGTGTGTTACACCATACTTTCTCAGTAACGCTTCAAATCTTCTTTCTAGAAAATGTGACCCTCTATCAGATATCACAGTTCGTGGTACTCCAAAATGGGGGAAGATAATATCTTTGAATAATTTGATGATGGGTTTGGAATCACTAGTGACGCTTGGTATGGCTTCAACCCATTTTGAGACGTAGTCTACCGCCACTAGGATGTAATAAAATCCATGAGAAGATGGGAATGGACCCATGTAGTCCACCCCCCAAACATCGAATATTTCTACTTCCTGCCACATATTCAGTGGCATCTCGTCTCTCTTTGTTATATTGCCCGATCTTTGACATTTTTCACATGATAGGACAAAGCCATGGAAATCTTTGGATATGGTTGGCCAAAAGAACCCACATTGCAAAACTTTTATAGTAGTTTTCTACAAACTCATATGTCCTCTGACTGGGCTAGAGTGATAGTGCTCTAGAATAGATTGAGCTTCTTCCTCAGCGATACATTGTCTATAAAGACCATCAGCACATAGCTTAAAGAGATATGGCTCATCCCAGTGATATTGCTTCACATCATGCATGATTTTCTTCAGCGCATTCCCAGTGCATTGGGGATGAATAACCCCAGCAGTAAGGTAGTTCACATAATCTGAGTACCACGGTGTGGCTTCTGAGACCTTCATTAGTTGGTCATCTAGAAGGGAATCATTAATCGATATCTTCTCTGTATCCAGATTGTGGATGTGACTGAGGTGGTCTGCTATCACATTCTCTGTACCCTTTTTATCTTGTATTTCTAGATCAAATTCTTACAGGAGGAGAATCCATCTTATTAACCTAGGTTTTGCATCTTTCTTTGCCAGAAGGTAACGAATGGCAGTGTGGTCTGTGTAGATAATGACCTTTGAACCAATTAGGTAGGATTTGAACTTGTCAAAGGCATATACGACTGCCAGAAGTTCTTTCTCAGTAGTATCATAATTCCTCTAAGCTTCATCGAGGATCTTCGATGCATAATAGATCACATAATGTTTCTTTTCTATACATTGGCCCAAGACAGCACCTACAGCATAATCGCTTGCATCACACATGATTTCAAAAGGGTGGTCCCAATCAGGAGCTCTAATGATGGGTGTCGTTGTAAGGGCTTGCTTCAGTGTGTTGAAACTTTTAACACATTCTTCGTCAAAATTGAATTTAGCATCCTTTAGTAACAAGTTTGTCATTGGCTTGGTTATCTTTGAAAAGTCCTTTATAAACCGTCTATAGAATCCTGCATGACCTAGGAATGCTCGAACTTCCTTTACATTGATAGGGATAGAGAGCTTGGAAATCACTTCAATCTTTGCCTTATCTACTTCAATACCTCGGTTACTGACCCTATTGCCCAGGACAATGCCTTCTTTTACCATAAAATGACACTTCTCCCAATTCAGCACAAGATGTGCTTCTTCACATTTTTTAAGAACAAGGGAGAGGTGTTTTAGACACGAATCGAATGAATCTCCGTATACAGAAAAATCGTCCATGAAAACTTCCATAATTGTTTCGGTTAGACCGGCGAATATGGCAGCCATGCAACGTTGGAAAGTTGCAGGTGCGTTACAGAGGCCAAACGGCATTATTCTAAATGTGTGATGTGCACAAATCATATCATCTTTTAGATCATGTTTGGTTGCATATCCATGTTGTTTTGACTCAATTATCACTATCATTCATGCTAGATTCTATATTTTTAGCTATTCTTACTTGTCTCATGGTTTGGATTGTAGGTACTACATTTTGCAATGAAATGATGAGTAATATATCATATTATCACTTATTGGATCACTTCTCAAGTATCTACATGTTTTGGGGTTCGAAACTACGCAAATACCACTTTTTACAGCATGTAAATCGGACCTACACGCTGAAAGTTATGAGCAGAATACACAACAGCACAGAACAGCCAAGTGCACGTCGTGTCTTGAAAATGCACGTCGTGCACCTGGAGCATCGAGCAGAATGAAAGTTTCTTGAAAGTTGCACGGCGTGCACGCAATTGCACGGCGTGCACCTGGGAGCTGAAAGTTTCTGGAAAGTTGCATGGCGTGTATTTCTTCATCGCACGCCATGCAACTGGGAGCTAAAAGTTTCTGGAAAGTTGCACGGCGTGCATTTCTTCAGCGCACGCCGTGCACATTGCATTCTGGAGCAAATTGAAAGTTTCTGGAAAGTTGCACGCCATTTACTTTGGGTGCACGGCGTGCACCTGGCAGTTTCAGCATTTTGAAAAATACGAGTTTTTGTTTAAAACGAAGTGGGAACTTAATGGGCGGTTAGGCCCGGTCATTTTTGGAAGTTCTCTCGTCCTAGAGCAAGCCTAGAGCATAGGAGGGCGATTTTGAGGGGAAAGGAGGTGGTTTCTTGCCAAAGAAACCCCATTCTTCCTCTCTTCTTCTCCAAGCTTCTTCTCCAAGGTGCAGCAGAGCTTCTTCACTCCACAAAGCTTCTCGGGAGGGAAGTTTGTCCGGTTTGGAGCAGCTGTAGAAGTGGGATTTCCTGCTCAAGTCGGAATTCTACCTTCCTTTGGTTACACCTTGGGATTGTTATCCTTTCCTTCTCTAAACCATGCTAAACTCTGAAATTTCTGCACATTTTCTGTTGTACATCATTATGGACGAGTAGACTCTTTTTCTTGGGCATGGGAGAGTAACTCCCATGTCATAGCTTGTAAGAACATATGAATTTCGTACTAAATGTTAGTTTCTTGCATGTTCCAAGAGTTGTTTCAGATCTGAAATGCTTGTTTGTGTGATTTGCCATCATACTTGCATGTTTTATGCTTTCTTTCATAATCTCAGAAGTTGTATTTGAGAGTATGGAGTTATTCTTTTGGCAACTTTTCCTTGACCACGAGAGTGGCTGGGATTATGTTGAGGAGCAAGGTTTGTGATTTGAAATGAAATACATACACGAGAGTGATGTATGGAGTTAAAATCGTCATCACTTCACTGAGAGGTGAGTGATGACTACAAACCTCCTTTGCAAGTTAATTAACATGTTTAAATTCATATTTTAATATAAGCTATGATGTGATGGTGAAATCCCAAAACTAAGATCCTTCCAAATCTGAATCTTAAGCTTTCTTAAGTGATAATTTACTATTTTGTTTTAAATATATAATTTAGTTGTTCTAATCCAATCATCTTATGTACAACGATCTAGATTATTGAAAATCATAACTCTTGTGCCTATCTAACCAACGCTCCTTGTGTTCGACCTCGACTACAACTACTCTCGTATACTTGCGGGATATAGCTAGTTGAGTAAAAGATCATTCTTATGATCGAAACTCGTTAGTGTAAACAACCAACAAGTTTTTGGCGCCGTTGCCGGGGAGCATCGGTATTCCTATTAGAGTAAGAGTTGTTGATAAGTAAATGAGACTAGATCACAACCTTCATATCCATAAATCATAATTCATCATGATCATCATAATTTGTTGTATCTTCCATGTTTGTTTTTGTATCTCACTCACCTTGTTTATTTGCAGGAGCATGTGGGGTGTTCATAAAAAGATCCTTGAACCGTGCATATCTCTACATTTAGAAAATGAACACACTATTTGCATCCCTCATGGAGCAAGAAGGAGTGAAACCCAAACATGTATGGAGGAATCACAACCCACACAACCATCATCCATGTCACCATCATCCAAACAACATTCATGCATACATTCTTCATCCACACCACCATCAATCACACCTAATTCATCGCCATCATATATACCACCAACAACCATACCACATTCTTCCACACCCTCATATACACCACCAACATCCATACAACATACACCACCACCATCTACGCCACATCTACCTAATCCTCTGGATTCACATGAAGAACTAGTCAAGGAGGATGACCTTCCTCTTAAGGACTACTTTGGTACAGCTACAATGCACATGAGTGGGCCTATTAATATTTCAGAATTTGAGGCAGAGGAGTTTTCTATCAGCCCATCCATCATACAATTGCTACAGTTGAATGCATTTGGAGGGACACCAATGGAGGATCCAAACCTCCACATTGTTGAATTTCTGCAGTTGCTAAGCACCATAAAGATATATGGTGTTCCTACTGATGGGATACGCATAATTCTTTTTCCATTCTCTCTTAAAGATAGAGCCAAGGCATGGCTCTATACTTTGCCAAAGAAGTCAATCAGCACTTGGGAGGAGCTTCTAAAGGTCTTTTTGGCAAGATATTTTCCACCTAGCAAAACTTTGCAGCTAAGGAGTCAACTCATCAATTATTCTCAAAGGGATGGAGAGACCTTATATGATACATGGGAGAGGTTCAAAGATCTTCAATATCTTTGTCCACATTATGGTCTAAGCAATTGGCTTCTATTGCAATCTTTCTATAATGGTTTGTGCTACAATACAAGGATGACTATTGATGCAGCTGCAAATGGAGCTCTAATGAACAAATCTTATAGAGAAGCCTATGCTATTATTGAAGATATGGCATAAAATCATTGCCAATGGAGTCCGACTACAAGCTACCACCCATCCTTTTCACATACTACTTCCGGAAAGCAAAGGGAAGATCACACGATTGGTGCTATAGACATAATTACAGTAAAGCTAGACACTTTATCACAAAGGTTTGATAAGCTAAGCACACAGCCATTTCAAGCAGCCAATATTATTTGTGATGCATGTGGGTTGCTTGGACACTCATCTTCTACATGTTATGCTTCTTCTATTTTTTTCCAATGGGCTACACTCCACCGGACTTCTACAACAATGCAAACCCAAATTTCATTCAGCCACAACAACCACAAGTAACTTCTAGATTAGAGTCCATGCTTGCAACATTTATTTCAACTCAAATGCAGAAAAATGAGGAGTTCCATCAACAAAGACAATCAATGAAGGGTGCCATTTTCCAACTCTCTTCTAAGGTGGACGATATTACCACTCATGCACACATCTTGGAGAAACAAATTACCCAGCCAGCTCTTTTTAGTAAAGAAGCATTTCCACCTTTCTTGCCTAGTCCACCGGAGATAAATCCTACATATTTCAGGTCGGTGACATTGAAGAATGGAGTTGTTATAGAGGTATATCCTTCAAAGTATGATGATGTTGATACCCATGACGATTATGAAGTTTCAACTAAAGGGGAGAAAGCTACAACACATGCTCTACATGTTGATTCTTCAAGCAAGCCACATGTCCTTCCTCCTCACATTCTAGATGACACTTTACTTTATAATGAGAACACTCTTCCCAACTCATATTTTGATGATACTTCAAAGAAGAATGAAAAGACAAATAGTATTGGCATACAAAAGACTATTCTTGCTACAACTCATAGGTGCTTTCTCTTGCCCCAAATCAAGGACATATTTGCAAGGAGGCATCAATCTTTAGCACAACAATTTCCAGCTGCAAATCAGAGCACCGGTCCTCCATGGACTTTGATGTTTCCATCATGATGAGGTACCCGGTTGCAACCTTTTTAGTTTGATTTATGCATTGAGGACACTGCAGATTTCAAGCTTAGGAGGGAGCAACCGGATGGTAGCCTAGTTCTTTTAGCTTTTCCCTTTCATGTTATTTGCTTCTTGTCATTTGCTTTTGTTTTTTGTTCACATTTCAGTCTTTTGTTTTCAATTATGCTCTTCTTGTGGCAAATCTAGTATGATATGAGGTTTATCTTTTATATGTGGATAGAACTCCTATGCTTAACTGATTGTCCTCTTTTGATGAGAAATATCATTTGGAGAAATTGTAAAAGACATGCATTAATCAAATGAAAACTTTTGGCCATCAACATGTGCTTAACTATGGTTTATGCTTCTAACCTAAACATTCATCTTTCACATCCTTGATTGCTTAAAACATGTAATGGTTTCAATTTTTATGAGTAAATCAACTTTACAACATCATTTGGAATACGAGATGCCCTTGCCAAGCTCTTAGTGCATTTTCAACCACTCTTTCAATGAAAAAAAAAACTTTCAAATTAAACGAATGAAATCTAGTTAATGTTGCAATTTAGTTGACTCCCCTATGTTTTGGAAAAAAATTTAAAATTTATTTTGGCTTATCTCATCTTTATACCCCATAAAAGATGGCTACACTACCCACATATCATGCTAGCCTAGTGTAAGTCCGATCTGGCCACGATGGTTAGGTGGTATGTCTTAAAAGAGGGTAAAATACCCCAACCGACACTCCACGTGTGCATAAGCCTACATTAGCAGCCGAGTGTCGGAACCCATAATCCATAGAATACCACTTTTGAGAAAGAAGGAGAGTACAACTAAAATTGTCAATTTTAACTAAGATTTCATCATTTGTATCCTTAATAGTTGAGAGTTTGAGTTGCACATCCACTAATTGCTTGGCTTGGTCATCAAAATTCTACATAGTGTTGTTTAATTGATTGATTCATTTAATTGTGACCACCCCTGCTGAACTAAAAATCTCTTTCTTGGGTGTTTAAGTTGAATTGATGGCTATGAGTATAAACATGTTCATCATGGTTGGTTTGGTCTTATACACATCTTTCTTTTCATTTGATCTATGCATGAACTTGATAATTATTCATTTGTATTTCTATGCTCTTTTTTGCTTGAGGACAAGCAATGGTTTAAGCTTAGGGGGATTTGATGTGCACAAATCATATCATCTTTTAGATCATGTTTGGTTGCATATCCATGTTTTTTTGACTCAATTATCACTATCATTCATGCTAGATTCTATATTTTTAGCTATTTTTACTTGTCTCATGGTTTGGATTGTAGGTACTACATTTTGCAATGAAATGATGAGTAATATATTATATTCTCACTTATTGGATCACTTCTCAAGTATCTACATGTTTTGGGGTTCGAAACTACGCAAATACCACTTTTTACGGCATGTAAATCGGACCTACACGCTGAAAGTTATGAGCAGAATACACAACAGCCCAGAACAGCCAAGTGCACGCCGTGTCTTGAAAATGCACGCCGTGCACCTGGAGCATCGAGCAGAATGAAAGTTTATGGAAAGTTGCACGGCGTGAACCTGGGAGCTGAAAGTTTCTGGAAAGTTGCACGGCGTGCATTTCTTCATCGCATGCCATGCAACTGGGAGCTAAAAGTTTCTGGAAAGTTGCACGGCGTGCATTTCTTCAGGGCACGTCGTGCACATTACATTCTGGAGCAAATTGAAAGTTTCTGGAAAGTTGCACGCCGTGCACTTTGGGTGCACGGCGTGCACCTGGCAGTTTCAGCATTTTGAAAATTACGAATTTTTGTTTAAAACAAAGTGGGAACTTAATGGGCGGTTAGGCCCGGTAATTTGCGGAAGTTCTCTCATCCTAGAGAAAGCCTAGAGCATAGGAGGGCGATTTTGAGGGGAAAGAGGTGGTTTCTTGCCAAAGAAACCCCATTCTTCCTCTCTTCTTCTCCAAGCTTCTTCTCCAAGGTGCAACAGAGCTTCTTCACTCCACAAAGCTTCTCGGGAGGGAAGTTTGTCCGGTTTGGAGTAGTTGTAGAAGTGGGATTTCATCCTCAAGACAGAATTCTACCTTCCTTTGGTTACACCTTGGGATTGCTTAGCTTTTCCTTCTCTAAACCATGCTAAACTCTGAAATTTCTGCATATTTTCTACTTTACATCATTATGTACGAGTAGACTCTTTTTCTTGGGCATGGGAGAGTAACTCCCATGTCATAGCTTGTAAGAACATATGAATTTCGTACTAAATGTTAGTTTCTTGCATGTTCCAAGAGTTGTTTCAGATCTGAAATGCTTGTTTGTGTGATTGGCCATCATACTTGCATGTTTTATGCTTTCTTTCATAATCTGAGAAGATGTGTTTGAGAGTATGGAGTTATTCTTTTGGCAACTTTTCCTTGACCGCGAGAGTGGCTGGGATTATGTTGAGGAACAAGGTTTGTGATTTGAAATGAAATACATACACGAGAGTGATGTATGGAGTTAAAATCGTCATCACTTCACCGAGAGGTGAGTGATGACTACAAACCTCCTTTTCAAGTTAATTAACATGTTTAAATTCGTATTTTAATATAAGCTATGATGTGATGGTGAAATCCCAAGTCTAAGATCCTTCCAAATCTAAATCTAAACCTTTCTTAAGTGATAATTTACTGTTTTGTTTTAAATCTATAACTTAGTTGTTCTAATCCAATCATCTTATGTACAACGGTCTAGATTATTAAAAATCATAACTCTTGTGCCTAACTAACCAACTCTCCTTGTGTTTGACCTCGACTACAACTACTCTCGTATACTTGCGGGATATAGCTAGTTGAGAAAAAGATCATTCTTATGATTGAAACTCGTTAGTGTAAACAACCAACAATGTGTATGTTCTGAATGGGCAGGTGAAGGTGGTTTTCTCCTGGTCATCTGGATGTATGGATATTTGATAGAATCCAGAGTAACCATCGAGGTAACAAAAGTATTCTTGATGAGCCAACCACTCTAATACTTGATCAAGAAAAGGCATTGGAAAATGATCCGTTCGAGTTGCCTTGTTTAATTTCCTATAATCAATGCACATCCTCCATCCTGTGACTATTCGGGTGGGGATGAGTTCATTATTTTCATTTTGTATCACTGTTGTTCCACCTTTCTTCGGGACCACATGCACTGGGCTCACCCATGGTGAGTCTGATATTGGATAGATAATTCCAGCAGTGAGTAGTTTAATGACCTCTTTACGGACTACCTCCTTCATAATTGGATTCAGTTTCCGTTGATGTTCAATAGTTTTCTTGTGATCTTACATTATAGGGATCTTGTGCATACACAGCGCTTGACTAACCCCAGTGAGGTCATTCATTTTGTAGCCAATCGCTTTCTTCCTCTCTTTCAATTCTTCCAGGAGTTTATCTTCTTGTTCGGTCATAAGATCAGAATCTATGATTACTGGACAAACCTTAAGGTCATCCAAAAACACATACTTCAGTCCCTCAGGCAGGGGCTTCATTTTGGGGGCTTCTGGTTTTTCGCATGTTTCTTCAGTAGCTTCCTCAGCTTTGAGTTCTTCACAAGTGGCCTCAACATCTTCTTTTGTAGAGTCAAGGGATTCGATGCAATCCTTTACTTGTTTGTCAATAGTTTCATCAACTGATGGATCCGTTAGAGTGACTTCTAATGGATCATCTGATTCATGACTCTCTTGAGTTAGAAGTGACATCTGCTCTATGCAATCAATCAGATAGACTTCTTCTTGCATACTTGGTCTTCTCATGCTTTCAAAAACTTTAAATTTGAGAGTTTCCTTGCCTAATCTAAGCAGCAAGGTTCATGCTTCAATTTCAATTAGAACTCTTGCAGTGATGAGTAATGGACATCTGAAGATGAGAGGATATCCGGCGTCCTCTTTTATGTCCATGATGACAAAGTCACACGGAACATAGGAATCTTTTCTTACCTTGACAGGTACATCCTCAATAATTCCTAATGGGCGTTTTATTGAATTGTCTGCGAGTTGTATGGTCATGCCAGTTGGAAGAAGTTCAACAAACCCTAGACTTTTGCTAAGGCTGAGTGGCATGATGGAGATTCTAGCACCAAGATCTATCAGTCCTTTCTTTCATGAAGAATCAGTGATATGGCAGGAAATTCCAAAAGATCATGGATCTTTCTGCTTCTTTGGCATCTTACTCTGGATGATATATGAAGTGGTTTTAGCTAACTTGACTGTCTCATATTCTTCAGTTGTATATTTCTTAGTCAGGAGTGACTTTAAGTACTTTGTCCAAGCTGGTATCTCATCCAGCGCATCCAAAAAGGGTATATCAACATGAAGTTTCTTCATAGCTTCTTTAAACTTATTGAACTGAGTATCCAACTTTGTTTGCCTTAAATGGTCAGGGAACGGTATATGAGGCTTGTATATAGGAATATCAGGTTCTGGTGTTTTAATTTCTTCATCAATAGGTTTCTCAGGACTTTCCTTGTCTGTCTTATCAGTAGTTACTGGTTCTTCTGTTTGAGACTCCGGTGTTGTTGAGTCTTGAATGATCACAGGCTCATCCTCATTTGTAATTACCACAGGTGGCTTGACAGGAGGATCAGAATAATCCTTGCCTGACCTAGTTGTGATAGCCTTCAATTGTTCTGGGTGCTTAGGATTATTCTCGAGCTGGCCCGCAAATGCTCCAATAGGTGGCTTTATGCTAGCGGCAAGTTGAGCTAGTTGAGATTCAATAGCTTTCTGATGTGCTTGCTGGTTAGCTATCAAGGTTTGTTGGTTAGCTATCATATTTTTCTATGACTGTAACATCTTCTTAATGGTTGTCAATTTTTCATCAGGTGAGAGGGGAACGGCTTGTTGTCCTTGAGGCTGATTAAGATTCTGGTATTGAGAACTGTTTTGATAATTATTGAAGTTCCTATTCTGAAAGTTTCCCTTGAAATTTCCTTAATTTCCAAAATTCTATTGTTGATTATGCTGGAATCCTGGTGAGCCTCGTGGTTGATTGTTCAAACTAAATTGATGCAAGTTTACTACTCCAGAGGGATTTTGATATTGAAACCCTGGATGGTTCCTATTCTTATTCGAATTGTAATAACCTTGACCAGGGATGGCATTAACAGCAATAAGATTTTCCATTTGACTATTATCTCCTTGTCCACATACGTTGCTTAGGACAACGTCATAAAGAACATTGCATGCTAAAGTGGAATGATCAATTCTTTTACATGCTTCACAGAACAGAGAAGCAGTCTTGATCTGTTCTTGTTGTTGAGTGGGCGAACGTCCTCTTCCAATTCCAGCAAGAGATGATTCAATATGGTCTTGCTTGGCAACTAAGAGTTTTATGGTTTTAGCGATAGACTTGTACTTAAGAGTATCTTCAGCCATAGCCACTTTCAATACTCCCTTACCTACAGATCTACCCCAATTAGCTTGATTTTCAGCTCCAAGGGTGACAACCCTCCATGCATTGTCATAACTTTGACGCATGAAGTTTCCTCCAGATGAGGAATCTAAAAACCTTTTGATATCATCGTCCACCCCCCTATAGAAAATTTTGATGAGTTGGTTCTTAGGAATTCCATGGTGTGGACACTTGTGTAGAAGCTCTTTGTATCGATCCCATGCTTCAGTAAGGGTTTCTCCAGGGACTTTAGTGAAATTTGTTATTCGGCCTCTAATTTCATAGGTGAGAGATGGAGGGTATAACTTTTCTAGAAATACATTTTGGAGTTGTTCCCAAGTGGTGATGGGTATTTCACTTTGCAACAAATTATACCAACTTATAGCTCTATCAGTAAGAGAATACTTGAAGAGACGGAGTCGAATGGCATCATCAGATACTCCATTATGCTTTGTCATGGCACATAGATCAATAAACCTCAAAAGATGTTTCTGACTATCCTCTCCTTGTTTGTCATAGAATGGGCTGTTTTGAAGCAATGTGATCCAATGTGCCCTAGTCTCAAAATTGGCAGCATTGATGGGAGGAGGTTGTACTGGATGATGAACATTAGTAGCTTTGGGGATTGATAACTCTTTAAGAACCTTTTGTAATTATGTCGCTTGTGTCGTTGCTTGTGTTGCTTGAATCTCTTATTAAACTACAGCTCTAGCTTCTTGCATTAAATCTTTCTCTCTGTGCATTAAGGGCTTGAGTTACCCTTCGAGCTATCTCCTCTTCTTGAGCCATTCGTGCTTTGTTCTCTCTGTTCTTACGGTGGAAGATTCTATCAATCTTCGGATCAAAGCTGGTAGCGAGTCCAGGGTTGTTCAGGCGGTGCATACACCAGTCTTGGGGGTACCTGAAATGAAGAGATCTAAGGTGATATTGATGGAGTGGAATGAAATCCAAGTAGATGATCGATTGTATCAAAAGAAAAACAAAATCCTAAATTAGCCTTAAAAGAACTAGATCTGACTAACTGATTTCGTTGTCCCCAGCAACAGTGCCAGAATTTGACATGGCAATTATTGCACTAACAAACTCACTCGGGGTTGAAATTCCCGAGCTTTTACCAAAACCTCATGCAATAATACCACCTGTAAGCGGACGGGTCTTATCGTAGTATAGTTAAGGATCGAATCCCAAAGGACAATGTTTTTAAGAATCTTTTCCAGTCGAATCTAGCTCAAGTAAGACTAATATTTAGAACGATTGGTTGGTTTGTGGTTAATTAAACTAAATGCAGGAAAGTAAAGTAGCAGAATTAAAGTTGGGTCTAGATTAAATGATATGGAATTGCTGGGATGGTACCGGGTTTCACCACCACTACACATTCAAACATGTCCAAACATCCAACATCCAGGCAATATATAACCATCCAAATGGAGCTGTTGAAAAAAAAAAACCATACAGGCGTTAGGCTTGCGTAAGAATCACATTAGGTATCAGATGTCTTGTCACCATCTGGATCATATACGTACGGCTCCGAAGATACAACATCCAACTAAGGTTTTGGTCCTCCCTGAGGGATGTTTAGACCACAGAATTGTCACCGTGGGCTAGATGTCTTGTCCCCTCATGGATCATACACTTACGACCTCAAGGAACCCCTTTCTATTTCTAGTCTGGGAGTCAACCACGCTAAACGGTAAGCAGGAAGGTGATTAATATACAAGCAAACATCGATGATTAACAAACACGATACAAAATCCAACTAAGGTTGTGGCTCTCCCTGAGGGATTTTCAGGCTACAGAAGCGTCATTGTAGGCTAGATGTCTCGTCCCCTTACGAATCACACACTTACGAACTCAAGGAATCCTATCGAAAGTTCTCGTCAAGGAGTCAACTTCATAAATCGCCATTCTACCCTACATATAGAAGTTCTCGCAACATAGGGAAGAACAAGATGAAAGCAAGCAAGTAACCAACTGCAAACTTTAATGATTAACAATGAAATGAAAAGTTATATACATTGCCATGAACGTTTAACAAGAGAACATGCTTGCATGGGTAGTGGGGCTAGTCCCCGCACCCCAACAAAAAGGAACTACTCGCTCATGATGTGAGAAACAAGAAGGATAAGAAAGAGAGAGGAATCTGCCACGAGCATGATGTAGAAGGTAGTCACAGCTCGGTGAAGATGATGTGGTCTTCTACATCATGTCAGAGCAGATCTGGAAGAATGAGGGATGCCAAGACAGACCGGGCAGTCTTTCTCACTCCTCCTTTCTTCTCTTCTCAATCTCCTTGAGTTGCAGCAAGAATGGCAAGTGAAGTGGCAGTGTAGACGGAATTGGATCGGACCTGTGTATAGGAACCCTGTCAGCGTCCCGGAACCGATCCCCAAATGGGTACCCTACTGTTCCTATTTATAGGCACAGATCTGGCCCTCATGCTTTTGGTGTGAGTCCAAACGGTCTTGGAGATATTTTCTCCTCAAATAGTTTTCTAAGTAAGGTGCCCAAACGGTTTACTAAAATATGACCAAACGGTCTTGAGTATATATCCATAAGGTTTTGCTTTGTATAGACCAAACAGTCTTGCTTTGCTGCCACTATTCCATTCAGTTTGGTATTCTATTCGGTTTGCATGCAATTGCTTAAATGGTCTTCATGCAGCTCGAGCAAACCGTCTTCACGTTGCTTTCATGCAAATGGTCTGCATTGCTGCCGCAAGCCAGCTCAAACGGTACTTCAGCAAAAGAAAACGGTCTTCACGTGTCCAGCTCATTTGATTTGTTCCATGCATGTTCATTCGGTTTAGATCAGCAGCCGTCCAAACGGTTTGGATAACTTGATCTTCAAACGATTTCACAAATGTGATAGTGTAAATGGTCTTCACGTGGTTCAGCTCACATGGTTTGGTGCATGTGTGCCCAAATAGTTTTGATAATTGACTATTCCAAATGATCATGTAGTGCAAATGGTTTGCTTCTCTTCACATTCTTCTTTAGCAAACGGTTTGGCTTGTGTTACTTTATCATTCAGTCTCACAGCAAGTGCCCATTTGGTCTTCACGTATATGCTCCATTCAGTTTGGATGCAGCAAATGGTTTTTCTCTGCTGGCAACTTCAAACGGTCTCACACTGCTTCCTTTACCAAACGGTCTTTTGTTGCTCTCCTCCATTCGGTCTTGGCTTCTTGTTCGATTTGTAGCTGGGATCTCCAAACGGTTTGGGACCGTTACCTCCTCCAAATGGTCTAGGACCATGCACTTGAGTGATTGGATGGTGAAGAACGATTAGCGCCCAAACGGTCTGGGAATCAAGTTAGATCAAATGGTTTTGAGGTGGAGTAGGTCCATTCGGTTTTGAGGTGGAACTATTCATTCGGTCTTGAGACCGAATGGTGAGACCGAATGGTGAAACCGAATGGATGAGACTGATTGGTCAGGACTGAATGGTGAGACTGATTGGTCAGGACCGAATGGTGAGACCGAATGGTTGAAACCCAGGATGAGAAAGGTGGGTCCCACTCAAAATGGTTTGATTGTTCAACCTCGTCAAGACCTGTATCAAATCAACATAAATTCAGTTAAAATCATGATAATTGGACCAGTTAAGTAATTTTGCACATTTTGATATTTAGTAAATGAAATTGAATGCGTTGAGTTGACTTTGATCCAATAAGATAATTGAATTCCATGATGAATATGCATTCATCAAGTTACCATTAATCCACGATCGAATGGTCTCAAGCTCATGTGAAAATTATAGGGTTGGGTCCCTATTTCCAAATCCAAAAAGTACATGTGACATTTAATACATCTCATGTTATATCCTTTCCACCTTATGAAATCTTCCAAAAATTGTATCTCTACAACCAAGCATCCCTTTAATCCCAAATTTTAAGGAAAAATCTATAATGACTTAATCTACTTGTATACCAAGTTTGGGACTCAAATTTGAAAGTATGGAAGACTTTTCTTCACAAGTAAGTTATCACTTATTAAGGCATATTTTATGCATATTTTCTCTCTTTTACTCTTTTATTCTCTCCATTTGGATTCCTTTTACCATTGGAAACCTTGTGGGTTTGAAATCCCATCCATGATGAGTCAATCACATATCTTTCCACTTATTTCTCATATTTTCATTATTATCTCAATTCCTTTTCTTATTTATGCATTATTTGATTTCCTCAGTTTTCTTTCTCTTTTCATATTGAACTCATTAACATATTACAATCCACGAAACAACATGCACAAAGAAAATATTGCAAAAGGAATCCATTCAATACATATAATTCATACAATTTCAATTTTCATACATTTATTGGGGAAATTGCATTTCCAACCATGTAAACCCAAAAATTGGGGTTGTAACAAAGCTTTCCAAGTTGTATGAGATGCATTCATGTATCTTTTCTCCTTCTTGTCATTCCTCTAGTATTTGCTCTCCTTCTTATAATCATCTTCCTTCTTTGAGCTGCCCTTGTGGTGTGACTTTCTTGACTTGGGACATTCACTCTTGTAGTGTCCCTTTCGCCCACACTTGTAGAATCTCAGAGTAGAAGAGGAGGAGGCTTGCTTTCCCTTGAAGTGTTTGCCCTTGATGTAATTGGCTTCATGCTCACTTGGGCCATCATCTTCACTAGAGGAGGAAGGAGAAGTATAGCAAGCAAGTTGTTGTTGAAGGATGATCACCTCCTCTTGTGCTTTGAAAGCACTATCTTTGATCTTCTTGGCTTCCTTCTCTTCTTTCTTAGCCTCTTCTTCTTGCTTGTCAACTCTTGGCGCATGGTCTTGGAGGTTGCCAATGAGTTCTTCGGTTGGGATGTCACCAAGTCTCCTCATTTCTTCAATGGAGGTGACCTTTGACTCCCATCTCTTTGGTAGAGTCCTCAAGATCTTGGAGTTGATTACACCTCTATCCAAAGTGTTACCCAATGCAGCCAACCCATTGATGATGACATTGAGTCTTGAGTACATCTCCACAATCCCTTCTTTCTTGCCCATCTTGAAGTTCTCTAGAAGATTGTTCAACATGTAAATCTTTGCCTCCTTGACTTGCTCTGTGCCTTCATATGTGATGTACAATTTGTCCCAAATCTCATAGGCGGTATCCCAAGATGAGATCTGGTTGAACTCCATTGGGGTGAGGGTTGTGTAGAGGATGCTTATGGCTTTAGTATTGAGTTGGGCTTCTTTGAGTACAGCTTCACTCCATGTTGCAACAGCTCTGGTTGGCTCCTTATAAGGTGCGACCATCACCTTCCACGTGTCAAAGTTCATCCCTTGAATGTAGAACTGCATACGCCTTAACTAATAGAGGAAGTTAGTGACGTCAAAGACCAGAGGATGCATGGAGAAGCCTCCCTCTAGGTCGAGAGAACCAAGTAGGTTGTCGCCCATCTTCTCGCCTCGTGGGAGATTGTTGGAGAAGATCCTTGGCTCTGATACCACTTGTTGGATCTAGGGCTCTAGAGGGAGGGTGAATAGAGCTACAAAATTTCTCATGAGATAGATTAGACCTTCAAATTATATCAAATTGAAACCAATAGCTTAAGTGCAATTTGAAGTCCTAACTAACAAGCATAGCAAGGATGAGAGAGATTGATAGCAAGCACTTGACAAGGTCATGTAGAGTGGTTCTACTCTCCAAACTAGGATAGAGTCAGTCCACTACCTAGAGAGGTTAACCTATAGGACTTTACATGTGCTTTTCTTTATATTATCACCAATAAGAGTTACAACACAAGACCACCAAAGGGCTTACCCATCCAAGCACAAAGAGTATTCCATCTTACCAAGGGCTTACCCACTTTGTAAGAGTCTTCAGCCTTCTTCCAAGGTCTTACCCACTCAAGCACAAGTCTTCTGCCTTCTCAAGGACTTTTCCACTCTTCTTGGATCTTCAGCCTTTGCCTTCTCCTTCACCTGGAGAAGATCACCACCTCTTCATCAACCTTGAAGAGGAACAGCTATAGCTCCACCTTCACTCAGGGAAGCTTGCTTCACCTTTTCTTCATGGATAATAGGGATAGGGAAGATGGAGAACATGAGAGATTTACATGAACAAGGGAGTGGCTCTCTTACAATAGGCCTAACTCACTCATAATCACAAAATTAAGTGTAAACTAGAGAGAGAAATGGGCTCAAGGAGTTGCAACACACTTAATTATAGTAAGGACTTAGAATAGCATGAATGAGCAAACTTGGAATGAACTCTAAGGGGTCTTATTTATAGATAGGGATGTTCCCTTGAGTTGGGGATCCCTTAGGGTCGAAATATAGCCATTTTCCATAGTGCAATAGATCTATTTTCACCCAAAACAACTCACCAAAGGTTATAATCACTTTTTCTGTGTTTTCCGTATAGTACATTTGGTCGAGTTTCAATAAAGGTAACTCTACTGATCAACTAAAAGACAAAGCCAATTTTCAAACTATCAGTCGAGTTTGTTCTCATAAACTCGACCTATGAGCTAAAATTAGATTTGCTCAGTGAGTCAGTCAGTCGAGTTTTGTGAGTGTACAACACGACCAATTGGTCATCTTCGGAAAATCCATCATAGGATCGGTCGAGTTTCCAACTCGACCGATGAACAGCCTGTGACAAATTTTTGAAGTTGACTTTTGAGTGATTAAACCTTGGTATTTTGTGTTCCTCATATTTTTATCATCTTAGTTACAAGTCATATCATCAATACAAGTGATTAAAAATTTCTTCTAAGGTCGTTTGGAGTGATTTTCCAAAATGCACACTTGCATTGCTTTTGACTTGAACTTGAACAAGCTAGGGCTTGTATAATTTGATCCTTTTCATGTACCTAAAGCCTAAAATCAATATTGAACAAACATATTAGATACATAGGAATGGAATGGTTAAGTCATTATCAAAATATGGACAATGTAGAACTCTCAATTCAATAAGAGTAAGCATAGATTGAGGGGGAGCAATTCACATTGTTCAAATCATGAAACCCTCTACAATTCACAAGGCAAAGGTATAACCTTACATATTCTTTTCAATATGATTGAGGAATGGTTTGTCATTGTCTAAAAGGGGGATATTGTTGACTTGTGAGTTCTACATTGTCCATATTTTGATAATGACGTAACCATCCATTCCTATGTATCTAATATGTTTGTTCAAGATTGATTTCAGGCTTTAGGTACTGAAAAGGATCAAATTACACAAGCCCTAGTTTGTTAAAGTTCAAGTCGAAAGCAATGCAAGTGTGCATTTTGTTCCATTTTGGAATGGAATGATAGCTATTTCCTTGTGCTTGTAAAGCTCTCATTCCATTCCATCTTCCCTTCCCCTTTCTTCAAAGCAGCAAAGGTGAGGCAAGCTACTCCGAGTGAAGGTGGAGATGTTGTTCTTCTTCTTCAAGGTTGAAGAAGAGTGAAGATTTTCTCCAGGTGAAGGAGAAGGCAAAGGCTGAAGATCCAAGAAGAGTGGGTAATTCCTTGAAGACTAAAGACTTGTGCAAGAGTTGGTAAATCCTTGGAAGAAGGTGGAAGATTCTTTGCAAAGTGGGTAAGTCCTTGATAAGGTTGAAGACTCTTTGTAATGGGTAGGTAAGTCCTTTGGTGGCTGTTGTGTTGTAACTCTTATAGGCGATAATATCGAGGAAAGCACTTGCAAAGTCCTAGAGGTTGACCTCTCTAGGTAGTGGATTGATTCTCTCCTAGTTTGGAGAGTGGAACCACTCTAAACGACCTTGTCCAAGTGCTTCTTTCATTTTTTTCTCATCCTTGCTATGCTTATTAGTTAGGAATTCAAATTGCACTTAAGCTATTAATTTTTATTAATATAATTTGAAGGTCTAATTCATCTTGTGAGAATTTTGAAGCTTTATTCACCCCCCCCCCCATAGAGGCCTAGATCCAACAGATTGCTCCATCTACTCCAAGCTCCATGGCTTCTTCTACCTCTTTCTCCTTTCTTTTTGTATTTTGCATTGCTATGAGTAGATAGGCCCCTTAGGTGGGTTGTTTGTGGTCAAAATTGTTAATTTGATACCATGTTGGGGGAAAATGATATGTAAACAATATAATTTCGTTTGCTAATGATTATGTTCTATTTCTATCTCACTCTACATGAATTGCTTGTTGGTTTGTGCTTGAAATCACCTAGGAATTTAGGGAAATTGTTTGTATGTGTGAATTTTGGGATTTGCTTCTAGGTTTGATTCTTGGATCCCTAGCTAGCCACCCATCTTCTTACATTCTAATCAATTCTCCTAACCCTAGTTGAGAGATCTAAGTAGCTAGTTTAGATTAATTTAGTGTGCTTAGCATGGATCTTTCTCAAGGCTAGAATGTGGGTGATGGGAGGCCTAAAACCTCACTTCCACTCCCATTACTAATATCAGCCCCTAATCATCTTAAGATCATCTAACCTAGAAACCTAGGTTTGTTTATACTCAATTGAATTACACCTAAACCTTAACCCAATTGAGCCTCGCAAGGGTAGTAGGGGGTGTTAGGGACTAGTTCCCCTATATACAACCTAGCATATCCATGGCCAGTTAGTAGTTTAGGATAATTCATTAGACTCTAGCTTTTTGTTTGGTTTGATAATCTAAATGAAAGCATAATGTTCACATGTCATCACCAACCTAATTGATAAGTGCATCCCCTAAATAGCCCACATTTCCCTTAATTGCTTCAAAACCCTAATTGCCTTCTTTCTTTGCTAGTGTTAGCTTAGTTATCTCTTTACTTGATTAGTTAGCTTCTTGCCCTATTCTTGCATTGCTCTTGCTAGTTTAGGTCTTTAAATGTTCTTTTGCCCTGTTTTCCAATTTAGTGCAGTGTAGACATTTCCTTGCTTGCCTTAGCGAAGATTGTTCTTTTCTTTCCTTGCTTCATCTTTTCTTGCTTAGTAGAATTAACTATCTAGGGATAACTTAGGTTTTGTTCTTTTTTGCTTTCCTTTACTTGCTTTCTTGCTCAACTTAGTGTAATCAATCAAATCAACCTTCAAACCCTATAACCCTAGACTCTACAGTAGGAACCTAGCCCAAAAACTAACCTAGCTCTAGTGCCCCCTTTTCTCCATGTGGATTGACTATATACTTGTCGCCCTCCTATACTACGACACGACCCTATGCGCTTGTGGGTGTAGTGTTTTGGTTTTTGAGAGTGTGTTAAGTTAGGTCCTTATAAATTTGAAAGTTTAATCCACTGTGTGTTTCTGTTCGCGGGGTTACATCTATTCAAACTCCAATTGAGTAGTGTGTAACACCATTAGCAGAAGCGTGCCAAGCTTTCTTAGTGATGCAGCCCTATTTTAGGGCTCCATCTTGCATCATATTGCATTTAAATCACATCTATACCTGCTAGATTACATGTTATTTTCCCTAATATGCATATTTGTGTAAAATGCACTTATGGATGATTTTTGCATGTTTTGTAGGTACTTTGAACACTAATTGATGGAATTGAGAGATTATGGTAGAATATAGGTCTTCCCCTTGCTTGGATGATTCCAAGTTGAATCCAAAATGACTCCCAAACTATCCCAACTGATCAAAGAATGTATTAAAGCAATAACCTCCATGGATGACAAAGTTCAAGACCCAAATGCAGGGTAAGGACCCCAGAACGGCCGTGCTACCATTGGAATGGCCGTTCTGGGACATGCCCCAAGCACCAAAACCTTTAGAATTTCACCCAGTTGGCCAGAACAGTTGCTCTAGCCAAAACGGATGTGCTAGTAGTTTCCAGCACGGCCGTGTTGGCCAGAACAATCGTGCTAGCAGCCCCAAAAACCCAAAATTCCCTTGTTCATTCCATTTTTCCACCACAGTCATTCCCATCTACCAAGGCAATGCTACCTACTACCCACCACGGCCATGCTTCCCAGCATGGTCGTGCTTCTTACAATTTTACCCGATTTTGTGCACTGTTCTACCCATTTTACCCCCACTTATCTGAAAGCTTCTCCACCACCTATATATACTTGGGTGGCGGTTCTAGAATGAGGTTGACCTTCCCCTACCTCACTCCTAGAACTCCTTTTTCACCTCCTATCCATTCCATTTTGTTTCCACCTCCATTCCACCCCATTTCACCATTTCCACCACTAAAACCCTAGTTTCCTAGAGTTTTGACCCTATTCCACCATCATCCCATGCCCCTTGCACCTTGGAGGAGGATGACATCTTGTAGCAACTAAAGAGGAGGATTGATCCATCTACACTGAGATCCATGGCTTCTTCTACCTCTTTCTCCTTACTTTTTGTATTTGCATTACCATGAGTAGCTAGGCCCCTTAGGCGGGCTGTTTGGGGCCAAAATTGTTACTTTGATACCATGTTGGGGGGAAATGAGATTTAAAATTTTTAATTTAGTTTTCTAATGATTATGTTCTTTTTATATCTCACTCTTCATGAATTGCTTATTGGTTTGTGCTTGAAATCACCTAGGAATTTAGGCCCCAAGTAGGTTGTCGCCCATCTTCTCGTCTCGTGGGAGATTGTTGGAGAAGATCCTTGGCTCTGATACTACTTGTTGGATCTAGGGCTCTAGAGGGAGGGTGAATAGAGCTACAAAATTTCTCATGAGATAGATTAGACCTTCAAATTATATCAAATTGAAACCAATAGCTTAAGTGCAATTTGAAGTCCTAACTAACAAGCATAGCAAGGATGAGAGAGATTTATAGCAAGCACTTGACAAGGTCATGTAGAGTGGTTCCACTCTCCAAACTAGGATAGAGTCAGTCCACTACCTAGAGAGGTTAACCTATAGGACTTTACATGTTCTTTTCTCTATATTATCACCAATGAGAGTTACAACACAAGACCACCAAAGGGCTTACCCATCCAAGCACAAAGAGTATTCCATCTTACCAAGGACTTACCCACTTTGTAAGAGTCTTCAGCCTTCTTCCAAGGTCTTACCCACTCAAGCACAAGTCTTCTGCCTTCTCAAGGACTTTTCCACTCTTCTTGGATCTTCAGCCTTTTCCTTATCCTTCACCTGGAGAAGATCACCACCTCTTCATCAACCTTGAAGAGGAACAGCTATAGCTCCACCTTCACTCAGGGAAGCTTGCTTCACCTTTTCTTCATGGATAATAGGGATAGGGAAGATGGAGAACATGAGATATTTACATGAACAACGGAGTGGCTCTCTTACAATAGGCCTAACTCACTCATAATCACAAAATTAAATGTAAACTAGAGATAGAAAGGGGCTCAAGGAGTTGCAACACACTCAATTATAGTAAGGACTTAGAATAGCATGAATGAGCAAACTTGGAATGAACTCCAAGGGGTCTTATTTATAGATAGGGATGTTCCCTTGAGTTGGGGATCCCTTAGGGTCGAAATATAGCCATTTTCCATAGTGCAATAGATCTATTTTCACCCAAAACAACTCACCAAAGGTTATAATCACTTTTTCTGTGTTTTCCGTACAGTACATTTGGTCGAGTTTCAATAAAGGTAACTCTACTGATCAACTAAAAGACAAAGCCAATTTTCAAACTATCAGTCGAGTTTGTTCTGATAAACTCGACCTATGAGCTAAAATTAGATTTGCTCAGTGAGTCAGTCAGTCAATTTATGTGAGTGTACAACACGACCAATGGGTCATCTTCGGAAAATCCATCATAGGATCGGTCGAGTTTCCAACTCGACCGATGAACAGCCTGTGACAAATTTTTGAAGTTGACTTTTGAGTGATTAAACCTGGTATTTTGTGTTCCTCATATTTTTCTCATCTTAGTTACAAGTCATATCATCAATATAAGTGATTAAAAATTTCTTCTAAGGTCGTTTGGAGTGAATTTCCAAAATGCACACTTGCATTGCTTTTGACTTGAACTTGAACAAGCTAGGGCTTGTATAATTTGATCCTTTTCATGTACCTAAAGCCTAAAATCAATCTTGAACAAACATATTAGATACATAGGAATGGAATGGTTAAGTCATTATCAAAATATGGACAATGTAGAACTCTCAATTCAATAAGAGTAAGCATAGATTGAGGGGGAGCAATTCACATTGTTCAAATCATGAAACCCTCTACAATTCACAAGGAAAAGGTATAACCTTACATATTCTTTTCAATATGATTGAGGAATGGTTTGTCATTGTCTAAAAGGGGGATAATGTTGACTTGTGAGTTCTACATTGTCCATATTTTGATAATGACTTAACCATTCCATTCCTATGTATCTAATATGTTTGTTCAAGATTGATTTCAGGCTTTAGGTACTGAAAAGGATCAAATTACACAAGCCCTAGTTTGTTAAAGTTCAAGTCGAAAGCAATGCAAGTGTACTTTACAACTGGCCTGACTCACTCATAATCACGAAATGCTATGTAAATGAGAGAGATAAAGGGACTCAAGGAATTGCAACACACTCAACTATATCAAGGACATAGAATTGCAACACACTCAACTATAGCAAGGACATAGACTCCTTGTGCTTGTAAAGCTCTCATTCCATTCCATCTTCCCTTCCCCTTTCTTCAAAGCAACAAAGGTGAGGCAAGCTACTCCGAGTGAAGGTGGAGATGTTGTTCTTATTCTTCAAGGTTGAAGAAGAGTGAAGATTTTCTCCAGGTGAAGGAGAAGGCAAAGGCTGAAGATCCAAGAAGAGTGGGTAATTCCTTGAAGACTAAAGACTTGTGCAAGAGTTGGTAAATCCTTAGAAGAAGGCGGAACATTCTTTGCAAAGTGGGTAAGTCCTTGATAAGGTTGAAGACTCTTTGTAATGGGTAGGTAAGTCCTTTGGTGGCTCTTGTGTTGTAACTCTTATAGGCGATTATATTGAGGAAAGCACTTGCAAAGTCCTAGAGGTTGACCTCTCTAGGTAGTGGATTGATTCTCTCCTAGTTTGGAGAGTGGAACCACTCTAAACGACCTTGTCCAAGTGTTTCTTTCATTTTTTTCTCATCCTTGCTATGCTTATTAGTTAGGAATTCAAATTGCACTTAAGCTATTAATTTTGATTAATATAATTTGAAGGTCTAATTCATCTTGTGAGAATTTTGAAGCTTTATTCACCCCCCATAGAGGCCTAGATCCAACAGATTGCTCCATCTACTCCAAGCTCCATGGCTTCTTCTACCTCTTTCTCCTTTCTTTTTGTATTTTGCATTGCTATGAGTAGATAGGCCCCTTAGGTGGTTTGTTTGTGGTCAAAATTGTTACTTTGATACCATGTTGGGGGAAAATGATATGTAAACATTATAATTTCGTTTGCTAATGATTATGTTCTATTTCTATCTCACTCTACATGAATTGTGTGTTGGTTTGTGATTGAAATCACCAAGGAATTTAGGGAAATTGTTTGTATGTGTGAATTTTGGGATTTGCTTCTAGGTTTGATTCTTGGATCCCTAGCTAGCCACCCATCTTCTTACATTCTAATCAATTCTCCTAACCCTAGTTGAGAGATCTAAGTAGCTAGTTTAGATTAATTTAGTGTGCTTAGCATGGATCTTTCTCAAGGCTAGAATGTGGGTGATGGGAGGCCTAAAACCTCACTTCCACTCCCATTACTAATATCAGCCCCTAATCATCTTAAGATCATCTAACCTAGAAACCTAGGCTTGTTTATACTCAATTGAATTACACCTAAACCCTAACCCAATTGAGCCTCGCAAGGGTAGTAGGGGGTGTTAGGGACTAGTTCCCCTATACACAACCTAGCATATCCATGGCCAGTTAGTAGTTTAGGATAATTCATTAGACTCTAGCTTTTTGTTTGGTTTGATAATCTAAATGAAAGCATAATGTTCACATGTCATCACCAACCTAATTGATAAGTGCATCCCCTAAATAGCCCACATTTCCCTTAATTGCTTCAAAACCCTAATTGCCTTCTTTCTTTGCTAGTGTTAGCTTAGTTATCTCTTTACTTGATTAGTTAGCTTCTTGCCCTATTCTTGCATTGCTCTTGCTAGTTTAGGTCTTTAAATGTTCTTTTGCCCTGTTTTCCAATTTAGTGCAGTGTAGACATTTCCTTGCTTGCCTTAGCGAAGATTGTTCTTTTCTTTCCTTGCTTCATCTTTTCTTGCTTAGTAGAATTAACTATCTAGGGTTAACTTAGGTTTTGTACTTTTTTGCTTTCCTTTACTTGCTTTCTTTCTCAACTTAGTGTAATTAATCAAATCAACCTTCAAACCCTCTAACCCTAGACTCTACAGTAGGAACCTAGCCCAAAAACTAACCTAGCTCTAGTGCCCCCTTTTCTCCATGTGGATTGACTATATACTTGTTGCCCTCCTATACTACGATACAACCCTATGCGCTTGTGGGTGTAGTGTTTTGGTTTTTGAGAGTGTGTTAAGTTAGGTCCTTATAAATTTGAAAGTTTAATCCACCGTGTGTTTCTGTTCGCGGGGTTACATCTATTCAAACTCCAATTGAGTAGTGTGTAACACCATTAGCACAAGCGTGCCAAGCTTTCTTAGTGATGCAGTCCTATTTTAGGGCTCCATCTTGCATCATATTTCATTTAAATCACATCTATACCTGCTAGATTACATGTTATTTTCCCTAATATGCATATTTGTGTAAAATGCACTTATGGATGATTTTTGCATGTTTTGTAGGTACTTTGAACACTAATTGATGGAAGTGAGAGATTATGGTAGAATATAGGTCTTCCCCTTGCTTGGAGGAGTCCAAGTTGAATCCAAAATGACTCCCAAACTATCCCAACTGATCAAAGAATGTATTAAAGCAATAACCTCCATGGATGACAAAGTTCAAGACCCAAATGCAGGGTGAGGACCCCAGAACGGTCGTGCTACCATTGGAATGGCCGTTCTGGGACATTCCC
This sequence comes from Alisma plantago-aquatica, assembly GCA_963693085.1. Classification (NCBI taxonomy): domain Eukaryota; kingdom Viridiplantae; phylum Streptophyta; class Magnoliopsida; order Alismatales; family Alismataceae; genus Alisma; species Alisma plantago-aquatica. The sequence continues at coordinate 225,824,988 of OY856413.1, forward strand.
CAAGCACCAAAACCTTCATAATTTCATCCAGTTGGCCAGAACAGTCGCTCTAGCCAAAACGGATGTGCTAGTAGTTTCCAGTGCGGCCGTGTTGGCCAGAACGATCGTGCTAGCAGCCCCAAAAACCCAAAATTCCCTTGTTCATTCCATTTTTCCACCACAGTCATTCCCATCTACCAAGGCAATGCTACCTACTACCCACCACGGCCATGCTGCCCAGCATGGTCGTGCTTCTTACAATTTTACCCGATTTTGTGCACTGTTCTACCCATTTTACCCCCACTTATCTGAAAGCTTCTCCACCACCTATATATACTTGGGTGGCGGTTCTAGCATGAGGTTTACCTTCCCCTACCTCACTCCTAGAACTCCTTTTTCACCTCCTATCCATTCCATTTCGTTTCCACCTCCATTCCACCCCCATTTCACCATTTCCACCACCAAAACCCTAGTTTCCTAGAGTTTTGACCCTATTCCACCATCATCCCATGCCCCTTGCACCTTGTAGGAGGATTACATCTTATAGCAACTAAAGAGGAGGATTGATCCATCTACACTGAGATCCATGGCTTCTTCTACCTCTTTCTCCTTTCTTTTTGTATTTGCATTACCATGAGTAGCTAGGCCCCTTAGGCGGGTTGTTTGGGGCCAAAATTGTTACTTTGATACCATGTTGGGGGGAAATGAGATGTAAAAATTTTAATTTAGTTTTCTAATTATTATGTTCTATTTCTATCTCACTCTTCATGAATTTCTTATTGGTTTGTGCTTGAAATCACCTAGGAATTTAGGAAATTTGCTTATATGTGTAAATTTTGGGTTTTGCTCCTAGGTCCAATTCATGGATTCTTAGCTAGATACCCATCCTCCTACATGCTAATCAGTTCTCCTAACCCTAGTTGAGAGATCTAAGTAGCTATTTTTGATGAATTTAGTTTGATTATCTTAGAGCTATCTCAAGGATAGAATGTGGGTGATGTGAGGCCTAAAACCTCATTTCCACTCCCATTACTACCCTCAGCCCCTAATCACCCTAGAACCATCTAACCTAGAAACCTAGGCTTGTTTGGTTTCTAATTGACTTACACCTAAACCCTAACCCAAATGAGCCTCGCAAGGGTAGTAGGAGGTGTTAGGGACTAGTTCCCCTACACACAACCTAGCATATCCATGGCTAGTTAGTAGTTTAGGATAATTCATTAGACTCTAGATTGTTGTTTGGTTTGGTAATCTAGATGAAATAATAATGCTCACATGTCACCCCCAACCTAATTGATAAGTGAATCCCCCAAACAGCCCACATTTCCCTTAATTGCTTTAAAACTCTAATTGTCTTCTTGGTTAGCTAGTGTTATCTTAGTTAGTTCTTTACTTGCTTAGTTAGCTTCTTTCGTTGTTCTTGCTTTTCTCTTGCAAGTTTAGGTCTTTAATTTCTCTTTTTCCCTATTTGTTAACTTAGAGTAGTGTAGATCTTCTCTTTTATGCCTTAGTGTAAATTACTCTTTTCCTCACTTGCCTTGTCTTTTCTTGTTCAGAAGAATTAACTGTCTATGGTTAACTTAGGTTTTGATTTCGCTTGCTTTCCTTTAATTACTTTCTCACTCATACTTAGTGTAATCAATCAAAACAACCTTCAAACCCTTAACCATTGACTCCACAATAGGAACCTAGCCCAAAAACTAACCTAGCTCTAGTTCCCCCTCTCCCTGTGGATTGACCCTATACTTGTCACCCTCTTGTACTATGACACGACCTCATGCACTTGCGGGTGTAGTTTTTTAGTTTATGAAAGTGTGTTGAGTTTAGGTACCTTATAAATTTTTATAGTTAATCCACCGTGTTTTGTTTTCTCATAGAGTTGTATCTACTCAAATTCCAATTGAGTAGTGTGTAACACCATTAGAAAGGGACACATCAAGATTTCTGGTGCCATTGTTGGGGACTGAAAGCGCCATAGCTACCTAGTATTGGTGGTGTTGACTCTCCCCTTTGGCATCGTCTTTTTCCAGTTTACTTGTCTGCGTCTAAGAAACACACCAAGCTTTCTAGCATCGTTGGCGGAGAGAGACATTCTCGGCCTAACTAGTTAGTTTTTCTTTTACTTTTCCTACTGACCTCATCATTGCTATTCTTTATTCAATATTCTTTGGATTCTTTTTGCATATTGGTTTGCTAACTTGCTTTCTTTTATTTGGTTGTTCCTAGTGCATGTGACAAGCCACTCGGGGAAGAGAAAATGGATGGGTTCGAATATGGAAGGCCAAAATGCACGAACCCATCCATTTTCTCCACCACCCTACCTCTAAGGCTATCCTAAGCCTTACACACCCCACCACCTCCATCGCCACAACCTTCCCACCATTTCACCTTTTGACCTCAATTCCTTCATCCACCTCAATTCTAAAGGACATTAACACCAATTCCCCCACCACAACTATCACATTATTCCCTACTTCCTATGAGAAAATGGATATGGTTTCAATCATGGGGCTCAATAAGGGAGGGAAGCAATTTGAAAAAGATCTTAATGAAGAGCCCTTACCGGAAAGTCCTTATTTGCAAGTGTCCTATATGATTGAGACCCTCTCTTTGATTCCTATGAAGACCCATTCATTGAGAGATATTAAAACTATGGAATGAAATTTTTGAAGGTCTTAAGGCTGATTAAGATCTATGATGATGATCCACAAGGAGAAAAAAGCGTTGAAAACACTTAAGAAGCTCGCATGACCCTTGGGAGGAAGACCAATCAAGGAAAGCATTTGAGAGGATTGCTTATGATGGGGATGGAAACATTTTGTTTTTGGACAATGGTTGATGGTGAATGAACAACAAGCCCAGCTGAAGGCATGAAACTCAATGCTTGTGGGAGGTAACCCACCTAGGTTTCGGAATTTTTCACCCAAACTTCAATTTTTGATACTTTTGCTTTGTTTTTACACTTTCCAAGAAAAAACACACATGTTATACTTGATGGTTTTGGTTGTTAATGTCATTTTAGGACAAGTACATTGGAAGGATAGTGATGCATGGATGATATTGCCAAGGAGGGGAACAAAATTGAAGAGAAAATTGCAAATCAGTAGAGAAGCTACAGGAAGGGGATCAGCACAGCCATGCCACACTCCACGATCGTAGTGTATGCAATACAAAATGGTTGTGTTGCACACCACAGCTGTGTTAGCCATCCCAGCACACTGGACACCTTGAGATCTCTCTCCCCTCTTGGCATTTATCTATCATGACTCCATTCCCTCTACCCTACCATTCTAACCTTCTATTCATACTAAGGACATCATGGTTTAAAAGTTTGGGGTGGTAGGGTGGTAAGTTCTTGCTTTACCCAACTTTCCTCTATGTTCCTTGTTCTAAATTTTTTCTCAAGATGATCAAATAGTATAACCATCTCTCATACTTGTGTATCCATACTTTGTGTGCTTGCTTTACATACATGCATATCATATAGGTCAATTTCATGCATTTTTAGCTAAATGACCCCAGCGATAGTGCCAGAAAGCTTGGTGTGTTTCTACTAATGGTGTTACACGTTACTCAATTGGAGTTTGAATAGATGCAACCCTATGAATAGACACACAGTGGATAAATTTCAAAATTTATGAGGGCCAACACAAACAACCTACTTCTACTAAAACACATAGGAGGGCGGCAAGTATAGGGTCAATTCACAGGGAAAAAAGTGGGACTACAAAATGGACCTAAAAAGTTGACCAGCCTAAATCACACGTCCAAAATGGAGCGGATCTAGAGTAGTTGGACTTTTGAATTTATAACCCAACACTCAGGCCCCCGCAACTATTATATGGGGTCTGATGCAGTAGATCAGGGTCAAACCACAGGGACAAGGTTGGTAAGTGCTAAGACCATGAAGCCTCAGACTCAGATACACTAAACAAAAAGTAGATAAAGATGGTGTTCTCTAGGGAATAATGATACTCCAAACAAAGTGATAATAAGAAAAAGTAAGAAAATAAAACAAGAGAATAAAGTCAAACAAGGAAGGGAACTTGGATTGGGTTTCACCTACTAAGACCTCTCACTAACATGCAATACCCACACCCCCTTTGTATACCCTTAGAAAGATTACAATAAATCATCATACATGTCTATTCCCTCCTCTCTTGATCTTAGGATAGATCTAGATTATAAGGTTGCCTCCCTCTCGAGATGACAAACAAACAACCACAATGCAAACCATATGATCATTAGCTTTAGTATTCCAACATTTTCATGCATTTGTACTACTCCATAACACTTAGATAAGGTTAGTACTACTCTTTTGAGGCACCAACAATCATACATCACAAGATGGTAGCTAATCATACAAGTGAAACTTTAAGAACAAGAGTACAGAGATAATCATGATAAGAGCATATAAATATTCAAAGGGGTGAAAGTCTACACATGTTGGAAGAGCCTTGGTGGCTACTCCCAACCCAAGTTAGGTGTTTAGCCACACATATCAACGAGCAGCATAACAGTGTTACAAATGTGTGGATACATCAAGAATAATGAAGTGGGGGAGGGATACAACATGGGAAACATAATAGATCTAGAGAGAGAAGGAGGCTATACACCAATGATACTCCTACAGATTTAGATCTGGTGCGGGTGTGGAAGATAGAAACTCCTTCTTTTGAAGAAGATGATGGTAGACCTTCTCTCTCCTCCAACTTTTTTTTTCAGAGATCCAAGGCCTCAGGAGATGGGATAATATGACTTTGGAGTTTGGCAATGGTGCCAAAAAGTTGGCCGGCCTAAATCACATGTCCAAAATAGAGTGGATCTAGAGTAGTCAGACTCTTGAATTTATAAACTCAACACTTAAGCCCTTGCAAATATTATATGGGGTCCGATGTAGTAGATCAAGGTCAAACCATAGAGACAAGGTTGGTAAGTGCTAAGGCCGTGAAGCCTCTAACTCAGATACACCAAACAAAATGTAGATAAAGATGGTGTTCTCTAGGGAATTATGAAACTCGAAACAAAGCGATCAAAGAAAAAGTAAGAAAATAAAACAAGAGAATAAAGTAAACAAGGATTTTATAACAAAAGTATGGTGGGGAACTTGGATCGGGTTTCACCTACTGAGACCTCTCACTAACATGCAATACTCGTACCCCTGTTGTATACCCTTAGCAAGATTACAAGCAATCATCATATATATCTATTCCCTCCTCTCTCGAGCTCAGGATAGATCTAGATTATAAGGTTGTGTCCCTCTCGATATGACAAACAAACAACCACAAAGCAAACCATATGATCATTAGCTTTAGTATTCCAACATTTTCATGCATTCTTACTACTCCATAACACTTAGATAAGGTTAGTACTACTCTTTCAAGGCACCAACAATCATACATCACAAGATGGTAGCTAGGCATACAAGTGAAGCATTAAGAACAAGAGTATGGATATAATTGTGATAAGGGCATATACATATTCAAAGGGGTTCAAGTCTACACATGTTGGGAGAGCCTTAGTGGCTATTCCCAACCCAAGTTAGGTGTTTAGCCACACATGTCAACGAGAAGCATAATGGCATTACAAATGTGTGGATACATCAATAATAATGAAGTGGGGGAGGGATATAACATGGGAAGATAATAGATCTGGAGAGAGAAGGAGGCTATACACCAATGATACTCCTTCACATCTAGATCTAGTATGGGCGCAAAAGATAGCAACTCCTTCTTTCAAAGAATAGGATGGTAGACCTTCTCTCTCCTCCAACTTTTCTCTTTAGAGATCTAAGGCCTCAAGAGATGGGTGAATATGACTCTAGAGTTTGGCAGCACTTCATGGCTCTTGATGATCTCTGAACCCAACAATGATGCCAAAAAGTTGACCATCCTAAATCACACATCCAAAACATGAGCGGATCTAAAGTAGTCAGACTCTTAAATTTATAACCCAACACTCAAGAACCCGCAACTATTATACGGGGTTCGATGTAGTAGATCGGGGTCGAATCACATGGAAAAGGTTGGTAAGTGCTAAGACCGTGAATCCTCAAAATTAGATACACCAAACAAAAGGTAGATAAATATGGTGTTCTCTAGGGAACGATGATACTCCAAACAAAGAGATAAAAAGAAAAAGTAAAAAATAAAACAAGAGAATAAAATCAAATAAGAAATTTGTAACAAAAGTTTGGAAGGGAACTTGGATTGGGTTCACCTACTGAGACCTCTCACTAACATGAAATATTCACACCTCTTTTATATACCCTTAGCAAGATTAAAAACAATCATAATATATGTTTATTCCCTCCTCTCTCGAGCTTAGGATAGATCTAGATTATAAGGTTGCCTCCCTCTCGAGATGAAAAACAAACAACCACAAAGCAAACCATATGATCGTTAGCTTTAGTATTCCAACATTTTCATGTATTCGTACTACTCTATAACACTTAGATAAGGCTACACTACTCTTTTGAGGCACCAACAATCATATATCACAATATGGTAGCTAGACATACAAGTGAATCTTTAATAATAAGAGTATGGAGATAATTGTGATAAGAGTGTATATATATATTCAAAGGGGTGCAATTATACACATGTTGGGAGAGCCTTAGTGGATACTTCAAACCCAAGTTAGGTGTTTAGCCACACATGTCAATGGGCAGCATAAAGACGTTACAAATGCATGGATACATCAAGAATAACGAAGTGGGGGAGGGATGCAGCATGGGGAAGATAATAGATCTGGACAAAGAAGAAGGGGATACACCAATGATACTCCTTTATATCTAGATCTGGTGTGGGCATAGAAGATAGAAACTTCTTCTTTCAAAGAAGAGGATGTTAGACCTTCTCTCTCCTCCAACTTTCACCTTTGGAGATCTAAGGCCTCGGCAGATGGGCAAATATGACTCTGGAGTTTGGCAGCACTTCATGGCTTTTAATGATCTGCTCCTCGGTGTGCGGAGTTGGGAGCCTATTTATAGACGTTGCCCACCAACTTAGCTCCTAGTCATGATCGCAACATTTCATCTGGTCACAACCATAGTCGCAGTCGTGATGGTGAGACGTCGTTACGACCACAAATTCTTGGGAGGTTCTCACGTATCTGCGATCGTGATTGTTCCTTCTTTTTTGTCATGAAAAACATTGCGGTTGTGACACACTCCCTCTATGAATCTTGGTACCGTGTTCACAGCACGTCGTTTCAGTCATAATAGGTATCATGGTTGATGTATGATGCCTCCAATCACTAGTCGATTGTGATTCTTGTGGGTTATGCAATCGCGATCATGACGTGGTATGAACATTTTCTCTTGCTAATTGGTATGAGTCTGCATTGAGAGGAAAAGGTATGAAATTAGATTTGTGCCCTAAGATACACCTATGAACAGAGAAAATACATGAAAGATATGTTAGAATAGGAATAAAACATATGCAAAAAGTTCATAAATGAGATGTTATCAACTCCCCCAAACTTAGGACTTAGTCTATCCTCAGGCTAATAGGTAGGATCAAATTCATTGAGAGATGAGCTATGGATTAAAAAAAATTAGAAAACCCACCATTACAGAGTTATCTCATTCTTATAGCAAAACTCTCATGACATGCTTGGCTTGAATCCTAAAATTTTATTTCCTTCCTTTCATCCCCAGAGTTACACGACTTAGTGCCCATGCCAATGCCTTTTGTAGTCTAGAACTCTCCCTATTAATGACCTCCCAGCCCTAGGTGGTTGGATATACTTATACATCGTCCCTGCAAGGGGTAGATTTCACACCCTACCTTTATTTTAGTTGAGCCTATGCTAAAGTGCTTATGTAGGTTTCAGGCTTTCGGTATTTTTCCTATGTTTCTCAATTTCCCTCACCCATAGGTTGTCATAAAGATAGTGTTATCGGATGGGCCCTGATGTAAAGTTAGGTGGTTGTGTGAGGGTTTCTTGAGAGTGAAGGTGGGTATACTTGGCTTCAGGATCCCACTTACAGACATGACATATCTGCATTCACGAGTGCAACAATACACCGGTCGTGTGGGATCCTTCGATATCTTTTCAGGCACAACTCTCATAAATTTTTTTCTTTTTTTCTTTTCATGTTTGCTCTCAGGCTTGGGGGAAGGGTTTTTAAGGATTTTCTGAGTGTCTAAGCCTCTTTTCATCCCAAAGAAGGGATAATTAAAATTGGAAGGCGTAGTTGTTTCCTTCTTGTGGGAGGTGAAGGCTTTCTAGATAGAACTGTTAGGCTGGGGTGATTGGTCAGGAGTATGGTTGGTAAAGTCCTACACTTTATAGGGATTTCATATATTTATGATTGTTCCATACACTATGTTTTTCTGCAAGAATGAGATAAAATTGTATTGTTGGGCCTCTTGCTTTTACTTTTATGTGTATTGGCGCTCATTTACTCCTCTCTAAAAATGATTGCACTACAACATATAGCAGGAGGACTAAAATATCTAAGTAAAGAGGAAGTTGAATGATAAGGGGAAAAGAAAAAACTATGAACTATAGAAAAAGTTTGTTCAGAACTTTCCAAAAAATATATTTTTTTTCAAATTTGTTTCAACATTTCCTATACTTACATGCAGTAAGAGTAAGAATATGTACAAGTGGGAATTAACTTTTTGTGACAAAATTGTATCTCTCACACCCATTTATAACTCCTCCCTCAAACTTATCATTCACTCTAACTCGGATTGTCAAAAATGGAGTCGTAGGTATAAACGGGCTTTCTTTATTGTTGTTGGCTTTTTGTTGTCACCCATTTTGATTCTAGGATCATGTTGGCATATACTCCATGTAGTGTGTGGTATTGTTCATGTTCCATGCTCTCCACCTTCATATGCATCATGGCAATGGCTGTCATCTAGGCTAGATAATAGAATTTGTAGTCATTGAACAGTGGTACTTTTTGTGGGTTCTATTGCAGAACTGCATCTTTCTGAAGTCTTTGCCTTCTTTATGCTTGTACCCTTTTCCTAGATTTCTGATCATATCGATGATTGTTTCAGCGTATGTGACTGCCTTCTCTTCTATAGGTGTCTTTGCAGTATTCATATTAGTGTGTTTGTTCAGTGCAAAGGTTGCATCGGAGCTGTTATATAAAACCGCAACCCTTTCTATGATGTTGACTACTAGAAGAGTCCAATGGTTATCATGCAGGATGGGTAGGAATATATAGTCAGGGAGATATGTCGATAGATGTTGTTGTAAGTGTTCTTTTTTTCCTGACTTTTTGTCTTTCAGGATATCATCGACTAGCAGAAAATAAGCCATGTGTACATTTGTCATGTTATCGCCTAGTAGTGATTGGTAGGCTGACATAGTGTTTACTGAAAGATACCCTCCTATCTTCAAAGTATCTTTGCAGTCATCTTTTAGTACACAGATGTCATCCCTTTCAAAGATTACTCTAGCTGTAGTGCCACCTTCCTTTAGGCATTTCATTATTAACTCTAGAGATTCTAATGATAGGCTTTTGCAACTCCATATATCAAACTCCTAGAAGGTGGGTACTATCTCTCCTACTGGACCATCAGGCTTTAATTCTGGCATATCATCTTCATTTATCTCTCCCTCTTCAGGCTCATTTATGGGAGGTTGTTCTTGCTCTCTTTTTTCTATGGGGATGGTTTTTTGCTTGCCCTTAGTTTGATGTTGATCTTTATCTTGAGTATCTACTTCCCATCCTTCTTTCTAAGCAGCCACCCTACCCAACAAAAACCTAAATCAGATGTCCAAAACACACAAAAAATGTAGGTGAATTGTTGATAAAGTTGTGGTGATGGAGGGGTAGGTGGTGTACAAGGTCACTGATGGCCTTGGAAGTGATGTACGAGCTGCACTTGCATGGGAGATGGACTATAGAAAACTTGTCAAGAAGACATTGGTCCACTTGCTTCATTGAAACTCAAGATGGGTTTTGAAGACAATTTTTATTCTTGGAGAGAAATTATGGAAGATAGTTTCTCTATACTCTCCTCAAGCCTTGTCACATTCATTTGTATGTCATCAAACTTTTTCAACCTAGAGAGAACCTTTTCCTCAAACATTGGCCTATATCATGGAGTTTGTGGTTCTTGGTAGCTATAGGAGTGAGGTGTCTTCTTTTCTTCACCATAGAACTAGAATTGACCGGGTGACAGGGAGCATTTGTCACTTGGTTCTTCTAAAGCTCACCATGGCAATAAGAATCTTCATCACTTGCAAGCTTGAGTCATTATGAGTCAGAGATGTCACACCAAAGGCATGGCCACCATCATTCATCATGCTAGAAGATTGAATTCTTGAACTTTTAGCCAGCTGCTCAAACAAAGGCCATATCTCCTCAGGTGGCCTAGCCATGAAACTTCTCCACAAAAAGAATCTATTGTATCATGATCCTTTAGAAATATACCAGAGTAGAATGAAATAACGAGTTGCCACAAAGGGGTCTCATGGTGTGGGCACTTTCTCAACATCTTTCTAAATCTCTTTCAAGCATCATGAAGTTGCTCATTGCCCAAATAAGTGAAACTTCATATAGCACGCCGCATTTGCGTCAACCTCACAATGGAGTAGAATTTACTTAGGAATGCATTCTTCATCTCTTCCCAGCTCATGATGTCCCTCCTTGAATCATACCAATATTTGTCTTTATCTTTGAGGGAGAATGATAACAAGGTCAACCAGATTGTGTCATCACTGGTCGTCGGTGTCCTGAAGGTGGAGCATTCTTCAAGAAATGAGTCCAAGTACTTGTAGGGTTCTCACTCTCCAAGTCGTAGAAGGCGGGAAGGATCCCAAGAAGACCTAGATGGATGGGGAATTGCTCCCCTAGCATTTGATCAACTCTGCTAGCAATTGGTGATTTTTAGTTGCTAGGAATGAAGTAGTCTTGAAGTAGCTTGTGAGGTGCATTTTGGCCTTCCATCTTGTCTTCCCCGAGTAGCTTGTTACATGTACAATGCATATCCAAACAAAAGAGAACAAGTTAGAAAACTAATATGCACAAAGAATATAAAGAATAAATAATAGCAATGATGGGGGAAATAGGAAAAGTCAAAGAAAAACTAACTAGCTAGGCCGAGCGCCTTTTTCCCCGGCAACGATGCCGGAAATCTTGGTGTGATTCTGTCAATTGTGTTACACACTACTCAATTGGAGCTTGAATAGATTCAACCCCGCAAATAGAAACACACAATGGATTAAACTTTCGAATTTATAAGGACTTAACTTAACACACTCTCAAAAACCAAAACTCTACACCCACAAGCGCACAGAGTTGTGTTGTAGTATAGGAGGGCGACAAGTATAGGGTCGATCCACAGGGAGAAAAGGTGGCACTAGAGATAGGTTAGTTTTTGGGCTAGGTTCCTACTATGGAGTCTAGGTTTAAAGGGTTTGAAGTTTGATTTGATTGATTATACTAAGTTGAGCAAGAAAGCAAGTAAAGGAAAGCAAACAAGAACAAAACCTAAGTTAACCCTAGATAGTTAATTCTACTAAGCAAGAAAAGGTAAGGCAAGGCAAGAAAAGAACAATCTATGCTAAGGCAAGCAAGGAAAGGTCTACACTCCACTAAAATGGAAAATAGGGCAAAAGAGCATTTAAAGACATAAACTAGCAAGAGCAAAGCAAGAACAGGGCAACAAGCTAACTAAACAAGTAAAGAGCTAACTAAGCTAACACTAGCAAAGAAAGAAGGCCATTAGGGTTTTAAAGCAATTAAGTGAAATGTGGGTTGTTTAGGGGATGCACTTATCAATTAGGTTGGGGTGACATGTGAACATTATGATTTCATTTGGATTATCAAACCAAACAACAACCTAGAGTCCAATGAATTATCCTAAACTACTAACTGGCCATGGATATGCTAGGTTGTATATAGGGGAACTAGTCCCTAACACCCCCTACTACCCTTATGAGGCTCAATTGGGTTAGGGTTCAGGTGTAATTCAATTAGAGTCTAAAAAAATCCTAGGTTTTGAGGTTAGATGATCTTAGGATGATTATGGGCTGAGATTAGTAATGGGAGTGGAAGTGAGGTTTTAGGCCTCCCATCACCCACATTCTAGCCTTGAGAAAGCTTCATGCTAAGCACACTAAATTCATCTAAACTAGATACTTATATCTATCAACTAGGGTTAGGATAATTGATTAGAATATATGAAGATGGGTGGCTAGCTAGGGATCCAAGAATTGAACCTAGGAGCAAATCCCAAAATTCACACATATAAGCAATTTCCCTAAATTCCTAGGTGATTTAAAGCACAAACCAACAAGAAATTCATGTAGAGTGAGATAGAAATAGAACATAATCATTAGCAAATGAAATGACAATATTTACATATCATTTTCCTCTAACATGGTATCAAAGTAACATTTTTGACCCCAAATAGCCCACCTAAGGGGCCTAGCTACTCATAGGAATGCAAAATACAAAAATAAAGGAGAAAAAGGTAGAAGAATCCATGGAGCTCGATGTAGATGGAGCAATCCTCCACTTCAGCTGTTGTAGGACGTCCTCCTCCTCCTCCTCTAAGGTGCAAGGGGCATGGGATGATCGTGGAATAGGGTCAAAACACTAGGAAACTAGGGTTTTGGTGGTGAAATGGTAAAATGAAGTGGAATGGAGGTGGAAATGGAATGGAATGGATAGGAGGTGAAAATGGAGTGCTAGGAGTGAGCTAGGGGTGGCCAACCTCGTGATCTAGCTACCACCTAGGTATATATAGGTGTGGAAGAAGCAATAGATCAAGTAGGGGTAAAGTGGGCAATGTAGTGCTAAAGTAGCTACATTTTTGTAAGTAGCATGAATGTGGTGAAGGGGTGAGAACGGTCATGGTGGTGTGGAACGACCGGGTGAGAAATGGGGAAAAATGACAGTAACTTGGTCAAAATTGTACATGAAGTAGCACGGTCATGGTGGTCACCATGGCCGTGGTGGGGCTAGGGTAGCATGGCCATGGTGGTTACCATAGCCATGGTGGCTTGGATCACTCTTTTCATTCTTGGCTCCATGACCATTTTGCTTCATCTGACACACAACTTTGCAAGGTGGCACAGCCATGCTGGGTCAGTCCACCATGGCTATTATGAGTGGCATGACTGTGGTGATTCTTACTTTGCTTCAATGTGACTATGTTGACTTTGGATGAGCCAGAACGACCGTTCTGAGGTACCACTACCGTGGTGGTCTCTATTGTAGCACTTTGACTTGATTCTTTGCTCATTCTTGGAATCTTTGCTTCAATGGAGCTTTAGCCACTAGGGGTAGGTTGAGGGAGCCTCGAATGTTACTTTAGGACTCTCCAAGGGTAGAGAAACCCTAGGATCACTCTTTCTCTCTCTTCCATCAAACATGATCCAAATGCCTGAAAAACATGCAAATAATGTCCATAAGTGCATTTTTTACAAATATGCATATTAGGGGAAATAACATACAATCTAACAGGTATAGATGTGACTTAAATGCAATATGATACAAGATGAAGCCCTATAATAGGGTTGAGTCACCTGTCATGACTTGTGGATTGACAACTTCCTCTGGTTGACTCATAGCATAGAATCTAGCCATTGCCTATTGTCACTCATGTCATGTGCCTACTGGCCCAGAAGATCCTACCTATGATGCCTGACCGCATCCTCTACCACCGCCACTACTGAACTACTACAATTAGGAACCTCATTGACTCTGCCTTGGTTTTTGTGTCACTTCCTCATCATTCATAGGGAAAGACCACCTGATATTCCCCACTTGTCCACACTTATGACAAGTCATCAAATCATACGGTGGCCTAGACGACCCTATCACTGACACAAACATCATGCTACGTACTCCTGGTGATGGGAAGTTACGACCTCTACCCTTGCTCGGGGACCACTACAGCTGCACTCCAGATCTGGCTCAGATAAAGTTGGTCTCTATTGTGACTGTGGAGAAGAAAACCTTGGCTTCTTAAAGCCACCAAAAGACTGCACCTGAAACTGAGTTGGCCTCTTTCTAGCATTGGCTTCAGGCTTCTTGATAGTAGACCTCTCAATCTGCCTTATGGACTCCATGAAGGTAGAGAACCTCTCTCTATTCTCCAAAGCATGAGTCACCATAGACAACTCTGAACCCAAACCCTTCTCAAACCTTTGAATCCTTTCCTTCTATGTCTTTTCCATATGAGGACAGAACCATAAAAGCTCTATAAACTTTGCCTCATATGCATTGATCGACATTGAATCATGGTGGATCTTCTCAAACTACACTATCTTCTCATTCAGATACGTCTTCAAGAAGTATCGGCTCACAAACTCCCACCAAAACTCTTCCCAACCAACCATAACTTCGGGTGTTGTCTCCTCCTCAATAGCCCACTAATGGCCTGCACTACCGTTCAACATGTAAACATCGTGCTTCACCTTGTCCTCTTTGGGATATTGAGGATCTTGAAAGCCTTTTCCAGCTCCATCAACCACATATGCACATCCGTTGGGTCCACCGTACCCACATAATCGATTACCATAAAACGTCTTAATCTCTCAAACATCTTCCTAGAACCCTGAGATTCCGCATTGGGGATGGTTGCCCTAGGTTGAGGTATGGGTGCCCTATCCACCATATGTGTAATCGTGGCCATAAGCTTTCTAAACATGGAGTAGAACATTGGATTTACCATGGTTGTTGGGTCAAACTGAGGCATCGAGGGCTTCTCTGACCCCATCACTGGCACTCTCCCGTTATGTGTCGGACTCCTACCATCACCTCCTGGCATGACATAGCTACTCTCAACATGTTCTTTGCATTCTCCAAACATATTTGCATAAGAAGAAACTATGATTAGATTTGTTGGATTATGTAAGAATAGACCCAAATGTAGGTACTATGTCCATGTAGACTCAGTGAACCTAGAGCTTTGATACCAACCTAGCATGTGATGCCTAAACATGATAACCCAAAACAAAATGTGTAATCAACTACTATCAAACATATACAAGAAAATGCGTAAATTAAAATTTATTTATATATTACCATCATATTCTAAAACATTACATAAGGTCCATCATCATGTACATCAACACATGGTATAACAAGTATTTACATATGGATCTAGTGGCATCAACCACAACATATATACAAAAGATATGTTCCACCTATACCCGCCATATACAAAACATAGGTGCACTACCAAAACCACATGCCATATACATAGCATCTACAAAACATCCCTTGCCTAGACTTGAGAGTATAGGAATGACTCTAGGACTCTACAACAACTACCAACCTTTTTCTTCTACTAATCTCCAAGCCGGTTCTCCTCGGTAATACGATCTTGACGACGCCACTGATGACCACATAAAAAGATGTGGTAACCCAGAAGGTGAGACCCATGTCCCAACAAGAGATATAACTCTCAACCAATAGTTCTCGATTACAGTAGATATTAGTATTAAAGAGGTTAACTAGATTAAGAAGTTTAAGCATATTAAACTTTCCAACATGTTAGGCAGATTAAACAAACTAATCAGATAGACATATCAACATGTATGACTAGAAGGAATATGAAGAGCATGTAAGTCTATCACCCACTGAATAGTTTATTTCTCTTACTGCATTATAAAACAACTAAGCATTATAAGAAACAAGGCAAGGTTTAACATCCGATGTGATGCATGTTTAACCCTAAAAAAATATGCTACATTGTTGGATTACGTCTTTGATTAAGCCTTGAGGAATTGAGGTATACCACTCAATTCTAATCGGTCACTGCTAAGTCAAAATTAGTGCCATACAATACATGTAGGAGAGACAGAATCTTAAGATCTCATCCGCCCTCAATTAATATGAGTCTGCCATAGTGACACATAAGGCCAAGCTATAAAATAGCCTAGGCCTCCCTTAGTATATAGGTCTCGACACTAGTGAATAGCCTAGCCTAGTCCACCCTTAAAAGGTCACAGTACTAGTAAAACTAGGGTATACAAACCCAAACATCCAAGGTACAGCTGCAGTTGTTCTCATTCGCACCATATATACTGAACATCATCTGAGTTACAGCCTCGAAAGTTCCCCTACCAAGGTATTATTGCAGCCATCCTTTTGAACATGCATATACTCAACAGTATACAACTCCAAGCTTCCCTTAAGGGAGAACATATTTCACCATCCAGCAAATCCTGACACTGGAATGGATCTATGACCAAGGAAACTACATGATTAGGATTTCACTTGATTAGTTAATGCCAATTGGGTATCTTTTATCTGCATCAATCAAGTTACATACAAACCTTAAAAGAATTCTACAAATCATGGTGTATATTGCAACTTCATAAGATATAAAATGTGTGAGTTATAACTTCAATTACAAAACCTCATGGTACTATGTCATTTCCATACATGAGTCCGTACTCATCTTCATACCATCACAAGTTCCAAATACTTATCACATCATAAAGAGAATAACACCTCCATTAGGGCACAAAACCATGTCCAATATCATAAGACCATCACATCATTCCCTGTAAGAACATCGTTATATTTCCTTGCCTCATTAAGACTGATCATTCTATCCCCTTTAAGGGATACATAAGCATGATACAACATTATTTAGAAGTTATGATGTTCATGTGATAGCAAATTAGGGTTACAATAACATATAGAGAAAGTACTCTATCATCATACCAATCACACAAGAGGCTATGTACCATCATATATTACTTGCATTAGAGTTAGGTTAGGCATGATGAGTTGACCTATCATTACCAAACAACACTTTACAAAGGTTTAGGTTTGTATACAATAAAGGGAAGGTAAGACTAATTAAATTAGGTGAAATCAATCACCAACAAATTAGGGTTACAAAACAACCCTTACACGTAAACCCCAATTGTTATCAACTCCAACAATAATGGAAGCACTAGGTCAAACGTTATCAACATAGACTCAACAAAATGTGATAACCATATAAACCAAAAATCTTCATCGACCACATGGGCCATGAGCCACCTTGGCGACCGATGAGATTATGGTGTAACCCTATGGTGAATGTTGAGGTTAGGGATCTCAACGACCACCTAGTTCAAAGACCCTCATCGTCTGAAGGAGTAAGCATCATAAGGAGTTAGAAACCACTAAAGATTGGTCATTTTAGTGACCTCTAGGCTAAGAAACATCATCGACTAAAGAGAATCATTAAACATTGGAGATTGAAGAGAAAATCGGTCATGGAGACCACTGTGAAACCAGTCGTTCATCCACCACATAGAAATAAATTCAACCTTAGCGACCATCATGGAAATTAGATCTTGGCGACCATATACATCAAACTTGGCGACCCGTCAAGAGAGAGAGAATCTCATCGGCCACACAAAATCAAATAGTTTATTCATCATCGTGAAACTGAAAGGTTATCAAGATATAAAACACAAGAAGGAAGATTAACTCAAAACCCTTTAGCCATCTTAATGAGAGAAAGCAAAACCAACATTGAGAGAGAGAGAAACCAACATTTCCACAAACATGCATGCATCAAAACTTCCAACACCAAATAAGGGTTTTGTGCACCAAGATTAGGGTTCATACAAGAAGAGAGATCTACTCAAGATCACTATGTAAACACAAACCCTAAATTAAGGATATTACCTTTCTTTTTGTAACTACATTTTAGAGAAAGATTAAGTGCATGCAAGGAAGAAGTAAGCAATAATTGTGGAGAAAGTTATATAACTCGCCTTAGAGATGATGATGCAACTCCAATAGAAAAGAAGCTTTAAGGAAAGAGGGAAAGAAACCCAAGATTGAGCACTAATCTTGTCCAAGCTAGATACACCTCCAAGAAAGAAGAAAATCCTAGGTTAAGGAAGCAAGGAAGAGAGCAAACCCTAGGTAGGAAAACACGAAGGAAGAGTTCGTCAACCTCTGACTCAACTACTACCATGAAACACCATGGGTTTGTATAATAAGAGAAATAAGAAGAGGATAAAGCAAGGAGAATGTAGGTGTACGGAGAGAGATCTCAGTTACTAAGAACAAGGAGATGAGCAAGGTAACACCACACAATCATAAGAAAGTTTGTTCCAAACCCTAGATTAGCATGCAAGGAGGTTCAGACACCTTTTCCAATCTTGAGCTACTCCTTCACCACCAAGAAAAAAGGGACTATCTCCAAGGGCAAGAAGAGAGAAAGAGGATGCAAAGGGTTCACTTGCATGTAAGGAGGGAGGTATATGTAGCATACGGTTGGAGAGAGAGAAAGAGGGTCAGGTGTCAAGCTAAACATGCTTGTCCATGAAAGCACCACAAACCCACACATGCAAGGGCATTAAAAACAAGAAAATCCATCAACCCTACTTACCCAGAAAAGTAAATGACTGATGATAACTAGGATTAGAAAAGCAATCGACCGTAGAGAAACTCATCGATCCTCAACATATACAAAAGTTGGTGACTGAAGAGAGATACCAAACTTCATTGACCGCCAACACATGTTATATCAAGGAAACATCATCGACCGTAGAAACATGGGTCACAAAGAAACTCAATGATCACCAAACTAGGGTTCAACACCCAAGGTCAAACACTCAACTCCAGCTTCCATGCAAACCCTAAACTCAACATGAGATGTCACCATCCTCATCAAGATGTAATAAGGTTCCCAAAGCACAACCACATCCAAAATGGTGTCAAAAAATGTGACGCACAACAAGCATGTGACAAATTGCAAGAAAAACCCTAGAGATGGGTGATTTGCAATTAGGTCTAAAACACACACATATATGCATAACTAGCTCAAACAACATACAAACTGGACCAAACTTAAAACTTAGGCTTGTCACATGATACCAAGGCACATCATAGGGTTTAATTAAGTTTTTAAGCATATAATTATGTTAAGAAAGCATGATCAATCAAAAAGCAAGGTTAGGGGTCTTATAGAAATGAAAACTGGGCTAAAGATATAATTAATACTAGGATGAGCATGTAGTTATCAATGTGCCATTATTATGATGAAATCTAAGCAAGCCTTCTTTAAGTATTATTTTACAATGAATATTCAATCTCTATATAGATTTATGTCATTTCATCATATTCAAGTATGCATTTGATGATAGATATCATATGAAGGGTTTTACATACATGACTGTGACTAGAAACGAAAGAATTAACTAAGAACATATCTCACTAAATCAAACCTCAAGCTTAACAATATGCTTTAACCCTCTAAGGTTCAAGTAGTTAGCTTTCTATGAAATTGTATGGGTTGCAATAATAAAATAGCACATGTATCACTAGATGTGTATCTACTCACCTTGTAAAAGAAGAAAAAACACGAAAAAGGTCATAGCTTGACAAATCTTTAAGAAATAAAACTTTTTTGGACTTCACTTAATAACATTTTGCCTTAAAACAACTTTGATCCAGTCTTCATATCTTAGAAGTCAAAATTAAAGGTGAGAAGGAATAAGATAAAGTTTAGATCTATATTTTCCTATTCAAAAATGAGGTGAGGATATAGGAGGAGGAAGAAAAATGGAAGAAATAGTGTTGCACCATAAATGGATCTTGAATCAGTGAATAAAAGAGATGATCGTGTGTTTCCATCTAGGAATCTACAAGGAAAGGCTTGTCTTTGACCTTGTTCAAGAATTGCTATAAGAGTTCCCTCCCGGCATCATCTTCTGTGTTTTAGGGTTTGGTAGGGTGGAAAATCAAATAATGAATATGTAGAATAATTTGTGTCAAAATGCATAAAGTAAATCAAAGGGACGACTATTTTAGTGATTGGTTGAGCTTGGTGGCAGAGCTGCAACAAGCAAAAATCACATTAGAATGCATGGTCATTAATGGAAAGCATGTCATGATGCAAGGCATACTAATGGAGTGCATTCGAGCAACTTGCATGCACCAATGGAGTGTGTCTCGATGGATGCAAGTGTGATGGGGATGCTCACGCTAATCAATTGCTCACATAGTATGATTTCTCAAGTTTTACTAAACATCATGTCTTTCTCATTTGAATCCCAATTGCACACGTTATTTTTTATTTGGATTAATAACTCAATTTTTGTAATTAAAACTAACATTCTAATAAAAAAATCAATATATTTTGAATTAATTAATTACTCAAGTCCTTTAAGCTAAGAAATCCTTTTCATGCATAAACTACTTTTTCCTTCTTTAAGGATTTACTTCAAGGTAAACACAAAAAACATCTATTCAATCAAAGTAAATGTAAACATTTACTTGACATAAACAAATTTAGGGTTTAAAATTCACATCAAGTGCTACCATTCATTCATCACCTAACATATGATTGCATTCAGATTATTTTCATCACTCAACTAGGGTTAAGGGTTATCAAATGACTGAATCATCATATTATATTTTGAAATAACTCAAATGAGCAACTACTAGACTAAGTATAATGCTCATAGGTAACCCAAAACATGGTTGTTCCAAATCATCCCTCCCTTAAGAAGTTTCAAACTTGAAACACATAACAACTTATGATTAGTTATCCTCGTCTCATACATAATTTCCCACAATTCCTTATTGACATTAGGACATCTTGGTATCATTTTAACCATAGGTATCTTACAGTCTTGATCGTATGTACTTACTTGTACATAATCAATATATGTTCTCCCTAATAGGTGACATCATTTGAAAATTGTACCTCAATGGTCTGTAGATTATGAGTCATCTCAAGAAGACATTTTCTAAACATAGAGACATGTGTAAGTTCTGCAATAATGGTCAAAACTATAACATGTGGGCAAACTTTTTGATCTAATTTATAATAGGAAAAGGATCCACGTGCCTAAGGAATAACTTGTTATTTTTTTAAACCTAATAACTCCCTTCCATGGTGAAACCTTCAGGACGACCTTGTCTTGTACCTTAAATTACAAGGGTTCATGCCTTGCACTCCTAGATCTTTTGTATATCATATGTAACCCTTAGCGGTTACTTATCTACATCAATAGTTTCTATAGTATCTAGACTATTACAAGATCCATGAACTAGTTATTGCCTACCTCATACCAACATATCAATGATCTAGACTTCCTACCATAGAGTACCTCATAAGGTCCCACCCCTATGGTAATTGATAGCTATTATTGCAATGAAACTATATCAATCATCGTTGTACATCTCAACTTCCTAGAAATTGCAAAACATTTTACCCTAGCATGTATTCTAGTGTTTGAATTCTCCTATCTGAATGTCTATCGATAAAGGAATGAAAGTGTGTATAAAAGTATCTTAGTTCCCATACAATAATGTAACTGATCCTAGAATTTAGAAGTGAAATGTGGTATGTGATTTGATGTTGTTGTCAAAGAAACTCCATGAAATATTGTTACATTGCCAATATAAATCTATGATTATTGATTGGTTAAATATTTAGTCTACATTGGCAAAAATAACTTGATTTGCTCAATCTGTCAATAACAACTCATATATAGTCAAACCCTCCAGGGATAAGCAAAAGTCCAATTACAAAATTAATTATCACATGGTCACAATTCCATTGTGGTATGGGTAAGGGTTGCAACTTCCCTAGTATTTTTGTTGTTCATGCTTAACTTTTTGACACACTCAACAGTGTGCCAGACTCATAGCAACATCCTTCTTCATGACCTACCACAAAAACTCTTTAAATTTTTGAGATTTTTGTACTACTTGGGTGCATAGAACACATAGAAGTATGCACCTCTTCTAGAATCACATTTCTTAAACCTTCCATATATAGAGCACACAATCTTCCTCTAAGACTTAGGATGTCATCATCAGAGAGGTGAAATCCTACTCTCTTACCTTCCTATATTTCTTATTCAATCCTTTGAATGTCACGATCTACACCTTAGTACTGTAAGACATGTTGCCCCAAAGTACTGTTAGCATGTACTTATGCTATAATTTCTCGCAGGTGTTCTATACTCAAAACTATATCCATTTCCCTTATAGTATAAAACATGTACCTCCTCTTATACATACAAGATAATACATCGTAACTGTAGATGAAGAAGGTAACTCGTGACTCAGTGAGTCTGCAATCACATTGTCTTTACCAAGGTGATAGTCAATTGCATAATCATAATCCTTAATTAACTCAAGTCATTTATGTTGTCTCATATTTGGATCCTTTAGGATGATTACATACTTTAAGATTTTGTGATATGTGAACATTTGGCATTGTTTTCCATTGAGATAGTTTGATTAGGTCTTAAAATCTAACACGACTTCAACTCACTCTAAGTCGTGTGTTGGGTAATTATATCATGCTTCTTCAACTAACTAGATGCATAGATGATACATTATTATCCTTTATAAGCACACATCCTAATCCTTTCCTTGAATAATCACAAAAGACTATGAATTCCATACCATTCTTAGGCAACAATAAGAGTTATGGTCAACTTTTCTGTCAACATTAGAAAATTATTCTTATAGTGCATTGGACATACATACAGTGTGTGTTTCCTCATTAGCCTCATTAACAACATTTCTATAACAAATATGTCTAAATAAAACGTCTATAAACCCCTACTAACCTAACAAAAATTCAAATGTGGATGGTGCCCATGCACCTCATCATGACATCCTTCTTTTTCACAAATAAAATTAGCTTTTCCGATGGAGAAGTACTTTGATTTATAAATCCTTTAGCAGATCTTGCACAAATGTCTTTATCTTTCTAATATCTATTGGTACCAAGTGATAAGGTGGTAAGGATATTCACAAAATAAGGTTTTCAGTTGATTTCAAAATCAACCTCCCTGGGCAACGGTAACCTTGGAAATTCCTCAAGAAACAAATGAACTCCAAAGATGCATAGACATGTACCAAAGTAGTACTCTCTACATGGGTATCAATTACATGTGCTAATTACCCTAGCATCCTTTTTTGCAACCTTCCCTCTATGGTTATCACTAAAATCATACATGTAGGATAAACTTTTTTGTCCCCACAAAAGTCCATGGTATATCACTGACACAGATCTCTACTTTTTTCTTAAAGCAATACAACATTTCTTTATACTAACTAGAATCAAATCAAATCCTTACATGTAGATAAAAACATGTTCACTTGACTACTATGAGTATTATCAAATATAACCCATTTAGGGCATAACTCAACTATATGCATAGATTTACCACAAATATTTTTAGAATGAAATCATAAGGTAAAGTACCACTGGCAAACGACTCTTGTCTATGACAACACTAGTCATAAAAGGATGTGTGGCACCATGATCTATTGAAAGTTAAATATCATTACTGACATCAATTTATAATTGCATCTGAGTTGTCATGACTTGTAGTCACATTACTCATTCTTCTTAATTCATAACATAAGCTCGACCATTTGTGGGCAATTTTCCTTCTTCTCTTATGGTACCACTTGGTGATGAAATTTCCAATGCACTAGAACATGCTTGTGATGTTGAGCCCCTATTACCACTTTGTTGTTTTTTATGGTTCTAATAAACTAGACTCTTGTCTTATAACCTGACTAATGTTTTCCTCCTTGTGGGTAATTTTTGGCATAATACCCAAATCATCTAGACGTATAACATGTAGGTAAGTTAACACTCCAACATTTGACCATATGAACATGCCCACAAGTTGGAGCTGAAGCATGTCTCGGTGCTCTAGATTCTTGTGGACTTGTAAGTGCCAATGAATCTACATTGCCTACCCTCTAGGATTGGTATCCTCTAACACATCCTCCATTATATATGTCTTTGCTCATGTCTCGTTGTTGTCTTTAAAGTGCATTGAACAAAGATGATTCTCTTCTATATGAAGGTGGCATACTCATCATTTGTTGTCTTCTAGGACCAAGTTTGGACATCTTTGTGCCCATTTTTTGGGCCCTTCGACTTTTATTTAGGCTTGGTTAACCCTTTCCACCTTTTGGCAGAATTCATGAAGGAGTAGTAAGCTATAGGATCCTCTTTATTAGATACTCTCTATCCTGCAACCATGAATTGAGTGCACCTTTAAAACCTCATGATCTTGTGTTATATTCAAATTTCATATTCAAGTCAAAGAATCATATCCTTTTCTAAGAGGGATAAATCCTATCATCTAGGAGAGGAGAAACCTACCATGTTTAAGAGATAACATTAAGTCAAGATAATGTTAATACTCCTACAACCATGTGCCTGACAATTATGTGGGGCAAACTAGATGTCAATTTCAATCAGACAAGAAGTGGAATCCTTTGAGATGACTTAAATATGAAATGATACATTATAAGTGGAAAAGTGGCCTTGCTACCATGATTCACTGAGGTACAATCCTTTGTCACTCATATTCTACTTTTTTATTATTATAAAAAATATTTTTATACAAAGATAATGTTAACATTAATGAATGGAATTGAAATAATTTGTATATGCTTTTTTATGACATTATACAAGGTCATTCTTGGCAGTCAAGGGCTTTCCTAGAATCATGATCTCTTAGGTGGGCAATCATGTAGGGGGTATGCTGACAAGAGTTTCAGCTCGGCTATGAAATCCATGATGTAACATGTCTAAGAAATTATTGAGTAAAAGATCATGTCAAGTTTTTATATAAGTTATATATCTATTTTCTAGTTATGTAAAATGAACAATGCAAATTACTGATGTACGATGCCATTCTTTTGCATGGTTGTGGGATGAAGTGTTTGTAGTTCAATGAGTGGAGGAGGATTGAAGCAAGATCTTCAATAGACATTGCTCACCAAGATTTATCCTGGCGGGGTGTTGTACACAACATAGAAGATCCTAGTTTCTAAAGAATCTTTATGTTCTAAATATATTTTATAATTCATGTATTAGGCTTAGTTCAAATATGATATAGTTATGTTATTTGAGAAAAGATGTATGATCTTAATTTTTATCAATACAATATATTGGTGTTATGCATATCATGTTTTGCGACGTTCCTCCAATTCCAATGACATGTGTTATGGAAAACATGAAGTTGATACTATTTTAGTATTCATACTTGAGAGGGCATTTATAACATCTCCAAGGGACCCACATCATTGTTTTATCCAAGGAAATTGGGATAAGACTTCTTTGAACCCAATTAAGCAACCCTAAAGGTCGAAATGGAAGAAGGGGGATTAGAGCATACCTTATATAGTTACCTATGTCACCCAAATTAGGGTATAGATGACTCACATAGCCTCCCAAATGTCATAGAGGAAGAATAGCATAAAGAGGTTGAGGAGATTGAGAGATAGGATAGAAGGAAAAGTTGGCATTTTGGTATCACAAAAGTTGGTCTCCTACCCAAGGAAGGGGATGGTCTTTGGTTTGTCTGATAAATAATCAATGATGTGATCCAAAGTCCGTAGAAAATTATCAAACCAAGATCCTAACTGAAGTGTGGCAATGCAATAAAATCACACGATCTATTCTTATTTCCTGTCTTGCATTTCTCACTAGTTTTGTTTCCTAATATGTTTAAGGTAGTTATTGTTATCCACTGAATGTGAAATATGTCATCTAGACCTAATAATATACAAGAAATCTGAATTTAGCATTCATTTCATGTTCTAAGATTATTTAGTACCATTAATACATAGAAGTGCATTCACATTATTTAGTATAAATATTATTATAAGTATATTAGGTTACCAAATCATGGATTTTTTTCTCCTCAAATGTAGGATTATCTACTCATGAGGGAGACCTCTCTTACTTTTTTATCTTTCCTAAAATACCTTATGTCACTGTAATTCGTTATTTAATTCATCTAGGTAATTACAACTTAAATTACTCAACTTTCATGACAAGTCCAATCTATACTTATTTATATGTTTTGGACATAATCCATTCAACAACTCATATTCAGAAATATTTACTAATATAAATGTCTTGTGGGTACCCTTAAGTATATTAATGAATATGTAACACATGGATTTATAAAACTATATATTTAATGAAATTTAGAATAAAGTACATTGTCTCAAATTAACCAACACTAGTTCTGCACTCTTATCCATTAACTACATCCCACCATATAGGCCATATTGTTATTATATACGCCACTCTATTCAGACAAGGGTGCCATGTTTAACTAAGGGTCAAGATTTGTAACTAAATATATTTTATACATCAAAATTAGACACATAAAGGTACATTTATTTATTTTCATGTTCATCAATATAACTTTGTTTAATCATTATTCATTATATCAATTCTCACCTATTCATAAAATCAATGTGCTCATGTATAGTTATTCTGGACTTTAGATATGTTACATGTAACATACTAGAATTTAGGTTAATGCTACCTTTTTCCCCTTTATTTAATAATCTTTCATTTTGAACCCTCTTCTGAATTTGGTTTGTACTAGGATGTTGACAATATTCAATTCTAAGAGTTTTAGCCAATAACATAATTATTTGAAGTAAATACAAGAAAAAGGATTGATATGCTAATTTGAGGTTAGTTGTGCAAATTTATCAAATTGAGGAATTTGGGTTCAAATAAATCTTCTAGAACTTTTCCTATAGATAGGTTTAGGCAAGAGGGAGTTACAGATAAAATTTGGTCAATAAATAAAAAGGGATACATTAGTATGTAGAAAATAGACTTTCCCTCAAACTATGCATTTTGAGTTTTAAAATTTCTCCAAAATGCAATATTTATTTTAAATTCAGATTTTTTGGGTCCCTATTAGTCTACTTGCCAAATTTCACTTTATTTGGATATTATTTACTCATCCAATTTGAATGGGAGAGAAAAAAGAAATAATTTATGCGTCATTAGTCCAAATCCTATTTGAAAATAGATGCATTACGTTGTTCATGTGGGCCATCAACTATAGTGGATACGAGATGTGTTCTCGACTATTGGATGCAAATCAGATGCTCGACGTCTCATCTTCTACCTTGCGCTAGTCAAGGAAACTGGCAAGTTTGAGCATAGAAACTTAAAATTGTGATAACTCCCTCCACACTCTACCTTTCTTCGATATTTCGTTACCATTGTTTTCCTTTTTAGATTTCACATCCATTGATGCCTTACCCATTTCCTATCATCAAAATTTTGAAAAACACCCAATTCTTGGGCCCAAGTCTCTCCACATCTTTAACACATAAGCTTAACTTCGAACCCTATATATAGCTAAGCCACTCTAGGGTTTCTTCTCACCCCAAACAATCTTTTCCCCTTGTTAATTTCTTCCATCACATCCATGAGCACCGCCAAGCTTTTCCTCCTTTCTTGAGTTTCGTAGGTTGACTACCCTTGTTCTAGTACCACCCAACAATAGACTTGGGAGGTTAGTATCCATGAATCCCCACCTTCGTTTTGGTGCCTTTATTTTAGCAAAATTGTAGCTCTTAGGATTTCCCCTCTTCTCAGCCAAGACTTGTTAGCTTCATGCCTATGGCCATGGTGTCGAGGTAGCGAAGGTGAAGGCACCTTGCTTAGTTACAATCTCACCCCCACCTGTTTCTTTAGTTCTATTTTCTCACTAGGGCATTTTCACCTTTTTCCAAAGATTTGATTCAAATAATTACATAAGATTCACAGATGAAGGCATGAAAAATATTCCTTTTCATAAACCTAACTTCAAAATTTTCACTAAGGTCAAATCAGACCTTTGCAAATTTAATTTTATTAATAAATTAGAAAAAAAATAGAAACGAGGTCTCAACAAGTTGAATGTGGTTGAAATGTGTATGCTAAGATGGGTGTGTGGGAAGACAAGAAAAGATCACTTGATAAATGACTATATCAAGAATAAAGTGGGTGTGGCAAACATTGAGGACAAGTTGTGTGAGGGTCGACTCAGATGGTATGTGTAAGATCCCTGACCTAGCTTTTAGCTTAATTGTAATTTCCTTATATAATGAGATGATTAAACCTTAATATAAGCTCTTTAGATGTTCTAATATCATGTGTCATGCTTATATTTTCAATTGGAACCAATCTGATTAATGATTGAGTTATTCTTGCTATATGTGCTTATTGTGTACTAATTTGTAGATTACCCATAAGTGAGGGTTACCTTGCAATTTTCACACATAGAGAGTATTTCTTATGCTTTACCATCATGATAGAGAAAATGGTGATATGAGATGCCTTGATTGTATCATAGTTGAATATGTTAACATCAACAAGGGATATTAGGGTTTCTAGGGGTACTTAGCTGACATGGTGACCATCTTAAGGTTTGAGGTTGTGACCATTACATCAATTGTGGTGAGGGACGTGACCAAGAAACATGCTTGGATGCATGGTAGCGACCGAGACACCCTAGAGATAGGATGGTTGTGGCAGTTGTCCTTTAGTGTAGGTGTCTTGACCATGCTATGGTGATTAGGGTTAGGCCGAGACAAGGATGTGCATGAGAGTGTCTCGGCCGAGACAAGGGGACCAACTGACCTTACTAGGTCATGACACCTTGCTGGATAAGCATGACCATGGATATTTTCATGTGAGTGAAGGAAAAGTTATCTCTTTGCAGGGCATGTGTTCCTTGGTGGGCTATGGGGTTGACACCTCAAAAGTCTCTACTTCTCTCCTCCTCTTTGGTTATATAACCCATCCTCTTTACTAGCAAGTAATCTTTTTCGACCCACAACTCTTTCTTCTACCTTGAGATTGCCTTGGAGCTTGAAGAGCAAGGAAGGTCAAATCTAGGCTCTTGGGTGGATGATCCTTGGTGCATGTTGATGATCTTGTGCTAGAATTAACCTTTGGTGGTGATTCTTGGAGAAATCATCTCTTCTTAAGTAATCTTATTCTCTAGATTACATTTTCTTTTATGAAACCTCCACCTTCTCCTTCCTTCTTGGCCACGGATCATTCATGGTGGTTTTCCTTAAAAGAGAGAGAGAGAGAGAGAGAGCTCCTCTTCACAAAGACCTTAGACTATGTTTTTACATGGTGGCAACTAGTGAGAGGACGATCTCTTCTCTTTCTCTTTTCCTTTTTCTTTTTGGTTTGGCCAAAGATCTATTTTCCCCTATTTTTTCTAAACTCACTTCTAATCATGGATTTCTTCTTCTTGTAGGTAAACCCTTGGCCAATGTTTTGAAGCTCGGTTGAAGCTTTTAGAGCTTGAGTCTTGGGAGAGTGTTTATCATCAATCTCAGGTAGGTTTTATAACTCTTCCTACTTTTGTTATGTGTATCTTAACCTGATTACATACTACTTTATACTTGAAATAGCTGGAAGTTTTGATTACACATGCATAAAGATCTCATTTATCTTCCTCAAAATGTTTCTCTTTTAATGGTCTTCCATCATTATGGTTAAGGTTTGTCAAACATTTGATAATATGGTGGTACTCACCCTGTGACGCTTGGTGTTCTGGGCTGGTCACCTATTTTGTTCTAGTTTAGATTTGTTTTGGGGGTGGTGCAGGTGGTCGAGACAATCCCTTAGTCTTCTTTTGTGGTCGACACTCCTTAGTGGGGTGATCGTGATACTCCCTTAATCCTAAAATGGTCACGACACAGAGTTTTTGTCGTGTTAGACTTGGTCTCGGTTAGCATTACATTTTTTATTGGCTAAGTGCATAGGTCATAACACCTACTTAGAACCTTTTAACGGTTGAGATGTTTGTGGTTGGTCTAAGACACTTTATAGTCAAGGTAATAACACCATGTTACATGACTTGGTCGTGACATTGGGTTTAGGTGGTTGTAATGCACCTTTGAGGGTTGGTCATGATGCACTAAGTGTCGCGGTTGCGCCGCATCCCTTGGTGTATCGGTCGTGACACCCCTTGTGTTGCGGTCGCAACAATGTGTTTCATGGGCTTGAGTCACGGTCGTGACATCATGATTTTGAGCTGATGCGATGTCGAGTTGTTGAGGGACTGAGACACTCCATAACTAGTTGGTCACGACACCCTTACCCCCTACCTGATCAGATTGCGACGCCTCATTGCTGAATAGGTCAACATTCATGTGTTACAGATGACTGACACTCATGTGTTAAAGGTGATTAGGGTACACACACGCAAGTATGAACATGGTCAGTACCTAGTTTAATGGTTTAACTAAAAGTAACACGGTTATGAATGTCTAACAATAAAAATGATACTTGATTTTCCAAACAATATGGGAAGTGATGGACTTAGGGTTGAGAGGTAGTATGATGCTATTAAACCCTAATCGGGTACAAATACATATAAACCTTAACCCTAATTTGATGATAACAAGATAAGTGTGTTCACTATATTTGAAGATTATTATTCATGGATAGTATTTTCTCTCTCATACTTGTGCAACACTAGCTTGTAGGTGAGATGAATGGCATACTAAGTGAATGCTATGGTGATCCCTATACAATATAAAGTGGTGATTATGAGTAATGTTGAGGCTTTTGTGATATTGAATGTTGTTGGGACATAGGAATTGGTCTAATCACCTAGCAAGTGCCTTGTGCATAATTAAGGGATTCACATCCCATAGTGATGTGTTGTTAATGATGACATTGAGAATGGTAGTATTACAAGTGCCATGTGATGATAAGACAAGTTCTCAGTTATTATGTTTTATATCTTCTGAAGATGCATCTTGCCTTAATTCTATAGAATTTATTTAGGGTTAATACGTTGTACCTTGATTGATGCATTAAAATATACCCAATTGGCATGTCTAATCAAGTGAAACCCTAATCATGTAGTTGACCTATACCATAGATCCATCTAAAATTTCAGTATCTACCTAGGTGGTAAAACGGGTAACTCCTATAGGAAAACTCGGAGCACATATTATTGAATATACAGGGTGCAAGTGATATATTTTCTTGTGTCCTTAAATTGTGGAAATAGTGATATATTATTTATTATTTAATGGTCATGTGAGAGCCAGTTCTCTAGTGTTGTGACATGTACCAAGGCAGACTAGTTGTTTACATGACCATAGCCTTGACTATGAGTTGTTGTTTCTACATGACTGTTGCTAAGACTATAAGTTGTTGTCTTTTAGTAGTATGACAATATGTCACTGCATAGCAGATTTGAATTGACCAATTAGTTTTGGTGATGATCATGTAGTCTGACTCTTCTATTGATCTTGTATGGTACTAATTTTGACTTAGAAGTGGTCAGTTGGATTTGAGTGGTACGCCTCAAATCCTCAGGGCATAAAAGTGGTTAAACAGTTGTGTCGTATATTTTCTTAGGGCCAAATATGAATCACATTGGATGAACCCATTCCTTAATTCTTGTATTTTTTAGTTTATAATATCTATACATATTCTTCATATTCCTTCTAAAAGTATAAAATGTTATACTGCTCAGTTGTATTTACTTAAACCACTCAAATAGTAATACCTACTCTATTTACTATTCTTTTATATTACAATGCTTAATAATAGATGTTGGCAAAGAGTTATAACTCTTGATGGGACGTTTGGTCTCAATTCATGGGTTCCACAACTTTTTTAGGTGGTCGTGGATGAGGAGGTCGAGGTCATGGTGCAGGTGTTGAGCAGCAAGGAGAATAATGACTAGTAGAGGTTGGACATGCTTCTAGTTAGAGTCTTTTAGTATAAGTCCTATGTGTTGTCCCTTTACTCTTGGGTCTTTGAGGAGATATGTGTTTTGTTTATCGACATGTATATTTTGGATTGTGCCATAATTGTATAGAATGGTTGTACCTATAAACATGTTGAATATGTATCAATTGTGGCTTGATAGCCTCGAACATATTACATAAGATCTTTTGGTAAATATGAAATGATGATGGCCTATGTTGAAGGCTTTTTATGAAATACTTCTGCTTGAGAAAATTTAATTGTAAATGGTTCAAATTTAGTCTATTTTTTGGTAATATTGTGGTTAGTGATAATTCTACGATTTGTTTTGAGTAATCTCATTTATTGTGGCAATGGTCATCACAATTTAGTGGTATCAGATCCAGGTTCATTGAGTCTACAGGGACTTAGGACTAGGGTTGAGTCTGTTCTAGTGTCCTCCAATATATCTTATAGTAGCTTTTGTTGTTGTAGAAGAAAAAGAAGATAGAAAAGATGTTTGGAGAGCATGATGAACATGTTGTAAAAAGCAACATTGTTGCACTAGGAGATGCTTCTAGGAGGTAAGAGAGGTCAGAAGTTGTGCCCAAGATGCCTCAAGTCAATCCAGCTAATGCAGCCAACCCTACTTTAGAGTCTGTGGTTGGAAAGTTTATGACTAAAATGAACTGTATGATGAACATGATGCCTGCAATTCCACCTAGGGAAGAGGGTTCTAGTGCTGAAACTCATGGGTCTGGAAAGACTTTTGAGAGACTCAAATGTGTAGGAGCGTTGGAATATGTAGGCACATTTGATCTTGACGATGCAGATATGTGGCTTATTGAGCTGGAGAAGGTTTTTAAAATCCTCAACATCCCTGAGGAGGACAAGGTAAAGCATGTAGTATACCTGTTAAAAGGGAGTGTTGGCCACTGGTGGGCCATTAAAGAAGAGAAAAGGTGGCGAGTTGTGATTACCTGGGAGGAATATAGGTGGGAGTTTGTAAGTCAGTACTTTCCTGAGACTTACTTAGATGAAAAGATTGTACAGTTTGAGAACATCAGACAAGGAACCATGTCAATCAGTGCTTATGAAGCTAAGTTTATGGAGCTTATTAGGCTCTTTCTGCATATGGAAACAACAGACAATGAGAGGACCATGCGCTTTGAGAAGGGTTTGAGTACTGAACCGTCAACCCCACTATCATTTATAGAAAATCAAGAAAGAATTGCAACTTTTGTGGAGTTAGTTAGGAGCATAGAATGGTCAGTTTTGGAGAAATGTGAGTAAAAGGGTAAGAAGAGGCCTATGCAGTACCAAGGACAATCTTTTGGAAGCTTCGAGAAGCCCAAATACATAGCACCACAGTCTCAACAGAGGTTAGTAACTACTTCACAGTGGACACAGAGCAGAGACAGAGGCCATAGTTTGCCACCTACAGGAGCTCAGAGTGCAATGTCAGTATCTATAACAGGGCTGACTAGGCCATGGTATGAAGGAAATACTTGTTTCAAGTGTGGATAGGTAGGGCATACTAAGTGGTATTGCCCTGTAAAGGATGAAGAAGTGACTTAGCAGATGAGACAAAGTAAACAAGGGTCGTAGCAGTGACAACAACACAGTGGAAAATGATGTAGACAAATGCCATAGGCCGATTCTTCTGGACAAGCCGGTAGAGGAAGGGAGAAACAACAGGAAATAGCTAGATTCTATGCGATGAGTCAGCTAGCGGGAGTCATCAACCTGAGGGTCGTGATTTGTCTTCTTCAAATTTTGTATCTATTTTAATTGACCCAGGTGCTACACATTTATTCATCACTAGTGAAGTGATAGCTAACTGTTCCTTGCCTGTTAGTCATAGACATGACAATCTTCATCTAGAAACTCCTCTAGTTGGTTCCGTAGAGCTGTGGGGAGTATGTTTGTCTTGTATTCTTTCCTTTTTAGGACACAATATACAAGTGAATCTCTTAACACTTGATATGCATGGATTCGATGTAATCCTTGGAATGGATACTTTGGAAAAGTATCAGGCGATCTTGGACTGTAGTGTCAATATGGCAACGTTTGTAGAATATGATGCCTCATGGGATTTCCAGGGTGATAGGAAGATTCTTCTAACATGTTTAGTTTCCACTATGACAGTAGAGAAGTGGATGAGACAGGTTTGTGATGCATTTTTGGCACATGTGGTGGATACAAAGGCAAAGTGTCCTAGGATTTAGGAAGTGCTAGTTTTATGAGAGTTTTAGAATGTGTTTCCCGATGAACTCCTAGGTGTACCTCTTCCTAGAGAGATTGACTTTGAAATCAATTTAGCTTCAAGTACCCAACCCATAGCATAGACACCATATAGGATGGCACCAGTATAGATGAAAGAGATAAAGAAGCAGTTACAAGAACTTCTTGAGAAAGGTTTCATTAGGCCGAGCATGTATCCTTGGGGTGCTCATGTTCTATTAGTAAAGAAGAAGGATGGATCAATGAGGTTGTGTATTGACTATCGAAAATTGAATAAGATGACGATTAAGAATAAGTATCTATTGCCATGTATAGATGATTTGTTTGATCATCTATGAGGTGCCACAATCTTCTCTAAGATAGATCTGAGGTCGGGTTATCATCAGTTGAGGATTAAGCAAGACGATATACCTAAGTTAGCCTTTAAGACAAGGTGTGGTCATTATGAATTTGTGGATATGCCATTTGGGCTAACCAATGCACCAACAACTTTTACGAGTCTGATGAACAGAGTGTTCAGACCCCACCCAGATCAATTTGTAGTTGTATTCATAAATGATATTTTCATCTACTCTAGAGACTTTCAACAACATGAGCAACACTTATGTCAGGATTTAACTTTATTGAGGCAACACCAGTTATATGCAAAGTTTAGTAAATGTGAGTTCTAGTTTGAGGAAGTAGCTTTCCTAGGGCATGTAATATTTGCTAAAGGAGTCTGCATAGACCCAAAGAAGGTGGAGTCAATATTAGAATGGGATCATCCAAGACACCTGCAAAATTCCTCAACTTTCTAGGTTTGGAAAGATATTACATGAGGTTCATTAAGAGCTTTAGTGCCATAGCTTTACTCCTTATAAAGCTTACTAGAAAGGATGTGCCATTTGTTTGGGATGACAAATGTCAACGAGCTTTTGTGATATCGAAGGAGAGATTGACTAGTGCACCGGTGTTAGTGCTGCCAAAGTAGGGAAAGGGTTATATTGTCTTTTATGACGCATCAAAGAATGGTCTGGTTTGTGTGCTTATGTAGGATAAGAACCTAATTTCTTTTTCTTTACGACAGCTTAAGAAAGATGAGGAGAACTACCCAAAACATGATCTGGAGTTAGCAGTTGTCGTTCATGCTTTGAAGATATGGAGACACCACTTATATGGGGAGAAGTGCCAGATCTTCACCGACCACAAGAACCTGCAGTATATGTTTTCTAAACAGGAGTTGAACATGAGACGATGACACTTGGATGGAATCGATTCAGGATTATGACAGCACTATAGATTATCATCTATGAAAGGTGAATGTAGTGGCAAATGCTAAAAGCAAAAAGTATTCCTCGTCGTCATCTTCTGAGCCAGCACAGTTGAGTGCTTTAGTGTGCTATAAGAGAGATATGTTGGTCTCTCTTCAATAAATGAATGGACAATTAGAAGTATCCTTGTTAGTAGGTCTGTTAGCACAATTACAAGTAAAGACAACATTGAGTCAACAAATCAGAGATGCACTACAGAATGATATTGTATCACGACAGATTTGGGCAGGGGTTGGGAAATGAGAAGAGTGATGGTTTTCATGAATCTAATAATGGGATAGTGTGTTATCATGGTAGATCAATTATGGAAGATATTGATAATTTGAGGACTTTAGTTTTAGAAGAAGCTCACTCTTCTATGTATGTTATGCATCCAGGAAGCACCAAGATGTACCATAATCTAACAGATCTATATTGTTGGCTAGGATGAAAGTGTGATGTAGCTGAGTTTGTGTCTTAGTGTGCAGTATGTCAGTAGGTAAAAGCCAAACATCAGAAGCTTGTAGGGACTTTGCAACCAATGCTTACACCATAGTGGAAGTGGGATCATATCACAATGGACTCAAATAGTAATACTTGCTCTATTTACTATTATTTTATATTACAATGCTTAATAATAGACGTTTGCAAAGAGTTATAACTCTCGATGGGATGTTTGGTCTCACTTTGTGTGTTCCACAACTTTTTTAGGTGGTCGTGGAGGAGGAGGTCGAGGTCATGGTGCAGGTTTTGAGTAGCAAGGAGAACAATGACTACTAGAGGTTGGACATGCTTCTAGTTAGACTCTTGTAGTATAAGTCCTATAAGTTGTCCTTTTACTCTCGGGTCTTTGAGGATATATGTGTTTTGTTTATCAACGTGTAGATTTTGGATTGTTCCATAATTGTATAGAATGGTTGTACCTATAAACATGTTGAATATGTATTAATTGTGGCTTGATAGCCTTGAACATATTATGTAAGATCTTTTGGTAAATATGAAAAGATGATATCCTATGCTGAAGGATTTTTATGAAATACTTCTGCTTGAGAAAATTTAATTGTAAACGGTTCAAATTTAGTCTATTTTGTGGTAATACTATAATTAGTGATAATTCTACAATTTGTTTTCAGTAATCTCATTTATTTTGGCAATGGTCGTCACAATTTAGTGGTATCAGAGCCAGGTTCATTGAGTCTACAGGGACTTAGAACTAGGGTTGAGTCTATTCTAGTATCCTCCAATATATCTTATAGTAGCTTCTATTGTTGTAGAAGAAAAAGAAGATAGAAAAGATGTCTGGAGAGCATGATGAACATGTTGTAAAAAGCAACATTGTTGTACTAGGAGATGCTACTAGGAGGCAAGAGAGGGCAGAAGTTGTGCCCGAGATGCCTCAAGTCAATCCAGCTAATGCAGCCAACCCTACTTTAGAGTCTATGGTTGGAAAGTTTATGACTAAAATGAACTGTATGATGAACATGATGCTTGTAATTCAACCTAGGGAAGAGGGTTCCAGTGCTTAAACTCATGGGTCTGGAAAGACTTTTGAGAGAATCCAATGTGTAGGAGCATTGGAATATGTAGGCACATCTGATCCAGATAATGCAGATATGTGGCTTACTGAGCTAGAGAAAGTTTTTAAAATCCTCAACATCCCTAAGGAGGACAAGGTAAAGCATGTAGTATACCTGTTAAAAGGGAGTGTTGGCCACTGGTAGGAAAGTCAGTACTTTCCTGAGACTTACTTAGATGAGAAGATTGTACAGTTCGAGAACATCAGACAAGGAACCATGTCAATCAGTGCTTATGAAGCTGAGTTTATGGAGCTTATTAGGCTCTTTCTGCATATGGCAACAACAGACAATGATAGGATCATGTGCTTTGAGAAGGGTTTGAGTACTGAACTATCAACCCCACTATCATCTTTTGAAAATCAAGAAAGATTTGCAACTTTTGTGGAGTCAGTTAGGAGCGTAGAATGGTCAATTTTGGAGAAATGTGAGTAAAAGGCTAAGAAGAGGCCTACGCAGTACCAAGGACAATCTTCTGGAAGCTTTAAGAATCCCAAATACATAGCACCACAGTCTCAACAGAGGTTACTAACTCAGCTACAGTGGACACAGAGCAGAGACAGAGGCCATAGTTTGCCACCTACAGGAGCTTAGAGTGCAATGTCAGTATCTATGACAGGTCTGACTAGGCCATGGTATGAGGGCAATACATGTTTTAAGTGTGGATAGGTAGGGCATACAAAGTGGCATTGCCCTGTGAATGAAGAAGAAGTGACTTAGTATATGAGACAAAGTCAACAAGGGTCGTAGTAGTGACAACAACACAGTGGCAGATGATGTGGACGGACACCATAGGTTGGTTCTTCTGGACAAGCTGGTAGAGGAAGGGAACGACAATAAGAGACAGATAGATTCTATGTGATGAGTCAGGCAGAGGGATTGGTCAACCTAAGGGTCATGACAGGTCAGATGGAATTATTTCATTATGATTTGCCTTCTTCATATTTTGTATCTGTTTTAATTGACCAAGGTGCTACACATTCTTTCATCACTAGTGAAGTGATAGCTAATTGTTCCTAGTTGGTTAGTCATACACATGACAATCTTCATCTAGAAACTCCTCTAGTTGGTTCCGCAGAGCTGTGGGAAGTATGTTTGTCTTGTATTCTTTCCTTTTTAGGACACAACATATAGTAAATCTCTTACCATGCATGGATTCGATGTAATCCTTGGAATGCATACTTTGTAAAAGTATCGAGTGATCTTGGACTGTAGTGTCAATATGGCAACATTTGTAGAATATGATGTCTCATGGGATTTCTAGGGTGATAGGAAGATTCTTCCAACATGTTTAGTTTCCACTATGACAGTAGAGAAGTGGATGAGACAGGGTTGTGATGCATTTTTGGCACATATGGTGGATACAAAGGCAAAGTATCCTAGGATTTAGGAAGTGCCAGTTGTATAAGAGTTTTAGAATGTGTTTACCGATGAACTCCTAAGTGTACCTCCTCCTAGAGAGATTGACTTTGAAATCAATCTAGCTTCAGGTACCCAACCCATATCACAGACACCATATAGGATGTCACTAGTAGAGATGAAAGAGATTAAGAAGCAGTTATAAGAACTTCTTGAGAAAGGTTTCATTTGGCCGAGCACATCTCCTTGGGGTGCTCATGTTCTATTTGTAAAGAAGAAGGATGGATCAATGAGGTTGTGTATTGACTACTGACAATTGAATAAGATGACGATTAAGAATAAGTATATATTGCCACATATAGATGATTTGTTTGATCACCTACGAGGTGCCACAATCTTCTCTAAGATAGATCTCAGGTCGGGTTATCATCAGTTGATGATTAAGGAAGAGGACATACCTAAGTTAGCCTTTAAGACAAGGTATGGTCGTTATGAATTTGTTGATATGCCGTTTGGGCTAACCAATGCACCAACAACTTTTATAGATCTGATGAAAAGAGTGTTCAAACCCCACATATATTAGTTTGTAGTTGTGTTCATAGATGATTTTTTCATCTACTCTAGAGACTATCAACAACATGAGCAACACTTATGTCAAGATTTAACTTTATTGAGGCAGCACCAGTTATATGCAAAGTTTAGTAAATGTGAGTTTTGGTTTAAGGAAGTAGTTTTCCTAGGGCATGTAATATTTGCTAAAGGAGTCTACGTAAACCCAAATAAGGTGAAGTCAATATTAGAATGGGATCAACTAAAGACACCTGCAAAAGTCCTCAACTTCCTAGGT
Source organism: Alisma plantago-aquatica (assembly GCA_963693085.1). Lineage (NCBI taxonomy): Eukaryota > Viridiplantae > Streptophyta > Magnoliopsida > Alismatales > Alismataceae > Alisma > Alisma plantago-aquatica. Next base: position 225,863,746 of record OY856413.1, read on the forward strand.
TTGGCAAGATATTATTGGAGGTTCATTAAGAGCTTTAGTTCCATAGCTTTACTCCTAATAAAGCTTACTAGAAAGGATGTGCCATTTGTTTGGGATGACAAATGTCAACAAGCTTTTATGATTCTGAATGAGAGATTGACTAGTGCATCGATGTTAGTGTTGCCAAAGTAGAGAAAGGTTTATATTGTCTTTTGTGATGCATCAAAGAATGGTCTGGTTTGTGTGCTTATGTAGGATAAGAACATGATTTCTTTTGCTTCACGAAGGCTTAAGAAACATGAGGAGAACTACCTAACACATGCTCTGGAGTTAGTAGTTATGGTTCATGCTTTGAAGATATGGAGACACCACTTATATGGGGAGAAGTGACAGATCTTCATCGAACACAAGAGCCCACAATATATGTTTTCTAAATAGGAGTTGAACATGAGACAACAACTGTGGATGGAATCGATTTAGGATTATGACTGCACTATAGATTATCATCTAGGAAAGGTGAATGTAGTTACAGATGCTTTAAGAAAAAAGTATTCCTCGTCATCATCTTCTGAGCCAGTACAATTGAGTGCTTTAGTGTGCTATAAGAGAGATATGTTGGTCTCTCTTCGACAAATGAATGGACAATTAGAAGTATCCTTGTTAGCAGGTCTGTTAGCACAATTACAAGTAAAGATGATGTTGAGTCTGCAAATCAGAGATGGACAATAGAAAGATATTGTAACACGTTAGATTTGGGCAGGGGTTGGGAAATGAGAAGTGTGATGGTTTTCATGAATCTAATAATGGGATAGTGTGTTATCATGGTAGATCAATTATGGCAGATATAGATAATATGAGGACTTTAGTTTTAGAAGAAGCTCACTCTTCTATGTATACTATGCATCCAGGACGCACCATGATCTACCAGAATCTGATAGATTTGTATTGGTGACAAGGATTAAAGTGTGATGTAGTTGAGTTTGTGTCTTAGTGTGCAGTATGTCAGTAGGTAAAAGACGAACATCAGAAGATTGTAGGGACTTTGCAACTAATGCTTATACCACAGTGGAAGAGGGAACATATCACAATGGACTCAAATAGTAATACCTGGTCGGTTTACTATTCTTTTATATTACAATGCTTAATAATAGACGTTTACAAAGAGTTATAACTCTCAATAGGACGTTTGGTCTCACTTTGTGGGTCCCACAACTTTTTTAGGTGTTCGTGGATGAGGAGGTCGAGGTCACGGTGCAGGTGTTGAGCAGCAAGGAGAATAATGACTACTAGAGGTTGGACGTGCTGCTAGTTAGAGTCTTATAGTATAAGTCCTATGTGTTGTCCCTTTACTCTCAGGTCTTTAAGGAGATATGTGTTTTGTTTATCGACATGTAGATTTTGGATTGTGTCATAATGGTATAGAATGGTTGTACCTATAAACATGTTCAATATGTATCAATTGTGGCTTGATAGCCTCAAACATATTATGTAAGATCTTTTGCTAAATATGAAATGATGATGACCTATGTTGAAGGCTTTTTATGAAATACTTCTGCTTGAGAAAATTTAATTGTAAATGGTTCAAATTTAGTCTGTTTGTGGTAATATTGTGGTTAATGATAATTCTATAATTTGCGTCGAGTAATCTCATTTATTGTGGCAATGGTCGTCAAAATTTAGTGGGATCAAATCCAGGTTCATTGAGTCTACAGGGATGTAGGACTAGGGTTGAGTCTGTTCTAGTGTCCTCCAATATATCTTATAGTACCTTCTGCTGTTGTAGAAGAAAAAAAAGATAGAAAAGATGTCTGGAGAGCATGATGAACATGTTGTAAAAAGAAACATTGTTGCACTAGTAGATGCTGCTATGAGGCAAGAGAGGGCATAAGTTGTGCCCGAGATGCCTCAAGTCAATCCATCTAATGCAGCCAACCCTACTTTAGAGTCTAAGGTTGAAAAGTTTAGGACTAAAATGAACCATATGATGAACATGATGCATGTAATTCAACCTAGGGAAGAGGGTCCTAGTGCTGAAACTCATGGGTCTGGAAAGACTTTTGAGAGAATCCAACATGTAGGAGCATTGGAATATGTAGGCACATCTGATCCAGACGATGTAGATATGTGTCTTACTGAGCTGGAGAAGGTTTTTAAAATCCTCAACATCCCTGAGGAGGACAAGGTAAATGAGACCATCTGACACTAAACATCGGATAAGGACAAATGTGAAAGCAGTCATTAATAGTGGAATTACTTAAAATCACTAAAAATTAAAATCATTTTCAAAAAGATCCATACACAGGATAACTCTTTTATCAAGAACCAATGTACTTTATTTACATCCTGGTTCATAAGTACATATCATGTAATGTTTCTTCTCGTGGATTACAAGCATCAGTTGCCTTGATAAAACTATACATAGATAGCATAAGAACCTCGAGGCATTAAGCCAAAATCTCATATTGATTCATTAAAATACTAACTACTAACTCCGACGACCTGAGAGTACAGAGATGACACATAGGACTCTCTATACAAAACATGACAGCCAGTGCCTCCACCTGAGATATCACTGATGTCCATGTTGCTATTGATGTTGCTCTTCCCCTACTGTAGAGTTTATGCCTCTTCTTCTGCGTTTACCTAAAAAGTTGGATCCCACGAGGGTGAGATAATTGAATATTGTCCCAGTGAGAGATATAACTCTCTGCCAGAAATATTATTATTGTAGTTTAATAGAATAAAACTGAGCAGAAGAATCATATATTTTTAACAGCAGATAAATCAACATCTAAACAAATTAGGGTAATATTCTTTTTCCAAGCATTTCAGTTATAACTTGATAAAGCAGTATGTTACTTATCCAATAAGGAATTGAAGAACATATATAAGATTTACATGTCTAAGATATGCTAAGCAAAGTAACATCAACTAGTGATTCTTGTATTTCAACCTTAAGCAAATATGCTACACGGCTGATTACATTTTACAATCACACTTAAGCCCTGAGGAGATGAGGTATACCACTCATACTCCAACTGACCATTGAGAAATCGAAATCGGTACCATACATAGGTCAAGGAAGAGCCGGATTCCCATGACCTCATCCTCCTTAGTCAGTGTGAGGACAAAATGCAGGACATCTTGTGTCTCTGCTAAATAGCTTTCCAGGGTATCCTGGCAACTTCACTATAGAGTTATAGTGGTAGTTGTACTCTCTTCGCAATCGAGAGATTTCATGTTTATCTCACATCGATCCGGTATTAACATTATCGAGAGATTAGTGATACATCCATCCCGGCATTCGGGAGATTAGTAATACATCCATCCCGGCATATATAATGAAGGATTAAGAGATTTAATGTTTATCTCACATAAATTCCTCCATTAGGGCATAAGGATATTCGCGCCCATAACCCCCACATACTCAACAGTATGCCCTCCAGGAGATCCCATAGGAAAACCTGTTTCACCATCACCAAACTATTGATGATGATGGATCTATGGCCAAGGCTCTACATGATAAGATTTCACTTGATTAATTAAGTATATTACCATATTCTTTTAGCATCAGTCAGGTTTTCAAACATAAATTATTATAACAAATGCTACAAAGAATGAGTAATACTTCTATCAAGTACTTTTTAAAGCTTTATAAAACATTGGGATCTCAATCCCTTATCACATCAGGGGCATTCTCATCCCTTAACATCTCATCATCATGATTATGGAATATGGGTATTCACACCCTCAATTCATCAAGAACACTTGTTACCACTTATCAGGTAATTAATACCTTCAGGTCATCTGACTAAGGTAAACATGATACTTTCAATATAGGCATCTCATATGGCTCTTAAAGCCCATTAATATCTTGTTACCTCTTATTAGACAACAAAGCATATTATGGCTCACAAGGCTTGTAAAACAATTTCAATCATTTAAACATCATAGCTCATACCTGGCTATATCCAACATCTCATGATACCTGCATGATCATTACACATGATAACAATTATATCAATTACATATCAGCACTATGCAATGTAAGAGTAGCATCATTGTTCCCTCATTAGGGTTAAGATTTCCCAATTCATGTCAATTAGGAATACTCATCCCATTACCCAAATTAGGGTTATGGTTTATCATCATATTGCCCAAGATTAGGGTTTCTTGCACTATAACCCAAGATTAGGATTTCACATAACTTCACCCTATATTAGGGTAGGATTTCATATAGCATTACATAGCATCACCCTGGATTCGAGTTTCGCATTACATCACTGCATTAGGGTTTCACATGACATCACCTTTAATTAGGGTTTCACATGACATCACCCTTAATTAGGGTTTCACATGACATTACCCTTAATTAGGGTTTCACATGACATCACCCTTGATTAGGGTTTCACACATCATTATCTTGAATTAAGGTTCCTTATAACTTTTCCCCAAATTAGGGTTTCATGTAACTTTACCTAAAATTAGGGTTTCATGAAGCATCCTCTTTAATTAGGGTTTTTCATTATATTACCCTGAATTGGGATTTCTCATATCATTACTCTAGAATAGGGTTACATCATTGCCCTAGATTAGGGTTACACCTAGCATTGGCCTAAATTAGGGTTACGGTTAATCAACCTTCTCAATTAGGGTTTCATGATCTCTTTGTAAAGGATCATACCCTAATTACATATTATATTCATCTTGAGTGTGTTGAGGCTTAACCATTACATGATTATTATACATGTATGAATTTTTATCTCTCTCATCCTCTCTAGGATGTTAATTACTTCAAACTTGATTAGATTAGGTCAACTCTTCATTCAAGTGCATGTATTTAGGCATTACTTACATAAGCATCAAAGGTTAACCCCTCTTAGGATACTAACCATCCTAGTACCCTAAAGGTACAACCATTGTAATTATCTTTTATATACATCATTAACAAACATGGGGTTTAATATTACTTGCAGGGCTTAAGTCAATTAGACCTTCAAACGGTCTTGGGGTATTAGACCTTTAAATAGTTTTGAATTATTTTGTCCTTCAATCGTTCTTAAAGTTCTTTGACCTTCAAACGGTCCTGATCCACACCTTCAATCGGTCTTAAGACCATTAGACCATCAAACAGTCTTGGTCTCAAAGTCCCTAAATGGTTTGAGACTGTTTGAATTAAATATAATTAACTCCAAACGGTTTGAAACTGAATAAGCAACTCATCATCATTGAAACTGAATAAACATCAAATGGTTTGAGATCATTTTCTCTTCAAATGGTCTCAAGACCGTTTGGTCCAAACCACCTTGAAACTGAATGGACCAATTAGGGTTTCCTCCAATTAATCAATTGATTTTAGGGTTTGCACTCATTGAACCATCCAACATTGGGACCATTGAAAATACATAAAATTACGGCCCTTGGATCTCCAACCATCCTTCACAGCCCTTGAACTCCAAACAGTCTTGAGACCATTTTCCTCCAAACGGTCTTGAGACCGTTTGGACCATCAACCAAGAAATTGATCCAATTTAATTAGGATTTCTTCAATCAATCGATTAGGGTTTGTAATCAATGGATCATACTTTCTGGAATCCATTATAATTAAATCAATTTGAGCCATTGGATCTTCATCATTCACATCAGAAATTAACCTCAAATGGTTTTGAAGCTCAATTTACCCATTCGATCTTGAGATCCATTACCCTTTTGATTATGAACTCAATTACCCATTCGATCTTGAGGTCAATTACCCATTCAGTCTTAAACTTAATTACCCATTCGGTTTTGAAGTAAATTACCCATTTGGTCTTGGGATCAAATACCCATTTGGTCTTAGGTTCAAATACCTATTCGGTCTTGGGTTCAATACCCATTTGGTCTTGAAACCGAATCAACTCAATCGGTTTTGAAAACCAAATTAGCTCAATCAATTTTGAAAACCATTTGCCCATTCCTTTTTTGAGGTGTGTGCTTAAGATGACATCATCATATTCAAGCTTCAAACCTTCGAAATCAATTGTGATTCTTATGGTGATCTCAACAACTAATCAAAAGGAAATCGAGAAAGAAGAAAAGTTCAACACATAATGAATAAATTACAAGCAATAATGACATTTAAGAGTTCAAGTTATATAACCTGCCTTCAAAATTGAATCCAAGCTTCAAGCTCCACGTCTTAAATGGTGAATGAATCTCTCTTAACTATCCAATTTCCGTTCTCAAGTCTTTGAGTGAAAAGAATGGCTAAGGTTGAAGATTGAATGAAGAAAAGGAGAAATTAAGCATTGAATTTCGATTTCCACCATGAAATCAAGGTTGAAGATGACTATGGAGCTTACCTACAGGTTGGGGCACGTCCTCTTGTTTCTCCTAATCTCCTTTGTGCATGGCCAAAGCAAGGAAAGAAAGAAGGGTTGAAAAGAGTCTTTCATGTGGGTGAAAAATGGGATATATGTAAATGAATTTCATGAGAGAGAAAGTGATAATTAATTCCTTCAACTCCCAAAATTGGTGCCACATACTCCCCTAAATCCCTTGCATACGAATCCATCTCCCCCACCTTGTAATTCATCTTCATTATCCATGAATTAAAAGAAAACAAATTAAGCACCTTAACAATTATAATAATAATATCCAAAATTGAGTGGATATTACTTTTTAGTTAACTAATGTGAGTGGGATCTCCACTCACTTTAGATATTTCATTGCCTTTACAATGCACAAGGACGTTCACACTTATGCAAATTCAACCATCATATTTTTGGTTGAAGGGAAATTCAATTAATATATTTATTTTTGCATTAAATTGAATTAGGGTTTCAATTATGCTTAAATCTTGATTATTTTAATATCAAGATTCTCTCTCCTCCAAAGAGATCCAAATCAGACACCTCTCTGATTTTCTTGTCTCTAATTGATACCAAGAAACATTAGGGACTCTCTATAAGTGGTATTTTGCATATTGAATCCTAGGTTTTGGGTAATTTGCACATTACACCAAAACTAGGTTTTAATGCACAAACATTGCTTTATAAGCTCTTTCTTGGTGCTCAGGCTGCCACAAGCCATACCTCTACATCATTGTCATTATTATGATTCTTCAACACTTGAGGAACATTTTATCATGTAATATTTGCAAGTTAACCCTTCAACTTGGGTAATTTGCACTTTAGTCCAAAACAGACAAAACATTGTTTTCAACATCATTCAAAAAGGACTAAAATTGAAACATAAGTTCCTCTTAAACCTTAATTACTTTTTAAAAAATAAGAGCAAGCACATAATTAACTTTATTAAGCAAAACATCTAGGGTTAAAGCATAACCCAAGTCAAGGATGTTAAAAATTATCCACCCCTAACAGGGATTTCGTCCCCGAAATCATCAAGAGAAAAGAGAAGGGTACTTCCTCCTCATCTCTTCCTCTGGCTCCCACGTAGCTTATTTAATGCCACGATGATGCCAGAGAACTTTCACAAGACATATGTCTTTCTTTTTCAGCTTTTTAATTCTTTTATCAAGGATCATCACAAGTCCTTCAACATATGATATATCATCATTTAATTCTACTTCCACAGGTTGCAAGACTAACTCTATGTCAGGATGACACTTTCTGAGCATGGAGATATGGAACACTGGATGCAACTTATGCAGATCAGGTGGCAACTCTAGCTTATAGGCTACCTTTCCAATCCGTTCAAATGATTGGATAAGGCCCCATAAATCTAGGAGCTAACTTTCCCTTCTTACCAAATCTAAGGACACCTTTCTAAGGCGAGACCTTGAGATATACTTTGTCTCCAACTTGGAATTCTAAAGGTCTTTGCTGTTTGTCGGCATACGACTTCTGTCTATCATGTGTAGTCTTTAATTGTTGTTGTATTACTTTAATCTTCTCAGTTGTCTGTTGTACTAGCTCAGGACCTAAAAGTTGATATTCTCCAGTTTCATACCAACATAAAGGAGATGTACAACGTCTACCATATAATGCTTCATATGGTGCCATATCAATATTGTACTGATAGCTATTATTGTAAGTAAATTCTATCAGACTCAAGTGTAGATCCCAACTTCCTACAAACTAAAGGACACATGCCCTAAGCAGATCCTCTAAGGTTTGTATGGTCCTCTCAGATTGTCCATCTGTCTGTGGGTGAAAGGCAGTACTAAACCTTAATAGTGTACCCAAAGCTTTATGTAGTCGTTCCCAAAAATGACTCGTGAACTGGGGACCTCTATCAGAAACAATAGTAGTTAGAACTCCGTGCAACCGCACTATCTCATCTATATATATCTATGCAAGCTTCTCAGTAGTGTAGGTTGTTTTGACAGGAAGGAAATGTGTTGTCTTAGTCAACCTATCAACTATCACCCATATGGAGTCATGACCTTTGGTTGTTCTAGGCAAACCAACTACAAAGTCCATCGTCACATGATCCCATTTCCACTGTGATATAGGCAAAGGTTGCATTGTTCTTGTGGGCTTTTGATGTTCAGCTTTAACTTGCTGACACACCAAACACTGCATAACAAACTCAACAACATCTTTCTTCAATCTAGGCCACCAATACATATCCTTCAAATTATGATACATTTTGGTACTCCCTGAATGCATTGCATACATCAAAGAATGAGCTTCCTCCAAGACTAACTTCCTTAAGTCATTGGCATCGGGTACTACCATCCTATCATGGTAACAGACTATCTGATCCTCTAACTCATGAAAGCCATCCCGTTTCTTACTGCCATACTCTGACCTGAGCTGCTGAACCACAGTGTCAACTTGTTGTGCTTCTTTAATTTGTTGTCTCAGAGTAGGCTTCACTTGCATCTTAGCTAACAGTCCAGCTAACAATGATACCTTAAGTTGTATATTGTTTTGCCTCAAGGAGATAAGCATATCTCTTTTAAAGCACACTAAAGAGTTCAACTGTGCTTTATCTAAGGCTGGTGATGATGATTTCCTACTTAGTGCACCAACCACTACATTAGCCTTCCCTGGATGATAATCAATTGTACAATTGTAATCCTTGATTAACTCCATCCAGCGGCGTTGTCTCATGTTCAACTCATGTTGTGAGAAGATATATTTTAGATTCTTACGGTCTGTGAAAATCTGGAATGTTTCTCCATAGAGATAATGTCTTTAGATCTTCAAAGCATGGACCACAACAGCTAACTCTAAATCATGTGTTGGATAATTCTCCTCATGTTTCTTAAGTTGTCGAGAGGCAAAAGAAATCACTTGATTTTCCTGTATCAACACACATCCTAGTCCATTCTTAAACCCATCACAAAAAACTATGTACCCCTTCCCTTGCACAGGTAACACCAACACAGGTGCACTTGTTAACCTATCTTTTAACAGCAAGAAGGAATGTTGACACTTGTCACTCTAGAAAAAAGGAACCTCCTTCCTAGTCAACTTGGTTAGGGGTAAAGCTATAGAACTGAAGTTCTTAATGAACCTCATATAATATCCTGCTAGTCCTAGGAAACTATGTATCTCTATCGGTGTCTTTGGTTGTTCCCATTACAGGACAGATTCTACCTTCTTAGGATCAACACGGATACCTGAGGCAGATATTACATGTCCTAGAAAAGAAACTTCTGGTAACCAGAACTCACATTTGGTAAACTTAGCATATAGCTTATGCTCTCTTAGCAAAGTTAAAACCTGACGGAGGTGCTGCTCATGTTGTTGAGCATCTCTACTGTATATCAAGATGTCATCTATGAAGACTACTTTGAACTGATCAAGAAAAGGTCGAAAGATTCTATTCATGAGTTCCATGAATGCAGCTGGTGCATTAGTTAGTCCAAACGACATAACTATGAACTCATAGTGACCATACCTTGTCCTAAAGGCAGACTTAGGTATGTCACTCTCCTTAATATGCAACTGATGATATCTCGACCTTAGATCTATCTTAGAAAAGATAGTTGCACCATACAACTGATCAAACAAGTCATCGATCCTTGGCAGAGGATACTTGTTCTTTATGGTTACTTTATTCAACTGTCTGTAATCAATGCATAATTGCATCGATCCATCCTTCTTCTTAACAAAGAGAACTGGAGCACCCCATGGTGAAGTACTCGGTCAGATAAAACCTTTCTCAAGCAACTCTTGCAACTTTTTCTTGAGCTCTGCCATCTCAGCGGGTGCCATTCTATATGGTGTTTGTGTTATTGTTGTGTGCTCGTGATTAGATTAATCTCAAAATCAATCTCTTGGGGTGGAGAAACACCTAGAAGTTCCTCAGGGAACACATCTTCAAACTCCCTAACTATTGAAACTTCAGAAAGATTAAGGCTCTCCATTGTGGTGTCTACCACATGTGCCAAGAATGCAAAGCATCCTTGTCTCATCAGCTTCTCAACCACCATAGCTGACACAAGACAGGTTGGAAGAATCTTTCTGTCTCCCTGAAAGATCCATGTGTCACCGTCATCTGTAAACACAGCTTGCTTGGAATCACAATCCAAGACAACCTTATACTTTTCTAAGGCGTCCATCCCAAAATTATATTAAACCCATGCATTTCAAGTGGTATAAGATCCACTTGAATGTGATGTTTAGAAAAGGAAAGGATTCAGGGAGAACACACCTCCCACAACACTACAGATCCAAGTAAAGGAGTTTCTAATAACAAACTCTCTACCCTATGACCAACTGTCATATTGCAGTTAAGAATCACTCTTCTAGTGACAAATGAATGTGTAGCACCCAGATCAATCAAAACAGATATGAAGCAGGATGAAGACATATCAGAATGAAATAGTTCCATCTGACCTGTCACAACTCGAGGGTTGACTACTGCTTTGGGTTGATTCATCGCATAGAATCTCATTGTTGCTTGATGTTGACCTTGTACTCGGTTGTTAGGTACCGATGAACCAGCTTGGGATGCTTGTCCACATCCTATAACACCACTTGAAAATTGTCACCTCTAAGAGCCTTGTTGACTCTGCCTCTGAGGTTGAGTCACACTTGCATCTCTAGCTCGCCAATCATTCATCAAATTCCCCATCTTTCTGCATATAAAACAACCTCTGGTCTCCCTCTATGGCCTGGGTGGTCTTGTTATTGACATTGAGGCTGAGCTATGGGCTCCCTCAAGCGGTAAACTATGGCGTCTACCCCTACTTGACGTCCATTGCGTCTGGGTATTGAATCTTGGTGGTGCTATTAGTGTAGAAAATCTCGATTTCTTGAAACTTCCGGACCTCTATCCTTGAAACTGAGTATACACCTTCTTACCACTGGTCTGTCACTTCTCGATCACATACCTCTCTATCCGTCTAATGGACTCCACAAAAGTGGCAAACCTCTCCCTGTTCTCCAAAGCAGACACAGGAGTGGTCAATTCAGCGTTCAACCCCTTCTCAAAATGCCGAATTCTTTCCTCATCAGAAGCTACCATATGCGGACAAAACCGCAAAAGCTCCATGAACTTAGCTTCATACTCACTAATGTTCATTGGTCCTTGCCTTATCTGCTCAAACTGAGAGATCTTCTCATCTAGAAAGGTCTTAGGGAAGTATCTACTGACGAATTCTCATCGGAATACTTCCCATCTGATTTCAACACCTGGCCTCTTACCCTCTTCTATTGTCCACCAGTGGCCAGCACTCCCTTTAAGAAGGTACACTGCATGTCTAACCTTCTCAGCTTCTAGGATATTAAGGATTCTGAAGGCCTTCTCTGGCTTAGTCATCCACATATCTGCATCTGCTGGGTCAGTTGTACCAGCATAATCTATGGCTCCAACATGGAGAATTCGTTCAAAAGTCTTGTCGACTCCTTGTCCTTCATGGTGAGATGATGCCCTAGGTGCAGGTGGTGGCATCCTATCTGCCATATGTGTCATGGTTGCCATGAACTGCCCAAATAGATCATGAAAAGCTGGATTTTCTAATGCATCCTGGTTAAGATGGGGATGTTCGGGTTCTGGTTCCCCCATCCTGATCCCTTGCACCTATTCCTGGTGCAGCAACACTGCTCTCAACAACATGTTCTTTGTGTGATCCAGAAATCTTTAAGTTCTTCTTCTCCTCCTATATGAGCAGAAAACACTATCAGATATATTGGAAGACACTAGAACAGACTCAACAACCTCAATCCTATGTCTCTGTAGACTCAGCGAACCTAGAGCTCTGATACCACTAAACTGAGATGACCCGACACTAAACAACGGATAAGGACAAATGCGGAAGTGGTCATTAACAGTAGAATTACTGAAATCACTAAAAATTAAAATCATTTTCAAAAAGATCCATACACAGGAAAACTCTTTTATCAAGAACCAATATACTTTATTTACATCCTGGTTCATAAGTACATATCATGTACCATTTCTTCTCGTGGATTACAAGCATCAGCTGCCTTGATAAAACTATACATAGATAGTATAAGAACCTTGAGGCATCAAACCAAAATCTCAGATAAATTCATTAAAATACTAACTACTAACTCTGAGGACTTGAGAGTACATAGACGACACATAGGACTCTCTATACAAAACATGACAGCCAGTGCCTCCACCTGAGATATCACTGTTGTCCCTATTGCTACTGTTGCTACTCTTCCCCTGCTGTAGAGTTTCTGCCTCTTCTTCTGTGTTTACCTAAAAAGTTGGATCCCACGGGGGTGAGACAATTGAAAATTGTCCCAGCGAGAGATATAACTCTCTGCCAGAAATATTATTATTGCAGTTTAATAGAATAAAACTGAGCAGAAGAATCATATATTTTTAACAGCAGATAAATCAACATCTAAATAGATTAGGGTAATATTCTTTTTCCAAGAATTTCATCTATAACTTGATAAAGCAGCATGTTACTTATCCAATAAGGAATTGAAGAACATATATAACATTTATCTGTCTAAGATATGTTAAGCAAAGTAACATCAACCGGTGATTCCCGTATTTCAACCTTAAGCAAATATTCTACATGGCTTATTACATTTTACAATCATACTTAAGCCCTGAGGAGATGAGGTATACCGCTCATACTCCAACCGACCATTGTGAAATCGAAATTGGTACCATACATAGGTCAAGGAAGAGCCGGATTCCCATGACCTCATCCTCCTCAGTCAGTGTGAGGACAAAACGCAGGACATCTTGTGTCTCTGTTAAATAGCTTTCCAGGGTATCCTGGCAACTTTGCTATAGAGTTACAGTGGCAGTTGTACTCTCTTCACAATTGAGAGATTTCATGTTTATCTCACATCAATCCGGTATTAACATTATCGGGAGATTAGTGATACATCCATCCCAGCATTCAGGAGATTAGTGATACATCCATCCCAGTATATATAATGAAGGATTAAGAGATTTAATGTTTATCTCACATCAATTCCTCCATTAGGGCGTAAGGATATTCACGCCCATAACCCCCACATACTCAACAGTATGCCCTCCAGGAGATCCCATAGAAAAACCTATTTCACCATCACCAAACTACTGATAATGATGGATCTATGGATAGGGCTCTACATGATAAGACTTCACTTGATTAATTAAGTACATTACCATATTCTTTTAGCATCAGTCGGGTTTTCAAACATAAATTATTATAACAAATGCTACAAAGAATGAGTAATACTTCTATCAAGTACTTTTTAAAGCTTTATAAAACATTGGGATCTCAATCCCTTATCACATCAGGGGCTATATCATCCCTTAACATCTCATCATCATGATTATGGAATATGAGTATTCACACCCTCAATTCATCAAGAACACTTGTTACCACTTATCAGGTAACTAATACCTTCAGGTCATCTGACTAAGGTAAACATGATACTTGCAATACATGCATCTCATATGGCTCTTAAAGCCCATTAATATATTGTTACCTCTTATTAGGCAACAAAGCATATTATGGCTCACAAGGCCCGTAAAACAATTTCAATAATTTAAACATCATAGCTCATACCTGGATATGTCCAACATCTCATGATACTTGCATGATTAGTACACATGATAACAATTATATCAATTACATATCAGCACCATGCAATGTAAGAGTAGCATCACTATTCACTCATTAGGGTTAAGATTTCCCAATTCATGTCAATTAGGAATACTCATCCCATTACCCAAATTAGGGTTATGGTTTATCATCATATTGCCCAAGATTAGGGTTTCTTGCACTATAACCCAAGATTAGGATTTTACATACCTTCACCCTATATTAGGGTAGGATTTCATATAGCATTACATAGCATCACCCTGGATTAGAGTTTCACATCACATCATTGCATTAGGGTTTCACATGACATCACCCTTAATTAGGGTTTCACATGACATCACCCTTAATTAGGGTTTCATATGACATTACCCTTAATTAAGGTTTCACATGACATCACCCTTGATTAGGGTTTCACACATCATTATCTTGAATTAAGGTTCCTTATAACTTTTCCCCAAATTAGGGTTTCATGTAACTTTACCCGAAATTAGGGTTTCATGAAGCATTCTCTTTAATTAGGGTTTTTCATTATATTACCCTGAATTGGGATTTCTCATATCATTACTCTAGAATAGGGTTACATCATTACCCTAGATTAGGGTTACACCTAGCATTTCCCTAAATTAGGGTTAGGGTTCATCAACCTAATCAATTAGGGTTTCATGATCTCTTTGTAAAGGATCATACCCTAATTACATATTATATTCATGTTGAGAGTGTTGAGGCTTAACCATTACATGATTATTATACATGTATGAATTTCTATCTCTCTCATCCTCCCTAGGATGTTAATTACTTCAAACTTGATTAGATTAGGTCAACTCTTCATTCAAGTGCATTTATTGAGGCATTACTTCCATAAGCATCAAAGGTTAACCCCTCTTAGGATACTAACCATCCTAGTACCCTAAAGGTAAAACCATTGTAATTATCTTTGATATACATCATTCATAAACATGGGGTTTAATAGTACTTGCAGGGTTTATGTCAATTAGACCTTCAAACGGTCTTGGGGTATTAGACCTTTAAATGGTTTTGAAGTATTTTGCCCTTCAATCGCTCTTAAAGTTCTTTGACCTTCAAACGGTCTTGATCCACACCTTCAATCGGTCTTAAGACTGTTAGACCACCAAACGGTCTTGGTCTCAAAGTCCCTAAATAGTTTGAGACTATTTGAATTAAATGTAATTAACTCCAAATGGTTTGAAATAGAATAAGCAACTCATCATCATTGAAACCGAATAAACATCAAACGGTCTCAAGACCGTTTGGTCCAAACTACCTTGAAACTGAATGGACCAGTTAGGGTTTCCTCCAATTAATCAATTGATTTCAGGGTTTGCACTCATTGAACCATCCAACATTGGGACCATTTAAAATACATCAAATTACAGCCCTTGGATCTCCAACCATCCTTCACAGCCCTTGAACTCCAAATGGTCTTGAGACTGTTTCGACCATCAACCAAGAAATTGATCCAATTTAATTAGGATTTCTTCAATCAATCGATTAGGGTTTGTAATCAATGGATCATCTATTCTGGAATCCATTATAATTAAATCAATTTGAGCCATTGGATCTTCATCATTCACATCAGCAATTAACCTCAAATGGTTTTGAAGTTCAATTTACCCATTCGATCTTGAGATCCATTAGCCTTTTGATTATGAACTCAATTACCCATTCGATCTTGAGGTCAATTACCCATTTAGTCTTAAACTTAATTACCCATTCGGTTTTGAAGTAAATTACCCATTCGGTCTTGGGTTCAAATACCCATTTGGTCTTGGGTTCAAATACCCATTCGGTCTTGGGTTCAATACCCATTCGGTCTTGAAACCAAATCAACTCAATCAGTTTTGAAACCGAATAAACTCGATCGATTTTGAAAACCGAATTAGCTCAATCGGTTTTGTAAACCATTTGCCCATTCCTTTGTTGAGGTGTGTGCTTAAGATGATATCATCATCTTCAAGCTTCAAACCTTCGAAATCAATTGTGATTCTTATGGTGATCTCAACAACTAATCAAAAGGAAATCGAGAAAGAAGAAAAGTTCAACACATAATGAATAAATTGCAAGCAATAATGACATTTAAGGGTTCAAGTTATATAACCCGCCTTCAAAATTGAATCCAAGCTTCAAGCTCTATGTATTCAATGGTGAATGAAGCTCTCTCAACTATCCAAGTTCCGTTCTCAAGTCTTTGAGTGAAAAGAATGGCTAAGGTTGAAGATTGAATGAAGAAAAGGAGAAATTAAGCATTGAATTTTGATTTCCACCATGAAATAAAGGTTGAATATGACTATGGATCTTACCTACAGGTTGGGGCACGTCCTCCTATTTCTCCTAAGCTCCTTTGTGCACGGCCAAAGCAAGGAAAGAAAGAATGGTCAAAAAGAGTCTTTCATAAGGGTGAAAAATGGGATATATGTAAAGGAATTTCATGAGAGACAAAGTGATAATTAATTCCTTCAACTCCCAAAATTGGTGCCACATACTCCCCTCAATCCCTTTCATACGAAGAAATATCCACCACCTTATAATTCCTCTTCATTATCCATGAATTAAAAGAAAACAAATTAAGCACCTTAACCATTATAATAATAATATCCAAAATTGAGTGGATATTACTTTTTAGTTAACTAATGTGAGTGGGCTCTCTACTCACTTTAGATATTTCGTTGCCTTTACAAGGCACAAGGACGTTCACACTTATTCAAATTCAACCATAACATTTTTGGTTGAAGGGCAATTCAATTAATATATTTATTTTTGCATAAAATTGAATTAGGGTTTCAATTATGCTTAAATCTTGATTATTTTAATATCAAGGTTCTCTCTCCTCCAAAGAGATCCAAATGAGATGCCCCTCTGATTTTCTTGTCTCTAATTGATACCAAGAAAAATTAGGGACTCTCTAGAAGTGGTATTTTGCATATTTAATCCTAGGTTTTGGGTAATTTGCACATTACACCAAAACTAGGTTTTAATGCACAAACATTGCTTTATAAGCTCTTTCTTGGTACTCAGGCTGCCACAAGCCATACCTCTACATCATTGTCATTCTTATGATGCTTCAACACTTTAGGAACATTTTATCATGTAATATTAGCAATTTAACCCTTCAACTTGGGTAATTTGCACCTTAGTCCAAAACAGACAAAACATTGTTTTCAACATCATTCAAAAAGGACTAAAATTGAAACATAAGTTCCGCTTGAACCTTAATTACTTTTCAAAAGATAAGAGCAAGCACATAATTAAATTTATTAAGCAAAACATCTAGGGTTAAAGCATAACCCAGGTCAAGGATGTTACAGTAAAGCTTGTAGTATACCTATTAAAAGGGAGTGTTGGCCACTGGTGGGCCATTGAAGAAGAGAAAAGGTCACGTGTTGTGATTACCTGGGAGGAATATCGGTGGGAGTTTGTAAGTCAGTACTTTCCTGAGACTTGCTTAGATGAGAAGATTGTATAGTTTGAGAACATCATACAAGGAACCATGTCAATCAGTGCTTATGAAGCTAAGTTTATGGAGCTTATTAGGCTCTTTCTACATATGGCAACAACGGATAATGTGAGGATCATGTGCTTTGAGAAGGGTCTGAGTATTGAACTGTCAACCCCACTATCATCTTTAGAAAATCAAGAATGATTTGCAACTTTTGTGGAGTCAGTTAGGAGCGTAGAACGGTCAATTTTGGAGAAATGTGAGTAAAAGGCTAAGAAGAGGCCTATGCAGTACCAAGGACAATCTTCTGGAAGCTTCAAGAATCCCAAATACACAGCACCACAGTCTCAACAGAGGTCAGTAACTCAGTCACAGTGGACACAGACCAGAGACAGAGGCCATAGTTTGTCACCTGTAGGAGCTTAGAGTGCAATGTCAATATCTATGACAGGGCCGACTAGGCCATGGTATGAGGGAAATACATGTTTTAAGTGTGGATAGGTAGGGCATACTAAGTGGTATTGCCCTGTGAAGGATGAAGAAGTGACTTATCAGACGAGACAAAGTCAACAAGGGTCATAACAGTGACAACAACACAGTGGCAGATGACGTGGACAGATGCCATAGGCCGATTCTTCTGGACAAGCTGGTAGAGGAAGGGAATGACAACAGAAGATGGCAAGATTCTATGTGATGAGTCATTCAGAGGGAGTCATCAACTTGTGGGTCGTGATAGGTCGGATGGAGTTATTTCATTCTGATTTGCCTTCTGCATATTTTGTATCTATTTAAATTGACCAGGGTGCTACACATTCTTTCATCACTAGTGAAGTGATAGATAACTGTTCCTTACTGGTTAGTCATAGACATGACAATCTTCATCTAGAAACTCCTCTAGTTGGTTCTGTAGATCTACGAGAAGTATGTTTGTCTTGTATTCTTTCCTTTTAGGACACAATATACAAGTGAATCTCTTACCACTTGATATGCATGGATTCGACGTAATCCTTAGAATGGATACTTTGGAAAAGTATCAGGTGATCTTGGACTGTAGTGTCAATATGGCAACGTTTATAGAATATGACGCCTAATGGGATTTCCATGGTGATAGGAAGATTCTTCCAACATGTTTAGTTTCTGCTATGCCAGCAGAGAAGTGGATGAGACAGGGTTGTGATGTGTTTTTGGCACATGTGGTAGATACAAAGGCAAAGTGTCCTAGTATTTAGGAAGTGCCAGTTGTACAAGAGTTTAACAATGTTTTTCCCGATGAACTCCTAGGTGTATCTCCTCCTAGAGAGATTGACTTTGAAATCAATCTAGCTTCAGATACCCAACCCATAGCACAGACACCATATAGGATGGCACCAACAGAGATGAAAGATCTTAAGAAGCAGTTACAATAACTTCTTGAGAAAGGTTTCATTAGTTCGAGCACGTCTCCTTGGGGTGCTCATATTCTATTTGTAAAGAAGAAGGATGGATCAATGAGGTTGTGTATTGACTACCGACAATTGAATAAGATAACAATTAAGAATAAGTATATATTGCCACGTATATATGATTTGTTTGATCAGCTATGAGGTGCCATAATCTTCTCTAAGATAGATCTGAGGTTGGGTTATCATCAGTTGAGGGTTAAGGAAGATGGCATACCTAAGTTAGCATTTAGGACTAGGTATGGTCATTATGAATTTGTGGATATGTCGTTTGGTCTAACCAATGCACCAACAACTTTTATGGATCTGATGAACAGAGTGTTCAGACCCCACCTAGATCAGTTTGTAGTTGTGTTCATGGATGATATTTTCATCTACTCTAGAGACTGTCAACAACGTGAGCAACACTTATGTCATGATTTAACTTTATTAAGGCAGTACTAGTTATATGCAAAGTTTAGTAAATGTGAGTTCTGGTTTAAGGAAGTAGCTTTCCTAGGGCATGTAATATTTGCTAAAGGAGTCTACGTAGACCCAAAGAAGGTGGAGTTAATATTAGAATGGAATAAGCCAGAGACACATGCAAAAGTCCTCAACTTTTTAGGTTTGGCAAGATATTACATGAGGTTCGTTAAGAGATTTAGTGCCATAGCTTTACTCCTAATAAAGCTTACTAGAAAGGATGTGCCATTTGTTTGGGATGGAAAATGTCAACGAGCTTTTATAATATCAAAGGAGAGATTGACTAGTGTACATGTGTTAGTACTACCAAAGTAGGGAAAGGGTTATATTTGTCTTTTGTGATGCATCAAAGAATGGTCTGGTTTGTGTGCTTATGTATGATAAGAACATGATTTCTTAGCTTCATGATAGCTTAAGAAACATGAGGAGAACTACCCAACACATGATCTGGAGTTAGCAGTTGTGGTCCATGCTTTGAAGATATGGAAAAACCACTTATATGGAGAGAAGTTCCAGATCTTCACTGACCACAAGAACATGCAGTATATGTTTTCTAAATAGGAGTTGAACATGAGACAACGACCGTGGATGGAATCGATTCAGGATTATGACTGCACTATATATTATCATCTAGGAAAGGTGAATGTAGTAGAAGATGCTTTAAGCAAAAAGTATTCCTCATCATCATCTTCTGAGCCAGCACAGTTGAGTGCTTTAATGTGCTATAAGAGAGATATGTTGGTCTCTATTTGACAAATGAATGGACAATTAGAAGTATCCTTGTTAGCAGGTCTGTTAGCACAATTACAAGTAAATACGATGTTGAGTCAGTAAATCAGAGATGCACAACAGAATGATACTGTAACACAACAGATTTGGGCAAGGGTTGGGTAATGAGAAGCATGATGGTTTTCATGAATCTGATAATGGGACAGTGTGTTATCATGGTAGATCAATTATGGCAGGTATAGATAATCCAAGGACTTTAGTTTTAGAAGAAGCTCACTCTTCTATGTATGATATGCATCCAGGAAGCACCAAGATGTACCAGAATTTGACAGATCTGTATTGGTGGCTAGGATTAAAGTGTGATGTAGCTGAGTTTGTGTCTTAGTGTGTAGTATGTCAGTAGGTAAAAGTTGAACATCAAAAGCCTGTAGGGACTTTGCAACCAATGCTTATGCCACAGTGGAAGTGGGATCATATCACAATGGACTTTGTGGTTGGACTCCCAAGGACAGCCAAATGTCATGATTCCATCAGGGTAATAGTAGATAGGTTGACAAAGTCAGCACATTTTCTGCCAGTATTGACAACATATACAACTAAGAATCTTGTAGAGGTGTATGTCAATGAGGTAGTACGTCTGCATGGTATCCCAGCTATAATAGTATCAGACATAGGTCCTCAGTTTACTAGTTACTTTTGGGAACGTTTGCATACATCGATGGGTACACAGTTGAGATTCAATATTGCAATTCATGCACAAATAGATGGACAGTCTGAGAGGACAATACAAACCTTGGAGGACCTATTAAGAGCTTGTGTGTTGCAATTTTTGGGTAGTTGGGATATACATCTTAACTTGATATAGTTTCCTCACAACAATAGTTATCAAAGGAGTATTAACATGGCACCATATGAGGCATTATATGGGAGACATTGTATATCTCCTTTGTGTTGGTATGAGACAGGGGAATATCAACTTCTAGGTCCTGAGTTAGTATAACAAACAACAGAAAAGATCAAAGTCATTCATCAACAATTCAAGGTAGCTCAGGATAGACATAAATCTTATGTTGATAACTGTTGTAGACCTTTAGAGTTCCAGGTGGGAGACATGGTGTACCTTAAAGTCTCTCCCTAGAAATGAGTTATAAGGTTTGGGAAAAGGGTAAGTTATCACCCAGATATATGGGACCTTATCATGTAGTTGCACGTGTTGGGAAGGTGGCCTAGAAGTTAGAGCTTCCACCTGAGTTAGAAAAGGTACATCATGTGTTTCATATATCTATGTTGAGGAAGTGTCACCCTGATACAAAGTTGACTCTTTATCTTGTGGAGGTGGAGTTATATAATGATATATCTTATGTGGAAGGTCATGTTCTGATCCTAGATAGAAGGATCAAGAAATTGAAGAAAAAAGGACATTGTGTTAGTCAAAGCTTTGTGGCATCATCGTGGCGTATAGGAAGACATGTGGGAGTTTGAGTACGAGATTCAGAAAAAGTATCCGTCTCTTTTTGCTTAGGATTTCATGGGTAAAATCCATGTTAGGGGTTTATAATTGTAAGATCCCTGACCTAGCTTTTGAACTTAATTGTAATTTCTTTATATAGAGATGCTTAAACCTTAATCTAAGCTCTTGATATGTTCTAATACATGTTTCAGGCTTATATTTTTGATTGAAACCAATCTGATTAATGATTGAGTTATTCTTGCTATATATGTGCTTGTTGTGGACTAATTTTCAAACTACCCATAAGTGAGGTTTACCTTGATATTTTCACATGTAGAGAGTATTTATTATTTGCAAACTAGCCATAAGTGAGGGTTACCTTGCAATTTTCACATATAGAGAGTATTTCTTATGCTTTAGCATCATGAGAGAGAAAATGGTGATATGAGATGCCTTGATTGTATCATAGTTGAATATGTGAACATCATCAAGGGATATTAGGGTTTCTAGGGTTACTTAGCTGACATGGTGACTATCTTAGGGTTTGAGGTTGTGACCATTACATCAATTGTGGTGAGGGCCGCAACCAAGACACATGCTTGGATGCATGGTCATGACTGAGACACCCTAGAGATAGTATGGTCGTGATAGTTGTCCTTTCGTGTAGGTGTCTCGACCATGATATGGTGATTAGGGTTAGGTTGAGACAAGGGTGTGCATGAGAGTGTCTCGACCGAGACAAGGGGACCAACTGACCTTAGTAGGTCATGGCACCTTGCTGGATAAGCATGACCATGTATATTTACATGTGAGTGAAGGAAAGGTTATCTCTTTGGAGGGCATGTGTCCCTTGGTGAGCTATGGGGTTGACACCTCAAAGATGTTAACTTCTTTCCTCCTCTTTGATTATATAATCCATCCTCTTCACTAGCAAGTAATTTTTTTGACCCACAACTCTTTCTTCTACCTTGAGATCACCTTGGAGCTTGAAGAGCAAGGAAGGTCAAATCTAGGTTCTTGGGTGGACGATCCTTGGAGCATGTGGAATATCTTGTGCTAGAATTAACCTTTGGTGGTTATTCTTGGAGAAACCATCCCTTGCTAAGTAATATTCCTCTCTAGATTACATTTTCTTTTCTGAAACCTCCACCTTCTCCTTCCTTCTTGGCCATGGATCATTCGTGGTGGTTTTCCTTGAAAGAGAGAGAGATATCTCCTCTTCACAAAGACCTTAGACTATATTTTGACATGGTGACAACTAGTGAGAGGATGATCTCTTCTCTTTCTCTTTTTGGTTCGATCAAAGATCTATTTTCCCCTCTTTTTTGAACTCTCTTCTAATCATGGATTTCTTCTTCTTAGAGGCAAACCCTTGGCCAATGTTTTGAAGCTCGGTTGAAGCTTTTGGAACTTGAGTCTTGGGAGAGTGTTTATCATCGATCTCAGGCTGGTTTTATAACTCTTCCTACTTCTATTATGTGTATCTTAACCTGATTACATACTACCTTCTATGTGTTTTGTTATACTTGAAATAGTAGGAAGTTTTGATCCATTACACATTCATAAAGATCTTAGTTATCTTCCTCTAAACATTTCTCTTTTGATGATCTTCCATCATTATGGTTAAGGTTTGTTGAACATTTGAGAATATGGTCATTCTCACCCTGTGATGCTTGGTGTTCTAGGTTGATCACATGTTTCGATCTGGTTTAGATTTGTTTTGAGGGTGTTGCAGGTGGTCAAGACAATCCCTTAGTCTTTTGTCGTGGTTGACACTCCTTGGTGCGGTGGTCATGATACTCCCTTATTCCTAAGATGGTCGCTACCTATTAGTTGGGTCACGACGTAGTGTTGTTGCAGTGTTAGACTTGGTAGTCAGTTAGTGTTACAGTTTTGATTGGCTAAGTGCATTGGTCGTGACACCTGCTTACAACCTGTTAACGGTTGAGATGTTTGTGTTTGGGCTAAGACACTTGACGATCAAGGTAATAACACCATGTCACATGACTTGGTTGTGATGTTGGGTTTAGCTGACCGTGACACACCTTGGAGGGTTGGTCATGATGCACTATGTGTCACAGTCATGATGCATCCCTTGGTGTAGAGGTTGCGACACCCCTTGCATTGAGGTCGTGATAATGTCTTGCATGGGCTTGATTCACGGCCGCGAAGTCATGATTTTGAGCTAACGCAACATCGAGTTGTTGAGGAGCCGAGACGCTCCATAACTGGCTGGTCATGACACCCTTAACCCTGACCTGGTCAGGTCGTGATGCCTCATTGTTGAACATGTCGACACTCATGTGCCAAGGATGACTGATACTCATGTGTTAAAGGTGGTTAAGGTAAAGGTGGTTAAGGTACACACATGCAAGTACGAACATGGTCAGTACCTAGGGTAATAAAAGTAATGTGATTATGAATGGCTCACAATCAACAATGATATTTTTCCAACAATATGGGAAGTGATGGAATTAGTGTTGAGAGGTGGTATGATTCTATTAAACCCTAATTGGGTACTATTACATATAAACCTTAACCTTAATATGATGATAACAAGATAAGTGTGTTCACTATATTTAAAGATTATTATTCATGGATAGTATTTTATCTCTCCTACTTGCACAACACTAACTTGCAGGTGAGATGAAAGTCATACTAACTGAATGCTATGGTGAGTCCTATACAATATAAAGTGGTGATTATGAGTAATGTTGAGGCTTTTGTGATATTGAATGTTATAGGGGCATAGGAATTGGTCTAACGACCTAGCAAGTGCCTTGTGCATAATTAAGTGATTGACATCCCATAGTGATGTGTTGTTAATGATGACATTGAGAATGGCAGTATTACAAGTGCCATGTGATGATAAGACAAGTTCTCACTCGATACATTCTATATCCTCTGAAGTTGCATCTTACCTTAATTTTGTAGAACTTATTTAGGGTTAGTATGTTGTAACTTGATTGATGCATTAAAAGATACCCAATTGGCATGTCTAATCAAGTGAAACCCTAATCATGTAGTTTCCCTATACCATAGGCCCATCTACATCGTCAGTATCTAGCTGGGTGATGAAACGAGTAGCTCCTAAAGGAAAACTCAGAGTGCATATTGTTGAATATGAGGGGTGTAAATTATATATTTCCTTGTATCCTTAAATTGTAAAAATAGTGATATATTATTTATTATTGAACGACAATGTGAGAGCCAGTTCTCTAGTGGTGTGCCATGTACCAAGGCAAACTAGTTGTTTACATGACCATAACCTTAACTATGAGTTGCTATTTCTACAGGACTGTTGCTAAGACTACAAGTTGTTGTCTTTTAGCAGTATGACTATATGTTACTACATTGCAGACTTGAATAGGTAGTGTTGGGGATGATCATGGAGTCTGACTTTCCAATTGATCTTGTATGGTATGGATTTTGACTTAGTAGTGGTTAGTTGGATTCGAGTGGTATGCCTCAAATCCTCATGGCATAAAAGTGGTTAAACAACCGTCTGGTATATTTTCTTAGGGCTAAATACAAATCACATTGGATGACCCCATGCCTTAATTTTTGTACTGTTTAGTTTATAACAACTATACATGTTCTTCATATTCCTTCTAAAAGTATAAAATGTTCTATTGCTTAGTTGTATTTACTTAAACTGCTCAAATAGTAACACCTGCTCTATCTATTGTTCTTTTATATTACAATACTTAATAATAGACGTTGGTGAATAGTTATAACTCCCACTGAGACGTTTGGTCTCACTCCGTGGGTTCCATAACTTTTTAGGTGGTCATGGATGAGGAGGTCGAGGTCATGGTGTAGGTGCTGAGAAGCAAGGAGAATAGTGACTGCTAGAGGTTGGATATGCTGCCAGTTAGAGTCTTGTAGTAGAAGTCATATGTGTCGTCCATGTAATCTCGAGTCTTTGGGGAGATTTGTGTTTTATTTATCAACATATATATTTTAGATTGTGCCATAATTGTATAGAATGGTTGTATCTATAAATAGGTTGAATATGTATCAGTTGTGGCTTGATAGCCTCGAACATATTATGTAAGATCTTTTGGGAAATGTGAAATGATGATGGCCTATGTTGAAAGCTTTTTATGAAATACTTTCGCTTGAGAAAATTTAATTGCAAATGGTTCAAATTTAGTGTATTTTGTGGTAATATTGTGGTTAGTGATAATTCTGCGATATGTTTTGAGTAATCTCATTTATTGTGGCAATGGTCGTTGCAATTTAGTGGTATCAGAGCCAGGTTCGTTGAGTCTACGGGGACATAGGACTAGGGTTGAGTATGTTCTAGTGTCCTCCAATATATCTTATAGTAGCTTCTGCTGTTGTAGAAGAAAATGAAGATAGAAAAGATGTATGGAGATCATGATGAACATGTTGTAAAAAGCAACATTGTTGTACTAGGAGATGCTGCTAGGAGGTAAGAGAGGGCAGAATTCATGCACGAGATGCCTCTAGTCAATCCAACTAATGCAACCAACCCTGCTTTAGAGTCTATGGTTGGACATTTTATGACTAAAATGAACTGTGTGATGAACAAGATGCTTGTAATTGAACCTAGGGCAGAGGGTTCCAGTGCTAAAACACATGGGTCTGGAAAGACTTTTGAGAGACTCCAACGTGTAGGAGCGTTGGAATATGTAGGAACATCTAATCCAGATGATGCAAATATGTGGCTTATTGAGCTGGAGAAGGTTTTTAAAATCCTCAACATCCCTAAGGAGGACAAGGTAAAGCATGTATTATACCTGTTAAAGGGAGTGTTGGCCACTGGTGGGCCATTGAAGAAGAGAAAAGGTCGTGAGTTGTGATTACCTGGGAGGAATATAGGTGGGAGTTTGTAAGTTAGTACTTCCATGAGACTTACTTAGATGAGAAGATTGTACATTTTGAGAACACCAGACAAGGAACCATGTCAATCAATTCTTATGAAGCTAAGTTTATGGAGCTTATTAGGCTCTTTTTGCATTTGGCTACAACAAACAAGGTGAGACGACCCAACACCAGATCAGACCGTCACAGTGTAATTAATTACAGAATTAAAACATAAGCAATGGAATTACTGAAAATCACTAAAAATTAAAACCATTTGCAAAGAGATCCAAACACATGAAAACTCTTTTATCAAGAACCAATGTATTTTATTTACATCCTGGTTCATAAGTACATATTTTGTACCGTCTCTTCTTGAGGATTACAAGCATTGACTGCCTTATTAAAACTACACATAGACAGCATAAGAACCTTGAGTCATCAAGCCAAAATCTCAGATCGGTTCATTAAAAGTACTGACTACTAACTCCGAGGACCTGAGAGTACAGAGACGACACATAGGACTCTCTACACAAAACATGACAGCTAGTGTCTCCACCTGAGTATCACTGTTGTCCCTATTGCTGTTGCTGCTGCTCTTCCCCTGCTGTAGGGTTTCTATCTCTTCTCCTGCATTTACCTAAAAAGTTGGATCCCACGGGGGTGAGACAATTGAAAATTGTCCCAGCGAGAGATATAACTCTCCACCAGAAATATTATTATTGCAGTTTAATAGAATAAAACTGAGCACAAGAATCATATATTTTTAACAGCAGATAAATCAACATCTAAATAGATTAAGGCAATATTCTTACTCCAAACTTTTCAGCTATAACTTGATAAAGCAACATATAACTTATCCATTAAGGAATATGAATAACATGTATGGCATTTATCCATCTAGTATAGGCTAAGAAAAGTAACTTCAACCAGTGATTCTCATATTTCAACCTTAAGCAAATATGCTACACGGTTGATTACAATTTACAATCATACTTAAGCCCTGAGGAGATGAGGTATACCGCTCATTCTCCAATCGACCATTGTGAAATCAAAATCGATACCATACATAGGTCAATGGAAGAGCCATATTCCCATGACCTCATCTTCCTCAGTCAGTGTGAGGATCAAATACAGGACATCTTGTGTCTCTGCTAAATAGCTTTCCAGGGTATCCTGGTAACTTCACTATAGAGTTACAGTGGCGGCTGTACTCTCTTCGCAATCGAGAGATTTCATGTTTATCTCACATCGATCTGGCATTAACATTATCGGGAGATTCGTGTTACATCCATCCCGGTATCGGGAGATTAGTGATACATCCATCCCGGCATATATAATGAAAGATTGAGAGATTTAATGTTTATTTCACATCAATTCCTCCATTAGGGCATAAGGATATTCACGCCCATAACCCCCACATACTCAACAGTATGCCCTCCATGAGATCCCATAGGAAAACATGTTTCACCATCACCAAACTACTGACGATGATGGATCTATGGCCAGGGCTCTACATGATAAGATTTCACTTGATTAGTTAAGTACATTACCATATTATTTTTAGCGTCAGTCAGGTTTTCAAACATAAATCATTATAAAAATTGCTACAAAGAATGTGTAATGCTTCTATCAAGTACTTTTCAAAGCTTTATTAAACATTGGGATCTTAATCCCTTATCACATCAGGGTATTCTCATCCTTTAACATCTTATCATCATGATTATGGAATATGGGTATTCAAACCCTCAGTTCATCAAATAACACTTGTTACCACTTATCAGGTAATTAATACCTTTAGGTCATTTGACCAAGGTAAACATGATACTTGCAATACATGCATCTCACTTGGATCTTAAAGCCCATTAATCTTTTGTTACCTCTTATCAGGCAACAAAGCATATTATGGCTCATAAGGCCCATAAAATAATTTCAATAATGAAACATCATAGCTCATACCTGGCTATGTCCAACATCTCATGATACATGCATGATTAGTGCACATGATAACAGTTATATCAATTACATATCAGGACTATGCATGTAAGAGTAGCATCACTATTCCCTCATTAGAGTTAGGATTTCCCAATTCATGTCAACTAGGAATACTCATCTCATTACACAAATTAGGGCTATGGTTTATCATCATATTGTCCAACATTTGGGTTTCATACACTATAACCCAAGATTAGGGATTCACACACCTTCACCCTATATCAGGGTTAGGATTTCATATTAGGGTTTCATATAGCATTATATAGCATCACCTTGGGATTAGAGTTCACATCACATCTCTGTATAAGGGTTTCATTTAACATCATCCTTAATTAGGGTTTCACATAAAATCACCATTAATTAGGGTTTCACATGTCATCACCCTTAATTAGGGTTTCACATGACATTACCCTTAATTAGGGTTTCACATAACATCACCCTTAATTAGGGTTTCACATGTCATCACCCTTAATTAGGGTTTCACGTGACATTACCCTTAATCAGGGTTTCACATAACATCACCCTTAATTAGGGTTTCACATGTCATCACCCTTAATTAGGGTTTCACATGACCTCATCCTCAATTAAGGTTCATTTATAACTTTTCCCCAAATTATGGTTTTATGCAACTTTACCCGGAATTAGGGTTTCATATAGCATTACATAGCATCACCTTGAATTAGGGTTACATCATTACCCTAGATTAGGGTTACATCATTACCCTAGATTAGGGTTAGGATTCCTCAACCTTCTCAATTAGGGTTTCATAATCTCTTTATCAAGAATCATACCCTAATTGCATATTTTATTCATGTTGAGAGTGTTGGGGTTTAACCATTCAATGTTTATTATACATATATGGACTCCCTCTCTCTCTCATACTCTCTAGGATATTAATTACTCCAAACTTGATTAGATTAGGTTAACCCTTCATTCAAGTGTATACATTTAGGGTTAGCATAGTGTATTGAGGCATTGCTTTTATAAGCATCAAAGATTAACCACTCAAAAGGTACTACTCACTTAAGTACCTTGAAGGTGCAACCATTGTAATTACCTTTGATAAACATCATCAACAATCATGGGGTTGATTGTACTTACAATATTTGATTCAATTAAACCTTCAAACGATTTTGAGATATTAGACCTTTAAACGGACTTGGTTCAATTTTATCTCCATACGGTCTTAAGGTGCTTGACCTCCAATCGGTCTTGCCCTAACTCCTTCAATCAGTTTTGAAACTGTTTGCTCAATTGAAACCAAATGAACATCAAACGGTTTCAGATCATTGCCCTCCAAATGGTCTGAGGACCATTTGATCTCAAACGGTCTCAAGACTGTTTGGTCCAAAACATCTTGAAACCGATTGGATCAACTAGGGTTTTCTCCAAACAATAAATTGATTTTAGGGTTTGTTTTATTGAACCGATCATCAATTGAACCATTAAGAGTAAATCCAATTACAGTCCTTGGATCTCCAACCATCTATCACAACCCTTGAACACCAAATGGTCTTGAGACCGTTTGGACCATCAAACAAGAAATTGATCCAATTCAATTAGGAATTATTCAATCAATCGATTAGGGTTTGTAATCCATGGATCGTCTATTATGGAATCCACTTATACTTAAATCAATTTGAGCCATTGTATCTCCATCTTTCACATCAGCAAATAACCTCAAACAGTTTTGAAGTTCAATTTATCCATTCGATCTTGAGATCCATTACCCATTCGGTTTTGAACTCCATTCGATCTTGTAGTTAATTATCTATTCGGTCTTGAACTTAATTACCATATGGTTTTGAATCAAATTACCAATTCGGTCTTGGGTTCAATTACCCATTCGGTCTTGGGTACAACTACCCATTCGGTCTTGGGTACAACTACCCATTCGGTTTTGAAACCGAATCAATTCAATTGGTTTTGAAAATCGTTTGCCCATTCCTTTGTTGAGGTGTGTGCTTAATATGACATCATCATCTTCAAGCTTCAAACCTTCGAAATTAGTTGTGATTTTTATGATGATTTCAACAACTAATCAAAAGAAAATCGAGAAATAAGAAAAGTTCAGCATAGGATGAATAAATTGCAAGCAATAATGACATTTAAGGGTTCAAGTTATATAACCCACCTTCAAAATTGAATCCAAGCTTCAAGCTTCACGTCCTCAATGGTGAATGAAGCGTCCTCAACTTTCAAAGGCTCGTCATCAAGTCTTTGAGTGAAATGAATGGCTAAGGTTGAAGATTGAATGAAGAAAAGAAGAAATTCAGCATTGAATTTCGATTTCCACCATGAAATCAAGATTGAAGATGACTATAGAGATTACCTACAGGTTGGGGCACGTCCTCCTGTTTCTCCTAAGCTCCTTTGTGCATGGCCAAATCAAGGAAAGAAAAAGGAATCGAAAAATCCTTTCATGTGGGTTGAAAATGGGATGTATATAAGGAAATTTCAATGAGAGAAAAAGTGATAATGAATTCCTTCAACTTCCCAAAATTGGTGTCACATAATCCCCTCAATCCCTTGCATACGAAGCCATATCCCCCACCTTGTAATTCTTCTTCATTATCCATGAATTAAAGAAAACAAATTAAGCACCTTAACCATTATAATAATAATATCCAAAATTGAGTGGATCTTACTTTTTAGTTAACTAATGTGAGTGGGGTCTCCACTCACTTTAGATATTTCGTGGCCTTTGCAAGGCATAAGGACATTCACACTTATGTAAATTCAACAATCTCATTTTTGTTTGAATGGCACTTCCATTATTATATTTATTTTTTGCATTAAATTGAATTAGGTTTCAATTATGCTTAAATCTTGATTATTTTAATATCAAGATTCTCTCTCCTCCAAAGTGATTTAAATGAGACGCCCCTCTAATTTTCTTGTCTCTAATTGATACCAAGAAATATTAGGGACTCTCTAGAAGTGATATTTTTCATATTGAACCCTAGGTTTTGGGTAAATTGCACATTACACCAAAACTAGGTTTTAATGCACAAACATTGCTTGATAAGCTCTTTCTTGGTGCTCATGCTACCACAAGCCATAAATCTGCATCATACTCATTCTTATTATTCTTCAACACTTGAGGAACATCTTATCATGTAACATTTGCAAGTTAACCACTCAACTTGGGTAATTTGCACATTAGTCCAAAACAGACAAAACATTATTTTTAACATCATTCAAAAAGGACTAAAATTGAAACATAAGTTCCTCTTGAACCTTAATTACTTTTCAAAAGATAAAATCAAGCACATAATTAACTTTCTTAAACAAAACATCTAGGGTTAAAGCATAGCCCAGGTCATGGATATTACACCCCTAACAGGGGTTTCGTCCCTGAAATCATCAAGAGAAAAGATAAGGATACTTCCTCCTCATCTCCTCCTCTAGCTCCCATGTAGCTTCTTCAATGCCACGGTGATTCCGGAGAACTTTCACAAGACATATGTCTTTCTTTTTTAGCTTTTTAATTCTTTTATCAAGGATCATCACAGGTCCTTCAACATATGATATATCATCATTTAATTCTACCTCCACAGGTTGCAGAACTAATTCTGTGTCATGATGACACTTTCTCAGCATGGAAATATGGAACACTAGATGCAACTTATGCAGCTCATGTGGCAACTCTAGCTTATAGGCTACCTTTCCAATCCGTTCAATGATTGGATAAGGCCCCATAAATCTAGGAGTTAACTTTCCCTTCTTTCCAAATCTAAGGACACCTTTCCAAGGTGAGACCTTGAGATATACTTTGTCTCCAACTTGGAATTCTAAAGGTCTTTGTCGTTTGTCGGCATACGACTTCTGTCTATCTTGTGTAGTCTTTAACTGTTGTTGTATTATTTTAATCTTCTCAGTTGTCTGTTGCACAAGCTCAGGACCCAAAAGTTGATATTCTCATGTTTCATACCAACATAAAGGAGATCTACACCGTGTACCATATAATGCTTCATATGGTGCCATATCAATACTATGCCGATAGCTATTATTGTAAGCAAATTCTATCAAGCTCAGGTGTAAATCCCAACTTCCTACAAACTGAAGGACACATGCCCTAAGCAAGTCCTCCAAGGTTTGTATGGTCCTTTCATATTGTCCATTTGTTTGTGGGTGAAAGGTTGTATTAAACCTTAACTGCGTACCCAAAGCTTTATGTAGTCATTCCCAAAAACGACTCGTGAACTAGGGACCTCTATCAGAAACAATAGTAGTTGGAACCTCGTGCAACTGCACTATCTCATATAAATATATCTGTGCAAGCTTCTCAGTAGTGTAGGTTGTTTTGATAGGAAGGAAATGTGCTGTCTTAGTCAACCTATCAACTATCACCCATATGGAATCATGACCTTTGGTTGTTCTAGGCAAACCAACCACAAAGTCCATGGTGACATGATCCCATTTCCACTGCGGTATAGGTAAAGGTTGCATTGTTCCTGTAGGCTTTTGATGTTTAGCTTTAACCTGCCGACACACAGGACACCGCATAAAAAACTCAGCTACATCCTTCTTCAATCCTGGCCACCAATGCATATCCTTCAGGTTGTGATGCATTTTGGTGCTTCCTGGATGCATTGCATACATCGAAGAATGAGCTTCCTCCAAGACTAACTTTATTAAGTTATTGGCATCAGGTACTACCATTCTACCATGGTAACAGACTACTTGATCCTCTGACTCATGAAAGCCATCTCATTTCTCACTACCATACTCTTACCTGATCTGCTGTTCTACAACATCAACTTGTTGTGCTTCTTTAATCTGCTGTCTCAAAGTAGGTTTTATGTGCATCTCAGCTAACAGCCCGGATAACAATGATACCTTAAGCTGTACATTGTTTTGCCTCAAGGAGATAAGCGTATCTCTTTTAAAGCACACTATGGAATTCAACTGTGCTTTATCTAAGGTTGGTGATGATGATTTCCTACTTAGTGCATCAGCCACTACATTAGCCTTCCCTGGATGATAATCAATTGTAAAATCGTAGTCCTTGATTAACTCCATCCAGCGGCATTGTCTCATGTTCAACTCATGTTGTGAAAAGATATATTTTAGATTCTTATGGTCCGTGAAAATCTGAAATGTTTCTCCATAGAGATAATGTCTCTAGATCTTCAAAGCATGGACCACAACAGCTAGCTCTAGATCATGTGTCAGATAATTCTCCTTGTATTTCTTAAGCTGTCGAGAGGAAAAAGAAATCACTTGATTATCCTACATCAACACACATCCTAGTCCATTCTTAGATGCATCACAAAAAACTATATACCCCTTTCCTTGCTCAGGTAACACCAGTACAGGTGCACTTCTTAACCTTTGTTTCAACAGCTGGAAAGAATGTTGACACTTGTCATTCCAGACAAAAGGAACCTCCTTCCTGGTCAACTTGGTTAGGGGTAAAGCTATTTAACTGAAGTTCTTAATGAACCTCCTGTAATATCCTGCCAGTCTTAGGAAACTGCATATCTCCGTCGGTGTCTTTGGATGTTCCCATTGTAGGACATATTCTACCTTATTAGGATCAACATAGATACCTGAGGCAGATATTACATGTCCTAGAAAAGAAACTCCTGGTAACCAGAACTCGCATTTGCTGAACTTAGCAAACAACTTATGCTCTCTTAACAAAGTTAAAGCCTGACGGAGGTGCTGCTCATGCTGTTGAGCATCTCTACTGTATATCAAGATGTCATCTATGAAGACTACTATAAACTGATCAAGAAAAGGTCAAAAGATTCTATTCATGAGTTCCATGAATGCAAATGGTGCATTAGTTAGTCCAAATGACATAACTACGAACTCATAGTGACCATACCTTGTCCTAAAGGCAGATTTAGATATGTCACTCTCCTTGATACGCAACTGATGATATCCCGACCTCAGATCTATCTTAGAGAAGATAGTTGCACCACACAACTAATCAAACAGGTCATCGATCCTTGGTAAAGGATACTTGTTCTTTATGGTTACTTTATTCAACTGTCTGTAATCAATGCATAACCGCATCGATCTGTCCTTCTTCTTAATAAAGAGAACCGGAGCACCTCATGGTGAAGTACTCGATCAGATAAAACCTTTCTCAAGCAACTCTTGTAGCTATTTCTTGAGCTTTGCCATCTCAGTAGGTGCCATTCTATACAGTGTTTGTGCTATTGGTTGCGTGCCTGGGATTAGATTAATCTCAAAATCAAAATCTCGGGGCGGAGGTACACTTGGAAGTTCCTCAGGGAACACATCTTCAAACTCCCTAACTATCAGAACTTTAGAAAGATTAGGGATCTCCATTGTGGTGTCTACCACATGTGCCAAGAATGCAAAGCATCCTTGTCTCATCAGTTTCTCAACTGCCATAGCTAACACAAGATAGGTTGGAAGGATCTTTCTATCTCCCTGAAAGGTCCATGTGTCACCATCATCTGTGAACACAACTTGCTTGGAATCACAATCCAAGACAACCTTATACTTTTCTAGGGTGTCCATCCCAAGAATTATATCAAACCCATGCATCTCAAGTGGTATGAGATCCACATGAATGCGATGTTTAGAAAAGAAAAGAATGTAGGGAGAAAACACCTCCCGCAGTACTACAGATCCCAACAAAGGGGTTTCTAATAACAAACTATATGTGCTATGACTGACAGTCATGTTGCAGTCATGAATCACTCTTCGAGTGATAAAGGAATGTGTAGCACCCGGATCAATTAAAATAGATACAAAGCAGGATGAAGACATATCAGAATAAAATAGTTCCATCTGACCTATCACAACTCGAGGGTTGACTACTGCTTCGGGTTGGTTCATCGCATGGAATCTCGTCGTTGCTTGCTGTTGACCCTATGCTCGATTGTTGGGTGCCGACAAACTAGCTTGGGATGCTTATCCATGTCCTCTAGCACCACTCAAAAATTGTTGCCTCTAAGAGCCTTGTTGAGTCTGCCTCTGAGGTTGAGTCACACTTGCTTCTCTAGCTCGACAATCTTTCATCAAATGCCCTGTCTTTCCGCATATAAAATAGCCTCTGGTCTCCCTCTGTGGCTTGGGTGGTCCTATTACTGACACTGATGTTGAGCTGTGGGCTCCTTCTGGTGGTAAACTATGGCCTCTACCCCTACTTGACATCCATTGTGTCTGGGTATTGAATCTTGGTGGTGCTATTGGTGCAGAAAATCTCAGTTTCTTGAAACTTTTGGACCCTTGTTCTTGAAACTGAGTTACACCTTCTTACTTTTAGTCTGACGCTTCTCAATCACCGACCTCTCTATCCGTCTCACGGACTCCACGCAGGTGGTGAACCTTTCCCTATTCTCTAAAGAAGACACAGGAGTGGTCAATTCAGTGTTCAACCCCTTCTCAAAATGTCAAATTCTCTCTTCATCAGTAGATGCCATATGCGGACAGAACCACAGAAGCTCCATGAAATTAGCTTCATATTTGCTAATGTTCATTGGTCCTTGCCTTAACCTCTCAAACTGAGAGATCTTCTCATCTAGAAATGTCTTGGGGAAATATCTACTGACGAATTCTCGTCGAAAATCCTCCCATTTGATTTCAACACCTGGCATCTTGCCCTCTTCTATTATCCACCAGTGGCAATCACTCCCCTTCAACAGATACACCGCATGTCTAACCTTCTCAGCTTCTGGGATATTAAGGATTCCGAAGGTTTCTCCAGCTCAGTCAACCACATATCTGCATATGCTGGGTCAGCTGTACCAGTATATTCTGTGGCTCCAACCTGACGAAGTCGTTTAAAAGTTTTGTCGACTCCTTGTCTTTCATAGTGAGCTGGTGCCCTAGGTGCAGGTGGTGGAATCCTATCCGCCATATGTGTCATGGTTGCCATGAACTGCCCAAACAGATTATGGAAGGCTGGGTTTTCCAGTGCAGCCTGGTTAAGCTAAGGGTGTTCAGGTTCTGGTTCATCCCTATTCTGGTCCCTTGCACCTCTTCCCAGTACAACAACACTACTCTCTGTAGCATGTTCTTCATGTGATCTAGACATCTTTAAGCTCTTCTCCTCCTCCTATATGAGCAGAAGACACTATCAAATTACTGGATGACACTAGAACAGACTCAACAACCTTAATCCCATGTCTCTATAGACTCAACAAACCTAGAGCTCTGATACCAACTAAACTGAGACGACCCAACACCAGACCAGACCATCACTGTGTAATTAATTGCGGAATTAAAACATAAGCAGTGGAATTACTGAAAATCACTAAAAATTAAAACCATTTGCAAAGAGATCCAAACATAGGAAAACTCTTTTATCAAGAAACCAATGTATTTTATTTACATCCTGGTTCATAAGTACATATTCTGTACTGTCTCTTCGTGAGGATTACAAGCATTGACTGCCTTGTTAAAACTATACATAGACAACATAAGAACCTTGAGTCATCAAGCCAAAATCTCAGATCGATTCATTAAAAGTACTGACTACTAACTCTGAGGACTTGAGAGTACAGATACGACACATAGGACTCTCTACACAAAACATGAAAACCAATGTCTCCACCTGAGTATCATTGATGTCCCTATTGTTGATGATGCTGCTCTTCCCCTACTGTAGGGTTTCTGCCTCTTCTCCTGTATTTACCTAAAAAGTTGGATCCCACGGGGGTGAGACAATTGAAAATTGTCCTAGCGAGAGATATAACTCTCTGCCAGAAATAATATTATTGCAGTTTAATAGAATAAAACTGAGCACAAGAATCATATATTTTTAACAGTAGATAAATCAACATCTAAACAGATTAAGGCAATATTCTTATTCCAAACTTTTCTGCTATAACTTGATAAAGCAGCATACAACTTATCCATTAAGGAATATGAAGAAAATGTATGGCATTTATCCATCTAGGATAGGCTAAGCAAAGTAACTTCAACCAGTGATTCTCGTATTTAAACCTTAAGCAAATATGCTACACGGCTGATGACAATTTACAATCATACTTAAGCCCTGAGGAGATGAGGTATACCGCTCATTCTCCAACCGACCATTGCGAAATCGAAACCAGTACCATACATAGGTCAATGGAAGAGCCAGATTCCCATGACCTCATCTTCCTCATTCAGTGTGAGGATCAAATATAGGACATCTTGTGTCTCTGCTAAATAGCTTTCCATGGTATCTTGATAACTTCGCTATAGAGTTACAGTGGCGGTTGTACTCTCTTCGCAATCGAGATATTTCATGTTTATCTCACATCGATCCGGCATTAACATTATCGGGAGATTCGTGTTACATCCATCCCAGTATCGGGAGATTAGTGATACATCCATCCCGGCATATATAATGAAGGATTGAGAGATTTAATGTTTATCTCACATCAATTTCTCCATTAGGGCATAAGGATATTCACGCCCATAACCCCCCACATACTCAACAGTATGCCCTCCAGGAGATCCCGTAGGAAAACCTATTTCACCATCACCAAACTACTAACGATGATGGATCTATGGCCAGGGCTCTACATGATAAGATTTCACTTGATTAGTTAAGTACATTACCATATTCTTTTTAGCATCAATCAGGTTTTCAAACATAAATCATTATAACAATTGCTACAAAGAATGTGTAATGCTTCTATCAAGTACTTTTCAAAGCTTTATTAAACATTGGGATCTTAATCCCTTATCACATCAGGGTATTCTCATCCTTTAACATATTATCATCATGATTATGGAATATGGGTATTCAAACCCTCAGTTCATCAAAGAACACTTGTTACCACTTATTAGGTAACTAATACCTTCAGGTCATCTGACCAAGGTAAATGTGATACTTGCAATACATGCATCTCACTTGGCTCTTAAAGCCCATTAATCTTTTGTTACCTCTTATTAGACAACAAAACATATTATGGCTCATAAGGCCCATAAAATAATTTCAATAATGAAACATCATAGCTCATACCTGGCTATGTACAACATCTCATGATACCTGCATGATTAGTGCACATGATAACAGTTATATCAATTACATATCAGGACTGTGCATGTAAGAGTAGCATCACTATTCCCTCATTAGAGTTAGGATTTCCCAATTCATGTCAACTAGGAATACTCATCCCATCACCCAAATTAGGGCTATGGTTTATCATCATATTGTCCAACATTAGGGTTTCATACACTATAACCCAAGATTAGGGCTTCACACACCTTCACCCTATATCAGGGTTAGGATTTCATATTAGGGTTTCATATAGCATTATATAGCATCACCCTGGGATTAGAGTTCACATCACATCTTTGTATTAGGGTTTCACTTGAAATCATCATTAATTAGGGTTTCACATAACATCACCCTTAATTAGGGTTTCACATGTCATCACCCTTAATTAGGGTTTCACATGACATTATCCTTAATTAGGGTTTCACATAACATCACCCTTAATTAGGGTTTCACATGTCATCACCCTTAATTAGGGTTTCACATTACATTACCCTAAATTAGGATTTCACATAACATCACCCTTAATTTGGGTTTCACATGTCATCACCCTTAATTAGGGTTTCACATGACCTCATCCTCAATCAAGGTTCATTTATAACTTTTCCCCAAATTAGGGTTTTATACAACTTTACCCGGAATTAGGGTTTCATATAGCATTACATAGCATCACCCTGAATTAGGGTTGCATCATTACCCTAGATTAGGGTTACATCATTACCCTAGATTAGGGTTAGGATTCCTCAACCTTCTCAATTAGGGTTTCATAATCTCTTTATCAAGAATCATACCATAATTTCATATTTTATTCATGTTGAGAGTGTTGGGGTTTAACCATTACATGTTTATTATACATGCATGGACTCCCTCTCTCTCTCTCATCCTCTCTAGGATATTAATTACTCCAAACTTGATTAGATTAGGTTAACCCTTCATTAAAGTGTATACATTTAGGGTTAGCATAGTGTATTGAGGCATTGCTTTTATAAGCATCAAATATTAACCACTAAAAAAGTACTACTCACTTAAGTACCTTGAAGGTACAACCATTATAATTACCTTTGATAAACATCATCAAAAATCATGGGGTTGATTGTACTTACAAGATTTGATTCAATTAAACCTTCAAACGGTTTTGAGATATTAGACCTTTAAACGGTCTTGGTTTAATTGTATCTCCATACGGTCTTAAGGTGCTTGACCTCCAATCGGTCTTGCCCTAACTCCTTCAATCGATTTTGAAACTGTTTTCTCAATTGAAACCGAATGAACATCAAACAGTTTGAGATCATTTCCTTCCAAATGGTTTGAGGACCGTTTGATCTCAAACGGTCTCAAGACCATTTGGACTCAAACGGTCTCAAGACTGTTTAGTCTAAAACATCTTGAAACCGATTGGATCAACTAGGGTTTTCTCCAACCAATCAATTGATTTTAGGGTTTGTTTTATTGAATCGATCATCAATTGAACCATTGAGAGTACATCCAATTACATTCCTTGGATCTCCAACCATCTATCACAACCCTTGAACTCCAAACGGTCTTGAGACCGTTTGGACCATCAAACAAGAAATTGATCCAATTCAATTAGGAATTCTTCAATCAATCGATTAGGGTTTGCAATCCATGGATCATCTATTATGGAATACACTTATAATTAAATCAATTTGAGCCATTGTATTTCCATATTTCACATCAGCAAATAACCTCAAACGGTTTTGAAGTTCAATTTATCCATTCGATCTTGAGATCCATTACCCATTTAGTTTTGAACTCAATTACCCATTCGATCTTGTAGTTAATTGTCCATTCGGTCTTGAAATTAATTACCCATATGGTTTTGAAGTAACTTACCCATTCGGTCTTGGGTTCAATTACCCATTCGGTCTTGGGTACAACTACCCATTCGGTCTTGGGTACAAGTCTTGATTTCAACTACCCATTCGGTTTTGAAACCGAATCAACTCAATCAGTTTTGAAAACCGTTTGCCCATTCCTTTGTTGAGGTGTGTGCTTAAGATGACATCATCATCTTCAAGCTTCAAACCTTCGAAATCAGTTGTGATTTTTATGATGATTTCAACAACTAATCAAAAGAAAATCGAGAAATAAGAAAAGTTCAACATAGGATGAATAAATTGCAAGCAATAATGACATTTAAGGGTTCAAGTTATATAACCCGCCTTCAAAATTGAATCCAAGCTTCAAGCTTCATGTCCTCAATGGTGAATGAAGCTTCCTCAACTTTCAAAGGCTCGTCCTCAAGTCTTTGAGTGAAATGAATGGCTAAGGTTGAAGATTGAATGAAAAAAAGAAGAAATTTAGCATTGAATTTCGATTTCCACCATGAAATCAAGGTTGAAGATGACTATGGAGCTTACCTACAGGTTGGGGAACGTCCTCCTATTGTTCCTAAGCTCCTTTGTACATGGACAAAGCAAGGAAAGAAAAAGGAATCGAAAAAGCCTTTCATGTGGGTTGAAAATGGGATGTATATAAGGAAATTTCAATGAGAGAGAAAGTGATAATTAATTCCTTCAACTTTCCAAAATTGGTGCCACATACTCCCCTCAATCCCTTGCATACGAATCCATATCCCCCAACTTGTAATTATTCTTCATTATCCATGAATTAAAGAAAACAAATTAAGCACCTTAACCATTATAATAATAATATCCAAAATTGAGTGGATCTTACTTTTTAGTTAACTAATGTGAGTGGGCTGTCCACTCACTTTAGATATTTCGTGGCCTTTGCAAGTCATAAGGACGTTCAAACTTATGCAAATTCAATCATCTCATTTTTGGTTGAAGGGCACTTCCATTATTATTTTTATTTTTGCATTAAATTGAATTAGGGTTTCAATTATGCTTAAATCTTGATTATTTTAATATCAAGATTCTCTCTCCTCCAAAGTGATTGAAATGAGACGCCCCTATGATTTTCTTATCTCTAATTGATACCAAGAAATATTAGGGACTCTCTAGAAGTGATATTTTGCATATTGAACCCTAGGTTTTGGGCAAATTGCACATTACACCAAAACTAGGTTTTAATGCACAAACATTGCTTAATAAGCTCTTTCTTGGTGCTCAGGCTACCACAAGCCATACCTCTGCATCATCCTCATTCTTATGATACTTCAACACTTGAGGAACATCTTATCATGTAACATTTGCAAGTTAACCCCTCAACTTGGATAATTTGCACATTAGTCCAAAACAGACAAAATATTGTTTTTAACATCATTCAAAAAGGACTAAAATTGAAACATAAGTTCCTCTTGAACCTTAAATACTTTTCAAAAGATAAAAGCAAGCACATAATTAACTTTTTTAAACAAAACATCTAGGGTTAAAGCATAATCCAGGTCAGGGATGTTACACAAGGAGAGGATCATGCGCTTGGAGAAGGGTCTGAGTATTGAACTGTCAACCCCACTGTCATCTTTAGAAAATCAAGAAAGATTTGAAACTTTTATGGAGTCAGTTAGAAGGGTAGAACAATCAGTTTTGGAGAAATGTGAGTAAAAGACTAAGAAGAGGCCTATGTAGTACTAAGGAAAATCCTCTGGAAGGTCCAAGAAGCCCAAATACTTAGCACCATAGTCTCAGTAGAGGTCAATAACTCAGTCACAGTGGACACAGAGCAGAGACAGAGGCCGTAGTTTGCCACCTACAGGAGCTCAGAGTGCAATGTCAGTAACTATGATAGGGCTGACTAGGCCGTGGTATGAGGGAAAGACATGTTTCAAGTGTGGACAAGTAGGGCATACTAAGTGCTATTGCCCTGCGAAGGATGAAGAAGTGACTCAGCAGATGAGACAAAGTCAACAAGGGTTGCAACAGTGACAACAGTACCGTGGCAGATGACGTGGACATACATCACATGCCGGTTCTTCTGGACAAGCTGGTAGAGGAAGGGAACGACAATAAGCGACAACTAGATTCTATGCGATGAGTCAGCCAGAGGGAGTCGTCAACCCGAGGGTCATGACCGGTCAAATGGAATTATTTCATTCTGATTTGTCTTCTTCATATATTGTATCTATTTTAAATGACTCAGGTGCTACACATTCTTTCATCACTAGAGAAGTGATAGCTAACTGTTCCTTGTCGGTTAGTCCTAGACATGACAATCTTCATCTAGAAACTCCTCTAGTTGGTTCCCCAGAGCTGCAGGAAGTATGTTTGTCTTGTATTCTTTCCTTTTTAGGACACAATATAAAAGTGAATCTCTTACCACTTGATATGCACAGATTCGACGTAATCCTTAGAATGGATACTTTGAAAAAGTATCAGGTGAGCTTGGACTGTAGTGCCAATATGGCAACATTTGTAGAAGATGATGCCTCATGGGATTTCTAGGGTGATAGGAAGATTCTTTCAACATGTCTAGTTTCAACTATGACAACAGAGAAGTGGATGAGACAGGGTTGGGATGCATTTTTGACACACGTGGTGGATACAAAGGCAAAGTGTCCTAGTATTCAGGAAGTGCCAGTTGTACGAGAGTTTGAGGATGTGTTTCCCGATAAATTCCCAGGTATACCTCATCCTAGGGAGATTGACTTTGAAATCAATCTAGCTTCATGTACTCAACCCATAGCACAAATACCATATAGGATGCCACCAGTAGAGATGAAAGAGCTAAAGAAGCAGTTACAAAAACAGCTTGAGAAAGGTTTCATTAGGCCGATCATGTCTCCTTGGGGTGCTCCTGTTCTATTTGTAAATAAGAAGGATGGATCAATGAGGTTGTGTATTGACTACCGACAATTGAATAAGATGACGATTAAGAATAAGTATCTATTGGCACATATAGATGATTTGTTTGATCAGCTACGAGGTGCCACAATATTCTCTAAGATATATCTGAGCTTGTATTATCACCAGTTGAGGATTAAGGAAGATGATGTACCTAAGTCAGCCTTTAGGACAAGGTATGGTCATTATGAATTTGTGGTTATGCCGTTTGGGCTAACCAATGCACCAACAACTTTTATGGATCTGATGAACAGAGTGTTCAAAACCCACCTAGATCAGTTTGTAGTTGTGTTCATAGATGATATTTTCATCTACTCTAGAGACTGTCAACAACATGAACAACACTTATGTTAGGCTTTAACTTTATTGAGGCAACACCAGTTATATCCAATGTTTAGTAAATGTGAGTTCTGGTTAAAGGAAGTAGCTTTCCTAAGGCATGTAATATCTACTAAAGCAGTCTGCGTAGACACAAAGAAGGTGGAGTCAATATTAGAATGGGATCAACCAAAGACACATGCAAAAGTCCTCAACCTTTTAGGTTTGATAGGATATTACAAGAGGTTCATTAAGAGCTTTAGTGCCACAACTTTACTCCTAACAAATCTTAACAGAAAGGATGTGCCATTTGTTTGGGATGGCAAATGTCAACAGGCTTTGTTTATGGGTCTATCGAGTTTAGACCCATTTCTTTTGTAGAGACTAAGTAATCAATTACTTCTTGTTTCAGACAGTTTGGATGCACTCATGGAGTTGAGGGCTTCTTTTTCTATGGACGTCTAGAATGTCAAACTCAATCACCCAACTAATGGTAGGGTGTAATCAGAAAATAAAGTGTGAGTTTGATGTACATTATTATATTGTGAACTCATTAAACTACACCCTAATGTACCTAACCGAACTAGCCCTATGCCTCGTGTTTGACCCACATATTACCATTAGATTATATTGTAGTAGTCAAGAGTCCGGTCCCTATGCTGTGGTATTTTGTGTATTTTAGGGCTTAGTTAAGTAAAAGTAAGTCAAAGCATAAGTAGTAAGCTACATTATTGTTGGGATTAATGTGTAAATGTAATTGTGTGAGATGATTTTGAGATATAACTTTCGTGTCATTATGTTTTGAGTGAAAATAGATTATGAAAGGCGCAACGCGCGTGGAAGTGAGACCCTATTAAGTAATTTACCCCATGCAAAAACCCTACTGGATACCCGCTACTGGTTGAAACCGACCGAGCGAGCACTGGGAGGTCCAGGACTACCACCTTCACCATGGGAGAAGAAGATCCCAAACTCACACAGGTCACAGAGCCGGTTCTCGCCCCAATCCCTGCCCCACCTCCCGTTGCTATCCCCCCACTTCCGATTCCACCGGCCACCGTCCTCCCAGTTCCTCCACCCATCGCCCCAATCCCTCCGCCCCCGCCATTGGCTGTCGCTGCCCTCCACCGCCATGGCACGCCCACCACCGACGGTTCC
Source organism: Alisma plantago-aquatica (assembly GCA_963693085.1). NCBI lineage: Eukaryota > Viridiplantae > Streptophyta > Magnoliopsida > Alismatales > Alismataceae > Alisma > Alisma plantago-aquatica. The sequence continues at coordinate 225,908,289 of OY856413.1, forward strand.
GACTCCGACCGTGAGGGCTCTGCCCCCCCACCCCCATCAAAGGTCGCTGATACGGCAGACGAGTATGAGATCTCCGAGGAGAGCCGTCTCGCCAGAGAGCGCCAGGAGAAGGCTGTCCATGACTTCCTCCTCAAGCGCAAGGCCTACGCCATGGCCGTCCCCACCAACGACCTCGCTGTCCGTGCCCGTCTACGCCGCCTTGGGGAGCCCGTCACTCTCTTTGGCGAGCGCGAGATGGAGCGCAGAGACCGCCTCCGCTCCCTCATGGCACGCCTTGACGCCGAGGGTCAGCTTGATAAAATACTCAAGGCACACGAGGACGAGCAGGCCGCCGCCGCCGCAGCTCCTGAGGAGGAGGACGAAGGACCGCAGACCTACCCCTTCTACACTGAAGGGTCGCAGGAGCTTCTGCAGGCCAGGATTGACATTGCAAAGTACTCGCTTGTCCGGGCCTCCGCTAGGCTGGAGAGGACCAGGAGGAGGAGGGACGATCCTGATGAGGACCCGGAGGCTGAGGCCGACTATGCATTGAAGCAGGCCGCTGGGTTCTCTCTCCAGTGCAGTGAGATGGGGGATGAAAGGCCGCTCTGTGGGTGTTCCTTCTCCCCCGATGGATCGCTGCTCGCCACATGGTAAAATATTTATAACTTACCTTCATATTCGCATTCCAATTTACTAAATTAACCCATACATTTTTCATCGATCATTGTAAAATTGTGATTTCTTTGAAAATCTAGTTGGTCAAATCAAGATATCCCTAGGCCTACTACTAAGGGTATAACTGGTTTGTTCTAAGTGTTCTGGCAAAAGGAACTACCAAGGTGTCCTGTGATTGGCGTCATTTAAGTCCCGAACTTGAGTTCCGGTGACTTCTCTAGATATCCGTATATGTAACACATAATTTCTGAAACAAGAGGAAAACTAGTTCCAGGCAAACTAACAACACCTCTTACCACATTTTCGTTCTTGTTTTTGACATTAAGAACTAATTTAAAGGGGTTTTAATAACATTCAGTGATAAGAAGACAATATTGTCTAACGACATGTAGAAAATTCTGCCTTAACACCTCCAGCAAACCAGTCACGAATTCAGGAGCTTAACTGGAGGTACCGGAAAATGAGTACCACTTAGCACTACACCAAACGTGTCAGACCCTTAGTAGAAAATACTTCTTGAATCATGATATTAACACCATTTTCTTCAAATGTCAAATATTTATTTTGAAAGTATCTAACAGGCTCTTCAAAATTTCTTCTAAATGCAAATCATTTGTCGAAATGGAATGACTGATGATTCTAATTTCCTCCCCTTTGCTTATATGCAAGTCTTCTCCAAAAGATAATGAGAGTATACTACAGTGGCTCTCTAATGGTAAATGAGTTGTAAGCCGTAATTTATTTAAAATTTGGGAATGTGAAACCAGTGTTTCATGACAACAAACACTTAAAACTGAATTTTCAAAGTGCAGAAGTTAATTTGTATGAATTATGAAATGATAGTGACGATAATGTTTGGGCCCATGTAGTTAGGGCTAAACTTAGCTCATAATGACGTATAGATATGCCTCACAAGGTGTTTTCCAGAATCAATTGTCATATGCACTGCTTCAATTTGGTTTTTGATTTTGAAAGTATTCCTCACAATTAACACGACAATCAGTACATTAAACATAAGTTTTCAGTTAGCATGTTGATCAATTTATGAAACACAAAGCTTTACAAATTTGGTTAAAATAAACAATGTGAAAAGAAGAATATGCTGATCACAGTTTATACCGGAAAGTTTGACGTCGGTAGTTATGCATACCCTAAAGTTTGGTATCAAGTTGTTTATGCTCTTAAAAGAGGCTTCCTTGGAGACAATTTGAGTAGTTTCCTAGCAATGTGTGCGTACTTCACTCACATACACACAACATGAAAATCAGTGCCAATGTTGGTGGGAATATGGTTCTTAGAGCAGGACTATTCTTTTTGTTTTTGGAAGAGGAATATAGTTGTGATATTTGAGGCTTGCCTAGGTTTTAGAAAGTGCGAAGCGCGAAGCGGGTTGCCCCCTTGAAGTGGGAAGTGGGAAGTGGGCTTGAAGCGGACCTAAGCGGGTGCTTTTTGAAAAAGCAGTTCTTATTGTTTAAAAAATTTGATTTTTTAGTGATCGTCTTACTACCAACAAAAAGAAATATTACTCAATAATCAAGTATTTTGAATAATATTGCACTGCATCAAATGACTTTCAAAAGTATTTTGAATAATATTGTACTGCATCAAATGACTTTCAAAAGTATTTTGAATAATATTTTACTAGCTAAAAATGGGTCCTATAAAAAGTAAAAACGGAAGTAAATGTTTACAAGCTAAAAAACACGCAAACATAAAGAAAACCATAGTCCTTGCTCCTGGAATGAATGAATGCAAAATCATCATGTAAAGATGCCTCAACTTCCATAAGATCTTGTCACTGTCCATGTTGTTGTCATCATCGCCATCAGATTCAACATCACCATACTCGTTTGCTTTTTTCTTTGAATCCACCTTGGAAGTAGTAAACCTTGTACTTTTCCTAGTCTATGCCACTTCTTTTGCTCCACTAGCTTTTGGAACCGCTCCCCAAGTAACTCCAACACCTAGATAGATTTCTTCTTCATCTGGGACTAGCTGTACTATTCAATCTTTAGCCTTGTCTCTATCCTGAGACACTATTGGATCGTAATCTTTTTCATCTTTATCCTTCCACTCTGTGAAGAAGTGTATTCGTTGTTGTTGTATTGATATGTACACCCCTGTCCTATATATATAAGAGAAGAGGCAATTACAAGGAAGCATAGGGAAGCGAACTAAACCCTAATGGGCCATGGGCAACAAGCCCATGTTGACAATAGACTAATTGACTTATTAACTAAATAGGCTAGTATTCTAACACTCCCCCTTAAGTTGGAGCATGGGTGAATGCATGTCCAAGCTTGGAGTTACATAACTCGATTGAACGATAAAAGACAAATGACAAATGAAAGATAGACTTGTCACTCCCCATACAATAATTGTTACTCCCCCTTAATCAAGACTTCCTAACTAAAAAGATATGACGACGCCTCTTTGAGATGTGTTCTGCAGGTTGGAGAAGCTCAAGCTTTGAAGAAGGTCTATCACTTGAAGTGCATCAAGAGTGAAGAACTTGTGAAGGAGACCATGGTTTTAAAAAGCGGTATGCGTTATGCGTTCAGAGAGGTCACCTTGGCTTGTAGAGTATATGCGGTATGCGGGAGTATATGCGGAAGTATATGCGTTTTTGGATTTTATTTATTTATTAATTATTATATGTATATGCATATATATTTATCATGAATATACACATTTAATTTGAACAATTGTGTATCTAAATAGTACAATTACAAGAATAATGGATGCAATCATGCAAATATGCAATCATTACAACTTAAATAAATGCAAACATGCACTATGATCTAAATCTAAACCAACATATATGAATGTAAATGTAAATAAGAAGAAATGGAAGTCTATCTGAAAATCGGGGATTAAGCGGCCTTGTATGCGGCTGTGTGACCGATTATGCGGCCTGGTCCGCTTTTGGGGAGAGAATTGCAGTATGAATGTAAATGAAGGTGGTCCGCACCTTGTATGCGACCGCTTTTTAAAACACTGAAGGAGACAATCATAAATACCATGACTACGCCATCTTCATTGGAGAGGAATGTGGAGTGGAAGAAGCGCACTCAACACATCACACGTACATAACGCGACACCAACGCAGAGGCACAATGTTGATGCAGCAATAGATGTGTCTTTGAATTGTCTGAGAAGTGTAGCTAACTGGAATTAGCACAGAAGACCACCGACGTGCATAACGTGGCATGAACACGCTAGACGAGGTGATGAGGTGTCGTCTCAACACGTAGAAGTAGCAGATGCAACTTGGAGAAGGCATGATGAAGTAGCTCGGTAAAGATCACTCTGGATGAATCTTTGTAGATACAAAATTTGCACAGGCTTGAAGATGACGAACTTCAGAGATGAAGAAGCAACCATCTGAAATACCGAACGCAACATGAATGATCAACTGGAACGTCATCAACACCAAAGGGACTCGAAGTTGGAATTAGCACAACAATTCCTGTCTTGACGTACATAATGCAGTATGAACGCGAAAGGTTTGGTGTCAATGCTGCAATTGTGAAATCTTTCAATGCTATTTCACATGTAAAGTGATGCTAAGTGGGAATGACGCACCACAAATACATCATGAAAGCAAATGTACTGAAGAACATGGAGCTCCATGAAATTAGTCTGGAATATATCATCTCCTATCATGTCTCTCTCCTCATATCCTCTCTCATATTCTCCTCATACCCTTCTCTCTATCTCTCTCTCCTTATTCCCCCCCCCCCCCGCACACCAAATACGACGAGAGTGAGTAGATGGTGTGGAAAAAAGGGAAATATGACCCCCTGACACGTGGAAAGACACACACATGATGGATGGAAGGGTGGGAAAGGAAAAGGGTAAAACGGGAGGTGTAGTATGTAGAGAAGAACAAAAAGACTACCAGAATGGAAATATCGGTAGGAGGATATACACTATCGGAATGGAAACACCGGTAGGAGGAGATACACTGCCAGAAGTTTGCTCGATAGGGAAGTGGCAATGTTGGAATGGTTTCTCGGCATGAATTTCGATAGCTGGAATCAATATGCAAAAACAACCCGATTAAGATCGAATAGAAAAAAAATAAATGGATCTTTTTTTGACCCGAGGGGGAGCCCCCGCAAATTTTTTTTGTTGGGTCAAAAAAATAATAATAACAGGATCCGATTATCATCAAAGTATTGTAGGAGACATAGGCCATTGGAGGACGTCAAAATTGGAATTGGAAGTGGTCTGACTGCTTCTGACACGCCGTGTCTAATTATGGACACGTCGTGTACTTGTCGGGGGTGAGATGCAAACTCCTGATGCTACGCCGTGTGGGCTGCTGACACGCCGTGTAGCTCCTTTGCTTGAAATGACTGACTCCCTGCAATACGTCGTGTGGAAATGCAACATGCTGTGTCGGATGTCGGAGGCGTGAACTGGATCTTCGTCGACACACAGTGTTCCAAGTGGACATGACATGTCTGATGTCGGAGGCGTAACTCTAATGTATGTCGACACGACGTGTTCAAGGAAGACACATGTATGTTGCCGTCAGGAAGAGTTCTAGAATCCAACACATTGTGTTGTTTGAGCAACACGTTGTGTCTCTTGCATTCTGGACGAAACTCCGCGCCGTGAGGATGATTTCTGGAGCGCGACACTCCGTGTTGTTTGGACAACACGCCGTGTCGGCGATGGCTGAAGCATGATCTCGACGGGAATTAGCGCCGTTAAGGAGACAAGTACCCAAGAATTAGCACCATGGATCAACAAACTTTTATACTCCTTTGATCATAAAACGTGATGACTCCTTGCTTGACTACGACCGGATCTGGACAGGATTAAGCGCCGTCTAAGATCCTAAGAGGTGGCGTAGTGGTGAAGTGATGGGTGGACGCTTTTGATGGCTAGCGCGGCGGCTCGATGCGAAGACGGCAGGACAATAAGGTGTTGAAGATGGTTGCTGGAACATAGACTGATATGCTTGGCGTGGCTTTTTCAATAACGACAGTTGGAGCTGCTTGACGATCATATCTTCTTTAAGAAGATGGGGAAAATGACGACAATGAGGGATAGATCTGGACAGGAAATTACACTATCCAAAGACTCAGACTAGATAGAGATTGCTGGGAAGGATAACACCGGCTCATAGATAAAATTTATGTGAAAGGGAAAGATGATGCGACCATGGAGGCCAGGATGTGCTTAGTGGGCGACCGAACTAAGCCATGGAAGGAGGCGGCAGTCGCCTACAGGCGAGCTCTCCCCGTGCCTCTCTCTCTCTAGGAGAGAGGGGCAACGGCTGCTCGGGCTGGAGCGAGCGTCGGAAAGGAGAGGGAAGGAGGGGCGGTGGCTAGGGTTCTATTCCCATGCAAAGTTTTCATACCCGACCAGGAGGTCGGCCCGACAGAAATCCCGGGTCACGGGTCTCAGGTTCAACCGTCGGGTTGACCCAGTTGACTCGATGACGCCATCATCACTCATATATATATACATATATTTGTGTGTGTATGTATACAAATGGGACTGGCGTGTTGGGTTCTTGTGATGTTGACACATCTAATATTAACACAAAATGGAGGAAAACAATCTAAGAATTCGATTACTTCATTGGAATGGATAGAACTAACAACTATTAATACTACAAGTAGCAAAAAAGTATGGAATTTGGGTGAAGTTGGAATACATTCGAGTGTACCGGAGACACTATACACCTCAATTGTTTTCCATCATCAAGCAATTATTTTGAAAATCTAAACCGTTTATCTTCTTAATTATCTTAAGAACATACTTCATAATAAATTTGAGCTCATTCAGACACTTATAGGTCATGCATCTAAAGGAGGCAAAAATCATTCATTCCAAATTAGTTAGGTGCGTCGATTTTTTTGACCTTAGATGAGTGATTTACACTCATCAAATTGGGCTCAATTTTTGTATGGGGCCTATTATTATTGTAACAATGAAGACCAATGAGGTGTATAGTGTAATCTATACACTTGAGTGTATTCTAGCGTGACTCTCTCTCGCTCTCTCTATATATATGTGTGTGTGTGTGTGTATGTATACAAATGGGACTGGCATGTTGGGTTCTTGTGAATTGTGATGTTGACACATCTAATATTAACATAAAATAGAGGAAAACAATCAAAGAATCTGATCACTTGATTGTAATAGATAGAATTAATAACTATTGATACTAGCAAGTAGCAAAAAAGTATGGAATTTGAATAGATAATCAACCATCAATAATCAACTTGAAGTAAAATAGCACTATAGCAACAAAGTTACAACCTCATAGGCTAGTATTAAACCTAAAACAGAGTGATTAATCTCCAATTTAACAATAATTGCATCAGTAAACAAGTTGGTCGCACAAATTCTTCAAATGGACCATGTTCAAACTTCAAACCTCACATGTAAAAGGAGCTGGCAGAAGAAGGTAGAAGAGAGTTGAGAGATTAGGAAAAGGGAGTCGGGAAGTGGAGAAATAGGAGGAAGAAGAAAAAAGAAAGTAGTACCTGCTACTGCGTAAATACAAATGAAGGCCGTAGCTACAAAGCTTTAACCTTGGCCGACTTGTCCAATGTTATCAACAACTTACGGATGAAGCAATGGAAGCGACATTGAGAAAGAAGTGGGCTGAAGCAGTGGACAACATTGGAGAAGAAAAGCCAGCAACAACATCGCCTGAGAAGAGAAGCCGGCAACACCAACTCGAAGAGAAGACAGTGCCGCCAACAACAAAAGTAGGGACTTGAGCCGGCGGCGACAGTAGGTAAGATCGCTGGAGGCTGCGACAGGAGGCAATGTCGATGGAGGCGGCAAGGGCGGCTGTAGCAGGTGCAGACAACGACATGGGTGGGAGACATCGGTGCCCTAGCCTACTATTGTGACTTGCAGGAGTTGGGGATGGAGCGGGGGAGAACTGTCGGGGGCGCGGAGCTGTTAGGGGGATTTTGCATGCAAATTTAAGTAGGATCAGGTACTAAAATCACTTGGGTCGGAACTGACTGGTTCACAAGAACCGTGACCGCATCTCCGGGTCATCGGTTCAATCGGCCGGGTGGCCGGTTTTAGTTGATTTTGGCCTCAAAATCGGGTCTGTGACCTTCCCGGCCCGACCAGCCGTCCGGGTGGCGGTTCAACCAGTTGAACCGGACGGGTCGGATCAGATTTCAGAACTTTGTTCCTAGGGCTATTGCTCTGCGCCATGTGAAGAAGTGTATTCGTTGTTGTTGTATTGATATGTACTGCCCTGTCCTATATATAGGACAAGAGGCTATTACAAGGAAGCATACAGAGCGGATTAAACCCTAATGGGCCATGGACAACAGGCCCATGTAGACAATAGGCTAACTAACTAACCTATTAGCTAAATAGGCTAATATTCTAACACGCTCCTTTAGTTTGGCATTAAATTGAATGAACACCAACACTTCAAGCCCTTTCACATATGACCTACGTCTCCTTTTTTATGAATCCAGACAAGAAATAGATTAATAATATAAATAATGTATTTATATATAGTTATTTTATAATAGCAATATCATATGCAAAAATCGTTTGAGGGCTTCTTATATTACCATCTCGAATGTGTGCTCCAATTTCTCTTACATTCCGACGATGAACAAGTTAGATTTAACACTCGGATAGCCAATTTTTGCAAGTAAGGTGTATTGCAACCAAAATTTATCCACCATTGAACTGTAAGACAAGGGTAGATTGAAGTCAGTAAAGGTGGTCAGATATCCAATCATAACCTTAAACATAATGACTAATGTGTAATGAAAAAGACCCTTCTATAGCCCATACTTGGTTCTCAGTTGGTGTCATTTCGTTGTTTAACAACAACGACTCTTCTAAAAGAACGTAATTCATCTCTATACACTGGTAACTCCTTCATGACGATGCCATCTAGGATGTCTGGCTCAGGGTAAAATGTCTCAATCCACTCCATGAGACCATCCATAATCGAACTTGTACTATCGATCTCAGGGTCTTTCCAATACAAAAATGGGTTCAAATAATAACCTATATAGTTTGAGTGTCAGTGTAGTATCTAATTTTCATCAAACTAATTGCATAGAAGAGTGGTGGTGTTAAACTACGTGCAACATGCAACGACCGGTTGAGTTTGTTGTCCCATTTATCTCGGACTATCTGAAACATTTGCTTGCGAAACGCCTCATCATCAGCTAACTTTTTACCTAGTTCATCAAGCGTGACAATCATAGCTTGTTGTGAAGTAGGTGTTTTGTCCCCATCAACGACTCGTAGAACATTGACCAACACTTAAAAAATTTTAAGCATCAACTGAGCTCCTCTTCAAAATTGGGACCCACCAGCAGTAGCTGCAACCTTAATGCCCTCAGGAGTCTTTGAGCATTTGCATTTGAGCCATTCTTCAGAAACAAACATCCTTCTTAAATTGGACATGTTCTTCAGGAGGCTTTTCAAACTCAGAAATGTTGTAGCAAATCTAGTGACACCCAACCTGACCAGATCACATCCCAAGAAGCTTTTCATGATACTCAGGGTTAAATGATGGCTGTAGATAAATATAGTGAGTGCTTTTGCTTTTTCAATAATATTTTGCACCCGATTCAACTTTCCAATTGCCTTCAACATCAAGTCGATGCAGTGTGTTACACATGGAGTCGAAAAGATCATTGGTCGCTTCTCTTGCAGTTGGCGACCCACAACAAGATTAGCTGGAGCGTTGTCACTAACCACCTGGACAACATTCTCTTCTCCTACTTCCTCAATAGTAGTGTCAACAAGGTTGAATATGTAGTCTGCATTGTGTATTTAACCAATATAATTTACAATGGTGTAATGAAGAGGACCAGATGAAGGAAGGACAAATTCAACGAGAAACAACAGATGGTAAGTGAGGGTTCAAGCATTCATGTACATGTTATGGATTCCTTCCTCTTCCTTGATTCTAGGAATTTGGGTGGTGGAGAGGCATGAGAAGGGGAAAAACATCTTCCTAGTAACAAATGGAAAAAGAGATGATATGTAGAATAAAGAGGGCGAGAAAGGAAGTGAAGTTGTGGGGAAGAAAAAGGCACCTGCTCCAGAATTTGAGCATGAATCTGTTGCTAGCTTCACGATCAGGTGACATGAGCCACCATTGCGAGACGTCGCCGACTTGATCATGAGTGCCTTGAGTACACCAGCAGAGGAGGGCGGCAATGATGCAAAGGAGGAGGGTGGTGATGTTGTGGGAAGGAGAGACAGAGTGCGATGAAGAGAAGGAGAGATGGCAGCGGAAGGAGCGGTGATGATGACAGAGAAGAGACGACAAAGGCAGAGAAGAGAGGGATCGGGAAAGTTGGGTGGGTATATTGGAATTTGGGCTCTAAGCCCTCGCCCTTGGTATTCCAAAGCTCGCCGATTTTGACGTGCTTTTTGAGTTCTAATTTTGACGTGCTTTTCGAGGTGCGGCAATGATGCAAAGGAGGGTGGTGATGTTGTGGGAAGGAGAGACAGAGTGCGATGAAGAGAAGGAGAGATGGCCGTGGAAGGAGCGGTGATGATGACAGGGAAGAGACGACAAAGGCAGAGAAGAGAGGGATCGAGAAAGTTGGGTGGATATCTTGGAATTTGGGCTCTAAGCCCTCGCCCTTGGTATTCCAAAGCTCGCCGATTTTGACGTGCTTTTCAAGTTCTAATTTTGACTTGCTTTTCGAGGTCCGTCGGATTCACATGAGGGGAATACTGTATTTGGACTACCAAATTTGATAAAATCTCTTATAAGAATCCAAACGATATTATTATAAATTTGGTAGTTAGAATAAATATAATACTGCCTCAAATTACTTCATAACCCCCCTCCCCCCACAAATTTGATCCTCCTCCGGTGCAATCTGTGTCAAAAGTTCCGGGGAGACTTTGCGTCCCAACAAGCAACACATAAAGCAATGTTCTATACCTCGACCCTCAATTTTGCAAGTTGTTTCGATGCTCACCCCTTTCCCCATTGTCCATCGAAGAACTGGGTGGGATGAGGGCTCAGGGGGGAGTGAAGGTAGGGGGTTTGGGGGGAGATTAAAGTACAGTGGAAATGGGCAAAAGAAATGAATGCAATGTTCATGGCTTTGAGTGACTGAAAGAAGATTAAAGTTGGATTTCTTTTCTAGAAAACAAATGATAGGTTGCTGTTTTGTGGAGAAGGTCAGGGTCCAAATGTTCAAAATTCTATTAGCCGAGAGTGAAGCAAATAACAATGATACAATGAGACACAACCAACTTGTTTCAATTTGTTTCAGAGTGACATCCTACTCCTAAAAGCAACCTTTCCCTTATCTTATGAACTTCAGGGACTGAGGGCATTAGCTTGGGCTCAGTTAGATTGACTTGAATTGGGTGGGGTGAGGGCTCAGGGGGGAGCGAAGGGACGGGGTGGGGGGGATATCAAAGTACAGAGGAAATGGGCAAAAGAAATGAATGCAGTGTTCATGGCTTTGAGTGACTGAAAGAAGATTAAGTTGAATTTCTTCTCTAGAAAACAAATGATAGGTTGGTTTGTGGAGGTCAGGGTCCAAAGGTCAAAAGTTTTGTTAGCCGAGAGTCAAGCATAGAACAACGATACAATGAGACACCACCAACTTGTTTCAGAGTGACATCTTACTCCGAAAAGCAACCTTTCCCTTATCTTATGAACTTCAGGGGCCGAGGGCATTAGCTTGGGATTGGTTAGATTGACTTGAAGGAAAGGGAAGAGACTAGTCATACCCTAATAAAAGAACAAAAGAATCATACCCTCTGATCTCCCGGGTTATATATAAGCTTTCATCTCGATTGGGTTCATGTTTTGATGGGAAAAGCAGGGTAAAGAAAAGCCTTGTTTTCGACAATGTGGACTTTCGTGGCTCGTATAATTCCATCACTTGCGGGTGAATAACTCGATCATCCATCTAATACCCCTCACTAATCTGTCTGGGATTCCTGTCTTGAGGAATTAGAGGTTGTTGGATTTGTCCTTTTTGATTTCTTTCCTCCATTCAAAATAGCTTTTCTTGTATAGGAACCTAAAAATGCATTGAACAAGGGTTCGACGTTGCCAAAACATATAAAACATATAAAAAGGAATTTCAGTTGGTCGTTGATGCCCCTTTGAACTAGGATCTTTGTTTGGAGCATTGGGGATCTATGTTTTTGCTTTGTTTATCCATGAATTTCTATTCCACTTTCCTCCTTCCTTTTCCCAAGCTCCTCCATTTGACCAAAAACACAAAGGTGCATGAGGGAGTTGCTCTCATACCAGATGCTTTGAGCAAACCCGCCCATCTCTCGGCAGGATGGTGTGCCCAAACTTTTATTTCATTTGAGGCGGGATCAAGAGCCAGGGACGAAGTCTCGAGCATCGATACCTGCAGGCAGCCTTTAGGTAATCGTCAGTTTCCAAAGCCAACAGGCCTTCACGCCCCGTTTTGACTTTGACATGGTGGGCATGGTTAAGGCAGATTGGAAATCAAAAAGTACTAAATCACTTATTCAGAGCACCCTAAATTGGAACGGCAAGACCAACAGATGTAACAAAAAAGGCCTTATCCCTAGCCGGTTCAAACCGACACTCTGGTTAAGTTTGTAATAAATTTGTTTATCTTTCTCTGTTCTATATTTTATATTTTGCTAACATTGATGTTTAAGAGCTTAGATCTAACTTAATGATGGAAGTGCATGACAAGTCATTTTTTTTTGTAAACGCTACCTATATACAACAAGTTCATACGTAGTTTGAAAATGTATCTGCTCTGAGATGGTAACGTTTCAAAATTGTCCATTGGTCATCCATAAGCTGTAAAAGCTAAAGAATGATATTTATTGTTTTGTTAATTCTCAACAACAAGTTACAAATCTTCCCTGACAATTTTGTTTCTTGCAGTGCTTTAAGTGGAGTCACAAAAATATGGAGTATGCCTCATATACAAAAGGTTGCTACTTTAAAAGGTCATACAGAAAGAGCAACAGATGTTTCATTTTCTCCTACTGATAAATGCTTAGCTACTGGATCAGCAGATAAAACTGCAAAGCTGTGGAGCACTGATGGATCTCTGCTGAGGTCCTTTGATGGGCACATGGACCGACTTGCCCGTGTCGCATTCCACCCTTCTGGAAAGTATCTTGGCACGGCAAGTTTTGACAAGACATGGAGACTCTGGGATGTGAATACTGGAGTAGAGTTGCTATACCAAGAAGGCCACAGCAGGAGCCTATATGCAGTCTGCTTCCATCCAGATGGATCACTAGCGGCTTCATGTGGTCTAGATGCGCTAGCTCGTGTATGGGACCTCCGCACTGGAAGGAGCATTCTAGCATTAGAAGGGCATGTCAAACCTGTCAGTGACCCTTCCTTTCTTTCACAAAGTTAACACTAAGCAAGAAATTTTGTAATGACATCTGTTATGGTTTTAGTACATTAAACTTTATCATATCTGGCTACATGCAGATCTTAGGCATTTGCTTCTCACCCAACGGTTTTCATCTTGCTACTGGCGGGGAAGACAACACTTGCAGAATCTGGGATTTGAGAAAAAGGAAGACACTGTATACAATACCTGCTCATTCTCGTCTAATTTCACGAGTGCAATATGAACCTCAAGAAGGCTACTTCCTGGCAACTGCCTCGTATGACACTAGTGCAAAGGTATTTTGCAAACTAGATACCTTAAGCCTAACAAGTCTCACAGAATGCATGTTACCCATCATCTTTGTTCTGATAAATTAGACTAGGAAATGTCATCAGTAAGCATTAATAAACTGAAACTAATTTTGCAGTGTTAGCTGCTTTTGAAAAAAAAGGTCGAATCAAGATGCTTGCTCCTCATAGTGGTTTGCTAATCAGTAAGTATATTGATTATCTGATCTTTAACCTTTTTGTTTCTAGGTATGGTCTGCTAGAGATTTCAAGCCTGTGAAGACGCTATCTGCCCATGAAGGAAACATTACCAGTCTAGACATTACCCATGGTATATATTCTTCCATTTGTTAAGTGTTCTCCATCAAAAGCCCCTCTTTTCATCCACACATCCATTGTTCCAACGCTATTGTTTAATCCTCTACCTCCCTTGCTCTATTGCACAGATGGACAGCAGATAGCGACAGTTGCACACGACAAAACCATCAAACTCTGGGCGGCTGGTAGTGAGCGAGAAAACAACGGAATGGATGTTGATTAGATTTGTTAGCTGCGTCGAAGACAGTTTGTTGGTATTGATGTACCATATGTAACTTACGCTATAGACGAACAACCTAGTTGTAGAGATTTTGTCCTGTATCCCTGTCAGAATGCAAAAGTGAAATTCTTGCGGTATGGTTTCTTTCATTTGAATCAAAACTTAGCTTTAGATGAGGAGTAGCTAGGCGTACTTTTGTCTCCTCGGAAAATGCAATGTATATTGGCGTATACTGCCAGGGGTCCAGTCACTGGTGGCTTCAGGTGCTGCTTAGCTTACTGGCATATACGCGCTGCAGGGGTCGATATATAGCTTGAAACTACTCGATTTTCTGTTGTTTTCCTGATAAACATATGGTCCTCATTCCCGCTACTCTCTCTCTCTCCCTCTCTCTCCCTCCCTCTCCCTCCCTCCTGTTTTTCTAATCATATGGTCCTCACTTCCTGCTTCTCTCTCTCTCTCTCTCTCTCTCTCTCTCTCTCTCTCTCGTGTAGAACTGTAGAAATCGCAATATCCATTACGATGCATCATATTTTTGCTAAGATCAGCAGTTAACAATATCAATAGCATTAGATAGTATTTTGATAATTTTTAGGAAAATTATTTGTAGATACTCCATCGTATCAGACACAAGGAAATAAAATCTAATAGATCTAATTGCATCATGCCAAACGGCATTTATGTACTTTAAATGCCACACTGTTCGCCTCTCTACCGTCCAAGTCAGTTTTTTTTTTAAAACTCTAATTACACCTTACAAAACAGATACTTAACGAAATTGTTGAAATGGACAAGAGCTGGAGCCTTTTCTCCAACTTCAACAAAACTTCTTCAATGGCGTGGGCAAGTCGCAGTTTGGTGGAGTTACTATAGTCAACCAGTTGAAACTTTGAACAACAGATGGGTTGCTCCCAAGATTTGTTCGCGCACGGTGTCGCTATAGATCTCTTGATTGCGAACCTCCGACCACATCTTTTTTGTTGAACATCTTAACTATACACTAAGATAAATGTTGGAAATGATTAGCTTGATTAAGGAATGAGGGTTATGATATAATTGAGAGCATGGAATGTATACCTTTATTGTGAAGTTAATACATTCATCCTTACTACCTTTGGATTCCAAGTCTCTATAGAACAACAAACTAGTTTCTAAAAGAAGAACAAAAGTGTAGCTTAACCAATGAATAAGTCATACAAAGGTAGACTATATTCAGGAGGGAAAAACTTGATTAAAAGAGATACTAAGTTTGACCCATGCATGAGCCGTTTGATTTAAAATGAAGGATATGTAATGTATTAAACATGAGTTGAAACTAGTAGAGAGATTATTGATTTACTGATATCCTGGGTGTAATTTCTTTTTATTGCTTGATTTTCTTTTGCAAATGCCAATTATGCCATTTTCTTCCCTTAATAAAATCCCTCCCAGTTATCAAAATTGACCAGTGATGGTAGGATATACCCAGTGTTTTCAAAATTGAACCAGGTTAGATTGGTAAATCAGTGACTGACAAGTTCGAAAGTCTAAAAAACCCAGTTATATGTTCTTTTCCGATTCAATCGGTCAGAAACACGGTCCAATCGGTCTAAACAGTTGATCAGATCGAACCATCAAATAGAAGAAAAAAAATAAAAGGTGTAGTACAAAAATAAACTTGTGACCCTCATGACTAATACCATATTTTGATTATATAAAAGAAAAAAATGCTTTATCTGCTTAGTTGATGGGGGAACAATGTGATATATATATATATATATTTGTGTGTGTGTATATATATATATCTACATACCTATACGTATGACACACACACACACACACACACACACACACACACACACACACACACATATATATATATATATATATATATATATATATATATATATATATATAGGACAACGATCCAGTGAGAAACAAATCTTGGTGAGAGCATGAGAGGCATTTGAATAATTCTCCACATATATCAATTTTTCAGAATCTAACCGTATAGATTACAAGCATACCTTAATATTTACCTTCCTATAAAATTTTATAATCATTCGATTTGTAGATCATTCACAAAAACAAAATACTTTTTGACGCTCTATATTGAATTTCAGGCTGACCGTTGGATGTAAAAAGTGTATATTGTACATATGGACATGCAAACAATGTCTGATTGCAATGATTTTTTGTGAAAAGGTAAATGAAATGTTGCTTTATCCATCTATACGGTTGGATTTTAAAAAACAATTCTGAATTTTTAGTTATTCAAATGCCTCTCATGCTCTCACCGTAGGATGTTTCTCACTGGATTGCTACCATATATATATATATACATATTTTTATATATATGTGTGTGTATATATATATATATATATATATATATACATATACATATATATATATATATATGTGTGTGTGTATATACACACACACAGATATATATATATATATATATATATATATCTCAACATATATATTTATATATTCATATATGTATATAATTTCATATATATATTTATATATATCTATATATGTATATATATGTATGTATATGTACATATATAGTGTGCCCCGTTCAACTGGATCGGTCGGTCCGATCGCTAATTGGCTTATACTGTGGTGATCAATTCGGTTTTTCCGGTTCAAATTTTTTTTTTGACGTCATACTGATGTCATTTGCGGTCCAACCAGTTCGACTACCCTGGTTGAACCCGACTCAACTCAGTCGGAGTCAACATCGGTCTGACCACCGGTCTGATTTTTAAACCATGATAGGGGGACTTTCACCCCTGTCCAAGGTAACCGGGAGGGAGAACAACCAATTACATCCATAAAGGGCTTATTTATCCCATTCTTAGTGTCCAACACGATCCGCTACAATTTGATCACACAACCTGTGTTTCACAAGCAACATGCTTGACCAACTGAGCTAGCTGTCAAGGACATCTTGAAATGGTAGGATATACCTATACAAGTGGACATCTTGAGAAAGTGTATTGACCTTTTATATAACATGGTGGTGCTTTCTGAAAAATCTTAGCCACTGATCTTAAATAACACCAGATAGTTCAGATTCTATATTTATATTTATTTGGATAATTTTGTAATTTATTTACAATGTCTTAGTACTATTTCAGTACATTATCCTTAAAGTCTTTAGATATATGATTAATATCTACAACAAAGAGTAGGGTGTAACCAGTTCACATGATACCAAAGATCTATAGTCTTTACCTTCTTATTGCATATCCTGTGGTTTGTGCAGTTAATTTGGGACTATCATCTATTGTTGTAAAAAAGCTCAATGTTTCAATACTTAGATTGTATTAAGTGCACGACACCACAAATATATTTAAGTATTGCCGAACTAATAAAATAATCTAAGAAAAAATCCCAGTATAAGTCAGCAGGCATGTTTTGGCAACATCACCAAACTACTATGACGATAGCCATGTAGGGCTGTGAGAAGGTCAAAATACAACTAAATTGTAGCACACCCAAACAAATCAAAGTTTATGAGCTTATATGAAATGTGATTTGCTTATTTTATGAAAATGGTTTCTTATATGAACCCGTACTAATCATATCAGGTCCTTGGAAAAAGAAAATCCAAAATGTAGAGATAATGCACGTAATTTAAATACTAAATATTAAAGTGATCACTCTCTTAAATAAGGATTTTCACGACAATATAAGAGCTTTCAAAAGGTCCACAATCCTTTCAACATACACATTCCAAACTATAGTAGTCTAACTTAATGATTCACAAATATATCTTTTCAAGTACTACCCAGTAAATTACAACATTTGATACACACAAATATCATTATAATGATTGACAAAGTGCAACACGTTTACACCTTGGACCCAAAGAGGAATCTATTGATTGATACGAGCTCCTCTACCATCCAACATTGTGGAAGGACCTTTGTGATGAATTTATATCTTCATAAGACAAGGCAAACCTAAAAAATATTACAAGTAGAGGGTGAACTATTATCCTAATGAATTATGGATATTTTTATGAATAGTCCAAAGCACTTAAATAAGTAATAACCACTACTCAACAATAGATTGTGGAAGTAAAGTAGTAAATCAATTGAGTGAGACTTGTTGGATCAAGGGCTTTAGACGGGGGGGGGGGTGAATAGAGCTTCACAATTCTCACAAAAAGGATTAGACCACCAAATTATATTAAGTACAGAAACTTAAACAAACAACAAATTTGATGTCTTAGCTAACAAGCACAGCAAGGATGAGAGACAAGGAAGAGCAAGCACTTGGACAGGTTGTTTAGAGTGGTTCCACGTCCTAACTAGGAGCAATGTCAGTCCACTACCTAGAGGTGGTTAATCTCTAGGATTTGCAATCTTGGTACTCTTATATTCCATCATAAGATTACAAGACACAACAACCACACATCAAAGGGCTTAGTACCTCATGAAAAGATCTTCAACCTATAGAAGGAGCTTACCCACTTGAAGCATGGAGTCTTCAACCATCAACATGGACTTACCCACTCCTTCAAGTCTTCAGCCTTCAAGGGATTACCTATCTTTCTTGAGCACTTGCCAAGACTATCTCCTTCACTCGGAGATATGGAACACCTTGCCTTCTTCAACCTTGAAGAACAACAACCTCTTCTCCTTCACTCGGAGAAGATCTTCAACCTTTTCTTTGATAGGAAAGAGGGTAGGAAGATGGTGGAGGAGAGCTTTACATCAATACATGGAGCAGCTATCTTACAAAGGAACCTATCTCACTCATACTCACAAATTTGACTTGAAGGTAGAGAGAGAAAGGCGCTCAAAGGGTTAGAACACTCTCAACTAAGCTAGGACCAAGCATGTAGTGAATGAGCAACCTTGGAATGAACTCCAAGAGGTCCTATTTATAGTTGAGGGTGCCCCTTTAAGTTGTGGGATACTTAGATACGAAAATAGCCATTTTTTGCTCAAAGCAACGACTCTATTTTTGCTCAAAACACACACCAACGGTCACAATCACTTTTTCTGCAAATTCCATACAGTGCAATCGGTCGAGTTTCAATAAAGGTAACTCGACCGATAGAGTAAAAGACAAAGCTGATATTCAAATCATCGGTCGAGTTTGTCCTGGAAAAACTCGACCGACCAATGAAGATCGATTTGGTCAGGTACTCGATCGGTCAAGTTTTGTGAAACCACAACTCGACCGATGCTATCCTTAGAAACTTGATCCAGGAGGATCGGTCGAGTTTGCAACTCGACTGATTGACTGCCTGTGGTCAATTTTCTAAAGTGCATCTAAAGTGATTAAAATTTGGTGTTTAGTGTCCTAATCAATTTTCTCAACTAAGTTACAAGTCAATTCATCATTACAAGTGATTACAAAAATGTTCTAAGGTCATTTATATAGATTTCCAAAATTGCACACTTGTAGCTATTTTGACTTGAACTTGACCCAATCTAGGGCTTTGGATTTTTGATCCTTTTCTTGTACCTAACATCTGAAATCAATCTTTAATACACATATTAGATACATATGAATGGAATGGTTAAGTCATTATCAAAATATGGACAATGTATAACCTCTAGGTCAACATTCTCCCCCTTTTTGACAATGACAATGCATTCCTCAAACATATTCAAAAGGATATAGAAGTTATACATTTGCCTTGTGAATTAAGGGGATTCAAGATATGAAAAATGTGAATTGCTCCTCCTCAATCTATGCTTCCTCTAACCTGCATGGTTAGTCTATCTACACATAGTAATCATAGCATATATGCACTATGTGATCCTTTGCAAGTCACATGATAAAATAGTAAATGAACAAGAAAAGGGATCTCATAAGCAAATAAGCAATAGTATAACAATGAATAACAATATGATTGAGTTTCAAACCATTGAAAATATCTCTCCCCCTTTTGACATTATCAAAAAGTAGGGGGGTAGAAGAGCAAAAAAAATCTAGGTCTTCTTCAAAACACAATCAACCAGATATACATGCAAGCAATCATATGGCACACAGAGACGAAAGCAACATACAATCTTAGTCATAATCAAAATATGGTAGAAGATGGCACCAACACATAAGATATATCAGAGTAAATAGAAAGAGTGCACATCACATATATTATAACTCAGATGCATGTTCCCAAGAAAACAACTACAACCAAGAAGCGATGAAAATAGAGGATAAAATAGTACAACTCAGATAAATGTGCCTAGATGTTTCTTATACAAAATAGCCTAGAAAGATGTATATGATCAGCATGCTAGACTAAAAACTAAGAAACAAGCTAAACATCTAAACCATCTATATCAATGACATCATCATCATCAGCTCCTGGCTCATAGTGCTCGTCTCCATCAGAGGGTGCAGCAGTAGTGCCTCCATCACCATCACCATCACCATCACCATCACCATCACCATCACCATCACCATCACCATCACCATCACCATCACCATCACCATCACCATCACCATCACCATCACCATCACCATCGTCAGAAGTGTCCTCGCCATCATTGTCATCATCATCAACAACCTCAACATCGTCATCCTGGTCAGGCATCTCCTCATCAATAGGAGGACCGAAAATGCGACCGGGCCAACGAGCATTCTGCTCAGCCCAAGACATACCAAGAGCGTGAAGCTCATTGGCCTGAGGAAAGGATGGAGCAGAGTCGCCAAGGCTGGCAAGCAAGGTGGCCAGGGGGCCAACAGGCAACGGGAGGTAGGCAGGAGCAGAGCTACCAACAATAAAAGGAGGAGGTGGAGGAGCATTAGTAGAAGGCTCGGGAGTAGGGTAGTAATGATTGTATGCATATGAAGAATAATCACTACCTGGGTATGGCTGGTAGGTGGGGTAGGGTGAAACACATGATAGGTTCATGGTCAACATGATAGAACACAAATCCTAATGCATGTGCTCCTAGACCTGTTGGTTGTATGCTTGTTGGTGCATCATGTAACCCATAAGGGTTTCATTAGATACATGGAACGAAGCACAACTAGGTCTAGGAGGAGGCTGAGGAGGTGGAGCTCAGGCTGAGGAGGCAGGGGCTAAAGAGGATGAGGCAGAGGGAGAAGCACCAGGGGTAGAGGAGGCAAAAATATGCACAAACTTTTTAATTGTGGTCTCATTGATACAAACACCCTTTCTGGCTACTTTGTAATGAAAGTCAGAAAAGAGGGATTTCTCAGTGGCAAACTGGAATAAAACACAAATCAAAGCTGGGTAGGGAGGGTGGGTGCCTTTGGTGTTCTTACCAGTGTCAAAGCTGGTCATGTGGTGTAGAATGTATCTGGCCCACTTGACATCGATGTTCTCTAAAAGGCAATACATAATGACAATAGTGTTCTCTACAATATTTGTTTGATTTCTCTTTGAATGAATATTGCAGTTGATCACTAACACCAGAATGCACTTCCTAAGGTCAAGAGAGGAGGAAGGAAGGGTGATATTCTTCTTGTAGGGAACGTCAAGTTTATTCAAGTAATGATGAATATTAGGGAGAATCAATTTGTTTTTCTTGTAGAAACCTTCTGGGTCCAAAAGGTCGAAATACTCACCATAATCCTTACACCAGGTGTCGTTTTCCTCATCTCCAGAAAAGAAGACATTTAATATATCCTTAGAGATATGGAAATGCTTTACCATGATCATCGACGTGAGAATTACTTGAGTATAAGGCGGGGGAATGAGGGAGTCATAGTTCCAATGTAAATTAGCATAGAACTCATGAACTGCTTTAGTGCTAGACATGGAATTATTAAAGAAATCATGTTCGACGGCCAAGGCAGAGAGGTGGTGAACGGAAAACAACCTAGCGACTTGATCTATAACTACTTGACACCTAGGAGATGGATCAATCAAGGCACGAAAAGGAAAAGGACTCCTAGGAAGAAGTTCCTTGTACCAATTAACAGCCTCAATCGAGATAAATGAGGTATCGTCAAAAGGAATCGAGCGATTAGAAGATGAAGACAAAGGTGCATTTCTTGGAGCAGGTCGTTTTCTCCTTTGGTATGCCATGGAGGCAAAAAAGAGGAAGAAAATGAGAAAACACGCAAAACAAACCTCAAAAGCCGTTCAAAAACCACCAGGGAGCGCCTAAGAAGGTATAGGTTGAGATATCTAGGTCGAACTAGGGCTAGGAGAGGGAGGTTTAGGGTTGGGGGTGAGAGCTTAGGGCTAGAAGAAGAGGAATCAATCATCTATTCTCTAGTTGAGAGGGAGAACAGTCGGTCGAACCTAACTTTTAAGTGACCAACCCACAGATCGATTGAGTTCTGAGAGTCAGAAACTCGACTGATTGGTTCTCTGAAGAACAACTCTTGGCTCCTGATCGGTCGAGTTTGTCCTGGGGGAAACTCGACCGATGGTCAGCCTGACCTAAAACCATCAATCTTAATTTCTATCCATATACATGCTGATTAAATTCATTTTTCAAGTCTATTATATACATTGAACATACTTAGGCACATATCACTCATCATTGGGTACTATTTTTCAATAAAACCAAGAAATAGAGAAGAACCCAAAAACAAGTAAAAACTAAGCATGTCAACAAGCAAGTTAAGCACATTTCAAGCATATATAGGCAAGCAAGATGAGGAAAAACATGATCAAAACATATAGGATGGAAACAACTAGCTAGATCACATATCAATATCATCCAAAGAAACAATGAGCAGTTTAGATCGAATAAAGTTAAATTGCTCTCTAGCTAGAGGTTTAATGATAATGTCCGCCAACTGATTTTCTATCTACATGCGTGATATAAATATCCTTCTTGGCAATGTGATCACAAAGAAAGTGATGAGGAACCTCTATATGTTTAGCTCTACTATGCAATATAGGATTATAAGAGAGATTGATTGCACTAGTATTATCACAATAGATAGGAGAAGCATCAAAATGTATGTTAAAGTCTTGGAGCATTTGCTTCATCCATAGCACCTAGGCACAACAATTCCCGGCTGTAATGTATTCAGCCTCGGTAGTTGATAATGCCACAGTGCTCTGTTTCTTGGAAAACCAAGATACCAAGCATGGTCCTAGAAGGAATCAAGTGCCACTTGTGCACTTTCTATCAAACAAAATGTTGGATCAATGGGCTCTAGAAGGGGGGGGTTGAATAGAGCTTCACAATTCTCACAAAATTGATTAGACCACCAAATTATATTAATTGCAGAAACTTAAACAAGTAGCAATTTGATGAATTAATCTAACATGCACAACAAGGATGAGAGACAAGGAAGAGCAAGCACTTGGACATGTGGTTTAGAGTGGTTCCATGTCCTAAACTTAGGAGCAATGTCAGTCCACTACCTAGAGTGGGTTAGTCTCTAGGATTTGTAATCTTGGTACTCTTATATTCCACAATAAGATTACAAGATACAACAACCACACATCCAAAGACTTAGTACCTCAAGCAAAGATCTTCAACCTATAGAAGGAGCTTACCCACTTGAAGCATGGAGTCTTCAACCATCAACATGGACTTACCCACTCATTTCTTCAAGTCTTCTACCTTAAAGGGATTACCTATCTTCCTTGAGTGTTGCCTTGCTTCTCTCCTTCACTTGGAGATCTGGAGCACCTATCTCCTTCACTTGGAGACCTGGAGCAACTTGCCTTCTTCAACCTTAAAGAACAACACCTCCTTCTCCTTCACTTGGAGAGGGATCTTCAACTGTCTTCAAAGGAAAGGAGGTTGGAAGATGGAGGAGGAGAGCTTTTACATCAACACATGGAGTAGCTGTCTTACACATTAACCTATCTCACTCATACTCACGAATTTGACTTGAAGGTAGAGAGAGAAAGGGGCTCAAAGGCTTAGAACACTCTCAACTATGGCAGAATTAAGTTTGCAATGAAAGAGCAGCCTTGGAATGAACTCCAAGTGTCCTATATATAGATGAGGGTGTTTCTTTGAGTTAGGTGAACTCTTGAGCCAAAATATAGCCATTTTCCTTCAAGAAAACGTCTCTATTTGCGATCAAATAACCCACCAACGGTCACATCACTTTTTTCTGCAAATTCCGTACAGTGCAACTGATCGAGTTTCAATAAAGGTAACTCGATCGATCAAGTAAAAGACAAAACCGATATTCAAACGGTCGGTCGAGTTTGTCCTGGGGAAACTCGACCAATCCCTAAAGATCATTTTGGTCAGCCACTTGATCGGTCGAGTTCTGTGTAAACACAACTCGACTGATGCTATCTTCAGAAAATTGACTAAGGATGATCGGTCGAGTTTTAAGGTTGGGAAACTCGACCGACCAAGTGCCTGAAATCAATTTTCTAAATTGCATCTAAAAGTGATCTAACATTGGTGTTTTATGTCCCAATCAATTTTCTCACCTTAGTTACAAGTCAATTCATCATTGCAAGTGATTACAAATAGTTTCTAAGGTCATTTACATAGAAATCCCAAAATGCACACTTGTAGCTATTTTGACTTGAACTTGAGACATTTTAGGGCTTTGGATTTTGGATCCTTTTCATGTACCTAATGCCTGCAAACAATCTTAAACACACATATTAGATACATATGAATGGAATGGTTAAGTCATTATCAAAATATAGGCAATGTATAACCTCTAGGTCAACATTCTCCCCCTTTTTACAATGACAAACCATTCCTCAAGCATATTGAAAAGGATATGAAAGCTATACCTTTGCCTTGTGAATTAGGGGGATTCATGATACGAACAATGTGAATTACTTCCCCTCAATCTATGCTTCCTCTAACCTGCATGGTTAGTTTCTCTACACATACCAATACCAATATACATGTAATGTGTAGTCCTTTGCAAGTTCACATAATGGACAGTGAATTGAACAAGAAAAGAATCTCACAAGCAAAATCAATATTATAGCAAAGAAAAACCAATATGATTGAGTTTCAAGACATGAACTATTATTTGAAATATATCTCCCCCTTTTGACATTATCAAAAAGGTAGGGGGGTAGAAGAGCATAGGCCAGGTCTTCTCCAAAACTCAACCAAACATGTATGCAAAGGAATAAACAGCAGTTCAAAGGCATATATCACACACAGATAAAAGATAACATACAATCCAAGTCATAAGCAAAATATAACTCAAGATGGCACCAACACATAGGATAAAACCATAAGAAATAGCCATAGTGCACATCAAAGATATTACAACTCAAATATACGTCCACAGAAGAGCAACTACAAACACAAAAGTGATAAAACAAAGATAAGAAATAGTACAGCTCAGAAGAATGTGCCAAGATGTTTCTGATACAAAAGAGTCTAGAAAGATGTATATAATAAGCATGCTAGACTACAAATGAAGAAAACACCTAAACATCTAGGCTATCTATATCAACAACGTCCTCATCGCCATGTGTGTAGTCCTCATCCCCGTCAGAAGGCAGAGCAATAGTGCCAACATCATTGTCAACACCATAATCATCGTCGGAAGCATCCTCATCGTCACCGTCATCAGCATCAACATCAGCATCCTGGGCCTGGTCTGGCATCTCCTCATCAGTAGGAGGTTCAAAAGAACGACTGGTCTAGCGTGCATTTTGCTCATCCCAAGACATACCAAGAGCGTGAAGCTCATTGGCCTGTGGGAAGGATGGAGTAGAGTCACCCAGAGAGGCTAGTAGGGTGGCCAGGGGGCCAGCAGGTAACAGGAGGATGGCAGGAGTGGAGCTACCAGCATCAAAAGGTGACAGAGCAGCAGCGGAAGGCTCGAGAGCAGGATAGTAATGCTCATATGCATATGAAGCATAGGCACTATCGGGGTATGGCTGGTAGGTGGGGTAGGGTGATGCACATGATAGGTTCATGTGAGACATGATGGAACACAAATCCTGGTGCAGGTGGTCCTGAACCTACTGATTGTATGCCTGTTGATGCATCATATAACCCATAAGGGTTTCATTAGACACACGAAAATACGCACAGCTGGGTCTAGGAGGAGGTTGCGGTGGTGGAGCTCGGGTGGAGCAGGATGGGGTAGCTGAAGCAGCTGCAGAGGTAGAAGCACCAGAGGCAGAGGAAAACATAAGAATGGACTTTTAAAGAGTGGTTTCACCAATACAAACACCCTTTCTGGCGACCGGATAATGGAAGTCAGAAAAGAGACATTTGTCAGTGGCGAACTTGAAAACACCACAGATCAAAGCCGGGTAGGGTGGGTGGGTGCCTTTGGTGTTCTTTCCAGTGTCAAAATAGGTCATGTGATGTAAGATATACCTGGCCCACTTGACACCGATATTGTTTAACAAATAATACATAATGATTGCGGTGTTTTCGGCAATGTCCGTTTGATTTCTCTTGGGATGGACATTACAGTTAATCACCAAAGCTAGTATGCACCTCTTTAGGTTAAGAGAGGAGGAGGATAGGGTGGACTTCTTCTTATAGGCCACGTCAGGTTTCATAAAAAACTGATGAACATCCGGAAACGTCAATTCATGGTGTTTGTAAAAACCTTCCGGGTCAAGAAGATCGAAGTACTCTCCATAATCCTTACGCCATGTGTCATTTTCCTCGTCTCTGACAAAAAAGACGTTTAAGGTATCCTCAGAGAGTTGGAAACGATGACCGGCGATAATAGAAGTAAGAATTACTTGAGTATTTGGCGGTGGGATGAGCGAGTCGTAGTTCCAACACAAGTTGGCATAGAACTCGTGAAAAACTTTAGTGCTTGACATGGAGTTGTGAAAGCAGTCATGTTCGATTGCTAGGGTGGACAAATGGTGGGAGTTGAGAAGCCGAGAAACAGAGGCAATACTCGCTTGATACCTAGGGGAAGGATCGATCAAAGCACGAAAAGGAAAAGGGATTCGGGGAAGAAGGTCCTTGTACACATTTACAACTTCAACCGACACAAAGGAGGTATTATCAAATGGAATTAAATGATTATTATATGAGGAAGTAGGAGCATTGCTTGGAGCAGGACATTTTCATCTATGAGAAGCCATTGGAACGAAAACGAGATGAAAAATGTGCAAACAAGCAATGGCAAACCTCAAACGCCGAACAGACACCACCAAAGATGCCCAGGGAGGTCAAGATCAAGGTTTCTAGGTCGATCTAGGGCTAGGAGCGGGAGGTTTAGGGTAGGGTTTGAGAGCTTAGGGCTAAGAGGTGAGGAATCGATAGTCTATTTTCTAGTTGAGAGGGAAAAAAGATGGCCGATCCTAACTTTTAAGTTGGCTCAGCCCGCGGATCGGTCGAGTTCTGTGTATGGAAAAATCGACCGAACGGTCCACTAAAGACTTGCTCTCGAGTCCTGATTGGTCGAGTTTTTCAGGGTGAAAACTCGATCGAAGGTCAACCTGACCAAAAAGTCACATTCTTAGTTTCTAGCCATATACATGCTAATTAAATTCATTTTTCCATTCTATTATGTATCATTAACATACTTAGGCACATTTAGCTCATCATTGGGCACTATTTTGTGATAAAACAGGGAATTCGATAAAAACCCAAAAACAAGAAAAAACTAAGCATGTTTGTAAGCAAGTTAGGCACATTTAAACATGCATAAGCAAAAGCAAGGTCAAGAAAAACATGAGCAAACATATAGGAATGAGACAACTAGCTAGATCACATGGGAATATCATTC
This sequence comes from Alisma plantago-aquatica, assembly GCA_963693085.1. NCBI lineage: Eukaryota > Viridiplantae > Streptophyta > Magnoliopsida > Alismatales > Alismataceae > Alisma > Alisma plantago-aquatica. The sequence goes on from OY856413.1 coordinate 225,935,720, forward strand.
AAGTCAACAATAAGCAGTTTAGATCGAATAAAGTTAAATTGATCTCTAGCCAGAGGTTTTGTAAAGATATCCCCCAATTGATTTTCCGTGTCCACATGCGTGATATAAATATCCTTCTTGGCAATGTGATCATGGAGAAAGTGATGGCGAACCTCTATATGCTTGGCTCTACTATACAATATAGGATTGTAAGATAGATTAATTTCACTAGTATTGTCACAAAAGATAGGAGAAGCATCAAAAAATATGTTGAAGTCTTGGAGCATTTGCTTCATCCATAGGACCTGTGCACAACAACTCCCGACTACAATATATTCAGCCTCGGTAGTTGATAATGCCACTGTAATTTGTTTCTTAGAGAACCAAGACACTAAGCATGGTCCTAGAATGAAGCAAGTGCCACTTGTGCACTTTCTATCAACCAAACACCCTACGTAATCCACATCACTATATGCTCTAAGAGTAAAATCCCTTGATTTAGGATACCATAGTCCAAAATTTTGGGTTTTGGCTAAGTACCTCAAAATCCTCTTAACAACAATAAGATGCGTCTTCTTAGGGCTAGATTGAAAGCGAGCACACAAGCCAACACTAAACATAATATCAGGTCTAGAGGCAGTTAAATAGAGTAAACTTCCAATCATACCTCTATAGAGCTTCTCATATATCTTCTCACCTTCTTCATCTTTGTCAAGTTTGGCGGTGTTGGACATGGGTGTATCCATCAGCTTCATGTTCTCCATCCCAAAGCACTTGAGCAGTTCATTTGTGTACTTTCCTTGGTTGATGAAGTTTTCTTCTTCTGTTTGCTTGATTTGAAAGCCGAGGAAGAAAGTCAACTCACCCATCATGCTCATTCCGAACTCACTCTGCATAAGAGAACTAAACTCCTTGCAAAGATCAAGATTAGTCCCGCCAAAAATGATATCATCAACATAAATTTAAATTATAAGAAAATGGTTAGAAGTCTGCTTTAGGAACAAGGTAGAATCAACTTTGCCCATGACATACCCATTATCTAACAAAAAATTATTTAATTTCTCATACCAAGCTCGAGGTGCTTGTTTGAGTCCATAGAGAGCTTTTTGTAACAAATAAACATGATTGGGTAACTTGTCATTTTCAAAGCCCGGAGGTTGAGCAAAAAATACTTCCTCCTTGATTGTACCATTCAAAAATGCACTTTTAACGTCCATTTGATATAACAAGAAATTTTTGTAACTAGCAAAGGCAAGTAACATACGAATAGATTCTAATCTAGCAACATGAGCATAAGTTTCATCAAAGTCAATACCTTCCTGTTGGTTGTAACCTTGTACTACTAACCTTGCTTTGTTTCTTACCACTTTTCCTTGCTCATCTAGCTTGTTGCGGTAGACCCATTTGGTGCAAATGATTTTTCTATCACTTGGTCTTGGCACTAAAGTCCACACATGATTCTTCTCAAATTGCTCTAACTCTACTTGCATGGCTAGGATCCACTCATATTCACCAAGGGCTTCTTTGATGTTCTTTGGCTCTAGTTGGGAGATGAAGGCACTATCTACTTGTTCTTTGGTGTGAGCATCTCGTGTCCTCACTCTCTCGAATGGGTTGCCAATGATCAACTCTTTGGGATGATTCTTTGCAAAACAGGGAGTGAGATCCTTCTATTCTTCTTCTTCTTCTTCTTCTTCTTCTTCTATCACCTGCTTACCTTTATTTTCAATGTTGAGGTCTTTTAAGATAGGAATCAAATCATCTGAAATATCATTATCAACAACATGCTTGCCAACAACATGGTTAGTTTCAATAAACTTAACATTGATAGATTCTTTAATTTTAGACAATTCAATGTTCAATACTCTATATGCCCTGCTAGTAGTGCTATAGCCTAGGAAGAAACCATTGTAAGATTTTGGATCAAACTTTTTAAGAGAATCCTTCATGTTTAAAACAAAACAAGGACATCCAAAAACATGAAAGAAATTAATAGACATCTTTCTACCACGCCATAGTTCATAGGGGGTTTTCTTTAAAGAAGGATGTGTAAAAACTCGATTTTGCACAAAGCATGAGGTTCTAGCGGCTTCAGCCCAAAACTTCTTAGGAGTGTGATACTCAAGAAGCATGGTCCTAGACATCTCTTGTAGAGACATGTTCTTTCTCTCTACAACCTCATTTTGTTGAGGCGTACGGGGAGAAGAGAAATTGTGTGAATAACCAGATTTTTCACAAAAATGCTCAAAAAGATCATTTTCAAATTCTCCCCCATGATCACTATGGATAGAAACAATTAGGCAAGAAGCTTCATTTTTAGCCCATTTACAAAAGCTCGAGAAAACATCAAGAGTATCGCTTTTAGAAACGAGAAAGAAGGTCCAAGTATATCAAGAGAAATCATCAACAATAATAAGACAATACTTGGAACCACGAAGCGTTTGCATTCTCATTGGTCCGAATAGATCAATATGGAGAAGTTCAAGAACTCTCTTGGTAGTCATGACTCCTTTGGATTTGAAGGAGGATTTGGTTTGTTTCCCTTATGTACAGGGTTGACATTCCTCATCCTTTTCAAAATCCAATTTGGGAAGTCCTTTAACCAAGTCCTTTTTGCTCAATTTCTTCATTTGATGCATATTCACATGACCCAAGCGGCGATGCCAAAGGGAAATATCATTTTTATCTGCTACCAAACATCTATTTAGTATGGGCTTAAGAGCATCAAGAACAATAACATAAATATTACCATTTCTAGTTCCCTTATATATAACATTATAGGAGAGGGAATCTAGAAGCAAGCATTCTAAAGAAGTAAACAACACAAGATATCCATTGTCACAAAGTTGAGTAACACTAATCAAATTGTGATGTAGGCCATCAACAAGCAACACATTTTTAATACATAGCTCATTACCCACATCACCCTCACCTATGACCTTACCCTTCTTGTTGTCCCCAAAGGTTATCGATCCTCCTTTATTTTTCACAAACTTGTTGAAATGGCTGATTTATCCAGTCATGTGCTTGGAGCAACCACTATCAACAATCTATCTCTTTTTAACCTGCAAGAAAGAAGGATGTCAGAACCCAACTCAAACTTTGGGATCCGGGGTTAGCTTGGGGACCCATTTCATCTTTGGGTTGGTCCCCTTGGGCTTGTAAGGACAATAAGTGGAGTAATGGTCATCACATTTACAATGAACACAAACCATAGGGTTCTTAGAGTCGGAAGTCTCTCCATGGAAAATAGGAGGTTCCACACTCTTCTTCTTACCCTTATTCTTGCTCTTTTTCTTACCTTTGGGAGCAGTCCCATTATATCCCAATCCACTAGTACCAACCTATTTGGTAGAGTGTTCTAGGACATCATTGAGGGATTTCTTTCCTGAGAGAAACTTTTGCAAAGAAGATCTTAACTTGACATTATCATCACTAAGGTTAATGACAGTAGTAGAAAAACTAGCAAGATCATCTCTAGCATGCAATAGGTTGACCTCAAGACAGAGGGCTTTAGTATGAAAAGAATCTCTTTCTAAATCTATACTAGCAACTTCATTACTTTGCAAAATAGGTCTAGAAGATAAGTCATTTACTTGAGCAAGCAATTTGGCATTTTCATATTTAAGCAAAAAAATTTCTCTTTGATAAGCATAAACTTCATTTCTCCTAGAATCATCCATGAGTTTGAGTTCCACATTTTCAGTTTTAAGAACATCAAGCTCATCTAGGCACTTTTGGTTTTCTATCTTAAGATCTTCAATGTTTTTAAGATATACACCATTCTCAACCTCTACTCCATTGTGTTGAAGCTCAAAGTCAAGAAATTTCCCTTGCAAAGAGTCTATTCTATCAAGGAGTACTTTTTCATTTTTATTAAGGATTTCAATTTTAGCATAAAGATCATCAACTATCTTGCCTAACCTTTTCCTTTTAGATTTGCATTTAGTAAAGGATGATTGGCATTCATTTAGCATATCAATGATAGTTTCTTTAGGAAGCTCTAGTAAATTTACTTCACTTACCTTGCTTACCTCACTTACCTCACATACATCTTCACTAGTAGAGGCCATGAGAGCAAGATGACATTCTTCATCTTCGGAGCTTGAGGAGCTTGAAGAAGACTCCTCCCAAGCTACATGGGATGCATCTCTTGATCTTCTTTCTTTCTTGTCCTTCCTCTTATACTTGCCTTCTCTCTTATTCTCCTTATCTTTCTTATGGCTGCTCTTGTGGTGGCTCTTCTTGGCCATGGGGCAGTCACTCTTGTAGTGGCCTTTTTGACCACACTCATAGCACCTTGGAGTTGAAGAGGAGGGCTTGCTCTTGAAGTGTTTGCCCTTTGAGTAGTTTGCCTCATGCTCATTAGGACCTTCATCTTCACTTGAGGAAGGGATGGGGGACTTCAAAGCAAGTTGTTATTGCCGCACCATTTCTTCAATTTGTGCCTTGAAGGCTGTGTCCTTTATCTTCTTGGACTCTTTTTCTTCTCTCTTCTCTTCCTCTTCTTGCTTGTCAAACCTAGGGTCATGGGCTTGAAGATTTCCAACCAGCTCCTCGGTGAAAAGCTCACTTAGCTTGTACACCTCTTCAATGGATGTTACCTTGGGCTCCCATCTCTTTGGAAGAGATCTTAAGATCTTGGAGTTGATGGTGCCTTTGTCTAGCACACTCCCAAGGGATGCCAATCCATTTATGATGACATTAAGCCTAGTGTACATATCAACTACTCTCTCATTCTTACCCATCTTGAAGTTCTCTAGAAGACCACCAAGCATGTAGATCTTGAATTCCTTCACTTGCTGACTTCCTTCATAGGTGACACACAATTTGTGCCATATCTCATGTGCGGTGTCCCATGAGGAGATCTGGTTGAACTCAGATGGAATGAGGGTGGCGTAGATGATGCTCACAACTTTGGCATTGAGTTGAGCATGCTTCATTTCAACTTCAGTCAATGTTGTGATGTCCCCCTTTGGATCTTCATATTTGAGGTGGACTATCTTCCACATTTCATAGCTCACACCTTGAAGGTAGAACTACATCCTTCTCTTCCAATAGAGAAAGTTGGTGCCGTCGAAGACCGGATGTCTCATGGAGAAGCTTCCTTCTAGGTTAAGCAAACCAAGTGCCGAATTTCCCATCTTCTCCTACTTGTTGAAGTAGCTTGGAGAAGACCTGCTCTGATACCACTTGTTGGATCAATGGGCTCTAGAAGGGGGGGTTGAATAGAGCTTCACAATTCTCACAAAATTGATTAGACCACTAAATTATATTAATTGCAGAAACTTAAACAAGCAGCAATTTGATGACTTAATCTAACATGCACAACAAGGATGAGAGACAAGGAAGAGCAAGCACTTGGACATGTGGTTTAGAGTGGTTCCATGTCCTAAACTTAGGAGCAATGTCAATCCACTACCTAGAGTGGGTTAGTCTCTAGGATTTGTAATCTTGGTACTCTTATATCCACAATAAGATTACAAGATACAACAACCACACATCCAAGGGCTTAGTACCTCAAGCAAAGATCTTCAACCTATAGAAGGAGCTTACCCACTTGAAGCATGGAGTCTTCAACCATCAACATGGACTTACCCACTCATTTCTTCAAGTCTTCTACCTTCAAGGGATTACCTATCTTCCTTGAGCGTTGCCTTGCTTCTCTCCTTCACTTGGAGATCTGGAGCACCTATCTCCTTCACTTGGAGACCTGGAGTAGCTTGCCTTCTTCAACCTTGAAGAAAATCACCTCCTTCTCCTTCACTTGGAGAGGGATCTTCAACTATCTTCAAAGGAAAGGAGGTTGGAAGATGGAGGAGGAGAGCTTTTACATCAACACATGGAGTAGCTCTCTTACACAGGAACCTATCTCACTCATACTCACAAATTTGACTTGAAGGTAGAGAGAGAAAGGGGCTCAAAGGCTTAGAACACTCTCAGCTATGGTAGAACTAAGTTTGCAATGAAAGATTAGCCTTGGAATGAACTCCAAGTGTCTTATATATATCTGAGGGTGTTGCTTTGAGTTAGGTGAACTCTTGGGCCGAAATATAGCCATTTTCCTTCAAGAAAACGTCTCTATTTGCGATCAAATAACTGATCAACGGTCACATCACTTTTTTCTGCAAATTCTGTACAGTGCAATCGGTTGAGTTTCAATAAAGGTAACTCGACTGATCAAGTAAAAGAAAAAACCAATATTCAAACAGTCGGTCGAGTTTGTCCTAGGGAAACTCGATCGATCCTTGAAGATCATTTTGGTCAGCCACTTGATCGGTCGAGTTCTGTGTAAACACAACTCGATCGATGCTATCTTCAGAAAATTGACTAAGGATGATCAGTCGAGTTTTAAGGTTGGAAAACTCGACCGACCAAGTGCCTGAAATCAATTTTCCAAATTGCATCTAAAAGTGATCTAACATTGGTGTTTTATGTCCCAATCAATTTTCTCACCTTAGTTACAAGTCAATTCACCATTATAAGTGATTACAAATATTTTCTAAGGTCATTTACATAGAAATCCCAAAATGCACACTTGTAGCTATTTTGACTTGAACTTGAGCCATTTTAGGGCTTTGGATTTTGGATCCTTTTCATGCACCTAATGCCTTCAAACAATCTTAAACACACATATTATATACATATGAATGGAATGGTTAAGTCATTATCAAAATATAGGTAATGTATAACCTCTAGGTCAACACAAACAACCCACGTAATCCACATCACTATATGCCACAAGAGTAAAGTCCCTTGACTTAGGATACCATAGTCTAAAATTTTGAGTTTTGGCTAAGTACCTCAAAATCCTCTTAACGTCAATAAGATGCGATTTCCTAGGGCTAGATTGAAAGCGAGCATACAAGCCAACACTAAACATAATATCAGGTCTAGAGGCAGTTAAATAAAGTAAACTTCCAATCATACCTCTATAGAGCTTCTCATCTAGCTTCTCACCTTCTTCATCTCTATCAAGTTTGGCGGTATTGGACATGGGAGTATCCATCGACTTCATGTTCTCCATCCCAAAGTGTTTGAGTAGTTCATGTGTGTACTTGCCTTGGTTGATGAAGTTTACTTCTTTTATTTTCTTGATTTGAAAGCCGAGGAAGAAAGTCAACTCACCCATCATGCTTATATTGAACTCACTCTGCATAAGAGAACTAAACTCTTTGCAAAGATCAAGACCAGTCCCGCCAAAAATGATATCATCAACATAAATTTGAATGATAAGAAAGTTGCTAGAAGTGTGTTTTAGAAATAAAGTAGAATCGACTTTGCCCATGACATAGCCATTGTCTAATGAAAAGTTCTTTAATTTCTCATACCAAGCTCGAGGTGCTTGCTTGAGTCCATAGAGAGCTTTTTGCAACAAATAAACATGATTAGGTAGCTTGTCATTTTCAAAGCCCAGAGGTTGAGCAACAAATACTTCCTCCTCGATTGTACCATTCAAAAATGCACTTTTAACATCCATTTGATATAACAAGAAATTTTTGTAACTAGCAAAAGAAATTAGCATTCTAATAGATTCTAATCTAGAAACAGGAGCATAAGTTTCATCAAAGTCAATACCTTCCTGTTGATTGTAACCTTGTGCTACTAACCTTGCCTTGTTCTTTACCACTTTGCCTTGCTCATCTAGCTTGTTGCGGTAGACCCACTTGGTGCCAATAATTTTTCTATCACTTGGTCTTGGCACTAGAGTCCACACACGATTCTTCTCGAATTGCTCCAATTCCTCTTGCATGGCTATGATCCACTCGTCATCACCAAGAGCTTCTTTGATGTTATTTGGCTCCAGCTGTGAGATGAAGGCACTGTCTGCTTGTTCTTTGTTGTTGACAGCTTGTGTCTTCACTCTCTCAAATGGGTTGCCAATGATTAGCTCTTTGGGACGATTCTTTGCAAAGCGAGGAGTGGGATCCTTCTTTTCTTGATCTTAAGCTTCTATCACCTGCTTACCTTTGTTGTCGATGTTGAGGTATTTGAAGATAGGAATCAAGTCATCAACAACATCATTATCAACACCATGCTTGCCAACAACAAGGTTAGTTTCAATAAACTTAACATTAATAGATTCTTCAATTTTAAACAATTCAATGTTGAAGACTCTATAAGCCCTGCTTGTAGTGCTATAGCCTAGGAAGAAAGCCCTATAAGATTTTAGATCTAACTAGTCAAGAGAATCCTTCATGTTTAAAACAAAACAAGGACATCCAAAAACATGAAAGAAATCAATGGATGACTTTCTACCACGCCATAGCTCATAGGGGATTTTCTTTAAAGAAGGATGTGTGAAAACTCGATTCTGCACAAAACAGGCGGTAGTAATGGCTTCGGCCCAAAACTTCTTAGGAATGCCATATTCAAGAAGCATTGTCCTAGCCATCTCTGGAAGCAACCTATTCTTCCTCTCTACTACCCCATTTTGTTGTGGCGTACAAGGAGAAGAGAAATTGTGCGAGTAACCACATTTTTCACAAAAAAGTTCAAAAAGATCATTTTCAAATTCTCCCCCATGGTCACTGCGGATAGAGACAATCCGACAAGAAGCTTCATTTTCAACCCGTTTGCAAAAGCTCGAGAAAAATCAAAGGATCACTTTTCGAGACGAGGAAGAAGGTCCAAGTATATCGAGAGAAATCATCAACAATAACAAGACAATACTTGGAACCACAAAGCGTTTGCGTTCTCATTGGTCCGAATAGATCAATATGAAGAAGCTCAAGAGCTCTTTTGGTACTCATGACTCCTTTGGATTTGAAGGAGGATTTAGTTTGTTTGACTTATGTACAAGGTTGGCATTCCTCATCCTTTTCAAAATCTAATTTGGGAAGTCCTCGAACTAAATCCTTTTTGCTCAACTTCTTCATTTGATGCATATTCACATGACCCAAACGATGATGCCAAAGAGAAATATCATTTTTATCCACTACCAAGCATTTATCAAGTACGGGCTTAAGAGCATCAAGAACAATAACATAAAGATTACCATTTCTAGTTCCCTTATATATGACATTGTAAGTGAGGGAATCTAGAAGCAAACATTCAAAAGATGTAAACAACATAAGATATCCATTATCACATAGTTGACTTACACTAATCAAGTTGTGATGTAGGCCATCAATAAGCAAAACATTCTTGATACATAGCTCATTACCTACATCACCCTCACCTATGACCTTACCCTTTTTGTTGTCCCCGAAGGTCACCGATCCTCTTTTCTTCTTCATGAATTTGTTGAAATGGCTGAATTCACCTGTCATATGTTTTGAGAAGCCACTATCAACAATCCATCTCTCTTTAACCTCACCTACATCTTCACTTGTAGAGGCCATGAGAGCAAGGTGGCATTCTCCATCTTCAGAGCTTGAAGAGCTTGAGGAGGACTCCTCCCAAGCTGCATGAGCTGCATCTTTAGATCTTCTTTCTTTTGTTTCTTTTCTCTTGTACTTGCCTTCTCTCTTGTACTCCTTGTCTTTCTTGTCGCTGCTCTTGTGATGGCTCTTCTTGGCCTTTGGGCAGTCACTCTTGAAATGGCCTTTTTGGCCACACTCATAGCATCTTGGAGTTGATGAAGAAGGCTTTCCTTTGAAGTGCTTGCCCTTGGAGTAGTTTGCTTCATGCTCATTTGGGCCTTCATCTTCACTTGAGGAAGGAGTAGGGGACTTGAGAGCAAGTTGTAGATGTCTAACCATCTCTTCAATTTGAGCTTTAAAGGTTGTGTCCTTGATCTTCTTGGACTCCTTCTCTTCTCTCTTTTCTTCTTCTTCTTGCTTATCAAGCCTAGGTTCATGGGCTTGAAGGTTACCAACCAACTCCTCAGTTGACAACTCACTTAGCTTGTACACCTCTTCAATGGATGTAACCTTGGGCTCCCATCTATTAGGAAGAGATCTCAAGATCTTGGAGTTGATAGTGCCTTTGTCCATCACACTCCCAAGGGCTGCCAATCCATTGATGATCACATTGAGCCTAGTGTACATATCAACCACTCTCTCATTCTTACCCATCTTGAAGTTCTTAAGTAGCCCACCAAGCATGTAGATCTTGGCTTCCTTTACTTGCTCCGTACCTTCATAGGTGACACATAGCTTGTTCCAAATTTCATGTGCGGTGTCCCAAGAAGATATCCGGTTGAACTCAAATGGAGTGAGGGCTGCGTAGATGATGCTCACTACTTTTGCATTGAGTTGAGCATGCTTCATTTGTGCTTTAGTCCAAGTGGAGATTTCCCCCTTTGGGTCTTGATACTTGAGGTGAACCACCTTCCACATCTCATAGCTCACACCTTGAAGATAGATATGCATTCTTCTCTTCCAATATAGGAAGTTGGTGCCGTCAAAGACCAAAGGTCTCATGGAGAAGCTCCCTTCTAGGTTGAGGGATCCAAGAGACAAATCACCCATCTTCTCCTACTTGTTGAAGTAGCTTGGAGAAGACCTGCTCTGATACCACTTGTTGGATCAAGGGCACTAGAGGGGGGGTGAATAGAGCTTCACAATTCTCACAAAAAGGATTAGACCACCAAATTATATTAAGTATAGAAACTTAAACAAACAAAAAATTTGATGTCTTAGCTAACAAGCACATCTAGGATGCAAGACAAGAAAGAGAAAACACTTAGACAGGTGGTTTAGAGTGGTTCCATGTCCTAACTAGGAGCAATGTCAGTCCACTACCTAGAGGTGGTTAATCTCTAGGATTTGCAATCTTGGTACTCTTATATTCCATCATAAGATTACAAGATACAACAACCACACATCCAATGGATTAGTACCTCAAGCAAAGATCTTCAACCTATAGAAGGAGCTTACCCACTTGAACCATGGAGTCTTCAGCCATCAACATGGATTTACCAACTCGTTCTTCAAGCCTTCAACCTTCAAGGGATTACCTATCTTTCTTGAGCGCTTGCCTTGACTATCTCCTTCACTCAGAGATCTGGAACACTTTGCCTTCTTCAACCTTGAAGAACAACAACCTCTTCTCCTTCACTCAGAGAAGATCTTCAACCTTTTCTTTGATAGGATAGAGGGTAAGAAGATGCTGGAGGAGAGCTAGCTTTACATCAATACATGGAGCATCTATCTTACAAAGGAACCTATCTCACTCATACTCACAAATTTGACTTGAAGTTAGAGAGAGAAAGGGGCTCAAAGGGTTAGAACACTCTCAACTAAGCTAGGACCAAGCATGTAGTGAATGAACAACCTTGGAATGAACTCTAAGAGGTCCTATTTATAGTTGAGGGTGCCCCTTTAAGTTGTGGGATACTTAGATACGAAAATAACAATTTTTTGCTCAAAGCAACGACACTATTTTCGCTCAAAACACACACCAACGATCACAATCACTTTTTCTGCAAATTCCGTACAGTGCAATCGGTCGAGTTTCAATAAAGGTAACTCGACCGATAGAGTAAAAGACAAAGCTGATATTCAAATCATTGGTCGAGTTTGTCATGGAAAAACTCAACCGACCAATGAAGATCGATTTGGTTAGGTACTCGATCGGTCGAGTTCTGTGAAACCACAACTTGATCGATGCTATCTTCAGAAACTTGATCCAGGAGGATCGGTCGAGTTTGCAACTCGACCGATTGACTGCCTGTGGTCAATTTTCTAAAGTGCATCTAAAAAGATTAAAACTTGGTTTTTAGTGTCCCAATCAATTTTCTCAACTAAGTTACAAGTCAATTCATCATTACAAGTGATTACAAAAATGTTCTAAGATCATTTACATAGATTTCCAAAATTGCACACTTGTAGCTCTTTTTACTTGAACTTGACCCAACCTAGGGCTTTGGATTTTTGATCCTTTTCTTGTACCTAACATCTGAAATCAATGTTTGATACACATATTAGATACATATGAATGGAATGGTTAAGTCATTATCAAAATATGGACAATGTATAACCTCTAGGTCAACAAGACTATCTATATAGAATATATGGGTAGATTTGCCATATGAACCACAGAAATGACACAAGAATATAATTTACATTTCTTGTTGTTACTCATTTCAATCTTTCATTAATAATGTCTCTAACTTGATTATCATGCTGACTACTATACTGACTACTCAACTGATAGAATGTTTAATTGACTAAACCAACAATCTAAAGAAACTATTCCAATTGAACTTTACTCTTTGTCCCAAAATTAGCTTGTATTGTACCACATAAGCAAAAACCAATAATGTTTGACTCACCATACAAATATTAAAGTGCAACCTGATACCCTTAATACTATTAAGTAAACTAACCATGTTGTATTGAAAGGTTGCTTAGTTATGTTGGGTGGGGATAAACATTGTCTCCAAACTGTAGTGCCCACATATTGGGTATTAAAAGGGCTGCCTCTAGACTAAACAACCTATAACAAAGACGTTCCACATCATTCGAAAAACTAAGTGGAGTAAACTATATTGATAGAATGAGTGGATCCTCAAGACTGGTCCCTCCAACTATAACTATCTTGGATACCAAGGAGATCTCCTATTATTGTTGGATACCCTTGCCAAACTAAACTAGTACCACCTATACCTGGAGGATCAATATAGCGTACTCTATTATAAAATAAGTACCATCAATACCTAGTCAATTTATATTATGTACTTGGTATTTCTAGTTCTAGATACATCCTCCTATATGCAATAGTCCATAGCCCATTTTACCTTTCCCAACATAGGCCCATGGGAAAGGTTCTACTATGTTCATCACATCTTTTATATATTTGTATGTACTAACTTATTGGACTTGCTCAATTGAACTTATTGTTAAACTCTATACTAAAATTTTAAATTCACTCATTTCCTTGTACTTAGTATTTCACTTAGTCCACGAGTTTGAATCCTCATAGAGACATATTTTAGGGAAAAATATCTTTTGACAGAACACCAACTAGGGTTAGTCTTGTGAGACATTTCATGGTAGTGGGCATGGTGCACGAGTGACTTCCACAACATATATGATCTCGGGGTTTACTCTTTTAGGTTGTGTAAGAACCCTGACTTGGGATTTGGACTAACCCTATTTATTTTGCCTAAATAAGTTATTTAGATTTTAATCAATCCTTTGAGGTGCTTTATTATCATGTGACACATCTATATTTCAAGTTTAGTTCTGTTTGGATAATGTTTGAGCAATGTTTGCAGAGTGCAATTTACACAAGAAGAGAGGTTATCTTGCAATATGTCACATGTTGAACGTGACCATAGTGCTTTAGAATCATGAAAGAGAGGATGATGCTATGGGGCGCCTTGTGGAGATCTTAAGTTTCAAGTTGATCCTGTGTGGATGATGCTTGTGCTTTGTGTGCTAAGTTTTAGTGTAAATTGCAATTTAACCAAAGTAAAGGGTTAACATGAAATTTACCAACTATAGAGTGTTCCTTCTCTTGTTTGACATCATCTAGAAGATATAGAAAGAGGTGGGTGCCTAGTTTGGATCTCAGACAAGAAGTGGCATCATCATAGTAATAATGATCTATGGACAATGTGCGTTTTGACCTTGGAATGTAGTGTATCGATTTGGTGAAGTGTAGTATATCGATTTGGAGAAGTGGTGCCCTTGGTAGGAGGTCAGAAGACTGATAATATACCTAGAGTATATCACCATAATCTTGCATGTTAAGCTAAAGTGGTTTCATGTGGCCTTTGCACGTGGACAAGTGTCACCTAGACTCTTAAGGTGATGACACCTCTCTTTTGATCTCTCTTTCTTCCCTCAAGTATATAACCCCCTCCCTCTTCACACAAGTGAACCTTTTTCATCCATACATGTTCTTCTCTTCTTGGTGGACGAGCTTGGAAGCTTAAGGAGCTAGAGGAAGTCCCAATGGAGCTTGGGAGGTTGAGTTCTTTTCTCATGGTGATTCTTTGTTTAACTTCCATCTTGGTGAGTTATGTTTCTTAGTGATGATTTCTTTGAGATCTCTTATTCATCATCATCATCATCTTCCCCTCTCCGCCATGGATCATACCTTGAATGAGGGTTGATTAGGTTGTGGTTCTCTCTTTCCTTCTTTCCTCCTTGAGCTATCATGACTTTGGCATCTTATTATTTCTTGGAGATAATGTTGAGGTCGAGTTTGGGACTCTTTATGGATCATCTTCAACTTGAGAAACGTGCAATTAGAGCTTGGATCATGGAGCTTGAACCCTTGACAAAGACCTTCTTGAGGCAGACTATAAAACTCTTAGCCTTCTTTATTATTTTCACTCTTTCAAGTGCTTATATTGATTCTCATCTCTAAATCATTTATCTCATATATGCTAGTAGTTAATGATGGTCTTGATAACCAATTTGATGAAGGAAACTCATTTATATGTTGTCCATATCTTGTACTTTCCTGCCATGATAATAGTTTAACTAGTGGTAAATATCTTAAGGTCGAAGATGACAAGTCGACACACACACCAGGTTGTGAGTAGTCGACATGCCTTGTGGTGCCAAACTGATATGCTATGTTTTAGTGTTTAAGCCATCATTTCTTTGGACAATCAAAACCGACACACTTTGATCTAGACGACACCCCAAGCTAGTTCAAACCCAACATGATCTTAAGGGGTTAAACCAAGATACAATTGGTTCCAAACTAATATGTGAGGTGGTGTCAAACCGTCACACATATGGAGAGTTAGCCCGACATTCTAAATCAATGCTAAGTTGACATATGATTAAGAGATGGAATGAATATCCTTTACAAGTGTCAAACTGATATGCTTTGCTAGTACCTAGTCGACATCTTAGATTAGTGTCAAACTGAGATAGCTTGAGGGTGCCAACCCGACATCAAGAGTCAGCACCAAGTCGACATGCCCTAGCTATGCCAAACCGACACACTAGGTTAGCACTTGGTCCAATATACCTTGGGGAGGTTAACCCTCATGATTTGTTTGTGAGTAGTCGACATTTCATGAGAATGATAGGTTGACACTCAATACTATGTCAACCCGACACACCTTGAATGAGAGGGTGACACGACCTAGTAAAGCTAAGCTGAGATTGTTGAGTGAGAAGCTGACACACTTTCAAGTAAGGTTAAACTGACACCCAAGGAGCACCTTGATGAGGTAAACCAATAAACCTAGTGGGTGTTAAACCATGATGCAATGTGGATGTCAAGCCGATACACCTGGGAAGGGATGAAATCGATACCTAGGGTTGATGATTAATCAATATCCTATGCTAATGCCAACCCGAGATCTTGAAAAGGTGGTGAAACTGATATCACATGATGAGTGTGAAACCAATATATTAAGTTGAAGGTGAAAGTGACATCTAGGGTTAGGGGATAGACCAAGATGTGATGTAATTGATTAGTTGATACATGTGTAATGGTGGGACATTACACCTATACTCTTGTGTATGGGTATAGTCAATACATAGTGTGATGATCTATCTAATATGTCGTGACTATGAATGGTCAATCCTTAATTATGATGCTTAGGCTCTAAAACTCTCCAATAAGGTGGGAGGTTATTGAAGTAGGGTTTATTGGTAAAGTAACCATACGATAATCCTAACATAAGATGGTAAGACTTGTGTGCTCACCTTATTGAATTATTGTAATGCATGACAAGTGTCTTATGTATTTCTTTCTACATGATTGTAACTTGTGAGAAAGGTTAATGAGACAACTGTGTGAGTACATGATAGTGGTGATGAGCTTTGTTGGAATCAAGGGGTGTTAGCTTTTATGTAGAAATCATATGAACACATTTGATTATCTAATAAGTGCCTTGTGTATAATTTGGAGTAAAACCCTCTAGTTATGTAATCTAACGTTTGACACTCCTTAGCTTGATAATGTGGTTGATAACTTGTGAAGGGTAATTACATATGGGTCACATATGATGAAACATTATGTTGATGCATAGTCAACATGCATACACAACTTAATGAGATAATACACATATACATTTATAAAATGGTGATACCTACTACTGATGACACGATGATCTATTCATATCTAACTAATGTTGTTCAAACCTAAATCAGTTTCAAGAAAGTGGAAATTTGTGTAATTAGGGTGGGTGATGTAACCATGAGGTAAAACCATAATCAACTATATGTGAAGAGCACTGACCCTGATTCTAAGGGTCATATTAGGGAATGTGTATGAATAGAAAGCATGATATTGTACTCTCTCTCTCAAATTACATGACTTTAACCTTGTGGGTTAATTGGGTGTTATAACTAGTGAATACTATGAAGACGATTAAATAATATCAAGCATTGGCTATAAGCCTTGACAAGGGAACACAGAAATTATAAATACATGAATGTGCATACTTGGTTATATTGTCTAATTCTTAGCCTCATACACTCCAACTTATGGGAGGTAGTGAAAATCAGAGGTTTGAGCTATAATGATGCTTGAGAACCCTATGTGGACTAAGCAAAAATCCTAATCCTAAATTAAGGAACTTATGATGCATGACTTGCTTTATTTAAAGGTGTTTAATGTGTTGAAACGTATTCTTTCTCTATTTATATAATATTAACTTTGCCACAGAGATGAATCTAATAGCTCATGATTGCTATAGTATGTATATGTGATGTGACACAAGTGATGATTGGTATAAGTAACGCTTATATGCCCAATGAAGTATGATGAGATAATAATGAATCACGTGTTATGTGATGGGTCTTATGACATGACATAGGATTAGTGACTAGTTGATGTGATAACCTCAGGTTGGTAATTGAGGGATTGACATCCCATGATATTGTGTTGATGGTGATAAGTTTGTGAGTGACAGTGAAATAGTGCTATGAGATGATAGGATTAAGTTATAGTTTAATTAAACATATCTCTATTATGATACGACACCCTTTTTTTGTAGAAATTGTCAATGATTTGTACATTATAACTTGACAGATGCTAAAAGACACTTTAATTGGTATAATTAATCAAGTAGAATCTAATCATATAGTTTCCTATGCCATAGATCCATCTTCAATGTAAATATAAGCTGGATGGTGAAACGAGCAATTCCTGTAGGAAACTCAAAGCACATATTGTTGAATATGTGGGGTGCAAGTTGAGGTATCTCCTTGTATCCTTAATTCATAGGATTGGCTACAAGCCATACCCTGGTAGGAGTACGACTACGGGCTGTAGCTCAATGATTTGATGTTTATGAGGTTTCAAAGGATTGGCTGTGGGCCATACCCTGGCAGGAGTACAACTACGAGCCATAACTCAGTTTCACTAGCGTTGTGACCTGTACCAAGGCGGGCTAGGATTTTCACAGCTTGACCATATGTCACTGGTTGTAGTTGAGTACTATATCTCTGTGGTGGACTCGTGTACTGACCACAATATTCCATCTCTTACATAGACCTTGTATGGCACTAATTTCAACTTCACATTGGTCAGTTGGATTTGGGTGGTACGACTCAAATCCTTAGGGAATAATAAACTCATAAACAATCGTGTAACATATTTGTTTAGAATCAAATACTAGAACATTGGTTGATGCCTTGCCTTGCTTTATACTATTTAGTTTATAATAGTTATACATGTTCATCGTATTCCTTCTTAAATTATTTATTGTTCTACTACTCAGTGGCAAGTACACTTACTATCCTATTTACTTTATTCATGAGGTATATGTCATTTAGTTGATTATGCTCAACCTGCTCAGTATGTAAATTTATCTACTTAGTTATATGTGATAACAATAGAGTTGGTGGAGAGTTATATTTCTTACTGGGACTTTTGTCTCACCTCATTGGTTAAATTTCTTTTAGATGGACATGCATGCCAAACTAAAGATCAGATAGCTGAGGATGTAATATGAAGATGAACTACACATGGTATATCATGGTATATGGATAGTGTCTAGTAATAGAGTCCTATGTGTCATCCCTATACACTCAGGTCCTTCGGGGTGTTCTTGATGAGTTTTGAAAATATGATAACCAACATGTGGTTTTTGTCTTGTGTGCCCTTGGCAATATGTACATACATGTGAACTGTTATCTCATGTAACAAGTTGATGGTGAACAATGATGTAGCACTTTGAATATATATTATGAGATGCAAATGTTGACTTATTTGTGATAAATCTTAGCTCATGGCGTTATTGCAAAAAAATCAGTTTTTATTTCCTGTGATTTTTGGTAATCCGCTAGTAATGGTTGATTGTGGTTTAAGTTTTCAGTAATCTCACTTTGTGTGGTGAAGAATATCATAGGTTGGTTCAATATGACCTCCTAAACATTAAAAAGGTTTAATTTATCCCAATCATATACAACTTGTCTTGTATACTAATAAAATTTCAAAGTGAAATCCTAACTAGTAAAAAAATCATTTCTATTGGCTTCAATATCACTTCATTAAACAATTCATTGTTTTGAATTGATATTGTGCTTTACTCTAGTTACTAAGATAACACACTAATATAGATAAAAATAATATGAAACTATAATTTATGAAAATGCCATTCCAATATCTATTTGCAATTAGGAATTTTTTTATTCTCAGTTTAATGTTTGATCTATGATTTAAATTTTTTACTAACATTTCACATTAAATATTTTAGTGGAAGCCTTAGTTTGAAAATAAACATTCTAGTCATCATTCACAAGCTAACATTCCATTTGTTTTATCGCAATCCAAATATACTCAAAAACCCTAATCTTTAGTATTATCTAATTTTATGAAATAAATTTCAAAATTAGATTCTTGACTAACTATAATAATTTCCATGTTTGTATCTACATATGTTTATTAATTAACCCTCAAATAGGGTTTGAATATTAATATTTTGATAAGAATATCAAAAAATAACTATCATAGAATAGGGAAAGTTAAGAACTAAAAATTAATGCATTCTACTATAGAAATGAGATATTAAGTCACCAAATCTCTCTTAGACATCGATCCAATCCTGGAATTTGTTCAGATTTCCAAAATGAGAATAAAAATTCAAGAACAAAATTTCTATTGTAAAGTGAAATTTTATTCTCTATTCCTAAAATCAAGACTATAGAAAATCAAGTGAAAGGGAGAGAAGAGGAATTAGAACAAGCAATTTTATATTTGAACACCTTAAAATGGGAATGTAACTCCTAATTAATAACTATTTTAGAGTTACTCCAAAATGAAGAAAAACTCATAGTCCTCTAGGTCTTGAATTTTTTTTCCAAAAGTTGCCAAAAAATCCCCATGTAGAAATCAAAGATTTTGAAACTAAAGATAAGATGAAATAGGAGCTAAATTTGGAGTGTTTCATCTAAAATCAACTTAAAACATGCTCAAATACCAAAATGATACCAATCCATGAGAAAGAATGCCATAGTAATAGTCGACCAACTTCCTCTATAGTCGGGTTGACTTTCCATGTCAATTAGGGTATATCCAATAATACAAATTAGGTAACTACATAATAATCATCCCCTATAGTTGGTCTAACTTTCCTATTAGTTGTCTGACTTCTTGCATACCCTGAATTAACATACAACAAATGCCTTTAATCATAGTTGTATGCAAACAAACCCAAGATAACATGTTTGAATATGTTATTATGAGTTCTAGGACATATCTACCACTCTCCTCTAAATGTAATCCATTTTACTCATTATTGCATACTTATTCCATTCATCGAATCAAATTAGGGATTTCACATCCTAGAGTAGCTTTACTGGTTAACTCATGTTTGAATTTCATAATACACTAAAATATGAACAACCTATGTAAAACTGGGGTATGTTGTTAACTATATAACATCTATGCATCATCATAAACCTTTTATATCATAAAATCAAGTAGGTAATCATATGTTGGTTGTATTCTTAGAGAATCAGCATGTGATAATTATAATAGGGATACCTTGTATATGATTTGATTATTAATACATTCTTTTACACTTTTTGTTATTTAAGTATTCATAATGAAAAAATATAATAATGTCCTAAAAATGTTTAGACTCGATGACATATGGTTTGGGTTGAGGACCTGAACATGACATCACATGCATACTTAAGAATATTCATTCTTGATATGTCCCTAGTCAGTTATTTTTGTATATATTATAGGAAAAAAATAATACATAAGACTAGTGTGTATGTTGAGTCATGGCTATGTCTCTTTGGTCATGATATTGGGTATCAACTCAGATACATGGGTGCTTGTTAGAGAATTACTTGTATAGGCTAGACCCACATGAGCATGACACATGGAAGCTATGCCAAGGCAATGAGAACATATGTCAATGTGACATTAGTGATTGTGATCCTTAAGCATGAAGTCACTACAATAATCACATGTTGTTTTCTATACTTTAATAGTGACCCAACATGACTCTGAATAAGG
This sequence comes from Alisma plantago-aquatica, assembly GCA_963693085.1. Classification (NCBI taxonomy): domain Eukaryota; kingdom Viridiplantae; phylum Streptophyta; class Magnoliopsida; order Alismatales; family Alismataceae; genus Alisma; species Alisma plantago-aquatica. The sequence goes on from OY856413.1 coordinate 225,956,036, forward strand.
GTTTCCATACATCTGGTGATTGGGTACAATGTAAGACTTGTGGATTATTGTGAATGATGTAGATGGAAATTTTCCCTTCATTGAAGTGAGATCCTGATCACTTGATGAGACTATGAAATGCATGACCATTCTCATGTGAGTAAATATATGGTATTGATCACTCACAATCTTAATAGACTGCTCTACTTTAGGAAACATAGATTGAATGTTAGGAGATGACACTCCACATGTTGATTTCAATGTGGGAATTTTGTGACAAGTGGACTAGAAGGTCATGGTAACATCGGTCACATTATAGGTTGAAGTTGTTTTCAACTTATTTGAATTACTTGGGTAGTAATGATGTGCTTCTAGACACCAATATTATATTTTTAGGTCATGAACATCAATACCGATGTAATATGGAACCCATGTGTGCCGAACCAATGTGCGCCACATACAATAAACACATATGGAATTGAATATTGCAATCAATACAATTAAAATGATTTAGATTCATGTACAAGAAAATTTTCTATCCAACCGGTCCACTAAAAAAGGCTAGTCGGTTGACTGGGTGGTTTGGATAAACTTGTCGATTGATTGTCAATCAATCAACATATCACCAATTTGGGAAATTGGCTAGTAGGTCAATTGAATAACCTAGTCAGTCGACTGGATTGAAGTAAAAAAACATCAAATAATATATGGACTATTCAATTTGAAATCAAATTGGTCAATTGAAACATGACTTGGACTAGGTAGTTAGCCAATTAGATGACAAAATGACTCCTAGTCAATTGAATAATAGTCTAGTTGGTTGATTGGTATTTATGGTAGTATTTTGTGTTTACTTCTATTTTGAGTTGTGATTAGGATTGTGATTGGTACTCTCCTATATATAGGGGTGGACATTCACAAGGTGAGACAAATTAAAAACACAAAATTGCAAGAAAAGTTGTCTAAGATTTATTCCTCTTATATAGAGAGAAAAACACACCCTAAGGACAACAACCCACAATAGAAGGAGAAGGGGAGAGAGAGAGAGAAATGCTAGATCATCGAATACTCTAAATTCTACTTCCTCTTGGTGAAAAAGATGACGCACCAAGAGTTATCATATCTTTTTGGATGGCATAGAGGCTCAGATCCTTGGGCAAAGGCTTGAAAATAAGAAGCTTCTTCACAAAGAAGACAAGGCATTTCTACAATGACAAAGCAAAAGCAACAACAACCACCTCATACCTGGATCTGCAAGTGCAAGTTTTACACATACATAAGATGTCTCTAGTCGTTGGTCAATTATTGTGCGCTAAGGTCTATTCAATATCATTTGTATGTCTATAATACACCAACATGTTATGACTATGATGGATCTTTTGGTTTGGGTTTTATAGGGGGATGTTTTTTGTATTTCCACTGCACCCCTCCCACTAAAACCCTATAGTGATTTCAAAGTCATAATTGTATGCCTTTAACATTGGTTTAGGTTTTGAAATGCATGCCATTGATTAACAAATGATTGTGCAGTGTGTATACATGTTAATCACCAACTATCATATATGCTATATATATTACATAAACCGATGAGACACCTTTGATATTATTTTTTGTTGGATGTGGATATGGAAACTAGAATGCCATGGTGAATTCTTGTGAGACGAAGCATGTAATATGTGGTTTCTGATTGATACAAAACAACACAACATATATATGGCTTGCATGCCATGCCTCTCTCCCTACATTCTTTGTGTAAAAGTTTATAGGTTATAGAATAGGATGATGGATTGACATCATTTGTGGAATATGGTATACAAGAGGAGACAATTAGAATGCCACACCATTGGGAAATGTCTTTGGATGGTTCATGATGAAGATGAAATGATGATTGTATCAACAATAGAAGATCTTCTTAGATAGGGAATCCAATCTTGTATGCTGAATGGAATACCCTTTAAAGATAGAATTAGGGTTACATTAGATGTGAATCTCATGGTTATTGTTTTTCTCAAGATGTTGTATTGGTTGCTATATCCTATTTTATTTCTTATGGTTAATATTGTACTATATCATATATACAATAATGTATATGTAAACATGTAATGGCGATTGGACACATATGACTATTATATCAAATTCCTCAATATAATATAAAAGTTTAAGATGTCTTCCATTTTGCAGTACACATGGAAACCTTGATAGACTACATATTACATGCCAAAGAGTGGCACATTATCTATCTTAGGGAAGTGTGATACTAAGTATGTGGGTTTGCCACGATAGGGTGCGAAGCTTATTGTATTTGCCTTTGTGTTGGACATGACTAGGTGACATGAATAATATTAAGCACCTAAAGGAATAAATATGGCATATACTTCATAAGATGATTTATGACAAGGAGTTTCACAACTTCCATCCAAGAATTGCATTGAATGCAATTGGTAACTATTACCTACCTAATTAAGTTGTGAGCGGTCACTGCAAGTTGACTCATAACTTAATGCATTATAAATCTTGGCTAACTAGAAGATAGATTGATGAAATATACCAAATTAATATTGAGGGATATTAATTTGATCATAATAGTGGAAGTTTTATTAATTAAAGTCCATATTATTGTTGCCAAATAAATTTTTTAAAAATCAAATCATTCACTCATGTAAATATATTCTATGTAGATCTATTAGAAAATGTGAATCACAACTTCTCATCATGATTATTCTTTGAGAACATGCAAGCTCTGTAGATATCCATAAATATCAAGAATGTTAGAGTGTCTATTTACTTAAGTGTTTTAGTCCATTTACTTAAATTCTGTTCGGTATATTTGTAATATGGACCCAATTGTCCATTGGTCCATTAGGGTTTGTCTAAGTGTATGTATGCTTCTCCCTTATCCTATTTATAGGAAATGATGGCTTCCTCCTATCTATAAATCAATAAGAAAAAAATCTACATGTTGGGGATTCTCCATGCTAATATTGTTTTCCACATGGTATTGGAGTAGTCGGTCTTGTGCTGCCCCTAACCCTGCGAGAGAGAGCACGCAATGAAGAGTTGCCTCTGCTTGTGGGTGGTGGCCGTTTCTTCTAGGCACTGATGATGGCTTCCCGTAGGAATTTTCCATCCTCACTTCTCCTAGGAGTGTCTCTATGATCCATATCCATCTTCATGAACAAAATCATTCTATGAAGTTGATGGTATCTAGATCTATAAGGGCCACCTTGCTTCTGTCAATCCTGCTAGCTAATCAAGACCCCTCTATCCTATTTGCCACCATCATCATAGATCTACACCGTGTATTAATTCTGCCATTGATCTACTCCATGCATCCACCCCTATTGAGATGTACTCCTAAATCAAGGAAAAGATCTCATATTTCTGCTAATATTAAGGATGCATCATCCTCTACTCCTTTGGTGGAGATCTGGGAGGATTTTCCCCTCTTTTGTTGTTGTCTTTGGGGTTTTTCTCTTGATGTTCACCACCAACACATCGTGTTTCTTCTAGACATGATGTGTAGGCGGTGTTCTTCTTTTTTGTGACTTTGTTCACCATTTTTGAACCCGGCATGCCACTTCTGGACACGCATGCCGCCTACCTTGACATGACGTGACATATTTTGACATGGTGTGTCACCTGATTCTATCTTAAGATTCTATCAACTGACATGACATGTCCTTTCAGTGACACAATGTGTTGCCCACTTCTGCTAGTGCTGACTTCTGCTATTGTGATATCAAATACTGCGTGTATATTCAACGACATGATGTATTGCCTGCTACTGCTGCTTCCTATGTCAATTGACGTGGTGTTTCGATCAATGACATGATGCCTCTGCTGATTACTTTCTCTACATTTTAGTATGCTACAATGATTCTATCATATGGCAGAGGTATCTCTACATGGTGTGTCCCTTCTTTATCCTTACTATCAACAATTATCTTCTCTTTTTGCAACATTTTTATAATTTTATTTTTACACCCCCGATATTCCAACCCTACATAGCTTTTTTTCTACCACCTCATTGAACCTATTGATCCTACCAAGTAACATTCTGATAGTGTACCTCCTCTTTCTACCGAGTTTCCATTCTGGTAGTCTTTTTTTTTCTTCTTGTCAGCCTAAGGGCCGGACAAATCTCATTTTGGATCGTAAAAAATCCATTTAATTTTATATCTAGATATTTTTAATCAAGTCATATCACACATTGACTCACATTACCAGTTACCTCCTCTGCATATCTACCTACACGACCCTACCTCTACCATTGTTTTTTGACTCTGCACTCCAACCACATTCATTCTTTTTGTGGTTGGCATGAGGAGGAGAATAGAGGATGAAGAGGAGAGGAAAGAGATGAGATGGATGCGATATGAAAAGAGAAGAAGAAGAATTTAGTTATGCTACTTCATGCCACTTCTACTACTGGTATATGGATCCTTCTACTACTATGTGGTGTTCATTTTGCTTCTATGTGGATCCTTCTATTGTTATGTAGATTGTTAATGATAGTATTGCTGCCATATGGGGCTTTCTACTGCTATTATTGCTTATTCATCATCTACCTCGACTGCTGCTATGAAGTTATATATTGGGATGTCACTATTGCTACTTGTGCTATGATTAGCATATTTTACTCGCTTTATTGTGCTTTTACACTATATGCTGTCCATGCTCTATTTTGCACATTGACTTTCTACTATGGACCAACACTTTCTGGACTCTATGAACCAACACTCTCTGGACTTTGATGTCTTCTACTATGAAGGATACTTTATGAAGAGGGAATATGATGAATAGTTTTATTTTTGACTTTACATAGAGCTTCATCTATATTACATATTAGAGTTATTTATTTGGTTACTACATTACCCACTGGTCTTCTATCATCTTAGGTCATTGACTTTTGCTTATATGTGCCAACACTTTTTGGATTGTTTGTTCTTTATGCATGTTGAGACTCTACTTGTCCATGCTTTGTGTGCATGTTGACTTTTGGCTACAGTGGTCCAACCCTCTTTGGGTTGTCCATGCTTTGTTTGCACATTGACTATTTTTGCTTCTTGTGACCTAGCACTCTTTAGGACTTGTGATCCAACACTCTCTGGCTACTACAACATTGATTGTGATGAATATTTGGTGCCTATCCACTATTATTTCTTTTGCTCTAGATTCCATTATGATGATCAAGAAGACTCTATGCCTTCCGAGATATCTGCTACTTTGGAGTATCTACTTGAGGGGGATTCTTTGACTATATGAATGCTTGAGTGACTTATTGTAACATTGAGGGAGACTCTTCAAGTATTTGAATAGTTGAGTGACTTATTGTAACATTGAGGGGGAGCAATTCTTGTATGGGCTTGGTTATCTTTTATTTGTTTAGTCTGTCTATTCAGTCAGTCAGTCAGTCAGTCAGTCTATCTACTTGCAAGTTGACTTGGGATTCTCCCAAGCTCCAACTTGAGGAGGAGTGTTAGAGTATCTGTTTACTTAAGTGTTTTAATCTATTTACTTAAGTTCTATTTAGTCTATTTGTAATATGGGCCCAATGGTGCATTGGCCCATTAGTGTTTGTCTCAGTGTTTGTATGCTTCCCCCTTATCCTATTTGTAGGAAAGGGTGGCTGTATCCTATCTATAAAGAAATAAGAAAAAAATCTACACATTGGGGATTCTCCCCACTAATATCATTTTCCACAAAGAATATGTTCTAAGAACAAGAAATGAAACAAAGGTATGATGTGTCAAAGGTCTTGTTTAAGTGAAACATGACTTAAGGTGATCTAGTTGGGCCACATGTACACATGTTGATTGGGTACATGGAAAGCCTAGAGAGATTATGATTCCCCTTAGGCCAAGAGTTGGCCACTAATGCAATCCTACAATCATCATCATAATCTTATAGTTGGTTTGTTATCAACTACAACATGCACACATTTTGTTCTACTATTTTCAAAGTTGCTTGTCATAATGAGAACTGCTGAGACCCACATGAATAAAGACAAGCCAAAGTATGTTTTGACGCTGAACAAAAGAAAAGGCAAGTCAAAAGACAAGGGAAATACCAATAAGAGTTGTAAAGCTAGACAAAAGATCAAGTATTCTGCTCTTGAATCTAAAGGAGGAGTAGGCAAGGAAGGCAATTGTCACCATTGTCACCAATATGGACATTGGAAAAGAAATTGCCCCCTTTACCTTGAGTAACTAAAGAATTAGAAGGAAGATATAGAGAGCTTATATTCAAGTATTTATGTTATAGAGACAAACTTATCGAATTCTTCATATTGGATATCAGATGTGCACCTCACATATGCTTCAATATTCATGATTAGAGCAGAAGTAAACCCTTACTGAAGGGAGAAGTGGATCTAGGAGTAGCTAATGGAGAAAGAGTTACTGTCAAAGTTGTAGGAACCTATAGTTTATCTCTACCTAGTGGAATTTTAATAGAGTTAGATAATTAATATCGTGTACCTACCATAAACAAAACATCATTTATGTACTTTGTTTGGACAATAACGATTTTGAATTTCTAATAAAGAATGGTCAAATTTTCATTTGAAGATATGGGATGTTATATTTGAGTGCTTCAATGTCTTATGGTCTCTATTTATTATAACTTGAGACAAGTTATATAACATAAATACCAAGAAGTTAAAACTCAATGGCTCAAATAAAACTTATTGATAGTATGTCCTAGGAGTATATGATGATTTAATGTCACAATTCATAATTGATTTGATTATTAGTAATGGAGATTCCAATTATTATGCTTTCTTCAACATGAGATAATGTACAAATATAATAATGTCTTGAGAATTTATGACTCAATGCCATGTTATTTTGGGTTAATGACCTGAACAAGAGATAGAGTATATGTTAAGAGTATTCATTCTTGTCTAGGTCCCTAGTTAGATAATTTTGTGGAAATTAGGAAGAAAATAATACATTTGGACTAGTACGTGTGTTGACTGATGACTAGGTCTCATTAGTCATAATATTTGATATCAAGTCAAACACACATGTACTCATTATAACTAGTGTATTGGACATGATAAACTTGATTATGATTTATGGAAGCTAGAAATGGAAGCTAGAATCATATTTAAATGTGACATTGGTGATTGTGGTCCTTAATCCCAAGTCACTACAATGAGCCCATGTTGTTTAGTGCACTTTAACACTACTCAACATGACCTTGAATAAGGGTTGCCATACATGTATTTCTTGGGTGCATTGTGACACATGTGAACTATTGTGAATGCAGTTGGAATTTGTCCCTATTATTGGAGTGATATCGCGACCACTTGATGAGTGGAACTATAAAATGCAAGGCCATGGCTATGTGAGTTAATATTTGATATTGATATCACATGTATCTCAAAATAGTCTACTCTAAATCAAGCAAACATTAATAGGATACAATTTCCATGCACTTAAATTCAATATTGATATCATAGATATAAGGATTAATGATCATTGTAGCACTGGTCACAACTCTAAGTCAAACTTGTTATGCAACTTCTCCAATTACTTGAGTGTCAATGAAGTTATTCTAGATATCAGTCATTGTTTGTGAAGTTGTAGTATTATTATAAACATAACTACAATATTATTTGGATCCTATAAGGTCACATGTATAAGATGCACAAGAAAGTGTAGTGCACTCATGAACACACGACTAATCAATTTCTAAATAGTATAGGTAATCAATTAGATCTTTGATAGATTGTCTAGAATCCCAATAAATCGATTGGAAAGCCCAATGGACTGACTTGACTGACCATTCGATCAACCTGGAAGTTTAATTGGTTGACGGGTCTAAGTTTAGGATAATTGGTCGATCAGACAATCAAGTTGGCCAAGTGGACAAGATCAGCCCGATCTATCGACTGGACAATCCAGTCAACTGTTTAGTTTGAATGAATAAGTCAACTAACTTCCTCTAGAAAGCCCAAATAAATTAGCCAGTTGACTAACTAGCTGTCTATGGGTGGAATGCTGAAATGCAACTCATTGCCTTTTTGTTTCCCAACATTTACTAAAAATATTGCTTCATTGCCTCTTCTATATTAAGGGGCATGACCTCCAAGGTCTAAGATACAAAATTTGCAATGACAACCATAGATGTAGTTACCCATAGGAATAGAGAGAAGTGTTGGATCCTAGATGGATGATAAGATGCTCTAGAGGGGGGGGGGGTGAATAGAGCTGAATGTACTTAAACAAAATTCATTAGACCTTCAAGATATATCACAAGATAAGGTTGCTAAATAGGGAGTTTTAGTGCAACTAAAACATGCATAGTAAGGGAGAGAGAGATTGAACATACACCAATTGACAATCTATTTAGAGTGGTTCCACACTTCAAACTAGAAGTGAGTCAGTCCACTACCTAGTGAGGTCAACCTCTTGGATTTCTTAACCATTTCACTCTTATATTCATTCATAAGACTTAAAATACATGACCAACCAAAGGACTTACCCATCCAAGCACAAGGAGATATCTACCTTACCAAGGACTTACCCATTTTTCTTGAGTCTTCAGCCTTCACCAAGGTCTTACCCACTCAAACACAAGTCTTCTGCCTTCAAGGACTTTGTCACTCCTCTAGGATCTTCAACCTTTGCCTTCACAATCACTCAGAGAATCTTCCACCAAGGACTTACCCACTTAAGAAAGGAGTCTTCTGCCTTCACTAAGGGCTTACCCACTCTTGCACCAAGTCTTCAACCTTGATCTTCATTAAGGGACACCTTCCCTTATTCTTCTTCACCTCTCTTAGCCAAGAGAGAGAACCTTCATCTTCATGGTTGAAATGAGAGATAGAGAGGTGGTGGAAGTGAGAGCCTCATAAGATATACATGTAGGATGATCTCTCTTACAAATCTCCTACTCACTCTAATGGATGTAGCAAGTGATTAAGCTTAGAGAGAGAGAGGAGGCTATAGGATCACTCAACTATAGAATATGGACCTTCATAGTTCTTGGCTAACCATGGGATGAAGCCCAAGGGGTCCTATTTATAGCTAGGGATGCCTCTGAGCCTTTGGGAACACTTGATAATAAAAACTAACCATTTTGTGGCTTGCAACAGATATATTTTTGATTGTTGAAACTCTACAACATCTAGAAACACTTTTATGCACTTTTCTATACAGTGTAATCGGTCGAGTTTCTATAAAGGTAACTTGACAGATCCCACTAAAAGACAAGACCAATTTAGGCCATCAGTCGAGTTTGTCCTGGGGTAACTCGACCGATTCACTTAAATTAGTTTTGGTCAGTAGAGGGATCGGTCAAGTTCTATGAAGCGTAAACTCGACTGATCAAAAGTCATTTTCAAGATCCAATCAGGATCGGTCAAGTTTGTAACTCGACCTATTAACAACCTGATATGAATTTTGGAAAATGGCTTTTGAGTGCTTAAACATTTGATCCAAGTGCTCCTAATTTTTTCTTAGCTTAATTATAAGTCATACAATCATTACAAGTGATTTACAACATGATTCTAATGGATTTACATCATATTCCAGAAATGTGCACTTGTATTGACTTTGACTTGTCTTTTCTCCAATTTGAGATGCGCAAGTTAGGACATTTGGAGTGTGTCTATACCTAATCTAAAATCACTCAAGTAGAGACATTAGACATAAATAAGTAGAATAGTTTAGTCATCATCAAAACAAGGGTTTAGTCAATTTAGACCTTGAGTCAACATTCTCCCCCTTTTTGAAGATGACAAACCATTCCATAAATGTATTAAAAGCATTTAAATAAGGTCATTCCTTTGGAGAAACCTAGGGGTTTCAATAGAATTGAGTTCATACGCTCCCCCTCAAATGATGCTAGTGGAGTTCTCATACTCCCCCTTAATTGATGCTATTTCTATTGCATGGTTAGCTTTCATAACATTTATAGAATACTATGTCTTCTACTCATATATGTTCTACACATATATGTCTTCTCCCCTTTACCTTCTCCCCCTTACATGGACATACTTCTCCTCTTAATGTAAGACATGCCTTTTTTTTTTTCCAAAAGAAGACATACCTTTCTCCCCCTTTGTCAATTCTGTTAATGCATTGTTTAGCACTTACAATCACTAAGATAATTATCCTAGAGTTTAATCCTTTTTCTACTTCCGATCAAGGCTAGTATAGAAAGGGTCGATCCCACATGACAACTTATTAAGATTGTTATCTCTAATCTCAATTGTTTGAAGAACTTGTTATTTGTTTTTGGTATTTTTCAGATTTAGAACGGAAAGTAAAAGTCGGTTGGGGGTTTGTGATTAACACTAAGGAAAGAAATACAAGAATGAAAATGTACTTAACAAGAATGTAAACTTGTCCTGTAATAAGGAAAATTAAGATTGTTGTTAGCACAAGAAAAACTATTATGAATGAAAAGACTATAGATTAAAGAAAGCAAAAACAAGAAGTGATTAAATCAAGAGATGAGAATCGAGGCTTTAGGGGTTTTCACCACCATAGCCTAGGCAAAAATAAACTAATCCTTAAAAACGACGGATTCGATGAAGGCAAGTGAATTAATAAAAATCCACTAAAGATGGACTCCACATGAGCCCATTGGTCCTGGTGCTCATGCTTCTTAGTTCATCATCCTAAAAGAAGAAGATCCACGGTCATTTCAAAACTCCTATGCGATTGGGTTTGTTGTTCTAAATCCAAACTTCCACAGTCATATCCATCCAGATTAACTTTTGATCAAATCAATTAATTACTTTGATAGATCAATTAGTTATCAAACCCAAAAGCCATCTAGAATAATTTTTAAGGAAAAGTCGATAAAGCCATGGCTAAGAGGTTATTCCCCTTACCTCGATAGAGAACTACTCACTCATGCTTGTGGAGAAAAGGGAGTCAGAGGGAAGAAGAGTTCTAGCCATAGTCTAGTCTTAATAAAGGATAGTTCCTTCGGTTAGAGTCAATGAAATGGCCGACGCTTAATCCCTTGCTCCACTCCACGGAAGAATAGTAGGAAGAAGAAACTAGATATAAACAAGCAAAGTAAAAGAAAAACAATTGAAGGAAATACTTAGCTTGCAAAAACTATTCTTTATTGATGAAAAGAATAAAAACATAAGAACACAAGAAGATTGCTCAGAAATCCCGTACAAAGATGATACAAAAGATGCTCTCGGGAGGAGGAAGTGTCCCTCCTTTTATAGGAGAAGGAGGGGGTAGGATACTAAAAAAAAAGGGGGGGGGGAAGAGATGGATCAATCCTTTTGAATTTTTTAGATCTGGTCAATAGAAATTTGATAGTCTTTAATTGTCTTGACCATGTAACTCTCTTCAATGCAGATTCCCGCAGTAGCAATTTCGAACATATTTCGCGCCTGTAAAAAGAATAATAGAGGTCCAAATAATAGGATTTTCATTTAGAAAATAAAATTCCCTTTCCAATGAATACTTGTACACTCAATTTGGACTTTGGATGTAAGAGTTATGCCACTTTTAGTGATGGGTATACAATAATTACAGGACTGCTGCAAATTGTGCAATTATACTCCAAGAATATTTATCCCATTTCCTACAAAAATCCAAGAAAATATAATTAAAATTTACTTAAATAAAAAAATAATATAATGCAATTAATTATAAAACTAGGAAAATAAATAACAAAACAATCCTAAAAAGATATCTAAAAGATGTAAATAAAAATGAAGAAAATACATTTATCAAAATACCCCAGACTTGAATCTTTGCTTGTCCTAAAGCAAATTAGATTACAAATAAATTACAATTTATACTTCTATAATTTCATCCTCACCTTAATAACATCACTATATCCCTCACCTCCAAATTTTTGCCAAGTGACCTAATCTCTTAGAACCACATAGCATAAATTTCTATATTCCCTATCAAAACAATTATCAAATCTAGCTTCTAAAATAAGAATATGTAGAAAGATAGACATCGTCTTACTTTCGCTTTGACACTCTCAATTTTTATTTTTTTATTTTTTTAGTTATTGCACAAGAATAGGATGAATTTGGGGGTGCGAAAACAAAGAAAGAAGTGACAAAAATATATTGATCCCTCCTCTATTCGACTCGGGATATGAATTTATGGAGTTGTGGCTACATTGGTCACACATTTTTTTCATATGTGCTTTTGACATCTTTTGATGGTAAGCCCCTTTGTGGGGTATTGAGTTTTTATTTTGGGAAGCATGCCACCCTGAACTTTATTTTTGTCTGGTGGTGATTCTTTGATTCTCTTTTTTAGAAGAAAAATAGAGGGAAGGAAGAGATATTCTTGTGCTTGTAACTTTCAATTTTTTTTTCATATATTTTCATTAGAGAGTGTCATTGCTCTAGTTAGAGTATTCCTATAAATCACATCATACAAATTTTATAACAAGATAATCCATTGCTTAAATATAGAGAAAATTATGCTTGTTTCTGATCGATTCCTTATGACTTGCCAACTATTCCGAGTAGTGATGTTATTAGGGGTCCTAGGTGACATGGTGGTTTCAATCATGGCAATTTGTACTAGATTTTGCAAAAAAAAATACTAAATTCAATTTGGGGTACAATGATAAATGTCTACTCAATGGCCAACTAGATAAAGGCCATTTTGCAACAAAAGAAATAAAACATGACTGACTAGATAAGGGCCAAACTATTTTTTTTGAAAATTTGTGATTTTTTAAGGAAATTAAAACTAAATTATATAACATAATGAATTTTTTTAGAAAAATAAGATAATGTAGGTGGAAGGAGTACGTACCACCCACCTCCACCCCAGACTTTAAATTTTGCTCGTCGCGAGCAAAACGCAAATCCAGGATGGAGGGAAGAAAATCACTAGGATCACCGGGAGGTCCTGGTAGCTCAAAAAATGTCCAACTGAAGGAGATGTTGATGATGATTGTAGCTTTGAACAAAAGATCTTCATGGTACACCCAATTGATGGGTGATCGTAGAGGCTGAAAGAGGATTTCATAATGTTTTTTGCCTCACACTCCTTTCAAAAGGATCCACACATCTTCCTTTAGTAGTAAAGGAAATGTCATAAATGTGAGTGGCTTGAGGGGGATTGGCGGGTGTTCAGTGGGTGGCACATATGGTGCCGACTCTGCAACATCAGGTGGGGATCAGGCTTTGGTTTCCCTCTGTCATATTGATCTACATATAGTAAAATTGGTGGTAATATGAAAGGGACACACCAATTTAAATCAGCATCATACATATTTTGGCTCTCCTCAAAATTCATGCAATCAACCTTGGGATAGATGGATTTCTTGGTTGATATTGCAGGTAACTGTAGTTCCTCTATGCAAGGATTTCCCAAGGGTTTTGAAGGATAAAAATGGGGATATATTCCTTGCAGCCAGCAGAAGGGGGTATATGGATTTCTTCTAAGGAGTTCTCCCCTTCTATATCATCCTTATGTAGAATGGGAATTGGTTGTGGCAGAATGGGAGGAATCATTTCATCAATGGAGGTTGGCTGCTCATTATCCAGAATAGATCCTACCAGAGGGGATTGGTCGTCGATAATAATTGGACATTTGCAAATGACGGGAAAGGTTGTTAGGTCTTTAGGATGACTCTTTGAGATTGACTTTTCATACTCGAGTAATAAAGTCTCCAAGGGAAGGGTAGGAATGCCAACGTCCTCATCACACAAGAAATACGACCCCATGGTATGTATTGTTTCTTTAGAATCCGACGTATATGACATTAAAATTAGACCATCATCATCATCTTCGGGAAGAACCATCTTAGGTTGCTCTAAGTCCTCCACAAATTTTTGTGCTTGGGCCTCTAGTAAGGTAGCTAAAAGGGCTTGGCTGGTTTCTAGTTTTTTCTATCCTTCTACTACCATTTTTTCTAAAGCCCCAAGTTTCTCTTTTAGTTGATTTTCATTATTAGATTCATAAAACCCAAAAAATTTACCATCCTCACCATTCCCCCCATAAGGATCTTGTTCATGGTACCCAATATGTTGGTTGTGGTGTTTCTCCTCATAATAATCTTCAGAAGGTAGTGGATTGTAATTTTCATTGCTCTCATCATGGTGGGAAGATACAATATTACAAGGTGTCACTGAGTCATGGGGGAACATATTTGGAACATCTGGGTTTTGGGATTGGGCTTTCAGCAAGGTGGCCAACAAGGTTTGGCTAGTTATGAGTTTTGCTGCCATCTTCTCTAGGGACTTAAGTTTCTCTTCTTGTTGAGGATTATATTGGGTATCATATATAGGTCCATTTCCCCCAAAGTTCTGTTGGTCGTACCCTCTCTCAGAATATGGATAGCAAGGTTCCCCATATTGGTTCTCAGAAAAATAAGGATTTACATTGTACCCACCAGGATGAAAGGGCTCATAGAGAGGGGTGCTATGGGATAAAGTCGGACAGGTAAGAGATGCATGGTGGCAATGACCACAATAATAACATTGTGGGGGATATTACAATGCCCACTCCATTTGAAAAGGTTTTTTTTACAAATAAAAAAAGAACTAAAGATTTGTACAAGATTATAAATTAAAAGGAAAATCTAAGGGATTATGACACAAGGTTAAAAATTACAAAACTAACATTTTTTTTACAAACTAACGTATTTTTAGAAAAAAATAGACTGTTGGAATGGAAACTCGGCAGAAGGAGGAGTAGCACTTCCGGAATGTTACTCAGAAGGCCTAAAAAAATAAATTTTTTTTTTCAAAAGATTTTTGGGGGTTCGAGAAAATAATCTATTGTCCCCAGCAACGGCGCCAAATTGTTAATGCGTCATTTAGTACTTACAATCACTAAGATAATTATCCTAGAGTTTAATCCTTTTTCTACTTCCGATCAAGGCTAGTATAGAAAGGGTCGATCCCACATGATAACTTATTAAGATTGTTATCTCTAATCCCAATTGTTTGAAGAACTTGTTATTTGTTTTTGGTATTTTTCAGATTTAGAACGGAAAGTAAAATTCGGTTGGGGGTTTGTGATTAACACTAAAGAAAGAAATGCAAGAATGAAAATGCATTTAATAAGAATGTAAACATGCCCTGTCACAAGGAAAATTAAGATTGTTGTTAGCATAAGAAAAACTATTATGAATGAAAAGACTATAGATTAAAGAAAGCAAAAGCAAGCAGTGATTAAATCAAGAGATGAGAATCGAGGCTTTAGGGGTTTTCACCACCATAGCCTAGGCAAAAATAAACTAATCCTTAAAAATGACGGATTCGATGAAGGCAAGTGAATTAATAAAAATCCACTAAAGATGGACTCCACATGAGCCCATTGGTCCTGGTACTCATGCTTCTTAGTTCATCATCCTAAAAGAAGAAGATCCACGGTCATTTCAAAACTCCTATGCGATTGAGTTTGTTGTTCTAAATCCGAACTTCTACGGTCATATCCATATAGATTAACTTTTGATCAAATCAATTAATTACTTTGATAGATCAATTAGTTATCAAATCCAAAAGCCATCTAGAATAATTTTTAAGGAAAAGTCGATAAAGCCATGGCTAAGGGGTTATTCCCCTTGCCTCGATAGAGAACTACTCACTCATGCTTGTGGAGAAAAGGGAGATGGAGGGAAGAAGAGTTCTAGCCATAGTCTAGTCTTACTAAAGGATAGTTCCTTCGGCTAGAGTCAATGAAATGACCGACGCTTAATCCCTTGCTCCAGTCCATGAAAGAATATTAGGAAGAAGAAACTAGATCTAAACGAGCAAAGTAAAAGAACAATAATTGAAGGAAACACTTAGCTTGCCAAAACTATTCTTTATTGATGAAAAGAACAATAACATAAGAACACAAGAAGATTGTTCAGAAATCCCGTATAAAGAGAGGGATCAATCTTTTTGAATTTTTTAGATCTGGTCAATAGAAATTTGATAGTCTTTAATTGTCTTGACCATGTAACTCTCTTCAATGCAGATTCCCGCAGCAGTGATTTCGAACATATTTTTCTCCCGTAAAAAGAAGAATAACGGTCCAAATAATAGGATATTCATTTAGGAAATAAAATTCCCTTTCCAATGAATACCTGTACACTCAATTTGGACTTTGGATACAAGAGTTATGCCACTTTTGGTGACTGGTATACAATAATTACATGACTGCTGCAAATTGTGCAATTATACTCCAAGAATTTTTATCCCATTTCCTACAAAAATCCAAAAAAATATAATAAGAATTCTACTTAAAGAAAAAATATAATATAATGCAATTAATTATAAAACTGAGAAAATAAATAAAAAACAATCCTAAAAAGATATCTAAAAGATGTAAATAAAAATGAAGAAAATACATTTATCAATTTCAAAAAGCGGGGGTATGAAGAAATAAGAAACACCACTTGTGAAGAGAAAGGAGATAAAAAAGTTATAAAAGGAGAGTAGAAGAGCACATGTAGGGGCTTTTCCAAGCATAGAAAGAAAAACTAGTTAAAGCATGTACTTGAGCAATCCCAAAAAGCAAGATAAAGTGCTGCAGAAAAACAATAAATCACAATTTTGACCCTCAAGATGACGGAATTTGCCCAAAAAGTGTCAGGGCTCATGGAAAAGCCATGAGCCTTGATTAGAAGTCTATTTTTGCATTAAAAACACCAGTCTGGCACCAAAAATTGAAACTGGAGCAAAATCTGCATGAAATCAAAAAATGCTCCAATTTCTACATACATTGTAGATCTATGTATCCTGCATCACAATGTTATGCAAGAAACTCAAGATAGTAGATATACAATTCAAGGATCAATCTTGAGCAAGTATGAAACAAGATACAAGCATAGCATATAGTAGCTATAATACCACTAGATGAGAAAAGATACCAATTATAAACAAGGATAGAACTACATGTATATGAACTACTAGTAGATGATATCACAAGTTAGGACTATTAGTAGGATCTAGATCATAACAAGAGATGTACAAGATAAATCAAGCTATGAGTAGATGTAGAGATATATCCAAACAAAGAGATATGCAATTTTAGAAGTATGAATGGATATAACTCACTAACAAGTATGCATCATAACCAAAAGATGATCACCACTAAGAACTTCAAGGTCGTATCAAAACAAGATATACACCTAGATAGATGTAGCAAGTTAGAGTACAACAGAAGCAATTTTAGACACAACCAAGAGATCCAAAGAGATCATAATCAAAACCTGCAAAACAACTCAAAGTAAGTAATTGTAAGATATAGATATACCAATTTAGAGCAATTTGAAAGATAGAGTTGTAAGAAATATAGGCAATTTAAAAGCATGATAATATGCATATATAAAGATACCAAATGGAGTGCCAAAAAAAGTAAGGCTATTGGTTGAGAAAATCTAGTTGAGAGGGAAATTCTCATCCAAAAAGCCAACTGTATATTCTGTGCATAGTGTTGTCGGTCGAGTTCTGTGTATTGACATCTCGACAGATGATAGCTGTCGACAACATCCATTGGTGCCTATCGGTCAAGTTTCGAATAGGACAAACTCAACCGACAAAGCTGCTGTCAAAAAGCACATATATTTCATAAAAACATATTTAAAGGCATGCTAAAAATACAAACCATATCCAAACATATGTAAGCAAGTTAGTAATGCACTATAAAAGCATTTGAAATAGTTTTTGAGCAAGAGTGTGAAGAGAAACACAAAATACTGCTTTTGACTCAAAAACCATATGTATAGTGCACACTATATTGACAAAAACAAGTTAGGATTGGTTATAAGCAAGAAAATGTTTACCTTTGTTCTTACCATTCCTTTTTCCACTAGTTGTCACCCTCTACACATCTCAGCTTTCTTATTTCATGTGGATTGACAAGTCAATTTGCAATTTAATAGCTCAAGTCAACCTATTTGCAAGTACCTACAAGAAGAAAGATGAAATGGTCTCCAATCATGTTTTTGGATCCGGAGGGGTTAGCTTAGCAACCCAAGTCCTATTGCTCTTGGGTACTTTCCTAAAAGGACAATAAGTAGAATATTGACCAATTTCATTGCAATAGTTGCATGTGCCCATAGCCTTGGAACTAAAGGAATCTCCATAGAATATTGGAGGTCCTTTACCTTTGTTGTTCCTTTTGCTACTATCATATCCTAAACCATGTCTACCAATTTGTTTAGTGGTATGGTGTAGGATGTCATTAAGATTCTTTTTACCAACTAAGAATCTTTGCAAAGAAGATCTCAAACTATCATTATCATGCATAAGAGAAGTAATAGTAGAAGACAAATGATTGATATTATCTCTAGCATGCAAAATGTCATTTTCTAAGCAAAGAGCTTTGGTTAAATAAGAATCTCTATCAATATGAAGAGCATCAACATTATTCTCACTACTAGTAGAACTAGAACAAGATTCAAACACATTGATTTTGGCAAGCAAGGAGGCATTTTCTAGTTTCAAGCAAAACTATCTTAGAAAGATAAACACCATTTTTAGATTCTAATCCTTGCAAAGCAAAATCTTTGTCCTTGTTTTCAGATTTAAGAACATCAACATCATGCATGAGAGAATCCATAATTAAAGTATTCTCTTCATTAGAACTAGACATAAGAGGTTGAACTTCTAGAAATCTAATCTTATCAAGCAAACTAGCATTTTTCAAGTTTAAGAGAGTCTACTTGGCTAAGACAAGCATTTTTGTCATCAAGAAAGAAAAAATTAGTATTTTCAAGATTATCTAATTCTATATACATATTATCAACAATTCTAGCAAGCTTTTTCCTTTTCTTTTTAGAAGACTTAAGAGAGACACGAGTAGCATTAATGATAGCAATTAAGAGTTCTTTATCTAAAGAGTTTAGATTTACCCCATTTGAGTGTTTTCTTGTAGAAGCCATAATAGCAAAATGGCATTCTTCTTCATCACTAGAGCTTGAGCTTGATCCTTCACTTGAATCTTCACTTGAGCTTGAGTTGGAGGAGTCACTTGAGCTTGAGTGCCATTTCTCCTTATTCATGTACTTCTCTTTTCTTTCCTTGTGATGATGGCTATTCTTACCTTGTAGACAATCTATCTTTAAGTGACCCTTTTTTCCACACTTGAGGCACCGAATTGAGGAGGAATTCTTGCCTTTGTAGAATCTATCCTTGGAGTACATGGCATCTTCTTCAACATGAGAGGATGGAAAAGCTTGTCCCATAATAGCTTCAATTTGAGCCTTCATTTCAGCCTTCTTCATCCTCTTTAGCTCTTTCTCCTCTTGTATTTCAACTTATTCTCTCTTATCAAGTGTGACTTCCTGGGATTGTAGATTTCCAATGAGCTCTTCAATGGGGATAACATCAAGAGACCTTACTTCTTCAATGGAAGTCACTTTGGGTTCCCATATCTTGGGGAGAGTTATAAGGATCTTGGACTTGATCTCTCCTCTACTCATAGGATGTCCTAGAACAGCAAGACCATTTACAACGGTGTTGAGCCTTGAGTACATGTTAGCTATCTTCTCCTCCTTTCCCATCATGAAGTTCTCAAGCAGACCTTTGAGCATGTAGACTTTGCTTTCCTTCACTTGTTGAGTCTCCTCATAAGTGATGCTTAGCTTTCTCCATACCTCATAGGCCATCTCACAAGAAGAAATCTGGTTGAACTCGGTGGAGGTCATGGTGGCATAGAGGATGTTGATTGCACTTGAATTCAAGGTGTCTTTCTTCATGGTAGCTTCATCCCATTCTTCTGTCTTTGTCACTGATAGCTTGTATGGACGGTCCACCATTTGCCATAGCTCAAGACTTGATCCTTGGATGTAGAATTGTAGCTTTATTTTCCAATAGAGGAAGTTACTTCCATCAAAGATTGGAAGGTTGATGAAGTATCTCCCACCTTGTTAGTCAGCCATCTTATCCTACTTGTTGAAGTATGCTTGGAGAAACCCACTCTGATACCAATTGTTGGATCCTAGATGGGTGATAAGATGCTCTAGAGGGGGGATGAATAGAGCTGAATGCACTTAAACAAAATTCATTAGACCTTCAAGATATATCACAAGATAAGTTTTCTAAATAGGAAGTTTGAGTGCAACTAAAACATGCATAACAAGGGAGAGAGAGATTAAACATACACCAATTGACAAGCTATTTAGAGTGGTTCTACACTTCAAATTAGAAGTGAGTCAATCCGCTACCTAGAGATATCAAGCTCTAGGATTTCTTAACCATTGCACTCTTATATTCATTCATAAGAATTAAAATACATGACCAACCAAAGGACTTAAATAGCCAAACACAAGGAGATATCCACCTTACCAAGGACTTACCCACTTTTCTTGAGTCTTCAACCTTCACCAAGGTCTTACCCACTCAAGAACAAGTCTTCCAACTTCAAGGACTTTGCCACACCTCTTGGATCTTCAGCCTTTGCCTTCACCTTCACTCAGAGAAGCTTCCACCAAGGACTTATCCACTTGAGCAAGGAGTCTACTTCCTTCACCAAGGGCTTACCCACTCTTGATCCAAGTCTTCAACCTTGATCTTCACCAAGGGACGCCTTCCGTTCTTCTTCTTCACCTTTCTTAGCCAAGAGAGAGAACCTTCATCTTCATGGTTGAAATGAGAGATAGGGAGGTGGTGGAAGTGAGAGGCTCACAAGATATACATGTAGGATGAACTCTCTAACAAATCTCCTACTCACTCTAATGGATGTAGCAAGTGATTAAGCTTAGAGAGAGAGGAGGCTGTAGGATCACTCAACCATAGAATAGGGACCTTCATAGTGCTTGGCTAACCATGGGATGAAGCCCAAGGGGTCCTATTTATAGCTGGGGATGCCTGTTAGCTTTTGGGAACACTTGAGAATGAAAACTAGCCGTTTTGTGGCTTGCAACTGATATATTTTTGATTTTTTCCACTCCACAATGGCTAGAAACACTTTTCTGCACTTTTTTGTACAATGCAATCGATCGAGTTTTTATAAAGGTAACTCGACGGATCCCACTAAAAGACAAGACCAATTTAGGCCATCGGCCGAGTTTGTCTTGGGGTAACTTGATCGATTCACTTAAATCTATTTTGGTCAGTAGAGAGATCGATCGAGTTCTATGAAGTGTAAACTCTACTGATCAAAAGTCATTTTCAAGATCCAATCAGGATCGGTCGAGTTTGCAACTCGACCGATGAACAACCTGATGTGAATTTTAGAAAATGGCTTTTGAGTGCTTAAACATTCAATCTAAGTGCTCCTGATTTTTTCTAAGCTTAATTACAAGTTACACAATCAGCACAAGTGATTTACAACATGATTCTAATGGATTTACATCATATTCCAAAAATGTGCACTTGTATTGACTTTGACTTGTCTTTTCTCCAATTTGAGATGCGCAAGTTAGGGCATTTGGAGTGTGTCTATACCTAATCTAAAATCACTCAAGTAGAGACATTAGACAAAAATAAGTGGAATGGGTTTAGTCACCATCAAAATAAGGGTTTAGTCAATTTAGACCTTGAGTTAACAAGAAGGAGAGATAGTGCAATACTAGCACATTGCCAATATAAAAGCTGCTCCTTCCCCACCGACTTTTGTTGTGCGACATAGAGTTTCCGTCATTTGTGTGGATGATATAGAGACACATACACTTTTGTGTCTGCATTGGGAGGACATCATTCACATATTTTATTCATCTCGTATTTCTTGTGAGAAACACCATTTGATATGCTATATGACAAGGTATATCTCACATCCTTCCTCCCTGATATATTATTGTTGGTGAGATCTACTCGTGAGATGCATGGATTAGTTGTTGTTACTTCCATTATGCTTGTTGCATCCATCATTCCTAAAAAGAATTACCAATGGCACTTATCTAAGGCACATAAATGATAATGCATTTCTAGACTCCATTAAGATGGTTATCTAGAGTCTTTTTATTTTGCATTGATAGAGACTTGTGAATCTTGTTTATTGGGAAAGATGAAAAAATTACTCTCCACTAGTAGTAGTGAGATGGAAACAGATTTATTAGGACTCATACATACTGATGTGCATGGACCTTTTATCATAAGTCTAGAGGTGGATATCGATATTTCATCACTTCACCGATGACTTCAGATGATATGGATATGCATATATGAAACACAAATCATAATCTCTTAAAAGTTAACAAATTCATGAATGAAGTACATACGAAACTTCAATTTTATGAGATAGTCAAAGAGTTTGGATTTATCAAAAATGAAGATGAACCTTGTGTGTACAATAAGGTTTGTGGGAGCATTATTGTATTTCACATATTTTATGTAGATGACAAACTATTGATGGGAAATGACATACCTACTCTACAACCGGACAAGACATTGTTGAGAAACACCTTCTCCATGAAGGACTTATGAAGTATCCTATATTCTAGGAATCAAGTTCTATAGAGATAGGTCTAGTAGGCTTCTTAGTCTAATCCTAAGTACATATATTGACAACGTGTTAAAAAGGTTGAGCATGTAGGGTTCTCAGATAAATGACTTACCCACGTGTCATGGAATAAGTCTCTAAATACCAATGTCCCAACTCTTTGGAAGAGAGGACACACATGGGTAAGATTCTGTATACATCTACAACTGGATCAATCATGTATATGATGCTATGTACACACCCAAATGTATTGTATGCTTTGAGCATGAAGAGTCAATTAGATCCCAATGAAAGTCACTAGATTGCCTTGAAGAATATCCTAAAGTAATTGAAAACAAATAAGAATAAATTCTTGATATAAAAATATGAGGAGTTAGTGTAATGGGTTAAACTGAAGGAAGATTCCAAATTAACTAGATTTTTCCTGATGGTAGGTCTGTAAGTTGGAAGTGTTCCAAGCAAGAGATAGTGTCCGATTCTACAATAGACATTGAGTATATTGTCAAATATTATGAAACAAAGGAAGAAATATGGATCAATAATTTCATTAGTGAACTTGGGGTGGTCCCAACCATTGAGGACGGAATAGAGATTTACTAGCTACTGCACATGCAAAGGAACCCATATTACATCTACATTTCAAGCATATACTGCAATGATATCATCTCATACCAGATATTGTACAAAGAGAAGATGTAAATATTTATAGAGTGGCAACCGAAAGCAATGCTTTTGATCCCTTGAGGAAAATACTTCCACAACAGAAGCAGGACAATCATATTAGATCACTTGGAATTTGATTCATGAGTAACTGGATCTAGTACAAGTGGGATACTACTTGTTGTATGACCTGAGATCCATCATGTGATGATCATAATAGGGATATATCATATATTATTTTATTATTAATAAATGAATTTCAACTTGTTAAGTTTATTTTATTACTAAAAAAATAATGAATGTGATAATGTCCTAACAATGTTTGGATCCATTGACATATGGTTTCGGTTGAGGACCTTAAAATGAGATCATATGTATAGTTAAGATTATTCATTCATGTTATGTACCTAGTAAGTTATTAATGTGGATATTATAGGAAAACTAAAATATGTAAGAGTAGTGTATATGTTGAGTGATGACTATGTCTCTTTAGTCACTGATATTGAATATCAATTCAAATACATGGATATTTGTTAAAGAACAAGTTATAAATACTCACTCTAAAAATGACACTTAGTATCCATGTCATGTAGTTAGAGTCATATCTAAATGTGAAAGTGGTGATTGTGCTTTAGGGCTGAAGTCACTAGAATAATCACATATTGTTTTGTGTATTTGAACACTAGCCCAACATGAATCTGAATAAGGGTTTCCATACTTGTAGTAATTGGGTGTACTGTAACACTTGTGGATTATTGTGAGTGATGTTGATAGAATCTGTCCCTCCATTGGAGTAATATCCTAGCCACTTGATAGGAGAGACTATTAGATGCATGGTCATGCCCATGTGAGTAAACATGTAATACTCATCTCACACAATCTTAATATTCTTCTCTAGTTCAAGAAACATAGATTGAATGCTAAGAGGATGGAAACTCCATGCCTCAATTTGAATATGTATATTTGTGACAAAGGGATTATACGATCATCGTAACATTGGTCACTTTATAGGTTGAAGCTGCTATCAAATTATTCTAATTACTTGGGTAATAATAATGTGTTTTGAGACACCAACCTTTGCTTATGAGGTTATCAACATCACTATGAAGATAATATGAAACTTACAGGGCTAAAAACATAAGTATTGGTAACATAATTGAAGATTGCAATCAAATATATGATTAGAATGGCTCTAAATCATGTAAAGGTCGATTTCTTATCTAATCTTTAGATTGGGAATGCCGCTTGGTTGACTGGATAGTTTGGATCAACTAATCATTTGATTTTCAATCAATAATTTGATCACCTATTTGAAATGTGACGAGTTAGTTGACTAGATAACCTATTTAGTCGACTAGATCAAAGTTAAGAAATCACAAAGAATATGTGGGTCGTTCGATTTAGTATTGTGGTCAACTGAAATCATACATGGATAGCTTGTTCAATCAACTAGATGATAAAACCACTCCTAGTCAGTCGATTGGATGGTATAGTCATCAGACACTGATATTTGGTTGTATTTCAAGTTTGATTCTAATTTGGGTTGCATTTAGGAACATAATTGGAATTTTGGAAAGTCAAATCCTATGACTCTCTTATATATAGCGGTGGACGTCAATGGGATGAAACACACTTATGAAACAACATTGTGAGACAAGGTATCTATGATTTCTTCCTCTTGGAGAGAAAAAAGTCACACCCAAGGACAACAACCTATAATAAGATGATAAGGAGAGTGAGAGACCCTAGAACATATGTAACTCTAAGTTTTATTTCATCTTAGTGAGCAAGGTAGTACACCGAGAGTTCTCGAATATGTGTATTTGACATCCAAGGCCCTTGGTCAGAGGCTTGAGAACAAGCAACTTGTTCAAGAAAAATACAACATGTTGCTGACAAAGGCAAAACGAATAACAACCACTTTAGATCCATATCTAGAATTGCAAGTTCTACACCAACATAAGAAATGTATTTTTTTTGAACAATTAGTGTCTGCTAAGGTATATTAGGTATCCTTTCTATGTCTTTAATATACTAATATTTTATGTCTACAGTGCATGTGTGGGCTTGGGTTTTGCTGAGAGAATCTTTTTATATTTCTATTTGTGCCCCTTTCTCCAAACCCTACATCATATATGTCAGACTTTACAACACTAAACTCATGAATTAAGATACTAATACCAACTTAGGAATTTTTAGAAACATTAGATTACTAATCTATTTTATAAATATTCCCCATTTAAAAGTTCTATCCTTGAATTTACAAGTGTCTTAAAAAATATCATATCTCTAATTCATTTAGAGTATATTTCACTTACTATATATACCTTTTCCTAATCATGTGCTACATATTGAGTTCTCTATTTATCTTCTAGGTACAACAACATTGTATAAATTGTGACATTTCATGATAAATAACTAAAAATTTAAATTTATTTTAACCTATGTCATGGTGTTCAAATCTATATTCTAACATTATACAATTGTTTCTTGTACTTTGGCTATGTAAGAAGATTGGTTTAATAAAGGAAATAATTTATTGTCTTGGATTTACTATCATGGTACACCAATCATGGAGCTCCCATAGTCCGCAAAACCTGATAATGATAAACAAACTATGATAAACTAGTTTATTGAGTATCACATGATGAACATCACAACTAACTATCCTATCCATTTAGGAATTATAAACATGCACATGTACAACTAAAGCAACATAATAAAACAATTTATATTATATAAATACAATCTTAACAATTTATACTTGTAGGAGATTTCACTCTCATGAAATTTCACATGTAATTTAGCCTCTTAATTATTCATTACATTTCTTCTCATTTGACATCCTTTTCATTTTGATTTTTATTATGATTTTCTAGTTGATAATGAATGTTTAAAAGCTCATAGTCAGGATAAATTATCTTTCATACTTGATTATATTCAAATTATAGTTCTTCATTTAAATTTCTTTCTCATTCTCTATTATTGGTCATCTTCATATTATTTATCTAGTTCTCTCATTTACAACCCTAAAACATAGATTGATATAAACAACTCATTTCATTTATGTTTAAGATCATGTTTTTCTCATGTAACCCCACTGTCATCTTAAATCAAGTTGCTTATGACCTAGCTTAAGTTTCTAATATAAAAAAATTTCTTTTGATTTGACCCTTATATATAAGTTAATTTCACATTAGATTTATTTAACTTATATTAGTTGGATGTTTTGTCTTTTAATATTTTGAGTTCTACCATAATATTACTTATCTTTTGTGTTTGTACTTCTATCTTTTAAAAAGTTTTAGTTAAAATTTTTCTTTATGTAGATACCCCTTTGATGCTTATTTTGTTTCCAATTTCATCATTATTTTAAACTAATTCTCCTTTGATCATGGTTAAGTATTATCTAAGAAAATTTCCTCATTCATCCTACTTGGTTATCATGTTTCATTGTTGAAATTTGTTTAATTATATTTGTTTTTAACTAAAATTCAAATATGAAGAAGTATGATAATAGAAACATGCATTCATGACATGATAAAGTTATTAAACTATCAGTTTACAATAATCAACAATTTAAGTTACAATATTATTAATCAATGTATAACAACTTTCATCTCATTGATATCCTTTTCTTGTGAATATTTTTGGGTTAGATGACCTAATTAAGTTCACATTCTTATTTTTATTCCCAACTAAGGCTTCAAAGACAAAATAACATGTATAATTTTCTATTATTATACATTATTTTGATTCTTTATTGTTTTCTCACTTGCTTATACAACTTTCTTGAATTTGTCTTTTTGTTAAAAACTCATTCTCAGATATTCCTTCCTATGTATATAAAAGAATACATGTAACATGTGGGAAGATGTTAAGATTTACTATTACATTCTTGTTATTTTCTTACACATTTCTCCTATCTAGTTTTAACCAGAACATAATTATCACAATCTCTTTATCATTATTATATTCTAAATTTATCATCTATGCCACGTCTACATGTCTCAAACCAATCTTTATATCCCACAAAATTAGTTATTGTACTTTATCAATTCCATATAAAACCAACTTCTATTTACCATATATTTACCTAATTTTCTATTCTTATTCAAATGTATAACCTTACATTCCATTTTAGTATTCTCAAGGCTTGATCTTTGGGCCAATAACTAGTTTCACATTAAAACTGAACATATACAATGCCTTTTATTTCAAACTTTGACTAATACAAGGGTCAAACATTTGAACATTTTAATCATTCATGCAACTCCCATCTAGGTGAATTGCTCTATTTCTTAATATAGACCTTAATTTTATTAGTTTCATTCATTTATAAGAATTAACTAAGCTAAAAACGTAGAGTGACTTATTATTAATTCTATTCCAATGAAGGCATCAAACCAAAACAATTCACATAAATGAATAAAACATGAATCATGTTAGAACACACTTCTCCCATTTTCCCATGTTATGTGTTGGGACTCATTCCCAATAACTGATTACACTTTGATTATTAAGTACATACTAGAGGTTTAGCAAAACATTAACTCAAATCAGTAATCACATACGACAAAATAAGTAGAGAAAAAAATATCAACATCAGAAAGGAGATTATATAATAAAAAACTCAACAAAACCATCATTTTTATTTGAAACATCATAATTTTACATAGAACGACTCATTTAGGCTCCTATTGGTTTGGTGTAAGTCATAAGTTCCGTGAAACTTATTTTTTGGGAACTCATTTCAGTTTCTAGAACTTGAGTTCCATTTGATTGGTTTGTTGTAAGTATAAATATGGAAACTATTAATGTTAATTTTATTATTTAACATAAATAAGTAAGGATGGAAAGCATATAAAAATAATCATATCTGTGAATAATTATAGTATCCTTAAATCATACTAACATCATCAAGTGGTTATGGTGCAAATGTTTTTCCCTTAAAAACATTTTATTATGGTACTATTATAATCTTAATAAAATATTATGATTAAAATCACATCATTCTATTTTTATTTCACTTTGTATAAAGTATTGTAATAATTTCTGCATTTCATGTGCTTGTAAATATAAGTTTTGGTTCATGATTGTTTAACACAACGTAGAATATTAATTTTTACATTATTTTTGTAGGTAACCTTTACTATATTATTTATGCATGGCTACAGTTAATTATCATTTTTCACATCACATTGTTTAAACATGAAGAATAGAAACATATTAGGTAAATCGTAGTGTTTCACATGGTGCAATGTTTTCTCATGATGTTTGTATTTTTTATTTTATAAATCATGCTAATAATGGTGGTTATAGTATACATGTTTTACATAGTGTGATTATAATATATTATATTTTGTCATATTATTTTATGATTTTAGAAACAAACTATATCCATGCAGTTAATATTTCTAGTCATAAATATTTTATAAGTGTCACTTATGGCGAATGAAGAATATAATTATATAAGAAATGTTGTTAGTTATCCCAGAACTTGTTTTCCGCTCTATTTAAGAGGGAACTCAGGAGCTATATTTTATATATAAGTTTGTAACTCACCGGAAGTCATGGAACTCAAGTTCCAACACTTATTTTAAACCAATCACAAAAAACTACTTAAGGAACTCCAGTTGATAAGTTTTTTCGGGCCAATTATGGCAAACCAATCGAAGCCTAGAGTTTTTTGTGAAATCTATATCATTTATAAATAAAGTAACTAGAACCAACTTAGAATAGGAAGAAAAACATGAAAAAATCATGCTATGGAAAACATCACATGGTACAACACATGAACCCTGAATAGGAATGTCTAGACGTGAAAACATTTGGATAGTACTTCACCTAGTATGTAGTGAAGTCACTTGGCTAGAGATGAAGGCTATGTAGTTGGTGGCCAAGATTTAGGATCTAAACGTTTTGTTCATTGGTTTGTTAGACAATGTTTAAATGAGAAAACAAATGTAACTATAAAATTTCTATACCATTCCCTCTCATAACAATTAGACATGTAGGAAAATATAGAATTATGAGTGAAACAATTTTACAAGTTATACTAAATACGGTAGGAGCATTAAAAAGAGCACTGAAGAGAAATCTAACAATAACTCATTACATACATCCTTTCCCTGAATCTACTTGACATGCATATGAGCATAACGTGAATACTTGTACTTGGCATGAACCATGCCAAGTACAAGTATTCACGTTGTGCTCATATGCATGACTCATCATCCACACTTTATGGTTTAGCCTGCCACTCTAAGACAAACTACAAGCCAAGTATGCATCTAGACATAGATCACCTAAAGCCTTTGTAACTCAATCCCAACTTGGTAGTGGGTTGGGTCTCCCACATATAAAATCATATAGGTTCCATTTCCTTTATCATGTTCATACCATGATTACCACTATAACCAAAATTTGGGTTTCACCCTTAATCTATATAAAAACACAACAAGAATGTTGGGGTATCACTTCCACTTTCATGGAACCATCTATCAAATCTCGAAACCACTACATTGTCACACAATATTAAAGGGGTTCAATGCACCCATGCCCGAGCATCACATCGAATACAAACAACATATTCAATGAATACAATCTTACTTTTATTGATTTGATTCAAACATTACAGTTGGGTCCCGAAGGCAACTACAAAGCAAAATATAAAAGTTGAAACTATTCTAATACCCTTCAGTTACAAAACCTCATTGAGTTTATATTTGGTGAACCATGTTTGGGTTCCATCATCAAGTAATCGACAAGTAGCCAAAGTAGACAAAAGGAATGCGTTCATAATTTTTTTTGTACCTAATAGTGAAAAATCACGGTGTTTTCAGTTTAAACACACTAGTTTTTTGGTAATAAAAAAATAGACATGGCATAGATAATTTAACTTCCTGGAAATAGTATATATTTATAAGCTTGAAAGGAAACATACAAGAGATGAAGTTCATACTAAAAGAAACTAAAACATTCCCTTTAGTGAGGTTTGATTTGGTGAAGCTTTTTAGGGGTTCCATCATCAATTAATTGACATGTAGAAAAAGCAGATAAAAGGTAAGTGCGCATAAAAAAGCTTCTTGTACCTAATATTAAAAAGATAATATATTCTCAATTTAAACACACCAATATTCTAGTGATAAAATGATAGAGATGGCATGAATAATTTACTCTTGTGACAACAACACACACACATAGACTCACTCTCTCTCTCTCACACACACATACATATACATATATAAAAGAAAACAAATTGTTAATGTTGTATAAGTTAAACTTATTTTATCAGACACTTTTCATTATGCAATTATGGCCATGAATCCTATTCCAACATAGAGTTTATAGGATGTTATCTGCACTAGACCCTCTTGACACCCACAAGTGAAGATCCTTTTGCTTTTAATTTGTATGCACTAGATCCTTTATGCACCGATAGGTGAGGATCTTTTGCATCTCTTTCGTATACATTAGGCCCTCCTTACACTCGAGGGCCTTTTTGCATATATATATTATAAAATCATATATGATTTAATTACATTATGTCTAAGGTTTTCTAAAACATGTAAATATAAAAAACTAGCCCAGTAACATAAAAGACCACTTATTTCAAAATAACATCACATGTCAAGCTAGGGACTCACAGATCTAGAATAAAAGAAAAATTTCAATAGTCATGGACAATAAGGGGATAAGGCGTACCCTTTTTGATTGAAGACTATACCATGGAGATTTGTTGTCAAAAGTAGACCAAATATCATGTGCATATAATACATACCCTAATATCAATATTTTGGGATACAATTCAATATGATATCAAAGTATGATGGTTAGGGTGACGAAGTCCTATTGTGACCCTAATCTCTAACCATATCTCATATGTCACATTATCAATCATTTTCAACATTTCAAGATATTTATTTTTTCATATTACCAACATCAAATGTTAGATTATAACTTGGTCACAACTAGAGATATTAATCCTAAGTTTATCATCTTCATTGTGTTTCATATCCATAAAGCCATTACCATAATAAAGTGTGACTAAGGTATGATCTAAGGGCAATATCATCATCAAAATTACTGACTAAAAGGAGATCTAGGTTTTTGGAGTCATTATCATCAAATTGAGATATTTATCATGTTTATCAAACAAAATGATATGATTTGAGAAACTAGTAAAATTAGAGGATGCATTACACTATAGCCATATTTTGATTGGTTCCCCCAATTTTTCTATTCAAGTTGGACTATATACTCAATACATTTGGATCTAGGATGTAATTTCTATCATTTTTCAAAGACGAAGTCTATTATTTTTAATATCAATCTAAGAGTGTGTAATTAACTTCTCTTCTAATGAGGGTGGGTTGTTGATTCCTCGACCAAACGTTTACTGGGGCTTTAATCGAAAATCTCACCTTGATCTCCTCCACTAAGTGGTCCGGTGTGTGTGAGAGGAAGTTGACTAGGTTATGATCTAGGCCATTAAATTGAGGCCAACTTGATCCAACAATCATCAAATGGTGGGGATATAGTCTGTCCTACAACAATTCATGCAAGGAAAGACAACCTTGTTGTAGATATATCCATAAAAGGAGAAGAGGTGAGGGAAGAGGAGTCTTTATTAGGGCCTAAAATGTACATGGACACCTTTATATTATTCCTAAAAGGGGCAGTGATGGTTCTATTTTGGGATGAGGATGTGTGGGTATAACTTGTGATGCTTCTAGAAAGAGAAGTAGGAGGGGCAAGGACCATGAGGGTGTCTTTTGGGCTCAACTGGTGATGCACATAAGAACACTAGATTTACAATATGTAACTCAATAGACACACTCTACTATAAAATATTTGCAATTACACAAGCTCAAAAAATAGTATCAAAATGGTAAGTTAGGCCAGATCCCATGGATGGATTGAATACCAAAGCTAGTTTTCTTTGGATTTCTAGTGCGGAGATTATGGTTTTAATTTTTCAAGTTTGTTTTAGTGAATCAAATTAAGGATAAAGAAATTAAGAAAGGAAAATTGGAATCTACACTAACACTAAAAACTAGATGCATTTAACTAAATAGAAGAATAATTAAGACTAAGGCAAGCAATAGAAATTAACTACACTAAACTAGGGAACACTAACAAGGAAAATGACTATGAGAGGAAAACTAAGACTAAGCTAAGTCTTATACTAAACAACCAACTAGAGTAACCAAAAAATGAAGGAATCAATAACCCTAACTAAGGTAACTCACCATTGACTATGCAAATACCACTATGAGAAAGAAATTAAGCTAAGATAGGGAAGCACTTAAGCAATTCATGGGTTTAAAAATCAATCAAGGACTGGAAAATATGGGGGTATGTGACTATCAACTATGTATTAGGGTCATATTCATCCATGCATCCTATATCAATGCTACCATACTGAAAAACAATGAAAGGTGAGGTTAGGAGGTCTATCCTACTAGTTGTCTAGGGATAAAATAGAGGGTGCTTAGGGGAACTAGTCCCTAAATTACTCTCTATACAACTTCACGAGACTCAATTGACTATGACATAGATGAACCTAATCCTAGGCCAACCCTAGTAGGGATTTTGAAGTGTGCTCCCCTTAGTGAACTTGGTGGCAAATGTTGTAGTAAGGTGTAGGAGAAGGGTATTTCATCTTATATTATCCCCTATGATGCCTCTAGCATGATCTTTTTGAATTGTAGGAGGAACACACTTAGAGACCACTTAAGGCTAGAATATGGAGGGACAAAAAGGTGGAGAGAAGAACTAGCTAAGCGCTCACAAGTGGCCTTAGGATTTTCTCCATAGAAAGCCTCATCTTTATTCTTTCACCTATATCTTAGGTGGTTTTATAGTCAAACACCAAAGAAAGAGATATAGGGAGAGTGAACAAGCATGAACATGTCATTGCAAAGAATATACAACATATACATAAGTAATTTCGATCACATGATATCAAAGTGACATTTTTATCCCTTAGTCCACAAATGGACCTTATAGCTACTCATAGTACAAGAAGGTGAAAATGAAGAAGAACTCATAGTACAAGAAGGTGAAAAAGAAGAAGAAGAGTATAATAATCACATATGCAGGTGCAGACTCCTCCTTATCATCTCCATTTGTAGAAACCAAAAGCTCCTCCCTCCACCAAGGAGAAATGGAATGGAAGAGGGATGGAAATGGTCAAAACCCTAGAAAACAAGGGTTTTGGGTGGGAAATGGAGAACGAGAGAGTGAATGAGGTAGGCAGGTGGTAGGTAAAGGCTAAGAGGTGCTATCAAGTCTTGGTGGCTCACCCTAGATGCCATTAATTCTTTTATAGTAGCCCAGGGTAGCTAGCGTAAGTGGGGGGTAGTATGGTAAAATGAGTGTAGGGAAACACTAGGGTAGAGGGGGAGAATGGATATTCTTCCCCACCATGTCTTGGTGAAAAATAGGTGGGTAGACCATGGTAATGAAAATAGACATGGGGGAAAATGGGCCAGAATTGGATGGATTTGTGAGGCTGCCATCAGTAGGTATAATGACCGTTCTATGGGTAGAATGATTCTTATCTTGAGTGAATGGAAATACCATGCTGATGAGAACGACCATGGTGGAACTATGCTGTATGCCAAGGAATTTTGGGTAGATTTTAGGAGTCACTAAGGGCGTTCTAAAAGTAGAAGAACAATTGTAGAGGTTAAGTGGGATGAATATTTTGATGAGAATGGCCTTTCAGAATGGGTAGTGAAATTCCATAGTTGTGATAGAATTTGGAGTGGAGGAGCTTTACCACAATGACCATTCTATGTACATAATGACTATTTTGGGGGCCCTATTATGCACTTGAGTTATTCAATTCTTCAATTATGGATATTCTAATTTCTAAGTGACTCTTGGGAACTTGGGGTGATTTTTAGTTGCTTTTAATGTCTCCTTGGACTCCTCCATGAGTGGTGAAGTCCTTGGAGGTCATCTCCTTCTCCTCCTTCCATCAAGTGTCATCCTAGTACCTATAAAACATACAATAGCTGAATAAGAGAAATTGACATGAAATATGATTGATTGGGAAATAAACACACATTACTAGTATCTTGATATGAATAAAGAACAAAAGGACGTAATATGAATATCCAATCTAGGTCTTTATCAATGACTGTATAAAAGGGGGAAAAAGGAAGAGGAAGAAGTTGTAGAGCCTATGGGGGTACTATATAAGCTAGAGGGGAGATGATTAGGGTTCCCAAATTCTCCACTCAACCAAAGTGAGATAAGGAGGGGAGGTGGGTTTGAATCTCTCTTCACAATGATTCAAATTAGTTAGGTTTAAAAAATGAATAAAGTAATAGGGAAAATAATACACAACCAATCTGATGGGGGTTCAAACCACCAAACATGTTTCTCCTCCTCCCATTTTGATTACAAGAGGTAGGAGATGACCTGAGTGCCCTTGTATAAGGATGCAATATGTGGAAGCATGATACACATGCTCCCATTTGTCACCCTCTCAACAATTGGATTGTGGATTAGACAAATAAAAAGGATAAAGAGAATGAATTGAGATTTGCTTATACTAATCTTTGGAAAACTATAGAAAATAGGAGCATCCAAAATTATGAAATTTGGATCCAACCTCAAAGATAGACTTAATTTTCTAAACAAAAAGTTAAATATCAATTGTGAAAAACCACTAGAGGGGGGTGAATAGGGTTTTATAATTATTTTAACAATAATTCAAAACAACCACAATTGAGATAAGGAGAAAGAGGCAAGGTGTTTAGAGTGGTTCCACCCTTAGCAAAAACTAAGGGAGTCAGTCCACTACCCAATTGTTTCCAATTGGGATTTTGAAAGTATTTAAATTTTATTACCTCACAAGGATGTTACATAAAATTACAAATACTTTCACCACCCTTTGGACAACCTTCACCTAGAAGTAGTCCCACCAACCTCGAAGCAACCTTCCTTGAAGTGACTTCAAGCTCCCCCTTGAAGTAGCCTTACTCTTGAAGTAGCTTCCCGTTGAGACAACCTTCTTGAAGTAGTCCAAAGTCCTTCTTCTCCGCCGAGAAGATCAAACCCTCTCCAATCCACAGCCTCCAACCCTAGGAGTAGCAAGGAGAGTACAAGCAATAAGAAAGAACAAGAAGGGAAAATGGAAATTACAATTACCATTGTAGCAGAAGGCTTGATTTCCTATATCAAGCATTTTGATATCCTAAACAATGTGTATGGAGGTGGAAGTGCAGTGGGTAGGAGATACTAGCCTATAGGACACGAAATTGGAGCAATGGAAAAGAATAACAAATGTTGGAGTTGCTCAATTGATCACAAGAACAGATTGCCAATTGCAAGTATGTATGCTCAAGTGTTGTACAAGTGTGTTTTGGGTGTCCTAAGGCATGTCCTATTTATAGGAATGTCTTATGAATGCTTAAGGACGTTCTAGACACTTTCTAGGGGGTTCTAAGTGCTCAACTAGCGGTTAGGTATCCACTAATTGCTTTAGCAATGACTAGTTAATTACTTCTGAAAACTGCAGACAGAGTTCTTCTCGGTCAAAAAATTTGTCGGCCGAGTGTCTCTCGGTCGAGGAGTTTGTCGACCGAGGGATGGTCTAGAGAAAGTGTATATAACGTTTGATTCTAACTCCCAACCACCTTGTCTGATGGGCCTAACGACTATTTGGGTCAATTCTTAGTCGAGGAATTGGTCGACCGAGAATGACTTTGTTTCAATGTTTTGAACTATGTACTAGGTGTGTGTATCAGTGTGCAGTTGTGACACTATTGTAGTGGATGACCTATCTAACTGTTGTGAATGGCTAGGGAAGATCTAAATGCTTGATTTACATGATATCTAAGTACTTGTACATTATATACTTGTACAAGTTTTTACATTTAATTACAATCATGAAATTAAAGCATTTTGAGCATATATATCTTCCAAAGGTTTGTCATCCACCTTGTTCCTGTAACACTCAAGTAGCACGTTAGATCCAAAAGAATGAAATATTTGTCATCATAAAAAAGGGATTATAATAATGTCCAATTTAGCCAACAATCTCCCCCATTTTGAAGATGACATACATTTCCAAAATGTAAAATAAGGAAATATAAATCATTTGATTTTCATACCTGAAGTTTACCTTTTGTAGCCATTCTCTTGTTTGCAAGTGTGTGCTAGCCGAGAGATTATGGGACTCATTTTATTTTATGTTATTTATTTTATATTATTTCTCCCCCTTTGTCATTTCAAAAAGATAACCAAGCTAAACATTAATTATGACTTTTTATTTCTCCCCCTTAATTTGATAATTTGCAAACCACTTATTTTTATGTCTAATTTAGCCACAATTTATTTCTCAATCATTTGCAAAGGATGTTAAGACTTGAAATGACATGAGATACATTTAGATTCATGGCATATGTGTTTTGATTTCTCATCCATTTTACAAGGGATGTTAAGCCCTAAAAATGACATGAGAATCCCTTAAGCTCATGCGTATATTTAATAGTTTCTCAACCATTTACAAGGGATGTTAAGCCCTAAAATGATATGAGATTCTTTTAAGCTTATAATGAATGTATCTCTAACCAAATGCACGGGATGTTAATCCCTGATTTGTTTAAAGAATTCCATTATATTCATACATATTGTAGGCTCCAAGATTACTTTAAAGATACTAAGGTCATAACTAGCTTCAAATGTTCTTTATGATGTTTACAAAGTTTTGTAAACTCCTTCTTAATCTTATAGTCAAGATAGTTTTTGTGAGATCCCCCTTAATCAAGATAATTTTAAGGATTCCATGGTCACAATCAGTATTAGATCATAATAAGTTAACCTTTTATGGGAGTTATGCACTAAAATCTTGTTTTCAATATACTAAGATTGAGTGCAAGAAAATGATTTACAAATAAGCATTTGGTCAAGCTTATTTTAGGTCGACCTTGACTTCGACCAAAGCACCCCTTGGTCAAATTTGATTTCAACCAAGAGACAATTTCTGCAGATTTCCAATTTAAGCATTTAAAATGATCTACTTAATTGAACATAGCTTACAGAGTATTAATTATGTACAACAAGATTATCATTTTCCATAAGCTAAGCACAAGATAATCATTTAAATAATATGTCAAGATGCATTTGTGTCATATAGATTTATCTTAATGGAAAAATTGCATTTTCAATGATAATATCATCTTTATGTGACTATGATCATTTTGAGAATAGTATCCATTCATGGTTTATATATAGATCCAAGATCATTTTAGGCGGACCAAGTAAAGGATGAAAAACAATGATCATGGTGAAACAATAAAGACATATCCATAATTATAATGATCATGATCATTTAAAGGCAAATTTCAAGACACATGATTTCTATATAGATAAACTAAGGAATACTTATGACAAACCATGTGGATTAAAAATAGTAATTTCTTTGATTAAATCAACATGGTTCATAATTTTTAGTTTTAAGTTAAAACATGTAGGAGATTGTAGCAATTGAACTTGCAATCTATGCTATATCTGTATTGATTCATTTTTGCAAGAAGGCATGCCAAAT
Source organism: Alisma plantago-aquatica (assembly GCA_963693085.1). Taxonomy (NCBI): domain Eukaryota; kingdom Viridiplantae; phylum Streptophyta; class Magnoliopsida; order Alismatales; family Alismataceae; genus Alisma; species Alisma plantago-aquatica. The sequence continues at coordinate 225,993,584 of OY856413.1, forward strand.
TTTAGTGTGCAAAAAGTATACATGTTTTTAATCAACATGTTTTGTAACAAGTTTAATAAGAGTGTTATAATTAAAGTGTATTAATAAGTCATAATGCAAGCTTATCAAAATGTTTAAAGAATTGTCTCCAAGATTCATTCTTGATTTGCAGATTAAATCAATCATTAATAGCAAATTGATAGCAAATTGGATCAATTAAATAGGTTCAGAAGAACTTGATTTGGTCAAACTAATCTTCGATCGAATTTATCTCGGTCAAAGATTTTCTCGACTGAGTATTCTACTATTTGTACATGTTTTATTAGATTGTTGCAAGCTTAAAAATAGTAACCTGCTTGATCGACTAATTCTCGATCGAGAGTGTCTCGGTCGAGTATTTTCTCGACCGAGTATGTTTCTGTGTTATTATTCAGTAATTTCAAGAAAAAGGTAATATAATTTTGCAAAATTATAAGAGTTGAAGCTCAGTTTTGTTGAGATAAGACATTTGAATATCAAAGAAACATTTTAGGTCAAATCTCAACTAATCAAATTTAAATCTCTAATTTTTAGGAATCCAAACTAGATCATCATTCCTTTTCTTATATGGGCATGAAAAAGAGTAGTGCCCAAGATGCAAGCAATAATGCCAACTAAAAGAGTCAATCTCATTTCTCTTTCTAGGAATTGAGTTGTTCTTGGGTACATACATAATCTTGGCCTTGGGTGATTGTGTTCTTCTAGGTTTAGGTTTATAGGATTTCCCTTTTGAAACATATCCTAAACCTCTCCTTCCATTATAACTAGAAGAATTATTCAGAATTTTATCAAGAACATCATTGTTTCTCAAGCTATTAATTTCTCTTTGTAACTTGATAATCTCATCCATCTTCTTTTTGATATCTAACTTTGGTTGATCTAGATTAGATGATAAAGCATCTTTTTCTTTAACAATAGCATCATAATCTAGATGATTACATAGAATAGGTTGAGTCTGAAAAGTATTCAATTTTGCGAGCAAATCAACCTTTTCTTGAGAAAGAAGATCATTATTTGTTTCTAAAGTAAGCAAATTCATATTGCAATCATTTAAAGATGATTTCAAGGTCAAATTTTTAGAAGCAATACTGTCCTTTTCGAAAGAAAGATTATTCAATCTAGCATATAGATCCTCATTATCTCTAGTAACCTTCTTTAGTTTCTTTTTGCAATCAACATATTTCTCATGTGTATCTTGAAGACTAGTAATTAGATCTTCTTTTGGTAAATAAAAAATGCTTACCTCTTCTTCTTATTCATTTGTTGTAGCAAAAAGGCACTCTACTTCTTTTTCTCCATCTTCACTATCATCACTTGAATCATCCCATGCAGCTTTATATGCTCTTTCTTTCTTCTTGTGAGATGATTTCTTCCCCTTCTTAAGTTTCGGACAATCACCTTTTAAATGTCCCTTTTTGCCATATTCAAAACACCTGGAAGAAGAAACACTAGAAGTTTTGTTAGTTTTAAAACTTTTATATTGCTTACTATTTACAATGAGAGTTTCTTCTTCACTATCATCTTCACTTGAGTCATGACTATTTTTGGTTGATGCATTGAATGCAATGTCCTTTCTTTTCTCCTTCTTGTGTTCAACCACGAATCTTTCTTCTTCCTCCAAGGTTGCCTCATGTGCTTCTAGGTTGCCAATGAGTTGCTCCATCCTTAGTCGAGTGAGGTCATTGGCTTCTTTGATTGCAGTCACTTTTGGTTTGTACTTTGGAGGTAAACACCTAAGGATTTTAGAAACTTGATCCTCTTCACTTATTGCCTTACCTAAAGCATTTAAACCATTATCAATAGAAGAAAACTTTGCATACATTTCACTAATAGACTCATTTTGATCCATACGGAACTGTTCAAACTTTTGTTTAAGCATTCTGATTTTGGAATTCTTAACTTGAACAGTTCCTTCATAGGTTATAGAGAGTCTATGCCATATCTCATATGTTGTTTCACAATTTGATATTCTATTGAACTCACCAACGAAAATTGAACAATAGAGTATACTTACAACTTTTGCATTCATTTGGGCTGATCTTACCGTATTAACATCCCAGGTTGCATACTCTATTTGAGGAAAGTCATATGGATTTGACACCATCCTCCATAGATCCTAGCTAATTCCTTGGTAATAGAACTGCATCCTCCTCTTCCAGTAGGTGTAGTTAGTGCCATCAAAAGGTGGAGGTCTAGCCACGAGTGTCCCTTCCAAGTTGAGGTTGTTGAGTACCCCGTCACCCATTCTTTAAGATTTTTTTAGAGTTCCTTGAAGCCTTGCTCTGATACTAATTGAAAAACTACTAGAGGGGGGGGGGTGAATAGGGTTTTATAAATATTTTAACAATAATTCAAAACAACCACAATTGAGATAAGGAGAAAGAGGCAAGGTGTTTAGAGTGGTTCCACCCTTAGCAAAAACTAAGGGAGTCAGTCCACTACCCTATTATTTCCAATTGGGATTTTGAAAGTATTTAAATTTTATTACCTCACAAGGATGTTACATAAAATTACAAATACTTTCACCACCCTTTGGATAGCCTTCACCTAGAAGTAGTCCCACCAACCTCGAAGCAGCCTTCCTTGAAGTAACTTCAAGCTCCCCCTTGAAGTAGCCTTCCTCTTGAAGTAGCTTCCCATTGATACCGCCTTCTTGAAGTAGTCTAAAGTCCTCCTTATCCACCGAGAAGATCAAACCCTCTCCAATCCGCAGCCTCCAACCCTAGGAGTAGCAAGGAGAGTACAAGAAATAAGAAAGAACAAGAAGGGAAAATGGAAATTACAATTACCGTTGTTGCACAAGGCTTGATTTCCTATATCAAGCATTTTGATCTCCTAACCAATGTGTATGGAGGTGGAAGTGCAGTGGGTAGGAGATGCTAGCCTATAGGATACGAAATTGGAGCAATGGAAAAGAATAGAAAATGTTGGAGTTTCTCAATTGCTCACAAGAACAGATTGCCAATTGCAAGTATGTATGCTCAAGTGTTGCAAAAGTGTGTTTTGGGTGTCCTAAGGCATGTCCTATTTATAGGAATGGCTTATGAATGCTTAAGGACGTTCTAGACACTTTCTAGGGGGTTCTAAGTACTCAACTAGCCGTTAGGTATCCACTAATTGCTTTAGCAATGACTAGTTAATTACTTCTGAAAACTGCAGACAAAGTTCTTATCGGTCGAAAAATTTGTCGACCGAGTGTCTCTCGGTCGAGGAGTTTGTCGACCGAGGGATGGTCTGGAGAAAGTGTATATAACATTCAATTCTAACTCCCAACCACCTTGTCTTTTTGGTCTAACATCTATTTGGGTCAATTCTCGATCGAGGAATTGGTCGACCGAGAGTGTCTCGGTCGAGACGTTTGTCGACCGAGAATGACTCTATTTTAATGTTTTGAACTATGCACTAAGTGTGTGTATCAGTGTGCAGTTGTGACACTATTATAGGGGATGACCTATCTAAGTGTTGTGAATGTCTATGGAAGATCTAAACGCTTGATTTACATGATATCTAAGTACTTGTACATTATATACTTGTACACGTTTTTACATTTAATTACAATCATGAAATTAAAGAATTTTGAGCATATATATCTTCCAAAGGTTTATCATCCACCTTGTTCCTGTAACACTCAAGTAGCACGTTAGATCCACAAGAATGAAATGTTTGTCATCATAAAAACAAAGGGATTATAATAATGTCCAATTTAGCCAACAAATTAGATAACTTTTGATCATGAATTGATTGAGATAATAAAATACTTAATTAAACTAGGGTTTCACATGATTGAAAGTGTAAGTATTGAATTAGTTTCTAGATCTTCAATCAGAGAATAAACATGTTAAAGATCATTGAAATGATGAAGTTGGATCTCAAAGGGAAAAAGATATAAGAAAAGACACAAATGTAATTAGATCAATAATTACTGAAAAACCGTTTCATATATCCTTCCCTACTAAAACAGATTTTTCATTAAAATTCAAATAAACCTCAAAATTGTAGGGAACATTAGACTCCATATCATTATTAATTTCTTAATAAAAATGATAGTTACCATGATATATTCTATCCAATATCATGTATATGAATGTCAATATTTGAAATGATTATCTTGCATGCAAAATATTTACACAATAGATCCTATATACACCTATAGATGCAAATTCTTTTGTCGGTATGCATTATATCCTCTATATACCATTGAATGTTAAATTTTTTTGCATGGATGAATTATATCCTCTCTGAACACATAGATGAAAATCCTTTTACATGTTTGATACCATATACACCCACATGTCCTGATCTAATTGAATGCATCCATCTCATCATCTGCACACATGTCATGTGATATGCCACCTGAGAAATTGTGGTGGCACTTGGCAATGCATACAACAAATTTCTAGGTTATACTCCAAGTTTGGGTACTCTCTCACCATCACTCTATTCTATAGGTTTTCTAATATACATGACTACATTGACATGTTCTCATCATCAATAACCATGAATCAAATTTTAACATATCCAAGTATAAAGATTTCATTTCTTCCTCTTAGAGATGATGTAGGGGACATAGTAAAAATGGAAATAGTTATCTTAACCTTCCTACAAAACAACCATCCTAAGATATTATTAAGGACTTATATGTCTCAATATTTTTGAAATTGAGATTTTAGATGAAAGGTATTGAAATCAACATGGTCATTTCAACTATGAGATATCATGCACATGGACTCTCGCTGGGAGTAATACAACATACTTAAGATTATTGAGATTCGATTTAAGTATAGAATAGTATGTATTTGAGAATATCATACTATTTTTGCATGTTTTGAGGAAGTATACAAAATTTGCATAATTTGAAGACTTCATCTATTTCTCATTCTCTTGATCTTTTCTCAAGTGCAAAATCATGGTACTATTAGTGGTCAAGGTTTCACTTCTTTTCCCATGTTGGATGTGGGTGGGGTACTTGTATTTTAAATGTCCTTCCTCCTTATAATTATGTAAAGACGAATATGATATTAGAAGGGTCCAGGGTGCCTTTCCCACACTTGAAGCACCTTTTTAGTTTGTACCTTAGTTATAATTTTGATCCGAGCCACTGTTGTAGTTCTAGGTAGAAGGGTTTCCTGGGCTTTGGTCATTACCCATTTTTATTGCCATTATTATGAGATCTTTGTAATTTTTCATGGTTGGAAGACACAACAATAGTAAACCCTAGGTAGACTAGGCTCAGAAAATTTTCCTATCCCAACCTCAGGGCTCTCATATTTAGGACATGATCATACTAATCTTGAAAAGTGGTGTGTTTGGATGAGGTGAAGAAGGATTTAGATTTATATGGAGTTTGTCAATGACACAATCAACTATATCTTCCTCATACAAGTTCTTGACTTGGTACTATTAAAAGCAAAATTGCTGCTATATCCAATCACCAAATTGTTACCTTGGTAAGGTGAGGATTTTTTTATGTTTCTCTTTCCTTTAAAAGGTAGACACGAGGAAAGAAATAAAAATGGGTTTTAAGGATTTCCAATTTAGGGGAATAACATCTTAAAAATAGATATGGTTTTTCCTACTCACTTGAGATGGTAGGTGACAAAAGTTACCTTTTCTTATCCAAGACACCTACATAACCTAATGTGTTCTCCATGGATATCAACAATGAATCAACCTTATCCAAGAAATCCCCAACATCCTCTCAATAGATATTTCTGAGATTTAGCTTTAGGAAGTCTTGTATGGTGGTGGACTATAAGTTCATGTTGGTTGTATTCAAGTTAAGTTCCTATAAGCTATGCATGCTGCATGAATTCTAGTTTATGCCTGGATTCTTGATAACCACTTTCTTTTCTTCCCACACACCATAATCAACAGTATTTTTAGGAGGAGGTTCTTCAGGATTCTCCTTTTCATGATGTTTATCCCTTTTCTTCACATCCTTAACTTCATGTGCTTTGAGGGCTCTCCCTTCTTATTATAGTTCTTAGTTTTGGTAGAAATATAACAAGAGATTTAATGCCATAAGTTTCTCACGATGCATCTATGAGTCAAGATATTAGATCATGGAAATATTACAAATTTAATCCAGTTTCAAGAATGAAATTGAGTTTTATTTTTTATTTTCCCATCCTTCATATACCCGTAATTGATATAGAGTGAAAATAAATTCAAGACACCATACTAGAGAAAAGTCATGAGAATGGATGGTTTAAGGTAGTACTTAGAGAAGATATGATACATTATAGTGACTCTCCAAAGTTATAGGAAAATCTTTGGTCCGTTTGTTGACCACCAAGGCCAAGTAGAGAATAAGGAATCTTAGACACCATAATGACATAGATAATAGGTGATTATGTTAGAACCATTAAGCTCAATATTAGATACATCATTTTAGCATTGTGGATTTTAACATTCCTTGGTTCAAAGTGATTTGGAACTAAATGAAATTGTTAAATATAAGATGTATGTTAGGTGTAACACCAATTGTCACAAAACCATTGTTCCATCAAATCCAAATCCCATTACCTTGTTATGAAATTTTATAGGGACTCAATGTGCCAAACTCTGAGCAATCCATTGAATACACACACAATATTTAATTGTTGAATGAAAACTCACATTTTATTATTTGAACAAAAGTTTACAACTCAACACCAAAGACAACTGGGAAAAAAACATACATGATATCAAAATATAATAAAAGAAAATACACATTCCTTTTTGTTACTACAACCGTATGGAGTTTTGATTTGGTGGAACTTGTTTGAGGTTACATCGTCAAGTGATATACAAGTAGAAGAAGTAGATACGAAGTAATTCTTCATAACAAATATTCTTATACCTAATAAGTGACATTAAGATACCATAAATTCAAACACATTGGTATGCTAGAGACAAAAAATATAGATGGTATACAATATATATATGCATATATATATATATATATATATATATATATATATATATATATATATATATATATATATATATATATATATATATATATATAAACAATACATATTTAATACCCGCACGGGTAACCTAAATTTTGCTACTCATGCCGCTCAAAAAGTAATTATTTGGTCAGAAAAGTAACTTGTTGGACAAAAAGTAACTATGTTAATAAAAAAGTAACTATCCAACTCAGAAAGTAAAACATGATAGCATACGTAGTAAAAATTCTAGAATAAATATATAATTGTATATTTGTTACAACTGTTACAAATATAACTACTTATACATGAAAAGTAATAGTTTACAAGGTAAAGTACCCCTCTATAGGTGTAAAGTAAGAAGCTCCAAAAAATTAAGTAAATTTGGAGCAGGTAGCTAACCACACGGGAAATTAATGAACACACACACACACACAAATATGTATACACACATATACAAAAGAGCTAAAAATAAACACATTATCTTTAAATCAAATTTTAATTGTGAATTTTTATATATACATTATGTCCATTAATTCCCTGCCAACATAAAGTTTTGAGGATATTCTATGCATTACACCCTCTCTACACTAATAGGTAAGGACTCCATTGCATTTAGTTTGTACGTACAGGATCATCTCTACACCCCAAATGCGGAAACACTTTAGCATTTAATTTTTATGCATTAGGTCCTCTCTACACCCATATGTGATGACCCTTTTGCGTGTTTGTATACATTAACAAAGTATAAATAATTTAATTACACTATGTCTATGGTTCTATAGAGCATATAACTATAAGAAAAACTTAAAAAGAAACATAAGAAATCACTTAGTTTAAACAAATAACATATGACAAGCTAGTGACTCATACATATGTAATACAAACAACCATTTCCATAGTCATGGAAAATAAAGGAAAAACTTACCTTGTTTAATAAAAAATCAAATCTTTGAGATTTGGGGTCAAAAGTAGATCAAGGTTCCTGGGGATATAACACATACACAAGGAGCAATATATTGGGATATAATTTGATATGGTCTCAAATTATGATGTACAAGGTGATTAAGTCCTATGTGAACCTAAGTTATAACCATATCTCATATTTCACATCATCATTCATTATCAACATTTAGATCATTATATCTCCATATTTTTCAAAATCAAACGGTTAATTATAAACTACTACACATTAAAGATATTGATCATTCATAATGTTTCATATCCATAAAGTCATTATCATAATCAAGTGTGACTAAGATATGATGTAAGGTAGAAATTATCATTAAATTATTAATTAAAACTTGATCTAGGCTTTTGAATTCATTATCATTGATTGAGACATTTAATAATGTTTCAATAATAAAAAAGGATATGATCTGATATACTAGAGAAATTAGAGGAGGATTGATGCTCTAAAAGTATTTTTTCATCTCATTTTTTATCAATGTGTTTTTTTGGTGAAAAAAAAAACACATTGATAAAAAATGAGATGAAAAAATACTTTTAGAGCATCAATCCTCCTCTAATTTCTCTAGTATATCAGATCTATACGTTTGGATCTAGAATATCAGTTATATCATTTTTCAGAGACCAGAGTCATTTTTTCTAACATTGGTCTGAGAGAGGATAATTTTCATTAACTCATAAAGTGGCGGGCCATTGAAATCATACCATTAAAGTTGATCTCCTCCACTAAGTGGTGTTGAATGAGAGAGATAGAGAGAAAGAGAGAGAGAGAGTCTAGGTGTAATCTAGGCTGTTGGATCATGGTCCAAGATAACCCAATAATGATCTAGTGATAAATAGACTACCTCTTTGACTGTTCAGTTTGTGCAAGGAAAGATGCTCCCACAATGGTCCTAGCCACTAGAGGAGGATAGGTAAGGGAGTAGGAGGCTTCTATGGGGCTATAAAAGTAGAATAACACCTTGGTCTTATCCCTCCAAGGACGGAATTGGTTGTGTTTTGGGACGAGGATGTATGCAGTAAAGACACATAAACAATAACTTGCAATAGAAATAGGGGGATAGGCATGACGATAAGGAGCAAGAGGGCACATTTGGGGCTTGGGGTGCTACATAAAGTGAAAAAAGGAAGAGGAAGAAATTGTAGAGTCAATGGGGTATCGTATAGGCGAGATGGTGGCTGATAGGGGTTCTCAAATCCACTACCTCACTAGAGGGAGAGAATGTGTAATGAACCCACCCCTCATCAACCCCCAATCAAGGAAGGCTAAGAAGTTGGTGACGTTATCCCAAAATAGGATCAACTAGTTTTGCAAATAATAAAAAACAATTAATGAATTCTACCACACCTAAGCTTAAAGCAGGATAATTTTTTTCTTTTTGCATACCTTTCAAAAATAGGAGTTTAGAACTTTACCCAAAGTAGAGTTCTATCTAACCAAATCCTCCATTCTTTATTTAGCTTTATTCTTCAAATTTCACTTTAAATGTTCATCCACTTTCACATATTCCTAAAGTGACAACAAACAAAATGTCGGTCAGTATAACAGATTATATTGGTATGTGGGGGAACCAAAATGCACATATATTGTAACAACATAACCGCATCAAATTATTTGATACCAATCAAAATTGACGTCTACTTTGTAACTTCCCAACCATCGTACCCATCCTCTGGTATACCCTCTCTTTGGGTTTAGTCCCTGCAATGGACATTAGGCTACCTTCTCCATCCCGAGCTTAGTACCTTATGGGCCACCTTTCTAGGTGCCATGTAGTCTTCCCATCTGGGGCTTGACCACCTATGACCTTCCCTCCTAGGATTGGTCTAACCTTCCCTCATGGGCTTGGTCTCTCATCATCTTAAATCATAAATCCAGAGGTGGTATGCAGGTTCAGGAAAGTCATAAACAATATATGGTGATAATCATAGTCACTTTATAGATTGCATGAATTAAAGTCATCCAAGCATTTTATTTCAAGCAATCAGTAAAACCTCAGAAATCATTGTGAAACTAAAGAGATTAGCCATAAACATAACCACATACCTGATTTGAAGTCTCAAATATAAGTAAGATATCCAATCCAATCCAATCCAATCCAATCCAATCCAATCCGATCCAATCCAATCCAATCCAATCCAATCCAATCCAATCCAATCCAATCCAATCAAGATGTCCAATCAAGCAAGTCAAGCAACCAAACAAGAAATCTTAATCCTAAAAACATGTATAATGCGTACTGTTACCATCATATTCCAAAAAACTCCTTATTGACTTGGGACATATTTATAAGGTTTCTAAGACTCATTAGGATTTCATTAGAGTTTCTTAGATTTACTTCTCAGTCTTTAATCTTTTCAGGTCAACAAACCCTAATACATCTTTTCTACTCATAAAAACCCTAATTACTCAAATGATCCACATTAAGGGTCTTTGTTATCAAATTAGCTTAGGAACATCATGTCTCTATCTTACTTATGGATTTTCATAATTATAATCATTAAAAGTCATAACTATCAAAATTAGGGGGTTTAGGCCCATTATTGCACTTTCATATACATAGAACCTTAAATTAAGCCAATTATGCATAAAGATCATTCTTTTAGATATGATTCTACTTTTTATTAAAAATAGGTTAATATTTGCTCAAAATAACCAAGGAAAATCATCAAATCCAATTATCATCAAAACTTATGGTTTTTCATTAATTAAACCATTAAAGATGACAACTTTACACATATTGAATTGTAAGTGAAACCAGGCTTCAATTATATTTTAGTGGATTCCTTGTATTCTCCTAATCAATTTTCATATATAATTTGTCTTGATGTGAGTTACTGATAATTAGTTGTGATTTTTACAAAAACAAATATCATTAACAGGAAAATCACAAATTGACATGTCATCAATGGAGGATATAAGCGGTTGGGCCACGCTGGACTGGCCCAGCCAGTGGCCTATGGCTATCTTGTTTGAGCACCCCCCACAGGTAGTTCTTGATAATAGACCCAAAAGACACAAAGGCCCATACCTCTCTGTATAGGACTCAGGGGTAGATTGGTAATTGCGGCGGATCGTTATCTTCATCCTCACGATCTTCTCTTTTTGTGACCCAAAAATGATGAACGATCAACCCCAAAAGTTGACTACACAGTCGTAGTTCCTTGGGAGGAAGTTGATCGTATCGACCCCTCCGATTCTTCTCCTCGAACTTGCTTGTATCCGCCGCATCACCGGAAGACGGAATAGCAAAGTGAGGGAGAGGGTCGTGCTTGACAATGGAACATGGAGTTTGAAAAGGAATGATAGGGGCTCAGGTAGGATTTTTACTGGACCTTGGCCCTGCGGAAAGGCTCCTTGGGTACTCAAAAAAACTTCGCCTTTCTCTAAGAGGGTTTCTAGGTCTTTTATAGGCAAGGTTGACCTACCAAGCATCAATGAAGTCCTGACTCCACGGTGGTTTGGGGAAAACTCCCAAACGTGCACAAAATAGGGACATGTATGGGTCATTAGGTTCAAATTCCTCTCCCAAAATCAAATATCTAATATTTAGGACTTCTTGTTGATCCGGGAGAGAGAGTGTGTGAATAGATTCTTCATTTTACTATTCCAACTTCCCGAAATGGGCTGGAGGCAGGAGACAAACAGATCATTGTCAGACCTCATATCTAATGGTCCATGTTGGACACACCAACTAAAAGGCTGATAAAAGGAATTCTAGTATGAATGTAAATTGTGACATTTAATGATATTCCTCTCACTTTAATTTGTTTTTCAAAAATTCATAACTCTAATTATATACCTCCTTTTAGTCCCAAATTTTAAGGAAAACTCGTTAATGACTAAATCTAATTACTGCCAAGTTTGGAGTCATAATTTGAAAGTAAAAGAGACTTTTCTTCATATGTGAGTTATCACTTAATAAGGCATATTTTATTCATATTTTCTCTCTCTCTTACTCTTTTATTTCCTTTATTTGGATTCCTTTTACCATTAGAAACCATGTGGATTCAAAATCTAATCCATGATGATCAATTATACAAGTTTCCAAAGAACTCCACGTATTTCTCATCATTATCTTAATTTCTTTTCCATTTTATGCATTATTTGATTTCTTTCAACTTTTCTTTCCCTTTTATCATATTGGATTCACTAACTTATTAGGATCCACAAACTCACATATACAAAGGGAACATTGCAAAAGAAACCGATTTATTCAACATAAATATTAAAATTTACATACATGTACATTTCATTGGTAAAATTACATTCACAACGATACAAGAAAAATCAAGGTTGTAACATCCTTCCCCTCTTATAGGAATTTAGCCCTCAAAATTATACCAAACATAGAAATAATCCAGGATAAGACTTTCCCATGTCCATCTTCAGCCCTCATGTGGCTTCATCCTCTCCATGGTGCTTCCAAAGAACATTTACCATCTCTATCCTTCACTCCCGAGCTCTCTCACCTTGGTATCTCATACCCTCGTAGGTGACTCAGGATAAGTCTTCCTCCCATAGAGTTTAATAGGTTCAATTCTTGGCACATGTCTTGAGTACTTCACTTAGTGCTCTAGATTGGGCACATGGAACACATCATGCATCATATTATCCTGAGTGGGTAAGGATATAAACAAAAAGTAGCTTCACCAATACATCCCAAAATATCAAATAGACCCATGTATCGGGGACACATCTTTTCTCTATACTTAGCTGTGGATCTGAGGGGTAAGATTTTCAAAAACACATGCTCACTCACAGTGAACTACAAGTCAGTCTGCTTTGCATCAATACACGACTCCTATCAATGCTGGGCTTTCTGCAACCATTGCTCGATCAAAACAACTTCATCAACATACACTGTGATTTCTTTGACCTCCACAAGGTCCTCTCACCGACATCACCCTAGTGAAGTGGCGACTGACATGACCTCCTATAAAGAGCTTCATACATTTTGATACTTGCTTTGGTAGCTATTATAACAAACAAACTTAGCTAGAGGCATGTAATGCTCCCCTGATCCACCCCAAATGAGCATATATGCCCTCATCAGACCTTATAAAGTCTGGATCATACTCTTTTGACCGTCCATCAGTAGTGGGTGATATGATGTGCTAACCTTCAATCTAGTATCACATTCTTCATGCACCTACTTCCACAACATGGAAGTGAACTTAAGGCCATGCTCAAGAATATTTGAACTCGGATTACCGTGTAGTCAAAATATCTCTCTCATATATATAGTTCAACTAGATTTGTCACATTGGCAGTGGTCTCTAAGGCAAGAAAACATGCTGACTTGGTAAGGCAATCTACCATAACCCGTATTGCATCATGACCTCTCTTGGTCTAGGGGAGACTCACCACAATGTCCATGGTGATATGCTCCCATTTCCTCTCAGAAAATCCTCATCATCTATAGACATCCACCTGGTGTTCAATCTTCTTGTGTTCAATCTTCACCCTCTGGTGTGTACATGCACCTCTATATCCTTCTACATTATAGGCCTTCAAGGTACCACTGCAAACCTCAACCATCTTGGTAGTACTAGGGTGTACAATGTACTTAGAATCATGAGCTTCTTGCATGACATCATTCTTCAAGGGTGAATCCTCAGACACCCTAAAACACTCTAGTTGTGGATTTCACCTCTGACTCTTCCTAAGAGGTGCATCTGAGGTTTCCTCTAACAAACCTTTAATCTTATCCAGCGTTTAGCTAGCCAAAAACCATTAACTTGACCAACATGTCTGGTTGTATCTGGATGTTAGCCACATAGGTCTAGTCTTCTAATAGGTGCAGGGTCCACCTAGTAACCCCTCCTATCCTTCTCTCCTGGATAAACAAGATAGCTACACACCTGAGCTATTTCTGGATAAGAGCATCTGTTACCATATTAGCTTCCTTGTATGCTAGGTGATGGTGAAGACATAAACCTTCATATACTCCACTCATCATCTTTGTCTTGGGTTTAGGCCTATCTGATTTAGGAAAGCTTCGAGCTCTTGCATCCATCATCTTGGTTACCAAACCCAATAAAAACATATAATCACAATTTCTTTTGACGAGTATGTCCTTATATGGTGATTACATTTGTTCACCTATGATTTCAAACCATCTATACAATATACTCTCAAAAGGGTATGGTACTTCATCCATTCCTTAATTATCATAAAAATGTTTCAACTCAAGTATTTATCTCTCATATCACTTTTATCCTTAGTATGGCATGCATTTTGTCCTGTCTCTCACACCCATAACAAGATGAAATAAGCATTTGGATGTAGTCCAAATACAGAGTTCATCCCATTCCAGGAGTAGAGATGGTGCATCACACATCACCATTACACTTTCCAATCTAAGTTGAAACATACACCTCATGACCCCACACCATGAATATCTCAATTCTATGTTTACACCCATGGGAAGAATTTTCCCACCATTTTTGGGTCTTATCATCACTCCTATATACAATACTTAGTCATTTCCTCAAGGTCTCTAGGGTGCCGATACTTTTGGGGTGATCTTACCCTTATGCATCTAGGGAGTGCCTCTCACTTTTACCCGTTAGTCCCCATGAAGTCTTGAAGGTGGCCAACCTCCTAACCCATAGGCCTCAGGCAAAGGTAGCTGTTACCTCCTGACCATATGATCTTGTGCATTTAGGGAATATACAACTCCTACTTCCATCAATCTTATCCTTGCTTGACCTTAGTGACTTAGAATTCTATCGTAGCTCATGGCTCCTTTGTTCATGCTCAAGAACATTTCATACTTGAATCCACCCCTGAATCTCCATCATCTTTCTAGGCATTCATGGTTAACCTTACATCCCTTCATAGGAATCATAGCGACCTACTTATCTCAGTCTAGCCCCATACATGTTACCTCCATGGCATCATATCCTTATGTCCCTTAGAGATGGTCATACATGGGTCTACATATTCATACTCAACTATGTTCTCTTACACTTAGCCGTTCAAGCTCTTATAAGTGACCACTTAAGGTTACCTCAAACCCAAGCAAGAGTTGGTACTCACCCCTAAATGAAGGGTCCCTTACCAGGATACGAGAAAACTATCACTTGATAGTAACAAAGGTCACCAATACGTTCTTACATCCAAGGTCTATATCATCTTGTATATGCTTAGTTACTATCATGCTAGCTATGCACCTAGCTAGAAATTAGATAACTTATCAAACCATTTCTTTTTGGTAACCCAAGAGACTCATAAGGCTTGCGCTGATCCCAACCTGGGGAGCTCAACCCCATCCCGTAAGGTGTGTAGTCCATTAAGTCACGTAGAGGCCGGTTGCACTATGGGATAAACAATTCTGAACAGCACCACCAGGGGGATTCGAACCCGGGACCCTTCATAAGGGACCCCGTGTTGCGACCACCTGAACTACTACTCGCTGGCTTATCAAACCATTTTCTAGTTCCTTGGTATGTCATACTTGTTCATCATTCCTTCAAGTTGGACCAATATCATACATACATAGGTCACCAACTTGTGTAAGTGGCTCATTAATCATATATCTCAATTCAAGTGGGGTTTCCTTTTGTTACAATATATGGGGGGTTCCACTCTTAATTCCTATGAACTCACTTAGCCTTATGAGCATCATGTGCACCAGGTATTACTACTTCCCCTCTTTGGTCTAGGAACCCCAGGTTCACCTCTTATGCATCATCTATCTAAACTGCATGCTTAGTTGCTCAAACATGAACCAAACCTATACAAGATATGGCATATACTTCCTAACACTCTTCCAAGTGAACAACTCTTAGAGTCCTACACAATGACGACCAATTGGGTGCGAGGCCTCACAACTTGTTACCATACCATACCTCTTCAGGGTCTTTGCAACTCTATCCTACACCTAAAAGGTAGGAACTCATATCATCCATATATCGATACCAAAAGCCTCCTTCTCTCTTCTAGGGTTTGGTTCTACTAAAGGCATATAAGGTATGACAACCTCTATAGATCATGCGTGAAGCAACTCCATACATCTACTCAGGGTCATCTATTCTAGGCCACATCAAACCAAACCTCCACATGGTTCCACCTATCCCGGAGTCTAGGTCTCCAACTTTCTTCATCTGGGTCTCACTCTCTCTAGAGATAACCCTATAACTGGACTACAACTAAAAGACTCTAAGATACACATCTCACATGGATAAAATGCACTATAAAAACTTTTGTCCATAACATCTTACTTACATTCTTTTTATTATTATTATTTGGTGGAGGATTCCTTAATCCTTAGCATCCATAACCCTCAACATCAGGAGGAGGTGGAGGGAGAAAAAACCCTAAGGCTTACAATTTCTTAGTGAAGAGGGTAGAGAAGGGATGAAGACAAATGAGATGACCTAGAGGTATCTTATTTTGAGTCAAATCTCCAAATTTTGGCCAATCAGTCACACAGATTCTGGGAGTCCTCATAAACTAACTAGCGGGGCAGAGGAAAAATTTTCCAGCCCCCAGATCCTGATCCTTTTCCAGACACCTCCATCTTTGGAATGTCCTCTAATAACTTCCTTGGGCTTTAAATAATTTGTAAATTTATTAATTATTAGAGATTATATGGAAAACCATGCTTTGATACCAAATGTAATGACCCTACCCCTCAGCAACCCCTAGTCAAGGAAGGCTAAGAAGCTGGTGCCATTATCCTAAAATAGGATCAACTGGTTTTGCAAATAATAAAAAATAATTTATTAATTCTACCACAACTAAGCTTAAAGAAGGATAAAAATTTTCTTTTCGCATACCTTTCAAAAATAGTTTGGAACTTTACCCAAAGTAGAGTTATATCTAACCAAATCCTCCATTCTTTATTTAGCTTTATTCTTCAAATGTCACCTTAAATGTTCATACACTTTCCTATATTCCTAAAATGCTGACAGACAAAATGTTAGTCAGTATAACAAATTATACGACTATGTGGGGGAACCAAAATCTTGCACATGTATTGTAACAACATAATCACGTCAAAATATTTGATACCAATCAAAATTTACATCTTCTTTATAACTTCCCAACGATCATACCCATCCCCTAGTATACCCTCTATTAGGGTTTAGTCCCTACAATGGACATTAGGTTACCTTATCCATTTTGAGTTTGGTACCTTATGGGCCACCTTTCTAGGTGCCATGCAGTCTTTCCATCCCGAGCTTGAACACCTATGACCTTCCCTCCTAGGCTTGGTCTAACCTTCCCTCCTGGGCTTGGTCTCTCATCATCTTAAATCATAAATCCAGAGGTGGTATGTAGGTTCAGGCAAGTCATAAGCAATATATGGTGATAATCATAGTCACTTTATAGATTCCAGAAATTAAAGTCATCCAAGCATTTAATTTCAAGAAATTGGTAAAACCTCAGAAATCACCATGAAACTAAAGTGATTAGCCATAAACATAACCACATCCTAATTTGAAGTCTCAAATATAATCAAGATATTCAATCCAATCAAGATGTCCAGTCAATCAAGTCAAGCAACCAAACAAGCAATCTTGATCCTAAAAACATATATAATGCCTACTGTTACCATCATATCCCAAACAACTCCTTATTGACTTGGAACATCTTTCTAAGGTTTCTAAGTCTCATTAGGATTTTATTAGGGTTTCTTAGATTTACTTCTCAATCTTTATCCTTTTTAGGTCAACAAACCCTAAGACATCTTCTCTACTCGTTAAAACCCGAATTACTCAAATTATCCACATTAAGGGTCTTTATTATCAAATTAGCTTAAGAAAATAATATCTCTATCGTACTTATGGATTTTCATAATTAAAATCATTAAAAGTCATAACTATCAAAATTAGGGTTTCTTGGCCCATTATTGCACTTTCATATACATAGAACCCTAAATCAAGCCAATTATGCATAAATATCATCCTTTTAGATATTATTATTCTTGTTATTAACAACATGTTAATATTTTCTCAAAATAACCAAGGAAAATCATTAAATCCAATTATCATCAAAACATAAGGTTTTCATTAATTAAACCATTAAAGATGACAACTTTATACACTTTTTGAGTTGCAATCGAAATCAGGTTTCAATTGTATTTTTAGTGGCTTCCTTGCATTCTCATAATCAATTTTCATATATAATTTTTCTAGATCTGAATTACCAATAATTAGTTGTGATATTTACAAAAAAATATCATTAACGGGCCAATCAAAAATTGACATGTCATCAATGGAGGAGATAAGAGGTTGGGCCACGCTGGACTGGCCTGGCCAATGGCCTATGGCCTTCTCGTCTGAGCACCCCCCGTGGGCAGTTCTTGGTAACAGACCCAAAAGACACAAAAGCCCATACCTCTATATGTAGGACCTGGGGGTAGATTGGTAATTGCGGCAGATCGTCACCTTCATCATCACAATCTTCTCTGTTTGTGACCCAACACCAAATGAATGGTCAACCCTGAGAGTTGACTATGCGATCTTAGTTCCTTGGGAGGAAGTTGATCATGTCGACCCCTCTGATTATTCTCCTTGAACTTGCTTGTGGCCGCCGCATCGCCGGAGGATGAAGGAGCAAAGTGAGGGAGAGGGTCGTGCTTGATGAAAAAAATAGGGAATTTGAAAAGGAATGGTAGGGGCTCGAGCAGGGTTTTCGCTGGACCTTGTCCCTACAGAAAGGCTCCTTGGGTTCTCAGAATAACTTCCCCTCTATCTAAGAGGGTTTCCAGGTCTTTTATAGGCAGGGTCGACCTATGAGCATCAATGAAGTCCTAGATCCACAGTGGTTTGGGGAAAACTCCTAAATGTGCACAAAATAGGGACATGTATGGGTCATTAGGTCCGATTTCCTCTCCCAAAATCAAATATCTAATTTTTAGGAATCCTTGTTGATCAGGGAGAGAGAGTGTGTGAACGAATTCTTCATTTTACTATTCTAGCTTCCATAACGGGCTAGAGGTAGGAGACAAATAGATCACCGTTAGATCTTAGATCCGATGGTCCATGTTGCACGCGCAACCTAAATGGCTGATAAAAGGAATTCTAATATGAATGTAAATTGTGACATTTAATGATATTCCTCTCACTTTAGGATTTTTTTCAAAAATTCATAACTCTCAATCCAAACCTCCTTTTAATCCCAAATTTTAAGGGAAACTCGTTGATGACTAAATCTACTTACGAGCCAAGTTTGGAGTCATAATTTGAAAGTAAGAGACTTTTCTTCATATGCATGTGATCACTTAATAATACATATTTTATTCATATTTTGTCTCTCTTACTCTTTTATTTCATTTATTTGGATTCTTCTTACCATTAGAAACAATGTGGATTCGAAATCTAATCCATGATGATCAATCATACAACTTTTGAGAGAATTCCACATATTTCTCATCATTATCTTAATTTCTTTTCCTTTTTATGCATTATTTGATTTCTTTTAAATGTTCTTTCCCTTTTATCGTATTGGACTCACTAACTTATTAGGATCCATGAACTCACTTATACAAATGAAACATTGCAAAAGAAACCCATTTATTCGACATAAATTATACAATTGACATACATGTACATTTCACTGGGAAAAATTTCATTTACTATCATACAAGAGAAATCAAGGTTGTAATAGAAGGTGGGTCTAACAATCCCTCCATAATGAGTCATATGAGTTCTATCAAACCTAGTTAGGTTTGAAATGTAAAAAGAAGATATCTAGTGGGAAAACAAGGCACAAAGCAGGCTGTAGATAAGAAAACCTATTGTTCCTCCTCCCGTGTTGACTGTGGGAGGTAGGAGACAACCTGAGTGCCCATGGACCATTCTCTAGCCAATGAGAGCCTAATCCAAGGGCTCTCATTTCCCACCCACTCAACAAGTAGATTGTTTATTAGGAAAATAAAAGGGATAATAGAATACAATTTGGTTTTTCTTACTTTATCTTTAGACAATCATGGAAAAGTAGGATTGTCCAAAATTATAAAATTTGACACAAGCTCCATGATATCCTTCTCCTATATAAATTTTTTGAGATCAATTGGATAATGTTAGATCATGAATCGATTAAGAATATAATTCAATTAATTAAAAGAAGAATTTTACATGATTTAAACTACTAGTTTTGTTTTCAATCTCTAAATATTCAATTAGAGAAAAAATTATGTTTAAAGACCATTGAAATGATAAATTAGTATATCAAGTTATAATAGAGATACAAGGAAATATAAAAATGTGATAATATCAAAAAATAGTGAAAAACCACTTCATCACATCCTCCTTTATAGAACTTCCCCTAACCTCCCTTAGATTAGCTCCCAGGGTCTAGTCCACCTCAAGTTTTCATCAATTGGGCTTCATACTAGGCGAGACAAACCCATTTCACCATACCAATGTAGACTTTGGGAATGACACGGTGAAAAGGGCACCTAACTACATACCTTAGGTTTATCTTTCTCTATATATGTCATTCATATCATACATATCTCAATATAAAATTTAAAGATGTATTCATATAGAAATTGTATAACACAATTCAATCCTACTCATGAATCACCTCAATGAGTCATATAAAACTACAAGTTAACACCAAGATTAACTCAATAGACTTTCATGATGACTATTATATCACATAATACCTCATACAACTTATACCTAAACACAAACTTCTCAATCAAGGCTAGAGCATACACTTATCAGTTCCTACAATAAACCATAAACCTTAGTATTTCTATTTAATGACAATAATACATCATCTTTACCTTCTATCATATCATATGAATTTATATATCTATAAGTGAGTTGAAATATACTTTTACATGTATGTAATTGGGTCAAAATACATCTTACAACCCCATTTTATCATAAAAAAGCTCTTTTATCATGCATGAATAAGAAACAAGAATAATAATAATATCTAAATGTTTGTACCACATTTTAAGGCTCCCAAGAATATAAAGAAGTCACCTTTAGATTTGCACCTAAAAAGAGCATGGCTCATGCTTATCAAGATAAGTACAAACGTTAGAGCTTTCCATACAAGAACTAAATAAGAGAAAGCAAGACTAAGCCCTTTCAAGTTTGGTCTCACATATTAAGGTTGAGATTTACTTATAAAATTAAACAATATCTTTTAGAATGATTTAGAGATCTAGAATGAGAGAAGTTTTGATTTTACATTGAGCTAAACATGTCAAGACGTGTACATTAAGTGGGCACATCGGGTGTGAATCACATGCATGCATATCATACATGCACAATGTTGGGCATGTTTTTATGTACAATCCACACACTGGGAACACTAATGCATCAGGAAGGGCTGACTACTCACATAAGGCAATTTTTTCTGCTAGAAACAAGATATATTTATTGTTTTAAAATATAGTTGCGCCAATTATTTTTTTATTGCATTCATAGTTTGATTTTCTACTATACAATAAAATCGAAAAGAACTAATTAGTTCCCTTAAGTTTGATAAGGCATTCCAACATGCATGCACATAATCATTTTTATTCTTTTCATGATTAACATCAAGGTAAACACAAAACATATTAATTCAAGCAAGTTATACTAAAACATATAATTAAAATGAAAGAATATAGGGTTAACCATTCAAATCACATGCTTCCATTCATTCATCACCCAAATTAAGATTTTGTAATTACTTAGTGCATTCACATCATCTTAATTACACAAGTCAACTAAGTGTTATTTCAAATTGACTCAGACACAAATCCTTCCTAACTTAGGAAGTTTCATCCTCAAAACTTAGAACAACTCAAGATGAGTTATCTTCATATCATCCTCAAGTTCCCACATTGCCTCCTCAATAGAGTGGTACTTCCACATCACTTTAACCATATCTATCTCATAATTCCTAAGTTTCTTATTTTCTTCTATCCATTATATGTACTGGCCTTTCCTCAAAAGTGATGTCAACTTCAAATTGTACTCTAGTTTTCTGAATATCTAACTCATCTTTGGAAGACATTTCCTTAACATTAACACATGGAACACATATATGATTGTTGTAATTATAGTGACAAGTACAAACTATAGGCAATTTTTTCAACTTTACCTTTGATAGGATAAAGACCTACATACCTAGAGGTCAACTCATACTTCTTTCAAGACTCTAGAACACATTTATAGGTACACATTTTTTTAAAAATTGTCCCTGCCTTAAACTCTAGAGGCCTACACATCTTGTCACAGTAACTCTTTTTCTTGTCATGTGCAACATTCAATTGACGCTTGATCACCTCAATCATTTCAATACTCTTCTGAATTATATTAAGTGCCAATGACTATTACTCACCTACCCTACCATCATATAAGTGATCAACATTTCTTTCCATAACGTGCCTCATATGGTACCATACCTAAACTAGACTGATAGCTATTGTTACATGCACACCCAAACAAGTTTACACATTCATCCCAACTTTCTAGATATTTTATAAATATGCTCTGAGCATACCATATAACAGATAAATTGTTCTTTTTAATTACCCATAATTCTGGGGTTGGAAAGCTGTACACAAGTTGAAGTGAGTTCTCATAGTAGAATGCAACTTATCCTAACACATGAAGGTAAACTATGAACCACAATCTTCCATGACATGCACACCATGTAACCTAAATATCTTAACAATGTATATTTATGTTAAATGATTGTAGTATTAGTAGTTTTTACCGACAAAATATGCACTAATTTGATCAATATGTCAACAACAACCCTAGAATCCACTCCTCTAGGAATGCATGAAATCCGACCACAAAATCCATAATCACATGATTCCACTTCCATACTATAATGGGTTATGGTTGTAACTCCCCAATGGTTATGGGGTTCTATATATGCCTATTGACATACTCCACAACATGCCACATACATAAATACATACTTCTTATTGCTCGACCACCACTACAACTCTTTCAAATTGTGATATTTCTTTCTAGTGCCCTAGTACATATGATACATAGAAGTATGCACTTCCTAGAAAACCATATTTTTCAAATATGCTTGATCCGGAACACACAACCTTCCTCTTAAACATAGGAGGCCATCATCTAATAAGTGGAAACCCTATCTCTTACTTCCATTTCCTTCTTACTTTTCATAACTCAGGGTCCACACCCTACTTTTGCAAATCCTACTATAACTATGATAGAAGCACTTCTTTCTATGCTGCACAAAAATAATTATTCATCTCTCTTATATTAAACAACATGTCTCTATTGTATGAGAGAGATTATAACTCTAGTTGTTGAAAAGGAAGATGACTTATGACTCAACACGTATGCAACCACATCGGCCTTACCCAAGTGATAGTCATACCATCATATTCCTTAGTGAAGTAAAGCCTATGGTATCTATGATTCATATCCTTATGGGTAAAAATGTACTTCACTTTTATGATCTATAAACACTTGGTACATTTATTCATAGAGATAATGCCTTCAAGTAATAAGGGATAAATGACTCCAACCAACTGTAGTCATGTGTTGGGTAATTCTACTTATGCTTCTTCAACTATATAGAATCATAGCAAATTTTCTTACCATCATGTATAAACACACATCCGAAACCTTTTCAAAAATCAACACAATAAACCACGAATCATTTACCATTCTTTGGTAAGGATAAGTGTAACATCCCAATTTTCAAGAGTAATTTAACTTCAGAATGTGGTTTTTCCTAAACAAAATAAGTTAAGGGTCTTACTGCAAAAATACCATAAAAGAAATTTCTTGGAGGTTAATAAAGTAATAGAAATAAAATAAGGCTCAAAATATTATTTCCCTTTCTTATGTGCATTATGTGTTGTAATTAATTCAAATGGATATACATTAGTTTTCCTTCCCTTTTTCTCTCCCCTATTCTTGTAGGTTGTCTAAAGGAAATAAAGGATAAACATAAAAAAGAGCATAATTCAAAATTATGAATATGAATTAGATATTCTAGGCAAGGAGTTTCCTATTTCCTTTTATGGCTTTTAATATAAAGGAAAATATCATTTGATGTCTTTTTATCTCTCCTCCAAGAGGTTGCTAAAAGGCATAAAAGATAGATGAAATAACCTTAGAATAAGTAATATCGAATTTTGACTCATGGGAAGTAGTTTCCCGATTGCCAAAAGTGTTAATGCATCATATTTAAGTTTAAAGGACTAATAGGGAAACTAGGAACCCAACATGTGCAAAATTATCAATTTGAGGCGTTTAAGTTGAAAATATTTGGTTAAAATTCTTCCTAAGAATAGGTTTAGTGAAGAGAGAGGTATACACAAAATTTTCTTAACCAATAGTGAAGAAATGCATTAATATGAAGAAAATAGAGTTTCCTTCAAATTAAGTGTTTTGAGTATTAAAGTTTCACAAAAGGCAAAACTAATTGAAAAATCAGATTCTTTGGGTTCATATTAGTCTACTTGCTAAATTTTGTTTTATTTGGGATTTATTTGGTCATCCAATTTAAAAGGAAAGGAAAAGGAATACCACTTTACTCAATTATGCCTTAATTGCATCAATTGGACTAAAGCCCACCAATTTCATCGCTGTCACACCCCTTTTCTTCTTTCCTTTTTCACACATGTTTTCTCCACCGTACGATTGAAATATAAGGGAAGTCAGATTGTCCCCTACCTCTGACTCTCTCATGAGTCAGGGACAATTTCCTGAGTTTTGGCTCTCACAATCTCTCTCCCTCTCATCTCTCCTCGTCATCCCGTGATTTCTTTCCCAACGCATTCGTGAGGCTTTCCCAAAGCTATCAAGCCATCACAAGCCCCTTCTTTACCTCTGTATATGAAACACCCAAATATAGGGCTTCACTACTCTTGTCGCCTGAGTTGCAGTGGACACCTTTGTGCATCTCCCACCTACTTAAGGGTGCCAAAATCACAACCGTCATCAACTCCAGTATCCTCTGTGTGCAATTGATCCCTTAGTACCACCGAATCTCCCGACCTACTTGACCTGCAACTGCAATGACTTTGGCTTCATCTAGCCTCCTCTGACCACTTCAGATCAATTCCTATTACGGTAAGCATCTAAAAATGACCACATTTGTTTTCCTTGCTCCCGTTTTCCTTGCGATGGAGCTAGACGCTGTGACCTATAGGCCGCAGTGTGCATCCTTTCTGGCGCTAGTCTCCATGGCACCCCAGTGTGTCTCCTCCCGTGAAAACCTCCCCAACCGCTTGTGCGAACCTCTGTGATTGTTTTCCGCCCTCCGTTGGCACATTTTTCTTGGTTTTCTATGGTGTCAGATCTCTATGCTGCTACTTTGTTTTTGGTTTTTCAGTGACCATCTAGGCCACGACGGCCTCTTTTGGGTACCGCAAGTGACCGCTCGACCTCTTTAGGAGTATGTGAGTCTATCCACACAATATGGGCTCCTGGTTTTCTAGTTTTCTTGGATGTCCTTCTTACCAGTGATCCCTGGCCTCGCCGCAGTTACGCCAAGGTGGTAGTACACCTCCTGACCTGTACCAAGGGTTGTCAGCTTCGACTGAGTGGCAGGAGGCTGATGGGAACCTCAATTTCCCTTGAGGGGCTATGTGCCATGACTCTAGATCAGTACCTAGTTTCCCTACCAACTGCTCGACCCATGGCTCACAATGGAGCAGGTTGGAAAGGACCCATGTCACAAAATGACCTCGATGACCCCACGTTTCTAATTGCCCAATTAACTTGGCATGGGTATTTTAGGAATTGTAGTTTTGGTTGGATTTTATTTCGCACAATTGTTACTTATGGTATAATTATGCTTCTGTCTCTGTGATTTTAATTGCATGTCATGAACATATATGGTTTTTTTGGTTATTTTGCCTTTAATTTACATCAAATTCATTTTTGAGTTTAATCAATGTCACAATATGGTTTCCTGAACTCGGATTGGTCAATTTTTTAAAATGCATATCTCTTGCATATGACCTCAGAAAATGATGGAAAAATAGTCGATGGAAATATCTTTTGATTCTCTATATATGTAATCTAGTTTTAAACACTGTTTTATACATGAAACCTCCTAAATTGTTCGAGAGACCAATATTAGGGTTTTGATGATTATCAACCCATGAACATATGATGATTTTAATCAAATTATAGGTGATTAGAGGATCAACCAAGTCAGAGACTTGACCCGAAGGTGAATTTCCATAGGTAAGCGGGCCATGCATATTTGGCACAAGTACTTTGGTTTATTGGTTGTTATTTATGATTATGCACAGTATGTGATTTCATGAATTATGAATTATGAATGCTTATCAAGAATGCATCGTTTATAATTATCATTGATTGCTTTCTTATTTAATTATAGTCTATGTTATGAACCTAGTTATGATTATGATTATGAAATTAAGAATTAAGGAATCATGTTCAAGAAGGGGGAAACCCTATGATGGTTTAAGAGGGAGAAATCCCATCATGGCATCAAGAGGGAGAAATCCCATCATGGTTAAGATTAAGATTAATAAAAGTCATCATTTAAGTCAAGAGCTATGTTAATCATGAAAATTTAGGAATTGTCTAAGTTTTTATATGTGCCTCGTTTATGGACCTAAAAAGGTCATTATGGCCTTTCCTAGCATTATGGGCTTTCCTAGCAATTATGGGCTCCTATGGGGCGTTAAGAGAGGTGGCATATATTTACTTTTCCAATTCGTCATGTTTAAAGCTATCCGTGAATGTTTAAGATAATCCATGGTCAAATTATGTCAAAGCATTTCATGTGAAGTTATTATTTATTTATTTTTTTGTCTTATAATGTGCCAAATACCACTTACTGACATGTTCTTTGTTTTTCATGGCTGGGGACACGATGTCCACATGATTTGGAGCGATTAAAAGATAAAAGAGGACAATCAAGGACTAGGACCTCTTCAAGCTTAGCTTGGTGGGGTGCTGTTTACTAATTTGATCCAGAGTTTAAGAATAATTTCCATTATGTTTAGTTTTATGCCAAGTAGCTTAGGTCTTATAGATGCATGCGATGTGGTTTCCCTCATGTCAAAAACTATGTATGAATCACTTTTGAATAAATGCAAGGTGTTTATTTACTTTAATTGCAATGCATAGCATTTTGTAACACCCCCTTGAATAAGGATGCTTCCGCTCAGTGATATAATTATGTGGTGAAAAATTGGGGTGTGACAATAAGATTAGAATTGTAGTCAACCTTTATTTTAATGATTGGAGACTATCCTCACACTACTATGTCCATACAAATAGTGTCTATTTCCTCACTAAACTCCTCAAAGATATTTCTATGACACTAAAGTCTTACATAATACATATGTATTGGCATGCTAACCGAAGGAAGCTACAAATTCTTTCATTATCTTGGTTTCTTTCAGCTACAACACATATTATTTTCTTGGGATCTACACAAACCCACTAACAACAAATAACATGACCTAAAATGGAATATTTAAAAATGAATAACTCACTAAACATAGCATAAAAATATTTGCAATGAAGAGAGATGTGACGGCACAAGTAAATGTGCTCATTTTTCTCAAAATTAGTAAATATATCAAGCTATCATATGTAAATACAACCAAATTTTGATCAAACAACTATTTAAACACTCTTTACATCAAATCCATAAATATTGCATGGGATTGGTTAGAACTAACAACTCATAATGACCAAGGCTGTGCTGGTGTCTTCAAAGTGCATGATCATACTCCAACATGGCTATGTTGCTACATCCTGACCAAGTCTTGATTTTTCCCTTGATTTTGTGTTGGAAGCACAATCTTTCCATGTCATGAAAATTATGCTAGGGTCTTTTCATGTACTTTGAGCTTTAGTTTTTGATATCCATGGACACATTCACTTCAGATTGACCCTTGGCCACTAGGGGTAGGATCGGTTAGCTTTAGGGCCTTCTTTAGACTCCATGATTGGAGGAATCCTAGAACACCTTTCTTCTTTCCCATCCATCCAAGGTGTGGTCCAAGTACTTGAAATACATGCATAGTCTCCATAAGTGCATTTGATGTAAACCAATTAAAAGGGGAAGTAACTTTCAATCTAACATGTCTAGATGTGATTAAAATGCAAGAAGACACAAGATGAAGCCCTAAAATAGGGTTGCATTACCACATGCTATATAAAATGCTGTCTTTGACACATCCTTAGCCTCAATCCTCAATTCATGATAGTATGGCCTTAAGTATATATTAGAAAAGACTCACTCATCTACGATGATCAAACAAGTCACCAATTATAGGAAAGGGATACATACTCTTCTGAGCTAACCTAACAAGTCATCAATCCTAGGAAAGGGATATCCATTTTTAATTTTGACCTTATTAAGCTATCTATAGTTAATAAACAACCTCATTACGCCGTCCTTGTTTTTCACAAATGAAACCATGGCTCCCCATGGTAAATTGATTAGTTGATAAAGCCCTTATCTAGTATATGTTGTAATTGTTATTGATCTCTCTATGTTTTTTTGTCTCCATGTAGTAAGGTGACAAAAGATATGGACATGATAATGAGTTCTAGGTTGCTCTCAAAATCACCCTAGGTGTAATAATCAAGGAAAATCCTTAGTAAATATGTTATGAAACTCTTGAACTATTGGTGTGTCTTTTAAAATAAGACCATCTATGTGGGTTTCAACCAGATGTGCTGGAATACCTTGGAATAATTTTGTCAATGTTCTTTTAGTTGTCATAATTAAAGTCATACATGTAGGAAATACTTTTCTATTTCCCATAAAAGTCTAAATCCTATCACCATCATGGAATTACACCTCTGTAGGAAAACAATCTAACATTTATTTTTAAATCTCTAAGCAGTTCATGCGCCCATTATTACATCAAGTCTATGCATCCTAAGTGGTAGTAAATCCACTTGAATACCATGAGTCCCATTAGATAAAAAACATCTAGGACATAAGTTTCTCTATCTATATATGATATATTGTATGAATTTCCCAAAAAAGACATAAGGTAAAGTGAACTAACCGATGGCTTTGTCCATCACAACTTTGGTCACAGAAAATGTGTTCAACCATGATCTATTAAAACAAGACATGAGTCATTCCACAATAAATTTGTGTCTGTCCCATCATTACTTCAAGTGACACAACTCATTATTTTTGATTTTTTGCATAATCCTAACCAGCTTCCAATGCCTTTCCTTTTCTCATACCAACACCACTATGTGATGCATCACTGCGATCATTAGAATATGCTTGGGAAGATGCATCCGACTTTCCACTTTGCTATGTATTTTGAGTATGCTGACATCAATCTCTTGGCTTTGTCCTGACTACTGATGTTGTCTTGCCTATGGGAATTTCCCATAGTAATGTAAAATTCTCTCACTTGTGTAATACATAGGTGTATTGGGACCCCAAAATTGGCTACTATGAATATGCCTACAAGTCATACTCTGTTGTGGTGCTGAAGCATAACTAGGTGCTCTAGATTATTGAAGACTCATAACTACTGATGACTCTACACTACTTGCCCTCTAATAATAGTACTCTCTACCCCTGCCTCTATCTCTGTTATCATGACAACTCATAAACTATGATAGTTCTCTCTATATGGAGGTGTCCTACTCATCATTTACAAAACACTAGGACCAGGTTTGGACATTTTGTGCCCTCTTGCTTATGTCGCTCAGTTTGTCGCCTTCCTTGGATGGCTCTTTACACACTTCAAAAAGCATCCATAAAGGTGTGTAATTCTTAATAATCCTCTTTAACAATCAATGTATCCTTAATCCATGGATTTATTTTATTCTCAAACCTTTGACCTTATCAACACCAATCATACAAAAATGTGAAAAAAACCTTCTCAGGCATAAAAATTAAAACACATACTCATTATTCGAATCTTCCCTGCCTCATCATGTCAAACTTTCTAATCTTGTCATACATGTACTCTCTAGACAATTGTATGAATCAAAGAACCTTTTTAAATTCTACCCATGTGGTGGCATCACCTTCCCCCTACATCTTATCACCCCGCCAATGGCTAGAATTGCCTTGTTATAGATACACTACATGCTCTACTTTATGTATTTATAAAAAATGGGCTAGATTATGATTTTCTCAGTTTTAAACAACCATGCATATGCTTCATTGGGTTCAACATTACTTGTAAAGTAATACACCACTATATTTCTTAGTTTCTCATATGATCCACTTAGTTCAAATGATTTGGTTGTGATATAGGTGCTCTCATGTTTCCTTCCTCCTAAGTGATAGAATTCATGAAACCATGATCCATCACTAACATCCACTAGTAAATTATAGAGTAGGAACTTGGGGTAGTTGTGGATGTCTTACAACTTCTTTTATATTAGATATACACTGAACCCCTTTAAATGACTCTATCCTAAATTAGGGATGAGGGATTGGTGCATTTTTCTTCTCCCTTAAGGTTACCACCTAAATTAGTTGGAATTTTGATTAGATGTGCACCTCAAAGGCTTGAACACACAACAAGGGTTTTTTAATATTTATAAAAGTCCTAATAGGCTTGGTCACATAAACTAACACACTTACCCACAAGCGCACATGTTTGTGTTATAGTATAGGAAAGAGGCAAGTTCAGGGTCCATCCCAAGAGAGAAAATGGGGCACTAGAGCTAGGTTCCTACTGTGAATTATAGGGTTGAAGGCGATTTTTTTGTTTAAAATAAGGATGATCAAGCAATCAGTTAAAAGAGAACAAGTCTGCCAAAACCTAAATTAACCCTAGAGAGTTAAATTTTAACGAGCTAGGAAAGCAAGGCTAAGCAGGAAAGGAGCAAGTTACTTTAAGGCAAGCAAAGCAAGAAAAACACTACACTAAACTAGCAATTAGAACCAAGAGGAAATTAAAGACCTAAACTAGAAATAACAAAAACCAAGACAATGGACTAAGTAAAGAGTAGTACAAGTAAAGGCTAGATAAGCAAGAAGAAAAATTAGGATTTTTGACAATTATGGGATGTGTGGGCTCTTTTGGGGAATGTACATGTCAATGGAGTTGGGGGTGATGACATTTAAACATTACTCTTTCATTTAGACTAGCTAACCAAAGAACAAGATATATGCTAATGAATTGCCCTAAACTACTAATTAACCATGGGTGGAATAGGGTGTGTATAGTATAGATAGTCCATATCACCTCCTACCCACCCTTGCGAGGCTCATTTGGATTAGGTTTTAGGTGTAATTCAATTAGGATCTTGTCAAGCCTAGGTTTCTAGGATATAAACGTTTAGGGTGATAAGAGGCCGAGGTTAGTAATGGGAGGTAGAAATGAGGTTCCAAATCACCTACCATCTAGCCTTGAGAAGGCTCCAAGCCAATTACACTGAATGATTCTATACTAGCTATGTAGATCTCTCACCTAGGTGTAGGAGAATTGATTAGAATGTAGGAATTCACTACTCTAACCTAGGGACAATTCACAAATTAGTTACACAAAGCAATTTCCCTAAAACCCTACATGATTTTGAGCACAAACTACAAAGCAATTTATGGAAAACAAGATAAAATAGAACATAATTATTAGACAATGAAATTAGATTGTTTACATGTCACTTTCCCCCAGCATGGTATCAAAGTCACACTTGTGACCCCAAACAACCCCTCTAAGGAGCCTAGCTACTCATAGAATAAGAAAAATGCAAAAATGGATAAAGAAGAATGAGTAGAGGAGTGGAAATCTATGGTAGCTCGGTGGAGACTCCTTGTTCTCCACCTCCTAGCAGTAACAACTTGAGATTCTCCTTCCTATAATGTGGAATGGCACAAGTGTATGGTGGAAAGTGGCCAAAAACTATAAAAGAAGGGATTTGGGGTGGAAGGTGATGAAATGGAGTGGGAATGGAGTAGAGAGGGATACGATAGGATGAGACAGAGCTAAGAATTTCCAACCTTGTTCTCCAGCCACCACCCAAGTATATATAGGTGGTGGGGAAGCACTAGGTCAAGTGGGAGTAGAATGGGAAATGTAGTGCAAACTGCTGCTTGATTTTTTGGTAGCATGATCGTGCATGGAATCATGACCGTGGACGATAGTATGTAGAACAACCATGGTGGGGTGGAATGTCATGCTGGTGAAATAAAAAAGTTATAGTTGTATTTTTGGTTTTAGGGGACTAGTGTCACAGTCGTGCTGGGTAACATGGCCATGGTGGAGGGTAGGTAGCACAGTTGTACTGGGTAGCACAACCATGATGGATGATATGTGGCATGACCATGTAGTGTAGCATGACTGTGGTGGGTTAGGTAGCATGACTATGCTGGGTAGGATGATTGTGGTGGGTGATATGTGGCATGACCATGCTGGATAGCACAACTATGTTGGGTTAGTGGAAACATGGTTATGTTAGGGAACACAACTATGGTAGATGGGTGGCAGTACAACCTAGTGGAGGGTATGCTACAACTACTTCAAAACTGAGATTTCCTTGATAAATTTGGCTTTGATAGTACAACTGTGTGGTGTCACCATGGTTGTCCTCAAGCTTTTCTTGCACTTTGAGCTTTAAAGTTCATGATCCATGGACCTCTTTTCTCTATCTTGACCCTTGGCCACTAAGAGTATGTTGAGGGAGATCTAGGACCTTCTATGCATTCCTCTATGGGTGGAGGAAGCTTAGAACATCTTCCTTTACTCCCATCCATCCAAGGCATGGTCCAAGTACCGTAGAAACATGAAAAGAGCGTTCATAAGTGCATATGATAGAAATATGCATATTGAGGGAAATAACATGTAATCTAATAGATTTGTATGTGATTGAATTGAAAAAGGATACAAGATGAAGCCATAAAATAGGGTTGCATCACCACCTTAAACTTAAAACATACTTGTCCTCAAGTATGATCCAACTCAATCTCTCTTCATTTTTTCAACAAATAAGAATGACAAATGCATTACAATGTGCATATATTGACTGAATGAGCTAAATGATGACTCAATGCATGTATTTTAACTCTTTCTTCTCCTCTTTCAAAAACCAATCATGACTAAAGCACTGCGCATACAAAATTCAAATATAAAGCATAGAATGCATAATCAATCCATATGACTGTCTATAACTCTGAGTAAACCATTTCATGGTGGTGATAATAAAAAATTACTAGGGTTGCTATTTTACCTTTATGCATTCAATCTCATATGTCAATACACACCAAGTGACTCATGTGGCTACGAAAGAGGGAAAACTGAGATAGGTTTGATGTTTCTTAGCTCAATGAGAATGCAAACAGAAGGAAGGGGTTGCATAAGAGATTGGAGTGTTATTACATAGGAGCACTCATCTTTTCTTTATTCATATGCTATTACATAGGAGCATCTTTTATTTTCTTTTTCTTTTTCTTTTCCCTTGGTGTAGGTAGGGCACATGGCTGTGAGGGTGAAGGGAAGAGATATAGATATAACTGCCCCAAACTTTTGGAGGTGGCCAAAGCTGATATGTGCTCTTTGGCATCCTTTAATGAGGCAAAGGGGAAAGAATTGGTGAAAGAAAGGTAAATCAAAGAGGGGTCACTAGTGTGGATTTCAACACAAGTTTTCCTTCATGAAAATTACTCCCAACAATTTCATCAAGGAATACCATATGACTTGAATGAGCAATATGAAAACCATACTTTTATCATAAGATTCTACAAGCCTAAGAATTTGTAGCTTGCTTAAATCACAATTCAACCAAAACATGGAACAAGCATGAAAGATGTGATTCACATGTAAAAAGTCAACAATTGAGGTCATTAAGCAATACAACATGAGAATATAACATCCACTTGTAAAATATCAACATTTTCACTTCAATAAGTAGAGATTGGGTCAAAACATGCTTTTAGACAGGAAATTCCAAATTTGGGAAATTTTGGCCAAAATGGTGCCAAAGTGCCTTCAATCACATATAAGCCTTCATTATGAAACAAAAATCAAGGAACAAGCAAATCCTATTTGAAAAATAAAAAATATGAAAATATACATGCAATGCAACCCATCAAATAGAGCAATAATTTTGAAAAGTTACACAAAAATATGCATGAAATTAATCTATATGATATGCATGTATGTAAGCAAGCACATAAAGTATGGATAA
Source organism: Alisma plantago-aquatica (assembly GCA_963693085.1). Taxonomy (NCBI): domain Eukaryota; kingdom Viridiplantae; phylum Streptophyta; class Magnoliopsida; order Alismatales; family Alismataceae; genus Alisma; species Alisma plantago-aquatica. Next base: position 226,027,576 of record OY856413.1, read on the forward strand.
AAAAGTATGAGAGTTGGTTATACTGCTTGATCATCTTGAGAAAAAATTTAGAACAAGGAACATAAAGGAATATGTGTTAAAGCAAGGGATTACCACCCTATCACCCCAAACTTTTAAACCATGTTGTCCTCAACATGGAATAGAAGTTTAGGATGATAGGGTAGAGGGCATGAAATCATGATAAATAAACTCCAAGAGGGGAGAGAGATTTCAAGGTGTTTAGTGAGCAAGACAGAGCAACCACAGTCATTCTATGAAGAATGGTGATTCTGGCTTGCGAGTGCCATGTTCATGCTGTGTAGAACGATCGTGTTGGTCACCTTCCTATAGATTTTCTAGTGATTTGGAATTCATCTTTTCATTCTTGATATTATTTTTGGCTGGATCCTCTATGCATAATCTTTCCTCCTATTTACCTGTTCTAAAATGATTCTCAAATAACAAAACCATCAAGTATAGTCTGTATACATTTCTTGGACAAACAAAAGTATAACAAACAAAAAGGTTTTGTGAAAAAAAAATCAAATCGAGGTGGGTTGCCTCCCACTAGTGCTAAGTTTCATGCCTTCACTCGGGATTCTTGTAGTTCTCTTGATCAGTAAACCATTTGGAATCATCACGTGTCCACTTTTACAATAGATACACCCCTCATTTTCATTCAATAGTTGTTCCTTTTCCAATTGATCGTAGAAGTTATCACCATGTGTTTCACTCACATCTCTATCCTTCAAATAATCAGATGGATTCTTCAAGTGATTATGCTCAAGATCCTCATTTCATTCTTTCTGAGTGGGGTCTTGAACATATTGATCTTTATCTTCATGTCCATGAAAGAGACTGTCTTTGTGCCACTATACACATGTATCTTGGCATCAACTATAGATAGGAATGGTCTTCACAAGATGATGGGAATCTTCCTATCCTCCATATCCATGTCAAGAACAATGAAATCAACTAGGAACACTACTATGTATTCCTTGTCTATTATCACCATACAATTATCCACCCCTCCTCTAGGCACTTTGATGGAGCTGTCTGCCAATTGAAGAGTGAAATGAGCTGGTTTCAACTTGCCTAATCCCAATTCAACATAGACACTATATGAAATCAAATTCACACTAGATCCTAAATCAAGTAGGGATTGATCTATGCGGTGTCTCCCTATGTAGCTAGTATGAGTGGGGCTCATGGGTCCTTTCTCTTCATAGGAAATGAATGTTGGATGATAGAGCTCACTTGTTCCATCAACTTGATTTTGTCAGGCATCCTCCATGTTGACTTGCTCTTGGTAGTACACATGTATTTTAGAAACTTGGCATAAGATGTGATTTTCTTAATAGCATCAAACAAAGGAATATTCACTTTTCAAAACAACTCTACAATTTCAACATTGCATTTTTGCCTCGTTTTTAATGCCTAGGGATCATGCAATGCTTTAGGTAATGATGGATCACTTGCTTTTGCAACATGCCGTTGTTCTAGAATGACATGAGGTGGAACACTAGGGAATGTAGAACCTATAAATGGAATAATGAGGGGAACACACAATATCATATCTCAATAGGAGGTGTCACTAGATCATCTTAAACTGTGTAGTCATGATATCACTACTTGGTTTCTATGGCCTTGTTTCATCAACATACCCTTGGATCACATGATCATTCCCCAAATGATTCTTGAGTGGCTCAATGACTTTACCACTACTTAGAACTATCACGAGACTATCTTGATCATGGTGGAGAGGGGGAGCGGGTCGTGGCTATGAAGGAGGCAGAGGTGGCCCTTGGTATTGGAATTGAGGCGGAGAAGAAAATTGGGGGTGGTAAGTGAAGTGGTGGTATGGTTGTGGTGATGGAGGTGGCAAAGGCACAATAGGATTAAGATGACCCAAAACTTGATATACAGGATGCACTTGCATAGGAGGTGGACTACATAAAACTTGGGGGGGAATCCATTGGTCTACTTGATTCATTGAAATTCATTTTGGGTTGGAAGGATAGTTTTTCTTCCACTTGAAGAGAAAGTATTAGGGAGAGCTTCTCCATTTTTTCTCAAGATTTTTCACATTCTTTTGCACTTCATCAAAGATTTTCAACCTAGATAGAACTCCATACTCAAACCTTGAGCTATATCTTAGACTTTGTTGTTTTGGGATACCATGAGAATGAGGTGCCTCCACTTATTCAACAATAGAATCAATACAATTACCCGAGTGACAAGGAGCACTTCCCACTTGGTTCTTCATAAAGCTCAACCTTTCCCAAGAATCTTCATCATCTATGGGCTTGGATCACTAAAAGGTGTTTCATCAAAGGGTCGCTCACCATCATTAATCATACTAGAAGCTTAGATCCTTGAATTTTCTTCCAACTACTCAAACAAGGGCCATGTCTCCTCAGCTGTCTTAGCCATAAAAGATCCCCCACAATAAGAATCCACCGTATCTTGACCCAATGGAGACATACTAGAGTAAAAGGATTGAACAAACTTCCATAAAGGGATTTCATAGAGGGGACATTCTCTCAACCTCTTGTGGTATCTCTCCCAAGAATCATGGAAGCGCTCATTACACACTTGACTAAAACTCACTATGGCACGCCACATTTGTGTCAACCTTGCAATGGAGTAGAATTTCTTCAAAAGGATTCTTCATGTGACCCCAACTCATAATGTCCATTCTCTAATCATACCAATATCTGGCCTTGTCCTTGAGGGAGATTGAGAACAAGGTCAGGCTAATTGAGTCATCACTAGCTGTCGACATCCTGAAGGTAGAGCATACTTCAAGAAAAGAATCCAAGTGCTTGTACAACTTGTCTATCTCTGAGTCGTAGAAGGTGGGAAGGATCCCAAGAAGACCTAGAGGGATGGAAAATTGCTCCCCTAACATTTGACCCACTCTACTTGCAATTGATGATTTGTAGTTGCTAGGCATGAAGTACTCATGGCGTGGTTTGTGAGGTGCATTTTGGCCTTCCATCTTGTCTTCCATGGGTTTCTTGTCACATGCACAAGGCACAACCAAACAAAAGAGGACAATTTAGCAAACCAATATGCACAAATAATTTAAAGAATAACGAATACAGAATAGCAATGGTGAGGACAGTAGGAAAAGAATAAAAGATAAACTAACTAGCTAGGCCAAGCGTCTTTCTCCCCAACACCATTACTAGAAAACTTGGTACATTTTCGTTGCCCTTGAGGTTACACACCTAAATCAACTAGAGTTTTGATTAGATGCGCCCTACAAATACTTGAACACACAACATTGGTCTTTCAATATTTATAAAGCCTTAATAGGCTCGCTCACGTAAACTAACACACTTACCCGCAAGCACATGGGGTCATGTTATAGTATATGAAAGCGAAAAGTTAGGGGATGAACCCAAGAGAGAAAAGGGGGCATTAGAGCTGGGTTAGTTTGAGCTAGCTTCCCACTAAGAAGTCTAGGGTTGAAGGGTTTGAAGGTGATTTTGTTTGTTTAAACTAAGATGATCAAGCAGTCAAAACCTAAATTAAACCTAGACAATTAAATTTTAATGAGAAAGGAAAGCAAGGATAAGCATGAAAGGAGAAATTTACAATAAGTCAAGAAAAGCAAGACGAAGACTACACTAAACTAACAATTATGACTTAACAAGGTAAAAACAAGTAAATGCACTAATTTAGCAAGTAAATAACTAAATAAGTACAAACTAGCTAATAAAGAAGACAAGTTAGGGTTTTAGACAATTGCGGGACGTGTGTGTTGTTTGAGGGAATGTACTCATCAATTGAGTTGGGGTGATAACATGTAGACATTACTCTTTAGTTTAGATTACCACACCAAACAACAAGATATATGCTAATAAATTTCCCTAAAAACTAATTGGCCATGGATGGGATATGGTGTGTATGGGGGAACTAGTCCCCATCACCTCTTACACACCCTTGAGAGGCTCAGTTGGATTAGGGTTTAGGTGTTATTCAATTAGGATCTAGTAAATCTTGGGTTTCTAGGATAGAAACTCTTATGGTAACTAGGGGTTGGGGGTAGTAATGGGAGATAAAAATGAGGTTTTAGACCCCACATCACCTACCATATAGCCTTGAGAAGGCTTTAAGCTAATTACACTAAATTCTTCTATACTAGCTACTTAGATCTCTCAACTAGGTGTAGGAGAATTGATTAGCATGTAGGAAGGTGAATAGATATCTAGGAATACACTGGTTGGATCTAGGGGCATTCACAAATTAGTTACATATAAGAAATTTCCCTAGAATCCTAGGTCATTTTAAGCACAAACCACAATGAAATTTATGGGAAATGAGATAAAAATAGAACATAATCATTAGCAAACCAAATTACAATATTTACATATCACTTTCCCCCAACATGGCATCAAAGTAACACTTTTAACCCCAAGCAACCCACGTAAGGAGCCTAGCTACTCATAGAATAAGAAAGTGTAAAAATGGAGAAAGAAGAATGAGTAGAGGATTAGAAAGCCATGGTATCTCAGTGGAGACTCCTCCTTCTCCACCTCCTAGTAGCAGCTACTCGAGCTTCTCCCTCCTCTAAGTTGGAATTGCATGGATGTATGATGCAAATTGGCCAAAAATCCCAAAAGAAGGGATTTGGGGTGGAAGGTGATGGAATGGAGGTGAAATAGAGTGGAAATGGAGTAGATAGGGATAAGATAGGCTAAGAGACATCTAACAGTGGAAAAAATCTTGCTCTAGCCTCCACCCAAGTATATATAGGAGGTGGGGAAGAACTAGGTCAATTGGGAGTAGAATGGGAAATGTAGTGCAAAACTACTACAAGGTTTTCTGGAAGCAGAATTGTGGAAGGAAGTATGGCCATGGTGGTTAGTATGTAGAATGACCTTGGTGGGGTGGAATGGTCATGTTGAGGAAATGGAAAAAGCTACACTTAATTTTTGGTGTTGGGGAACTGGTGGCATGGTTGTGTTGGGCAGCATGACCATGGTGGAGGTCAGGTAGCATGGTCGTGTTGGGTGATGTGTGGCACGACCATGCTGGGTAGAACAACCATGTTGGGTTAGGTAGCACGACTGTGGTGGAAGATATGTGGCATGCCCGTGCCAAGTAGCATGACTGTGCTGTGTTAGTGGCAGCACAATCGTGATGGGAAACACAACCATGGTAGGTGGGTGGTAGCAGGTTGTGTTGGACAAAATGGCCATGGTTGAGGGTTTGCTGTAGATGCCTCAAAAATGAGATTTCCCTTATAAATTTGACTTTGACAACACAACCATTCCGTGTCACCATGAATGTGCTAGGAGCTTTGCTTGCACTTTGGGATATGAAGTTCATGATCCATGGGCCTCATTGCTTTATCTTGATCCTTGGACACTAGGTGTAGGTTGAGGGAGATCTAGGACCTTATTTAGACTCCTCCATGGGTAGAGGAACCCTAGAACATATTCCTTCTCCCCAGTCCATCCAAGGCTTGGTCCAAGTACCTAAAAAATATGCAAAGAGTGTTCATACGTTCATTTTATAAAAATATGCACATCGAGGGAAATAACATGTACTCTAACAAATAGATATGCGATTGACGTGCAAAAGGACACAAGCTGAAGTACAAAAATAGGATAACATCATTAGGTACATTCTCAGAATGATCTTTTGAAGCTATTTGGGTTCCACCTAGACCAACAGTTAAGTCCAAAGCTTGTTCTTTTCTTCTAGACTCCATAGTTGTAAAAGATACAAGAATGATAGTTTATAGAATGGAGAATGAGACTCCATACATCCTCTATTCATTTATTAACTCAATATCAAAGCTATGATACCAAATTGATGGGACCCATTCCTAATGACTAATTAAACTTTGATTATTAAGATCAATCTAAAGGTTTTAGCCCAAATTAACCCAAATTGCTTATTTCATAGAACAAAAAAATAGAAGAAAATGTCTTAAAATAAGAAAGGTAATTATATAACCAATAATTCAAAAGTCGCTATATCTTTCTTCATACATCTTTAGTTCACATATCATGATCTATTTAGATTTTCTTAGCAATATTTGTAACAATTACAACAGAAGCAACAAGTTTCAACTTACGAATGGGTAGATGAACATACAAAATATCATTATGCAATAAAATCATAGAATGCCCACATGTACAACTCATGATCCTAGTACAAGAATGTCTAGACCTCAAACATCAAGGCATATCTTCACCTAGCATGGTCAAGTCACTCATCTAGAGAGGAACGTTGTGTAGATGGTGGCTTGACTTTAGGTCCTAAATATTTTTTTTGTTGGTTCATTAGTTAATGTCCAAGTGAGAAAAAATGTACAAGTATACAATTATTATTTCTTTCCCTTTCATAGCAATTAGTAAGGCATTACCATAAATATCATAACCAATGCAACAATGATATAAGTTATCTTAAAATGGTTGGAGAATAAAAAAGAGTATAAAGCATTAACTAACAACATTGCATTACATGCAACCTTTCATTTTGTTCACTTTCCCTGTATATGTTTAACTTGTACCGATCCAAGTAGACATCATCACAAAGTTGTCAGGGTTTATCTAGCGTCAGAAAGACAAACACCAATCCTGTCCCACATATGGGAAGGTAGGGCCTAAAGCCTCTCTAGCATAATGCCAATTTGGTACAAGCATGGGGCTCAACAAAAATCAATTTATATAGTCACAATGCCATATATTATGTTCATATCACACTTACAGTTATAACTAGAATTAGGGTTTCACACCTAATATTTTTTATAGCACAAAAAAGGTTGAGGTCTCACTCCCTCCTTTGTGGAACTTCAAATAAACCCCCTTAGATCAGTCCTAAAGGTCTAAATACACTCTAGGTCTCATCACTTGGCTTTCACCCTAAGTGAGTAAGAACCATTAAGCCATCCCAATATGGGTGTCAAGAATGGCTCATGATATTTGGAGAACCTAACTACAAACATAAATTTCAAAGATGAACTTATTCAAAAACCATAGAGTCCTACTAATGAATCACCACAAAGATCATAGAAAACTAAAAGATAGCACAAAATCACACCAACAAAGTTCAATATAGAATTCAAAGATGAACTTATTCAGAAACCATATAATCCTACTAATGAATCACCATAAAGATCATAGAAAACTAAAAGATAGAAAAAAATCAAACTTAATAGGATTCCATAATGACTATTATATCATCTAGTACCTCATAATTCTTATACCATAACAAAAGATTCTTAATCAAAGATAAACATACACTTCAATTCCTGCAATAAAACCATGAAGCTCAATTATTCCATTTAAGTCCAACACCACATCATCTTGAATATTTATAATATTACACCAACTGTATAGATCCATAATAAGGATGCGATACACTTTAAAACCTTCTTTTATCATACAAAATTTCCTTTTACCATGATTTAATAAGAAATTAGCATTGCCCACAAGGGTGTAGCTTACTAGTGATCGGACTGTGAACATAGATAGAGGTCTAGAGTGAGAAAAGTACTTGCATGCTTGTCATATCTATCATAATTACCTTGGATAGGAATAAAAAACAAGGAAAATCATATTTTGGAAAACTTGAACTAGAAAACTCATACAGGAACTCAATACAGAAAAGATCGGCCTCAAAACATTTCTGAGTCTAACCTCCTTAGCTAAGAGATTGAGCTTGGAGGTGAAGAGGAATATTAGAACTCAAAACACATCTTCTCTATAAGATCAAGCTAGAGATATGGTAGGGAGAGATGAAAAATAAATAAATGTCAATATATAAAAAACCAACTTTAAATCCTCAAAGAGGAGGATAAATACTTCATTTCTACCAACAATTCCATAAGAAACAACCTAGCTTGGATCTTGGTTGTCAAGGATCACCATAATTCATTGTAGGAGTCACTCACTCAGTCTCCTATGCTTATTTTTAGGGTTTTCAATGGCCACCTAAGATAATAAAGATAAGAAACAAACTTCATTTAATTTTGTCTATATAAAAATTCCAAGCTTTCAATGTGGCCACCTCAGATAATAAAGATGGGAAACAGACTTCATTTAATTTTGTATATATAAAAATTCTAAGCTTTTAGTGTCTGAGTATGTTCAATGACAATGTTGTATTGAGCAACAAACACATCGGGATGCTCACATAGAGATTTATTCATTGAGAATGCACAAAGATCTAACACATTTGGTGTGTACATGAGGCGTGAATGCATGTAAGTTGTTTTGCATGCGTGGTATGCACATTGGGCACATTGGCACATAGGGAAGCTTCTCAGATTGGTGGACTACTCACATTGGTCTACTTCTCACACCGAGAAACTGGTAACACGTGTCACTAAAACATTATATCTTTCTCATTTGAACTATGATTGCATCCATTATTTTTGCATTAGATTCATGCTTCACTTTTATAAAAATATATACTAAAATTTTAATAAAACATCAAACAATATTTATTTCATCTATTTATAGCTTTAGTCCCTTTATGTTTAGAAAGTCTTTTCAACATGCATTTGTATATTCTTTCCTCCTCATTTGAGTCTTAACTTCAAGGTAACCAAAATATATATCCTTTTCTTAACATGCAAAAATATAAACCACATGCTTCCATTCATTCATCATCCAACTTAGAATTTTGCAATTACTTATTAAATTTGCATTATCTTAGTTACTCATATAGAGTTACACATTATCTGATGATTTAATTATGATATGATAATATTAAATTCACTTACATGAGAAAAGATAAGACTAAGCATGGAGACTAATCTCAGGTATAGGGACAAAATAGTTTTTGGTCATCACATTATGTAACCTTTGTTCCTAATTGAACTTCATTTTTTTCTCTATTTATTTTTATTTATTCTAGATTTCTTATCTTGATGTCATATATAAAATACTCTTTAGATTTTTTATCATTTTATGAGAATATAATTCTTTTCTCTTAATCTTACTTCCTTTAGAAATGAATAATAATTAGATTTAGTTATATACTTTATCCTTCTTAGGACATATGCTTCCTATTGTCTCCTATAAAAAAATTTGTAATCTTGTTCTCCTTTTCATAGTTAGGGTTTTAATATATGATCAACTATTAAATCTTAGATGAAACCCTCAAGTTCTCCTTTTTGGTACACTTTGGATCTTTCTTATCCTTATAAGTTTTTCTCTAATACAAATTCACAATCATTCCAATTATTATCACCCCTAATTTCTCATAATGTCTTTCATTTATTAGCTAATATATATCCATAGATGACTCCTAAAATTTGTTATTTTACATTTCTATGAAGAATTACATGGTCAACTACTTTTGTAGTTGGTTGAGTTATCAACTAATTGACCTACCAATTAATTGGTCACACTATTAGCTGGCTAGGCCATGCCATCTTAGGTTTTTCTATTGTTTCAAACACTCAAATTTATCCCAATCCTTAGTAAAGGTTTTTATTATATGTCTTAGATTAACTTATTGCATTAGTTGTCCTAGGTTGGCCCATAACTTCAATTTTTATTCTTTGTTCCCTTATACTTAAAATTAGGATTTTGGTTGCACATACTATACTTCCATTTCATTAACAATTTAATTTGATTTCTTATTTTCTGTATGTTTTCTTATATCTATGTATCTTACTTTTCTCTCATTGTCATTACCTTATAAATTACTTTATCCATTATTTATTTCCATCAGAATACCCATAGAAATTTCTATATCCAATTAAAAAATCACGCCATCAAAAGCATGACACACTTGTAATCCTGAATCCAAGAGTCATGTGGAAACAACTCACTCCGTTTAGTCTTAATAGGTTTAAAAAGAGAAGCAAGATTAGGGAAAAATAAAAATAATTTGACATTTTACCCACTTATTATAAGAATAGACAAATAATATATGTTTATATTAGTACCAATTTATATTTAGATTGATTCTATATTTTTAAAATCCAAATATTTGATTTGATTAGGGGATGGGGAGATCTAGGGGTCAAGGGAGCTCTGGCGGCGGTGTTGGAGATGCAAGGGAGACTAATCTCGAGGTGAGATAGGGAGAAACACAATCATCTTGATGATGGCACACATAATGTTGAGGGACACATGAAAAACATGGAATAAGCAACCACCTGTACAACATATACCCATGCGTTGGGTTTCTCCATACCAGAGATTAGGTTGGATTCCATACCAGAGAGGGTGCATCATCATACCAGAGCAACATGTTTCACAAGAGAATGAAACAAGAGAGGCAACATCATTGAAAGTGACTTTAGTGGCTACAAACCCTAACATAGACACCCATTTTCTTTGGGGAAGATGACACATGAAAAACCAATGGCATTCAGTAAAGTGGTCTCTCGAGAACAAGACCCAAGTAGAAACAACTTCTTCGTAGAGAAGCTTTTTGAAGATGGTTTATTTTTTAAATACATAACCTTGAGTGATATCAACGGGATGCCAACCCTATCAATTATATCAAAAGTGGAGGATGTTCCTATGAAATTGTGGAAGTATGCAGTGGTAGTTCGACTGCTTGGATCTAAGATAGGCTACATGACACTATGAGATAGAGTAAAGCTAGTATGGTGGATAACAATATGTTTCAACATATACAACTAGGTCTGGTACATTTTGTTGTATAGATCTCATGCCAACAAGATTATGAGACAACTATGAGAGGGGGACGTGGAAGATTTTTGGACTCAATCTCTTCGTATGGGATTGATATCCCACATTCAATCCAATGGAGGAGTTCCCTGAACTGGTCATTTCATGGGTTCATATCTAAAGCTTCCTTTTCATATGTATGTACCAACTATGTACAAATATATAAGGTTGGCCTTGGGAAAACTCATAAAAGTAGTTACTCATATAGATAATCGATCGAGAATTAAGTATGCGAGATTAGCCTTGGATCTAGATACAATGAAAACTTTTTTACGATCTATCCTAATGATTGGGGTTGAATATGTAGTGATATATGAAGGCTTTACATGAGCTTGTGCTATTTGTGGAAACGATGGGTACACCTCAAAAGAATGCACACTCCAACATGATAATGTGGATAAGGAAGCCAACTTAGGCAAGAAACAATCTAGGAATCAGGCATATGAGACAACAGAGAATAACAACAACAACTGGCATACCCAGAAATAGAAAGAAAATAGAAGAATATATAGTGGACAAACTGAAAATGGCATAGACCAATACTACAATAATCACTTCTCAAACCTAGAATCTGAGATGGACCATGATACTCAATGTCAAAATGGGGTAGGTCATTACAACACTAAATCATGCTAGACTTCTTTCAGACACACAAAGAAAGTCTAGAAGAAGAAAAAATCCAATAACCAGATGAACACAAAGTAAGATACCAAGGCAGTGTCAGGGGATATATTATGCAAGAATATGAGGTGGAGTCAAATATATAGATGAAAAGCACATATGTTGCAGTTAATCTTGGGATACACGAAGTTGTGGACGTGATTAATGTTGGTACTGCAAAAACATGGCAGCCAACACAATCAATTTTAGGGAAGAAGCTGAGGAAAGTATACCAGGGCACATAAAAGAAATCAATGAGGCTATTGCTACACTCCACATTGGTGTGATTTTACGCACACATGTGATCTTTCAAATTTATGAATCCCCAAACAAGGTTCACTCACAACACTAAAATATGCTCCCGCAAGCGCACGGGGTCATGTTATAGTATAGATGAGAGGCAAGCAAAGGGGGTCGATCCATAGGGAGAGAGGGGGCACTAGATCTAAGTTAGCATTTGCTATATTCCTAAAGCAAATATTAGGGTTTGAAACTTTTAAAATTGGGTTTGGTTTGATTACACTAAACAAGCAAGCAAGTAAAGGCAATATGAAAGCTAGATTACCAAAAACCCTACATTACACCTAAGCAAGTTAAGTCTAAGAGACTAGATTAAGAAATCAACTAAATAAGAGAAAGATGATCTATAATACTCTATAAAGGCAATTAGCAACTAAGAACTAAGCTAAATACTAGAGAAAGAAATAATCTAAGTTAACCCTAATTAACAAGACTAAGAAATTGACTATAGGCAATAAAGGCAATGAAGCTAAACTAGCATTAACAAGCTAAGATGAAAAGTTAGGTTTTAAGCAATAAGATTGGATAGGTGGGCTGTTTGGGAATGTGATTTGACATTAGTTGGGGGAAGGTCAACATAGCATGCAAATCTCACATTTCAATCTAGATTACCAAACCTAACAAAAAGGCAAGTGATATTAGAATATACCCTATACTACAAGTTGGAGAACTAGGGTTAGGTGTAATTCCAAAAGGACTTGGCAAGTATAGGTTTCTAGGGTAAGTGGTATTAGGGAATTTGAGAGTTAAGGGCAGGAATGGGAGTAGATATGATGGTATTTCATCTCATGTTACTTGCCATCTAGCCTTTAGGAAGCTCTAGGAAATTGCACTAAGCACACTTACATTAGCTACTTAGATCTCACTCACTTGTAGAAGAAGGGAGATGTATGTAGGAACAAATGGGGCTAGATAGGGATCCACTAATTGGACCTAGGAGCCATTCCTAAGATTGCCACATACATTCCAATTTCCCCTAGAAGCTAAGTGTCATCAAGCATCACAAAAGAAGTAATTTATGTTTAAAAGCACAAACCACATGCAAGATAATGGGAAATGAGATAGAATCAAGAGGCAATCATCATATAATGAAATTATGTTCATTACAAGTCCCCCCAACATGGTGTCAAAGTCACATTTTACACCCAAACAACCCACCACTAGGGGCTTAGCTAGTCATTCTCAAAGAAAAGATAAAAGAAATGAGAATAAGGGGATAGGACTCCATGGAGCTGGAAGTAGATCCTACTTCTTCACCTCCTAGCTATTGTAGGTCGACCTACCTCCTCCAAGGTGGATGATGGGTATGGAAATGAAGGGGATTATGCTAGAAGACCTAGAAAACTTGGTTTCTATGGTGGAAATGAGGTGGAAATGGTGGGTGGAGAGCATAAATGCAAGGAGAGTGCAATGAATGCTCTAGAGAGGGTGGAGAGGAGTAATAGAAGATAAGGGGATCTAACCTTCATGCTGTGGCCACCACCTATGTATATATAGGTGGTGGGGAAGCACTAGGGTAAGTAGGGGCAAAGTGGGAAAATCAGTGGTGAAAATGGGTAGGTTTAGGTGGTCACCATGACTGTGTTGAGGTGCCATGGCCGTGGTGGGGGTTGCATGGCACAGTCATGGGCGGTGGAATGACTGAGGTGAGTGTATATGGTGGCCATAGTCGTGGTCGGGTGCCACAGTCAGTGGTGGGTAGAGGGTACCACAGCCGTGTTGGAGGAGGAGACCATGAGCGAGGCAACTTTGAGGTCGTTGTGTCTTCATCTCGCCATGAGCGAGGTGGCCTTCAAGGGCCACACCCGTGTTTATGGTCATGACCGTGGTTATTCACATGTAAAATGGACTAACTCCCTATTGAGTTTTGGGAACTTCATGCATAAATCGCCACAGGCATGTTTATGACCATGGGAGAGGTAAAAGGTGCTGACCATGGCCTTTTTGGGGGCCACAATCGTGGGGTCTTCAATGACCATGACCGTTGTGATGACCACAGCTGTGGTCATTCATGTGTAAATCGGGCACATTCCCTGTGACTTTTAGAACATAATTCCCATGACCGTGGTGATGTACCACGGGTGTTTTGGGGCATCTTGGTGTTGATCTCTACTTCATATTCTTCATCTAGCCTCCTTTTGCATTGAATTGCTCTTGTGCATCCAAGGAAAGCTCAGGGAAGAGATAGGTCCACTCTTGGGGTGTAAGACCCATGACGTTCTTCATCTCTCTCCCCTACATCAATGCATGCATAGGTGCCTTGAAATACACACAAAAGGAGGCTTAAGTGTATTTATCATAAAAGATCATATTGAGGGGAATAACTTGTAATCTACGATGTTTAGATGTGATTATCATGAAAAAAGGAACACGATGAAGCCCTAAAATAGGGATGCATCACCACCCCAAACTTAAAACATACTTGTACTCAAGTATTCTCCAACTTAATCTCTCTTTTCAATTTCTTTCAATTAAACAAGAATGATAAAATGCATTGCAACAAAAAATTATTGACTAAATGGTCTTAGAAGTGACTAAGTGCATGTGTTCCACCTTTCTCCTCTTCAATTTCACAAACCAATCATGAAAAGAGCACTGAGCATACAAACTTCAAATAATACGCAAGCTTTCCATATGACTTCATGCAATTCTAGGTAAACCGTTTCATGTTGGCATTAGTCAATGATGACTAGGAGTGTTGTTTCAATTTCATGCATTCAATCTTATGTCTCAAACCACCCCAAATGACTCACATGGCTATAGAAAAGGGTAAAGTGAGCTATATTTGATGTTTTCTAGCTCAATGGGTATGAAAAGGAGGAAATGATTGTAGCAAGAGATTGGAGTGTTTTTGCAACTCATCTTTTCTTTATTCAGATGCTCTTAAATAGGAGCATCTTTTATTTTCTTTTTGATTTTATCTTTTTTTTTTTCCGTGTAGGTGGGACATATGGTGGACAGAGTGAAGCAGGGAGGTGTAGATATGGCCACCCCAAGCTTTTGGAGGTGGCCAAGTCCAAATATGTGCACTAAGGCATCCTTTCATGAGGCGGAGAGATATGAAGATGGTGAAAGAAGAGTCGTGTCAAAAAGGGGTCATTGGTGTAGTCCTCAACATAAAATCTCCTGCATGAAAACTAATCCAACACTTCATCAAATGATATCACACTACATGATTGAACAACATGAGATTCACATTTATTTCCTATGATTCCATAGGCTCTAAGCATTCATAGCTTGCTCAATTCACAATTCAACCAAGACATTGACAAACTTGAGAGAGGTGATGCACATGTAAAAAGTCAACAATTAAGACCATGTAGCAATAAACTCTAAAAATGTGCCATGCATTTGTCAAAGATCAACATTTTCAGTTCAAAAATTGGAGATTAAGTTAGAACATGCTTTTAGGCAAGAACATCCAAGTTTGGAAAAAAGGGCAAAATGGTGTCAATTTGCAATCAATCATATCTAAACCTACATTTAGGGAATTTAAAGCATAAAAAAACTAATTTAAAACACACAAAAATTACCAAAATCTGCATGGGAATGCAATGCATGACATGGAAGAGAAAAAAGAGCAAAAATTTGGAAAAATTATGAAAAAGTGCATGAAATTGAACTACATGTATGCATGCATGCTAGCAAGAAGAAATATACACTAACATGAGTGATAACAAGCAATTCCAAAAATTAGGTGGGACATGTGCAAACAAAATGAGAGATAAAGATAGGGTGGTGCATACCGCCCTACCACCCCAAACTTTTAAATCATGCGGTCTGTAGCATGTAAATCAAGTTTAGGGATAGTAGGGTGAAGATCATGGATGGTGTTGCAAATCAAAGGTAGGTCTCCCTACTGTGGCTGGTCCGGCTAGTTCTATTGAGGAGGTGGAGGTCTTGGATGGGCTATAGGGAATTGGTAATAATGGCCCCAATATGCATCCTGAGGGGGAGGGTAGGTCTTCTGATATCCTGAAATACCACACCAAAAGTCTTCACCCCATTCAAGGTTTCATTATGCTTGCACATGGTGGTAATGGTACAAGTAGTTGACCTACTGATGCATCTGCTATTGGTCCTGCCACATGTACTGCTGAATGAGATGCATATCTTGCTGTGTCTTCTAGATGCCTTCAAGCTGTTCGTGGATGGATGACATATCATATGCATTCACTGAAGGCTGTTATAGTTGGGATGTTGCCTAATCCCTTCTTCTCACCCTTTGGGACATTCTTCTTTATTCTTTTCCCTCTTCTTCTTGCTTTTGTGCATTTGATTATGCATTTTCTTCTTGTGAAACAGTGGGGTTGAAGTTTTTTTGGGGGTTGGCTTGCTCTAATTTCCATATCTCTTCACAGAATAAGTCAACTGGCCCAACACGAGAGAGTAGGCTAGCATGATAAGGCATCTCAAAAGTTGTTTATTCCATGGATTTCACATTGTAAACCAGCTTCTTGTTTTTTATTGTAATCATCTGAGAGTGAACAAGATACTTCAAATCAACAAACTGAGCTCCCTTAGCCTCTTTAAGACCAATAACATCAAAGCCTAGGGCTATAGAGAGTGAGGTCACAATCCCTCCCATGACAAATGGAGTTTTTCTTTTGAAGGGTATTGTCCTCATGTGATCTATCAAAAGAGACCTTAGGTCAATGTGTAACTTCTTATGTATTCCATGTAAAACCAAGAGTTCTTTTCGTGAAATGATGCCTTGATTATCGTACCTCCCCACAATTGTGTTGGCAATGACCTTCTGTACATATATGAACAAGGGGTTGCTGATCAACATTGTCTTTGATTTCCCAGTTGTGTACCCTAGTGTCCCTGTTAAACTGTACTAGAAGTTGCTATAGTCCAAGTCAACCTCTCTTTCAATTAAGCCATCACTCATTTTGTTGGCTTCTTTGGGCTCCTTTGCAAAGGTGCAGTTTAGTTCAGAAGCATTCAACATGTGTACTTTGTTGAACATTGAAAACTTCATGGCATCCTCCCCTTTGACCTTGATCTTCTCTAGGGTGGTGAAGAATTGTTGAGTTAACTCCACGTATGTGGTTTGTGCTGTGAAAAGCACATTCCACAAACCGATTTGCTTCAGCTTCCTTTCCACCTCTACTTTGATTCCCAGGTCTTCAATTACATTCTCACACCCGTATCTTCTGGAGATAACTCTCCTTGACATGCACTCGGGGTAGATAGGTGTGATCTAAATATTCCTATGACCTCTGCCATATGACATTCCCTCAGGAGCCTTGCCAAACCCTTTCTGCCTATCTGCCTCCAAGTATGCCCAAGTGTCCTCTAGCTCAAAATCCATCTCCTCCTCAATAGTGTCATCATCATCTTCCTCAACCTGGTAGGATCTTGACCTCGATCTTATGTCAAGATTTAGTGATACCCATTGCTCAGGGTATCGCCATGGGTGATCTCCTCTTTAATCATTAATTATCGCATTGCTTATTGCGACAACTACTGTGGTCTCTCCCCCAATGAGGAGGTAGAGTGGCATGCTGGCGTGGTCCATGGAGGCAGCCTTGATGAAGATTGGGCTACATCCCCCTTGCCCCACTTTTGGTGGGTTGTGATCTCCGATTCAACCTCGTCAATCATATCATCGAGGTTCTCCTTTGATGGTTCCTCCTCCTCCTCCCTATATGTCTCATCCGTGATGTGGTGGCTGTCTGACGACCAGGTGCGGGATGCACTCATGGACACCGAGTGGTGGAGAAATTGGGAAATGAAATTTGATGGTGAGGGAGTGTGGGATGGCATGGAGACTTGGGAAGATGCTCTCTTGGTGTGCACCTTGCCTTCGATGTCACCTCAAGGCTCTTTTGAGCCCCCTTCTTCACAACCTTGGTAATTCCCTTCATTTTGTGGATATGGTGGTGGTTGTATGACTACGAATTTTGGAATTTTGTGAAGGAGGTGAAATGGAGGTTGATTGATGGGTGGAATAGGTTAAAATGGTTGCTTGGATGGTGGAGGGTGGATTGGTTGAAGGTTTTGGGCAAAAATTGGTGGATTTTTGTGAGGTTTAGTGTGGGGTGACTGTAGATGAGGCAAAGAATGAAAATGGAGATGGTGGCTCAATTGATGGAGGTTTTGGGTTGGAAATGGTAGAGAGAGAGAGGTGGTGGAGGTGTAGAAAGTGATTGGAGGTCAATTTGTTAGAGGATTTGGGCTGGAGATCCGAGATTGGAGGTGCTGGGGGTGGAGCACATCGACACGACCATTCTAGGAGTCGAGCAAATGAGTTAGGAAGTGAAAAGGGTTGTGGTGTTTTGTGGGGTTTAAGTGAAAAATAGGGGGGGTCAGATCTCTCCATGGCCGTGGTAGGTCAGCACAATTGTGGTGGGGGTTTGGAAACGTGACTGTGGAGGGTTCCACAGTCATGGTGGGTGGTGGAGATGGTGTAGATTGACCCTCACCATGGTCGTGGTTGGCACCACAGTTGTGGTGTGCTCTTCTTGCCTCGGCCATGGTGGTCACCACGACTATGGCCGCTCATGTACAAAATCACCTCCATCCCTGTAACTCCTTCGAATTTTTGCATTTAAATCTCCATGGCTGTCATGTTTCCATGGATGTGGTGGTGGACACGTCCGTGTTGTCCAGCATGGGCCACGACCATTTTAAGCTCCATAGTCATGGCCAATCCTTTACAGATTTGGTGATGTTGCTGTAACTTTCTTGAGATTGTATAATTAAATCACCGTGGCCATTTTGAGGCGCCATGACCATGGTGGTTCTTCATTCAGTACTTTGTCAATTCAAATTCGAAAATTTTGATATATTTGCAAATTTTTTAATTATTTGCCACATTTCAACTTCAACAACCATGTCTTTCCCTCTCTATCTCTCTCTTAAACCTGTTACATGCATCTCATCAAAACCTAAACAAAAACTATGAAGAATAAGTGTGCGTGTGTGTATTTCATGGAAAAAGAAAGCAAACATATCAAAAAGTGAAGGTTGGATGAAAAAGTTCCCAAACCTAGGTGGGTTTCCTCCCACTAGCACTAAATTTTACACCTTCAGCCGAGCTTATTGATTATTGACCTCTTTCATCCTCATGGAATTCTTAATGCATCTTTGAAGTAAATTATCTTTCTCATGTGCATTCAAGCACATATCCTCATCAAGTTGATGTTCCTCAACTAACATCACAATATCAAAACTTTGATTTGCTCTATCTGATCCAACTTCAACAACTGGCTTCAATCTCTATCCATTCACATCGAACTCTCTCACTCCTTCTTTCTCATAAATCAACACAACCCCAAATGGGTATACATTTTTTTATTAGATAAGGTCCTTCCCATTTAGACCAAAGTTTTTTGGTAAAGAACTTCATCCTTCAGTTATATAGCCATACCCATTTTCTAGAATCAAAGTCTTTCTTCTTGATCAACCTATCATGTAGAAGCTTTGTTCTCAGTTTGTAGCATTTGGACAATTCATATGCTTCATGCCTCATTTCCTCAAGCTCATGCAGCTGTAACTTTCTTTTCAATCCAGTTGTGTCTCCATCCATATCCATTGCTTTCAAAGCCCACAATGCCTTATGTTGCATCTCAACTGGTAGATAACAACTTTTTCCATAAACAAGCTTTAATGGTGTGGTGCCAATCGGGGCTTTATATGCAGTCTTATAAGCCCACAAAGCCTCATTAAGATGTAATGACCAATCCTTACAGTCTAGTCTCACCATCTTCTATAGAATGAGCTTTATCTCCCAATTGGCTAACTCAACTTGACCACTTGTTTGGGGGTGGTAAGAAGTAGCCACACAATGATTCACTCCATGTCTCTTTAAAAAACCTTCAAGTGCGATGGATGAAGTGACTTCCCCCATAACTAATCACACACCACTTTGTGATCATTGGTTCTAGTTGCAATAGCCTCAATCCACTTTGACACATAATCCACGACAACCAAGATGTACACATATCCGAAAGAGGGAGGAAACAATCCCATACAATCAATTCCCCAAACATGAAACACCTCCACCACAAGAATGGGTGATAGAGGCATCATGTCCATTTTTGAGATAGTGCCCACCTTTTGGAACTTCAAACAACATTTGCAGAAATCATGAGCATCCTTGAACAATGTGGGCCAGTAGAGTCCACTTTGGAGATCCTTGGTAGCCATGTGTTTCCCACCAAAATGACCTCCACATACTTCAGAGTGGCACATAGATAGAATTTCTTGATGCTTCATCTATGATACACATCTCCTAATGAGTTGGTCAGGGAAATATTTGAAAAATGAGGATCATCCCAAACACAATCTTTAACCATAGAAAACTACCTTTTGCTTTCCTTCCTTGTCAATGTGCTTGGTATCCTTCCACTAGCTAAAAAGTTAGCTATATGTTTATACCATGGCCTTTGAGTGGATGAGAGTAGGAAGAGCTGTTCATGTGGCATTGCTTCTTTAATTCAGTCTCTATCATCCAATGGTGCTTCAATTTGAGAGAGGTGGTCGGCGGCAAAATTTTCCATTCCCTTCTTATCCATATTTTCAATATCAAATTCTTGAAGCAACAAAATCCACCAGATCAATCTTGACTTTAAGTCTTTCTTCTCCATGAGATACTTCAATACAACATGGTCATGTATATCACTACCCTATTTTACAAAATCTATGAACAAAACTTGTCAAGTGTAAAGATCACTGCAAGCAACTCTTTTCTATAGTTGTGTAGTTCCTTTGTGCTTTGTCTGGAGTCTTGCTAGCATAATAGTTGGCATGCAGAATCTGGCCAACTGTTTGGCCCAACACAGCCCCCACTGCCATGTTCGATGCATCAGTTATGATATCAAATGACAAGGAAAAATCTGAGGGCTGCATTATAGGAATAGAAATGAGCTTTTGCTTCAAGTGGTTGAAGGCTTCAACACACTTGTCATCAAAGTGGAATTCAACATCTTTTTCCAACAAATGATAGAGAGGTCTTGAGATTTTGCTAAAATCCTTAATGAAATGACGATAGAAACCTACATGTCCCAAGAAAGACCAAACATGTCTTATGGTAGAAGGAATGGTGAGAGTAGAAATGAGGCCCACCTTGGCCCTATCAACCTCAATACCATCTTTTGAAACTCGCTGACCTAGAACAATGCCTTCGAGCACCATGAAGTGGCTCTTTTCCCAAGATAGCACGAGGTGAACCTTAACACACCTCTCAAGAATCACGGCTATGTGGAGCCGACACTCATCAAAGGTTTTACAAAAAATAGAAAAATTATCCATGTATGCTTCAAGTGACGAGTCAAGCATGTCGGCAAAAATGGATGTCATGTATCTCTAGAAAGTGGAAGGGGCATTACACAACCCAAATGGCATTCTCTTATAAGAAAAAGTACCACTAGGGAAGTGAATGTTATCTTTTCTTGTTTTGTAGGATGAACAACAATATGAAAATACCTGGAGTACCCATTAAGAAAGCAATAGAAACTCTGCCCTACCAACCTCTCTAAAACTTGATCAAGAAATGGAAGAGGATAGTGGTCCTTCTTAATCTTCTCATTGAGCTTTCTATAGTCTACACACATCCTCCATTTGGACTATTCTCTAACAGGCATCATCTCACCATCAACATTCTCTACCACTGTGATCCCACCCTTCTTTGGTACAACTTGGATGGGACTCACCCATGTGCTATTACGGGTGAGCATCGGTCCAAAACCGGACCGGACCGGACCGAGGACCGAATATCAATAATTTTTGGACCGTAGACCGAACCGTTTGGTGGTCAGACCGGACCGAGACCGGACCGTTTTGACCGCGGACCGGACCGGACCGTTTGGACCGCAATCAACCTTTTTTACATGTTTTACAACTTATTTAATTGTACAAAGTTGATAATCTTAGTCACTTCTAACAATTATATAACTTTAGTATCAAACATTTATACTAGTAGTGCTTATATATGTACTTTATTTGTAGTTATTATAGAATACACCTTCAAATATATATGGATTTTATATAAAAGTTAGTCTGCGGTCCGGACTGGACCGGACCGGTTTTGGACCGGACCGGACCGAAGACCGAATTTATTGAAATTCTCGGACTGCGGACCGGACCAAAATTGAAATGGACCGGACCAAACCAGACCGAATTGAGCGGTCCGGTCCGGTTTTGCGGTCTGGACCGTTATTTGCTCACCCCTATGTGCTATCATAAATCGGGTAAATAATTCTAGCATCTAACAATTTCATGACCTCTTGGGTCACAGCTTCCTTCAATTATGGGTTCAAAAACCTTTGCATTTGGTGGGTTGGTCTAGCATCATCCTCTAGATAAATCCTATGCACACAAATGGAGGGGTCAATGCCCCTCAAATCTATAATGGACCATCCAATGGCCCGAATGTTCTTCTTTAGGACTTTCATCAATGCATCTTCTTACTTCGGAGAGAGAATAGAAGAAATGATCACCGAGAGAGTGTCATTGGAGCCTAGGAATGCATACTTCAACCCTTCGGGGAGTGACTTGAGTTCTAGAATTGGAGGTTCTTCAAGAGAGTTCTTCAATGGCTCAGAAATGGATGGGAGGTCCTCGCTTGCAGCCACTAGGGCTAGCTCATTTACTTCATCCTCTTCATCTTCATCATTGAGGAATTCAACAATGGGCTCTAAACCTCTACCTTGAGTGGCAGTCTGAATCCGCAGGTAGGCACTACTCTACAATCTCATCAAGACATTAAAAAAGATAACAATCCTCTTCTGTGGCACCTGTTGCCTCAACTTTAGCAGAAGACTTGAAGATGTTCAATTGGATCTTCATGTGCATGAAAGTCACATACATGGTGCCGATTCTCACATGAATCACTACGCCACCTGTGTCCAAGAAGGGTTTCCCCAAGATAATAGGTACCTTCCTTGAATCCTTTTCCATATCCAAGACAATAAAATCAGCTGAAAAGAATGTAGAGGTCTCATCATCAAGTCTGAACAATACATCATCAACATGCCTTCTAGGAATTTTCACAGATCTATCAACTAACTACAAGGTATAATGAGTGCGGTCTAGTTGCCCCATTTGTATCTCAACGAACACATCATATGGCATCGAGTTCATGCTAGAAAGGGCTTGGTCTATGCGGTGTGCTCCAATGTAACATGAAATGATGGGAGCACTGGGGTCTTTCCTCTTTCTCAGTATGGTATGTTGTAGAATTGAGCTCACTTGCTCAGTGAGCTTGACCTTCCTTGGTGTCCTTTCAGTGGTCTTCCTCTTAAACGTGCATAAGTCTTTCAAAAACTTGGCTTAGGATGGAATTTTCTTGATTGCATCAAGCAAAGGAATGTTGATCTTGACTTTCTTAAAGGTCTCCATGATATCCTCAATATGTTTCTTCTTTCTTCTTTGAGAAGAGGGCTCTTCTAGAGCATCAAGAAATGGGGGGATTTGAGATCCCAATCGGCTCGGATCAATGGAATCATCAAATGGAATCATCAGAATCACTGTATCACTTATCAGTATCACAATATCAACCCTAGTTCCTATGAAAGTATCATCAATTTGGATCTCAATATCAATATGTCTGGTCACTGTATCACCACTATCCTCACTGGATGCACTATCAACAATAGTATCACTGGGCTACTCTATGGTCCAACCACTCCTTAAAACCGTCACTACCTTCACATGCTCATGGGTAGTGGAAGAGTAGGTTTGTGGAGGTGGTTGTGGCGGTTGAGGTGGTGGTGGCCTTAGGTTTGGGTTTTGGAGGATAAATTGTGGCTGGGGTTGTGGTGGATGTGGGTGATATTGTAGAGGGGGCTGTCAATATGAGTGAGGTGGAGGATATTGGTAGTTATAGGGTGGTTGGTGAGGTAGAGGAGGATATGGATGTGGTGGTCCTTGGTATTGGTGAAGTTGGGGTACTTGGCCTTGTGGTGGGACATAAGCACCTTGAGTGGTGCTCACATACCTGCCGTCATCGTTTGGATTGGCCATGGGTTGATATGGGAGCCTCCCCTCTTCACGAAGAGCATGTGAAAGGGAGATTTGGTCAAGCCTTTGTTAAAGGAGGTGAATGTTTTATCCTTGATAGGACACCTCTTTCTTTACTTCATCGAGATTTCTTAGCCTTCCTCCTCAAACTTGGATCTATACTTGGGTCCTTGATGTTGTTTTCGTGTCCTTGCTCCTCATCATTTTGTTGTTTCCATGAAAAGTTTAGACGCTTCCTCCACTCAGGAGTATAGGAATTAGACATCGAACCTTGGTTGTTTCGGTTGCCAAAAGCATGCAAGGCATGAACTTCTTCTTCTTCAACTTTGACTGCCAAAGTGGATTGACTAGAAGAACCACCGGCTTGGTTATTCATCATATTCATCATGTCCGCCATCATTTTCATCATGTTGAGGTTGGCTGCAGTCTAGGCTGGAACTACAGGAGGAGGTGGAGGGATGTAGTTTCGGTCACAATGTTCGCCTTTAATAGAAGCCCGTTGGTGAGAATTCTCAGCAAGGTGCTCAAACAAGGGCCATGCCTCCTCAGGTGGCTTTTCCATGAAGGTGCCTCGACATGACGAACCAACATTGTTCTGGCTCAACTACTCTAGCCTGGTGTAGAAATCTTGGACCAGATGCCATAAGGGTACCTCGTGATGGGGGTAGTCATGCAGGAGCTTTTGGAAGCTTTCCCACGCCTCGTGGAAAGGTTTATTTTCTTTCTGGGAGAAGGCAATGATGCATCTTCGCATTTGGGTCATCTTGAAAATGGGAAAACATTTCTTGAGAAACTCGTTCTTGACCACATTCAATGTTACCAACTCAAGCTTTGAGATGTACCATTCCTTGGCCTTTTCTTTTAGAGAGAATGGGAAAAGTGTCCTCCGAATGGAGTCATCGGTGGTAGTGGGGGTGCAGAAGGTGGAACAAGTTTCAAGGAAGACATCGATATGGTGGTAGGGGTTTTCATTCTCCATGCCATAGTAGGTAGGGAGGAGTCCAAGAAGTGTGAGTGGAATGGAGAATTTTTGGCCCGACATTTGGTCAACAAGGGTTGCAATGGGGGAATTATAGTTTCCCGGGGTGAATTATTCATGGAGGGGGAAATTGGGTTCTGGTTGAGCATCTCCATGAGGTATTTCAGCTTCATGGTCACCCATTTCGGTTTCTCAGTGTTGTTTGAGGTGGATTTAGCATCTCCTTCTACCTATCTCAGGGTCGTATAACACCAAGTTGGTACAAGTCAAACGCGTATGATGCATGCACAACTGTCACCTGCATAATACACAAACAAGAAACAAAAAACCAAGTTAGAATGACAATATGCAAAAGTGAACAAAGAATAAAGAATATCAATGCTGAGGGAAGTAGGAAAGGCTAAGCTACACTAACTAGCTAGGCCGAGCACCCCTATCCTTGGAAATGGTGCCAGAAAGCTTGGTGTGGTTTTCCACACACGTGTGATATTTCAAATTTATAAGTCCCCAAGCAAGGTTGACTCACAACACTAAAATATGCTCCCACAAGCGCATGAGGTCATGTTATAGTATAGACGAGAGGCAAGAAAAGGGGGCCGATCCATAGGGAGAGAGGGGGCACTAGAGCTAAGTTACCATTTGATATGTTCCTAAAGCAGAGATTAGGGTTTGAGGATTTTAAAATTGGGTTTGGTTTGATTACACTAAACAAGCAGGCAAGTAAAGGCAATATGAAAGCTAGATTACCAAAAACCCTAGATTACCCTAAGCAAGCTAAGTCTAAGAGAATAGATTAAGCAATCAACTAAACAAGAATAAGATGATCTACACTACTCTAGAAAGGCAATTAGCAACTAAGAACTAAGCTAAACACTAGAGCAAGCAAGAATCTAGGTTAACCTTAATTAACAAGACTAAGCAATTGACTATAGGCAATAAAGGCAATGAAGCTAAACTAGCATTAACAAGCTAAGATGACAAGTTAGGTTTTAAGAAATAAGATTGGATAGGTGAGCCATTTGGGAATGTGATTTGACATTAGTAGGGGGAAGGTCAACATAGCATGCAAATCTCACATTTCAATCTAGATTACCAAACCAAACACAACAAGGCAAGTGCTTTTAGAATATACCCTATTCTACTAGTTGGAGAACTAGGGTTAGGTGCAATTCCAAAAGGACTTGGAAAGTCTAGGTTTCTTGGTTAAGTGGTATTAGGGAAATTGAGAGCCAAGGGTAGGAATGGGAGTAGAGATGAGGGTATTTCACCTCATGTTACTTGCCATCTAGCCTTTAGGAAGCTCTAGGCAATTGCACTAATCACAATTATACTAGCTACTTAGATCTCACACTCACTTGTAGAAGAAGGGAGATGTATGTAGGAACAAAGGGGGCTAGCTAGGGATACACTAATTGGACCTAGGAGCCAATCCTAGAATTGCCACATACATTCCAATTTCCCCTAGAAGCTAAGTGTCGTCAAGCATCACAAAACAAGAAATTTATGTTTGAAAGCACAAACCACATGCAAGATATAGGAAATGAGATAGAAGCAAGTGGCAATCATCATAGATTGAAATTATGTTCATTACAAGTTATCTTCCCCCAAAATGGTATCAAAGTAACATTTTAACCCCAAAAAACCCACCACTAGGGGATTATCTAGACATGCTCAAAGAAAAGATAAAAAAATGAGAAGAAGGGGATATCACTCCATGGAGCTCGAAGTAGATCCTCCTTCTTCACCTCCTAGATACTGTAGGACGACCTCCCTCCTCCAAGGTGGATGATGGGTGTGAAAATGAAGGGGATTATGGTAGAAGTCTTAGAAAACCAGGTTTCTATGGTGGAAATAGTGGAGAGCATAAATGCAAGGAGAGTGCATTGAATGCTCTAGAGAGGGTGGAGAGGAGTATTGGAAGATGAGGGGATCTAACCTTCATGCTATGGCAGCCACCTTTGTATATATAGGTGGTGGGGAAGTATTATGGTAAGTAGGGGGAAAGTGGGAAAATCAGTGGTGAAAATGGGTAGGTTTAGGTGGTCACCACGGCCGTGTTGAGGTGCCACAACCATGGTGGGGGTTGCATGACATGGTTGTGGGCGGTGGAACAGCTGAGGTGATGAATGGAGCTAAAAGTGATAAGTGTATATGGTGGCCAGAGCCGTGGCTAGGTGCCACGGTCATGGTTGGTAGAGGGTATCACTGTCGTGTTGGAGGAGGAGGCCACAAGCGAGGCATCTTTGAGGTTGTTGTGTCTTCACACTACTATAGAAATGGCTTATAAAGTCACTTTTCAAGGTGTCGGTTGTATACATAAACCGACACCTAAACTCTACAGTGTCGGTTGATAACATAAACCGACATCCAATTATGAAGGGCGACCAGACACGGGTACCGCTTTTAATAAGTGTCAGTTACTTAATAAAAAACCGACACCTAAAATTAACCGCCAAATCCAAAATTTCCAGTGAAAAAAATTACCTCCAAAATTTGACATATGGCGTCGGTTGATAATTAAAAAACCGATGACTAAAGGTTATTCGCGAGACAGAAATTGGGCGTCGGTTTTACTACAAAGACCGACACTTATGAGTTTTCCCGCGCTGTCCGCGGGGAATTTTTCACACCCTTTAAGCGTCGGTTTGAAGTAGAAACCGACGACTATGGTCATAAATCGAGAACAATTTTTTTAATCGGCATATGAATATAGACTTCGATTTGTTTGTAGTTAAAAACCGACGACTATAATCAAGTATTGGTGTCGGTTGTTGTGAAGAACTAACACTGTTAGTTTTAGTTGTTGGTGTTTTTGAATAACCGACGCCTATGGTACAGTTAATAGCCCCGCAAACACAACTTTTCCCCATTGTCTCTGTTTCATTGCGTCGTGCGCTAGGTCTGGCGATTTCCCCCGATTGCTCCCTGCCGTCGTTGCCGGTTGGCTCCCCTGCTCCGCCGTTCGTCTCCTCGCGCACCGCTCGCCGCCATTGCCGTCGCCGCCACTCGCCGCTCGTCGCCGCAATTCTCCTATGATCCTCGCCGCCGACGCTCTCCTTTGCTCCGGCGCTGCCAGCTGCTCTCCTCTGCTCCGGTGCTGCCAGCTTCACCTCCAGCTGCTCTCCTCTGCTCCGGCCGGGCCTTCTTCCTCTGCCCTTAAGGTACGCCGACTTCTTCCTCCTTCCTTCCTCCACCTAGGCTAGGTCAAGCCCTGCAGGTGCCCTAGAGCAAAATCATCAGGTGCCCTGCTGGGCGTTTTTTTATTTTTTTTTTTAAGTTATTTATTTATTGGTAACTTGATAAGTGTTGAAACAGTCTGTTACGTGATTTATGATTGTATACGTGTGCTAGCTAGCAACAGACCTGGTCTTGAGGATCTATAAATACATTCTTACATTCTATAAACTGTGTAATCTTACATTCTATAAAACTATGAAATTGGTAACTTGTTTCATTGTTGAGTATATTGAGAATCCTAATCACCCTTCTTGCTTAATGATGAACTGTAATGCACACATGTGACATGCTTGGAATGTAAATGATGAACTTTTCCCTAAATTGCCAATCATGCTTTTAAAGACATCAATAATCACCCTAACTTGAAGAACTAGGATTTTAGGTATAAGAATGACAACACATTATTTGTTGGCCTAAAAACCCGTCCAAGATTTACTCATTAGGAGTAAATCTTGGATAGTCCCCGGTTTGGGACTGTTCTTGAACACCTAATCTTGCTTAGGATGTAAGTGTATAATGTGTATTGGGTTTTCAAGAAAATTTCAGCAGCATTTCCCCGTTTGTTCTCTAAGTACATATGTACTTGGAGAACAGTGGGGAAATGCTGCCGAAATTTTCTTGAAAACCCAATACACATTATACACTTACTAGTGAGATTAGGTGTTCAAGGATGGGATAGGTGGTACATGTACATTTATTATATATAAGAATGACATCACATGTATTTGTTAACCCTAGACCCTAATCCACATTATACCAATCTGATAGTCCATGATAGAACAAAGCATAATGATGTTGATTGCAACTTTGTGCGTCATGCTATTCTGAATTAAGTATATATTTACTTCATAATTGAATGTTTAAGTAAGTTATAGATATATTCACCAAACCTCTTTCGGAAACTTGTTTCATTGTTGAGTATATTGAGAATCCTAATCACCCTTCTTGCTTAATGATGAACTGTAATGCACACATGTGACATGCTTGGAATGTAAATGATGAACTTTTCCCTAAATTGTCAATCATGCTTTTAAAGACATCAATAATCACCCTAACTTGAAGAACTAGGATTTTAGGTATAAGAATGACAACACATTATTTGTTGGCCTAGAAACCCGTCCAAGATTTACTCATTAGGAGTAAATCTTGGATAGTCCCCGGTTTGGGACTTTTCTTGAACACCTAATCTCACTTAGGATGTAAGTGTATAATGTGTATTTGGTTTTCAAGAAAATTTCGGCAGCATTTCCCCATTTGTTCTCTAAGTACATATGTACTTGGAGAACAGCGGGGAAATGCTGCCGAAATTTTCTTGATAACCCAATACACATTATACACTTACTAGTGAGATTAGGTGTTCAAGGATGAGATAGGTGGTACATGTACATTTATTATATATAAGAATGACATCACATGTATTTGTTAACCCTAGACCCTAATCTTGTTGTAATATATACTTGTTTTCTCTTTGATCATAGAGCTTTACAATTTTGTTGTGATATATACTTTGTTGTAATAATGTGAACTTTACAATGTGAGCTTTACAATTTGAATTACTTTACAATGTGAACTTTACAATTTGAATGTGAATTTGCAGATGGCTGACCATTCTCCTGATGACCGTTCTGATGATTACCGTGAGGGTGAGGACATCAATGCGCCGCCTCACAATGTAAGTTTTAAAAATATATCATATATTTATATCTATATGTCCATTTATAGTTATATCTTGTAAATGTGATTATTTTGTCAAATTTTTAGGTTGATGATGCACAGGTACCATCTGAAGCACTTGATGCACTTGATCAACAACACCAAAAAGTTGACAAGAGAAGGGGCATCACTATGATGAAGAAGTTAATTGCGCAAAAGGGCAATGGACCCAAACTTGTTGTGGATTTTGATAATGCAGGAAATGCATGTGGTGTGAATCACAATTCATTTATTTCATATCTTGGGTTTGTTACTCGTAGCCATTGCAGTTGTCGCTTAGATTCTTGGCATAACGTTTCTAAGGAGAAGAAAGACTTAATATGGAGGGATTTATGCGTGAGTTATTATTAATTTTCAATTCTATTTTGTAGATTACTAAATTTTTGGATACTAGTTAATATCAATTCTATTTTGCAGAGTATATTTGAATTGGATGAAAAACTGCATCGTAAATGCGTGATGCAACACTGTGGGAGAGTCCTAAGGAACTACAGGACAAATCTCACCCGAGAATACATAAAAGAAGTTGACAAGAGGAAGAAGACAGCCACTGAACAGTGGAACTTCCTGGACAAAGAAGAATGGGACGCGTTTGTCGCTTCAAGACAAACTGATGAATTCAAGGTATTAGGCGTCAGTCTCAATCTCATTAATTAATATATGTTATATTCACCTATTAAAGATTAACATTTAGTGTTACTAACCAAATCATTAATGTGCATACTAACTAGGCCCTCAGTGAGGCACAAAGATCAAGGCGTGCACTGAATGTGCTGACCACACAATGGGTCCAAAGGGGTATGCAGGCATTCACCAAAGACTACAGTCTGAGGCTACTACTCAGTCTGCTGCTACTCAGGAGTCCTCTACCATAGGTAGCACACCTCTGCCTCGCCATGATGTCTGGATAGCTGGAAGGCAAAATAAGAAGGGAGAAATAACGAAGACCGCAACTGCTGAGGCGGCTGCAAAAATGGTAAAATACAACTCTTACAACAATAATTCGAATATTGATTATTTGTGCTGTTTACTTAATTACAAATTTTTGTTTTGGCGATTAGCGGGAGCTGCACGAGCTCAGGAAACAAGGAAAGTTCATCCCTGAGGGCACAAGGGATGAATTGACAGTTTCTCTGGGTAACCCAGAGCATCCTGGACGTGTTAGGGCTGCAGGCGCTGGTGTGGGCATCAAAGCTTTTTTTGGCCCATCCCAGCGCAAACATGTCCCAAAAGCGGGACTTTCACAAGAGGAGGTAACATATTCTTTCTTTATAATGTTACTGTAAAAGAGAATTCAATAATTAGAAGCTAACGTTTCTTTTATCCATGTATAGGTAGATAAGCTAGTTGATAGGAAACTAGAAGAAGCAATGAAAAAGTGGCAGGCATCTCAGACTGCCACTTACCAGACAGTACCTACTGCAGGCTCTACTCCTCCTACTCCTACTGTAGAGGTTGGGAGTAATCCTATAGAACCACCACCTAGAACATCCGCTGTAAGTATTTTTATGACATAGTAACTAGTTTTTTAATTCAAGATGATATGTATATATGAAATTGTAGTCGTTTCAAAAAAAGATGATATGTATATATGTATATAACATTCTTTACACAAAAATTTGTAGGGGTTGAAGCCATGCCGTCTAAAAAGTAAAGAATTTGTCGTTGCGGGGGCGTCGACTTACCCATCCCTACCAGGGGAAACGTGTCACGGGTCTCCAGTACCAGCTGGTTGGATTCGTGTGAGCCAGATACATATATTCTCCCAGTGGATGGATCTTCCATTGCCATATGCCCACCCAGATTGTGAAACGCTTGGTGAGGCAGTAGGCGGAGTGATATTGTGGCTAAAAGCGGATGTCCTCTTTACTGAAAAGGTATGGTAAATTTACATTACGTTCAATTGTTAGTGTGTGTATATGATGGCAGTTGATATGAAATTATATATATATACAGGTTAAAAAGAAGACACCCACAACATCTAGGCCTCCACTTCCACCTCCTACATTACCTAGTTGGGTTCCACAGGACCTACCTGTCCCGTTAGGTCCTAACTGTAGGGGTATGTCAATATGGTTAGGCGAACATGATATAAACTCCCCTATAACTGTTTCTTCCGATTCAGATTCTACATGTCAGTCATACGAAACAAAACTATTTATACTAGATATTTTGGAGTTGTTTCGATATGATTGGCTAAATACATCTATGATAGAGCTATGGATAAGGTGAGATATTCTTTATACATCCATATACCTTGTGTATCATCTGGTGATCTGGTTTCTTATTTATTAATGCATGCGTAATTAATACATATTTTGCAGCTACTTAGACAACATATGTGCAAATTTTGGATTCGAACATGTAGGGTTTTTGATTCCATCTTTGATTAGTCTAGTAGCTAAAGACCCTACGTCAGTTCAACAATACTGCTGTGAGGCTTTTTCAAATTTTTCTATAAATAAGAAGACGATGATAATGGCTCCATTCAATGTAGAGTAAGTTTACTTTGCTTATTATAATTTTGACTTAAGAAAATTACATTTTTATTGTGGATTTTGAGTTATTAATTTTTAACTTTTTTACCTCTAGGGGTAGGCATTGGGAGTTACTGGTTATTGCCCCCGAGACGTTCACTGTGTATTATCTAGATCCTAAGGGGAGTAAATTGAATACAAGATTTGGACACATAATGAAAATGGCATTATTCCGGTGAGAAATATTTCATTTTCATATCCGTTAACATATGTTATTACATTACTATTTAATTGCAATGTTCTGTGTTACATTAACATGTAGGGGTTTTGAGGAGTTCAAAAAGGCTAGAGGAAAGGTCCCCACGAAAAAGAATCAACCAATAATTTGGAAGAACGTGAAAGTAAGTTCCCGACTGCAATATATAGATATATTATTTATGTGAACAATGCTTAATTAGTTGTATTTTTTAATATTTTGTATGTTTGAATTTATAGTGTGCTACACAAGACAACGGATGGGCATGTAGATACTATGTCATGCGATATATGCACATGATTATCAAACATGCCGCACTGGATATCGAGTGTATTGCTCAGGTATTATATAGTCTCATTAGATAATATGATCGAAATATATCAATCTTATTTATAGCTCATTAATTATATATATACATCATTCTCTTTACAGGTGTTTAAAGCTGACCCCATTACAGGAGAGGCCTTACCAGATGAAAATGCTCCCTATACGATGGGAGAATTAAATGAAGTAAGAGAAGAATGGGCAACAGCCATACAAATAGTGGGGGCTTTAAAATATAATTGGGATCCTGATAGCGAATAATGACTAAACAATGATATTTTGTAAATGAATTTCTGAATTATAATATATGTGTGAATGTTTCTACATGTCTGGATGTTTCTACATGTGTCTGAGTGAAAATGAATGAAAGTGTTGGTTGCTATATGAATGTTTCTACATGTGTGAATGTGAATGAATGGAACTACAAATTGCTAGCTACATAAATGTTTCTAAATGTGTGAAAATAAAATGGAACCGCAGGTTGCATTTCTAAATGCATGTGTGAATATTTTTGTTGTTAATTTTGCAGGTTTGTGGCCTGTTGTCGGCTGATATCAATGGATGTCGTAAAACCTACAGTTCATAACTGAACTGAACATGTTTCTCATCTTGCGACCAGCCACAGTAGGTCTGCAGACTGACAGAAAAAAAAACAAAACAATAGGCGTCGGTTATTTGTAAAAAACCGACACACAATGTTATAGTGTCGGTTTTATATAAATAACCGACGTCTATTTCCTGTGGCGTGAAGATATATGTCGTCGGTTATTTGTAAAAATCTGACACTGATAGTGCCCAAGATGGCGCCCTTTCTGTGGCGCGAAGGGTTTGGGCGTCGATTTCTTATCTAATAACCGACGCCTATAGTCCCATGATGGCGCGTTTTCGGTGGCGCGCGAAGAGTTTGGGCGTCGGTTTTGGAACCGATGCCTAATGGGTGAGCTTTTAGTGTCGCCCACATAGGTGTCGCTTAGAAACCGACACTAAAGGCTTTAAATAACTGACACTAAAGGTAGGTTCTGTAGTAGTGTCAGCTCACCACAGACGTAAAGAGCACCACAGATGAGGTGGCCTTCAAGGGCCATGGTCGTGCTGATGGCCACGACAGTGGTTATTCACGTGTAAAATGGACCAACTCCCTGTTGAGTTTTGGGAACTTCATGTATAAATTGCCACATGCGTGTTGATGACCACGGGTGAGGTAGAAGGTGCTGTCCATGATGAAGCCTTAATATAGGGCTACATCACCCGTCTTGGAAGGGAGGAAGTCTAAAAGAAATCCTAAAGCTCTTTTCTAAACTACATATTCTAGTAGAATTAAAACAAATGTAGGACATAATGTATTAGAACATAAGAGGGCTTGCAAAATCTAAAACATGTCATGTTCTCAAAGAATACTTAAACAAATTTAAACCTAACATAGTTGCCATTATGGAACCCTGGATAAGTGGCACAAAAGCAATGAATACCATCAAAAATTTAGGCTTTAATAAATATTTTTGTGTGGAGGTGAGATGATTTGTAGGTGGAATCTGGGTCTATTAGAAGGCACACAAGTGTCAAGTAGAAATTATTAACTACCATAGACAATTTGTTACTTGCTATATTAAGAACAACAATCTGGTTATCTTTTTCTATGCAAAACCACATATTAGTATCTGGATATTATTATGGAAATACTTAATCAGGATGGGAACAAGTTTCACAAAGCCAAGGATTGCTCTTGGTGATTTTAATGTTATTACTCAACCCATAAAAATAAGAAAAATCATGCACTATAATCACGCTAAAGCCAGGGTGTTCTATGAGATAATATTAGAGGCTAGGCTTTCTGATTTGGGTTTCTCAGGTCCTAATTTTATGTTCAAAAGAGGTGAACTTTAGCAAAGACGGGACCGAGTAGTACCTAATGATAGATTCATCCATACCTATCCACATTTCATTATGGCACATATACCATGTCTACAATTTGATCTCTGCCTACTCTTTATTAAATATACAATGAGGATAATGTGTTACAAGATAGAAACTTTTACCAGATTTCCACTGCAACGATAACATGAGTTTCATGATCACTAAACAATGCTAGAAGTGTGATCACCTACTGGGATTGTAACAACTCTAAGCATAGAAGGAGGAATAAAGAATGACTGCTAAGGAAAATCAACCTACTTGAAAAAGAACTAACGACCACTTTAATCCAGTCACTAATGGTATTTTTTTTGGTATGAGAGATATACAAGGTGCTCAAAGTAGGGGAAGGTGAATCAAAACAAAAGAGCCATATCAAGTAGCTCAAAATGGTGATGTTAATAAGGATTTTTTCAATGCCTATATTAATCAGAGTAGAAGATTTAACACTATATCCATGCTCAAAGAGTAGGATGGAAGATGGATTAACAAAGAAGCTGACCTCAAATGGTTAGTTAGTAATCACTTCCAAAAACTACTATCTGAACCAAATAATGAAAATGTCTTGGAGATAGAATCTATACCTAGGAAGTTCAAGAAACTGACCCATGTCCACATGGAAGGCATTGTGGAGGTGCCATATGAGAAGAAGGTATATGTCATTCTCAAGAATATGAACCCATACAAGGGAGAGAATCTACACAAAATTAATGAACTTTTTCTTACGTGCAATTGAAGTAGTGGGCAACTTAGTTATGAACAAAGTGAAGCACACACTCAGTGGTATCACTCTAAGTAATGTTCTTTGTGACTCTACAATTTTGCTTATTCCAAAGGTTCCCAATCTAGAATCATGTGAGAACTAGGACCAGTCTCTCTAAATAATATCTATCTTAAACTAACCTTGAAGGTTATGGTAGAATGCCTAAAAGCTCATTTCTTAGAATGGATATCCCAAGCTCAAAGAATCTTTGTCCCATGAAGGAGAATAATAGAAAGATTGCAATATCCTAGGGGGTGATACACACAGTGAAGAAGAGGAAGGTGCCAAGTGTATGGCCAAATAAGTATACTTATCCAAAGCTTATGATAGGCTGACATGATAGTTCATTCAAGACACATGCTGAAACTTAAGGTATCGATCAACATCACCACATATATAATGTATTCCATTACTACAAGTGAATGTTTTGCATTGTGGAATGGGAACAACACTGACTCATTCAAATCTAGCTAAGGGTTGTAGAAGGGTGACCCACTATCCATATTTATTTGTTTTGTGTATTCAACAACTAAGTCAGATAACATAAGATCTTGTGCTAAGGGGTGAATGGAAGCCCATCACTCTAGGATGTACAAAATAAAATTGTCACATTTGTGCTTTGTAGAAAATCTGGTTCTATTATGTCAAGCTACATGCAAACATATGTTTATGATTAAGAACCCCTTCATAAGATTTGAGAAAGCGTAAGGCCAAGCCATACTTGTGAAGAAGACATATATATTTTATGCTACCAGTGTCCCATGAGAAACTTGAAGGAAAGTAAATAGGATATGTGAGTTCAAGAAAACAATGGATCTAGGCAAACATCTCAGCGTGCCTATCATACATTCATAGGCGATGAGGAAAACCTATGCAGAAATTCTAGAAAAAGTCACTCAAGAATAAATGGGTGGGCGCCTAAGTGCCTATCCCTACCGACTACTATTGGCTAGTGAAGTCCACCATCACCACTATTCCAACATACAAAATGAAGATAGTCCTGCTTCCATTAAGCCTCTGTGATCACATTGGTAGCAATATTAGAGGATTCTAATGGGGAGGCAACCAAAAAGAGAATCCAATGTCCTTGGTAGATTGGGACAAGAACCACGACATCATGAGCATTGAGCCACTAGGTAAATCCGATGTCAATGATATGAGAGTCTGGACAACATCTGATAATGGGAATTACACAACCAGTTATGTATATCATCTTCTTTACACACACAAAGATATTAGGGATGAAGGAGAGTGGAATAAAATGTAGAAAACAATGGTTGCAACCAAGATCAAATGTATTATGTGGATTTTGGCACATGACGCAATTTTGACCAACAATAGGCATCTGCGAAGGCATATTACAATCACAAACGTCTTGAAAGATGTAACGAACATGAGAAAACTAATCTTCATGTAAGCAAAGACTATTTATTTGTGATAGAGGTCCATAGAGGAGTTTTGAAGAGTAGATTACCAAATGATCTCTTTAGCATGGATCTAAAAAAGTGGATCAAATTAGGTTTGGAAGGGGACAAGACCCAAAAAATCTTTGTCATGATAGCATGTTGGTATTCCTAGGTATGCACGGATAGCCATGTCTTGCTGATCGAACATTAAATCCAATTCATCTTGAAAGAAGTTGATTACTGGAGGTAGGCTTGGAAGAATGAGAATAACATTAGGAATATGACCAAAAAAAATAGAGGCTCTACAATAGCAATCACCTATAACAATAATATTCAAAATGAACACAGATGCCATGATGGAAAAAAATAGCACATCGGCTAGTTCACAGAGATGCTAGAGGTGTATGGATAGAAGGCTTTGATGGGATCACTAGAGACTACTTAACTTGGACGGATGCACTGATATAAATTGATCAAACTCTACAAAGGGCCCAAACATTTTCTATACGATGCTTGAAACTGGAGACAAACTATAAAATGGCATCCAATATGTTTTGGATCACCCGAGGAGCAACCCCAAGTTTCCAAGGAGGATTGACATGATACAATGTAGAATGAAGGAGAACAAGGACTGGACAATCAAGTATGTAAGTAGAAGATGTAATAGCACTGCTAATTTCCTAGCCAAATTCCATTTGAAAAACAAGCAAGGCTATTTTAGGTATGTTCAACCTCTTGACACTGTCAAGGTTTGATTAGAGAAAGATATGTGTAATGGTAGTATTAATACCATATTTAACTCAAATTAAAAAGATAAGGGTTGTTTTTTCTCATGTTTTCCTATAAGAGGATGGCGGAACAAATAGATAGTCTCCTGGATTCCCCACAAAATCTAAATATATGAACTTTTACAAGTAATAATGTTCATTTTCTTCTTTTCCAGAAACAAATGTATAACATGATTATATTACATTCTTTATTGTTGTTCTTAATCTCTTAATTGTGTTGTGGTCTTCTAAGCCTAACACCTATATAGTTTCTACCTAATTCATCCTTCTAGTACATATGTGACCAGTGTGTCATGGGGGATAGACAATGTAATGTGATGTTGGGTTGATCCAAGTACTCAAATATAGGTCTAGGATACCTAAATGCTTAATTTTTGTAGAGCTAGAACCCCAATACCTACACTTATGAGTCATACTTGCTAACTTATGGTTCCATTAGGACTCAACCTATGCTCTAATACTAAGTTGCTACACTCGTATTCCACAATCACTAGTAGATAACAAAATCAAGTCAAAGTATGAGA
Source organism: Alisma plantago-aquatica (assembly GCA_963693085.1). Classification (NCBI taxonomy): domain Eukaryota; kingdom Viridiplantae; phylum Streptophyta; class Magnoliopsida; order Alismatales; family Alismataceae; genus Alisma; species Alisma plantago-aquatica. The sequence continues at coordinate 226,065,539 of OY856413.1, forward strand.
TTAGGTGAATAATGAAAACTTGAAATGTCTTTGAACTAATTTTAAGTAATAAAATCCCAATGAAATCATGCCATTATTGAATATAAAATGCATATAGAACTTTCTAGTTATATTACAACATTTTTAAAAACATCACTTGAATAAGTACAACACTTTGACACCTCACTTAAGGCTTGAGTGATTGGATCCAACTAATCTGAACTCCTTTAACATCTAAATTTATACGGGGATTCTATGATGCATTTAAATCACCATTAGTTTAGGCTATCCTGAAAAGTTTTTATGTAGAGGGGTGATCTAGTTTCCCAATGAATGTGTATTTCTATGTAACAATCTAAATCACTTAATTATTTAGTGTTTATTATTCAATATTTTATTATAGAAGCAAAGTAACAAATAAACTTAAAAACATATACATAGTATACGAGTCCATCTTGAAAATTAGTCTAGATGGATAGGTGAATATGTTGGGTTATATGGGAAGGTAGCACAACAAAATGACAAAACTGTTCCCTGATAAAACCCATGTCATACATGTATCATATACATAAAGGTAGTAACATAAAAACAAAGTAAGGACGTGTAATATACATTACCACACTCTCATTTCTTAATAAAAATACACATTAAGTCAGTGCCAATCTTGTACTTCTAGATATAAAGGGAGGTGTAGTGTAGCAACAATGTTGAATTCAGAGTAGCAACAACATGTTGAATGTGTATCCTCACAGAATATTATTCTCCATCCCTTTCAAATGTGAAAAAACCTCTATGTAGTACAAAACGATGTAGGGAACCCTTAGAGCACCACCTCGACTTCCAATGGAAAAGTAGATCAAGACTGGGCATGTGCTAGCATCTTCCTATGCTCTTCCTCTTTTGAAGAATAGTTGTTGAAGATTTCTTTCACTCTCTCATAGGGAGAAACTAAAATACATATGTATCATCCCTTGTAAACTACTACCTTATATACTATAGGCATATGATAGGGTTTCCAAAAATCCAATTATTTTTCCTAATTATATTCTCAATTAATTTAAAAAACTCAACCATTCAATTGAATGGACCTTCATTCGATTGGTAGTATTATCATGTGCAATAAGTTGTCTCAACCAATAAATTGACACCTCAACTAATCAGCTACCCTAATCCATGATCAATCAGTTAATTTACTTTCAGTCAACTATGTGATGCATCCGTAAATGGACAATCAAGTAATCCACTATCAGTCAATGGATTGATCGATTACTCAATCATCAATCAGTGTACTAATTTCTTAGTTGGTTAATTGGATTACAATTCAATGAATATTGATTTGGAACCATTATAGTTATAAATTTTATGTTAATCTTATGTTTCATTCATAATCCTAAGCAAGCGATTATATAGGTTCTACATTGTGTTGGTAGTGATGTCAATAACCTCATAAGAAATGAGAGGTATCTAAAAACACATAATTGCTACCCAAGTGATTGGAATAAGTTGGAGAACAACATCAACCAAAGTGTGACTAGTGTTATCATGTCCATATAATCCCTATGTCATAGATATCCAAATTTAACCAAAGAGATGATGTTGTCACCCTCTTCCGATTCAATCTATTGTTCTTAACTTAGAGTAGAGTATAGAGATATAGTGATTTTAACATCCAGTTATCCACTATTGAATCACATGAGCATGGTCATGCATTTCATAGTCTCACTTATCAAGTATCCATGATATCACTATAATAGGAGGTAAAAATCCCATCTACATTGCTAACAATAATCCTCATGTGCCATAGTGCACCCAATCACTAATTATATTACAATCCTTATTTTGATTCATATTGAGTAGTGTTCATGATTTCAAGTACATTGGACAACATATGATTATTGTAGTAACTTTAGGTCTAAGGATCATAGGTACCAATGCCACATTGACATATGATTCTGACTACCACTAAATAAAGTCCATGTATCATTGTCAAGGTGGGTGTATAGAACCCATGTTTGTAACTTGATATCCAATATCATATCTAATGAGATATAGTCATTGTTATACATACACACTATTCATATGTATTATTTTTGTCCTTTTTACTACCATAATAATATCCAACTAGGGACTATACATGAATGAATACTCTAAGTAAACATATAATCTCATGTTTAGGTCCTCAAACTAAAGCTATAAGTCACCGAGTCAAGCATTATAAATACATTATCTTTTTAAGTCATTATCTCATAATGAAACAAACATAATAAGTGCTAGTGACTCTTGTTGATTATCAAATTAAGTACAAAGTATCCCATTACAATCATCATATGAATGGGTCCTAGGGAATACACACCAACAATCTCCCACTTTCACTAGAGATCACTACTCATGAATCCAATTCCAAGTGATACAATATGACCATCATGCTTCTGCCGTGATAGTGATTTTGTGAGTGGATCAACAATGTTGCCTTAAGTTGGTACTATTAATTTTTTTAAATCTCTACAATGTACCTCCTCTCATTTGTGATAGTAATGCTACAATATGTGCTTGGAACCGATGCATTATGGGTTCCTTAGCCTATGCAATGACTCCATTGTTGTCAGAGTATAGCTTTGATGCATCATCAATGATTTCAACCACCTCGAGTTTAATAATGAACTTCTTGATCCATACAATTTCCTATACTATTTTGGAGGAAAAGATACACTCAGTCTCAATAGACTACTATATCTTTGTTCTCTATAGAGGGAAAACAAGCATCCTAGTCGTGAGAAAAATCATCCTTTTTGGTATGAAAACTTGTCTTTGTGTAATTCTTTACAAATATATTGTCCTCACCTCTATTAATAAATAATTGATCCTTAATTATTCTCAAGTACTTAAAAATGTTCTTTACTATGATTCAGTTGTCTCAACCTAGATTTGGTTGGTATTTGATCTTCATACTCTAAGGACATAAGAAAACATGACATGTACATAATATCTCATACATGATAGATCCTATCATGGAGGCATAGGGAATCTTAGTCATATATTACCTCTCTTCTGAAGAGATGGGACATTGAATTCTACAAAGACTTATTCCATGATACAAGGGTAATTTTCTACTCTTAGATTATTGCAAGCTGAACATTTTCAACACTTTGTCTATGTATATACTCTGACATAGACCAAGAAGAATTCTAGATCTATATATAGATTTGGATTCCTTAAAAATATGATTCTTCATTATGTCCTTCATAGAGGAGGTATGTACTAATCACTTTTTAACCAATTCTATAGTAATGGTGTCATTTCATGTCATTAGTATGTCATCTACATATAATATGAGGAATACAATTATACTCCCACTACCTTCTTGTAAAAAAAAGGTTCATCTTCATTTGTATTGAGCCAAATTCATTAATCACCTTCTCAAAATTAAGTTTTTATTTTCTAGATGCTTTCTACAATGCATAGGTTGATCTTTGTAGATTATAGACCTATTGGCTTCTTTTGGAACATTATAACCAATATGTTGTGTCGTGTTCACATCCTCAATAAATCAATAAGAATTGTAGTTATAATGCCCATATTCTAGATCTCATAGTCATGATAAGTGCAATGACAAGCATGATCCTGAAGGATTTCACCGTGGCAATATGCTAAAAGGTTTCATCATATTCAACACCTTGAACGTGTCTGAATCCTTTTCAATCACCCTTTATAGATTTTGCATTACCAACCATGTCGATCTTCTTCTCAAAGACCCATTTGCATCACACAGGTTTTACCCATTTAGGCGGATCTACTAAGCTCAATATCTTATTGATATACATGGAGTCATTCTCAAATATCATGGATTCAAGAGATTTCTTGGAATATGGCCCCTCAATATCCTCTTTGTATATTGTTGTCTCATATTTATTCATGATAAACAGAACATCTACTGAGTCATGAGAAATACACATCTTTAAGGCTCTAGATATGTCTTACTTGACCTTCAGGATCTTGCTCTATATGTAAAATTTTAGATTTCACAACAACTTGTGATTCGACTTTTCCTCATTTGCCTCCATAGGTTAAATGTTGTCTTGTTGGTGTAAAACCTCTTGGAGTTATATATTACCCAACTAGTTCCTTTGGAAATATGTTCCTTTACAAGGAGCAATAGTTTTGGCAATTTTTTTTTATCAATGGAATATATAAGTAACATACCTTAGTTTCCTTTGGGTATTAAAAAAAGTAATAATTGTTTAATATGAGTCCAAGATTTCATAGGTTTATATCCTGCAATAAGCTTCACATCCCTAGACCTTCATGAAAGACATATTGGGTCAGTCCATATCTCATATTATGTATTTTCAACTGATTTAAAAGGTACACAATCAAGTGTATACACAACGACTTTAGATCATATCCATGGAAGAAATTTAGGAGACTAGCTAAACTCAACATTAATGGTACCATGTCCAATAGGGTACAATTCCTTCTTTCATATACATCATTATGTTGTGATGCTCCTAATAGAGCCAACTATGATAAAATACCAACATCTCTATGAAGGGCCTCAAACTCTTGACTATGATATTCCCCATATTAGTTAGATCAAAGCACCTTAATATTATTTCCAAGTTTATTATATACTTATTTCAAGATTCTTGAACTTTACAATATATTATGAATCATGTTTTGCAAGATACACATACTCATATTTATAGAGATTATCACTAAATATGATAACGTACTTATACCCACCTATAGACTTGTGCTAAAATGTCTACATACATCAATATGTATGTGTCATAGTATGTCACTATTTATTTCACTTATATAGGTAAAGGTTGCTTATCATCTTTCCCCATAACAATATTTACATGTCTCTATAGGTTAAAAATAAAAAGGTATTTACACTACTACAATAATGGTTTATAGGGTCGATTTTTTAAAGTCTGTAGCGTCACTTTTTAACCGACTCCTAGGTGGCCGTCGCTATAGAATTTGATCTATAGGGTCAGTTTTTTTAACCAAAGAAAACCGACCTTATATAATAAAAACTGACCCAATAGGCTGTAAAAAACTGACACAAGCCAAAAAAGAAATTGCGCCCGAGGCTGTAAGGTCAGTTATTCATACAAAAATAGACCCTACAGAGGACCTGTTAGGTCCGTGATTTCAAAAATCCAACCCAATAGGTGAGCTGATCCCTGTGTTTTTAAGGTCGGTTGTTACCTAAAAACCGACCCAAAAGACATATTGTAAGGTCGGTTTTAAACAAAAAAGTGATCCAAAAGTTTAGCTTGCTTGATCAATAGAACTTCTAAGGTCGGTTATACCTAAAAAATCGACCCTATAATTTATCTGTAAGGACAATTATTGTCAAAAAACTGACCCAAGAAGTTACAAAAAATAAGCTGCTGATACCAGATCCTATAAGGTCAGTTTTTTCTTAAAACCTGACCCTAGAGATCTATAAGGTCGGTTATTCAAAATAACTGACCCTAGATGTTACAATTTGTTTTTAAAATTCTGCATATTAGAACAAAAATTTGCAGATCAAAACCTGCAATAGAAAGTAGACTTGCAAATGATGCAGGCTAGAAATTCATTCCAAAGCCACATTTGCTAGCTTTTATGTCCATTTGAATTATCAATTTCCAAACCACACATTCATAACAAAAAATGATTTATATATTCAATTGAGACATTCATACACATAGCACATCATAACATTCATAAAATGATAGATTGCAAGTCTAAGATGATATTAAAATTAATTTTAGATAAAAAAGTAAATTTGAAAGAGTTCCAAAACCACATACATAAACAGAGCTGACAGATACATTCAATCCATTGCTATATTGACTTCATTTAGAAAAGCATCTGACCACTCTTTTCAAAATTCATTTGAAGTCCTCAGGTGTGTAATGCTGAGTTGTAAAGATCTACAATAGAAAATGCACATGCTAATATTTTATAAAATGACTTCAACTCACTTGTAAATTTATGATGTTATTCTTTATTACCTGATCTATAGTCTGGATGTCATGTGATGCTTGTTTGACAATAGATTGCATATATTTCATTACATAGTAGCCACAAGCCCATCCATTATTTTGTATAGGACACTACAAATGTTAGTAAAATACTATAAACAAAGTTGAAATAAGACTAGAAGAGTTGACATATAAGAGTTGAAAATTAATACATATAAGATTAAGCAGTTGTCAAAGTAGCTACCTTGACATTTTTCAAAGTCAAAGTCTTTAATTTTGTGGGTATTTGTCCTCCACCTTCACGTAAAGACTTTATACCCCTATCAATTAAATGATGATAGTTGGCAAAATAGAAATTCTAAATAGAAATATCATGTTGAAGCATAACAAATGACTAAATTTATGCTTACTCTATAGTTGACAATTTTAGTTTGCGGCCCCTTGCTATTTTTCCCATTGGGTCAAGATAATAAAGAGTCATCAATTTTGGGACAACCACCAATAATTCCCAATGTCTAGATCTGAGTAAGAATAAAACAAACATAAAAATAAAGAAATTTATTCATTATTAAAATTATATTGAATAATAATACTTACTAGATGCCGACGAGTAGTAGCTCGGGTGGTCAAGCACGGGCACCCCTCATGAAGGGTCCCGGGTTTGATTCTCCCCGTAGTGTTGTTCGGCAATTAGCTCCCCGCAACATCAGCCGACCTCTGATGCGACCATTTGAGATGCCGGCGTGCGGGTGTTATGGGTCTCTAGGGGTTTACCTTTCCAGGACAGGTCACAATCGTGGCGTGTTCTCGGGGAGGGTTCCCACATCATAAAAAAAATACTTACTGGACATTAAAAGGAAATAGAATAATTTCCTTTCACACACTAGCAAAATATTTGAATGCAGTAGAGATATAACACCCTCTTTTTTTTCTTATCACATGAGTGGAAGTATTTTTTTTTACTGGGAGTGTCACAAACATGATTATCATTGCAATGAAAGTAAATGAAACACTTTGCATAACTGTACAACTGATCCATACATAGTTTTTATCAACGGAAAACTACATCATGTTAAACCATAAAATCTAATCTAATTGACAGGATAACTAGACATAATAAAAATATGTCAAAACTCTGGATCGTTTAGGAAAATAGCACCCCACTAGGTTGAGCTTGAAATATTCTAGTCCTTTACTAGTTCTTTTGATCCTCATCTGCTCCAAATCCTACGGACATCGCGTCCCCAACCATGGATTAGGAAAAAAACTCGTTAGAGTAAGTGGAATGAGTATTCTAAAATATACATTTCTAAAAAATTGAAATTGGGCATTATAAATATGAAGCTAACATCAATTTCTAAGTAAAATCTGGAGCATATTGTTCCTTATTTCTCAATCTGCATTCTTGTCTTTCTACCTTATATTATTCTGGAGACATGTACCCTGGTACATGAGTCTCATGACCTACACCAAAGTGTCAAGGTCATACTTATCTTATTTGACTCTCTCTCATCATACTCATGGATGAGATTATGGGCATACTCTAAACTAAGGTATCTTTTACTTATGATTTTTATCTGACTGTGGCCACCATTATACAATAAGTCCTCCTGAGTTGGCATATCTACACCCTGAATTGGTACTGAAGTACCCTGAGTTGGCACTACATGCCTCTGAATGACACCAAGGTGTCTCTGAATTGGCATAACGATGCCCTGCTGGGTACCAAAGTACCTCTAAATTGGAGTAAACACTCCTCTGAATGGGCAACAGTTGCCTCTGAATCGTCCCGGGACTACTGAATGAGGACTTATCATATAATGTCTTATGTGAAGGTTTCGACTTATTTATCTTAAGTATAAACTTACTTAATTCTTAATCTGAACTGAAGCTGAATACTGATTGCTTTACTGAATTCTGAATCTAAACTTATCTTATATTAAATCTGAATACTGATAACTAAACTTATCTGAAACTGATTACTGAGTACTGAGCATGTACTAAATTCTAAATTTGAATTTGAATCTGAATCTATGGATCTCAATTACTTCATAATTGAGATTGGGTCTAAAACCCTTATCATGTATCTTTATTTAGGATCTGACTACTCACACAATGAGTAGTCTAAGTGTGAATCTAAATCTGATGTCCTTATTATCTAGATACATCTTAATTTGAAACCCTGATTTATTAGAATGACCTCATTGATAATAGTTATATGACAACTGAGTCTAGAGGCTTAGGAAAAAGGATCCTAATTACATATAGAAAGACTAAGCATACAAAGTACCTTAAGTAAAGTTTATGAAAGTAGTTTAAGCACGAAGTATCTAAAAACATGAATTCTGACAAGATGATTTAACTTTGAAAAGATCTTATTAAATCTGATCTTATCCTAAATTTTAATATTTACATATGAGCCCACACCTTACAACTTAAACCTTAAAATAGCAATCTTATATAATCTTATCTTGAAACTTAATCATAACTTAATGCATCATAATTCATATTATCATCATAAGTAATTTAACAACACATTCTAATCCCAACAATACATTTATCTTCAAAATTGGATCATGTATTAATATATTCAAAAATTATATTCTCACCTTGTTCTTAACTTAAATATGTTACTCATTTTATAGAATCTGATTAACTACTTAGTTCTTGGATCTCTATATATAAGAAAACATGATTCTAATTGAAATTTTAATACATGTCTATATCTATGTATATGAGAAATCCTAACAACATACTTGAACTTAAAATCTTGATACAAAGTTATCCCAAATCATTAACTAACTATGACTATATTACTTGCTTATCTTATATTGAAATATTATTGAATAATTTAAATCATTCTAAGGAATTGTGTCGGAACATGATTCATTATATTACTGATGGACATGGCCCATGAATCACAAACATTGTGAGAAACACATCTCTATTTGGGATTTTGGGCATAAGAATTTACATAATCATAGAACCATGAGGAAAATCTTATTCACATATCTTAACATTAAAATCTTCCAACATTGAACCACATAAATCATGAAAGTCTTATTTAATGTACTTGTAAACATGGTGACTTAAAATATGAATACTCATGGGCATAAACCGCTTACCTATCTCATAGAGGATAAATCCCCATCTTGAATTTCTCTAGTCAGGTCTAAATCCTTTTAAAGACACTTCTTGTAAATCTCAACTATCCGTCTACTCGCATCTTCATCTTTAAATCACATCCTACACAATTTTATGGCATGCATGCATGCATACCCAATACATCATATAGGATCAACAAAACCTCTAAATCATGAGTGGTCATTTCATCATACTTATTAAGATTATAATGTAACACTTGCTTGAAGTTCAATGATGAGGTCCACACCTATAACATTATTTTAACAAAGCTCCATCATATATGCACTTAATCCACCTATCTAACTTTTCTTAAATAAAATTACCTTATCCATGTATTTCTAGAGTATGTAATCTCCTTCCAGATGTTCTTTGTATCTCAAGGTTTCCAATGAGCCCTTATACACCATATTTTGACAATCGAATCAATATCTATGAATCCTTAGACCGTGTTTGGCAATGGACTGGACTGGGATTTGGGCGTGTCGCGTAGCGCCACGTTGGCCCATTCCGGTCCGGCTTGGATGAGAAATGCATTTGGCAGGCAACCCATTTTGATCCCCATTTTGGGATAACGGAATCCCATTATCTGGTTTAACTCAGTCCCCATCGAGGCAGGATTGGAAATCTCAGTCTGGTTTGGCCTGACACCACCCCTGATCCCTCGCAACCCCCACCCCGTGCCCCTAATCCCTCACAACCCCACAACCCTCCCTCTCCCTCTCACCCTAACCTTCTCCTCTCGGCGGTCTCCCTCCTCACGACGCTTCGCTACAGTCTCCCATCTTCACAACTGTTTGTCCGTGAGAAGTAAAAGCGAAGGATGCTCAAGGTCGCATATGGAGTCCAGCGATCGTCGGGTGAAGCATCCACGTGGAGCATCAATGTTGCCGCCTGCCACCGCCGGTCTACCTGGGCGGCTAGCTCCCTCAAAAGCAAGGTACCCATGCCCTGCCCTGCTCTTCTCTACTACCTTCTCTGACATTGATTTGTCTTGTCGACGCACAGAAGAAACCCTAGCTCGCCAAAGGCAACAAGAAACCCTAGCAAGTGTCAGTGTGCCTTCTTATTCCTCTCCTTCTGCTACGAGGTTCTACACTTCCACATACGCCTTTTGGAGGAGCTATTTGCAGAAGCTGGTCGGTGTCCTTTGTTGCTGAACTGCGACACTTCTCCTCAATCGTGCTCCAACAGCCCTACCCAGACCTACAATTCCACACTCTATCATCATTCTCACCCCCTTCTACTCAGGTTGGTCATGAATTAGGGTAGAGGGTGCTTTGTTTGTGAGATCGATTATGGCAGAAGTACAACAATCAGACCTGTGTATCGATTAAGTGGAAAATGAGCCAACAATAGCTGCAAACATTTGAATCGTTGTGTATGACATGGATTTATTCTACTACTACTGATTTATTCTACTTCTAACTACTACTATTATCTACAAATGCATCAATTTACTGCTATTATGTGTGTTTGTGTGCTAAGTTATAGCAGTATCTAGTAACCCTATAGCAAATAAAAGCAACTAGCATGCCTGATTTTTGAGAATTTTTCCGGCCAGGTTATTTTGAGGATATCAATCTGTGTTAGTAGACCATAGTTGTCATTTGTTTTACCTCCCCTGGTTTCTAGTTTCTGTGACTTTGTCTTTGTTTTTCTAACATGATTGGGCAGTAATGGCCGTTATATCTGTTTTCCATACCTTTATTTAATGTTCTATTTTTTGTGATACTATTATGATATCATAATAGTAGCATCATTTGCATATGATTTTTGGAAAGAACAAGTGAACCCAATATGGCATAATTCTATACATTTTTTTCGGTTCTCTATTGAAAGCTAGCTTGACTTATAGTACTTATTTAGTTTTATTTTATGATTTTATCAAGTGAAAAGGATGTTATTGTGAATGTTGCATATAAAAATTAGGACTCGTATCTGTTTTCATCCCAATGATTTTTAATCAAATGAAATTAAATTTATGCACAAGCATTCATATGATTCATGTATGCCTGTGTTGGTATTACATATACAATATGCTCACATGGTTTCAAAGGGTTGATTGGTCCCAACTTTAACAATAGTGGATTTTTTTTCCAAAACATGAGCTTTAATTTATAAATAACTTATATTAGAGCGATGAAGTAAATAGATTGCTTATGCTAAATTTAGTTTTCAAAAATATACTCCATGCTTACTACCTGGGATGACTGCACTTTCTTTCTATATTTATTATACATGAGTAATAAATTTACTCGACAACCTTGAGAAGTTGAGATGGGATTTCTAACACCCTAGATCTGTTGCCAATTTGAAAATTGAATAGTTCTTATTTAGGCCAATTGATACATGATGTGCAACTTCCTTGATTTTCCATTTCATTATCTATGTCTGATTGCTTGAGGGCATGAAAAATGGTTTAAGATTAGGTAATTTGATAAGTGCACTTTGTATTGCATTTTATTTTCTTGATGTAAATATATGCATTGATTCATTATCACTCTAATAGCATTGATTCATTGTCATCTACTAACCTACAAGCATAATAGAGTCCATGTCATAATTCCCATTATAATTCCATGGCATAATAGTCACAATGTGTAATTTCCTAATGGACTAATTAAGGAAAATTGACATATTTACATCTTATTAAAAGAATTTGACCCTTGTTCAGGTTAAGGATGTAATTAATATTAGATAAAAAATGGTAGATTGTGCCCATATCATAGTAGGAGGATGAAGACATATCCCTGGAACCCTTTCTACTATGGATTTTAGCTTTCATTGATTTTACATTCAACTTTCCTCTCTATCTTGCATTTAGAGTATCCATTATTAATCCTACAATATATACCATGGATGGACCTAATTTTTGCCTACATTAGCTCACCATGAGAAGGTAGTATCTTTGATTTGGCATGCGAGAGCAGAGTCATTGTTATTTCATGTTTATGATGAGCTTTTAATGAATTAAATGTTGTATCTAAATGTTACTCTTGATTTTTTGTTAACTTAATTTTATGTGTTGTTTTTTATCACCTATAATACATTTGTTATATCTTTCTATGTGTTTTGAGATCGTACATGGATCAATAAGTAAATTTGAATGCAAGATATCAATCTATCATATGGTTGTGGTTAGGTTAATAGGGGAAACAATAGGAGAAACAACAGGAGATTTAAAACTTGTCTAACTAAATAAGTGTGAGGTCTAGGTTAGGTTAATCCCTGCATCTACAGAGTGATGCCTAGAAAAGTTTTTTCCCTATACAAATGAATAATTTGTTTATTGTGTGGTATTTTACCATGAGATATGTGGTTAGGTGAAACCCACTACTCAAGTTTTTTCTCTTCATTTAATTAAACACATTAGTCTATGTTTTATTTCTTCTTTGTTAAATTGTTTTCAGTTCATGTAAACCACCAATTAATCATAAAAAAGATTAGGCTTATTGAACCATTTGAATTATTCCGCTTAATAACATTTGACTCCTCATGGAGATGACCTCTATTAGGGAAAGTGGTTTGAGTTATAATAGGTATTCAAAATTATGCACAATATTATCTATCAAAATGGCTGAAATTTTTATAATCCTTACTAAATTTTTATGTATGCTTGGATATGATGGAAACGATCCCAAAATGATGGATAGAGATGGAAATTCACATCTAGTTGAATATTTTAAATAGAATTGTACTAATTCACAATAGAGCAACTATGGTGCTACCTATATATACATCTAGTTGAATATTTATCTATAAAAATGCTTACCACGTATCTTCTGCTAGTAACCCTATACAACAGACCACATGTGGTGCTATCTATATATACTTCTTATTTTAGTTTTTTAGCTATTTTCTTGTGTTTCTGGTTCAACTATAATCTTGCTCAGTTGCTGATTGAGCTCCCTATATATGCTTGTTTGACTCTTATTTCGAATATGTGTTTGTGTCTCTGCAGTCTGATTGTGTGTTTATTGTCTATCCTACATAATTTTACTGTCTATAGTTTGGCAAGATTGTATTTAAGGGCATGTATTTAAGGCCATGCTCTGCTTTGTGCAAGGGTAGAATTAACACATGTCAGATATTAATTTATTCTTATAATTGTAAACACCAGTCACTATCATTACATACTACAACACCTACATGAGTATGTCTTACGTAGACCCGAAGCACCGTATTGTTTGGTCAAGAGAGTCTGATGCCGCTCTAGTAACAGCATTACAAAGACAATATGACTTAGGAAGGTGTATTTATGGCCATTTTACTAAGGACTCTTGGAGGGAGGTAACTTCTGATGTGCATAATAGGATAGGGAAGGACGAGGGTAAGTTAGACCAGTTCAAAACTTGGTGGAAAAACTTGAGGAAGGATTATGCCGCTTTGAAGCTTGTGACCAACAAGAGTGGTGTTGGATGGGATGACACAAGGTACATGCCCACACTTCTTGACACCCCTGAGTGGAGGCAGAGCATTGCGGTATGTACAGTAATCACACCCTTAACCCCAACAAAATAATGCCCTACATCTACACTTACATTTCCTAATACAATTTTTTTTGAATACTCAGGCAAACATTGACCTTGCTAGGTTGCTTAGGCACCCCTTTCCCCACTACTACGACATTGAGATGATGGCGGGGAGGAAAATTTCTAGAGGACACCATGCAATGTCTTCCACGGACACACAAATCCCTTCCAACGTTGCCTCCGAGGATGATGTTACTGTCGACTTAGATGCGTTTGCTACACCCATGCACACATAAACCGCATCAGGGGAACCAAACATACGCACATCTAGAATGCAAAGCGAGGGTGACACTGGGGGAGGCAGAACAAATACCCCGAGTGTTGGGGGAGGACTCCTCCTACCCATAGGTGCAGGAAGTGAAAATCAATGCCGCATGAGCGATGTGTGATTTCTAATGAAGTGTTATCTTAATTCACACAGGTGTACGTAAAGGTTCACGAGTTAGACATGAGTGTGGCAACCAGAGCCTTTGAAAAAGAAGAGTTTGCAACCATTTTACAACATTTCAATGACACTTTTCCCGATGCCCCCACTACTATTTTTACAAACTTGTGAACGCCATAAAGGACTCAACAAACTGCTACATCTACCTCAGCCTTCAACACACCCCTCAAAAGATAATAATATGGTTACAAGACCTTTGGGAAAGGTCCCAAGTTGGCGATGCAATAACAATACCTTCAATTCCATCCTATTCTATGCCATCTCAACAACCATTTGTGTCGCACACCCCACCACCCAACTTCAACAACACATCGAGCATACCTTCCATGTGGTATACTCCATCTAATGATGCTGGCCCTTTGGGATCATAAGTGGGAACTACCTTTTTCCATTATGTTTGCTATGTTTCAGACCATCAATTTATATTTGCATAACTATTGTAATAATTACTTTCCCGTACAGACATTTAAATTTTCTTCATTGTTGTAATAATTGCTTTACCGTACAGACATTTATTTTCCATACAATCTAATTTGTTTGTATCCTTCAAGCCGTTGTTTCACATGTCAACTGGTTTATATTATGTTCAAGTAGTTATTATCTTGCTGATATCATTTTACTTGTAGGCATCATGTCTGTCAGTGACCAAACACAATCACCTGATCTCCTCACACACATTTTAGATACCTTGTTTGGTCCAGCAAATCACATTGTCGATGCAATTGCTGAGTTGATTGCAAACTCCATCATAGATGACATTTCCGTTGATGCCGACATACCACCCACAATACCTAGGTCAGTTAGCATAAGGAGTGGCCACATAAAGATCTTAGAAATATTAATCGGCCATGAACAAAGGGCTTATAACCTATACCGAATGTGACTACATACTATAATGGCCCTTGTGGACAAGCTTGAGAGTTGTGGCTTGTTACGAAGTACTAGAGGCATCATTTCAGTTGAGGCTGTATGCTACCTCCTATAGATGGTTGGCCATGGCCATACAAATCGTGCTTTGGCAGAGGACTACATTCACTCTAGTGAGACCATAAGTAGAAAGTTCAATGAAGTGTTGGACGCTGTATGTGCGTTGACCCATGACTATATTGTCATGCAAATTGCATCGACATGCACGACAACACATTCTCATATATTGGAGACCCCAAGGTTCTACCCTTACTTCAAGGTAATAGTTAGCCCCTACAAATTTATAATATTTTTCAAATATATTGTATGTTTACAACCTATTTTGGTGTTATAGAATGGCATTGGGGCAATTGACAGAACACACATCCCAGTCTTGGTCAAACGAGACAAGCAAAATTGCTACCGAGACAAAAAAGGGAATGTCTCTCTGAATGTCATGGCTGTAGTAGACTTCTCCATGGAGTTTACATTTGTCCTAACTGGGTGGGAGGGGTCGGCTGCTGACCAACGGGTCCTACAATTAGCAACGACCACTGGCAGGTTTAAAGTTCCCCTGGGAAAGTTTTACCTAGTTGATGCAGGGTATGCCAACACTCGTCAATTACTAGCACCCTATCGTAATACAACTTACCATATTTATGAGTACCGAGGAAACAGACACCCCTACACCAGCAAGAAGGAGATCTTCAACCACCACCAAGCTCAACTATGCAATGTTGTTGACAGAGCATTTGGGGTGCTGAAGAGACGGTTTGCCTACCTTAGAAAGGGGGCGACATATCCTATTCATTCACATTGTCGCATCGTAATGGCTTGTTGTATCCTCCACAATTATATCCGACGCCAACATGATGGTGACACTATCATGGATGAACTCCTAGATGACAGTTCACCGTATGTCATTCCCCCTTCTGGGGTTGACCTGAGTTCCTTCCAACAAACAACTCCGACCGATTCAAGGGAGGGCGATCTATTATGTGAAACCATTTCAAATCTCCTTTGGGAAACTCATTGACCTCTAGCGTTGTACTTGTCATACTTTTTTATGGATCCTAAGTTTACATGAGTTCCCTTTAATAGTGTTGTACTTGTTAACTTGTATGACAACTCATCGACCACATGACCCTGGAGCCCTAAATTATTTGTTTCACAAAATGTTTTATGGATCCTAATCATAAATTTCAATTTTTGTTTGGGTAGGTTGTATTGAAATGGAGAATGTAATGCCTTGTTGTACATTTGGCCTTCAATGCACTGTATGCGTGTATATGGATGCCGCAGATGTGACAAATGGACGTTTTGAAGACAACAACCCCCACAGATCGTATTTTACATGTGGTAGGGGTCTTGTGCCGAACACATGTCAAATGAGGTTTCCCGCGCAGTGTGTTTAACCCACAGTGGCCATGCTTACTACAGTTAGGGATGCAATGCTATCACAACTTGCATATGCACGCAACAAACGCAAGCTATGATCTAAACAATGTGACTTTGTCTATTCAACACGAGCAGACACCGATAGGCTCCAACAAGATATTTCCACTCTATGGGAGAGGTGTCAATATCTTCGTCAATGACTTCACATCATGAGCAATAATGACTCTTCAAATGAGGACGGATACAATACATCATAGATGTATAACAACCTTTCATACTGAATTCGTTTTTATGTTTGAACAAGCAGTTAGGCCTATTTTATGTTCACAATTTTTTATTTGAAATCTATGTTCTGAACCTGACATTATTTTACTAATCATTAATCATGTTTTAGATGTCGATGAATCCATCTGAAGTTCTGAGGTGTGATTGTGGGTTAGATGCAGCCTTACAGCTTAACACAGAGGATGTAGGGTTGTATGATTTTGGCATTCTGAGTGAAAGGCCGGGAGAAATGTATTACATATGTCCTTCTCATGAGGTGCTCTAGTAACTACATACATAATAGGTTGCCCTTGTGTACGGTGCACATTCTTTGTCATTCACTTAAACTTGATAATACATTTTAGGGAAAAGATCGGTGCATATACTTCCATTGGACAGTCAATCTCCCCCCAACAATTGATTCTTTGAAAGCTGAGATTATGTTACTAACTATCCAATGCAAGTCACTGTGGGGCCAGACAATGAACATGAAGGACTTTGTTGAAATTCATCACAACTACGATGATATATACACCTAAAAAAAGTATGAGCATGAGGTTCTCTAACGCTATGTTTCCAGTATGGAGGAAGATTATAGTCTTCTTTTGGACATTACTTCACCCACGGTGATGCCATAACATTGAATGGCAGAGCTACATTTAGTTTGTCTTCTTGATTTACATTGTCTACCATTTGATGTTTTTAACATTAAATTTTTCTTAATTCATCCGCTGTACTACATTAACATGCTTTTGTTATTTATCATAATGTTGGTGTATGTTTTATGGAGGTTGTATGTTTTTTCATCGTGATGTTGCTAAATGTTAGTTAGCACCAAATATGCATATTATATTCCCTTAATTGTGCCATACACCCTTATGTCTGAAATATATTACTTATAGAATCTTTAATATGGTTGGGCCTCCAACGACGCCTTATTTTATGTGGTGTATGGAGCTCGATATGGTTCTCAGAGGTATGATGAGAAAACCAATATGAGTTGGGGAGATGTGTTAATGGAGTATATACTACATAGGCTTGGATGGAGGCATGGTGTGACTTCCAAAACATAACTGGGGGGGGGGGGGCTTACATATCTTTGACTGAGTTGCAGATGAGATGGAAACACATAAGGAGAGAGTTCATAAGAGACAATCTTTTTATTTTGGGAGATTCATTGCCTCCCCTGTCATTGGCCGTACAGTGCAACTTCGTGATGACACGTCGCATTTACCCACCTGGGGTTGCTGAATACCTTATTAACACCGATGAGTGAATCAACAGCCACGTTAGACGGTGAAAGTAACACATGAACTTGTAATATATTTCCACGACATTGTAGTTGTTTGTGTTTACTTCGCAACATTTAGTTGCAAAACTTATGTGTTTCATTGTTTTGTTTGGACCATCACTTGAAAAACTTCTACTTTATTGTTATGTATTGAAGGCATACATCACGTTCTTACTTGTTTGTAGCTAAGTTTGTTTGAAGCATTTGTTTGTATTCAATATTGTCACAGTTGTCTTACTATTATTGATATTTGCTAATACTTATATTTATTTATTAACTATAGATGTCGTCATCGCGGTCAAAGGCAACGACAAAGTTTGAAAAATTATTGATGTCTCCGTCAAAGATTCAAAAATATGTAGAAGAAAACCTTATTTGTAAGAAACAATGTTGCGAGCCTACACGTGATGATGGCACAAATAGGAGCCATGAATAAGGCAAGGGTGTTACTCTTCCTATTCACCATCTTTCGTTTGTGTTTCAGTGGCCAAAAGACACCATCAAATAGGAAACCAAACAGTTGTTGAATGAAGCCTGTCCTATGTCATGGGACGAGTACGACGAGGCCATGAAGTTGGCCGACTAGGACGTTCCTACTTGGGATAAAAGCCTATCCCCCACAGTGGCTGCTCACCATCTTAGATTGTGTAGCTGTGTCTATGTCTAGGTTCAGGGCAAACCTCTCCTTTGTCTCCCTCAGTTTTGTATGTTAGAGATGTATTTGCCCGGGAACCAATAAGTTATTATCTGTTCTTTTTATGTGGTATTAAGTTCTACTAGAGACATGCTATTTTCTTTGCTACGCACGTTTGCTACCATTGAATTTAAATGCATTAAATTATACATTTTATATATTATTTATTTGTTATTTATTATATAATAAATTCTTTATGCAATTATCTTTTTCATTGAAACAACAACAATATCAAGGTGTCACACACATCACTTGACATATCACAATTTTCTTTGCATCCGTATTAATATTCATGTTAATTTAATGTACAATTAAAAGAGAACGAACTGATTAAAATTTAGAAAATTAGAGCATGTCCACAAAGATTAAACAACATGATTTTGAGTTAGAGGCCACTGATAGGATATATTTGCTAAGTCACACTCCTCACTTATTTATAGGTATATAACAAGATAACAGGACAATTTCAATAATCTTTTCATTTTACATTTCTTGGATCAAATATGTAGAATACTACCTATTTACAACATACAAAGCAATCGAAGACAACAATATAGTTGGTTTATTTTAAATCATCACGTACTTATGACCATACTCATATATTATGTTTAGTTTTCCTAAGTATAAAACTGACATTCACAAAATTCACAAAATCTACATTGATTTTTTTTTAAAAAATTTGCCCTTCTGCTTAAGCGGCATCACAATTACACATTCCTTACTCTTGTTAAAACAGTTCTACATTTCAGGACAAAATTAGTAGATACTGACTACGTTGACAAACAATAGCAGACTGAATCCACCCTAGTAGCCAAATAGAATCAGACTGCAATCAGACTCAAATCAAACCAGCTGACTAGAATAAGACTGGGATGCCAAATAGAATCAGGCTGGGTTGCCAAACAGAATCAGACTGAATCCTGACTAACCCCTTCTAATTCAGTCTAGACTACGAAATCCCAGTCTGTTGCCAAACAGGGGCTTAAATTTTTAGAACCAATTAAAATCTGATCATTCATATTACCTTATTTTCCTCTACTTTTAGGTTAATTGGGCCTATTGGCTAGCGACCCAACAAGGAGGATCAGGACCCTGTCGTCCTCCTCTCACAGGCGCAACATGGGGGCAACACCCCTATTCCTCCGTAAAAATAGAGGCAATGCCAACCTCCTCTCCAGCATCAAGTCTAGCCATCCAAGATCGAACCAGCGACCATGGTTGATCAAATCGCCACTGAGCCTCTCTCTAGAGCTGAGGCACATAGAGAACTGGTCCCCTATCTTGACTCAACTATGTTTCGACTGGGGATCTTTCCTCCCCTTCCTTCTATGCCGAGAATAGGGCATCCACCCAAGTGGTTTGGTGATCTGTCGATGCCTCGACGTTGTAGCTTGCTCAGAGGATGGATCCTCACCTCGGCGCATCCTCTTCATCACTGGTCTTGGCCCCTGGGCTTGCACCAAGAGGTGCCCTAGGGGTTTCGGTCTCCCCCAGAAGCCACTGCATCCAAATTCTGAGCGTCGTCATCCACCTCGTCTTGTTCGTGTACCTCCATTTCTCTCTCAACTCGCGTCAAAAACCCTAGTATAGGGTCCGACCGCCACTAAGCATCAAGTATCGAGGGGTTTTATACTCCCCCTCTAATCCTATTCTGGCCGAGAACCTAGTTCTGGAAGCCCCTGTTCAGACTTTATAAAACATATGGGTGTTCTCCAGTTCGGTTCAGGCTGGAGTCACGCTCTTTTTTTTCTTTTGCATAAAAGTCCATTATGTAGAAATAACTATACATGCCACAAAATGACCTCGTTTGGCCTCAAATTTTGGGATCAACAAAATATTGTCATTTTCTTTTCATGGGCCATATATTAAGTCAAAATTAATCTAATACATGCTCCAAGTTTATCTTTTGGTTAAATATAAAGTAATTACAAATTTAATCACCAAGGCCCCTAAGTACGTCAAAATCATATGAAATTTCTTCCTCCATCTTACATTCTAATTATCCATCTACTAAAATTATTATCAGAACTTATTATGAGGGCTATATACTATATTCCCAATTTTGTACTTCAAGGACCCATTTGTGAATCTTAATTACATACCTATCCATGGTTAGTTCATTACGTCCCTTGGCATGCCTTTACTAGAAAACCCCACATTAAAGGCTTACTTTAGCTATGAAATTGAGGATGTTACAAGAGAAGTACTCATTCACATCCTCAATATGTGTCTCCACCTGACTAGTGACTGATGGAACTAAGAATCCAACATTCTTTATATCAAAGTTTATGACCTCGGTATATAAGTGCATGTATAACACTTGTAATTATTTTCATATATAGAAATAAGTTAAAAATATGTATTGGAATTTTCTATATTGATAGATCCTTACCTTATCCATACTTCTAATATCGAAGTATTTATCCAATTATACTAGAACAACTCTATAATATCATCAAGAAAAATATAATTTTCAAAGTCCCTCCCAGTTGCATCTTTTGTTAAATTGATTAACATTTGTAATCACGAGCTTTGGTTGGCTAAGTATCAACACAAACATTTACATTTACTTCCCAACTCATCAAATGTGGATTCTAGAATAAAATATGGCTTCGGCATAGGAGGACAACTAGTATAATTTTTACTTTTTGGTTTGCAAACATGTTAATTAAATTACATACTTATATTACACGAGTTCATATATGTAGTCAAATATGAAAAACATGATAGAATTTAGGTATACCTTGTCATTTATAACCAAGTATCTAGGCCAACCCACCATAGCACCCTCTGCTTCTTTAACTATACTATATTCAATATTAGGTATGGGTAGTGGTTTGTCCCCCATTCTGTCATATACAAGATGGATGGACAAATGACAAATGTCATAAGTAATTGGTTGGCAATACAATGTACCACCAAGGTTGTATACCTTGCCTGCTGCCACAACATTATATTCTAGAACCTCCACTGCAAGTTTGCAGTTCATACTAACCTAGAATTGAAATAATATAAGTTATATATGAATTGAAATAATATATATAAATATATATATAGGTCGTTCATTCAATACCCGCGCGGGTAGCCTGATTTTTCGCTACCCGTACATCTAAAAGTGTAACTATATGGTACACAAAAGTAACTCTAAGATCAAAAGAGTAACTATATTGATAAAAGAGTAACTATATGACTAAAAAAGTAAATGCATAAAAAATATACAGTCAGTAAATATATGGACGTATTTTTTTATTTTGGTGGGGCAAATGATATTATTTTTGGATGAAATTTTTTGGGGAGCTAGATAAAGTGCTCCTCTACAATTGTGAATTAAAAAAAAGTGACAGGAAGGGTGTGCAGGTAGCTACCCGCACGGGTATTAAATATGAGCCCCCCCCCCACACACACACATATATATATATATATATATATATATATATATATATATATATATATATATATATATATATATATATATATATACTAATAACACAACATATAGAACAAACTTACTGCAGATTGTTGTGGTGGGTCATTGGGAGTGCTCCCATGACCTTCTATAGCTGGAGCATGGGCTTTTACCTCGTCATCTGAGAGACACACAGTTTGAATAGGTTGAGAAGGTTGATTAGGCTGAAATGAAGAAATTATTTCTTTTACTTTCTGTGTTACTAATGCTTCAACTTCATCTTGTGTAAGACCTCCTAAATGACCTCTTTTAGATTATGAAGGGACAAAATAAGACTTGAATCCTATGCCAACTCCTAATCCCCTAACACGGCCAGGATGCTACTTCATACCAAGAGCAACTGATAGTTCATCCATGCAGCCAATTGGGATGAACTTTCCTTCTTTCCTTTTCTCATGGAGATCAGTCTATTCATAGTTAATAAAAATATTAAATCACTATCAATTAGATATAAATAAATCAACGTTTGTGGGAGTTACTCTTTTGGGATAAACCTACCATCTTTTGTGCCACCTCCTTAGTTGTAGGATTGACAATTTCACATGCTCGATTCTTTCTAGCATCAATCCACTACAAGTGTTGGGATGGACACTCAACTTGAGTTGTACTAGACTCTTCTCCAGAAGAGAGTTGCTTCTCTTGTAGTTGGCGGCGGAAGGTATAACCACTGGGCCCCAAGCGATGGTCATGCACATTTTGGCCCGTCTTTCTTTTTGGGCCTTGTGAATAGCCTGATCATTTAAAATGAGGTATTAAAATTTATACTTGGCAAACATATATAAAAAGATTCACCTCCTTAATTGTATAAAAAGATTCATACAATACATCAAAATCTTTATTACTTGAAACTCTATCGATTTCCTTGATGAAACAAATCTTTCCCACACCTAAGGATCTATAAAAATATATTGATATGTTGCTTTCTTCTTTTGTTCAAGATTATCTATATAATCCCTTTTGAGATAGGTCTTAAAATCCCTCCATCGTACAACACAACGTTGTAGCACTTTTTTCTTGTGATCTTTTTCATTTAGATGAAAAACACCATATACATACAAAAGAAACAATAATGTTATCTTAAAAAGGATATGTCTTTCTAAGAAAACTAAATTAGAATCAATAAACAAAAAACATATTAAAATAATATCACTTCAACTCACAGATCTATCTTTCCATAGGAGGTCTTTTAAGGAAGCAGAAACATCATGCCGATTTTCTATATCTATTGCCACCTTACTGCGCACGATTGCCCCTACGTAATGCTTGAAAGCACTAGCATGTTCCCTAATAGGTGCTCCTGTGACATCAAACTAGATTGGCAATTTCTCCCCTTTGGCCTTGAGCTCCTGCATCCTACGCATCAGTGTAGGACCTCTACATTTCTTAGCATCACCACTACCATCCTCATGGTGATCATGCTCAAAAT
This sequence comes from Alisma plantago-aquatica, assembly GCA_963693085.1. Lineage (NCBI taxonomy): Eukaryota > Viridiplantae > Streptophyta > Magnoliopsida > Alismatales > Alismataceae > Alisma > Alisma plantago-aquatica. The sequence goes on from OY856413.1 coordinate 226,089,062, forward strand.
GTTCATCTTCACTTTCCATTTTAGAACAAACTGCAAGTATACATGATAAAATAAACATAAGTGATAATAAAAGCACAAGTGGTTGAATGATATATGATGTATATTTAAAAGATCACATGCTTGAATGATAATAAAATAAATAATTCAAAGAATACATGACTCTTAGTATTGGTTGAGTTGTTAGTCAAGTAAAATTCCTTCAGCATGGTTATGACGTTTATAGTATTCATCGGTGTTAACTTCAACATTTACACTTGGAAAACCAACTGAGAATGGGCTGGAATCATCATACTTTTCATAGTATTCTTCTTCATTTATAGGATCTACAGTAAACTATCTTTTTCTATGAAGAACAACATACCAATTTTTATTTGCCGGGTCATCAATATAGAATACTTGTTTTGCTTGGTCTACCATGATGAATGGCTCATCTTTCTCTCTAATCTTTTCAAAATTCACCAATGTGAAACCCAACTCATCTACTAAACCTCCTTTGTTGTTATCAACCCAATTACATCTAAAGATAGGAACTCTAAAATTTGTATATTCCAATTCCCATATGTCCTCAATGACGCCGTAATACGACATCTCAGCTTCACGTGGTCTTTTATCTCTGGTACTAGAAAAATACAATGAACAAGCTTGAATAGTGACCCCACTATTTTGGACTACACTACTTTCATCTTGACGCTTTGTGTAGTATGAAAATCTATTTATGACATAACCTTCATATGACATGACATCCATTTTTGGCTTAAAGGCGAGCCATTTTATGTTCTCAACAACATTATTCGGTGATTCAGATAGTTGATTAAAGACTTTCTCTTCAAACCACCTAATAAATGTTTGATTATGCTCTCTTACAATCCACATTGAACTAGATCACAGAGGAATTCTCTTGATAAGATCATTGTGTTATGTGATGTAGCTACTAACTTCATCGATGTTGTGTAAAATATACAAATGTGCTTGTTCCCACAATTCATGACTAATTCCTTTCACTCGTGCTCCCAGAGTTCCTTTGCCACAATAAGATTCAGTGTGATGGGAGTTTTTTATATCGCTAGAAGTTTCATTACAATTCAAAAAATCATTGCAAAAGTCCATCACCTCCCTAGACACATAACCATCAATAATACTCCCTTCAGGACGATAACGATTCCGAACATCACCTTTAAAAGTACTCATGTAGCGTTAAAATGGATACATCCAGTGTAAGAAAATTAGACCCAACATCTTCACCTCCCTTGTAATATGTACCAGAAGATGAACCATGATATCAAACAATGAAGGAGGAAAGTACATTTCAAGATGACACATGGTAACAATTACATCTTTTTGTAATTTATCGAGAGTATCAGGATGTATCACTTTGTTGCATATTTCATTGAAGAAGAAACATCGTCTTGTGATTGCAAAACTTACATGCTTTGGCAATATAGATCGAATAGCCATAGGTAAAATTTGTTACATTAAGGTGTGACAATCATGAGATTTGAGACCTATCAACTTCAGATCCTTCTTTGATACCAATCTACAAATATTAGAAGAGTATCTTTGTGGATCCTTAATATTATACAAGCACTCACAAAAAGTCTTTTTCTCCTACTTTGATAAAGTGTAACAAGCTGGTGGTAAATATGTGCGGTGACCCCTGATCTCCACTGATAATTCTTTTCTTATACCCATTAATTCTAAATCTTTTCTAGATTTGATGCCGTCTTTAGTCTTTCCTGATATGTTCAATAGAGTACCAATGATGCTATCACAAACATTTTTTTTCAACATGCATGACATCAATGTCGTGTCTAATTGCCAAAAATCTCCAATAAGGAATATCCCAGAATATTGACCTCTTCTTGTATAGAGATTTGTCACATGCGAGAGTATGACTACTTGAACTCTTTCCAAATTCATTAACAATATGTTTCACCCTATCATATACAACATTTCCTGGTATATGTTTAGGAGCACTTCGTTCCTCAGTTGACCCATTAAAGGTTTTTCATTTCCTTTGATAAGGATGCAATGGTGGGTGAAATCTCCGATGACCAAGATATATGATTTTACCACCATGTTTCAGTCAAATTGAATCAGTATTTTCCTCACAAGCAGGACATGCTTTGTATCCTTTTATACTATATCCAGACAAATTTCCATAAGCTGGAAAGTCATTAATCATGCAAAACAACATAGCATGCGAAGTAAAGATCTCTTCACGTGAAGCATCATATGTCATAATACCTTCTTCCCATAGTTTCATTAGGTCATCAATTAGAGGTTGAAGGTAAACATCAATATCATTTCCAGGTTGCTTGGGCCTTGATATCAATATTGACAACGTGACATACTTATTTTTCATACACAAATAAGGAGGAAGATTGTATATAACAATCATAATAGGCCAAGTGCTATGTTGGCTGCTTAATGTACCATAGGGATTCATTCCATCTATACATAGTCAAAGTCTTAAGTTCCTTATTTCTTTACCAAATTGAGGGTATAATAAATCAATTTTCTTCCATTATGATGAATCAGATGCATGTTGTAGGATGCCATCATCATTGGCCTTTAACTCGCCATGCCAAGACAAATTTTGTGCATCTTCTGTATTAGCAAATAAGCGTTGAAATCGTGGTATTATTTGTAGATACCACATCACCTTGGCAGAAGAGCCATTTTTAGCCTTAGCTGAATTTGTGGTCTTATACCTTGACGTACCACATTTTGGACAATTTATCAAATTACTATAGTCCTTCTGAAATAACACACAATCATTTGGACATGCATGAATCTTCTTAGCCTCCATTCTCATTGGGCACATTATTTTCTTTGCTTGATATGTTGAAATTGGAAGCTCGTTGCCTTCAGGAAGAATTTCCTTTAAGAGTATATAATCGCATCACAACACTCAACCTCGTGAACTTAGTACAACCCTTATATAATGGTTTTTCAGCATCATGGATAATGTTTGCAAATAAATAAGGTGGATCAATGACATTATCCCGAAAACTAAATAGCATCTCATCAACCATATCATCCTGAATTGGGTCATCATGAATAGGTTCATCATTGACATTATCATCATTATCTATATCTTCTATGCCACATCTATTAGTATCGAAATTTTCTGATCCATAATTAAATTTCTCTCCATGCCAATACCATTCATTATAACCTTGTATGATCCCATTGCATATGACATGATTCTTAATTTCCTCAACAATATCAACTTTCAAATTGTTACCATAATTTCTACATGGACAATAAAACCTATCTGTAGGTAGTTTCCTATGTTCCTTAACAAATATGATAAATTCATCAAGACCTTTGGCAAACTCTGGACTGCAATGGTTCTTGATCGACATCCAACTTCGATCCATTTTCTAGATCACATTAAAATTAATTATAAAACTAAGCATTTAATATTAATACTATAAGATGTAAGTTTTTATTGATAGGAAGTTAATTACTTTTATACTAAAGTGTACCACCTATCCCATTTTTGAATATTTAATCACACTAGTAACTATATAATGTATGTTTAGTTTTGAAGAAAATTTTAGTAGCATTTCCCCTAAGTTCTCTAAGTACACTAATGCAAATGGAAAATAACCACTCACATATGTAACCAGAGAACAAATGAGGAAATCCTACTAAAATTTTCTTCAAAACTAAACATACATTATACAGTTACATCCTAAGTGAGATTAAATATCCAAAAACAATCCCAGATTGGGGACTATCCCAAGTTTACTCCTAATGAGCAAATTTTGAATGGTTTTCTAAGTTAATATATAAATGTATTATTTTCATATTTATATATTAAGTTAAACATCATGCATCGATGATCTCATCTATAAACCCTAAAGTGTCAATCTGGGAGTAGACATGTATAATCTCATATTAATTTCTAGAATTTATACAACGATTACATATGTGACTGATAATAAAATGTAGATATGAAAAAATACATATTTTTATTATTGGTTGGGTTACAAGTCATATAAAATGGAAAAAATGTAACTAACCCGAGCCGTCGAGATGAAAATGAGAGTGCACCGTGGGCAGTGGAAGTCACGCAGGTGGAAAAGAACAAGAGGATGACCACCGAGTGACGTCGAAACTACTACAAGCAAGAGGATGACTATAGTGAATGATATGGACAAACCAAGAGTACTTCCATAAATAAACATTCATTATATGTACTGAATTGAACATAAACATGTTTGATTTCTCTCTCTTCTACAGCTCCAAGGATATTTTCAGTGCATTTGTCATGTATGTGAGATTACAAATTTGAGTATACATGACATTAGGAGAAATGCAGAGATTGACAGGAAGGGACACAATCACATTCTATCACCCACCCCACCCCCAACCATCGCCGCCTCTCCTTCCCAACTTTCTGTGGTCAACCATACATCTTCGACCTTGTTGAGCAGGGTTTCAGTAGCTCTCGTCCCCAGGTGGCGACGACCACACAACAAATTTAGGGCAAAGTAAAGGCATTACCTTTGTGATCTTCGGGGCGGTGGCCACAACGTGGAGGCGGGGGTGTCTCAAATTCGACGGGGCACGATAAGAGGCTCCTTGGACACCATGACCAGAGAACGGACACGGAAACAGGACTCTTCAGACACGATGACGGTAGTGAAGAAGCTTCAGGGCGATGACCAAAGCGTGGAAGTGGCGGCAACCTTCGGGGCGGAGGAGGTGACCTTTGGTCTCTAGCTTTGGCGGCATGGCAGCGAGGTCTTTGGTCTCTAGCTTTTGCGGCGCGAGAGCGAGGCAACGAGGTCTTCTCTTCACCCGACCAAAGTGATGATATGCTATTCGCTAGCGCGCTATATATTAATGTCTGACCTATAAGGTTGGTTATTAGCAAACAAACGACCCAATAGGGAACCGGTGCTCGCACAAAAACCCTCTAAGGATGGTTTTTTTAAAAGCCTGACTCTATAGTCGAGAACCTATAAGGTCGGGTAACTAGTGACAACTGACCCAACAACTTAAGTGGTGCCTGAACCACCTATAAGGTCAGGTAAGTTAAAAATCCGACCATATAGAGATACACTACAAGGTCGATTATTTTGAGAAAACTGACCCAAGAGATCTTAAGTGGTTCCCGCATTTTTTGTAGACATATAAGGTCAGTTATTTGGAACAATCGACCCTATAGATTGAGGCGTGAAGCTAAAATCAAGCAAATTTTTGCCGCGGGAAACTTAATGGGTCGATTTTTATGATAAAACAGATGCAATAGTGTATTAAGTCGGTTATTCTAGTAAAAATGACGCTACAGGCAGTAAAGTTATTGGCCAAAAATGTATGAGCACATGCATCAAGATATCTATGCTATCATGTCTACCATGAATCTATCATGTACCCATCCTTACCCTATGTAAGGCCCCGAAACCTGCTTAATGAGTTGAATAAGCTTAATTATCATAATTGAATTCTTATAACCCTAATATAACCATTTTATATGCTTTTAAATCATAAGACAAGATTAAGTTTCAAATTTGGTCCAATTTGGACACTGTTTGAGCAAGTTATGCAATTTTATGAACATTTTGGATTTTTATGCAATTTACCCAATTGAGAGGTTTTCCTTGCAATTTATCACTTGCATTAGGTTCCTTGGATATTATATTATCATTATTGAGCTTGTTGATCCATGGGGCACCTATTTAGACCTTGGTTTGAAGGTGTTTTCCTAAAGGGTATATTACGGTTTACCTCTTCATGGATGAGCTACCTTTAGTAGCTATCAACTAATGAATTATTTGTTTTGCTTGGAAATTCAGGAAACGAGGGATAAGAATGTCTCTATGGATGGTGGGGGAGATTTTTTTTTGTGTTCTTGTATATTCTTAATAGTTTAAGGCCATGGACACTTGCTAAGATAATAGAACTTCAACTTTTTCTTTTTCTTTTTCTTTATCTTAAAGTTTCATATACTTATCCCTAAGCACCAAAACAAGCCATTTTCTCTCCACCACTTCCCTCCTTCTATGAACCTCATTCTCCCTCCGTGCTTCTATGAATTTCCTATTCAAGAAATACGAAAGAGGGGATCTTCTTGGAAAAAGAATCTAGGGTTGCAATTGACTTCCTTTTAGGGTTTGAAAAGCTTCCTTCTAGTGATCTTGACCTAAAAGAGTAAGAATCCCCTTGTTTCCTCTGTTTATTTCTTTTTTATACTTCCTCCTACCTTTTTCCAGGTCATAACTTGCTGTTCCATGGTATAAATTGTTCTAAAGCTCTAAAACCCTACCTTTCTTGCTCCTTATGCTTAGGGTTTGCTCACTTGATGAAGAATGGTGCTAGATGGACGAGCACAACTTATGCTTGGATTTTCTACCCTACCTACTTGAGTTTTATTCTATTTGGGATTTCATATTATCATTAGAGGCAAGTTTTATAACTTTCTCCACGTTTATTGCTTACCATAAGCTTTCTAGATCATGTTCTTGCTTGAAAATGATGATCCATGCACTAAAAAGCTATGCTTGACTTGGATTTCAATTTTTATAATATTCCCTATTCTTATTTCAGTTCTAGATGAACCTGTGATCATGTGTACGTTATTCCTAAGGTATAATATGACTTGTATCAGGTTGGTTTGGCAACCTATGGTGCTAAGTACCTATCAACGAATGGTCAATTTTAGGGTTTTAAGCTGATTTCTTTTATAAACCCATGACCCAATGATGGTACCATTGCAACAACCCTATGGTGTTGTCTTCATGAAAACTGATGGTCAGGATCAAAGGTTTCAGATGATGGTGACAACCTATGGTCACCCCCTCAGGTTAGGTTTTGGATCAATTAGATGTTTAATGATCAACCATGAAGTACCCTACTGATGTTATCAATCAATGATGACAATAGCTTAATATTTGATGCTGATTAATGAATATAATACTGATCTAACGATCTATGGTGACTTAATGGTCACTAATGATGGTGGATCAGGTCTCCAAAACCTATGATGAGTTAATCATATAGTTGTAGCATCAATTAAGCCTTAGACCAATGGTTTCTTGGGTTACTTAATGCAATGGTCGAAGCTATACTGTAATTGATGGTTTTAACATATGAACTTGACCCAATGGTCAAGATCTAATGTTTATTCCTCCAATAAAGTGGAATTATGGACAATGTAATATGTTGATCCTAATAGTGTGATTTAGATGGTTTCCTCTATATGATCAGCTTAAGGAGCTTACTTGTTGACAATGGATGGCTTGTTTTAACTGAACAGTCAATTGTGGGTTTTACCCTAATCTCAATGGAACTTTTTGTGTTGTTAATTAAGGGATGTCTAGGGTTAGATGGAGACTCTTTCTAGGGAACAAATCAAGGACTTCATAGGTGATTTATCTAAGGTGTTTACTTTTGTAAACAACCAATGGTATTACCTTTTAAACATCCAATGGTTCTGGGTGACATTGTGGTATGGTGATATTGGTTGAATGATGATGGAACAAATGGAGAATTACCATTAATAAGGTAGTCTTACCTATTCACTCATATGAATATAAGGGATGATAACCATATTGTGTTGATATGTAACCCTAATGAGGTATAACTTGTTATACCTAGCTTTAATATAGCTAAATTATGGTAATTGGGTATGAATAGTCCTCAAATGACTAATACAATCATGGAGTACTCTATTACTGTTGTTAAAACCCTAGTATTCTATAACTTGATGGTTACACCTTGATTTATGTGTGGGTTCATAATGGTATGGAATGTGATGGTGATGCTTCACCTTATGCATCCATGATCCAATGGGATGTCGTGAGATAAGGTTTGGGTATAAGTATTGATTAGTAACATTAATATGATTTATCTTGTTGAACCTAACTCAAATGTGTGGGTTCATACTTGATAAAGATGAGTATTCATGTTTAACATTCTTGTATGATAGAATGATGGTGGAATAACCTCCTTAATATAATCATAACCTTAATATGTTTTATGGTAGTTATCATAGCCACATGGTTGATACTTTCTTATGCTAAACATGTGCATTATGAATATGATGAGGGTTAATAATATATAGATTCCTTGCATGTTTATGTAATAAAGTAATGTTCTTAATGTTAATATAACCCTGTTATGATTGTTTATGAATATCTCCTAGCTCATTGATTCAATATTGTGTTGATCCGGTGTAATATATGTAAGTGATGTTGTTGAGCTTTGCTACAAGGCATGCGAAGATAATGATGATCTTGCAGGGTATAGTATGATGGTCTTAATGTCCTTTGGGAATGATTGAGCCCTGAATGAGGTGTAATCCTCATGTGTTGATAATGGTTTATATCCTGTAATATTATGAAAAGGATTTATATCCTGTGATAGTATGATGGTCTTAATGACCTTTGGGCGTGGTTGAGCCCTGAATGAGGTGTAATCCTCTTGTGTTGATAAGGGTTGATACCTTGTGATATTGTGAAAAGGATTTATATCTTGTGATAGTATGATGACTAGTGTAGTCGCATGAATGTAAAGTGAATACTTGAGATGATGAGATGAGAAATTGTCTTTCAAACATTTTATAACTTTTGAAGTTGTGATACTTATATGCTTTCTAGATGTGAATTAGGGTTTGTATGTCCATTTGTTTGATCCATCCTTAATTCACCCAATTGGAGAAAACTAATCAAGTGAAACTCTAATCATGTAGTTCCCTATGCCATAGAACCATATTCAGTGTCAAAACTAGTTGGATGGTGAAATGAGTATTCCTAACATTAGACCTTGGCCATTGGGTCAAGTTCATATATTAAAACCATCAACTACAGTATAGGTTCGACCATTGCATCAAGTGACCCAAGAAACCATTGGTCTAAAACTTAATTGATGCTACAACTATATGATTAACTCACCGTAGGTTTTGGAGACCTGATCCACCATCATTAGTGACCATTAAGTCACCATAGATTGTTAGATCAACACTATATTCATTAATTAGCATCAAATATTAAGCTAATGTCATCATTGATTGATAGCATCAGTAGGGTACTTAATTGTTGATTATTAAACATCTAATTGATCCAAAACCTAACCTAAAGGGGTGACTATAGGTTGTCATTATCATCTGACACCTTTGATCCTGACCGTCAGTTGTCATCAAGACAACACCATAGGGTTGTTGCAATGGTACCGTAATTGGGTCATGGGTTTATGAAAGAAATCAGCTTAAAACCCTAAAATTGACCATTGGTTGATAGGTGCTTAGCACCATAGGTCGTCAAACCAACCTGATCCAAGTCATATTATACCTTAGGAATAATGTACACATGATCACAGGTTCATATAGAACTAAAATCAGAACAAAGAATATTATAAAAATTGAAATCCAAGTTAAGCATAGCTTTTTAGTGCATGGATCATCATTTTCAAGTAAGAACATGATCTAGAAAGCTTATGATAAGCAATAAACGTGGAGCAATTTATAAAACTTGCCTCTAATGAGAATATGAAATCCCAAATAGAAGAAAACTCTAGTAGGTAGGGTAGAAAATCCAAGCATAAGTTGTGAACTCGTCCATCTAGCACCTTTTTTCATCAAATGAGCAAACCCTAAGCATAAGGAGCAAGAAAGGCAGGGTTTTAGAGATTTAGAACAATTTCTACCATGGAACAGCAAGGTTATGATCTGGAGAAAGGTAGGAGGAAGAATAAAAAATAAATAAATGGAGTAAAGAATGTGATTTTTACTCTTTTAGGTCAAGAGCACTAGAAGGAAGCTTTTCAAACCCTAAAAGGAAGTCAATTGCAAACCTAGATTCTTTTTCAAAGAAGATCCCCTATTTCTTCTTCCTTGGACAAGAAATTCATAGAAGTACAGAGAGAGAACGAGGTTCATAGAAGGAGGGAATTGGTGGAGATAAAATGGCTCGTTTTGGTTCTTAGGTATAAGTATATGAAACTTTAAGATAAAGAAAAAAAGTTGAAGTTCTAGTATCTTTCCAAGTGTCCATGGCCTTAAACTATAAAGAACATACAAGCACACACACAAGAAGCTCCCCCATAATCCATATAGTCATTATTATCCCTCATTTCTTGAATTTCCAGGCAAAATAAATAATTCATTAGTTGATAGCTACTAAAGGTAGCTCATCCATGAAGGGGTAAACCCTAAGATACCCTTTAGGAAAACACCTTTAAAACAAGGTTTAAATAGGTGTCAAATGGATCAAAATGTTCAAGAATAATGACAGAGTATCCAAGGAACCTAATTCAAGTGATAAATTGCAAAGAAAACCTCTCAATTGGGTAAATTGTAGAAAAGTTCAAAATGTGCATAAAATTGCATAACTTGCTCAAACAGTGTCCAAACTGGACCAAATTTGAAAATTAAGCTTGTATTATGATTTCAAAGAATATCAAAAGTTTATATTAGGGTTATAAGAATGAAATTATGATAATTAAGCTTATTCAACTCATTAAGCATGTTTAGGGGCCTTACAACTATAAACCCCTAACTGGAATTTTGCCCCCGAAACCCAAGGTAAACAAAGATGAGTACTTCCTTTGCACCTAATACTATTACCTTCACATGGTTAATTGTATATCATGGTGATGCCATATCATTCATACATATCTCATCGTGGGTCAGCATAAAAACCCCCACATAAGAAGACATTTGCAAATATTGAACATAGAAACTTGTTGTGGCACCTGTACAAATATAATAGTAACTTTCAAATTTAAATTCTAGCTATCATCCTGAAATTATATCTATTGTATCAACAAACCATCTATCCTTGATAGTGGTATTTCCCAACTATCACTAGACCATATACAACATTAAAGAGTCACTTTTGTTTTTCCTTCCAAACAACATTTATAGTATCATCATCAACTCTCTCTCTCTCTCTCTCTAGGAGAGGAATACTTGGAATGTTCATTTAATAAACATCTCCAACTATTACATATTTCTCATACTATTGATACATATTGGATACTAAAATTCATTACCTTGGTATCCACCTCATGTGCTATAAGGAACTCACATCATTATCTCATCCACTATTACCAACATAACACATCATAAGACATATAAGAGGAGTCTTCCTAATTATTGGAAGGCTCAAAAGAATACTCATCATAGACTTTATGATCTTAGAACCATAGTCCAAGAAACCTTATGCTATAATAAGCTATCCACCCTCATGTTTGCAATGAATCCATACGTACTAAGTGGCAATGATCCACTTGAAAGTTGTGCCCTAGAAAGGAAAGACTCAAAGGGAAACACACTTCCCATACCATAGTAGTATTTTTCAAGGGTCACTAGTAGAAAGGTAACCAATTCTATTTTCATTATGTAGGTTACAACTTCTTATGTATCATTTCACCTTTTTCATTTCGAGTTCCTTACCATTAGCATAGGAATCGTCATAATTAACATATCTCATTACTCCCTCCTTGATGACTATTTACCACACTTGGGTATGTTCTCTTATTTTAGTATATTTTGCAACCACTTATCAGCAGGTAAATACTCATATTCCACATTTTCTTCATTAAATAGGGATCATCTTCCTTAACTTCTTTCACATGTCATTCAGATTTTACAGTATCATTTTCTTACACACATAGGTTGGTATGAGATTAACTCAGGTTCCACCTTATTCCTTTGTCATTGTTCTCATTTATCTTCTCATTTTATACTAATCATTGGAGTTCTCTCCATCTTATGTGGATTTCATACCTTGAATCACTTTATAAGCATAGACTTATATGTGTTTTACTTTATTATCTTCTTGAATCACATCTTCAAGAACTCCTCTTTTCCTTATTTGTATTCAGATTTAGATTTCATGGTGTTTTATCTTTCTCTTATAGTTACCAAACATTCAAGTTTTGATAGATAATGATGCAATTCTCATCTTCTTTAAGGTAGGATTGTGATATTCATGTCATGATTTCTTATTCATTATTCTCTTTAGATTGTCTCAAAATGATTACTTGATCAGAGTAATTAGAAAGATAATAATCTAAGAGTTCCATACTTACCTTTTCTTTAATAATTGGATGCCTGGCCAGGGAACCCAAATACTGAGATTAGGTAGTATGCACCATATTTTTTTTATGTCCTATTCCTAATTTTGACATCATCCTAGTCCTAAGTCCTAGTGTCCCTGTAGAATCAATGAACCTAAATCTTTGGTACCAACTCGTAAGAACTCATTACTCTAAACGAGATTACTCAAAACATAAAACACAATCGATCACTAATTAATCACATACCAAAAAAATATGGGTACATTAAAACTGATTTCAACATCAGCACCTGCTCAAAAACATTTTCATAAGAGCCCAACATCTTTCTTTTATCCATACTATGCCAAAAATTTGATACAAATTGTTATATCGCTTTAGCCACAACATATATACACAGGAGAATAATATTTGTATATGCCACACAAACAAGCATTAATATGCTAACAAAAGTCTGATTCATTTGAAACATCATATACAAACTTTTCCTGCCCATATCTGAGAGTATAGGGACAACTCTAGGACACACTAGACATCTAATCAACTTTCTCAAAGATTCATTACTATATCTCCTCTTTGCTTCCACATGTTTATTTTCATCACTTCCGATTACCTAAAAGAATGTGGCGAACCACAAGGGTGAGACCCATGTACCAGCAAGAGATATAACCTCCAACAACGTTTATTGATTACATCATTTTTAAGTAATTAAACAATTTAGCAGTTTAATCAGATATAACAATAAGCTCATCATCATTGATGATTAACAAAATACATAAAGGACCAGATAATAAATATCATCATTAGCCAGACTACCATCCTTTATCTCATTGACAATATAAGAAATTCAATAGCACATGCATATCTCACATCATGAGCAAGTCTAGTAACATAGAATCTCGATCATTATGAATAAGTACCTAGCCATATAAGCATACATAACAACATTAGCATGTCTATATGGTTGAACATATCAACATCATAAGAAGAGCTAACAACATAAGCATAACTATGTAGATAAACATGATTAGCAGTATATGCATCTCTTGTTACAAAGGCATGGCTAGCATGTTAAACATAACTAACAACATGAGATAGCTAGCATCATGATTATAATCAGCAGTAGCAGTATAGTTATCAAGATAAGCATGGCAACTGTATGTACGCATCTACAATCTTAAGCATATCCACAACCTAAGTATATCTACTATCTCTTAATTACACTAAGCACCATCTTTATGTAAAGATAACAAACATAGTTTATCATCCAATGTGAAATGTCGTGTATAACCCTAAACAAATATGCTACACAGTTGTATTACATCTTTTTTTATGCCTTGGGGAGTTTGAGTTGTACCACTCAAAGTCCAACTGACCACCACTTGGTCACAATCAATTCCATATAGGATCTAGGAAGAGCCAGACTCCAAGATCTTCTTCATACTCAGTCAGTACAACTCTGCACCATAGTGACATATAGTCAAACTACAAAATAGTGACATATAGTCATGTAACTAGCCCACCTTGGTATAGGTCACGACGCTAGCATCTAGGGTATTGAAACCCAATCACCGAGGTACAACCACAGTTTTCCTCTAATCACATCATGTTATAATCACTGAGACCCGACCAAAGTAATTCTCAAAAAGTGGGCTAGGTATGACCGCAACCATCTTCCCAAAACACTTGGTGTCAGGATGACAAGCACCCCGCACACTCAATAGTATGCACTCTGAGTTTCCCTTATTCCTCCAATAAAGTGGAATGATGGCTAATGTAATATGTTGGTCCTAATAATATGATTTAGATGGTTTCCTATATATGATCAACTTAAGGAGCTTACTTGTTGATAATGGATGGCTTATTTTAACTGAACAGTCGATTGTGGGTTTTACCCTACTCTCAATGGAACTTTTTGTGTTGTTAATCAAGGGATGTATAGGGTTATATGGTGACTCTTTCTAGAGAACAAATCAAGGACTTCATATGTGGTTTATCCAAGGTGTTTACTTATGTAAACAACCAATGGTCTTACCTCTTAAACATCCAATGGTTCTGGGTGACATTGTGGTTTGGTGATATTGGTTGAATGATGATGGAACAAATGGAGGGTTATCCTTAATAAGGTAGTCTTACCTATTCACTCATATGAATAGAAGGGATGATAACCATATTGTGTTGATATGTAACCCTAATGAGGTATATCTTGTTATAACTAGCTTTAATATAACTAAATGATGGTAATTGGGTATGGATAGTCCTTGAATGACTAATACAATCATGGAGTACTCTGTTATTGTTGTTGAAACCCTAGTATGCTATAACCCGATGGTTACACCTTGATTTATGTGTGGGTTCATACTTAAGAATGGTATGGAATGTGATGGTGATGCTTCACCTTATGCATCCATGATCGAATGGGGATGCCGTGAGATAGGGTTTGGGTATAAGTGTTGATTAGTAACATTAATATGATTTATCTTGTTGAATCTAACTAAAATGCAAATAGATAAAGATGAGTATTCATGTTTAACATTCTTATATGATGGAATGATGGTGGAATAACCTCCTTAATATAATCATAACATTAATATGTTAGTTGGTGGTTATAATAGCCACATGGTTGATACTTTCTTATGCTAAACATGTGCAATATGAATATGATGAGGGTTAATCATATATAGATTCCTTACATGTTGATGTAATAAAGGAATGTTCTTAATGTTAATATAACCCTGATATGATTATTTATGAATATCTACTAGCTCATCAATGGTATATATATATATATATATATATATATATATATATATATATATATATATATATATATATATATATATATATATATATATATATAATAGGACAATGATCCAGTGAGAAACATATCTTGGTGAGAGCATGAGAGGCATTTGAATAACTCTACATCGTGATCAATTTTTAATAATCCAACCATATTGATTAAAAATATACCTTATTAGTTACCTTCCTAGAAAATGTCATCATCATATGACTTGTATTGCATTCACAAAAAGCAAATACTTTTCAACGCTCAATATTGAATTTTAGGCTAACCGTTGAATGTGAAATACACATATTCTATATATGGACATGTAAAAAATATTGGATTGAAGTGATTTTTTGTGTGAAGGTAAATAAAATGATGTTCTTTCCATCCATAAGGTTGTATATTAAAAATAAGTTGTAACTTTATGGTTATTCAAATGCCTCTCATGCTCTCACCGTAGAATGTTTCTCACTAGATCACTACCCTATATATATATAACTCTTGTGTTGATAAGGGTTGATACTCTATGATATTGTGAAAAGGATTTATATCTTGTGATAGTATGATGACTAGTGTAGTCTCATGAATGGAAAGTGAATAGTACCATGTGATGATGAGATGAGAATTTGTGTTTCTCACATTTTATAACTTTTGAAGTTGTGATACTTATATACTTTCTAGATGTGAATTAGGGTTTGTATGTCCATTTGTTTGATGCAACCTTAATTCCCCCAATTGGAGATAACTAATCAAGTGAAACTCTAATCAAGTAGTGCCCTATGCCATAGAACCATCTTCAGTGTCAGAACTTGTTGGATGGTGAAATGAGTATTCTGAAGGGAAACTTAGAGTGCATACATTTGAGTATGTGGGGTGCTTGTCATCCTGACACCAAGTGTTTTGGGAGGATGGTTGCGGTCATACCTAGTCCACTTTTTTAGAATGACTTTGGTAGGGTCTTAGTGATTATAACATGATGTGATTAGAGAACAACTGCGGTTGTACCTCAGTGATTGGGTTTGAATACCCTAGATGCTAGTGCCATGACCTGTACCAAAGTGGGCTAGTTACAGGACTATATGTCACTGTTTTATAGTTTGACTATATGTCACTACAGTGCAGAGTCATATTGACTGAGTATGGAGAAGATCTTGGAGTCTGGCTCTTCCTAGATCCTATACAGAACTAATTGCAACCAAGTGGTGGTCAGTTGGAATTTGAGTGGTACAACTCAAACTCCTTAGGGCATAATAAAAGATGTAATACAGTTGTGTAGCATATTATTTTAGGGTTATACATGATGTTTCACATTGGATGATAACCCTTGTTTGTTATCTTTACATAAAGATGATGCTTAGTGCAATTAAGAGATAGTAGATATACATAGGTTGTGGATATGCTTAAGATTGTAGATGAGTACATACATTAGCTATGCTTATCTTGATAACTATACTACTGCTGCTGATTATAATCATGATGCTAGCTATCTCATGTAGCTATCTCATGATGCTAGCTAGCCATGCCTTTATAACTAGAGATGCATATACTACTAATCTTGCTTATCCAAATAGTTGTGCTTATGTTGTTAGCTCTTCTTATGATGTTGATATGTTCAACCTGTTAGACATGCTATTGTTGTTCGCTATGCTTATGTGGCTAGAATTATTCATAATGATAGATATTCTATGTTACTAGACTTGTTCATGATGCTAGATATGCATATGCTATTGAATTGCTTATATTGTCAACAAGATAAAGGATGATAATCTGGCTAATCATGATAGTTATTATCTTCTCCTTTATGTATTTTGTTAATCATCAGTGTTGTTGAGCTTATTTGTTATATTTGATTAAACTACTTAACTATTTAATTACTTAAAAATGTTGTAATCAATAAACGTTGTTGGAGGTTATATCTCTTGCTGGGACATGGGTCTCACCCTTGTGGTTCGCCACATTTTTTAGGTAATCGAAAGTGATGAAAACAAACATGTGGTAGCAAATAGAAGCTATAGTAATAAATCTTTGAGAAAGTTGATTAGATGTCTAGTGTGTACTAGAGTCATCCTTGTACTCTCAGGTCCAGGAAGAAAAAGTTTGTATATGGTGTTTCAAATGAATCAGACTTTTTTAGCATATTAATGCTTATTTGTGTGGAATACATGAATATTGTTCTCCTGTGTATATATGTTGTGGATAAGGCGATAGAAAAATTTGTATCAAATTCTTGGCATAGTATGGATAAAAGAAAGATGTTGGGCTCTTATGCAAATGTTTCTGAGTAGGTGATGATGTTGAAATCAATTTTAGTTTACCCATATTTTTGGGTATGTGATTAATTCATGATCGATTGTGCTTTATGTTTTGAGTAATCTCATTTAGAGTAACGAGTTCTCACACCCTACCTACCATCCCTCCCTAAGAGGTGATTATGCATCCTATGTATACAATCACTTTTACCCAGCCCATTCACCTGCTACTTCCACTGCTACATCCTCTACTTATGGTGGATCTACCCCTGGAGTGATACGTCTCCCTTTTGGTCATATAGCAATCTTGATTGCTGGACTTGGCACCTCTTTTCCCACTTTTCCTCAAGCCCAAGAGTTGCATGACCTTGGTATGTTTTGGGCTGAGCAGAACGCCATGTGTCCCAATCATGGTTTTGGTCCTTCTACCAATGAGGAGATGCCAGACCAGGCTGATGAGGAAGCTACTACTACTAATGAGGAGGCATTTGAGGATGATGGTGAGGATGGTTTAGATGGTTCTGATGATGGCTTTTTTGCTACACATGGTGATGAAGGTGATGCTACTATCTCATCAGATGATCTGATGATGGCTTTGTTGCTACACTTGGTGATGAAGGTGACACTACTATCTATGTTGTGCCTTCAGATGGAGATGATGACTATGAGCCTAAAGCTTTTGATGATGATGTTTATGTTGATGTTGATGATGATGATGCCTTGGACATAGATAGACTAGACATTTAGATGTTTTAGTTTCTAGTCTGTATATGTTGATCATATATATTTTTCTAGACTAATTTTTACTAAAAATAATATGGGCACATTATATGAGATGTACTATTTTTATCATCACTTTGTTTTGATTGTTATGGCTTATAGATGTTTTAGAGAACATGCTTTCAGTGTTGTAATCTTAATCATATGTACAGTTACTCTTTGCTTGACTATATCTCATGACTTGGTGCCATGTTTCCCATATTTTGATTATGACATGGATTGCTTGTCTCTCTCTCATCTCTGTCTATTGTGTGTTTTGAGGTTGCATGTTTTATCTTGTGGATGTATGTTTTTGGCTGTGCATGGAGAAGACCTATTTTTATGCTCTTCTACCCCCTTCCTTTTTTATAATGCTAAAAGGGGGAGAGAAGTTCAATGTTTTGAAGCTCAACCATATTGCTTTTATTACCTATCTGATCCTTTCTTATTCAGTATATGGTTTATCATGTGACTTGCTAAAGGACCATATAGTATATATGTTATATTGCTTTGTGTAGAAAGACTAACTATGCAGGTAAGAGTGAGCATAGATTGAGGGGGAGCAATTCACATTGTTAAAATTATGAATCCCCCTACACTTCACAAGGCTAAGGTATAACTTTACATATCCTTTTCAATATGATTGAGGAATGGTTTGTCTTTGTCAAAAAGGGGGAGAATGTTGACTTGAAAGTTATACATTGTCCATATTTTGATAATGACTTAACCATTCCATTAGTGTGTATCTAATATGTTTGCTTAATATTGATTTCAGGCTATAGGTACATGAAAAGGATCAAATTACACAAGCCCTAGTTTGTCCAAGTTCAAGTCAAAAGCAATGCAAGTGTACAATTTGGGAAATCACTTCAAACTACCTTAGAATATTTTGTAATCACTTGTATTGATGATATGAATTGTAACTAAGATGAAAAAAATCAAGGACACTTAATTTCAACATTTGGTCACTCATAAACCATTTTGAAAAATTTGTCACAGCAACTCTGCCGGTCGAGTTTGGATCTCGACTGACCAGTGATGGATTTTTGAAAATGGATCAATCGGTCAAGTTGTACACTCACAGAACTCGACCGACCAACTCATAGACCAAACTAATTTTGACTCATCGGTCAGGCTTCCCAGGACAAACTCGACCGATAGTTTGAAAATTAGCTTTGTCAGTTAGTGGATCAGTCGAGTTATCTTTATTTAAACTTGACCATATGTATTGTATGGAAAATGCAAAAAAAGTGATTCCAACCATTAGAGAGTTGTTAGAAATGAAAATAGACCCATTGCAAATTGTAAAATGGAAAATTTTCATTCTTAAGTGATCCCACACTCATAGGAACACCCCAACTATAAATAGGACCCCTTGGAGTACATTCAAAGTTTTATCATTCATGCTATCCTTGGTCCTTGCTATACTTGAGTGTGTTGCAACCCTTTGAGACCCTTTCTCTCTCTCATTTACAAAGCATTTCGTGATCATGAGTGATTTAAGCATGTTGTAAGTGAGCTACCTCCATGTTATCTTGTAAAGCTCTCATTCCTTCCATCTTCCCAATCCCTTCTCAAAGAGAAAAGGTTGAAGTGACCTTCTCTGAGTGAAGGTGAATCTACTATTCTTCTTTAAGGTTGAAGAAGGTGTGAAGATCTTCTCCAGGTGAAGGGAAAGACAAAGATTCAAGAAGAGTGGGTAATTCCTTCAAGTCCAAAGACTTGATGCAAGTGTGGGTAAGTCCTTGTTGAAGGCTGAAGACATCTTGATCAAGTGGGTAAGTCCTTGCATAGGTGAAAGACTCTTATCTTGAGTAGGTAAGCCCTTGGATGTATGGTGGTCTCCTTGTATCTCTTATGATGGAATATAAGTATACATGGGTTGTAAAGTCCTAGAGGTTTGCCTCTTTAGGTAGTTGATTGACGATCTTCTAGTTTGGAGATTGGAACCACTCTAACCACCTTGTCCAAGTGTATGTTTCAATCTGTCTCATCCTTTCTATGCTTGCTTAGATAGGACTTCGAATTGTTCTGAAGGATTTGGTTTCAATTGATATAATTTGAAGGTCTAACTATTCTTGTGAGAATTTTGAAGCTCTATTCACCCCCCTCTAGAGCCCTAGATCCAACACCACATACCACCACTAGCCTTAACTGTGCACTTTGTCCTCACTCACACACAAGCTAGGATAAACTTCCTGACTGGTCACCCATCCTAGTACTACTCTGAGTTGAGCACACTTAGCCACAAATTTCTTTAGTGATGGCCTCCCTAAAAAGGAGTTGCACCTTGGTGATATGGGTAGTCCAATAATTCCTTTTAAGATCATTTTATATGAGGCCTCAAATCCTAAGAGGTTATAGATACCATGTGTATTCTCCATTGGATTTATCATATATGAAATGTTATGTACTCATCCCGTTATCTCATATGTATTGGACATGATGAGGATATGTACTCATCCGTTATCTTGTATGTATTTTAAATGGCAAGTGGTTATTTGTGAAAGTCACTAGATTTCCATTAAGAACATCCTTGAGTACTTAAGAATCACTAAAAGGATTAGTTCCTTAGTTTTGGTAATGATAAATGAGTTGGTTGTAAAGGGTTACACTGATGCAAGATTCTAAAATGACAAAAATCACAATCTAAATGTGTGTTTGACCTTAAATGGAACTGTAAGCTGGAAAAGTTCTGAGCAAGATCTTTTGTTTAATTCAGAATAGAATCTAAGTAACTTGGTATTATTAACACAAAAAAGGATATTGTATCAATCTAGAAGTTCACTTGGACGAACTTGTGTGAGGTTCCAACCATTAATGTCATAGTAGAGATACTGTGACAACAATGGAGCTACTAGTTAAGGCAAGGAATCTCAGATAGAATATTGTGCCACTTCCATCTCGTATGAGAATTGTACAACATGTAGATGTGAAACTTGCAAAATATGAACTAGAAGCAAATGTTACTAACCCACTATAAAAGTACCAACACAGCAGAAACATGATTGACATGTTAAGATCACTTGTAATAAGATTTATGGGTGATTGACTCTAACTACAAGTAGGAGTCTGTTGGTATGTAGACCTAGAGTGCCAATCATATGATGATTGTAATAGGGCATGAGATACTTGATTCAATAATGATAAATGTAATTTATCTATAATATTTGTCTCAACCATGAGGACTTGAGCAATGAGATCATATGTATGATAAGAGTATATACATTCTTGTTGTGTCCCTAGTCGAATATTACTGTGGAAGAAAAATAGAAGAGAGTAATAAATAAGACTAGAGTGTGTGGACTGATGCAGAGTCTCATTAGTCATGATGTGTGATATAAAGTCAAGCACACATGTACATGTTAGAGAACAACGTATCAGATAGACCCACCTTGAGAGTGATACATGGAGACTATGGAATGGTAGTCAGATCATTTCTCAAGTGATAGTGGTGATTGTGGTTCTTAGACCTAAAATCACTACACTCATCAAATGTCATTCGTCGGACTTAGACACCATCCAATGTGATCATGAATAAGGGTTTCCATAAAGTTAATGCCCGAGTACTTTGTAACACTTGCGGATTGAGTGTGAGCAATGTAGATGGGATTTGTCCCTCCTACAGACGATTGATATCCAAGCTACTTGATAAGCAAGACTGAGAAATGTATGGCCATAATCATGTGATTCAATATGTGATATGTGAATTCACAAGCAGTTTAGATAGTCTGATGTAGTTTAAGGAACATGGATTGACTATTGAAGAGGATGATGATTCCATGCCTCAAGTTCAATCTAGATATAAAAAATAAAGGAGATATATGATCATGGTAGCACTGATCACAAGTTGTAGGTTGAATTTGTTCTCTAACTTTCCTAATTACTTGGGTAGCAATGATGTGTTTCTAGATAACACTCATTTCTTGTGATGTCATAGGTTAGTTATTGACATTCACTGCCAACATAACTTGGGAGCTATAGGGTTACACACATAGGTTGCACTTGGAAGAGGATTTTATTAATAAATGATGTTTAACTTGATTACTAAAAGTATTTATGTATTCAATTTAAACAAAACTGGTTCAGTTTTGATTGACTAAACTTTAAACCATCTGGTTCAAGTGTTGAATCGATCATTTGGAGTGTCAGGTCAATTGGAAACAACATTGGTTGATCCATGACTGAACCAGGGCATGAACCGACCAGTTGACTAAGTGAACTGACCAGTTCAAGGTATGAGATGACCTGTTCATGTGATGAACTGCCTAGTTCAATGATCAATTAGATTGGATCAAGGACTAATTTTGACATTGTGTTTTGCATTAATCGAATATTGAATGCCAATTTGATTCAAACCAAAAAAGCACATGAACTGATCAGTTCAAGAGATGATCTGATTGGTTTACCTCTCAGCCGATCAGTTGGAAGTGAACTGACCAGTTTATTGTTTGTAGCTTCTGAAAAATTCATGAAATTTAATCTCTTCGACTCGCAGATCAAATGGAAACCCTGACCCTGGCCCTTCTATAGATAGAGGGGTAAGGGGGGATTCCTTAACACAACAATAAGTTCTGACAATTATTGTCCTCTCTTGTTGTGGTAACCAAGAGAGCCTCGAGAAAATTCTACCTGTCAAAGGGAGGGATGGCAAGGGAGAAACAATTGTGGGAGAGAAAATCAACACTAGCATAATAGCATTCGAAGGGACAACTCCTTCCTGTTAGATCTTGAAGTACAACATGGAGTTCTTCGTGGTCCGCATGGGCTACTCCGGAGATGAGAGGAATTTGCACCACTAGGAGGCCATAGACAACCGTTGTCTGTGGTGATCAACCAGGGAGCCATTGTTATTGCAGTCCAAGAGCAACTTGAAGAAAGTCACAAACTATTACAACAAGAGCTGTCACTAGAATTGCTCCAGGACTAGGTATAACTCTTGTTTCCCTGTTGCCTAGATAAAATATTATTGATGAGATCTTGTTGATTAGGAAATCATGCATTAATTTTTTTTGTTTCCACTACCTCATCGATTGCCCTGATTTCCCAACAACTTCACAATGACAACCTACATCAAAGACCTATGACATGTCCACCATACATGCATAGCTGGAAGGAATTCAACAGACCTAGCAGAGCATGCAAAAAATTTATCTATACATGTGGAAATCTCAACAACAGATACATTATTAGATCAACCATATGTACCAATATCAGCATGCACATGCATAGAGGAACCCCCAATGGGGGCAAGACTACTGGAGCGCCCTTTTTGCATATCAAGAGACTTACCCTTCCCCAAGGTAGACTATTGGGGTCATTATTTCCAATACCCTCCTCCTCATCTGGGACCACCAACATAGGGAGATCTCCCCCATGAAACACCTCCACCATTGAAGGACCCTCCTCCACATGCATGGCTTGCACCTCTACAAGGGGACCCTACATTGGACCCACCTCAGCATCAATGACACATAACCTACCCAACCTAAGCTTTAATTTCATGTTGAGGACAACATGATTCAAATGTTTGGGGTGGTAGGGTGGTATGCACCCTCTCTCACTCATATCATTTTGGCTATATCTGCTTCACCCTATCCTACCCATTTGATTGATTTATGACATCACCCTATCTAGCATAGTTTTCTTTGTGCTTGCGTTCATGCATACCATGTAGTTTATTTCATGCATTTTTGCATAAATTTTCATTTTTTTTGCGTTTCATGCCATGCATTGCGTCTCATGTAGATTTTTGTTAATTTTGTGTGTTTTAATTAGGATTTTCTTAATTTATGCTTTTCATTTTCTTAATATAGGTTTAGATGTGATTGAGGGCAAGTCAACACCATTTTGGATAATTTTTGACAAATTTAGAATGTCTTACTCAAGAAGCATGTTTTCTTTAATATCCACTTTTTGAGCAAAAAATCACGACTTACGATAAATGCAAGCTACATTCTTATGTTATATTGCTAAATGGTCTTAATTGTTGACTTTGTACATGTGAATCACTTCTCTCGTGTTTGTAAATTGTTTGGTTGAATTGTGATTTGACAAAACTGTGAACACTTAGGATTCTAGGAATCACATGATAGAAGTATGAATTTCATATTTCTCACTCATGTGGTGTGACATTATTTGATGAGGTGTTGGAATAATTTCATGCAAGAGATCTTATGTTGAAAACCAAACTAGTGACCCCCTTTGACCTGACTTTTCTTTCATCGTCTTCTTACCTCTCCGCCTCATGAAAGGATGTCAAAGTGCACATATTCAACCTTGGCCACCTCCAAAAGTTTGGGAAGGCCATATATATATATATATATATATATATATATATATATATATATATATATATATATATATATATATATATATATATATATATATATATATATATATATATATATATATATATATATATATATATATATATAATCCCTGCTTCACTCTCACCACCACGTGCCCAAATACACCAAGGGCAAAGAAAAACAAGAAAAAGAAAATAAATGCAAAAGAAAATAAAGATGCTCCTATGTAACAACATATAAATATAGAAAAGATGAGTGCACCTATGTAATAGCACTCCAACTCCTTGCCACAACCCTTTCTTCTATTTTCATGCCCATTGAGCTAGGAAACATCAAATGTATCTCATTTTCCCTTTTTCACAACCAAGTTGGTCACGTAGTGTGGATTGACATATGGGATTGAATGCATGAAAGTAAAACATCAACCCTAGCCATCTTTTATTGTCACCACCCTGAAATGATTTACCCAGAGTTATATGATAGACATATGGATAGATTGTGTATTCTTTGCTCTATATGTGAAGTTTGTATGCTCAGTACTTTAATAATGATTGGTTTGTGAAAGAGGAGAGGAGAGAGATGAAATACATGTACTTAGTCACCATTGAGCTCATTTAGTCAATACACATCTATTGCAATGCATTTGTCATTTCTTGTTTGCTGAAAAATTGAAGAGATTGAGTTGGAGCATACTTGAGGACAAGTATGTTTTAAGTTTGGGGTGGTGATGCAGTCCTATTTTAGGGCTTCGTCTTGTGTTTTATTGCACTTCAACCATATCTATATCTGTTAGATTACATGTTATTTCCCTCATTATGTATATTTCTATCAAGTGCACTGATGGAGGCTTTTTGCATGTTATATAGGTACTTTGGCCACTAGTTGATGGAAGGGAGAGAGGAAGGTTGAATCTAGGGTTTCCCCTTGCTCGGAGGAGTCCAAAATGACTCCAATCCTACTCCAAGTGATCAAAGAATGTATTGCAGAAACAACCTCCATTGATTACAAAGTTCAAGACCCAGATGCATGGAAAGGACCTCAGTACGATCGTGCTACTAAGGAATGGTCATTCTAGGACATGCCCCAAGTAGCAAAATACTTCAAAATTTGACCTAGTTAGCTACAATGACCATTCTAGCTAGAATAGTTGTGGTGGAAAATTCCAGTACGACCGTTCTGGCCAGAACGACCGTGCTACTAGCCCCAAGAACCCATAATTACCCTTGCATTCCATTCTTTCACCTTGGCCATACCACTTCACCAAATTTGTGCTACCTACTACCCACCATGTTTCCCCGACACGATTGTGCTACTTACAAATCTTGCCATTTTCCCACACTGCATTACCCATTTCACCACACTTAACCTATGCTTCCACACCACCTATAAATACATGGTGGGTGGTTGGAGCATGAGGTTAGCTACCTATATCTACCTTCTACCACCTCTTAGCTCCCCATTTTTTCCCCTTAGCCATTTCCACCTCATTTCCATTCCATTTCACAATTTTCACCACCAAAACCCTAGTTTTCTAGTCTTTTGACAACTTACCACCATCATTCCATGCCATTATACCTTGGAGGAGGGAGGATCTGTTGGGTTTTAGGGGAGGTAGAGATGGCATCGGAAACAAAAATTTTCTCCCCAAACCCGGAACAAGGAAATGTGTCAACGTCTATATAATAGGAAAGGATGGTTTGTGGAATCATACCTTGTCCCGAGGCTTGCTCGGCGACAATACCTCGCGCCTTGCGCGGTCTTCAACTCTGGTCTTGGACGGTGTCTGTGCAGCTCCTGGTCACACCAGGACTGATGACTCCTGGTCTCACCGGGACTTTCGGGATTGACAGTTGTCCTCCTGAGCGGTAGAAACCTCCCGCCTCTGAAGTAGTCCACACAGACCACCTGGAACTCCACACTCCTTGTCCCACAAGGAGTTGGAAGGAGTCACACCCTCCTATTGACGTACTAGTCGCCAACACACTCTCCTGCTACCAGTTGCAACTGCAGTTGTCTTTCCCTTGCTACGCCTCCCTTTTCAGGTAGCACTTGCTCGGGCTCTCTCAGTTACCAAAACCAGAGAGAACGACAACTTTGCAGAGCAACCGGCTTGCACTGAGTTGTACTTTGAGAAGCCCCCAATACCCCTATATATAGGAGGGTCATGGGACAGGGTTCTCCATCCCGGGCAATGCGGGACTAAAAGCAGGAGTAGAAGGGTTCGAGATTTTCCACAAAAACAACCAACTCGCAACCTGAACCGATCGTTTCACAACTGAAACAGTCGGTTGGGGACCTGAAACGGTCGATTGACACTTAACTGATCGGTTGGGACCCATGAGCCGGTCGGTTCACTTTCTGAACTGATTGGTTTGTGGTCCTGATCAGTTCCCGATCGACTTTCCCTCTTTTGTTTCTAATTGGTATCAAATACCAATCCTTGTTCCAATCAAATTAGGCAAGTGAAACGCAAGGAAAATTCTCACCAATCCAACTTTCCCAACTTGCTCGGTTGCAACAGTTGAACCGGTCATTTAAACACTTGAAGCAATCATTCACCCTGTCCATGAGCCGATTGACTCACAACTTGAGCCGACCGGTTCACCAAGCTAATTCGATCAGTTCATCACATGAGCCGATCGGTTGGGAGTGCAGATTGTGCAGAATCAGTCAATTGCGGTTTCAATCAATTCTATACTCTAATCAATCTGTCCAACACCTTGAACACTACAATTTTGAGCTATCAATCAATTGAGTATTTAATTGAACTACTAAAATCCTTTCGTAATCAATCTAAACATTGTTTGTGGACAAAACTCCTCTTCCAGGTTAAATCCTATGTGTGTGACCCTGCAGGTCCATTTACGTTGGCAGTGAAAGTCCATAACACATATGACTTCACAAGCAAAGAGCGGTGCCTAGTCACACATAAGTGCTACCCAAGTGAAAGTAGAAAGTTGGAGAACAACTTTCAATCCTACAATCCATGAATGGTGTTATAGTGAATGTATAATTCCTTTGTCACTGATATCCTGAATGAACTCGAGGCATGGAACAGTCGTCCTGTCAACGTTCATTCACTTTCTTGATCTCAGAGTAGATTGAACGAGATATGTATGACATCAATATCACATATTGATTCACACATGCATACGCATGCCTATCTCAATCCTACTCACCAAGTGGCCTTAGATATCATACTCCCTCAGGAGGGACAAATCCCATATCTATCACTCACCCCTCAAAAGCCCCATGTGTCAAAGCCACCCAATCATCACCTTTATAACAACCCATGTTTCAGGACTGCGTTTGATGATGTCAAAGTGTGCCCAACGACATGTGTTGAGTGTAGTGATTTTAGGTCAAAAAATCACACTCACCACCATCTCTGTGAGTACCGACTGTGACTACCATGTCATGGTTCCATGTGTCAAACTCACGGTGGGTCTGTCTGGTACACTTTTTCTCTAACAAGTACCTACGTGTTTGGTTTGATATCTCTATATCATGACTAATGAGATTCTATCATCAACCAACACCACAATCTAGTCTTGTGTGTCATTGCTGTCTATCTACCTTCCACAATGACATCCGACTAGGGACATAACAAGAATGTACAAACTCTTAGCATCCGTATGATCTCATCGTTCAGGTCCTGAACCTGAAGGCATATGTCATTGAGTACTGTCATTCTCTAGACATTCAATCTGTTCTATCACTATCTCATATGACTGAACCAGAAAGAATTGGAAGCTTGCCTTTGATGTTTATCAAATCAATCTTAATGTATCCCACCAATCATCCCATGATTGGCTCTCAGGGCATACATACCAACAGACTCCCACTTGCACTGTGAGCCAATCACCCTTGAATCATATTCATAGTGATCTTCAAACATTTCCCACATGTTACTCTGCTCTAGTGCGAACATAGTGAGTTATGGCAACACCTTTGCCAAAGTCAGTTTAAATTGCATGTCTCACATCTCTTCGATGTACATCACACGTATGAGATGGAGTTTCTGTAATATGCGATCTAGTATTCCTTTGCTAACCTTTAGCCACATTGCATGATCAAGGATTCCATACTTGTCATCAATGAGCGGAATATCTATAAGTTCATCTCATGAACTTCCATATCCATATAGTATCCACTGTTGTTCTCTAGCACACGGATACTCATCATTTCCTTTTAAATGGTTTCATTGGAACACTTCCAATTATCAACAAACTTTCACTTTATATATCCCATATATTTTACGATTAATTTTCTGTCCCTTTTCGGAAGTTCGCATCAATGTAACTCTTTACATTGAACTCTTCCTTATCTCCATAGAACTAGTAGTTCCCAAGAACTTATCAAGTTCTCATGGTATTCCAGTAACTCTTACTGGAAGCAGACATACATCCACTCGTCATGTCTCACATACGAGTTATCAGGATGAGCACATCATATTGCCATGTCATACATACAAGATGATGAATGCATTTTGTTCTTTACCATGTCGATACATGCAAGATAATGGGATGATTACATACATGATAGATCCATATCTATTCTTAGTGTTCCCATTCTTCATAAGAATTGGACACTTGGCTTTGGGATACTAACTCCATGTAACATGGACAAGTTTTCTCCCACTGAATATGTGCACACTGAACTCTTCAGTACAGATTGCCAATGTATGCTTTCTCTTTTCAGGTCAAGAGGTTTTCGAGAACTATCTCTATAGATCTCTATTCCTATCACATAGGAAACATCTCTATCTTCCTTAAAGCTAATTTCCACTTTTGGATTTCTATTCTGGAACATTTCTATTTCACATCAATATGTGGAATGTGAATACGCTCCCACTAAATCACAGATCCCTTCTTTATCTTTGACATATCAGTCAAACGCTTTGACTATATCATCAAAGTAAAGATCCAATTCTGAGTTGCTTGTACTCAATCAATCACATTGATTAGTCCATTGTAACTTATAGACTTCATTTGCATTAGTGTATTCATAAACCTTGTAGGTTGTGTCATGTACACATCCTTGTTTTATTCCTCATAGAAATGCGGTTTTAGTATCCATATGCCAAATGTCTTAGTCATTAAGTTGCAATCAACAAGCATTATCCTTCTCAAAATGTTATCCATGTGTCTTAACACTTAAGACTTATTCACACTTATGGATTTCATCCTGATGAGTGCTACCATTAAGGTCATACCTTATGGTTTACATGGAAGTCATTTAGGATGTAATGGTCATCTACCATAACTAAAAATTAGGTTCCTCGTATCATCTAGATAGTTAACTCATCACATGAACAACTCATCACATAAATAATTAAGGTGTATCTGTCAAGGATATAAGAACTCACAACTCCTTGTGATTCTCAATGTCCTTTACTAGTGTGGGGTATTCTTTTATTAAGAAGAATTCAGTTATTTGATAATCATTCTCTAACTCCTTAGATTATGATTCCTTCTTGATTTAGACATCACTATGCCTTAATCTTGAGCTCACTATGATACACTATTATAATCACTCATAAGGATCTCAAACATTTTGGTCTAAGTATTTCATTCATTGATCTCATCAAGAATTAACACTTTACCAAATTCGTACTTCATCTATGATATTCTTGAACACTTCAAGATATTCATATTGGTATTTCTATAAACACCTATTGAAGTATTAGCATTTGTTCCAATAGGTATGTAAATACATCACATGTATTATACCTAATAGGATAATCATTCTCCCACTACCATTAGTGAAGATTGATTAATCATGTCCAAGATATTCATGTCTCTTACTGGTTCTCTAACCAAAAGAGTCTAGATTTATCCATCATATGGACACTAGAAATGAATTTCTCATGATTGATGCTAATTTGATTGTTTGAGTTATCAATAATTTTAGGTATCATATTATCTTATGCATATCAAATACCACAAGATAAACAAGGCATTTCCACAAAGATCATATCTTTAAAAGATTGAAACATCAAATTTATTAATTGCCATCATTGTCACACAATATGCAAAAATAAAGTGTTTCTATCTATTGGCAATATGTGAAATAGCAGTTCTCAACTCTATTTCGTGCCCTTTAGGCTGAAATTAACTGAAAGATACTCCTATCTATGGAAGCAACACTTGCTCCAATGATGGGTACTCCTTTCTTGGTCCTTTCACAAAGGCCATCACTTCTTTGCGGATCTTGCATATCATATATGATAGATCCATATCTTGGTATCATATACCTTAGATAAAGAAGTGGTTCATTTCATGATACCTTAGGTGGAGATCTCCATCCCCTCCTTCATCTTCTTTTGTTCTTCCAGATATAGAGGGCAATTCCCTCATACACCCTTTCTTCATGTGCCTTGAGGCTGAAGATGGCTTGGATTGCTGGCTAGCATCAGAACACTTCTTTGCTTTTCCCTTGTCCTTGCCCTTAAAAATTACCTTTTCTTTTATCACATAAAAGATTATGGTTTGTCTTTCTTCATCTTTGCCTCTACTATCCTCAACATGTCCAACAACTCTGTCAATGCTTGTCGAAGTTGTTCATGTTGTATCTTATCATGAATTGTATGATTCTCGCAACATTTGCAGTATCATACCAATAGCCAACTCTTGGCTCAGAGGGAATCCTTCTTAGTCAGGTTTTTCCACATACCCAATCACATTGAGTGTGTGAATACCTTACTGGATCTCCTTCTGTCATGACATACTAGGACAGTGTCTTGGAGACATCATATGTCTCATGTTGTCTCTACAACTCATAGTTCAGAGAACACAACATCAAGCACTCCTCATCAATGTCATCCTCGGTATGCTTCCACAAGCATACTTTCATCCATTGATGTGGTGGGATTGAGTTCATTTGGTCTTGGTATAAGTAGGACTTAGAGCTTTCTCTCTTTGATTGAGAACACTTCTCATCATCCTAACCATTCGTGGAATTATTCCCATTTAATTTGTTGGTCTCAAAGACTGATCGCAAATAAAGTGATTGTTGTTTGTTCTCATTTGTACTACAAAAAGGAAAATATGCAATTTTAGTCCAAAACTCATTTTTGACTTATTTGATTGATTTGAAAAGTTGACAATAAAATTAGTCCTTTAATTAATTATCACTCCCACTATTTAAATTCAAATTGATAGCCCTCACAATCAATTCGGAAGATTGCAGTGTACAACCTTCTAGTGGGCAAGATCCTGAAATCCTCTAAGTCATGGACCAGCTAGGGCTGTCACCCACAACTTAGATCTCTCAGGTAGGCAACTCTTGCCAATTCCATCATATGCAACTCTTGATAAGATGTCATATGCAACTCCTTGCCATGATCATCTCCATGCCTTAAGGCGCTAGATCCTATCTAGGTCACCTTGTTAAGTCCGACCCAAAGCCAACACGATGAATATGCACCCTGCTAGGGCAGATCCACACATTCATCCTTAACGCTTCCACGAGATAGACGGTGCACCACGCTAGGGCATGCCCACACTTGGTCGATCAAGCTTTTCACGTGTGTCGCATTTGGAAGGCATCTAAAACTTAATATTTAATGAGGGATTTGGTTTTTATATACATATACATATCCAATCACCAAAATACATAGTACATATCATATACATGCTATATCCCAAAGAAAACATGCAAAACGATAAAAGCAATGATTATGGCCATCCTAATGTGATTCCTCGAGCCAAGAGGAATCACGGTCATCTAGGTCTACATCACATGCAACCTGTACAAGATGAACTCTGTGTGTTGCCTTCTAACTAGATCAACTCATCACATGAATGATTTGCTCGTTCTGGCCCGGTCATCTGGGTGCCACCAGCCGATCGGTTGGCTCCTCCAACTGACCGGTTCGCCTGGTCGTCGTGCATCTCATCATGGCCGCCACCCGCTCGTCTCGCTCCTCGAACCGGTCATCAACCGATCGGCTCACACCTTGAACCGATCGTCTGGAACGTCAACCGATCGGTTCACGCCTTGAACCGATCGTCTCAGCTGTCGTATGGATGTCTGCCGTTCTTTGACATAACAAGAAATAAAATCTATCTTATTTTACATTTAAAAGAGAAACCTCGAGTTACATTCGAGGGGAGAAAAGGTAGGAAAGAAATCTCGAATTATTTCGAGTTACATCAGGAATAGGAGAAGGAAGATCAGTGTGCAGACCGAGATGAAAGCAACCACATACAACCATACACAGATAGGGTTTATTGGCCATAACCACGCTATACATCCACCACAAAACTCATTTAAGGGTGACGCGTATCGAGTGCATTAATAATACATATCATATATGTAATTTGCGATTTGTGGATTTAGGATTAGACATGCATAAAGCCAATATTATTCGCATCGTATGCAATAAATAAAGGCGAAAAAACAAAATCGATCATATCGATATTCCTAAAATATAGAGAAGTTGAACTGGCTCTGATACCACTGTTGGATTTTAGGGGAGGCAGAGATGGCAGCTGTAACATCCCAGGATTTGAGGCCTCGTATAACATGATCTTAAAAAGGAATGATTGGACTACCCATATCACCAAGGTGCACCTCCTTTTCCGGGAGCCCATCACTAAAGAACTCCATAGTTAAGCGTCCTCTACTTGGAGTAGTACTAGGATGGGTGACCAGTCGGGAAGTTGATCCTGGTTTGCGCGAAAGTGTGGACAAAGTGCGCAGTTAAGGCTAGTGGTGGTTTTTGGGGCCAGTCGTCATTCCTGAAACTCTACTAGAGCCTAGGGCAGTGGGCCCAGACGTTACAAATGGTATCAGAGCCATAACCCCTCCAGTAGGTGGGGCCCACATGGGCATGTGGCATTCCAGTCTTGAGCCGTGCGGTCCAGACAAGTTGGAAAGGGATATCCGTAGAGACGAGATGGAGCCACCCTTGCGCTGGTAGCCGTGGACGGGAGCTGGGTGTCCATGGGCCATTGTGGGTCTGCACTGAAATGGAGTCAGATTATGAGGCCATATACTTGAGCCTTGACGAGGACGTTAAGAGTCTAAGTGGGGGAGATTGTAACATCCCAGGATTTGAGGCCTCAGATAACATGATCTTAAAAAGGAATGATTGGACTACCCATATCACCAAGGTGCACCTCCTTTTCCGGGAGCCCATCACTAAAGAACTCCATAGTTAAGCGTGCTCTACTTGGAGTAGTACTAGGATGGGTGACCAATAGGGAAGTTGATCCTGGTTTGCGCGAAAGTGTGGACAAAGTGCGCAGTTAAGGCTAGTGGTGGTTTGTGGGGCCAGTCGTCATTCCTGAAACTCTACTAGAGCCTAGGGCAGTGGGCCCAGACGTTACAGTAGCGGAAACAAAAATTTTCTCCCCAAACCCGGAACAAGGAAACACGTCAATGTCTATATAATAGGAAAGGATGGTTTGTGGAATCATACCTTATCCCGAGGCTTGCTCGGAGACAATACCTCGTGCCTTGCACGGTCTTCACCTCTGGTCTTGGACGGTGTCTGTGCAGCTCCTGGTCGCACCGGGACTGACGACTCCTGGTCTCACCGGGACTGTCAGGATTGACAGTTGTCCTCCTGAGCGGCAAAAACCTCCCGCCTCTGAAGTAGTCCACACGGACCACCTGGAACTCCACACTCCTTGTCCCACAAGGAGTTGGAAGGAGTTGCACCCCCATGTTGACGTACTAGTTGCCAACACACTCTCCTGCTACCAGTTGCAACTGCAGTTATCTTTCCCTTACTGTGCCTCCCTTTTCGGGTAGCACTTTCTCAGGCTCTCTCGGTTACCAAAACCAGAGAGAACGACAACTTTGTAGAGAAACCGACTTGCACTGAGTTGTACTTTGAGAAGCCCCCAATACCCCTATATATATAGGAGGGTCATGGGACA
The DNA here is from genome assembly GCA_963693085.1 of Alisma plantago-aquatica. NCBI lineage: Eukaryota > Viridiplantae > Streptophyta > Magnoliopsida > Alismatales > Alismataceae > Alisma > Alisma plantago-aquatica. The sequence goes on from OY856413.1 coordinate 226,123,089, forward strand.
GGGTTCTCCATCCCGGGCAATGCGAGACTAAAAGCAGGAGTAGAAGGGTTCGAGATTTTCCACAAAAACAACCAACTCGCAACCTGAACCGATCGTTTCACAACTGAAACGGTCGGTTGGGGACCTGAACCGGTCGGTTGACACTCAACCGATCAGTTGGGACCCATGAGCCGGTCGGTTCACTTTCTCAACCGGTCGGATCGTGGTCCTGATCAGTTCCCGATCGACTTTCCCTCTTTTGTTTCTAATTGGTATCAAATACCAATCCTTGTTCCAATCAAATTGGGCAAATGAAATGCAAGGAAAATTCTCACCAATCCGACTTTTCCAACTTTCTCGGTTGAAACAGTTGAACCGATCATTTCAACACTTGAAGCAATCATTCACCCTGTCCATGAGCCGATCGACTCACAACTTGAGCCGACCGGTTCACCAAGCTGAGCCGATCAGTTCATCACATGAGCCAATCGGTTGGGAATGCAGATTGTGCAGAATCAGTCAATTGCGTTTTCAATCAATTCGATACTCTAATCAATCTGTCCAAAACCTTGAACACTATGATTTTGAGCTATCAATCAATTGAGTGTTTAATTGAACTACTAAACTCCTTTAGTAATCAATCTAAACATTGTTTGTGGACAAAACTCCTCTTCCAGGTTAAATCCTATGTGTGTGACCCTGCAGGTCCATTTCACGTTGGCAGTGAAAGTCCATAACACTTATGACTTCACAAGCAAAGAGCGGTGCCTAGTCACACATCAGTACTACCCAAGTGAAAGTAGAAAGTTGGAGAACAACTTTCAATCCTACAATCCGTGAATGGTGTTACAGTGAATGTATAATTCCTTTGTCACTGATATCCCGAATGAACTCGAGGCATGGAACAGTCATCCTGTCAATGTTCATTCACTTTCTTGATCTCAGAGTAGATTGAACGAGATATGTATGACATCAATATCACATACTCATTCACACATGCGTATGCACGCCTATCTCAATCCTACTCACCAAGTGGCCTTAGATATCATACTCCCTCAGGAGGGACAAATCCCATATCTATCACTCACCCCTCAAAAGCCCCATGTGTCAAATCCACCCAATCATCACCTTTATAACAACCCATGTTTCAGGACTGCGTTTGATGATGTCAAAGTGTGCCCAACGACATGTGTTCAGTGTAGTGATTTCAGGTCAAAGAATCACACTCACCACCATCACTGTGAGTACTGACTGTGACTACCATGTCATGGTTCCATGTGTCAAACTCACGGTGGGTCTGTCCGGTACACTTGTTCTCTAACAAGTACCTATGTTTTTGGTTTGATATCTCTATATCATGACTAATGAGATTCTGTCATCAACCAACACCACAATCTAGTCTTGTGTGTCATTGCTGTCTATCTACCTTCCACAATGACATCTGACTAGGGACATAACAAGAATGTACAAACTCTTAGCATCCGTATGATCTCATCGTTCAGGTCCTGAACCTGAAGGCATATGTCATTGAGTACTGTCATTCTCTAGAGATTCAATCTGTTCTATCACTATCTCATATGACTGAACCAAAAAGAATTGGAAGCTTGCCTTTGATGTTTATCAAATCAATCTTAATGTATCCCACCAATCATCCCATGATTGGCTCTCAGGGCATGCGTACCAACAGGATCACATCCTTGAAACTATTGGAGAGGAGGATTTATTCATCTACACTGAGCTCCATGGCTACTTCTACCTCTTTTTCCTCTCTTTGTATATTTTCTTGTTCTATGAGTAACTAGGCCCCTTAGGTGGGCTATTTGGGGTCCAAAATGTTTCTTTGATATCGTGTTGGGGGAAAGTGATATGTAAACATTGTAATTTCATTTTCTAATGATTATGTTCTATTTCTATATCACTTCCCATAAATTTCTTCGTGGTTTGTGCTTGAAATCACCTATATTCTAGGAAAATTGCTTTTGTGTGGCTTTTTAGGAATTGTTCCTAGGTCCAATTAGTGAATCCCTGGTTAGCTATTGAACTTCCTAGATGTTAATTAATTCTCCTACATCTAAGTGAGAATTCTAAGTAACTAGTACAAAAGAATTTAGTGTAATTGGCTTGGAGCCTTCTCAAAGATAGAATGTAGTTGATGTGAGGTCTAAAACCTCATTTCCACCCCCATTACTGCCTTGGACCCCTAGTTACCCTAAGACTTTCTATCCTAGAAACATATGCTTGACCAGATCCTAATTGAACTCCACCTAAACTCTAACCCAGTTGAACCTCGCAAGGGTGGGTAGGAGGTCATAGGGACTAGTTCCCTTATACACACCCTATCCTATCCATGGCTAGTTAGTAATTTAGGGCAATTCATTAGCATCTAGCTTGTTGTTTAGTTTGATAATCTAAATGAAAGGATAATGTTTACATGTTATCTCACCATCCCAATTGACAAGTGCATTCCCCCAACCAGCCCATACTTCTCATTGTTTCATTAAAACCCTAATTTGTCTTCTTCTGTTGTTAATGTTTGCTTCGCTAGTCTCTTTACTTTCCCAGTTAGTTGTTGTTGTTCTTGCTAGATTAGGTTTTTCATTTTTCCTTTAGTCTTACTTTGTAGGTTAGTGAAGTGTGGATCTCTTCTTGCTTGCCTTAGTGTAATTTGCTCATTTCCTTGACTTTTCTTGCTTAGCTTGTCATTGCTTGTACTTTAGAACTAATTGTGTAGGGTTAACTTAGGATTTGATTCGTGTTATCCATTTACTATTTTCTTGTTCACTCTTAGTGTAATTAACAAAACCAACATCAAACCCTTTAACCCTAGTCTCCTTAGTAGTAACCTAGCCAAAACTAACCTAGCTCTAGTGCCCCTTTTCTCCCTGTGGATCGACCCTATTCTTTCCACTTCCCTATACTATAACACGACCCCATGTCCTTGTGGGTTAGTGTGTTAGTCTAAGTGGGTGTGTCAATTTTGGCCCCTTTACAAATTTGAAAGACTCCTATTGTGTGTTTGAAAGAACCTTTGGGGCCGCATTTGATCAAACTCAACTGGTTGCTGTGTGGCCCTAAAGGAGAAATGCACCAGATATATCATGACTAATGAGACACAATTATAAATCAACACCGAAAATAGTCTCATGTATTACCGTTGTCCTTTTTTACTTCCCTGATTATATTTACTACTACATATGCATGAATAAATAGTCTAAATATACATATAATCTCATGTTTAGTTCATTAACCCAAAGACATATGTCATTGAGTCAAATATTCTTAGGAAATTATCAACTTATGTCATTAGCTCATATATAAATAAACATAATAGGTAGAATTGCCTTTTATTCATTATGAAATTGAGTACAAAGTACTCAGATACACCATTATATGACTAGTTCTTAGAGAATATACACTAATAGAATGGAATCCATTAAAATATTTTGTAAACTAAAACAAACCACAAGTTAATAGAATTTTTTTGTACTAAACTCGCAAATAAGAATGCAGAAGAAGGAGACAATGACAAAATATACATACTATAACAAGGTTTAGAACTGACAAAGACTACCAAATCAACTTCTAGTTGGATTTTAAACCATTATGTTTGGGGAAAATATCTTTATTCAAGTTGAGAGTGGATGCTACAATAAAATATAATACTAAAAACAAGGAAATAATGTCAAGTCATATACTTTTACTTTTGATCTTGTCAACAAGAGAACACCACATTATTTCCTCTATTAGGCCTCTAGGAAGCCACATGTTATCTCCTTTGGGAATTTGGATGACATGATATCACCACACTATCCTCTTTACCAAGACAATGATGATCACCTTATACATCCTTTAGGGATGGGATGGAGGGAGATCACCACCTTATTCTAGACCAATTATTGATTGTCACCTTGAATAACCTCCAAAAGACTTATGAATAAGTGAACAAGATTTGAAGTAGGAATTGCAATTGAAGCATGTAGGACTTGCTGATTGAGCTTCTCAAATTATAGGAATATAAGCTTTTGGAGAAGTTAAATTTGGTCACTAAAATATCCTAAAAGAACTAAATCAATGTAAGATTTATCAATATGAATATATTTCTCAAGTGTATGTATTACTATTATATATGGCACCAATTTATAGGACAATGTTAGGGTTAGTGTAGGGGAGCATCTATAGGCATAGTGCAGGGGAGCATTGGAGTCTTCATGGATCAAGTTACTCACACGAAGTTAGTAGAAATAAAAATTAACTAATTGTTTAATAAATAGACTTCTTCAGATGAAGTTATACTTCAATTGAGATACACTTCAGTCAAACTATGACTTTTGCCTAAGGCATATGAATGTATAACACATGTCCATGACTTCATCCATTATTACTTTGTGGTCATTCATCAACTCACCTCGAAGGTGCCAGCCCCTACAAAAGACAAATTTAGGGAGTGGCTTGGTATCATAATTTTCTCCTTGACCTTCCTTCTCAGGCTTCCTCATAGTAGGGTAGGAGAATTGGGGATTAGTTGCCCTATGTACCCCTTCACTACATGTTGGAAAAGCTCTAAGGTGTGCTTCTGAATTACTTGACACCAAGAAAATGGGGGTGAACGTAGGTGTGAGATCCCCCAAACATGTTATACCTCATTAAAGGTGGATTTTTTCTGTTGGGATACATCCTTGATCTATCCAAGAAAACATACCCAGACAACTTCAATTTATATCCAAGTAAATAATTGTAGTTTGTAGAGTATCTTGTACAGGATCCTCTACTTTCCCTTTTCTGTAGTCACAAGAAAAATTTCACTATCAAAAAGTTATGGATAAGTGGGGGAAAGAAAGGGGTCGATACACCTATATCGATAACATATTTTTACAACTAGAGGATCAAATAACATCCTAGACAATTTCTCCTATGGGGTATGGTGATCTCTATTATTAGCACATGGATCAAAGATGACCAGTCAAATTTAAGTTTTTCTTTCCTTTCCTTATATGCGTGTAGGTATGAGATGATGTTTGAGCCACTATATATGAATCATAGGGCCCTTGTTCCATCATTTACAAAGATGGTGCACTCCTAAGATTTGAAACTAGGGTAGAGAAACCATATTTTTTGCATAAATTGTAACATCCCTGACCTGGGTTATGAGTTAACCCTAGGTGTTTTGCCTAAATATGTAATTAAATCTTTGTGATTAACTCTGAGCATGTAATTAAGTTTCTCAGAAACATATATTTCAGTATTTGCTCCTTTTTATTTAAAGTTGTAGCATTGTTTTGATATACATGGACCTATGTGCAATTTACCCAGTTGGAAGGGTCAACTTGCAATTTGCACATGTTGAGATGTTCCTTTGATGTTGATACATCATGAGAATCTTTTTGGTAAAGTTTGAGGGATTTCCCAAGCTAGGGCACCAAGGTGCAGCTGTGGAAGCAATCCCGGTGCTTGAAACCTTAATTTGGGGTAAAATGCAATTTACCCAAATTAAGAGATGCAAATTGAGAAATATGTCATCTAATGTACCTTTTAGACTCTTTCCATCATTAAGAGAAGAAATGATTAGGAAGTCACCTCATTTGAGTTATCAGGTTATGAAATATGCCTTGTGATTGAATAATCAGGATATATGTGCAAAAGCTCTTTATGTATGTACCTTATTATTAGATTGTTCTTCTTTGCCTTCTTTTCTAGACCTTAAGATAAGGTTTGTCCTTAGAATAAGGAGGAAGGGACGAGCAAGTAATGAAGGAAGGACTTAGTTGGAATAAGGGGAAACTTATGGGCCTTTAATGAAACATCACCCAAGTATTTATACACTTTACTTCTCTAAGCAAAGAAACCTTTCCTTTGTGCATATCACTGTTTCCTCTTTGCTTGGCCGACTAAGGACTATCTTGGAGCTCAAGAGGAACGACCAAGGGTGCAAGGTAGGTTTGAACCCCTCTTCTTGCCTAATTCCATGGCTAGAACTCGAATTCAAGGTCATCTTCATGGCTAACTCTTGAAACCCTACCTTTCTAGCCGTCTCTTTTCATCCTTCCTTGGAGTTTTCACCTTGGCCAACCTGTGGGAACTCAAGGACGCCATTAGAGCTTGGAGCTTGAAAGCTTGGAGCTCAAGAAGCAAGATTTAGGCGGGTTTTATAACTCTAAACCCATGCTTTACTATATACATCTCTTATATGCGGTTAGATGATAGCTCTTCATGTTTCCCTACTTTTCCCTGATATTTTGCAAGAAAATCCATGGGATATTCCTACTGTTCTTGAGATAGGGGATGAAGGCGTGATTTCCAAGAAAAACCCACCGCTTTCCACTTTCTTAAACGGTCTCACCAGTTTGCTCTCTCGGTCTCAAGACCGCGAGGTGAGCAAACGGTCTCGAGACCGCGACAGGGAAAACAGTCTCCAAGACCGTTTGGCCCCGTTGACCGAGCATGTACCATATAAAAAACCTGTTCCTAATTATATAGGCTAATTACCCTCAAAATTTGGGAGGCTAACTCCAACGGAATCGGGAGATATGACCTTTTTAAGTAACAACTTTAAATGAATTTATTCCTGATTTTCAAACGGTCTGAAATTGCCTTTTTGGGCAAACGGTTTCAAGACCGTGTAAGTTCGTTGACCAGGCGTTTACCGTATGAGATTACTGTTCAAAATAATGTTAATTAACAACTCACCAAGTTTGATGGTCTAATTCCAAACAGGCGAAGAGTTGAAGGGTGAATACTAGGGCTAACCCTAGGTGAAATCAGTACTGAAGTTATGGTGACCTCATTAGGGTTTTTAGGGTTGATTGACCTAAACGGTCTCAAGACCGTTTAGGGGTCACCGAAACGGTCTCAAGACCGCGAGGGCAATCAACCATGACCGTTTGGAGGTCTGGGGTCAAGATTAGTTGACCAATTGAAGGTACAATTACACCAAATTACATTGCAATTAAATATTGATATGATCATCAACTCAATAGGTCAGACCTTGATGAATTTGCACTAGAATCCAAAAATTGGATGGGCAAACGGTCTCAAGACCATTTGGAACTCATCCAAACGGTCTCAAGACCGAGTGGACAATCACCCAAGACCGTTTGAAGGTCTAGGGTTAAGTAATTTGACCAATTGAGGACCTAATTGCAAATAAGTTGTCAATATAATCAAATTCTGTTTTGTGGTTCAATCATGGTTCAACCCCTATCAAATCACCTTATACCTTGATGAAATCTTGGGCAAACGGTCTCAAGACCATGTGGGGTCCACCCACATGATCCCAAGACCGTTTGGGCCAAGTTTGGGCCCATTTGGAGCTCAATTGAAGGGTTCAACCTTGTGTTAGTGCACATTGTTGAGTGTTGATGGGTGAACATTGATAGACCCTAATTGAATCAACTTCAACCCTAATTGGTCAACCATTGAGGGTCAATTGAATGACCAAGTGGTCAAGCATAATCTAAATTGACCCAATCCATAAGTGGTCAACATGGCTCTGACCTTTTGAGGGCTTCAACATGAGTTGACATTATTGGTTGTATCTTTGAATCTTGTTGATGGTCCAAGTGGTTGAGACCATGTGAGCTCGCGGTCTCAAGGTCGAGAGGAGGCTCGCGGTCTCAAGGTCGTGAGGAGGCTCGCGGTCTCAAGACTGAGAGGAGGCTCGCGGTCTCAAGACCACGAGGGGCCTCGCGGTCTTGGGGTCAAAGAAGGGCAAACGGTCTTCATGACCCTCGCGGTCTTAACCTCAAGATGAGTCTTCGCGGTCTTGAATCAATGGAGGGCTCGCGGTCTTGGAGGAGGAAGAGGCTTCGCGGTCCTGAGGTCAAAAGTGAACAAACGGTCTACACATCCTCGTGGTCCTAATGTCAATTGGTCAAAAGGTCAACTCAACCAATGGGTCTCAAATCGATTGAAGGTTGATGGTTGAGATCAATCAAGATAATTCAAGTTTGACTTCATTCAATCAATTGATGATATAAATGGTTCAATGTTGCCCTAATAAAACCCTAATGATAACCTAGGATATTAAGGGGTTAATGGACTAAGGTTTTGACCATGATAATGATCAATGGGGTGAATTACTAAAATACCCCTGAAGGGTAAATTAAGTAATACCTTGATCAAATCAAACCCTAATCACATGATAGTGATGTTTTGGGGTATGTTAGCCTATGATGACTTAATTCGACCTGATCTAGAGTGATGTTGACATCACCTAACCTTATGATGAGAGAGAAAGTACTTCTAGAGAGAGAAAGTACTTCTAGAGAGAGAAAGTACCCTTTTCAGGTGAAAATTCAATTAAAGCATCTCCAATGCACAGGAATGAGCATAATTAGGGTATGATCCACCTGTGTGAGATCATAGAAACCCTAATTATGATAAATGATGAACCTTTAACTAATCTAAGAGCATCAATGAAGATGTTACTCATACATGATGATGTGATGAGTTCAATTCACTTTAATGTGAATAGTAAACCCTAATTCAAGGGTGATGACATGTAATGTGAATAGTAAACCCTAATTCAAGGGTAATGGCATGATTTTGAATATTAAACTCTATTTGATGTAAATTAGAGATTTAACTCTTATAACAAGAGTAGGAAGTATATTCCTTAATTTTGTATTACCTTTATCAGTTGTATTAACCATGCAGGTTCTGATATGAAGGTAATCATATCCAGGTATGGATGTTGAGGTTATATTCATTAAAGGCATGTTGTTAGCGTTATGAATAAGTAAAGTAATCTGATGTCTTGTCAGTGGCATCCTATGCTGATAATGGGCTGTGAGAGCCATGAATACCATCAAGGTCATGCCTTAGAGATGACTTGTGATGAGGATAATGAGAAATGATGATTGATATGAGTTAGGCCTGTTACATTTAGTATTCTTCTTTTATAGCTGCTATGCTATTGTTATTGTTTGAGGAACAATGTATGCTGTTAAAGAATACTGAATGTACCTAACTAATCAAGTATAATGTAGAGCCCTGATCATAGATCCATCATTGTCAGAGATTAAGTGATGGTGAAATAGGTTTTCCTCAGGGAACTCCTGGAGCACATACTTTTGAGTATGTGGGGTACATGGATGTGTAGAACCTTACATCCTAGTGTAGGAAAGTGATGTAGATGTGTAATCCATCCATCCTTCACTATATTTCCATACCGTATCAGTGGTAGGTAAACATGAAACCTCCTGATGACGAAGAAAGCACAGATATCCGTATCAGTGGTAGGTAAATATGAAACCTCCTGATGATGAAGAGAGTACAGAACGCCACTGTGACTCTAGAATAGCGAAGGACCAGTTTACCCTGGTGAGCTATAGTAGTAGAGACACGAGATGTCCTACAAGTGATCCTCTTACTGACTGAGGAAGGTGAAGGTCATGAGAATCCGGCTCTCTTAATGACCTATGTATGATACTGATGTGACTTCTCAGCGATCAGTTGGGGTATGAGTGGTAAGCCTCGTCTCCACGGGGCATAATGTTGTTTGTAAAACATAATCAACCATGTAGTATAACTTGTTAGAGATAACTCCAAGTTAGTTGATTGATGTTACATTGCAATAGTGTTTATATTCTCCATATCTCCTAAATTGTAGAGATCTTGTTATACCTGCAACGGTTATAGAATACGATTGAAGGCTTTACTGCTTAAGATATTCTTTGATGTTATAATAAAGCTTCTGGCGAAGAGTTATAACTCTCGCTGGGACAATTATGTATAATTGTCTCACCCCGTAGACTTCAACTTTTTAGGTGGACGTCAGAGACGAAGGAACCAGCCTACAGGTGACCAGTCTCAGCAGCAGCACCAGGGGCAGTAGTAATCTCAGGTGGAGATTGTCCTGCCATGTGGTGTAGTTAGAGTCAGTCCTATGTGTCCTCTGTACTCTCAGGTCTTGGAGTCTTTTGTATAGTGATCTTGAGATTTTGTATCTTGATGTATATAATTACTCAAGAAGTAATTATCCTGAGATGTAAACAGTTTATCTCTCTTTATGAAAGAAGCTTTTATGGATCCAAGCTCTTGTCTCGAAAAGTTTTAATTTCCCGTGATTTTTGTCTTCCGCTGATTACCGATTCGCTTCCGCTACGTTTTAATCGTGTTTATGTCATGGTTTGGAGATCAGAGCCCACAACTAGTGGTTTCAGAGCTCTAGGTCAGTTGAGTCTACATAGGCATAGGACTTAGGATGTCGAGTCTATCTTTAGTACTCCTTCCTTATCTAAATAGAACCTTCTGCTCCTCAGGAGAAGAAGATACCTAAGGATGTCAGAACATCGTGATGAGTACGTGGCAGAGAGTAGTGCTAGTGCACCTCGAGGCGGTGCAAGGGTTCCGAGGATAGAACAACCTGCACCTGAGTCGCCAAGAGAGCCACCCCAGTTCGACCCAGCTGACATGAGTAACCCAGCTGTACAGACGATGTTCGGGCAGTTCATGACTGCCATGACACATATAACCGATAGGATGCCCATTCCTGCACCTAGGGCACCTGTCCAGCCTGAAGTACAAGGTATCGGTAAGACATTCGAACGACTTCGTTGTGTCGGAGCTATCGAGTACTTCGGAACAGCCGACCCTGCAGATGCTGACTTATGGTTGACAGAGTTGGAGAAGGCTTTCAGGATTCTTATGATTCCAGAAGCTGAGAAGGTTAGACATGCTGTCTATCTTCTCAAGGGCAGTGCTGGTCACTGGTGGAACATGGAAGAGCAGAAGAGGCCTGGAGTAGAGTTCTCATGGGAAGAGTTTCGTCGGGAATTTATTAAAAGATACTTTCCAAAGACCTTCCTAGATGAGAAGATCTCTCAGTTCGAGAAATTAAGGCAGGGTATGATGAACATTAGTGAGTATGAAGCTAAGTTCATGGAGTTGTTGCGGTTCTGTCCGCACATGGCTGCTACAGATGAGGAAAGAATCAGAAGATTCGAGAAGGGTTTGAATTCTGATATGTCAAACCCTGTGTCTGCCTTAGAAAACAGAGAGAGATTCTCTACCTTCGTTGAGTCAGTCTGAAGGATAGAGAGATCTGTGGTTGAGAAAAGACAAACCCATAAAAGATATCCACAGTTCCAGGGTTCTTCATCTAGGGATTCCAAGAAACCTAGATTCTCTGCACCTAACCCTCCACCACCCAGATCGAGTTTTCAAACCCAATGGACACCAAGCAGAGGTAGAGGACGGAGTCAACCGCTTCAAGGGACGCACAGTCCTTCATCAGTGTCAGTTACTGGACCAACCAGACCACAGCAACAGGAGAAGAGTTACTACAACTGTGGTAAGGTGGGACATTTAATGAAGGATTGCCGTTCTAGGCCTGTCGGTGTGATACAACAAACCCCGAGACAGAATCAATAGGGATCTCAGAATAGACAACATCAAGGAGCAGCTCGAGGACGTGGACAAGCGTCTCAAGCTGGATCATCAACACCACCTCAACACCAGGCGACTGCGAGGTTCTATGCTATGAACCCACCTGAGGCAGTGGTTAATCCACGGGTAGTGGCAAGTCAGATGAAACTTTTATATTCTGATATGTCTATATCCTGTGATGTATCTGTTCTGATTGATCCGGGTGCTACGCACTCTTTCAACACTCGTGAAGTGATTCGTAACTGCAATGTGACTGTTAGTCATAGAGCAGATAGTTTGTTGTTAGAGACTCCGTTGAGTGGGTCTGCCGTTTTGCAGGAGGTATGTTCTCCCTGCATCCTTTTCTTTTCTGACCATCGCATTCAAGTGGATCTTATACCACTTGATATGCAGGGATTTGATATAATCCTCGGGATGGATACCTTAGAAAGGTATAGAGTTGTCTTGGATTGTGAGTCCAAGTTGGCTGTGTTTGCTGATGAAAGCAACACATGGATCTTTCAAGGAGAAAGAAAGATTCTGGCCACCTGTCTTGTATCAGCTATGGTTGCTGATAAGCTGTTGAGGCAAGGATGTTATGCATTCTTGGCCCATGTGGTAGATGTTACCAAGGAAAGTTCCAATCCTGTCGAAGTTCCTATAGTCAGGGAATTGGAAGATGTGTTTCCTGAAGAACTTCCTGGTATACCACCACCCCAGGAGATTGATTTTGAAATTAATCTGATCCCAGACATGAAACCCATAGCACAAACTCCGTATAGGATGGCGCCTGCCGAGATGGCAGAACTCAAGAAACAGCTTCAAGAGTTACTTGAGAGAGGTTTTATCCGACCGAGTACTTCACCTTGGGGTGCTCCGGTCTTGTTTGTTAAAAAGAAAGATGGGTCAATGCGGTTATGCATCGACTACAGACAACTCAATAAAGTAACAATAAAGAATAAGTATCCTCTTCCGAGGATTGATGATCTCTTTGACCAGTTACGTGGAGCAACAGTCTTTTCAAAGATAGACTTGAGGTCTGGATATCATCAACTCCGTATTAAGGATAGTGACATATCCAAGTCTGCCTTTAGGACAAGATATGGTCACTATGAGTTCACGGTTATGTCGTTTGGACTAACCAATGCACCAGCTGCATTTATGGAACTCATGAATAGAGTTTTTCGACCTTTCCTTGATCAGTGTGTTGTCTTCTTCATAGATGACATTCTGATCTATAGTAAGGATGCTCAGCAGCATGAGCAGCATCTTCGCCAAGCTTTGACCTTGCTAAGAGAACATAAGCTGTATGCTAAGTTTAGCAAGTGTGAGTTCTGGCTGCCGGAAGTATCTTTTCTTGGACATGTAATATCTGCCTCGAGAATTCGTGTTGACCCTACGAAAGTAGAATCTGTTCTACAGTGGGAACAACCGAAGACACCGACGGAGATTCGAAGTTTCTTGGGGTTAGCTGGCTATTATAGAAGGTTCATTAAGAACTTTAGTTCTATAGCTTTACCTTTGACCAAGTTAACCCGGAAAGATGTTCCTTTTTCTTGGAGTGATAAGTGTCAACAGTCTTTCCAGTTGCTGAAGGAGAGATTGACAAGTGCACCTGTGCTAGTGCTACCTGAACAAGGAAAAGGATATGTAGTCTTCTGTGATGCTTCCAAAAATGGACTAGGATGTGTGTTGATGCAGGATAAACAAGTGATTTCTTTTGCTTCCCGACAGCTTAAGAAACACGAGGAGAATTATCCAACACACGATCTGGAGTTAGCTGCTGTAGTTCATGCTTTGAAGATGTGGAGGCATTATCTCTACGGAGAGACATTCCAGATTTTCACAGACCACAAAAACCTTAAGTATATCTTCTCTCAGCATGAGCTCAACATGAGGCAACGTCGCTGGATGGAGTTAATCAAGGACTATGACTGTACAATTGATTACCATCCAGGCAAGGCCAATGTTGTTGCAGATGCCTTGAGTAGGAAATCAGCAACATCAACCATGAATAGAGCACAACTAAACTCTTTAGTATGCTCTAGAAGAGATATGCTTATCTCTTTAAGGCAAGACAATGTACAGTTGAAGGTGTCATTGTTAGCCGGTTTGTTGGCTGAGATGCATATTAAACCTACCCTAAGAGAGCAGATTAAAGAAGCACAACTAGGTGATGCTGCAGTTCAGCAGATTAGATCTGAGTATGGAAATGAGAAGCAAGATGGTTTTCATGACTCAGAAGATCAATTAGCTTGTTATAATGGAAGAATGATAGTGCCGGATGTGGACAACTTGAGGAAGTTAGTCCTGGAAGAAGCCCATTCTTCCATGTATGCTATGCATCCAGGGAGCACCAAGATGTATCGGAGTTTAAAAGATCTGTATTGGTGGCCTGGAATGAAAAAAGAACATTGCAGAGTTTGTTCTGAGGTGTCCTGTGTGTCAGAAAATTAAAGCCGAACACCAGAAGCCTGTAGGGACAATGCAACCTTTACCCATACCACAGTGGAAATGGGACCATGTGACCATGGACTTTGTTGTTGGCCTACCCAGGACAAGCAAAGGACATGATTCCATTTGGGTAATTGTTGATAGGTTGACTAAGACAGCACATTTCTTACGTGTCAAAACAACCTATTCTGCTGAAAGGTTATCAGAGTTGTATGTTAAAGAGATAGTGTGTTTGCACGGAGTTCCTATCACAATAGTTTCTGACAGAGGCCCTCAGTTTACAAGTCATTTTTGGGAACAGTTACACAAAGCCTTAGGCACCAAGCTAAGGTTTAGTACGACCTTTCATCCACAGACTGATGGACAGTCGGAAAGGACCATACAAACCTTAGAAGACCTGTTACGAGCATGTGTTCTCCAGTTCACCGGAAGTTGGGATCTACACCTAAGCTTGATGGAGTTTGCCTATAACAATAGCTATCAACATAGTATTGATATGGCACCTTATGAAGCCTTGTATGGTAGACGTTGTAGATCACCTTTGTGTTGGTTTGAGACTGGTGAACATCAGTTGTTAGGTCCTGACCTTGTGCAGCAGACCACAGAAAAGATTAAAGTAATACAACATAAGATTAAGATTGCTCAGGATAGGCAGAAATCTTATGCTGACAAACGTCGTAGACCTTTAGAGTTCCAGGTTGGAGACATAGTGTATCTCAAGGTCTCACCTTGGAAAGGGGTCCTTCGTTTTGGAAGGAAAGGGAAGTTAGCTCCTAGATATATGGGGCCTTATCCAATCATCGAACGGATTGGAAAGGTAGCATAAAGACTAGAGCTACCACCTGAGTTACAACGGTTACATCCTGTGTTTCACATTTCTATGTTGAAGAAATGTCACCCAGACACCGAGTCAGTTCTACCACCCATGGAAGTAGAATTGAATGATGATATATCCTATGAGGAGGGACCAATGTCAATTCTTGATAAACGAATTAAAAAGTTAAAGAAGAAAGATATAAGTCTTGTGAAAGTCCTCTGGAACCATCGTGGTGTTGAAGAAGTCACTTGGGAGTTAGAGGATGAGATGAGGAGGAAGTATCCTGCCCTTTTCTCTTAGTATGTTTTATCGATTTTGGGGACGAAATCCTTGTAAGGGGTGGATAATTTGTAACATCCCTGACCTGGGTTATGAGTTAACCCTAGGTGTTTTGCCTAAATATGTAATTAAATCTTTGTGATTAACTCTGAGCATGTAATTAAGTTTCTCAGAAACATATATTTCAGTATTTGCTCCTTTTTATTTAAAGTTGTAGCATTGTTTTGATATACAGGGACCTATGTGCAATTTACCCAATTGGAAGGGTCAACTTGCAATTTGCACATGTTGAGATGTTCCTTTGATGTTGAGACATCATGAGAATCTTTTTGGTAAAGTTTGAGGGATTTCCCAAGCTAGGGCACCAAGGTGCAGCTGTGGAAGCAATCCCGGTGCTTGAAACCTTAATTTGGGGTAAAATGCAATTTACCCAAATTAAGGGATGCAAATTGAGAAATATGTCATCTAATGTACCTTTTAGACTCTTTCCATCATTAAGAGAAGAAATGATGAGGAAGTCACCTCATTTGAGTTATCAGGTTATGAAATATGCCTTGTGATTGAATAATCAGGATATATGTGCAAAAGCTCTTTATGTATGTACCTTATTATTAGATTGTTCTTCTTTGCCTTCTTTTCTAGACCTTAAGATAAGGTTTGTCCTTAGAATAAGGAGGAAGGGACGAGCAAGTAATGAAGGAAGGACTTAGTTGGAATAAGGGGAAACTTATGGGCCTTTAATGAAACATCACCCAAGTATTTATACACTTTACTTCTCTAAGCAAAGAAACCTTTCCTTCATGCATATCACTGTTTCCTCTTTGCTTGGCCGACTAAGGACTATCTTGGAGCTCAAGAGGAACGACCAAGGGTGCAAGGTAGGTTTGAACCCCTCTTCTTGCCTAATTCCATGGCTAGAACTCGAATTCAAGGTCATCTTCATGGCTAACTCTTGAAACCCTACCTTTCTAGCCGTCTCTTTTCATCCTTCCTTGGAGTTTTCACCTTTTCCAACCTGTGGGAACTCAAGGACGCCATTAGAGCTTGGAGCTTGAAATCTTGGAGCTCAAGAAGCAAGCTTTAGGCGGGTTTTATAACTCTAAACCCATGCTTTACTATATATATCTCTTATATGTGGTTAGATGATAGCTCTTCATGTTTCCCTACTTTTCCCTGCTATTTTGCAAGCAAATCCATGGGATATTCGTACTGTTCTTGAGCTAGGGGATGAAGGCGTGATTTTCAAGAAAAACCCACCGCTTTCCACTTTCTTAAACGGTCTCACCAGTTTGCTCTCTCGGTCTCAAGACCGCGAGGTGAGCAAACGGTCTCGAGACCGCGACAGGGAAAACGGTCTCCAAGACCGTTTGACCCCGTTTACCGAGCATGGACCATATAAGAAACCTGTTCCTAATTATATAGTCTAATTACCCTCAAAATTTGAGAGGCTAACTCCAAAGGAATCGGGAGATATGACCTTTTTAAGTAACAACTTTAAATGAATTTATTCCTGATTTTCAAACGGTCTGAAATTGCCTTTTTGGGCAAACGGTCTCAAGACCGTGTACGGTCGTTGACCAGGCGTTGACCGTATGATATTACTGTTCAAAATAATGTTAATTAACAACTCACCAAGTTTTATGGTCTAATTCCAAACAGGCTAAGAGTTGAAGGGTGAATACTAGGGCTAACCCTAGGTGAAATCAGTACTGAATTTATGGTGACCTCATTAGGGTTTTTAGGGTTGATTGACCTAAATGGTCTCAAGACCATTTAGGGGTCACCCAAACGGTCTCAAGACCGCGAGGGAAATCAACCATGACCGTTTGGAGGTCTGGGGTCAAGATTAGTTGACCAATTGAAGGTACAATTACACCAAATTACATTGCAATTAAATATTGATATGATCATCAACTCAATAGGTCAGACCTTGATGAATTTGCACTAGAATCCAAATATTGGATGGGCAAACGGTCTCAAGACCGTTTGGAACTCATCCAAACGGTCTCAAGACCGAGAGGACAATCACCCAAGACCGTTTGAAGGTCTAGGGTTAAGTAATTTGACCAATTGAGGACCTAATTGCAAATAAGTTGTCAATATAATCAAATTCTGTTTTGTGGTTCAATCATGGTTCAACCCCTATCAAATCACCTTAGACCTTGATGCAATCTTGGGAAAACGGTCTCAAGACCATGTGGGGTCCACCCACATGATCTCAAGACCGTTTGGGCCAAGTTTGGGCCCATTTGAAGCTCAATTGAAGGGTTCAACCTTGTGTTAGTGCACATTGTTGAGTGTTGATGGGTGAACATTGATAGACCCTAATTGAATCGACTTCAACCCTAATTGGTCAACCATTGAGGGTCAATTGAATGACCAAGTGGTCAAGCATAATCTAAATTGACCCAATCCATAAGTGGTCAGCATGGCTCTGACCTTTTGAGGGCTTCAACATGAGTTGACATTATTGGTTGTATCTTTGAATCTTGTTGATGGTCCAAGTGGTTGAGACCATGTGAGCTCGCGGTCTCAAGGTCGAGAGGAGGCTCGCGGTCTCAAGGTCATGAGGAGGCTCGCGGTCTCAAGACCGAGAGGAGGCTCATGGTCTCAAGACCGTGAGGGGCCTCGCGGTCTTGGGGTCAAAGAAGGGCAAACGGTCTTCATGACCCTCGCGGTCTTAACCTCAAGATGAGTCTCCGCGGTCTTGAATCAATGGAGGGCTCGCGGTCTTGGAGGAGGAAGAGGCTTCGCGGTCCTGAGGTCAAAAGTGACCAAACGGTCTACACATCCTCGCGGTCCTAATGTCAATTGGTCAAAAGGTCAACTCAACCAATGGGTCTCAAATCGATTGAAGGTTGATGGTTGAGATCAATCAAGATAATTCAAGTTTGACTTCATTCAATCAATTGATGATATAAATGGTTCAATGTTGCCCTAATCAAACCCTAATGATAACCTAGGATATGAAGGGGTTAATGGACTAAGGTTTTGACCATGATAATGATGAATGGGGTGAATTACCAAAATACCCCTGAAGGGTAAATTAAGTAATACCTTGATCAAATCAAACCCTAATCACATGATAGTGATGTTTTGGGCTATGTTAGCCTATGATGACTTAATTCGACCTGATCTAGAGTGATGTTGACATCACCTAACCTTATGATGAGAGAGAAAGTACTTCTAGAGAGAGAAAGTACTTCTAGAGAGAGAAAGTACCCTTTTCAGGTGAAAATTCAATTAAAGCATCTCCAATGCATAGGAATGAGCATAATTAGGGTATGATCCACCTGTGTGAGATCATAGAAACCCTAATTATGATAAATGATGAACCTTTAACTAATCTAAGAGCATCAATGAAGATGTTACTCATACATGATGATGTGATGAGTTCAATTCACTTTAATGTGAATAGTAAACCCTAATTCAAGGGTGATGACATGTAATGTGAATAGTAAACCCTAATTCAAGGGTAATGGCATGATTTTGAATATTAAACTCTATTTGATGGAAATTAGAGATTTAACTCTTATAACAAGAGTAGGAAGTATATTCCTTAATTTTGTATTACCTTTATCAGTTGTATTAACCATGCAGGTTCTGATAAGAAGGTAATCATATCCAGGTATGGATGTTGAGGTTATATTCATTAAAGGCATGTTGTTAGCCTTATGAATAAGTAAAGTAATCTGATGTCTTGTCAGTGGCATCCTATGCTAATAATGGGCTGTGAGAGCCATGAATACCATCAAGGTCATGCCTTAGAGATGACTTGTGATGAGGATAATGAGAAATGATGATTGATATGAGTTAGGCCTGTTACATTTAGTATTCTTCTTTTATAGCTGCTATGCTATTGTTATTGTTTGAGGAACAATGTATGTTGTTAAAGAATACTGAATGTACCTAACTAATCAAGTATAATGTAGAGCCCTGATCATAGATCCATCATTGTCAAAGATTAAGTGATGGTGAAACAGGTTTTCCTCAGGGAACTCCTGGAGCACATACTTTTGAGTATGTGGGGTACATGGATGTGTAGAACCTTACATCCTAGTGTAGGAAAGTGATGTAGATGTATAATCCATCCATCCTTCACTATATTTCCATACCGTATCAGTGGTAGGTAAACATGAAACCTCCTGATGACGAAGAAAGCACATATATCCGTATCAGTGGTAGGTAAATATGAAACCTCCTGATGACGAAGAGAGTACAGAACGCCACTGTGACTCTAGAATAGCGAAGGACCAGTTTACCCTGGTGAGCTATAGTAGTAGAGACACGAGATGTCCTACAAGTGATCCTCTTACTGACTGAGGAAGGTGAAGGTCATGAGAATCCGGCTCTCTTAATGACCTATGTATGATACTGATGTGACTTCTCAGCAATCAGTTGGGGTATGAGTGGTAAGCCTCATCTCCACAGGGCATAATGTTGTTTGTAAAACATAATCAACCATGTAGTATAACTTGTTAGAGATAACTCCAAGTTAGTTGATTGATGTTACATTGCAATAGTGTTTATATTCTCCATATCTCCTAAATTGTAGAGATCTTGTTATACCTGCAACGGTTATAGAATACGATTGAAGGCTTTACTGCTTAAGATATTCTTTGATGTTATAATAAAGCTTCTGGCAAAGAGTTATAACTCTCGCTGGGACAATTATGTATAATTGTCTCACCCCGTAGACTTCAACTTTTTAGGTGGACGTCGGAGATGAAGGAACCAGCCTACAGGTGACCAGTCTCAGCAGCAGCACCAGGGGCAGCAGTAATCTCAGGTGAAGATTGTCCTGCCATGTGGTGTAGTTAGAGTCAGTCCTATGTGTCCTCTGTACTCTCAGGTCATGGAGTCTTTTGTATAGTGATCTTGAGATTTTGTATCTTGATGTATATAATTACTCAAGAAGTAATTATCCTGAGATGTAAACAGTTTATCTCTCTTTATGAAAGAAGCTTTTATGGATCCAAGCTCTTGTCTCGAAAAGTTTTAATTTCCCGTGATTTTTGTCTTCCGCTGATTACCGATTCGCTTCCGCTACATTTTAATCATGTTTATGTCATGGTTTGGAGATCAGAGCCCACATAAATGATCAAATGAATCTTCTAAAGTCTAAAATCAATAAAGACTCATGTACTTGGCTTTCTTTTCTAAAATCAATATTTTTCCAATATACGACTATAGATAAAGCGTTACTTTGACTAGTAATTCAACATTATGTAAAATCCTCCTAGACCAAAAATCATATGAAAACGTCAA
Organism: Alisma plantago-aquatica; assembly: GCA_963693085.1. Lineage (NCBI taxonomy): Eukaryota > Viridiplantae > Streptophyta > Magnoliopsida > Alismatales > Alismataceae > Alisma > Alisma plantago-aquatica. The sequence goes on from OY856413.1 coordinate 226,143,250, forward strand.
TATTTGAACTCTAAATAAAACTCCCAAAAGGTATATATGAAACCCATATTCATCACAAAACTCATCAATCAAGTTAAATATTTTTTAAAGGAAACAAAATATCTTCTAAACTATCCAAATACATCGATTTACTAATAAAAAAATCAATGACCATAAATATACAAACTATCACTTTATCTTAAATACACAAATGGAAACCACTTGAATGTGTCAAAAACTTGTTTTCTTTTGAATTATTTACAAAGTATTTGTATAATGACATTGTCACTCATAATTGTATGTATATTATATTGAAAGGACATCTAATAATTTTACATAATTCTTTCCTTGACTAATTTATGATAAGTTTTCGAAAATACCCCAAAGTTTAAAGATATTTAGATGGCCATGTGTCCATGTATATTATATGATATATAAGAATGTGTAGCTTTATTAATATTGTGATGAACTAAAATATCACTACAAAAAAATAGATTTTTAGTGAAGGTCATTTGTGAAGGATCAAAGCCCTTCAAAAATATTGACTTTCTCTGAAGGACAGTCCTACACAAAAGAACCAGTTTCCCTCAACCGAGTTCTTTATGAAAAAGGCAATTACTGAAGGTCTAAAATCCTTCTACAATGTAAAAATTCCTTCACTAAGTTTCCCACCAAATTTTCCCACCCCACTAATTGGTAATTAATATTTACCATTACTGAAACGGTTTCCACGCACTATTTCCTCTCCTTCCGCTCCCCCCACCCCCTGTGTTGCGACCGGTGCCCCCAACGGAATAGCGGCAGCCGGCAACAGGACCCTCCGTCCCAGCGGAAACCACAGCCGCTGGCGTGAAGAGGACCCCCGTGGACCCCCCGTCCCAGCGGAACCAACGTCCGTCGGCGTGAGCTCGCCCCCTTCAACTTCGACCGTGAGGTAGGTCTAATGGTAGGTCTAATGTTAGAACTTCCCTTGATCAGTGCATCTTCGACGACTGAGGACATATCCATATCAGCCATATTGCATGGAAGAGGGGGTGGTGTGGGTGGATGGGGGTGTTTACAGGTAGGGAGGCTACTGGAGGTATAGGGAACACAAGGTTCACATGTTTTGGTGGTACTTTGGTGAACATGTTGTCCATGTTCCCCGTGTCCTCCTCACATATTAATTGTTTCATTTCTGTTTCAAAGGAGAAGTGAAATATTGTGCTCCCTATTAGCTCCTTCAACATTATCTCCTCAATGAAGTTGTGCGTTCTGTGGCCGAATAGTGGTTCAAGGTCGTTCATCACATCTTTTATTGTCTCATTTATTTCTTTCACTACAACTTCTGTGTCCTTGACCTCATTTTCCTCCACAGCTTCTTCATTTTCCCCTGCTTGTGTATCATCTACTCTTGCATTGATCGTAAACACCAACTGATTTATGCAGGAACACAACTCTAAAACTATTCCAAATGATATGATTGAGGAGTAAAAGGATATGTAAATTGTTAGAAGACTATGCTTATCATGGACAATATAAGTGATCTCTGCATGTGGCTTTCTAAAATAGCAGATTTTTTAATATATTTTTGCTTCCTGATTTCTCTTCATATTGGTTGGTCAGGAGACGAAGCGGTGTCATTTCATGTATAAACTAGTGTATGTTATTAAGCATTTCATACTGGAGGAAACACATCAAGTTCATTTTTTGGTATTAGTTATGAACCATACAATATAACTTTTATTGACTATTAGGCACCAGAAATAACATGCTTCAGTATTTTTTTACTTTATTTTGAGTTATGATCAATGCAGCGGGATGCTTTCACAAATGCATCTTATATAGCCTACTCTATAATTTCTTGTGGATCAAGTGGTCATGGAATGGAGTTGATTTGCGTACCACTTTGTTCCAAGCATAAATAAATTGAACAGTGCAACAAATATTGTATCTTAGAATCTCGCTTCATTACTTTCTATTGAAATACCTCTTTTAGCATTCTGCATATCTAACAACAACATTAAATGATTGTAAAATATCCTCCTTCGTTACTAAGTACAGAAATCTCTCTCTCTCTCTCTCTGTATATATATATATATATATATATATATATATATATATATATATATATATATATATATCAACTAATGATGGTTGAGTTATCTGCTTGTAGTTGCTTTTCTTGGTTGTGAGTGATGGTAGTGTTCTTTCCTGGGTTTCTAAGGATGTTCTACTATGAAGTTCTCTGCTTGGTCTGAAATTCATCAGTCTTGATGGTTTCCTCTTGCTAATTCATGAAGCTTCATAACCAGTTCAGTGGTGATGTCTATCACTATAGATAACTGGGATGTTTGTTGGCTTGCTCCCCTATCATTCAAAGAATGATGGTTGAGTTTTACTGCTTGTTGTTGCTGTTACATATTTCTAGATATGTCTCCTTGCTCTGGGGCTCTGTGTTTTTCTATGTTGCCTTATGGTTTTGTCGCTTAATGCTCCCCTCTCACTTAGAGTGATGGTTGAGCTTCTCTCCTGAGTTTTTGAGGTTGATCTGCTATGAATTTTTCTGCATAATCTGAAGATTCATCAGTCTTGTTGGTTCTCCTGTTGCTGCCTCGTGCTGCTTCAAAACCAATTCAGTGGTTTGAGGCATGACTCATTCTATAGGTTTAATTTGATGTGGTTATGAATATAATGGGAACATCAAAATCCCTCTGAGATGTAATGCTTCCGAATCATGTATCCTTGTGGAAATTTTATAAGAAAAACTTTACATAGGTATCTCTCCTTCTTGCAAAGCTTAACAGACTAATTACATGGTTCATGTGTCCATCTCCTTGTGAAGAAATATTTCATGAGAAAGCTTATCTCTAAACCTATCTTAGGATTCTATGTTAAAAAAGCTACATAATATACAATAATGTTCCCGGACAAGAGTTGAATTGTCTTCTTTTCCAAGATGGAATAGTCGTCAGGCATTCACGACTATGAAGTTCAATGAAGAAATTCTCATGTGCATGACTTGGAGTTATTGTGCCTCTTTGTAGTAAAATTTATTATCTAGTACACAATAGGCTGATCCATAGATTTAGATGGCCTAAAATAATCTCTCTATGCTTAAGGTGAAGTTATCCCATTGATACATATAAGGTGTTGAGTTGAAGATTAGATGAGATCAAACTAGTTAAGATGGAATACATGGAGAGCTACTTAAGATGGATGGTTAAGAGAAGAGGAGGGAAGATGTAGATGTAGAGAAGCAAGAAAAAGAGTAGACGTAGGGAGGGAAATATTCTGCTACCTTTATCTCGAAAAGCAAGAAGAAAAGTAGGGGAGGAGTGGTAAGATAAGCAGAAGGAGACACATGAAAAACCAACATGAAATAAGCGAAGGGAGATGAGAAGAAGACATGGAGCAAGAAAAAGAGGAGGTGAAGGAAGATTTTTGCAGCTACTGAAGCTTAACTAACTAATATTGGTAGGGCAAGAGCAGTGTAGAACACGAGGTAGGGATTTGGGCAAGGTTTGGTTTTTTTTCGTATGCTTAAGCTTAAGTGGGTAGGGATGGTGTGTCTTGGATGTGTCCAAGTCGTGTCCAACACTTCAATATTTTTTTTTAAAAAGTGGACATGTCAGAGGCATGTCTGCCACGTGTCCAGGCATGTCCAAGGTGTGTCCATGTTGGACACGCGTTGGACACAGACACGGCAACCTCCAGGAAGTGTCTGTGCTTCCTAGATCCACATGTATGAAATTATTCTGGGGCAGTTGAAACACACTTGACTCAGACTGGTTTCTGTTGGCTTTTGAAAACATTTTTCCATGAGTCACTCAATTGTTTGAGCTACCTAAACTTTGCTTTTATACACAATCTATGAATCAATGATACTACAATCTAAACTTTTATCTTTTATTTTTCTCTTATTTAGTTTTGGTTTTTAGTTGTAATGTGACCGTTAACTTCTTGTGTATTTGTATGCAGATGGATTTCTTACGGGATAGAAATTGGATGTATATTGCTAATAGGATGCAAAGTGAAGTATTCCAGTCTGGTTTACAAAAGTTCATTGAATTTGCACGTACCCATCAAATACCACCCAGACCGGGAAATTTAATTTGCCCTTGTAAAACATGCTCGAATAGATACATTAAATCAGAGGATGACGTATTCTTACATGTTTTACAAAAAGGATTTGTCCGCAGCTATGATGTCTAGACATATCATGGGGAGATGATTGGGAGGAATACAATAAGTGCAACATCTACTAGGCCTGCATCTGGAAGTATGCATCAAATGTTGGGAGATATATTCAGAATGGGCGATACAAGTCATGCCAGTGAGTTTGAACTCGAGGAGGAGCCTGCAAATCTTAACGCCCAACGCTTTTTCAAGCTTCTCAAAGATGCTGATCAACCACTGTATGAAGGTTGTAAAACTCACTCCAAGTTTTCCTTTCTGGTGCCTCTGTTATATCTGAAGGAGGAGTCTGGATGGTCAAATAATTCTTTTACAAAGTTGCTGAAGTTGATAATCTCAGCCTTTCCAAAAGAAGGTAGTCTGTTTCCTGAGACTTATTATGAAGCAAATAAAGTTGTAAAAGACCTTGGCCTCAAAAAAGTTAAAATTAATGTCTGTCGAAATGACTGCATGCTCTTTTGTAAAGGTTCATCAAAGAAAGACACGTGTGATACTTGTAGTGAGTCTAGATGGAATGAAAAGACATATAGAACAAAAGGCAAGAAGGTAGCTGAAAAGGTGATGTATCACTTTCCTATTATCCCTCATCTGGAGAGACTTTACATGTGCCCTTCAGTTGCAAAAGATATGATGTGGCCATTTAAAGAAAAAGGAAATGATGGTCGTATTCATCATCCCTCTGACACGGAAGAATGGATCTCAATAGATAGAGAATTTCCAGACTTTGTTGCTGAACCACGAAATGTTAGACTTGCTCTAGCTACAGACGGATTCAATCCATTTGGACTTATGAGTGCTTCAAATAGCACATGGCCTGTACTATTAACCCCTCTCAATCTCCTGCCTTGGCTTCTTCTAAAGGAGCCATACATAATGATGTCTTTGTTGATCCCATGTCCTCATATGGTTGGGAATGATATTGATGTTTACTTAGAGCCATTAATTGATGAGCTTCAAAAACTTTGGGGGTAGGGAGTTAAAGTATATGATGCTTATAGCAAGAAAAACTTCACTATGCGGGCAATGATCTTATGGACCATAAATGATTTTCCTTCTTATGGTGACCTTTCTGGTTGGAGCACCAAAGGGAAAAAGGATTTAGGTTGCCCATCTTGTAATGTAGACACCTTATCCAAGTGGCTTCAATTTGGCAAGAAACAATGTTATGGTTTCCATCGACGTTTCTTGAAAAACAATCATATTTATAGGCGTGATAAAAAAAGTTTCAATGGAGAACAAGATTTCCGTCAACCGCCTAGGCGTTGGTCAGGTGATGATATACTACAAAAATTTCAGGGTTGCACAAACATCACATTCGGAAAAACTAATAAACGTAAAATCTCTACAAATGGACATCAGCCATTTCCGCCTGGATGGAATAAAATAAGCATTTTTTTTCGACTCCCGTATTGGAAATATTTGTTGCTGAGACATAATTTGGATGTAATGCACATAGAAAAAATGTCTGTGAGAACATATTGAACACTTTGTTGGGCGACTCGAAGAAAAGTAAGGACAACTTACAAGCTCATCAAGATCTAAAACAATGGTGTATCCGAAGGGATTTGTGGCCAGTCGATTCAGGGAGCCATTATTACTTACCTCCAACATCTTTCACAATGAGTAGTATGGAGAAAGAGAAGTTTCTATCTGTTTTACAAACATTGAAGGTTCCTGATGGATATTCTTCTAACATATCTAGGTGTGTCAACATGAGAGAGAGAAAACTATTGGCATTGAAGAGCCATGATAGTCATGTTTTAATGCAACAACTTCTTCCTGTTGCCTTGCGGAACTACATAGGCCTCAATGTTTATAAACCTATTGCAAGCCTATGTTTATTTTTCAATAAAATTTGCTCAGATGCTATTGATGTAGAAGAATTTAAGAAGCTTGAAGAAGACATTGTTGTCACACTATGCCAGTTAGAGAGAGTATTTCCTCCAGCATTCTTTACCATTATGATGCATTTGCCTATCCATTTAGCTTATGAAGCAAGAGTTGTCGGTTCTGTACGGTATAGGTGGATGTACCCCATTGAGAGGTACTTGAAGAAACTCAAGAATTATGTCAGAAATAAAGCTCAGCCTACCGGTTCTATTGCTAGAGGCTATTTGGCAGAAGAATGTTTGACATTTTGTTCTAGATATCTACCTGATTTTGACACAAAATCCACTCGTACTCCTCGTAATATTGATGACTCTCCTATTAGAGTGGGAGTACCGAAACACTTTGATGTGCAAACTTTAGAACAAGCCCATCGAAATGTACTATTTAATACTGACATGTTCAATGATTACAGAAGGTAATCAAATTTTTTTTCAATGTTAAATTGTTTCTAATATAGACTAACCACAACTTTTGAATTTTTCCAATAACCAGTGAACACATGATAAAGCTTCAAGAGGATGAACCAAATATCACACTACGTGATTTAAAAAAAAACACGCAACACAGTTTGCTAGGTTGTTGAGAGAGCATGTAAGTAATTTATAAAATTAATCAAAATTTTATTTTGAAAGAGTATTTAATCCCTTCTTATTTTTATGTTGATAAATTAGGTAATACGTATGTGAATTGATCATCCAAAGGATGTTAGTGAGGAGTTGAGATGGATATCGCAGGGTCCTTCTATAGATGGAATGTCATATGAAGGCTATTCAGTAAATGGATACCGATTCCGCTCAAAACATGTTGAAAGTACTTCTACTACACAAAATAGTGGGGTCTACTTGGTGGCAGATACATCTAGTTATGCAAGTGGGAGGGATAAAAATCCTATTACGGCTACAATTACATATTATGGACAATTGGAGGAGGTCATTGAGCTATGTTATGGTCCAGACATAAAAATACCATTGTTTCGGTGTGCTTGGTTTGATGAAAGTTCTTCTAACGGTTTGCGCATTGACAAATATGGTTTCACACAGCTCAATTTCTCAAGGAGACACAATCAAGATGAGCCATTCACTCTTGCATCACAAGCAATGCAATGCTTTTATGTAAAAGATCTTGATGATGATAATTGGTTCACTATTTTGAAACTTCCACCTCGAAATTATTCTGAAGTACCTATCGTTGAGGATTATATGAGTGGGACACAAGTTCATAGTGGTAACAACCACACAAGTGATGATATCTCCTGGTCTAGGAATGATATGCATGGATCATTTGTTGCTAGGGAGCCTGAGGAATAAAGTTGTTTTGATTAGTTGTTGCAAACCTTAGTGAATGATCGTGCTTGCAATATTTTTCTTTGTGGATTATTATGTTTTGGTGCAAGGATATTGCCTTGTCATTTGTCCCTTTTTTATCTTATGTAGGATGAGGAATATTTTGTGTTGATGTAATATTTCTCTTTGTGGATTATTATGTATTGGTGCAAAGATATTGCATTGTCATTTGTCCCTTTTATTTTGTGGATTATTATGTTCTTACAATGTTGTACATTTATTCCATAAACTGCTGGACTAACCTCTTATGCATTGCTACAATTGTTATGTTTTCATCTTATGTAGGATGAGGAACACAAGGTCAACTATGAGAGCTTCTACAACCCCGCCACAACCCACTACTACTTCACCTACAGTCTCCTCTCCTTCAACTGAAGTAGGAGATGAGTGTGAGGAACTTGAGGATGAACATTACCATCATAGATATGGAAGGGGCCCTGCAAGTGAGGTTAATCTAATTCCAAAACCAGGAGAGCAGCGACACAAGGTGGAATGAAATGCAACAGGTAATGCAGTTGGAAAGAACAGTATAAAGTTGAACAGTTACTGTGGCATATTAGCTAGAAAACCACAAATATGGAGTTTAGATCTACAATGGAGAGAGCAACCACAACTAGCATTTGAAGATAGAAAATCATGCATTGAGGTACTTAAGTAATTATAAAATTTCTTTTAGTCTAGACTTAGTGTATATTTTAAGACTTTTTATTGTTTTTTAACATCTCCAAATATTTTCCAAAAATTCTTTGATTTGGGAGATCATCCAAATGCATGGAACTATGTAGATGCTCACATTCACAAATCTTTACAAAGTTGGAAGTCACGGGTTAAGAAAGATTACTATCTAAAGTATAAGGATAATCCAGATTTGATGAGGAAAAAGGTTGAGCAGAATGCATCATTAGATATTCGTCAGTTTGACAATCTTGTTAAACAATGGTCTTCTGAGAAGTCTGAGGTAATATCAAATTAATATATAATCATTTATCTTTCATGTATTGTGTTTAGTAAGTAAATTTTTTTGTATAGAAAATTGCTGCCACAAATAAGGTTAACAGGTCAAAAAACAAATGCATCATACTACATGATCCAAACCATGGAGTTGTTATAGGGAGGAAATGGTATCACCTTTCACTTTGTATTTATTTCCAATGAGTTCTAAATAAGAAATTGTTTAGCTAGTAGTAATAATCCTATTATTTGATTTATGAAAGAAAACTGTGGAAGGGGAGCCAACTCAAAAAGAATTTTTGAAGAAAGTTTATGAGAACAACCCGTTGGTGGTAATTTATTCAATATTTTAATCAATAATATATTAAATTTTCAAATAAAACTTGTCTAGTTTGTACATTGACTTTGTTCAAATAATGGCAGGATGAGATAACTGATATTGTTGAAAATGAAGTTACAAATGGTGAAGTAACTGATCCAACACAAATCGATGAGGTGACATGTCGTGCCTTCTTGCGTGTAGTCAACCCCGTAAAAAAGAATAGGGTTCGTGGTATTGGACTCGGACATGCCGTGGAAGGGAATACTGGGAAAGCTGCCAAAATTCGGTATGAAATGTTATTGCGAGAAAGTATTGCAAAAGATGTAAGTAATTTAACAAATTTTTAAGTATCATATGATATTGTCATTATTGTCTTCTAAAAGTATATTTCATTGTAGGATAAATTAAAAGAGGTTACCCAAGAAATGAAAAATATGCAAAAATCTTGGTCCCAATTTATAACATGGGTGCAACAAAATCAGGTTGTTTGATGGCAACAATTGAGTATCAGATTAAACTTATTGATATAATATTGCAACATAAATAAAATTTGTTTTATTCTCTTCTATATTTTCAATAGGCGGAATCAACTAGAAGTACACAGTTTGGCCCGATGAGTGTGTTTCCAAATCTGCCCCCTTCTGGAGTATTTCAATCTTCTGTTGGTACAACATCGTCAAATTTTAGAGCACAGGTACATATTCACAAATTTAAAGAATTTTAAATTTTTATAAATAACAAAAGTTGAAAATGAGAATCTTGCTTTAAAGGCTCAAATGTTTTCAAACGAGGCTTCTCCTGGTGTGTTTTCTACTCAAGCTACCTCAAATGGTATCAATGGGCCAGGGCTTACATTTCAATCACATGTATGACATTACATACATTTTTTATAACGGCTTATCTGAAATAAACTCCTTCTCATGCTATCAATTTTTTTTGAAGCCACATTTTTTTCAAAATGGGCCTCCGACTGTTTTGTTTCCCGCTCAAGGTGGTGTGAGTGGATCCCAGCTATAAATATAAAATATATATCTTACTGATATTTTCCTATTCATGTTCAACCTTATTGAAAAATTAAATTTTTTTCAAGCAGCAATATTTCCCAAATGGTCATCCTATTGGTGTGTTTCCCGCTCACGGTGGTACAAGTGGATCACATGTATTTATATAAATGTATTATCAAATGTGTGGTTATTTATGATAATCTTAAATTGAAAATTTAAATTCTTTGTCAGCATCAATATTTTCCAACTTCAACTCGTACTGGTGCGTTTCCGGCTCATGGTGGTACAAGTGGAGAAAATCATGCAAGGGATACTGCAACGGAAGACGTTCATAATGCTTGAAGAATTGTTATGAAGCCTCACAATTCCATGAATATAGATAGTATTTAGAAAATGTGTTTGAGATCCATAGGACATTAGATCATATGTTCCACCTTATAGTTAACCATTGTCAATCTATCAGAATACTCATTCATCTCATTCTTTGTATTCTTCTTCTTTATCATATACTAAACTTTTCTTCTTACCATTCTTTTTTTTTACTTACTCACATAGTTCGTTCTTAGTTTTTCATATTATTTGGTATTTTCTTGACATTTTAATTGATGTTTATCAACATGTGAAGCTTCCATGGATTCCATGAGATCCACATTTTAAATTTGTTTTCTAGCTGTTCTTTCCATGTAATTGCTACTGCTATCATGACATGATATAGAAGAGAAGACTTGTGTGTGTAGTAGCTGCCATATGGAATTGGTCCCTATGGGAGCACTTGGCTGCCTATACAACCTCCTAGTTCAATACGTTTTCTTTTACTATGACACATAGGTGTGCAACTGCTGATCCAGCTACAATTACTTTGAGCACGTACATAGTAAGTTTTTCCACTTTCAAATAATGTTAAAATAATTATATATATCTATATAGATGATGTTGTAATTAAGTTTTCATTTTCTTTTCACAGGTCGGCCCAATCAAATTTATTATAAATGTACTTGCCAAGCTTAAAATTGGGTTCAATATGGACCGTCTTGGAGTTGTATTTGTTGATTCAGTGACTGTAAGTTCTGGTGCATTTTTAGATTGTGTAATGCACCTATGTCGTGATTCATGACTCATAATCATTATGTCATAGATGTTGCTCAGCAAAGTTGGACCAAAATCCCATAATGTGCAATCAGATGATAGAGTGAGAATAGAGACAGATAAAAATCTGCACTATGATCTTAACATTGCAGATCTGCACAGTTCATTGTATCTAGTTATTGTTGTTATCATGTCTGTAATGCCATTTGGGTAAATACTATGTTCGATGTTCACTTGTTATGGGAATTTGTCTATGATGGGTTTAAAATCTACACTATGATCTTTACATTGTAATGAAAGTCTTAATGAGGATAATGTATCCCTAACATAGAAACTGGATTTTAGGTGCAAATCAAAGCAAACTATAGAATAGACATCAAGTGTATTAGTCTGTGATACACAAAGGATCCCCAAACTAAATTTTACTGAATGTGGACACCAATCTTTAAGTTTAGTGTTGAACTTTGAAAAGGACATCAATAACTATCAAGTGTTTCCAAGGATCCCCAAAGGACCCTAGGTGCAAGACAGTGAGGCCTAGACGTCTCCTTGATAGGAATGGGGATTTATTCATGAACACGCATCCTGAAATATCTGTAGATGTATGTAGTTAACTCTCATGCTGCTTTGTCCACCCTGTCAGTTCTGTTCATTTTTCATTATGGAGTGCCATAATATATTGCTTGTATCTTGTATACACAAATTTTTACACACCTCTTACCCTTTTAATGTTAAAGCACAATATTATGAAACTAGCACCAGTAGTTTGCACTGTTGCTGCAAAGCTATATTTTTCTTTCTTGCTCGTAGTTCAAAGTAAGATTCTGTCAACTTTCAGTAATCTATCTGTCTGCTCTATCTTTTTCTCATTTTATTTAGCAACTCTGAGACGTCCTGGTCTCTATTTTCTAATTTGTCTGTGACTTCATTTCATTTCTAGCTGTGATTGGGTAATTCTTTTCTAGCCATTTGACATGATAACAACAATAACTAGATACAATGAACTGTGCAGATCTGCAATGTAAAGATCATAGTGCAGATTTTAAACCCATCATAGACAAATTCCCATAACAAGTGAACATCGAACATAGTATTTACCCAAATGGCATTACAGACATGATAACAACAATAACTAGAACTGGAACGTTCTTAGATTAGGTGATGTTATATCTTATAACATCGAACTTGATTTTTCTATTAACCTTCTACACTTTTTTCACTCTAACATATAAGAAAAGTATAGGTAAAAACAATGTTCATATCTTTTGATTCTTCTCTCTCTTGAATGCACTAATATTATATTGCTATACATTAATGCAGATGATGGGTTGTAAAAATTATGCTGAATTTGCTCTCTCTCCGAAGCTGGCAGTATCTCTTGATGTAGTTTGCCATTTTTTACAGAGTCTAAGTGATATTGTGAGACCTAAGGCTAATGAGGTACTTTGATTTATGCAAACCACCTTCTTTTCTCCCCAAAACAACTCTTGCATGGTTATCTGAGTATTTTTTGCATTCCGTTTTAGGAATTTGAGACAATAAGGAATTTTAAAAAGCAACAATCTGGTGGCTCATTTAGAAGTTTAGAGCCATAGGATGAAAGTTACTTTACAGGAACCATGAAGTGCTCTGCATACAATGTTGATCCTTCAGCAAACCACATGTCAGAGGTGTGGCTGATGACACCAGCTGAAGGTATAGAAGCAATGGTCAGAGATCAAACTATCATTTGGTGGATCCTCAATAGCATGAGGTAACTTATCAATGATTACATGTACCTAGAAACTTGCAAAGAATTCAGGGGCCATCTTGATCATCTATGTTCTCCCAATAATTTGTTTTGTGTATTTGAGATACAGAAGAAAATTAAATCTATCTTTTTGGGTGATCAACTTCCTTTACATACCATTAGTTCTATTTCCTAAGAAATTCAGTACTTCTAATCAACTTATTGTTACTAATTTTGTCTCCACTTGGCACCTGAACAGCAAGATGACTTACTTTGTTATTTTTCTTTCCTCTATTGTTAATCCTACCTGCGTTGTAAATCCTTCTCTTTTTAGTTGTTGACATTCTAGTGAAGGTGAACTAGATTTTCATTAGAATAGGAAAACTTGAGATCTTGTTCCTTAACAGTTCAAGGAGTCAAGGAATATAATATTCTAATAAATATTTGTTTGTTACTTTCATATAGAAGTTGCCTAGTATTGATATTCGTTTGTTACTTTCATCTCATATACTAGATGTTGCCTGGTATTGATGATTCAAAGTCCCTTGAGGAGTTATATGATAGCCGGCCTTCTCATGACCTACACAGTGGAGTGGGTGCAGACAAGCCTGAACAGATGCATAAGTCTTCTAGGATTGGTGATTCTGTTGGATTACCAGACAGCAGAAGTCAGTTTACCAACAAAAGGAACATCTCGGTCAGTCTTATTGTTTTCAGACTTCACTCACAACACTCATATCTCATTGCTTATAAGCATAATGGTAATCTCATTCATCCCCTGTAATAGATGTTGCCCATGAATGATGCTTCAAAATGTCTCGAGGACCCTATACATGATGAATCAATAATGGAGATAGATGAGAACGACTGCTCTCATCATGTACACAGTGGAATGGGTGCAAGCAAGCCTGAACAGGTGCGCAATCTGCTCAATATTGCTAATTCTGCTGGACTACCTGGTAGTAGACATCTGTATAACAACAAGAAGAATGCCTCTGTTAGTCTCCATTGTTTTCCCTTTTTTGGTCTTCACTAATCTACTATTTTATTTCTAGTATTTGTTACAGAATCTATCAATAAATTGTAACCTTTCCAAGTATTATGTGAGGACTGACACATTTGGGTTAAAATGATTACATGTATCTGTTAGGCGCTAGCCTAGATGGGCTACACATAAGAGCGGTCGAAACATGAGTTCCAAGTTACTACAGTGGCCTTACTCTGTGGTGCTTAATTTCTGACCCAATTTCAGGGATCAATTAGGTTAATTTAGGTTTGAATTGTCGGGATAGTTTATTTCGGCTTGATTGTGTTCATTAAGTTCAAATCAGGAAACTTTAGGTCTAGTTCAGTCAAATTCTATAATAAAGGTCAGTTTCTTTTATTGCTTTGAGCTATAGTGGTGATGTGATGTTCTTTGCAGCTCTTCATAGATTGTTCAGCCTACTGAATTGCTATTGATAATCTTCCATTGGTTGACATGTTTCTAATAATATTTGTTACAGAACCGGAAAAGTTATTCTCAGCTACCTCAAAGCAACAAAGTATCTGCAGTTAAGACGACACCAGCTAGAGCCAGTGGCAGAGGGAGAGGGAGGGGCAGTGATGTTCGTGTTCTACCAAAAGATACCACAGCTGAAGCCTGCCTTAATAAAGAGAAATATTTAACACCTCAAGATATATTGAAAACCTTTTCTACTCAATAGTAGTGGAGCATGAACTCTATGCTGGACAAGGCCTGATGTCCAAGCTTCCTCTCAACATTATCAAAGTTGGTCATTGGCTAAATGAGTGATAAAGTCAAAATGTCAATATATACTTACATTGAAATTTGTATCGATTAAGGGAAAAAGGCCGATGTCCTCCCCTATGTAATGAACAATTTTTCTATGTGAAATAAAAAGGAATGTTTCAAAAGAGTGATTTGTTATGGTTGTTGTGTCTTATTAACTAAATTAGTTTATTAAAATATTCTTTGTGCCTGATAGAAGCCACAAAAATATTACTTAATGAAAAATAAGAAAGTTAAAACCTCATTGAAAAATAGGAAAACATAGATCACAATTGTAATTCATGATAAAATAAGTATATTTATGAAGGCCCTAGAACCTCATTGAAAGTTATGAAATTAGCCTTCACAAATGTATTTGGGAGGCCTAGGAATGGTTTTTGTGAAGGTCAAATAATCCTTCAATAAATGTATTTGTGAAGGCCCTAGAACCTCATTGAAAGTTGTGAAATTAGCCTTCAAAAATGTATTTGGGAGGCCTTGGAAGTTTTTTTGTGAAGGTCAAATAGTCCTTCAAAATAGTATTTGTGAAGGCTAGAGTCTCTCATCAAAGTATTTGTGAAGAGGCTTTTAGAGTAGGACTTTTTGTGAAGGAATGGCCTTCAACTGATTTTTTTATTGAAGGAATTAATGTACATTTGTGAAGGAATCATCCTTCACAAATAGCCAATTTTCTTGTAGTGGTTAACTCCAAAGAAATTGTCATGATTAGCATTTAATTTGATTCTGTGTTTTGTCTTAATGTATCTCTTATGGATAAGTGAATCATTATGAGAAAAATCTAACTTCACTGTCTCATAGGACATTACTTATAATGAGGCAAAGCTGAATTTTTACAACACTTCTAGATTGTTTGGGCTTGCAATATGGTGGATTTAGCTAGTATATTATATCACATGTAAATTATATATATACCATATCCACCATTCTTTGTGCGATGAATGAGTTTCCATGAATCTTGGGTTATGTCTATCATTATAGATTGGCATATTCTTATTCAAAATAGAAAATGCAATATGGAAAGTTATAGTTCCCTTGACAGAAACATTGTGTTACTTGAGGGTAGGAAAGACCTTGCATCCTAGATCTACTATTATGCTTTGTGTTATTGTGTAAATAATTTTTTATTCTTTAGTATCCCATCCATGGCAGGTTTTAGTAATAAAATCCTAGTTTATACAATAAAAAGGTTTCCATATTTGAACTTGCATTGTTACTATATTTTACTTTGATGTCTATTCTTCATAGAGGGCTCTTTATATGATAAAATAGTATCACCACTCATTGATAAAAAAGTAATTAATATGCTAGACAATAATTATTGATACAAGTTTAAATCTATATTGTGATGGAGATGAAAACAATAACTTCATATCCAAAAAGAAAATTCCTTTAGGGAACTATGAAACTATTTGAAATCAACAAAACTATAATTAATATTCACTTTTGAAAGTAGAATTCCTAGTTGTTCCCAGTTTTAATATAAAAAGACTATTGATACCGTCATGACCATGAAACTTCAAATGGGTTATCTCGAATAAGGTATATCTAGTTCTCTCAATGGAAGGTCTATACTAACTCATAGCTTTTGAAATCAATGTCATACCAAAAAATTCAACATATGAATGTATATTTTTCATATCAAATCATATGTTGTCCGATATAGGAATTAGAAAATACTACAAATATAAGAATAAATTATGCAACATCAGTTACCTAGACACCATCTTTATTATTATCTTTATAACTCACTTAAGTTTACTTCCTTTTATGATAAAAAGACTAGGAATATTTTTATCATCCCTATTGTAGATTCAATCCATTTGTATACTTTGCTTCTAATTGTCTAATAGGAAAGGTTCAAGTCCTACAATTTGGTAGTTGATGAGTAAAAACATGGTTATATGCTTCTTGGAGTTGTACTTGGAACTTTATCTTCTAGATTAGTAGATTACACTTATGAGTTGAGAAAAGTGCTTATATCCTTATTTGAGGTTTAGAGATAAATTTTGAAGCTAACTCATAGAAAGGGAGGGTTTTATACCAATATAAGGTAATATAACATGTAAAATTTCATACATATGAATAAATGATCCTTAAACGATTGATTAGTATACCAATAACACTAGGATGCACATCCTTTTTAGGTATCCCAACAATAGGTACTCCACATATAAGTGTTACCATATCAAAGTGATACTAGGACGGGTGACTTGTTAGGAAGTTGAACTTGGGCTATGTATGAGTGAGGACAAAGTGTGTATTTGATGCCCATGGTGATCTATGGAGCCAGTAATCATTCCTAAAAATGTACTAAAGCCTTGGGTAGTGGGCCCAAATGTGTCAAATTCTATCCTACATTTCCTATGACAAGTTGTTTTTCTCTCTCTTCAAATATGCACCATGTCTTTCTACTGTACTCAGTTTTCATCCTTGATACTTAATTCCATAATTTGAAGGCTTTTGATGAATAATTGTTGTCATATTGCTCTTACATCCAATTGTAACATTAATCTACACAGTTGGATTAAGTTCCATGCTATAAATATATGATCACCTTCTTAGAAGTGAAATTGAACCTCATAGTTGTGCCCTTCTTTCTCACTAATGCATGTCATGTTGTAGAGTCTTCAACTACAAATCCAACTGTGCAAATATGACTTTAGTCAGAGCTAAAATCACAATTTATAGACTTTAGAATATCCCTATTTACCCTTATGCAGCCCAATTAGGGTGTTTGGACCATTCAAGGATGGCGCCCCCTTGCCATGTCAAAAGTCTTTCCCCTTTTTTCTCCTAATATCGATCATTGGATCTCAATCCCACAGATCAGCACCCTAAAGAAATGACCCTCAATTATCTTCAACCTTGAGCCCATACACTAAAGTAGCCTTACCTACTCTTCACAACAATCATTATTTTGTTCCTCCTTACAAAATATTGATACACTTTTTTCTCTCTTTCTTCACCCTCTCTCGTTTCTTTCTTCACTCTCTATCATTCCATGTAGCCCTACTTTTGTAGGTTTTTTCTTCTTCCTGTGATGGTCGCCACCATGGATGGTAGGGTTTGATGATTTTCCCCTTAGACCTCCCTAGTTGTAGGAAAACTCAAACCTAGGTCCCCAACCTTTTCGTAGAGTCCATCAACATGTTTTACAAGGCCCACAATGACTGCCTCTTCCATAATCAACAAGCCACGACCATGAACTTGTTGCTCCTATTGTATGACTCGTAGGCAAGAGAGGGACCGTGGAGGATTTTCCTCAACCTCAATCCAATGATTTATGGATCAATTCCTCCTATAATGATGGTGGTATGGTCAAACATGTTTGACCTGCCTCTCCATAGTCGTGGAGTAGGAGAAGCGGGCTCACATCCACTGAGCAGTGCATCAATGGCCCAAATCAAGCAAATAATGTAAGGGAAACACACTCCATATTTCTGTATTTCATAATGCAAGTTTTCTAAAAACATATATCCCTCATCCCTTGGATCATGCAATATTATTATAGCTCTAAAATATCTAACCAATGAACTGCCTTACAGACCTTAAATCTACTTTGAATCTCCCTATTTTGCTAAATATATGATCTTTGACTATGTTTGACCATATTCAATGCATGATCATGGTAACATTTGGATCTTTAATGCACTTGTACCCTCCTAACCATCAAATAAGTAACGTTTGCACACTTATGAACTAAAAGATGGCCCTAGTCACCCTTATTTCACTTTTATAACCTAAATGTAAATTTTTTATTTGGTTGGCTATTAATGATGGACTTTGACCTAAATTGCTAACTTTGCATCGAATTTGACATCTTGCATCACCCTCACTTGGAAATTAGTATCTTTGTGCCACTACATGGTACATATATCCGCCATTGGTCTCTTTTTGCTATGATTGAGTCATATGACTCTTAATTTGTGTATGTATGCTTTTTATGTGAATGAATGATTGTACTTGATTGAAAATGATGACCTTGTCCCCTTCTATGCATCAAACTCTATTTTATCCTTGAAACCAGTAGTTTGTGATGTATTGCAAATTTAATTCCTTATGTATACCCCCTTTGTGATGAAATGATGCATGTGACCCTAATACACCCTTAATGACCTAATGTGATATATATTTCTTGTTTGCTACTCTTATGCCCTAATGTTGATGTAGATATAATGTTTATGTTTTCCTTTACAAACATGAAATGACCGTAATTCTTATGATCACCTTGTTTTAGATGTTTCACATAGTTCATATGTGTACCCCTAATAATATTTGTTGACTTTTGCATGTATGTGAGAGTGGTGAACTCGCTATTGGGTATATGATGCCTAGACCCTAGGGGACATCCATGTATATTTGATTATGTTTCTTATGACCCTAAATTGATGATATAAACCATTTACACTACCTATATCTCATATCTTGGTGGAATCTCATGACTTGATGAACCCTAGTCACATTTCCCCATTATGAGTCTTTTGACCCTATAATGCAAGTAAATGCTTCAATCCTTGTAATAATCATAAAATGTGAATGGAACATCAAAATTTCTTGAAAATTGAATCACACCTTCAAGATGAACCCTAAATCACTAAAACATCATCAAGTATGCTAATAAGTAACGTAGAACCTAAATTGATAAAAAGCCTAAAATGGAGTTATCTAGTGTTAATGATGAGAATGTAGTATGTACATGTGATCTTATTCTTAATCATATGTTGCTTGTAACTAGATGATCAAGGATATGTTAGGTTAAGAACGTCAACATATAGGTAAATCTTTAATAATCATATGATTATGATTTCCTTGGATGAATGCTTGATATGTATGCATGCTTGTTTACTCTCTCAAATATTGTCATGTAGTATTGTAGTGGTGTACTTGATGTTTTTTCTCATCAGTTTTATAACTTGGTATCTTAAACCTTGTCCACCTTCTACCAATATCAAGCTAAGGACACAAAGCTCGGCATCCTACTTGACTTGTCAATCTAGGGTGGATCATGTTGATAAATAGGGTGAGCTAATGGGTTGAGATTAAGCAAACTCACAAAGACCTTCAAATGGGAAGTTGGTAAATGGTCTTATGATACATAACATTGTTGGTATAATGGATTAAAATGAATAAAATATGGGCTTGTGTTTTTATACTTAACTCTTTTTGTTTTTTTATGTTAACTTCTGTAAATCTTCTAAAATTATGAAAACCCTAGATATATGTATCTTTCTGCTATGTACTCAATACCCTGGGTGTTAACCTGCTTGTTTCTTCTATGTTTTAGGTTCAAATAGCTTGAAAGAAGTTATCTTGTGAGCAGGTGTTTAGGTTGTACTTCTTATAAGATCCTAGCTAGTGTACCTGATTAGACTTGTATTATGTACTCTTCAATACGTAGTCAGAATCATATAATAAATAAGGTAGTTTAATAATGATTGTTGATTGTTGATAATATGTTGGTGATTTTTTCGAGTTAATGTTCATGTATGCTAATATTTTAATGCTTCCACCTTTGTGGGTTGATATTAACATGCTAGGGACATACTCTCGGATCCATTCACCCTTTACTTACAAGTTTGTTTGGAGTTTGGATTTGAGTAATAAATGCTTTCTTGACATTTCACCTCTAGTATGTGGGGTCTACATGGACATGTGGCACTATAGTCTTGAGCAATATGGTCTGGACATGAGGAAAGGGGTATCATCTGAGGCAAGATGGAGCGACCCTTATAGTAGTATTCGTGGATGGGATCTAGTTGTGTATGGGAAAATCATGGTCCCCAATGAAATCGAATAGAGGTTATGATGCCATATGCTTGAGGTTTGTTGAGGACATTAGAGTCCAAATTGTGGGAGATTGTAACATGCGACGATTTCATGCCTTAGATAAATTAATCTTAAAAAATATGATTGGACTACTCATATCACCAAGGTGCACCTCCTTTTCAGGTAACCCGTCAATAGGTACTTCACATTTAAAAATGATCGGCTCAGAGTAGTACTAGGATGGATGACCTATCAAGAATCAAAACCAAGCATGTACATGAGTGGGGACAAAGTGTATAAGTTAGTCCAATGATGACCCGTGGGGCTAGTCATCATTTGCAAAACTCTAAGAAAGTCTTGGGTAGTGGTTCAACAATTACATGTAAGGAAGCCATAGAATGATGGGATGTATTTCCAACTTCCCAAGATCTTGGATGATGCATCCCTAATCCTACATGTCTCACAAAGTTCTAAATTATCAACCATGTAGTGAAATTTAGTCCCTATTATAATGCATATTTTCTCATTGGATCAAAGCATGTATATGTTCCAACTTATAATCTTCATACTAATAAAAAATGAGGATGTCTAGGATGGTAGTAATATCTTTAGGACAACGATTATGGACATATGAAGGAGAGGACTACCTACACTGAATCTCCCATCTATAAACTAACAATTGATGATTATATTAATACTATGATAACATATCCTTTTTACAATGGTGTGACCATACCTTATTACACCCTATAATATGTGACTATCTACCTTCATGATTTTCACCTCTCTTATCATCCTTCAAGCTTCATATAGTGTTCTACCCCTGACAAATCACAAATATACTAGTATTGACATGATTACCACCAATTATCATTTTATCCAAAGATGGTAGGTCAATCTGTCTCCAATGCCTCTCCTACTAGAATCAGCTTAACAATGCGACATCAATTAGTCACAAGATTATATAAATTAGCCGCAAAACCAACTCAACCTTTCATAATTTAGTTATCTAAAACCATGACTATTTGGGATAAGTAAAATTTTAGACCAGAACATGATTACACCATGAGATCATCACCTTCTTGAATTGACATAAGAAAACCCTTCCTCCTTGTTCCAATCACATTCTTTATTCCAATCTCTTTCTTCTATAGTGATGGGTCCAAGTACTTTGTTTCAAACCCTTTAACGAGGGACTTCTTCTCATTTTCATCTCTCCATGTGTCATGTGAATATGAATTAGGAATCATTGGATTCATATGTTGGGAAGAAGACACATCAAAATCTCTTTGGGTTTATAATTTTGTGGTTGTACATATGGTGAATGTTTTTAAACCATATTTTTAGACTATATTCTATGCACTTATCATGCTTTTATCATAAATATATATCTACTAGCTTCAATTTCACAATAATATCATTTTGGAATGAATTTTTTAATAAATGTAGAATTCATGTTAAATTCATTATGCATGCATCAAGGACCAATCTATTGCAAATACAATATAAAAATGATGAAGATAGCTCAAGATATTTCCCTAAAATGCATGGCATGACGTGTTAATAGGTGCACACATCATGTGAGACAAAAAAATGCCTTGTGCACCAGTAGTAGGTGACATGTCATATCACCAAAATGACTTCCTATATCACTTTCCAGGGCTTCACAATGTCAACTACAACAACTGAATTGCAAAGTGACAAGACAATTCGACCAAACGACAAAGCATGCCACCACAATTAAGCCCCACTTTTTATTTCTTCTATGAAGAGACACTTCAAACACATTGTGTCTACCTTGAGACATGTCATGTTGGACAGTTCCTACACAAAAATATATACACAGACATTTGTAGCTTCAAGAAGATCAACCCATTTTTTTCTTCTAAAATCCCTTCTATCCACTTGCAGGCATTACAGACCAGTCCTCCTACCTCTTAGGCTGAGAAGGAAAGGTAAAAGAAGGATAAAGGAGACCAAGAATAAATAAAAGGAGAAGGAAGAAGAACATGTTAAGCCAGGTAGTAAGTGATGATTTCCTAAAGTGGAAACTTGGTCACTAATTTTTTTTTTGGGTCGGTCAAAACTCCTGTTGCTTTTTTTCATTTTTGCTTTAAGTTTTTGTACAAAAACTTATTGATTCCAAGTGGAACCAACCAAAAAAGAGTAAACTAACTATCTTTACATCAAAATAAATCAACCAAAAAGCTCACAACAGGAGAGGGTGGAGGAGCCACAACAGAAGAAAGGCTGAGTCTTCATGAAACCACAGCAGCTGACATCAACTGGGGATAGACATCACTTCCAGAGAAAAACAACCAACCACAGAAGGAAGGATAACCAAAACGCAGCCAACAAGAGAAGAGCAGATCATCACTCCAGCTAGAGCAAGAAGGAAAGAAAAGATGCTTGAAAGAGTCGAATAGCAAAAATCATAAGAAGATCACAACCATCACTGATCACCGCAGAAAGGGGAGCAACCAACATCATCTCAACCATCATACCGAATCCAGCAGCAGCAGATAACCTTAACGCAGGCAAACCAGCAAGAACACCAGTAGAAACAAAACAAAACAGCACACCAGCCCATCCATGACAGAGCATCAAAGAAACTAAAAGAGAACCAGCAGCAGAAGCTTCCAAGAACCCAGCAGCAGGTCATCCACAGAATAAGGAACCAGCAGCAGCATCAACAGAAAGCAGGAACAGGAAGCCTAAATGCAAGCAACTAGCAGCACCTTCAGTAGAAAGAACCAACAGCAACAGCAGAAAAAGATCGAGCACAAGGTATCATCCACGAAGGGATCAACAACCGAACAGCAAAACAATAAGGAAAACTCAATATTTTAGTTCTTATGTTATTATTTTCTCTACTTTTCTTCTTCCTCCTACTTGTTTCTTTAAATATATATGATCTAGTGATAGAACTAGTCAGTCCACCATAAGTTAAAATTCCTTATTCACATTTATAGGATAAAAAACAGTAATTTTGTACTTGCTATATTAAGTACCAAATATATGTCATGGTCTTTATATCTTTTAGTTAAATGGATGTTTCCTAGTATGATACATGGTTTGAAAATTTTAATATATAACCCCTTTTCTATAAAATAATTATAAGTTGAAAAATCTTGGAATTAATACTACTCTAGGCATGAGAATGTGAGAGTATGCTTGGAAAAAAAATTCATGGTTAATCAGTGATACACGAATATGCTATACATGAGGCTATGTAGCCTATAAATTGGATTTGTTTTCAGTCGAGAGACAATAAGAATGACTAATAGGAATTTCTTTAAGTGAATATCCATTTAATTGAGGTGTTTGATATGAATTGGAATTGATTGCATGTATAAGCGCTTAAGTAAAAAAATATGTGTTTGTAATCTCCTTATTACCCTATTGTCACTTATTTTGTAATTTAGATTTTATTTTCTACAAACAAATAAAAACAAAAACAACAACCAAATAACTAATATATTTGAACCTGATTTATTATTTAGCATAGTGAAGATAAATTTAGAACTCCCACTAATTCCCCATGGATTCAACTTAACACCATGATACATGATACTTCAATTTATACTGCTGCAAGTGACAAGGTGTTTCACTAGAATTACTTAATTGATAACACATTTCGCTTGCTTTATTGGCACTGATCATGGATCAATTCCTATCTGGTCATTTTACATTTTTTCCTTAGTTGTGTCAAATTGACAAATTTGTAAAAGAAAAGTATGCTTAATCATCTATGGTTCTGCATTCTTTGATTTTAAGAAGTCCTCTCTTTCATGTTTCCAATAATAGTGCATCATTGGCATAGATCAAGCACTTAAGGCTTATTCCAAAATGTAGAAAATATGATGTCTACTCTTGTAGAATTAATGGAAAAGGGTGTATGACACATGATCCTTCTTTAAAAGAACAACCACAACAAGTCCCTCCGATTTTAGAAAAAAAAATGGAGCAGAAACTAATGGACTGCATTCTATAACAAATCAGTCTTTAAACTCAACCATAGTGTGGTTGGTGGTGGCACAAATCATTTCTACCTTGATCCACGCTTTACATGTATTGTTCAACAAAACCAATTTCTACTTAGAATCTGAAGATCCCGACCTCCACACAACCAAATTTTTGGAGTTAAGTGACACTATGAAGACCATACAAATGATATATGATGGAATATAGCTACACATTTTCTCCTTCTCACTCTATACAAGGGTGAAGTAGTGGATTTACCACATGTAATTCACTCCTAAAATCATTCCTAAAGAAGTCATTTCAACCAAGAAAAATGGTGGAGATCCCAACAAAACAACAAGCTTCAAGAAAACAAATGAGGAGTCATTGGTGGTAGTATGGGAAAAATTCAATAAGTTGTTAGGGAAGTCTCCTCACCATGATCAACCCAAGTGGAATCAAGTCTACATATTCCACAATGAGTTTAGTGATGGGTTGTTGGTATTGGTGATTGCAGTAATAGGTGGATGTTTCTTAACAAATGATGCAAAAGAATTGAGGGAATTGATTGAGACCATGGCTCCTAATTCATATAGAAAGAGTGGTGAGAGGATCAATGCTAGGAATGACATTTATGAAGTAAACATTATTTCTACATTTACTGCCAGGATTGATAGCCTCACTAAGAAATTAAATGCCATGTGTGTCAATAAGATCCATCAAGTGATGAGGTGTGAGTTGTGCACATCTCTACATCATGCTAGAAAATGTGACATGGTAAATCGATTTAGAGGTGCATCATAACCAAGTTCATTACATCAGACACCAAAACAACTATCCATTTTCTAAATCCTACAATCCCAAATGGGGAACCATCCAAAATACTTGTGGAAGAACTAAATGATGAATCCAAATTCATCACAATTTTCAGTCACCATTTTGGGCCAATTTCGACTAAATACATTCGATTTCATCTCCTAAAACTTATAATGTGCAATTTTTCCTAATTAGTTGAATTATCGAGTTATTGACTAAATTCCATATTGATTTCATGTAGGTCGCGATTGAGGTTCAACCATCAACTGGAACTCACCTTCACTCAAGATCCTCTCAGCCTCGGTATTGACCAAACAGTCTTGATCCATTTGGTTTTGACCTCATTCGGTCTTGGGCTTTCTCCTCACCACATGATCACAGATTGATGGCCCCTATCCATCTAACCAAATGATCTTGGTCCTTCTGGTTTGCATCCATACAGACTCCCCCTCCATACGGTCTCAAGACCGCATGGAGCGTAGCAGTCTCAAGACCACATGGCCCTCCCGCTTCCTTCCTTCTGCTTCCACTGATCACAGTGCCTACGTCTTCCACCTCCATCACTCTGACCACCATCTCCACCTGTTGCATCTCGCTTCACCACTCCACGCCACCTAAATCACTTTCCACAGGCATCGCTCCTCCGATGAACCTACAACCTGCTGATGTTGTCGCCTCCCACCACAACAACACCTCCATCTGCTCCTATCACCTGCTCAACGCACCTACTCATGTTTGGCTCATCGAGACCGCACAAGCCCTAACGGCCTGCAAGACCGTGTGGTGTCGCTCGGTCCTCAAGACCGTTAGGCCAGCTCAGGGCACAAGACTGATCGGAGGCAGCAAACCATGACAACTTAGACTGCATGGCGGCCGATCATCCAAAACCATTTGGATGATCAAAATTCCAAGACCGGTCAGAGGCCGAAGACCGTTTGGACACAATCACGGGAGACCATTTGAAAGTGAAGACCGGTTGGAGTAGAGACCGTTTGGAAGCTAAAACCGTTTGGAGGAGAAGAACGCTGGGGTAGCAAACCGTGAGGAAGCCCCACGGTTTCCAAACCATGAGGGTTTATCAAACCCAAGACCGTCTGGTCAGTATACAAGACCGTGAAGATGAAGACCGGTTGGAGGCATTTAACTCCAAATTGTTTAAACTCAAAACCATGTGAAGTGGACTCACATAAAAAATGTGAAGACCCCGACCAGAGCCTATAAATAGGACCAACAGGTTCCTCATTTGGGGCATAGGACCCAGGATGCCGATAGACTTCCTGGATACAGGTTCGGTCCATGTACATCCACGCCATTACCACTTCACCTGCTGCTCATGCTGCAAGCAAGGAGGTCAAGAGGAGAAAGAAGGTGGAGAAGAAGATCTGCCCGATCTACCTTAGTGGTACTTCTTCCTCATCCAGATCTGCTCTGACACGACGTAGAAGACTGCATCATCTTCACCGAGCTGTGACTACCTTCTATATCATGCTCATGGTAGAATCTTCCCTCTCTTATTCTTCTTGTTTCTCGCATCATGAGTGAGTAGTTCCTTTTCGCTGGGGTGTGGGGACTAGCCCCGCTACCCATGCAAGTATGTTCTCTTATTAAACATTCCATGGAAATGTATATAACTTTTCATTTCATTGCTAATCATCAATGTTTGTAGATTGATTACCTGCTTGCTTTTATCTTGTTCTTCCCTATGTTGCCAGAACTTCAATATGTAGGGTGGAATGTCGATTAACAAGGTTGACTCCCAAACTAGAAATATAATGGGATTCCTTGAGGTCGTAAGTGTGTAATCTGTGAGGGGATGAGCCATCTAGCCTACAGTGACGCTTCTGTGGCCTAAACATCCCTCGGGGAGGGCCACAACATTAGTTGGAAAATGTATCTTCATTGTTAATCGTCGATGTTTGCTTGTAGATTAATCGCATGCTTGCTTGTCGATTAGCACAGTTGAATCCCTGACTAGAAATAGAAAGGGATTCCTTGAGGTCGTAAGTGTATGATCCGTGAGGGGACGAGCCATCTAGCCCACAGTGATGCTTATGTGTGCCTAATGCCTGTATAGGGGGCCCACAGCTTTAGTTGGATATATGTATCTTTGGAGCCGTAAGTGAGTGATCTGGATAGTGACGAGACATCTGATGCCTAAGGTGATGCTTATGCAAGCCTAACTCCCATATGGGAGGTTTTGCAGCAGCTCCATTTGGATGGTTATATCTTGCCTGGATGTTTGATGTTTGGATGGGTTTGCATGTGTAGTGGTGGTGAAACCTGGTACCATCCCAGTGATTCCATATCATTAATCTAGATACAACTTTAATTCTACTCTTTAATTTCTTGCACATAGTTTAATTAAACTCAAATCAACCTTTGTTCTAAATATTAGCCTTACTTGAACTAGACTGGACTAGCAACGATTCTTAAAAACATTGTCCCTTGGGATTTGATCCTTAACTATACTGCAATAAGACCCGTCCGCTTGTGGGTGGTATTATTGCATAAGGTTTTGGTAAAAATTCTGGGATTTGAACCCTAAGTGAATTTGTTAGTGTGATAATAGACCACGTCAAATTCTGGCGCCGTTGTCGGGGACAATGAAATCAGTTAGTCAAATCTAGTTCTTTTGAGGCTGATCTAGGTTTTTGCCTTTTCTTTTGAAACAATTGATCATCTTCTTGAATTCAGTTCTATTCTGTCAATCTCACTTCTAAAAAATCTTTCCATCCCAGGTACCTTCAAAGACTAGTGCATGCACTGCTCAAACAGTCTCGGTCTCACTACTAGCTTTGATCCTGAGATAGATAGAACTTTTCAACGTCAAAATAGAGAGAACCAAGCAAGGATGGCTCAAGAGGAGGAAATAGCCCAAAGGGTTGCTCAAGCCCTTACTACACAAAGTGATAGGCTTATGCAAGAAGCCAGAGCTGCAATTGAAATAGAGATCTGGGCAGTACAAGCAGCAGAACTGTAAAAAGACCTTAGGGAGTTCTCAATCCCTAAAGCTGCTGACGTTCATCACCTATTGCAACCTCCTCCTATTAACGCTCCAAATTTTGAAATAAGGGCACATCGGATCACCTTGCTTCAAAACAACCCATTCTATGGTAAACAAGGAGAAAATAGTAAAGAACACCTTATGAGGTTTATTGATCTATGTGCTATGACAAAGCAAAATAGAGTGTCTGACGATGCCATCTGACTCCGTCTTTTCAAGTATTCTCTTGATGATAGAGCTATAAGTTGGTACGATTCCTTACAATGTGAACCCATCACCACTTGGGAACAACTTCAAAATATCTTCCTGGAGAAATTCTACCCTCCTTCTCTCACCTACAAAATCAGGGGTCGAATAACAATGTTCACCCAGGTCCCTGGAGAATCCCTTATTGAAGCATGGGAAAGATATAAAGACCTTATACGCAAGTGTCCACACCATGGAATCCCTAAGAATCAGCTTATAGAAATCTTCTATAGGGGTTTGGACGATGATATCAAGAGGTTCTTGGACTCCTCATCTGGAGGAAACTTCATGTGTCAAAATTATAACAGCGCATGGAAGGTCGTCACCCTTGGAGTTGAAAATCAAGCTAATTGGGGTAGATTTGTAGGCAAAGGAGTATTGAAGGTAGCTATGGCTAAAGCTATTCCTGAGTACAAGTCTATTGTTGAAACCCTTAAACTCTTAGTTGCCAAGCAAGACCATATTGAATCATCCCTCACTTCCTATGAAAGAAGACACTCACTCCCACAACAACAAGAATAGATCAAGTCAGCTTCATTGTTCTGTGAAGCATGTAAAGGCACTGATCATTCTACGCTAGCCTGCAATGTTCTCTATGATGTTGTTCTAAGCAACGTTTATGGCCAAGGAGATAATAGTCAAATGGAAAATCTTAATGTTGTCAACACCATCCCTGGTCAAGGATATTACAATCTGAATCAGAACAAGAACCATCCTAGTTTTCAATACGGAAATCCTTCAGGAGCGGAAAACTCATGACAACTTGGTTCAAATAATCAGCAATGAGGCCCACCAGGATTCCAGTATAATCAAAAAAAAATTTGGGAATCAAGGAAACTATAGGGGTAACTTCCAGAACAGGAACTACAACAATTATCAGAACAATTCTTAGTTCCAAAATCCCAACCAAGTCCCTTACCAGCATAAACAACAAGGGAAACAAGCCAGTCCAGTCTCTCCTAATGACAAGCTGTCAGCCATTGCAAAGATGTTACAGTCGCAGTAGAGTATGATAGCTAACCAGCAAGCCCATCAGAATGCTATTGAATCTCAACTAGCTCAACTTGCAGCTAGCATGAAGCCACCTGTTGGAGCCTTTGCTGGCCAACCAGAAAACAATCCTAAGCACCCAGAACAACTGAAGGCTGTTACCACAAGATCTAGAAAAGATTATTTTGATCCACCTGTTAAGACACCTATAGATATTATTGACAAGGATGATTATGTGATCATCCAAGATACAACAACACCTGAGTCCCAACTAAAAGGACTAGTTACTGTTGTATAAATTGAACATTATGATAAATCCCTTTGTTTCGATGATGACAAACATTTCATTCTTGTTGATCTAACGTGCTACTTGAGTGTGCAGGATTAAGGTGGATGACAAAGAAACTAGGGAAAATCCAAAAAGCTTACATATTTATATTTCCATGCAATGTAATCACTGTTGTAAAAACTTGTACAAATATATAATGTACAAGTACTTAGATTGCATGTAAATCAAGCGTTGGATCTTCCTAGCTAATCACCACACTTAGATAGGTCATCCCCTTCAAATAGGATCACATATGCACACTCATACACATGCTTAGTGGTTAATTAAAAGATTGAAAACAGAGTCAATCTCGGTCGACCACACTCCTCGACCGAGACACTCTCGGTCGACAAACTTCTCGACCGAGAATGACCCAAGTAGCCGTTAGACACAGCTGACAAGGTAGTTGGCAGTTGCAAATGAAGTTGATCCAGAGAGCCTGTCGGTCGACAAAACTTCGACCGAGTAGGTATCTCGGTCGACAAATTGTCGACCGAGATGGTCTCTGATAGCAACTGCAGAATAAAGTAACTAGCCGTTACTAATGCACCTAACTTATATCTAACGGCTAGTTAAGCACTTAGAAGCCCCTAGAAGTTGTCTAGAATGTCCTTAAGTTTCCATAGGCCACTCCTATAAATAGGACATGCCTTAGGACACCAAAATAGACCTAAGCTATACTTGTGCTATACTTGAGCTTGAATATACACTTGCAATTTGTTTTAGAGCAATAGAGCAATTCCTACACTTTCCATTCATTCCTATTGCTCCCATTTCGTGTCCTATAGGCTAGTATCTCCTATCCACTACAATCACATTGTCATACACATTGGTTAGGAGATATAAACGCTTGATATAGGAAAATCAAGCCTTGTGCTTACAACGGTATTGTAATTTTTATTTTCCTTCTTGTTCCTTTTTATCTTTTGTACTCTCCTTGCTACTCCTAGGGTTGGAGGCTGCGGATTGGAGAGGGTTGACTTCTCAGGTGGAGAAGGGGACTTCAAGCTACTTCAAGAAGGCTATCGCACGGGAAGCTACTTCAGAAGGCTGGTGCAACGGGAGTTGGTGCACCTACTTCAAGGGAAGGCTGCTTCAAGGTTGGGCGATTACTTCTGGGTGAAGGCTGCTTGAAGGGTTTGGGAAAAGAAATTGTATTTTATGTAAAGTCCTTGCGAGGTAATAAAATAAATTTCTTTTCAAATCCCGGTTGGGTAAGCAACCGGGTAGTGGACTGACGGCTATAGTATTTGCTATAGTTGGAACCACTCTAAACCCTGTGTCTCCTTGTCCAATACTTTCATTGTGGTTGTTTGAGTTTAATTAATTATTAAAATCTCTATAAAACTCTATTCACCCCCCCCTCTAGTAGTTTTCAGTTACTGCTGATAAGACAGAAGAGAAAAGCTATGAGAAACCAACTGATGCAGAACCAGAAACACCTGAGCCAGATGTGCCAGTGTACAAGCCTCATATACCTTTCCCAGCTCGTTTGAGGCAGACAAATCTTGACACTTGATTCAACAAGTTCAAAGAAGCCATAAAGAAACTCCATGTTGATATACCCTTTCTAGATGCACTGGTAGGGATACCAACCTAGACAAAGTACATGAAGTCTCTCCTCACAAGGAAGTACAGAACCGAGGAAGTTGAGATGGTTAAACCGGAAACTACTACTTCTGATATTATTCAAAGCAAGATGCCCAAGAAACATAAAGATCATGGATCTTTTGGTATCTCATGCCATATTGGTGATTCTACATATAAGAAGGGACTAGCTGATCTTGGTGCTAGAATTTTGATCATGCTGCTTAGCCTTTGTAAGAGGCTAGGATTTTTAGAATTTCTTCCTACTGACATAACTATACATCTTGCATACAATTCGATAAAATGTCCTATAAGAATCCTCAAAAATGTCTCGGTTAAGGTAGGCAAGGACACATATGTTCCGTGTGACTTTATCATTATGGACATAAAACAAGATGTCAGATATCCTCTCATCGTTGGACGTCTGTTCCTCACCACTGCAAGAGCTCTAATTGATGTTGAAGTAGGAACCTTGCTTCTTCGACTAGGAAAAGAAACTCTCGAGTTAAAAGTTTTTGAAAATATGAAAAAACCAAGCATGCAAAAAGAAGTCTATCTTATTGATTGCATAGAGCAGATGTCACTTCTCACTCAAGAGAATCATGAATTAGACGATCCTTTAGAAATTACTCTAACAGACCCATCAGCTGATGAACCTATTGGAAAACAAGTAAATGATTGCATCGAATTTCTCGACTTTGTAGAAGAAGATGTTGAAGCTACTTTTGAGGAACTCAAGCCTATAGAAACAATTGAATACATTTGTGAAATGGAGGAGACACCTCTCAACCCTATCATGACACATAGCAAACCATTTTCAGGTGTCCATGAGCCTCCTCATCCAGAAACAACTATCCTCTAGAATGCACCGGTAGCCCAACAGACAGAGATTATTGATTTCATCTTCCCTCCACAATAAGATTTGGATTGTGGTTTCTACAAGGAACATCCCTCGGATCCATATCTGATAGATGTTAATGACCAACACTTCTACGATGAAGGGATATTGCATCAACAAATGAACTTTTCTTCTGAGCCTCAACATCACTACATTATCAGTGATGTCGTTCAGATTCCCTACAACTATTCTCCACCTCGAATTGAGCAGCAAAGAATAAATTAACACAACTCAAGTTGTTTCCCTATGTGCTCTGACATTGCTCGTTCTTTATGGGGAAGAATACAAGAGGCTAAAATCAAAGTGAAGATTAATGAATGGTTGAGAAATAAACCACCACAAAAATATGTCAATCCAGCTCAAGCTCCACCTAGAGCCCCACCATGGTGACAGTATCCACATCGAGCCATCGACGTAAAACAAAGGTGCTTGTCGGGAGGCAATCCAATCAATAATTTCATTTTTACCTTTAATTTTGAATTAGAAAATTTTCTTAATTTCATTCTACTTTTTAGATAATTTTGCACTAAATAAAAATTGCATCGCGAGATTCTATCTTGAGTTTTGATTAATCTTCCTTTTTTGAGATTTTCAGATGGAGGACGCATGCTGATTGGAACGCAACCACATCTTGTGGTCCAACCGACATGAATTTTCCCCTCCATCTCAGATTTAGAGTTTGCTCGGGATGAGCAAATTTCTAAGTTTGGGGTGGAGGTTGGGTGGTACGTATTTCACTTTCCACCTACACCCATCCTTTTCATACTTAAGATTTCACCGTTTCATTTTTGATCAAAATTTTTAAAAATTTTAAAGTTTTTCAAAGAAATTGAATAGAAACTTGATGAAGTTTTGACGATTTTCATTTCAATAAAATCCATTACCTAACTGGCTAGTTTCTCTCTCTATGCATTTTGAATCATTACACTCTCCTTACTCGAAGAAAATCCTCAAAAAGACCATTTTATGAAAACTAGCCTATTGATTGAAATCATCTTGTGAAGCTTATGAATCCTAACAGCATGATCCTTCTGCAAAAATGGCAAGTATCTGTCAAACTGATAGGGATCAAACACGTCATGCTTCCTAACTGACTAGTGGAACAATAACATGGAACCCCCACTAGATCCTCATCAAGCCATTATTTGAGCAGAGTATGATAAAGAGAAAAACTCGGTGCACTAAATTGTAAATCAAGTTGTATTCTAATATGAACTCTCTTCTACACTTCTTCCATCACCTTTGTACCCCTCCGTCCATCAAAAAGAAACAAAAATAGACAAAATAGTGCCAAACCCTAAGTTCGGGGTGGCACACCACTTCCCTGTCTATCTTCTTCTTCCATACCCCTCGATGAAATAGGGGTGTATCATCAAGAAAAGATGTCAATGTGCACACAAAAAATGCAATCTTGAGTCAAATAGAGGAGAGATTCTCACCAAAAAATGCAATCAATGAAATTGCAATCATATAATAAAAATTCTCGAGTCGAATGGAGGAGAGATTTATTTCTTCCTTCTATATCACCCTTCACTCCCTATTCCACCTAAAGGCACAATGAATGCCTCCACTATCCTAAAAAACACTAGTGTCAGATCAAGTGCACACTTGTTTTTCTGTGGATATCTCTAGACCCTTATGAAACTCTTAGAATTTCTTGTTGTTGGAAAAAGTGAAGAGGAAGTGATATTGGAAAACAAACTCAGGAACGAAGATATGGTAAGATGTGTTCAGTGATCTCAGGAAGTTGAGATGCTCAGTCATGCTAAGTAGAAAGGAAATAATCATGATGTGAAGAGGAGGCAATCGCACGACTTGAAAGTATTCATTTGGTGACTGTTTCAGATTTTGTGTTACTCGAGGACAAGCAACATTTAAGTTCGGGATATTCTGATGAATCCAAATTCATCATGATTTTCAGTCTCCATTTTGGGCCCAATTCGACGAAATATATTCAATTTGATCTCCTAAAACTTACAATATGCAATTTTGCCTAATTAGTTGAATTATCGAGTTATTGACTAAATTCCATATTGATTTCATGCAGTTCGCGATTGAGGTTCAACCATCAACTGGAACTCACCTTCACTCAAGATCCTCTCGGCCTCGGTCTTGACCAAACGGTCTTGATCCATTCGATTTTGACCTCATTCGGTCTCGGGCTTTCTCCTCACCACACGATCACAGATCGACGACCCCTATCTATCTAACCAAATGATCTTGGTTCTTCCGATTAGCATCCATATAGTCTCCCCCTCAATACGGTCTCAAGACTGCATGGCCCTCCCGCTTCCTTCCTTCCGCTTCCACTGATCGCAGCGTCTGCGTCTTCCACCTCCATCGCCCTGACCACCATCTCCACCTGCAGCATCTCGCTTCACCAATCCAAGCCACCTACATCACTTGCCATGTGCATCACTCCTCCGATCAACCTGCAACCTACTGACATCGTCGCCCACCGCCACAACAACACCTCCATACGCTCCTATCACCTACTCGACGCACCTGCTTGCGTTTGGCTCATCGAGACCGCACAATCCCTAACAGCCTGTAAGACCGTGTCGCGGTGCTCGGTCCTCAAGACCATTAGGCCAGCTGAGGGCACAAGACTGATCGGAGGAAGCAAACCATGAGCAACTGAGATTGCATGGCAGCCGATCATCCAAAACCGTTTGGACAATCAAAACACCAAGACCGGTCAGAGGCTGAAGACCGTTTGGACGCAATCATACAAGACTGTTTGAAAGTGAAGACCGGTTGGAGTAGAGACCATTTGGAATCCAAAACCATTTGGAGGAGAAGAAATATGGGGTAGAAAACTGTGAGGAAGCCCCACGGTTTCCAAACTGTGAGGGCTTATCAAACCCAAGACCATTTGGTCAGTATACAAGACTGTGAAGATAAAGACCGGTTGGAGGCATTTAACTACAAACCATTTAAACTCAAAACGATGTGAAGTGGACTCACATCAAAAACGTGAAGACCCTGAGCAGAGCCTATAAATAGGACCAATAGGGTCCTCATTTGGGGCATCGGACCCAAGGCGCCGACAGGCTGCCTGGACACAGGTTCGGTCCATGTACAACCACGCCATTGCCACTTCACCTGCTGGCCGTGCTGCAATCAAGGAGGTCAAGAGGAGAAAAAAGGTGGAGAAGAAGATCCATCCGGTCTGCCTTGGTGATTCTTCCTCCTCATCCAGATCTGCTCCGACATGACGTAGAAGACCACATCATCTTCATCAAGTCGTGACTACCTTTTGCATCATGCTTATGGTGGAATCTTCCCTCTCTCTTATTCATCTTGTTTCTCGCATCATGAGCGAGTAGTTCCTTTTCACTGGGGTGCGGGTACTAGCCCCACTTCCCATGCAAGTATGTTCTCTTGTTAAACATGCCATGGAAATATATATAACTTTTCATTTCGTTGCTAATCGTCAATGTTTGTAGATTGATTACCTGCTTGCTTTTATCTTGTTCTTCCCTATGTTGCGAGAACTTCTATATGTAGGGTGGAATGTCGATTAATGAGGTTGACTCCCAAACTAGAAATAGAATGGGATTCCTTGAGGTCGTAAGTGTTTGATCCGTGATGGGATGAGCCATCTAGACTATGGTGACGCTTCTCTGGCCTAAGCATTTAGTTGGAAATCTGTATCTTCGTTGTTAATCGTCGATGTTTGCTTGTAGATTAATCGCCTGCTTGCTTGTCGATTAGCATGGTTGAATCCTTGAGTAGAAATAGAAAGGGATTCCTTGAGGTTGTAAGTGTATGATCTGTGAGGGGACGAGCCATCTAGCCCACGGTGATGCTTCTGTGTGCCTAACGCCTGTATAGGGGGCCCATAGCTTCAGTTGGATATATGTATCTTCAGAGTTGTAAGTGAGTGATCTGGATGATGATGAGACATCTGATGCCTAAGGTGATGCTTACGCAAGCCTAATGCCTGTATGGGGGATTTACAACAACTCTATTTGGATGGTTATATCTTGCCTGGATGTTTGATGTTTGGATGTGTTTGCATATGTAATGGTGGTGAAACCCAGTACCATCCCAGTGACTCCATATCATTAATCTATATTCAACTTTAATTTTGCTCTTTACTTTCTTGCACTTAGTTTAATTAAACTCAAATCAACCTTTGTTCTAAATATTAGCCTTACTTGAACTAGATTGGACTAGCAACGATTCTTAAAAAGTTGTCCCTTGGGATTCGATCCTTAACTATACTACAATAAGACCCGTCTGCTTCCAGGTGGTATTATCGCACAAGGTTTTGGTAAAAACTCTGGGATTTCAACCCCAAGTGAATTTGTTAGTGTGATAATAGACCACATCACTAAACATCACCTAGACAAAAATTGGGAGACAACAAGACATCATATGGACACTTGGAAGTACCTTCTTCAAGTACATGGATGAGACAAACAATCTTTTGGAATATCAATCCATTTATACTGAAGTTGGAAACATAATTTAGTCAACTCGCCACTACAAGAAGAATCCAAACAAAAAGTATTGCAAATCTCCCTTCTAACACCAAACTCAACCCAAGAGAGAATAAACAATGTGGGCTTCCCAAGTGTGTATAATTATTGTTGAGTCTTCCTTTTATTTTCCTTTGCATTGTGGAGAGAATAGGAAATTCATGTATGTAATGTAGGTTTCTATGTCGTAGTTGTTTGCATGATTTTTTTCTTGTCAAACTGTATTTTTGTATTATTAAGAATTTTTATATTAAATATTTTCTTTGAAAAAATATTTTATCAGATTAAATGAAAATAATATCCATATATCTCTTTAAAAATGATCTTGTATGCTCCTATAACCCCTAAGCATTATTTCCTTTTCTAGAATATACTTATAAAAATTTGTAATACTGATTGCAACATGCACCCAACATTGTTTGTCTTGGGATTTACATGAGAAGTAATTGTACTACATATTTCTAAGATGATCTTGATCATTTCATCACCATATATTTTCAGTTGTAGAAGTGACTTATGAGTAATCATAGGGAACCAATACTCTTTGTGATCATTAAATGTAAGCATGTTTGTAAATTATAGTTCTTAAATTTCCATTTCAATACGTAATTCATGAGTTGTTACCATTTTGATAAATTTTATTGTGACTCTTTCATAACCAAGATGAAAATGTGCACAAAGCACAATCCCTAAAATCTATATCTCCAATGTGGGATCCTATTCTATACAAGATGAAAATATATTGATCTATAATGCAAGACCCCATTCAAGAGGCTAATCCATCCACATGGTCTTCTTAAGTAAGTATTTATTAGCATATGGGTCCATATTATCAATAGCATACAATCTCCCTAAAAGGCATGCCATGTGTGCAAAGCCATCATGAGTAGCCAGGTTCCCTTACCCCTAAATTGAATTCTCTTGTTTTATGTCAAGTTTGTATTTATGTTTGACTCTTCTTAATCATTTATGGAAAACAAATAATGGTTTGGAAGTCTTATGTATAACACGAATGATCTTATTTTTCTCATGTCAGAATAAATATTCATTATATTGTGGTGATTTTCATATTTAAAACATCAAATCATACTCTTTACAAGATATATGTCGAAATGGAGCATAAATCATTTATATTATTTTTTATAAAAAAGTTGTCATCTCTTGTCTCTCTTGATAATTTCCATACGTGTTAGTCTTTTCCTTGAGGACAATAATTTGTATAAGTGTGGTATTATTTGACAAGTGCATTTTATATCATGTTTTATACTATGAGTTATGCACCAATATCCAGTTTTTTTATCATATATGTAGGTATTAGCTTGAATTTCATATTTTCATCAGCTTGGACCAAAATATCTTTGTTCAATGTAGAGTTCAAGTTATATACACTATGAATAAAAAAAAGATAAATCCTTCACAAAGAAAACATTAAAATGATGAATATAACTCTAGAATCTTTCCATAATGCTTGATACGATGTGTCTATTGGTATATGTGTCATGTGAGACAACACGAACATCGTACACTAATAGAAGGTGACACATTGTGTCACTTGCCATTTCTTTGAAATGTTGATTGCATCAACTAAACTATAAAGTGACACAAAACGTGGACCAAACTACACACATTTTCACCTCCAGTTAAGAGATACTATTCAGTTGATTCTAGAAAAGACACGGTCGGGATATGGCATGTCTACCCTGAGACATGTCGTATCAGATAGTTTTTGGACACACAGACACACACACCTATATATATATATATATATATATATATATATATACACACACACATAGACAAATACACACACACACACACACACACACACACACACATATATATATATATATATATATATATATATATATATATAACTTCAAGAGTATAAAGCATTTTCATTCCAGATCACTTTTGGGTACTTGAGTGCATTGAAGAATATACCTCTCACCCTTAAACTAAGAAGGAAAGAGAGAATAAGGAGAAGTAGACCAAGAAGTAAAACAAATAAGAAGAAGGTGTGAAACCCCATAGGAAGCACTGATTCACTCAGCTTGACAACTTGTCCATGGATCTTAGCTCTTCTCTTGTTTTTCCTCTTACTTGTTTATCCCATTTATGTAACTTGTGGTAGAACTAGTCATTCCAACATTAATGACTAGAGGATAAATAGTTGTATTTTTGTACTTGCCATATTTATTAATGAGTTTATTTTTGAAGCTTCATCTCTTTAATATATAAGGATGTTTCCTCTTATAGTTCATAGGTTGAATTGATTATTTTTGGAATTGATCATTACCCTGTTTAGGAAATTGAAATCGAGAAATATGTAATATCATGGATATGCCTTAGAATTAATATATCTTCTTTGCATGATAATGCAGGACTATACAAAAACTAAAATTGCATGGTCATTATGACTGATAAATAAATATGACACAGAATATGGTAATGTATCTTATAAATTTGATTTACTATATTCGAAATACAACAATAACATTTAGATGAATTTGTGAAGTTAATATCTATGTAATTGAGTTGTTTGATATGATTAGGAATTATTGCATGTTTTTGAGGTTAAATATAATAATTGTGTATTTGATATCCCACCATCGCTCCATTGGAACTCAACTTACAATTTAGGTTTTCATTTATATAAACAAATGAAAACTATGGCCAACCCACAAACAAATATCTTTTAACTAATTTCTTATTTAACATAGTTAAGATAATTTCCAAAATCATGTTTGTTCCTTATGGATTTCACTCAACACTATACTGATTGTAATCCATAATATTGTGAGTGACAAGGTATTGCATTGTAACTATTTAATTGATCAGACACTTTGAAAACATACACATCAACATTTCATCTTTTGTGAAAAGGGTCAATGCATATGAATTCCTTCACCTTATCTACTGGGTCATCTAAATGGCCAATGAGACCGATTACATCCCAAGTAAAATAGGTTACCAATCATAAAGGTGTGATCCCATCTAGAGGGGTCTTCTATTAGACAAACCAAGGTGATGACCAAGACTCAAAAAAATATCACTCTTACACAATCAAATAAATAAAATATCCAATTTTCTAAAAATCCCACCGATCAAAGTGATGAGAAATTCTAATATTCAATATAAAGTATGTCATATTCCAAACATGTATCATATGAACAAAAAATATAACAACTATACTTTATTTAAGTCTATCATAGATCTTGACCCGCATGGATCGATATATAAAGGATGAATAATGGACCAAAACTAATCTTTAAGAAAACACAAACAACAGACAGGTGATACAAGGAACATGATATTTAGGGAAAAATATGAACCTGAGAAAGTTAGAGTTTTGAGGCATGCTATCTAAACAAAATATTAAAATTTCCAAAGATATTCTTAAGTATATTTTGCATGTGTCAATCTAAAACATATGCCAAAAAATAATAACTAATACAAATTAAGACGTGCATGATATGAATATCATAGTAGTGAAAATATGACTTTGAATGAAGGCATAGACATATATCCTTAAATTAATAGAGTATATATCGTAAAAAAGATCCCAATACAGTAAGACATAGGCCCCTAGTTAATATTAAATAGTTTGATACAAAACCCACGTATGGGGCACATAATCATACATCTCAAAATATATAAATAGCTGAGGAAATCATATTACTCTAGCACTACTACATAAAAATGCTTAATGTAGATGCAAGTAAAGTTAAATCACATAGATAAATCAATTAGGGTTCCCTCACACACATGGTTTAATGTTTATCAGTTATACATATATGATACAAACTTAAAAAATCTGCATAAGACATAATATTTAGCTTTCAATTTGCATAGCCAATCAGATCAAGGATAACTAGGACCAATTTCAAGAGTTAATGACTAGATAAATGAGGTAGATTTTTTAGTGATATTTGTCTCAATTAGGTAAAATCAAAGATCATAGATGATTTACCCAATGTCTAATAACAAAAGAAATGGAACATACCCAAGTATATGCCAAAAAATGCCCACAATGAAAATTCTAGGTCCGATTAGAGTTTCACTTCACCTAATAATATTGAACTTAAAATTAAACTACATTTGGTATACAATCCTAAAATAATAAATTTCAAAATCAATCTATATATGTGATGTAATTCAATTGGATATTAGGTAGTATTTCTTTGATCTAAAATGTATTATTACATTCTTCTGATAAATATATACTTTTTATAACATTTACAATTTAAATATTTATTCTTTATTTATTAAATGTATTGCATGATGTATGCCTAGTATAGCCCTGCATCATGTTTTGTGCCATGAAGGGTGATAGGGAAGTTGGGTCAAAATAGTCTTACAAACATGCAAAATGTCAAATGGAATAAAATTAAAAGATTAATTAGCCTTATGTATATGTTACAAAAATATCACTAAAACATGGGAAGTCTTGTGAAAGTAGTGCATGGTATTTGTGTTTTGGGTCAATTAATTGACACATGGACAAAAAAAGATCTGGTTGTGTCCTACATTATAGGAACCATAGCTAAAGGAGGACAACACCTTCATGACCATTTAGTTGACTCTGAGATGGATTTACAAAGTTAGAGAGACCAAAGATGAGAATAACTAGTTTGCATTAGGTGTAGGTTCAGGGAAGCAATGAGGTGTTAGTATAGGAGAACTATCAAATATTTGGAGAATAATGGTTTTTTGGAAGAGATTCCTAGGTATTCATGACGCTTATTACACCATTTTCTAAGGTTGGGCCCATCAGGCCTTCTATGAACCTCCACCAATAGAAAATTGTTGTTGAAGTTCTAGGGGTGTCTAAAGGCAACAATAAGAGAATAAAGGGGTGTGTATGGGGTGCAAGTGATAGGATGACGGTCCAAACACCACAGATACATCTGAAAATGTTGTATATGGATTTCCCCAATTCCAAGTCACAATATTGAACACGACCTTGAGGAACGTCACATGCATGAATTTCACTCAAACTGAAGGATAACATTAGTAAAAGTGGGTGTTGAATGTGTATCTTAACACTATGTACAATATAAATTCTTTTCTTAGATACTAGTAGTGGTTGGACTCTGTTGTATAGAGACAAGGAGTTATTATTTGGGGTTTCATAGTATAAGTACCTATGTGACTCTTTTATAGTCCCATTTTGTTAGGAAAACATTCATAATTGATAATTTTAAATTCAAGGCATGTTGTGGAAGACATAAGGAGAGATGGAGGGAAAATTTTCACATTTAAAGTAGGGGTTTAGCTAGGATTTCTAAGGGAGGGTGAATATGAAATCTAATTCAACAATCTCACTCCTACGACTCATAAGATAGCATGAATAGAATGGAATCAATGATGAACAAAACAAAAGCTTGGTACTAACTATAGAGGTGGATCTTGATTTATTAAGTAGATATGAGTATATTTATGATATTGTTGTATAGATTTATCTTATATATAATATTTTAAGAAACTATCATCCTTTGAACAAGATAAGAGTTGGAATATTGGCTAATCTAATCATGTAATTGGATTCCAAGGTTAGTTTAAGGTTTTGGAAAAGCATGTGAGGAAATCTTACAAATTAGGGTTTAATATCTTTATCTATGTAGATATCATCTCATTAAATAGTATTGACTAATATTTCAAGTTTAGGACCATATATGACTTAGTTAAATATTGTGATATATACCAACCAACATTATATAAAACTAGTCTTCTAATATATCTCATAAACTTAATTTTACTTAATGAAATAAGACTACTTAGTAATGGTGTACCAACTTTGTGAAATATTGATTTATGATATGTATTCATATATAAGGATTATTCTACCTATGAAGAGAATTTGGACACTCATATATCCTATTAATGAATCGTTTATCCTAGTAGGTAAACATGTGTGACAATGCAGTATGTGAACTTTCCATACATAGTTCGAATTTTAGGTTTCCTATTAGGTCATACATAAGCATTAAGGTCATCTAATCTAATATTTGGAAAATTTAAGTATCAACTCAATTATATCACCATAGGGTAGTGTCTCCTATTACTAATACAATTTAGGGACATATATACTACTCATCACTATGTATCCTTAAGTCAAGTATCAACTAACTTATACCAACCGATGGTAGTGTGTCCTAAAAATAAGTAATCTAGGGTCACATATTCCTACTCAAGGCTTGTTATGTATACTTGAGTATTTAATTCTTAACCCATTACCCTAGTATAGTCAAGATGATTACTTGCCATATATTACTCTTTCCATCCCAGTGTCCTCATAGTTTTATATACTTCTCTCCTAGCTTAACATTTCAAGGCTTAGAGTTATGGTACATGTATAAATCATTTATACATATGCACTCATAATATCTATATTGTGCTAGATAGAATGTTTCAAAACCCATAGGTTCCTCAAGATATTAATTACTTCACCCATTATGTGTAGGTTAAGGATAGATCCATAGGAGTTAATATGTGGGTCTAATTCAACTTAAATCCCTATTAACAAAGTACTTTTGTGGGTACTCATCATTATATGTGCATCTAATTCATCAACCGTGGTCTAGGCTGAAATGACAAGGTGAAAATAACAATAACCACTTTCAATCTGTATCTGGAAATGCACATTCTATATCAAAAAAATGTGTCTAGGTGTTGGACTACTAGTGTGACCCTTATAGACAACTAGTATATTTGATATGCCTTCTATGTATTTGATATACCAATGTTTTATGGTTACCATGGAACTTTGTCTAAGAGCTTGTTGGGAAAATGTACATATCCCTGTATGCCTCCTTTCCTTGAAACCCTACACAAGACACAACTTGACACCATAGGCTGAACCTAACCCTAAGCTTTGATACAATCCTACCTTGGGTATTAACGACAAACCATATGCTCTATGGAAGACTAAACAAGGAGTCATACTATCTTAGAAATTTGCATTAATGTATATGCCCTTGATTAGACTTTGTAAGCAAGTCATGACGTATGGAATTGAAATGGGTGGGTACCTCAGTGGAAATGATATTAGTATTAGAAGGATTATAATTTACTACATCTACATTCCATCACATAAATAAGTAACCTAGTTAATTACAAGAGCTATTGAATTCTATAACTAAAGTATCTTGTATAGAATCCACCTAGTATGAGAGGACTATTGATACATAATGGATGTATTAAGTACGTTGATATATCAATATTAGAAAATGATTGGAACTAAAGTAGTGGTGAAAGGAGCCTAAATAGTGTATCAATTCCTTTGA
Source organism: Alisma plantago-aquatica (assembly GCA_963693085.1). Lineage (NCBI taxonomy): Eukaryota > Viridiplantae > Streptophyta > Magnoliopsida > Alismatales > Alismataceae > Alisma > Alisma plantago-aquatica. The sequence goes on from OY856413.1 coordinate 226,186,893, forward strand.
TGGCCTAAAATTATATGAAAGCTTTAAGAAGTGTTTTGATACAACACTAGAGACAATTGTATATTATGTTATGTATGGGATGACTATGAGGATAAAATCCTCTTAAGAAAGTGGGTCTTTGTAACACATTGGAACCTCAATACACTAATATTGTAAACTCTAATCCTATGAGTTAAGTGAAAATGTTCTTAAAAAATTAGAAGCTAACTATATATGTCTAAGATATACACCAATTGGAACTAAGGCTCCCTAGTTTACCTAATATGTACAAAGAATGAATACTTAGTGTTGATCTAAACATAGATATTGGTGACCTTAGACCTCCTATTGTGGGTTTTTGTCCTTGTAGTGAGTTTTTGTCTCTCCAATTGAAATAACTCTTAGACAACTTCTATTTCAATGTGTGTGTGTGTCCCTTCTAACGTCTACCCCTTTATATTGGAGAGTCATCAGATTAAATTTTCCACTAATACAATTATGTTCCTGATCACAACTCAAAGTAGAATCTGAATTCCCAGTTGTCTAATTCATTCATGAAACAACTAGTTGGGATTGGTTGGCTTGCCCAGTCATTTGGTTTCTTAGTTTCAGTCCAATTTTATTCACCAATTTGATTCCAAATCGAACATCCACATATTTATTGTTGTTTCCTGGATCCAATCTAGTCAGTCGACTAGGATACCCACTTAAAAGACTGACCAGTTCCCCAATTGGTGATTAGTTGATTGTTTGACAATCAACCAACCAGTTGATAACAAATTTTCCCCTTGACTGACTAGCTTTCCTTTTGATCAATTGTATATAAAAATAGCCATACATCATTCAAAACCATTGTAATCAAATATTTTACGAAGTCCAAATACCCTTATGCATCCTCATGTGTGTGACCATGTAGGTTTCTTTTTATGTTGGAAGTGATGCTCCTAGCATCACAAGAAAGGATTGGTATCTAGAAACACATCATTGCCACCCAAGTAATAGGAATAAGTTGAGATCATCTTTAACGTATAAGCAAACAATGTTACCATGACTCTATTATCCCTTTGTAACAGATATTGATTGAAACTGAGACATGATGTTGTCTTCATCTTGACATTCAATCTATGTTTCTTGAAATAGACTAGACTAATGAGATTGTGCAATATCGATATCACATATTAACTCACATGAGAATATCCATGTAAGTCATAGTCTCACTTATCTTTTAGCCATGATATAACTCTAGTGGAGGGAAAAATTCCATCTACATTACTCACAATAATCTACAAATGTCAAAGTGCAGCCAATCACCACATCTATGACAACCCTTATCCAGAGTCATGATGGTAGCGTTAAAGTACACAGAAGAACATGTGGTTAAAGTAGTGACTTGAGGTCTAGGGGCTACAATCACCACTTCTACATTGAGATATGACTCTGACTGACATAACATGGATTCAATGTGGCATTGTCAAAGTGGGTTAGTCCAGAGCAACTTGTTCTTAAATAAGTACCCATGTTTTGGATCGATGTACATTATCATGGATAAAGATACATAATTATCATTTAACACACACACTAATCTTTTTAATTATTTTTTTCTAGTTATATCCACTATAATAACTAATCAGGGACACACACAAAAAAACTTTTGAGTATACATATGATCTCATGTTTAGGTCCTCAATCCAAACCATGTGTCATCAAGTCAAAACATTCTAAGGGCATTGTTACATTTATTCATTATTGCAAAACTAAAATCAACATAATAAGTGGAAGTGGATTTATTAGTAATCAAATCGTATACATTGTATTTGTATTAAAATCATGACTTGATGGGTCTTAGGGCATACAACCAACAATATCCCACTTGCACTAGAGACAATCACTCATGAATCAAATTCCATGTGATCTGACATGACCATCATGGTTCTACTATGAAAGTGCTTTTTTCAAGGGACCAAAAACATTGATTTTAGTTGGTATTTTACAAATCTTTACACATATCTATATGTCCTCTCATATGAAATGATATCACCATAGTATCTTCTTGAAACACTAAAGTGATATGAGCTCCTTATCTTGTGTGATATCTCTATTGTTGTCATAGTGAAGCTCTATTGAGTGCTTAATGGTAGGAACAACCCTAAGTCTAGGTTACAACTTATTGTTCATCCACCAAATATTGAGTCCTTAATGGTTGCACCATATTGGTTATACCACTTCAGGTGCATCCACCAAATCACATACATTGATGGCATGTATGGAGTCCATCCCGATTATCATGGCTAGTCCATTTACTAGAATATGGTCCCTCAATATCCTCATTGTAGGTTGTTTTGTCATCTTCATTCTTGACCAACAAATCATTTGATTGAGTCATGAGAAACCTAAATCAATTTGGATTTAGACATGTCCTACTAGACCTTCTAAGTTCTTGTCATGCATGAGGAGTTTGGAATTCCACAACATGTTGTGATTTTATTTGATCCTAATCTACCTCCATTGCCTCGATGTTGTCTTGTTAGCCTCAAACTTGTTTTATGTCTATTATCCTCCCACGGGTTCCTCTAGAAATGAAGTCCTTTTTAAGGAATATATTGGTTCTAGTGACAATCACTTTGTTGTTAGATGGAATATAGAAGTAATAACTATTAGTTTTGTTAAGGTGTCCAACGAAGAAAAATTTATCCAATTTGGATTCAAACTTTTCATTGAATTTCTTATTTATATAACCTTCACATCCCCAAATTTTCATATAAATATTTTGGGACACTTCCCATTCCAAACCTCAAATGATGTATTTTGTATGAATTTAGAGGGCACTTGGTTCAGTATAAACACAATGGTTTCAAGACTATATCCTCATAAGTAAGTCGAAAGACTCTTAAACTCATCATGAATCATTCCAATGTCCAAACAAGGTTTGATTCTTCTTTATTAAACACCATTAGGTTTCGGTGTTTGAGGTGCGGTCAACTTTGAAATAATACCACAATCTCTCATAATAGACCCAAAATATTGGCTTAAATATTTTATAGCATGGTCAAATCAAAGTGCTTTCATATTCTTTCCGAGTTTCTTGTATACTTGATTCATGAATTTCTTGAATTTTTCAAGAGATTTTTATTTGTGAACCATAAGATACACATATCGATATCCACTGAAGTCATTTGTAAATGTAATGAAGTACTTATATTATTCCATAGATCTTGTGCTAAAAGGTCCAGACACATTGCTACCTATGAGTCCTATTCAGTCACTTTCCCTCTCATTGTTACCAATCAAGGTTTTTTTTTCATTTTTCCAAATAAAAAAATTCATATGTATCTTAAATAAAAAGAGTCCAAATAACCATATCTATGGAGTTTGAAAAAGTATTGTTCAATTATATGCCCTAGACAATAGTGCCATAGGTAAGTTTTGTTTGGGTCATCAAGTTTTAACTTCTTGGTATTTATGTTAAATACATTTATCTCAAGATCAAATAAATAACGACCTTAAGATGTTGGGGAAATACCATAAAATATCTCATCTATTTAAATAGACATTTTATCATTCTTTATTATAAATTCAAAAATAGTATTGTCCAAATAAGATACATACATAATGTTTCTATTAATGGAAGGTCTGTAATAGTAGTTCTCTAACTCTATTACAAGCCCATCGGGTAGACATAGTCTATAGGTGCCTACTTCTATGGCAACAAATCTTGCTCCATTGTCTACTTGTAGATTCACATCTCCCTTCTGTAAGGACTTACTTCTTTTCAAATCTGACATATTAGAGCATATGTGAGATCCACATCTGATATCCAATTTTAAAGATGAAGAAGCAAATAAGTTCATCTCTGTAGTATATATAACTGAATTGAAGATCTCTATTCCTTCTTCTTCTTTAGTTTTCAAGGTAAATATGGCAATTTCTTTTCAAATTTCTAGACTGGTGATAATGGTGACAATTCACTTCCTTGCCTACTCCTCTTTCCCTATTCTTCCTTAATTCATTAGAGTGAATATGTAAATTTATTTTCAAATGTCGAGACTAATGATGATGGTAACAATGGGCTTCTTTTGCTACTCTGCATTTAGCTTTAAGTGCAAAATAGTAAGGCTTATTGCCTACTTTAGAACTTTTCTTTGATTTCCTTTGGTCTTTGACTTTCCCTTTCCTTTGTGACCATCATTACAGTTGTCTTGTCTATTCTTCATATGAGTCTGAATAGTTCTCAACATGCCAAGAAACTTTGATAAAATTTAAACAAAATTGTTCATATTATAGTTAATGACAAACTAATTATATGAATATGGAAACAATTGCAACATTACATGGTGGCCAATTCTAGGCCTAATGGAAATTTGAATCTCTCTATTCTTTCTAAATTCCCAGTCAACTTGAGTACACATGAACTAATTGGATAAGCTTATGTCATGTTGAACTTAAACATGGCCTTTTAGAAACCATACTTCTCTTTCCTTACTTATTTTTAAAACATATTACTGATATGTGTATACATCTCTCTAGATCCCATGTTTTAATGTTTATTTTGAAGATCATGATTCATCGAGCATAACATGAGGAAGATGAAATCAATAGCATCATAAATATGCTTAAGATAAGCTCTACATTCTTCTCTATGATCATTTGGAGATGGTTCTTCTAGCTCTAATGTTTCCATAACATAAAGATTACAATCATGAGTGAGAACAATTCTCATGTGCTATATACTAGTCATGGAAGTTATTCACATTCAACTTTTCTTTCTCAAGTATCAAGATGTTGTATTTTGTGCTTCCATTAGATCTACAAATAATATATTTGTATGAGTGAACAATTTGATATGAAAAATAATTTTGATTTGAATATATCAATTTATCATTAATTAACAAAAAAATCCCAATATTTTTAAAAAATAATATCCCTCACTATTTATTGTAAATATTACAATGAAAAATCTCATGAGGATCCAAGATCCATAATGTATTGAGTTATGAGTCAAATTTGACTAACCATTCACAACTTAACTATTTAGATAGGTAATAATTACCAATTACATTGAATGCAACTTCTGGATGGATGGTTACACAAATCCTTTTCATAAATCATCATATGAAGCACCATCTTAATGCCTCTAGGTTCTCAATCCTATTAAGATTACCTAATCATATCCAACCCAAAGGCCAATACAATAAGATATCCACCATGCATAGACAAACCAACATACTTATTATGACACTTCCCCAAGATAGATGGTGTACCACACTTTTGCATGCTCAAACATATTCAATTGAGGTTTTCATGTATATTGCATAATGAAAGGAATCTTAAAGTGTGATATGTACTGAGGAATTTCATATAATAATGATATGCATCTAATGACCATTACATATGCTATATTGTACTTATCATATACTACAACAATCGATACAAACCATAAAGTAGGATATGGAAACTAGTAAAACATCTTGAGACAACAATAATTATAGGAAAAAAACAAAAGATTCACATATAATGTAATCTCATGTCTACCTTTATAGGGTTTTCAGTAGGCTGACTAGCATGCCATTTGTCCAATTGGATTCCTTATTTGTGTAGTCTATTGGTTTTTGATGGAGTCATCATTTCATGTTCATCATGAACCCTCCAAGGACCTTCCTCATTGGTTTGGGTTTCTAATCATCTCCTTTCTATGCCACGATCCATTGGTGATGGAATTACATCGTCCTAGTCTATTTCAAGAATTATAATTTTATGTGGAGAATGTAGAGAGAAGTATATAGGCTAGGCATGAAACCAATATACATGATACATATCCAGATCCACTAAACAAAATTATTTCAAAAGCATTATATTGATTTGTTTAATATAGCTATACTATATCATGTATGATAGTTGGTGATCAACATGGATGCAATTGCAAATATTTGTCTAAAAAATCATGTGCATTTCAAAATGCAAATTGGTGCTAAAAGCATACATTGTCTTCTCTGATACCAATGTAAGTTTTGAGGTAATGGGAACAACATAAGTACAATCCCCCCCAACAAAACTATTTACCAATAAATATGTCATATCCATATAACATAAGTATATTAGACACCTTGAAGGGATATTGAATATTCCCTAGCCCACACAATTGTCCTGCAACTAGACACCTCTTATGTCAATGCATAACTTGCAAATTTGGATCTAAATTCAAAGTCCTTGTTATTGCCCCCTTGTCATTTTAGCAACACCATGTCTTCCTCTTGAAGATGTTGCTTGTTCTCAATCCTATGTCGAAGGGCCTCAACATCTAATTTGTATATGATGATGCATGAAGTTTTATTGCACCACCTTGGTCACTAATAGGAAGTGGAATTTACAGTCATAAACTTGCTAATGCTTCTCATTCTATTTCTCCTCATATTTTGGGTTGTTGTCCTTGGGGTGAGTTTTTCTCTCTTCAAGAGGAATAACTCTTAGCTAAGTTTCTCTCTTAGACCATATATTACTTGTTGTTTCATTACTTCAATCCAGTTGATCGACCGGCTAATTTTCCAAACTAGTGATCAGCTACTCCATTGACAATCAATAGACCAATTGATCCAAACCATCTAGTTGATTGACTGACTTTCCCGGTCAATTGGTTGGATAGGAGATCAGCATGGTCATGATTCAAAACCATTCTACTCATATGTGTGATTGTGAACTACAATTTTCTATGCATTCTTATTTGTGTGACCCTGTAGGTTCCTTTTTATGTTGACAATGATGTTCGTAACATCACAAGGAAAGATTGGTATCTACAAACACATCATTTCTATCCAAGTAATAGGAATAAGTTGAGATAAACATTAAACTATAAGTTATCAATGTTAATATGACCGCATAATCCCTTTGTTAGAGATATCCAAACTCAAATCAAGGCATTGAGTTTTCAACCTCTTAACATTCAACCTATGTTTTTTTAACTAGAACAAACTATTGAGATTCTATGAGCTCAATATCACATATTGACTCACATGAGTATGGACATGCATTTCATAGTCTTTCTTATCAATTGGTCAGGACATCACTCTAATGGAGGGAAAAATTCCATCTACATCACTCCCAATGATCCATAAGTATCACAATGCACTCAATCACTTCCTATATGGAAAACCTTCTTAAGAGTCATGTTGGTGTCAAACTACGTTGAACAAAATGTGATTAATATGGTGACACCACATCTAAATATCATAGTCATCACTACAATATTGATATATGACTCTGAGTTCCACAACATGGCTTACATTTTCAATTCTCAAAGCGGGTCTATGCAGTAGAACTTGTTCTTTAACTAGTAGTTATGTATCTGAATTGATACTCACTATCATGATGAAAGAGACATAGTCATCATTTAGCATGCACATAATTCTTTTGTATTATTGTTGTCCTACAATGTCCACAAACCAACTAGAGATATAACAAGAATGACTACTCTTGAGTATACATATGATCTCATGTTTAAGTCCTCAACGCAACCATATGTCATGGAGTCCAAACATTCTTAGATTATCATTACATTTATTTGTTATCTGAAAACTAGAACTTACATAATAAGTGGAATATCCTTATTCAATAAGAAAATTATATACAATGTGTCCATATTAAAATCATCACATAATGTCTATAAGGATATACAACCAATATCTTAGTCATATTTACAATCTTTGTCAACTTAACTGAGGAAATCATGGCTAAGTTACATAATCTAAAGCAATCCAGGGTATTGGATCCCAGACTCTATTTTTCCTTTCCTTTTTTCACATTCCTAGAGTTTATGTCAGTCATCTAGTGACTCATGGTGTAGTTATTTACCCACTAAATAAATTAACCTACTACCATACACAACATAAAGGGGTAAATAGGTAGGCCCACTAAACCTGATACATCACCTACTTCTTCTTTGTAACTCTCTACACTCAGTCCTAGGGTTTTAGTGAGTGACCTAACTAATCATATGTTTATCCTCTCTATAGGGTTCCAATACTACATCACACCATGGTGGCTTGGTTCAAGAATCAGTGACAAAATTTAGGATTTTTTGTACATATAATATTATTAAGAAAATATGTCTAATGATGAAAATTCTACAAAGAAAATTAAGTAAATGGATCCACAATCAAGAGAGAGCATGAGTCACAACTTCCCATTATACCAGCATATCAATATTCCACTAGTTTATAATCTTTGTCACTTGATTCCATTCAAAATTCAAATCTCAATGTAAAATCAACATAGGCACCTAACTTCAAATGTAGGGAATAAATTTATGGTTATCCTCATACATGAAGGTTAAATACTCAAGATGCTATATGATTACATATCTTTGTTTAATCCTAACATAGAAAAAATGGGTAGGTTCTAGGGTAGGTTTTGTTGGTTATATGTCATATTTTGTATTTATTTGATTATTCAAAAGGCAATTCCACTTGTTATGTTTATCTCAGTATTAGGTAATAAATAAACCTAATAATGTTATGAAAATGTTTTGACTTCGCAACATATGTTTTGGGTTTAGATCCTAAACATGAGATCATATGTGTTTGCAAGAGTATATCTTCTTTTTATGTCCCTAGTCAGCTATTATTATGGATTTTATAGGACAAAAATAATAAATAATCATTGTATGCATGATGAGTGATGACTATGTATCTTTAGTCATGATATTGGATATCAACTTAGACACATACGTACTTGTTAGAAAATGAGTGTACTAGATAAACCCAACCTAAAAATGTCACATGGAAGTCATGTAATAAAATGTCAGAGTCATATATCAAAGTGATCGTGATGACTATGGACCTTAGACCTAAAGTCACAAATAGTGATCACATGTTGTTCTTTTTACTTTGACACTAGCCAAATGTGACCTCTAAATAAGGGTTTCTAGAAAGGTAGTGATTGGGTGCACTATAACACTTGTGGATTACTATGATGATGTATATGGAATGTGTCCCTCCTTTGGAGTGATATCTTTGCCACATGATAAGTGAGACTATGGAATTTCCCTGTGGAGTGATATCCTTGCTCAAGCATTACAAATTGCTACCCAAGTAGCCTTAATTGTGTGCTTTTTCCCTAGTCACAAGCAAGCCAAGATAAACTTCTCGACTAGTCACTCATGCTAGCATTCTCTGGGTTGAGCATGCTTAAGCACAAAATTCTTTAGTGATGTGCTTCCTGAAAAGGAGGTGCACCTTGGTGATATGAGTAGTACAATCATTCCTTTTAAAATCATTAATCTAATGCCTCAAATCCTAGAATGTTACAATCTCCCCCACTTAGACTGTTGTCTTCCTCGCCAAGGCCCAACTATATGGCCTCATAATATTTCTCCATTTCAGTGCAGACCCATAATGGCCCATGAACACCCAGCTCCCAATCACGACCACCAGCATAAGGGTGGCTACATCACCACAGACAACCCTTTCCAACATGCTTGGACCGCACAACTGAAGACTAGCATGCCACATGCCCATGTGAGCCCCACATACTGGAGGGGTTATGCTTTGATACCATTTGTAATGTCGATTCCTATTAACCAAGTCTCTAGTAGAGTTTCAAGAATGACAAATGGCCTCACAGACTACCACCAGGCATAATTGCACATGTTATCGTCACCCACGTACAAGCCAGGATAAAACTAGTCACCCATCCTAATACTACTTTGGGCTAATCACGCTTAACCAGAGAGTTATTTAGTGATGGGCTCCCTAGAAATGAGGTGCACCTTGGTGATATGGGTAGTTCAATCCTTTCTTTTGAGATCACTTTATTTGAGGCCTCAAATCCTAGGACATTATTGGTAATGATTGGGTACATTATGACACTTGTGGATTACTATGAGTGATATAGATGGAATGTGTCCCTCTTTTGGAGTGATATCCTTGACACATGATAAATGAGACTGTGGAAATGAATAGTCATGATCGTATGAGTCAATATGTGATATTGAGCTCACAATATTTTGAATAGTCGGCTCTAGTTCAAGGAACATAGATTGAATGACAAGAGGATGACAATTCCATGCCTTAGTATCAATTTGGATATCTATAATAGGAGGATGGTATGATTGTTGTAACACTAAACATGATACGAGGTTGAAGTTATTCTCCAACTTCTCTGATTACTTGAATACAAATGAAATCTTGCTATATACCAATCATTATCGGTGAAATCATAATACGATTATTGTATCACTACCTAAGTAATTTGGAGACTACAGGGTGACATGCATAGGATGCATAGGGAAAAGGAGTATAATCATGGGAATATGATTACTTGGTTTCTATAAGGTTTGGGCAACTAACTAAATCATTGATGGGATGATTGGTAGGCCAATATGACTACACAAGGTCTAGCCGCCTGACCGGACTGAGTCCATTAATCCAACTAGACCAGAGCCAATCGACTAACCAGACTGGGTCTGGCTCACCTGGGATCGGCCTAATGGACCGACTAGACTGCGTCTAGTTGCCCAACTGGGTTGTCCAAGGGGGTAGCTATTGCAAAACCACTGGTTTGCCTTTTTGTTTCCCAAGTTTCATTACAAATCATGCTTCCCTAGCTTTCATATATATAGGCCCATGAGGGATAGGGTTTCATACACAACCTTGGATACAACTTTTGAATATTGTGGGGATACTCTTTTGAGACAAAAGGAGGCACCTCTAAGAGGCCTTTGATCAACCGTCATTATCATAAAAGAAAGAATGGGAGAAGATAGGTTGTTCAATGCTAGCATGTCGTCAACAAAAAGACAACTCCTTCCACACCATCTCTTCGAGCACAAGGTTGAATTCCCTATCATCTACATGGATGACATAGAGATGTGGGTGCATTGGTGGCCATGTTGGGTGATGTTCTTCAACAAATGTAATGACCCCCTCCCCTTGTTATCCCCAACTCAGACGGACCACGAGGGCAAGGGCCATTATCATATTTACATCATCAAGGTCTAGAAATTAACCAATAATAATTAAAAAAAATGTTGAATTGAACAAGAGTGTGATAACAATATGAAGATAGAATCTCCACTGAGGAGTTACATGGAATGGAAATTTAATATTTGCAACAAGAGATATACCTAACTATATAAATTCTCCAGAATAACTTTAGATCTTTTTTGGTGTCTTCTTCTCTAGATGTCCATCTTTCATCATTAATTGTAGTTTAACCTAAAATGGCATGAAACAAAATGCGGTCAGTATATAGAGATATACTGAGTGTGTGGGGGAAATAAAATATATTCATGTAGGTGTAACAACGTCATCATCCATAGAATTTTTTTTTACAAAATTGAACATAACATTTTCTTGTTTTAACCTCTCAACCCTTATCGTTTCATCCTATGTAGTGTTCCCTCTCTTTAAGGGAGACTCTTTATTGGGAACCCTCTCTTTAGGGTTTGGTCCATGTAGTAGACTTTCATAACCTTCCCTCACCCAGGCTTGGTTTCATACATAGGCCTTCCTTTTCGGGCTTGGTCTGTGGTGATCTTCCTTTATGGGCTTTATCACTAGTCATTCACATGATAACTTCTTTCGTCCAATGCTCTTTAACTCACCAGAGATATTTATTTATGGGTTGAGCAAGTTACATTTATATAAGATGATACTCATAGGGATTTTATAGATTGCAAGAACTAAATAACCAGTCAAGTAGTTTTATTACAATCTATCAAAAAACTTTGTAAAATACAGAAGTCGATAAGGTGATAATTCATGGGTGTAACCACATACTTTTCTCCGAGATGACTTAATGTCCAAGAAATCAGGAGCAGATGTAACCAAATAGCCAATTACTATGTAATTAATGTATAACACCTAGGTATTACTATTGTGTTCACAACATATCCATTAAGACTGACTTGGGTTCCAAGTTAGGCTTTTATGGTCAAATGAGGGTTTCATTAGGGTTGAGCTTCCCAAACCCTAATTATCATATTTTAATACTTTTTCATCGTAGGAAACCCTAATTTTGGCAACATGTGAACTTTTAACCCAAATTAGATCCAAGATGCTCTTTTATCTAAAAAGGTTACACTTTATCCATTAAGATCGATTATACAAGTTATAATAATCAAAACTGTGAAATTAAGGTTTGCATGCATTTATTACTTTAAAGCTTGCATCTTTATACTTTTGGAATTTGAGATAGAACTAGATCATGGAACCAATTTCATTGGATTTCTTGGATTTTTTGATAACAACCATATATAATTTTGTTATATTTGGATATTCCTACGACTTTCTAGGATTTTTAGAAAATATACAGTTTTGGGCCAATCATGCCTTGCCACCTAGGTGGTTGATTGTGTAAAGATAGTGTGTCGAGGGGCCACAGTCGAGCCAATCGATTCATGTAATGTTAGTGGCCCACACCGTGTGTCTAAGGAGAAAGAACGTGAGAAAGGGGGCAAAAAAGGCGAGTGTGCTCTTTACCTCATAGAAGAAGTTATGGGGCAAAGAATATGTTTCCTCCTTGGTCATCTTCCTCCCTAAGTCTCGCGAATAGCTACCTTGCATGAGTCAACTTGGGAGTTGAATCTGAGTTTTTGGGCCTCCGAGTGTTGGGTGAGCGTGCCAACACCTTTGTCTTGACTTGTTGAAATCACCAATCGCTTCAATTGCTCTGGAGATGGTCGGGACAGAGAGATTGATGAAAGAGGGTCTCTGGAAAGGTAAGAGAGAAGGCAAGAATTTAAGGACATGACTAGCATTAGAATTGAGAAGAGGGATTGCATTGTTGGTCTCACATAGTCTTGTGAAGAGTTTTGTAGTCTCGCAGGGGGTTGCTACCCCTTATATAGACCTGGGCTATGGAGGGTTGGCCGACGACCAAGTTGAGAATTGGGAAATCTATAATAGCTTACCAAAGGGGGTAAAACCTAGGATAGGTTTTCTCCTCGATGTCTCCAACCTTCTGATAACACCAAATTTTGTGACGTTTTTGCCCTTTATTCTGTTATCAAAACTACCCTTTTCTGCTATTTTCCTCTATTTTATTAGCATTTTCGCAATAATTGGCCAAGCAACGCTCTTATTCCAAATTTTCCTATCTTCTACAGGGTTTTCCTCGTTTTTGTGCAAAAAGGCCGATTCCGGCCCACAATAAGTCTAAGACCGCCTCGGCCTTCCTGACGCCCGATACAACCCAGCCCGACAGGGGCTAGGCGACACAAGAATGATCGGCGGAGAAGGGCGCCTTGCGAAAGGGACGTACCGGCCGACACACCTTCTACCCGACAGGGAGCCGAAGCCGCACGGCGACCCAGCTCATCGAGCGACACGACCACCCACCGGCAGGCGTGCCGCCAGCCACGTGACCGATAGCCAGCGCCTCGCGCCGAAGACATACCTGTATCGGCCGTCCACATCCATCGACCGGCGTATAAGGGGGCTACGTGGCGTTTCCAGCACCATAACTCCTTCAACCGCCGGTATAAATAGCAGCTACAGGAAGCCAAAAAGACAGGTCGGAAAACGTCGGAGGTTGGATAGGTCGGGACGGCTAGCCAGTTCACCGTTCGGACAGTTGGAGACTTGAGCGATCTGCGAGAGAAGTGCGAGAGCGACCGTATCGTGCCCCAGTGCTTGTACCGGGCGACACTAGGTGAGCTCTTCCTCATCCCGAGAGGGAGGGGATAGCTTCACCTAGGACTGTACCGGACGACACTGAGGGCCGATATCGGCCGACGTAGATACGCGACATGAGTGACTGACAACAATGCCCGACAGTAGTATATGTGAATCCTTGGCCGACACGATACCGAAACCGATACGCTCTCCCCGTCAGTCGTGCCGCTCGAGAGGGTGTGCCGCCCGACACGAGCGTATCGGCCAGGGTCTTCAAACGATATAGTCGTCCGTCAGGCGTGCCGTCCGAGAGTTCGTGCCGCCCGACACGGCTGTACCGGGATAGGTCCCTGGACGGTATCGGGCTGGGAGTAGTAGTAGTCTGTCGCCCTTCTACATCAAGAAGGCGACATCTATCTTTAATTCTGTTATTTAAATTCTTAGCTTATGCATTGTATTAAGACCCTTATTGCTGACGGAAATAGAAATGCTAAATTGCTATTTGTTTAATGCTTAGTGTCTTATGATTGGGTAACTACTGTGTTGGATATCTGAACTCTAGCTTGCATGTTTTGGATCGCGTTTCGCTTAGCTACCGAATCGTCTTTCCCGTCGCAACTACTTCGAGAGTTGGGTTGTAGCTCTAGTGTTCGGTCCGATTCTGGAGTACGAGAGTGCCCGGAACAGAGTTGTTTTAGTATCATTCCACTCTAACTTGAGTCCAGCAACCTCGAGAGGGGTGTTGAAGCTTGGTTAGAGGCACCCGCTCTGAGAGGAGGGGTGCAGGGTGTTAGTGCTACCGCTTGTCTTTCTAAAAGTCTTATCCCTTGCATTACGCCTTAAACTGCAGTTTACCTTTCTATTTTCTGTTGCATGAAAATTCTTGAAAACTGCTAAATGACAAAATATTAATCTTTCTTGTAACTCCAGATGGAGATAGTTTTCTTAGATTTAATCGTGACATCTGGTTGTTCCCTTCGGGGAACTTCAATATCTCTTTATATCCACCAGAGTATAGAGTGTCGATTCAGAGTCGTCAACACAACCCACCTTGTCCCTGTGTTCGACGCCGTATGACTACTTCGACCCCGTAAACAAAGTTGCGGGGGCCTAGAAGGATTCGGGTTATAAATGCGAAGGCTCGACTACCTCAAATACGCCTCCAATTTTAGGACGCGCGATTTAGGTCGGTCAACTTTCTGGCGCCGTTGTCGGGGACAAGGCAAATGGCACTGTTGACGAATCCGAATCCACTAACTACACTCCCGTGCCTCAAGCTTAGAAATAGGCTTGACAACACTTCTTTTTCTTTTTCTTTTTCTTTTACTTTAAGCATTATTCTTTACCCCAATTATAATCTTCTAAACATGATTTTTATGCGGATTTCAGGTACTCAGATCTACTGAACACCGAGACTGTCAACCATGCCTCGTTGTGAGCAACCCCTTTCTGAGGGCGAATGTCAGAGCCAAAGCGAGAAAGCGACCCGGCCTAATTGGGTTGGTCAGCTTTCCGCCTACATAAAAAGACAGGACACCATCATCAACCAGCTGGTACAGGGGATGCTTACCAGCCTTGGATCTCTGAATTCCATGCAACACCAGACGGCGAGTCTGCAGATGCGTCAATGGGAGGTCGATCAACGGCTGTCTCAGATGAAGAACCCTGCAGGAAAAATGCTCCCTCACCCTGAAACTGCAGTAATGGCAGTGCTTAGATCAGGAAAGATGGTAGAGCGCGCTGATGAAGCCCCACCGGAACCTGAGCAAGGGCCCAAGGATGCCGTTCCAGCAAGAGATGGAGGCAGGCCTGCAGAAGCCGAAGAGCCTGCGCCGAGACCGTCCGATGAGCCATCTGGTGGGAGGAATCCTTACGCTCCCAGGGTACCGTTCCCGTACAAGCTGATCAAGGCAAATCTAAAAAAGCGGCACGAAAGGTTCATGGATTCGATCAGGAAGCTGCATCTTGAAGTCCCCTTCCTTGACGCTTTGGAGGAGATGCCCACATACGCCAAGTTTCTCAAAGATCTAATAATGAAGAAAAGAAGGGGGGGAGGATAGAGACAGTGTACCTGGCCTCTACTTCCTCTGCCTTTGTAAATCCCATCTTGCCGACTAAGAGAAAGGATCCCGGAGCTTTCACGATCCCATTCGCCATCGGGGACAATGTCGAGCGGAAGGGTCTAGCGGACTTGGGAGCAAGCATCAGCCTCACGTCCTTAAGTTTTGCGCAAAGGATGGGTTTGACCGACATGGTTCGAACCAATATGCGGATTGAACTGGAGGATCACTCTTTTAAAAGACCTGTAGGCATTGTCGAAGATGTGCCGATTAGGGTCGGTGATTTCTTTATTCCCTGCGACATCGTCGTCATTGACACAGCTGAAGATCCCAGATGTCCGATTATTACCTTGTCGATGACGACGATATCCGCATATTGGCAACATGGAGGGTGCTGATTGATGTCTCTGAAGGGATAATCACCTTGAGGGTTGGAAACAGCCACATGGACTTCAAGATGAAGGAAATCATGAGAGGTCCATCCCTATCTGAATCAGCCTATTTTGTGGATAGCTATAATAAATTCTGCGAGGAATTAGAGGAGGATATCCGGACAGTGGATCCCCTCGCGAGAGCAATAAGCTGTCAGGATCTCGACTTCGAAAATCCCGAGGTCGTAAAGCATCTCGACATTTTCAACCTTTCTGACAAAGACTTGCAAGAAGAAGAGGAGGAGGTAAACTCTGCGAAGTATGCCTCCCTTGAGGAAGAACCTCAGGAGGAGATGCCCAGAGCAAAGCCTGACCTAAAAGCGTTACCGGAAGGACTGAAGTACGAATTTTTAGATGAAGAACAGAGGAACCCAGTCATCGTAAATGCAGATCTTTCAAGCAATCAGCTGGATCGGCTCCTTGAGGAGTTAAGACTCCACAGGGGGGATATAGGATATTCCGTAGATGATATCAAAGGCCTTAGCCCCACTCTTTGCATGCATCGCATCAACTTGGATGAGTCTGCCAAGCCCCTGGTCCAACCCCAGAGGAAGCTGAATCAGATGCTCAAGGAGGTCGTCAAGAAAGAGGATTCTACCAGGTACCCATCTTACCCGACGACCAGGAGAAAATGACGTTCACCTGCCTCTACGACACTTATGCCTTTAGAAGGATGCCCTTCGGACTCTGCAACGCCCCCGCCACCTTTCAAAGATGCATGATATCAATGTTCTCAGATTTTCTAGAAGACATCGTCGAAGTTTTCATGGACGACTTCTCCGTCTATGGAAGGGACTTCGATAGCTGTCTGAAGAACCTGTCGTTAGTACTTCAAAGGTGCGAGGAAAACAGCCTGGTCCTGAACTGGGAAAAATGTCATTTCATGGTACGGGAGGGCATCGTCCTAGGGCATAAGATCTCAAGGCGCGGGATCGAGGTGGATACCAGCAAAATAGAAGCTATATCTAAGCTTCCTCCACCAAATTCCATCACGGGATAAGAAGCTTCCTCGGGCACGCCGGATATTACCGAAGATTCATCAAGGACTTCTCAAGGATTTCCAAACCATTGTCCAATCTCCTGGTAAAGGATGCTGAATTTGTTTTCTCTAACGATTGTCTCAGTGCTTTTCAGGCCCTGAAAAATGCTTTAGTATCACCACCTATCCTTCAAGCGCCAGATTGGGGTTTACCCTTTGAGATAATGTGCGACACTAGCGACGCTAGAGACTACGCAGTGGGAGCAGTCCTGGGGCAAAAGAAAGATAAAAAGCACCATGTGATTTGCTACGCTAGTCGCACGTTGGACGAAGCACAAGTAAACTACACAACCACCGAAAAGGAAATGCTCGCGGTTGTCTTCGCGTTTGATAAGTTCATATCGTATCTCGTCGGATCAAAGGTCAAAGTATACACAGATCATGGGGCGATAAAATACTTAATGCAAAAGAAAGACGCAAAGCTCAGATTGTTGAGATGGGCCTTGTTGCTCCAAGAATTCGATCATGAAATTATCGACAAGAAAGGCGCGGAAAATGTGGTCGCAGACCACCTATCGAGGATAGTGGCTGAGAGACAGAGAGGGCCACAGATCGACGACAACTTTGCCGACGAAGCTCTCATGATGGCTGAAGCTCAAGAAGAAGGTTTGCCCTGGTTTGCAGACATCTGCAATTTCCTCGCTTGTGGAGAGCTGCCTCCTGACATCACCTACAATCAAAAGAAGAAGCTATTCGCAGATGCCAAGAATTATTACTGGGATGATCCTCTCCTGTTCAGAAGATGCGCAGACAACTTGTACAGGAGGTGCATCCCGGAAGAAGAAACTGCCGATATCCTGAAGGGATGCCACGCCTCCCCCTATGGTGGAAACCTGGGTAGCGAAAGAACAGCGGCAAAAGTGCTACAATCAGGTTTCTACTGGCCCTCCTTATTTAAAGATGCTGCACGATTTGTAAAGGTTTGCAAAGAGTGCCAGTCAACGGGGAATATAGGGCGGGGGAATGAAATGTTGATGGCAAGCTGGATCGAAGTAGAAATATTTGACATATGGGGGATTGATTACATGGGGCCGTTTCCCCCATCCCAGGGGTATCACTACATACTAGTGGCAGTAGACTATGTGTCGAAATGGGTAGAGGCGGTAGCCACCCAAATATGCGACGCCAAGTCGGTTATCAAGCTTTTTGAGAAGACCATCTTTCCCCGTTTTGGTATACCGCGCACCGTAATAAGCGACGGCGGGTCACACTTCGGAGAAAAGCAGTTCAAAGCGCTCCTACGCAAGTATGGAGTAAAACATAAGATCGCTACGCCCTACCACCCACAGACATTGGGGCAGGTAGAGGTCTCAAACAGACAGATCAAGCGGATCTTAGAAAAGACTATCAGCCGCACGCGGAAGGACTGGTCTATGAAACTTGACGACGCATTATGGGCCTACCGTACTTCTTACAAGACGCCCATTGGAACCACCCCCTACCGTCTTATATACGGAAAATCCTGCCATCTGCCTTTGGAACTAGAACACAAGGCCCTTTGGGCGATCAAGTTCCTAAATATGGATCTAGACAAAGCAGGAGAAAAGAGGTTTTTACAGCTTCAAGAGCTCGAAGAGCTGAGGATTCACGCCTACGAGAATGCAAATATCTACAAGGAAAGAACAAAAATGTGGCATGATGCCCACCTTAGGAGAAAGGATGTGAGCGAAGGGATAAGGTCCTGTTATTCAAGTCCTCCATCCGTCTTTTTCCTGGGAAATTACAGACAAGATGGTCGGGACCGTTTTCTGTGGCAAAGATATACCCATCAGGAATGATGGAGCTCCACGACAAGGATGACCCGACCAAGATCTTCAAGGTGAACGGGCACAGAGTAAAAAGGTTTTATGAGGACGAAGCTTTTGTCAAGAAAGCAGAGATTGACTTACTGGATGTGGGTACAACCGAAGAACCTACACCGGTCGAGCTGGTGACGAAAACTTCAGCGCTCCTCGGGAGGCAGCCCGAGTCATAGATTAGGATACATTTGTTTTCTTTGTAAAAACAACCATTATGGACTGTAATAAGGCCCGAGTCAGTACATGCGCACGTGTGCTGACTCTTTTTGTTTTATGGGCCATCGCTGTGTTTTGCGGAGCATTGAGGAGTAATACCATCTGAGGTAAGAGATCCTTCTCTATACCAATGATGTTTTACCCTGCAATGGCCTTTTACTTCACACAGGTTTAGTTTTGGCCTTTTGACTGCCCGCTTTTCTACCGTGTCGACCAGCTGGGCGCAGAACCACTTGTATCGTGTGAGGCGTATCGGCCGGCTTGTTGTTTCCTTACCGAGCGACATGGCTTGTCGCCCGATAGGTTTGTAGACCGACACGTTTATCGGCCGATAACCCTGTCGCCCGACGCCAATATCTGTTACCGAGCCGCTTATCGGGTTTACATGACCTGCAGATTTTCTATCGCCCGACATGATTTTGCGCGTAACGCCGGTCGATATCATTTTCCCGATGTTTTGTATCGGGCGTCTTGCTTCTCATGGCGATGTCATATTTTCTCTTCATGTGACCTCGAATCGCCCGACACACCTGTGTCGGGCGTCGAGCCTTATCGCGCAACAACATCGTGTCGTCCGATCGCTTATCGCCCAGTTTTAATAAGTTTTCTTTCTTTTCATCTTTCTTGCCTAACGGATGAATAAATAAATTTTAAATAATAGGTATGGCTCATATGGAGCAAACCACCTACCGCGCCAGCAAGCACAGCGCGGGGATCAGCAACAACTGTCGGGCAGAAACGGCAACAACAATGGAAAGGAAGATTCTTCTTGATTTGGTAGCTCCAATAGTGAGTCACCTAGCTACGAGTGCGGCAACCAAGGCCTCCGAACAAGTTCGAGGCACCCTGGTTCCGTCCTCTTAAGGGAGAGGGCCCACCCTGACTACACACTCCTGGGAACTAAACTAGGGACGGATAATCAGTCCCTTTGTTTATGCTCACAGCGGAGATGTGAAGAAAGGGGGGGCCAGAAGTGAATTTTGAGGGTTTCGCTCCAGCTCAACCGCTACACCGCCGAAGCGAACCCGCTAGACAACCTCCCAATGGCATGCTGCAACTTTGTAGGAGCATTTTGCAGCACATCAGAAAGCTAACCCTCACTGGTTGTGCTTTACCTCACTTTTGCTTTCTTCTCTACTCTGGGACAGAGTAGAAAGTAAGTTTGGGGGGGCATGCCAGTGAGGGAGGTATAAAATTTTATCTCTTCAAGCTTTCTACGATATTCATTCTCTTTTACCTTATGTGCCCTTATAGCTCCCTGTATATCTGATGTACACATGCATGCCATATAAAAATTTACAAAAATCTTTCCTTTGCAAATTTCATGTCCCTATGCATATGTACAAAGTTGTTGTAATAATAATAATAACTTGTTGTGACTTCTTGCAAGGTTTACTTTCTGTATATTTAACGAGTTACAAGTTCTGTCATATCTTTCTGATAATGTTGTCTCAAACAAACAAAAGATTGTGCCTTGCCATCCAAAAATTTTCGAAAAATAATAATCTCGCAAACAGCTAAGAGACGAGTATGGAGAAGGAAAAAGCTGCCCAAACAGCAGATATCTCTTTTGTTTTCCCTTACCCAGCAAAAATCCCAAAAAGAGAAAGAAGCCTTATGAGCGTGAATAAAAGTATGAGAGTTGTGCCCAATAAAAGAAAAGAGAATATATATATATATATATACACCCTTGTTTTCCAAAAGTACCCATCTTTAGGCATGGTAGATTCGGGGCAGTGGTACGTAGGATGTGAAATCACTACTCTAAAGCCAACTGGCTTGGACTGCAGGGACCACTTGCCCATTAACGGACCCTTACCTGGATGGACTGATGGGAAACAAGAAGAAAAACCCAAAAATCCTTAGCCTACCCTATACACAACTTTCTGCCCTTAAAATAAAGTTGTTTGGTGTGGAAGCTAACTTTGGAATCATACACCAAAGTCTCGCTGAAGCTGTGGAGAAGAAAAATTTTACTTAAATAATAAGGCAAGTAGGGCAAGGTCTTTTGTTCGCTTTAAGACAGCATTACCTCCAAGACATCGCAAATCTTGTGCTACCCTTTAGCCTTAAAGTTTTGTTGTGCAAGAAGAAGCAACACAAAGTCTAGTTTAAATATTGATTGAGGACAATCAAAAAGCTAAGTTTGGGGGAGTTGATAACACCAAATTTTGTGACGTTTTTGCCCTTTATTCTGTTATCAAAACTACCCTTTTCTGCTATTTTCCTATATTTTATTAGCATTTTTGCAATAATTGGCCAAGCAACGCTCTTATTCCAAATTTTCCTATCTTCTACATGGTTTTCCTCGTTTTTGTGCAAAAAGGCCGATTCCGGCCCACAATAAGTCTAAGACCGCCTCGGCCTTCCTGACGCCCGATACAACCCAGCCCGACAGGGGCTGGGCGACACAAGAATGATCGGCGGAGAAGGGCGCCTTGTGAAAGGGACGTACCGGCCGACACACCTTCTACCCGACAGGGAGCCAAAGCCGCACGGCGACCCAGCTCGTCGAGCGACACGACCACCCACCGGCAGGCGTGCCGCCAGCCACGTGACCAATAGCCAGCGCCTCGCGCCGAAGACATACCTGTATCGGCCGTCCACATCCATCGACCGGTGTATAAGGGGGCTACGTGGCGTTTCCAGCACCATAACTCCTTCAACCGCCGGTATAAATAGCAGCTACAGGAAGCCGAAAAGACAGGTCGGAAAACGTCAGAGGTTGGATAGGTCGGGACGGCTAGCCAGTTCACTGTTCGGACAGTTGGGGACTTGAGCGATCTGCGAGAGAAGTGCGAGAGAGACCGTATCGTGCCCCAGTGCTCGTACCGGGCGACACTAGGTGAGCTCTTCCTCATCCCAAGAGGGAGGGGATCGGTTCACCTAGGACTGTACCGGACGACACTGAGGGCCGATATCGGCCGACGTAGATACGCGACACGAGTGGCTGACAACAATGTCCGACAGTAGTATATGTGAATCCTTGGCCGACACGATACCGAAACCGATACGCTCTCCCCGTCAGTCGTGCCGCTCGAGAGGGTGTGCCGCCCGACACGAGCGTATCGGCCAGGGTCTTCAAACGATATAGTCGTCCGTCAGGCGTGCCGTCCGAGAGTTCGTGCCGCCCGACACGGCTGTACCGGGATAGGTCCCTGGACGGTATCGGGCTGGGAGTAGTAGTAGTCTGTCGCCCTTCTACATCAAGAAGGCGACATCTATCTTTAATTCTGTTATTTAAATTCTTAGCTTATGCATTGTATTAAGACCCTTATTGCTGACGGAAATAGAAATGCTAAATTGCTATTTGTTTAATGCTTAGTGCCTTATGATTGGGTAACTACTGTGTTGGATATCTGAACTCTAGCTTGCATGTTTTGGATCGCGTTTCGCTTAGCTACCGAATCGTCTTTTCCGTCGCAACTACTTCGAGAGTTGGGTTGTGGCTCTAGTGTTCGGTCCGATTCTGGAGTACGAGAGTGCCCGGAACGGAGTTGTTTTAGTATCATTCCACTCTAACTTGAGTCCAGCAACCTCGAGAGGGGTGTTGAAGCTTGGTTAGAGGCACCCGCTCTGAGAGGAGGGGTGCAGGGTGTTACTGCTACCGCTTGTCTTTCTAAAAGTCTTATACCTTGCATTACGCCTTAAACTGCAGTTTACCTTTCTATTTTCTGTTGCATGAAAATTCCTGAAAACTGCTAAATGACAAAATCTTAATCTTTCTTGTAACTCCAGTTGGAGATAGTTTTCTTTGATTTAATCGTGACATCTGGTTGTTCCCTTCGGGGAACTTCAATATCTCTTTATATCCACCGGAGTGTAGAGTGTCGATTCAGAGTCGTCAACACAACCCACCTTGTCCCTGTGTTCGACCCCGTATGACTACTTCGACCCCGTAAACAAAGTTGCGGGGGCCTAGAAGGATTCGGATTATAAATGCGAAGGCTCGACTACCTCAAATACGCCTCCAATTTTAGGACGTGCGATTTAGGCCGGTCACCTTCAAGGAGTGCACATGGATCTAAGAGAGAGAGAGAAAGTGAGAAAATAAAAGGGACTAGAGTGCATCTGGTTTCCTATTTGGTTTGAAGGTGGGAGGCAACCTCCTGACCATTGGATCTGTGATCCAAGGGCCGAGAATGAGTGTGACATCAAAGGGTCGGGGCCCTTGTTTCCAATTTTGATTAAATTGTGACATTTTACTGGATTTCTTTGAACCTGTTCTACTTTAGAAAAAACTAAATAATTTATGTCGCTCTCTCATTTTAACCAATTGATCTCACATTTTATTAGAATGTCTTTAACACTTAAATCTATGTGTCGGTAAGATTTGAGGCCAATGTACAAACTTTTCACACTGAACTTGACTACTAGAAGGGTCTAGATCAAACTTAACTTAACAGCTAAATTGTGATCAAGTTTAGTTAATCCCGGTCCAAAACCAGTACTACCTAGTATTTACTAGTCACATACTTAAATGAAGATCAATTGAAAATAATAAATTTTGTTGTCAAGTTATTATTTCTCTTCAATATATATCATACTCTAATAACATGAAATCAATCTTATTTTATGTTTATATATATATATATATATATATATAAATATATATATATATATATAAACTACAACATTAACATAAAAGTTGTTTGCAGCACAAATAATACATATAATGTCGAGATAATTTGAAATAGTATACATACATTAACTAAATCTTGACTAGAATAATTTAGTGAAGTATATATTAAAACACACATACAATATACATAGTTGGTCAAGTTCAATCTGATTGATTAACCAATTGTGCAAACTATGATTACACCAATTAAGAATGATCTAAGAACCTTCAGACCAAACTTGATTGCAATACTATACAAACAAGACTTAATCGTTCGATTTGGTCAAGTTCGATATGGTTTGATGGTCAAATTTTGATTTTCCATCCAACTCTAATTGGTGATTCCATCCCTTTGTTTATAGGCTTATTATACTAGCTCCAAACTGAATTGGCTAGTGTTTTCACTACATGCTTCCTCTTGCTCCCCCTAATGTTGTTGTCAGGACAACAGTCTTGCTAAATCCAAACCTCGTTTGAACATACCGAGCACTGATCAAAACCTTACACATTTGTGATCTGAAACATGTTTTGGTCAAGAATGTGGTTGACCGACCCAACCTCGGTCCAAAGCTTATGACTGTTAAATCAAGTAGTTGGGAGTTGGGAGTTGAAAATAGATGTTGGTACACATTTGTTTTAAACTCAGGCTTGGTCAAAGAAAAGTTTGACCAAGACAAGGTCGGTCGACAAACTTGTTGACCGTGCAGGGTTTTGGATTGTTCTTCCAAGTTCGAACAAATTAGTGATTGGTAGCCAACTACTTTCTACCTAACGACTAGTTAAGCACTAAGAACACTCTAGAGACTCCCTAGAACATCCCTAAACACTTGCAAACCATCCTTATAAATAGGAGAGGCCTTAAGACACCTAAAGTACACAAGCTCTAAGTTTGTGTCCTATAGCCATAGTCTCTTAGCCACCATCCAAGAAATGTCCATCCTAAATGGTTTTAGAGGTGTAACGCTTGATATAGGATCAAAACACAATATTTCATTGGTGTACTTCCTTTCTTCCCATCTCCATTCACAGATTATGCTACTTGTGCTCCTTGGCTACTCCATGTTGTGGAGGTTGTTTGAGGGAGCTTGATTGGAGCTACTTCTTGGTGGAAAAGGCTGCTCCAAGATTGTTTGAGATTACTTCAAGAATACGGCTTCAAAAGAGATTGGAGCTACTTCTAGATGTAAGCTATCTCAAGATGGTGGAACTACTTCAAGGAGGAGAAGGTTGATCTGAGGGCTTGAGGTTACTTCAAAGAAGGTTGCTTCAAGAAGGTTGAGCTACTTCTAGGTGAAAGCTACTTCAAAAAAAGTGATTGTATTTTATTGTAACATCTTTGAGAGATAAATACAATTATTCACTTTCAAAATCTCAATTGAAGACAATTGTGTAGTGGACTGACAACCTTTGATTCAAAGGTTGGAACCACTCTACACCGAAGTGTTTTGCCTATTTCCTCCTCTTTTGTTTTAAGTTTTCAATTAAATTTAAAGTTTCAAAAAGCTCTAATCAACCCCCTCTATATCTTTCATATCCCACACATGCAAATTTAAATAGCAAACAATTGAGCTTTATTAGGATTTGGGACCCAATATTTTAATTTATACATCATGAGCTAAATTTGGCATCTTCCAATATCACGCTAATTGATTCGTGTCCTAAGAGCGGGGCAGGCTAAGGATTTGGAGAACGTTCGGACAACGCTAGTGGCCACCTTCTGCCACTAACAATCAGCAGTATGACTCCAAGATGGGTAAAACAATCTCACGTGCTGCATAAAAAATAGCAGTACAACTTCAAGATGGGTGAAACAATCTCATGCCCTAGACAGTTTGGACGTCTAGCACTTCTAAGAGGATGATTCCAAAACAACACTACTAAATCTTCTACGAGCCGTTTGGCCAAACTGTTTCATTCACATCATTTTGTATATAAAATGCATATCAGTTTGCTAGTTACAGTAGTCCGGTTACATAATTTAGCACCCGACCTACCAAATATGGGTTATTCAGATATCACGTCAGATTTAATGGTAGTAGAAACTCAAGTCACTATTCATGCCAGGAGCTTTTTTGTATGCTTCCTTGCGCAATTGACAGCTAGACCTTTCCCCTCACATCCCTCCCATGTCAACCTCAAACTGCTATCCACGTATAAGACAACAGGAATTCCAAATCATTGAAGCCAAACAGCTCCTTACTCATGGTCCGGTTTACCGTAGGTTCGTGCATGTGGCCATTCTTTGGCTAGTAATATGTCAATCTGGTTCATACTTGGAATCTGGCAGTGTATGTGGAAAATGAATAGTCGGTCAAATTAGAAACTCTTACAAAACATACTTAAAGAAATGTCTTCACAGATGCTCAGGATTTGTTGTTCCTCCTTTAACAAGAAGAACAATACACCTTCTACAAGATTATGCCATTTGTTACATGGATAAGGCAAGGAGTAGCCTACTCCTCCCAAAAAGAAGAACAGCAAATCTTAACTCCTTCGCAGAGGCACAAGCTACAAATCGGGTGTCAATCCTTTTTAATGGAAAAACCCAATGATCTAAAGACTAAATCTGAAGATGCCCATCCCGCTAGTGTTTTCCTCAGCCAGAAACAAAACAGACATGAAAAAGCCTGCAAAAAGGTAAAGAAATCCACAATGGTCCTTTAGACAAGAAAAATAACATTCTCATCTCTGCACTTGAAACTGCCATTTTAAATCCTCCCTTCAGTGTTGCGTAATTATATTATGAGGAAAATTGAAAATGCAGCTGAGTAGAAAATTTTTCTCATGAGTAGGTTGTCGCTATGGACAAGCATAATTTGGTTCGATTTGGTTTTGGCCTAAAATTATAGATCAAACCATTATTGTGGTTCAAAGATAAACTGGAGTCAGGGTATCAAAGCAAACTGTTGGTTTTATTGTACTGTTTGTTCTCAAACTGATACTGTTGGCATAAGAGCATTGAACAAAAATGACCCTGAAAGTGCAACTCCTTCTCCACTTCCAGCTTCACAGGTAACAACACAAGTGAGAATTTCATTGGCTCAAGATTACTGTCACAACAGTTGACATGCTTAGATGCTCCAAGTACTGTCAAAGTAGAGGCGGATGAGGAGGATGGAAAACATAGCAAAATGAAACATCAAAGTGAAGGATGAGACTTATATCTAACTTTAAGAATCACCAATTTTAGGAATTGTATTAATCAATTTCACCAGCTTTGAGTCAGTTTAGCATTGCCAGCTCTATGGAAATTCGAGGTCGATGGCCACAATAAGCCCTACCTTGCTTGCTCGAGCTCATATTGGCATGGATGGAAAACTCCTCATGGTCGTGTGATGGACAGCCTGTGGATTCAACTAGTCATTAGGCTTGGCAACCATTAGTTTGGGTTTTGTCTTTCTTCTCCTCCTAAGCTCCCTTGGTCGGCCAAAGAAAGGAGAGAAAGAAAAGGGTCGAGAAAAGCCTTTCATTTGGCTTGGAAAGGGCATTTTTATAAGGAAATTGATGAGAGAGAAGATACTTTATAAAAGTCTTTTAATTCCAAAATTGTTTCCACCATTTCCCCCTTGGTTTCTTGCATGCAAGGGCATCTCTATCCCCACCGAACTCCCTTCCATTATCCATGGATTAAGGGAAAAGAAAATAAGCACCTTAATCCATTATAATATTAATATATCTTTTTGAGTGGAAATTCTTTTCCTTATAATAAGGTGAGTGGAATTTCACCTACTTAGGATATTTTCGCTCCTTATCTTGGAAAAAGAACGTCCATCCTTATTCAAAATCAACCAATAACATTTTGGTTGAAGGCCCTTTAAGTAATACATTCATTTTTTCCCTAAATTGAATTAGGGTTTCACTTATGATTAAATCTTGATTATTTTAATATCAAGATTTTCTCTCCTCCAACTTAATTCAAATGAGATGCCCCTCTCATTTTCTTTTATCTACATGATGCCAAGAAATATTAAGGACCTAATTGAAGTGGTAATTTGCATATTGAACCCTAAGTTTTGGGTAAATTGCACATTACACCTAAATTGGGTTTTAATGCACAAGGATTGCTTTACAAGCTGAATCTTGGTGCCCAAGCTTGTGAGAACTATACCACTACATCATATTCATTATTATGATGTCTCAACATCAGGGGAACATCTTATCATGCAACATTTGCAAGTTGACCCCTCAACGTGGGTAATTTGCACTTTAGTCCAAAATAAGCAAATATTGCTCCAACATTGTTCAAACAGAACCAAAATTGAAACATAAGTTTCTCATGAGCCCTAGTTACTTTTCCCAAGATAAGATTAAGAATCTACTCAACCTTATTAAGCAAAACATCTAGGGTTAACACATAACCCAGGTCAGGGATGTTACAGCAAGGGCTAAAAACAAAGTTTACAATGGGAAGAGTAGACATATTCGTCTATGCCACAATATTGTGAGGCAGCTTGTAAGTGATAGCATAATCTCTATGGATTATGTAAAGTCAGAATTAAATTTGGATGATCCTCTGACAAAGCCATTAAGTCAAAGACTAGTGAGCTATACATCGAGGAGAATGGGATTATGCGAATACCAGATGTCGAAGTGATGGATACCCAACCTTCATGAACGTTGATCCCGGGAAGAAGGTTCAATGGGAAAAATGAAGTCACTGGATGACTCAATGTTTTGTAATAAATGTATCTCATTCTTATGATGTAAACAACAATTTGCAATGATTTAGTTGAATATATTTCTTAATGGATTTCATAGCCGTTAATGGTGGTGTATATACTGTAATATATGCTTGATGAAAGTCCAACTATATGAGTGTGGAGTGGGGCCGCTCCTGTTGAGATTTGGGAAGATCTCTAGAGCATTCATGAATTTTCCCAGTAGGCGCATGGCCTAAAGGCGTCAATCCATAAGAAAGGTATTTGATTTTATGAATATCATGTGAGTAATGTATCTCTAATTTGACAAGGGAGGAATTAGTTCAAGAACATAGTTCCACCAATCTTCTACAGATTACGTACATCTACTCTATGCTTTAGTTCAAAGAACTCAGTTCTACCAAAGCTTATGCATGATATTTGTTTAAGTTCTTCCAGTGATCAACTCGATTTTTAGTTTGGTTTTGTTTTGAAATAGTGAGGGATTGTTGTGGCTGCTGCTGTATTTCAAAGCAAAAGCCTTTAGTCCCACATTGCTTGCTTTGGATACTTCCCTCCTATTCATATATGGCTTCTAGTCCATTAAATATTTGAAGAATAAAATAGGGTGTGGGCTTCGCACGCGCATGGTGGGGCAGCCCAAGTGGGTTTGGGCCGGTCCGGTCCGGAAACCCTTTAATTGGGCGCGTCGGCGCACATCGCATCCCGCGCGCAGGGGGGTGCAAATTTGGCCTCCGGAAGCCCCTTGCGTGGGCGCGGCCCCGGCTTGGTATTGCCCTTCGGTTCATTGAACCATTTTTAACCTGGGCCGCCACAATGTACCTGTACGTTTGGCAGTTACAAACCGCACCGCTTGCAACCGAACGCATCCTTTCACGCTTCTTTTTCCTGGTTATTTATGTTTGCTTTCCGCTGTCATTCGGAATAGACGAGAAACTTCTTTCGTTTCTTCTTCCTCTCTTCTCTGCCGCCTACAGTCTGCCCACTGGAAGAACGATCGCTTGCCTTTCGCCCGTCGCCGTGACAGCGTGTGCAGGCTTCACATTGACACACGTTGTTGGATCTTGGGAGAGTAATCGCGTAGGAGACTACTGCACAGACGTTTGCCAACGGGTACCGAGGAAATACTCTTAAGGACAGTGCATCTTGCACGCCTCAGCGATACTCTGGTATACTCTTATACGTTTATGTCTTTTCATCGCGATTTGTACCCTTATTCGAACAATAATAAGGACATGATCCAATTGATGTGACGAAAAGCCTGAGCAAACTTATATCATCAGTGCTCCGTTTACGATATATAAAGATGCAAAAGAGTTACAAAATTTTACTTTCATCGGTTAAAAGAAAATTTTCCTATAGTGTACAAAAAAGGCTCTGAATGTGACAACTTCTGCATTTCCTTTTTTTCTGGTTCATTTGTACCATCCAGCTAGTGTGTTCCTCATCCAGAAACAAAACAGACATGACAAAGCCTGCAAAAAGGCAAAGAAATCCACAATGGTCCTTTAGACAAGAAAAATAACATTCTCATCTCTGCACTTGAAACTGTCATTTTAAATCCTCCCTTCAGTGTTACGTAATAATATTATGAGGAAAATTGAAAATGCAGCTAAGTAGAAAATTTGTCTCACTTCAGTGTTACATAAGAGCATTGAACAAAAATGACCCTGAAAGTGCAACTCCTTCTCCACTTCCAGCATCACAGGTAACAACACAAGTGAGAATTTCATTGGCTCAAGATTATTGTCACAACAGTTGACATGCTTATATGCTCCAAGTACTGTCAAAGCAGAGGTGGATGAGGAGGATGGAAAACATAGCAAAATGAAACATCAGAGTGAAGGATGAGACTTATATCTAACTTTAAGAATCACCAATTTTAGGAACTGTATTAATCAATTTCACCGGCTTGAGTCAGTTTAGCATTGCCAGCTCTATGGAAGGTCGAGGTCGCTGGCCACAAGAAGCCCTACCTTGCTTGCTCGAGCTCATATTGGCATGGATGGAAAACTCCTCATGGTCGTGTGATGGACAGCATGTGGATTCAACTAGTCATTAGGCTTGGCAGCCACTGTGAGAGCCCAAGTCGATTGATCAGCTTAGGTTAGGATATTCCTTCTATTATAGTTGGTTTCGTAATTTTAGGGTCCTAGCTGGCATTCCAGTGACTTATTTGCATGCACCAAGTCCATATTTTTTAATTAAGTTTTAATTGGTTGTTAATTGGGAGACTAATCGTAACAGTTGTAACAGCCTGTTATTCATGATCATCCCCAGGAACCTTGCTAAAAGCCCTAAGATCTTCATTTATGTAGTGGTGCTAGTTCCTATGTTTCAGTGAACCTATTTAGTCACCCAACATGTCCAGAGTCACTCCTGGTTACAGGCTTGAACCAACAATTTTTACGTCATAGTGGCCCTAATCAATGGCCATGTAATAACTGCTTTAATTAATTTTCAATGATAAACCACGCATTTTTGAAAGAGCGTACTACCCTATCTGAAGTGTCACAAACTTTTTCATGTCTTTGCTTAGTCTATTGTCACCAATTTTACTGTATGCATTGTCTGTCACATATTTTATATTGTATTGTTTAGTACATCGTTCATATGCGTTAGAATTAGACCCTTACAATATGAACAAACTACGCCAAAACACGACGTTACATCCGGAATATAAAAATAGTGCACGAATTCTAATACTACAGCCTCAAATCAACTGACATGTTACATTTTCGGTCTGATAGCACGACGACTGTCATAGCGGTACTGGCTGAGCTCAGCGCGAGTGCTACGAGGGGCCATAGGCCCATAGCATGGCGGTGTCGGGTTAAAACATCAAAGTGAGGAGTGGTCCAGTTTCGCTGTTTAAAACACGGTTTCGGATGCTATTCCAGACAATTGTCGTATGACAGGTAGCTTCTGAAGCAAAAGCTGGACGTCTCCTGTTTTTCTACCTGAGCCGCCAATTCATGCTAAGGCTGTCATCAAACCAGAAATTAAAAACGAAGCCGCATGGAACCAGTTTCCAGCTAAGACGGCGGCCCAAATAAGGTTTGCACATCTTCTTTACCTGTGTAAGAGTTCCGGGTAACAATTAAGATGTTTACCCAATTCTTGTAAACATTTACCCTTCGACACCCTCATTTAGGTCGAAAATCGGACTGGACTTGTTTGGACTAGACAAGAATTGAGACCCGGTTAATAAAAATATTACGGACCCAAAATCAGACTGAATAAGATTCGGTCTGGTCGGGTCCGGACAAGAAAAGTTAAACACCAACCCGAGACCCAGTAAGTTATTTTTTCTCTCCTTCATTGTAATGAATGTTGCAAAAATATAGTGATATTATTTATGCAATTTTTCCCATGTATCAGGAAATCATATATAATAATAAAAGAAAAATGGAAATGGTGTAAACCCACGTGTGCGAAAACTTAAACAATGGTTAGACAATTAGTCTAACAGTATTGACCAAGCAAAATTGTATGCTACTTAATGTAATTAGAAAATTCTTTGAACAATTATGCTGATAACCGTCCTTTCCAAATGCCTTCGTGTTTTTGTCAGCGATAATCAATTGTTCAAGCAATCTATAAGTATAATATTAAATAATGAAAAAAACATCCGCCGCAACACTGTCGCTCAGACCTAAGAGATATACGGTTACACCACAAATTGGTTTTATAGATAACGTACATTAGTAAATGATCTCTTCAAAGCAATTCATTAATCTTCCTTCCTATTATTATAGAAATCTTTATTTTTTTTTATCACTTGTCTAACCCATATCACATAATAAAGGAATGGCAGTAGAAGTTGAGTGATCGAATTGTGGTACGTTTATTAGGGATTTCTTTGGTTTTCGTTTTAAGAGTTGATGTGTTAGAACTCAAAATTAGTAGTTTAACTTTATACGAAAGGATAGATGGATAAAGCAAGTAAAATTAGACTTCTTCCACTGTCCTAATATTATATGCAAGTAAATGAGTGGTCGGTAAAGGAAATTATTTATCCTTATCTTGCATTAAATGGTATGTGTGGTGGTGAGTAGCCCTCACAATGAGGCACGAGTTAATTGAGAATACATTTTGGTAGAATTGACAAGAAAGCCAATGCATTTGGATAAAGGGATGCGACTCAGACACAGTAATTTCAGCAAAAATATATCCTTTCACCCTTGAGCTTCACTGTCCAGTGGTGTCGCTTCTTCTCCTGTAACCATCGTCTGACCTTGTAACACATTTGCTTTCCGTGTACCTATTTTTCTCAAGTTATGTTTTTTAAACTTTTTCTCTTATCCGCTGCTCAAATCATTGAGGAGCCCATCTCATACCATCTTGGAGAGCTTCGTTTGACCCATTAATATTTCGTTTGACAAAGCGGTGACGATTGTTCGGACAGCGATTGACAACTACAGGCAGCGGGTCAATCGCTACCAATCGCGTTATCAAACACGTGGTTGTCCGCCGCTCTCATTTTACATTATATTTTCTGTCTGGGACGTTCAGCAAACTCTATAGCCGCTTATTTCTTACCGTAAAATATTATTACGATGAATCATCTGTGATGGGTCACCAACAATGAGTACAATCGCGTTGTCAAACGCTGCATAAACATTGGAAGGGTGACAAATGAGGGAGGATGGTGCCTTTAGTGTCCCTTCCAGTAAGGTATTAGGGTTTCAAAATAATTAGCCAATATGGTCTTCTCGCATGCCTTACTCCATTAACTGCTTGATATTCTGGTGTCCTTAGATGGACTAACACGAACACTGTGGTGAAACTCTACTGGGATAATCATCTCATCCTATCTCTTTTCTTTCCGATGAACCAAACGTGGAAGGAGATATACGTTGCACCGCCATAGCTCGAAAAAAGCATAAGGCCAACGTCCAATACAAGAAGGCCCTTTAACTAATTTCAGTTATCGTCGTTACTTGTTGTTAAAGGCACATTTTTCAATTTTTGTTTTATTATCATATATGATTGCGATCTAAAATTCATTAATTTCATTTTTATGTTTTATTTGTGAGATCTGAGGAAACGAATCTTAAAATAATCTAACATAATGGAATGTCACTTTTTTCCCTCAAAATTGTGCTAGATATCAAAAGTCAACATGTTGATCGACCCAAACAAAATCATGTTGGCTAAATTGGACATTAACATACTCTTTGTTTTGATGATGACAAATATTTTATTCTTATAGATCTAACATGCAACTTGAGTATTTCAAGGTTCAAGGAAATAAGGAGATCATACTAAGTGGAAAATTGAATATCAATACAAATTGAAGATAAATGTGCTTAAATGTTTATATTTTCATGATTATACTCAAATGTAAATACTTGTACAAAGATATAATGTAAAGTACTTAGATATCATGTAAATCAAGTGTTAGATCTTCTCTATCCACTTATAACCCTTAGTTAGGATTCCCTTAGAGATAGAGTCATTATCATCCATTAGAACACACATTTAATAGGTGGTTCAAAAAATCTGAAACATGAACACCCTCGGTCGAGAAACTAGTCGACCGAGACATCCTCGGTCGAAGTGTTTGTCGACCGAGACCCACCTTGGTCAAACATATTGAGCACTGATCAAAACCTTATACATTTGTGCTCTGAAACATGTTTTGATCGAGAATATGGTCGACCGACCCAACATCAGTCCAAAGCTTATGATCATTAAATCAAGTAGTTGGAGTTGGGATTTGAAAATAAATGTTGGTACACATTTTATTTAAGCTCAGGCTCAGTCGAAGAAAAGTTCAATCGAGACACGGTCGGTCGACAAATTTGTTGACTGAGCAGGGTTCTGGATTGTTCTTCCAAGCTCAAACAAATTAGTCATTACTAACCAACTACTTTCTACCTAACTGTCAGTTAAGAACTAAGAACACTCTAGAGACTCCCTAAAATGTCTCTAAATACTTACAAACCATCCCTATAAATAAGAGAGACCTTAGGACACCTAAAGTACATAAGATACACTTGAGAATCCATTCTAGTGGCCAATAAAGTTGAACTACACTTTCCATCTTATCCTTCAATATGTAAGTTCATGTCCTATAGCCTCTTAGACACCATACAAGAAACCTCCATCCTAAGTGGTTTGAGAGGTCTAACGCTTGATATAGGATCAAAACGTCATACTCCATTGGTTTACTTCCTTTCTTCCAATCTCCATTCTCAGGTTATGCTACTTGTGCTCCGTGGCTACTCTAAGTTGTGGAGGTTGCTTGAGGAAGCTTGATTGGAGCTACTTCTTGGTGGAGAAGGCTTCTTCAAGATTGCTTGAGATTACTTCAAGAAGGCGACTTCAAAGGAGGTTGGAGCTATTTCTAGGTGAAAGATATCTGAAGGTGGTGGAGCTACTTCAAGGAGGAGAAGGTTGTTCTAAGGGCTTGAGGTTACTTCAAAGAAGGCTTCTTCAACAAGGTTGAGGCTACTTCTAGGTGAAGGCTACTTGAAGGTGGTTGTATTTTGTTGTAACATTCTTCAGAGGTAAATAAAATTAATCAATTTCAAAATCTCAATTATAGACAATTGGGTAGTGAACTGACAACCTTTGATTCGAAAGGTTGGAACCACTCTACATCGAAGTATCTTTCCTATTTTCTACTCCTTCTTTGTTTTAAGTTTTCAATTAAATTTAAAGTTCTAAAATCTCTATTCACCCTCCTCTAGATCTTTCAATTGGTATCAGAGTAGGTCTTCAAGGAGTCCTAACAGGTCTTGAAGAATGGGGGATAACTTCCTTAGAAACCTCAACCTTGAAGGAACTCATGTCACTCGACCACCACCCTTCTATGGAAGCAACTACACCTATTGGAAAAGTAGAATGTAATTTTACTTTCAAGGGATCATTCTGGAGATTTGGAGGATGGTGTATTTACCTTATTCACTTCCTACTACTGAATATGCAACATGGAATCCCGATACGGTAAAGCAAGTTCAATTGAATGAAAAAATGGTAAGCATATTATATTGTTCTAATTTTGTTAGTGGGTTCAATAGGATATCTTCATGTGAACCAGCTTATGAAATATGACATAAAATTTTAATTACACATGAAGGTACCACTCAAGTTAAAAATATCAAAATCAACATACTTAAATAAAAGTTTGAACAATTTTATATGCAACCTAATGAGTCAACTAGTGAAATGTATGCAAGGTTTTCCTCTATTGTTAACAGTTTCATCTCATTAGGTAAGTATATAAATGAGGAAGACCATGTTCCCAAGATCCTTAGATCCTTACCTCCAAAATACAAGCCAAAGTTGACGGCCATTGAAGACGTCGATGACCTTACCACAATGAGGATGGAGCGACTCATTGACAATCTAGAGACTCATGAAGTCACCCTTGAAGAAGAAGAAGAAAGACTGTAGGCCAAACTTCATAAAGGAAAAAGGAAGGACATTGCATTTAAAGCTACAACTAAGGCTCAATCAAAAGTCAGTACTCAAGAAAGTGAAGAAACAAGTGAATGAGATGAAGAAGAAGATGCACTCATTATAAATGGTAAGAAATATAGAAGGTTTAAATCTAACAAAAATTCTAGTGCTTCTTCCACTTCTTCCCTTAGGTTCTTTGAATGCGGCAAGAAAGGACATGTAAAGAATGAATGTCCTAAGACCAAGAAAGGGAAGAAATCTTCCTTCAAGAAGAAAGACAGGGGAGATAATGCTTACAAAGCAGCTTGGGATGAATCAAGCGATGATAGCAGAAGTGGAGAGGAAGAAGTGGAATGTTTCATGGGTAAGGAAGATGAAAATGAAGACTCAAGTGAGGTAAGTATTCTTGATTTCTCTAAAGAGGAGTTAGTTATTGTCCTTGAAGAACTACATCATAAATATGTTGATTGTAAGAAGAAATTGAAGAAGCTTACAAAAACAAATGATGATATGCATGCTAAATTGTATGTGCCTTCTTCTAAAAATGAAAGTCTTATATATGAAAAAGATACCTTGAAATCATCTATCAATGATCCCAATATCAAATTGATTGCCCTAGAAACTAACTATAATATTCTTTCTCAAGAAAGGTTGAATTTCTTGCTAAGATAAATAATCTTCAAACTCAACATATTCTATGCACTCATTTGGAATATGATGTTATTGTCAAAGAAAGAGATATCATTTTATCTAGCTTAAATCAACCAAAGTTAGACATTAAAGGACAAATGGATGAAACTGCTAAGTTGCAAAAAGATATTAATAGCTTGAAAAATAATGATATTCTTGATAAAATCGTAGAAAGCTCAGTTGGTCAAATTGGAAGGAGGGGCCTAGGTTATGTATCCAAATATAATTCATATAAAAAAACCTAGCACTAGAAACACACAAGTACCTCAGACCAAAGTCATGTATGTACCTAAAAAAAATCTAGCTCATGACCATAATGCTACGAAGAGAAATGAAATTGATTTCATTTGATGTGATTATTGTTTATATCTTGGACATTATTCATTTTCGTTCAACTACAATAAAAATAAGGACAAAGATTTGGTTTGGGTTCTAAAACCACAAACTTAGAAATATGGGACATATAGTTGAGATTCGACCTAAATTTCATTTTGAAATCTACAATGTCTTATCTTAACTAAAACAAGATTCAATCTGTATATTCTTGTATGATTTGATTGCTTTATCCAAAATAATAACATGTTTTTTTACATTGAAAATAATAAACTTATTGAAAATACACATAACTTCATCTCGATCGACAAAGATCTCAACCGAGACCTCTCCCGATCGAAGAAATAATTGACCAAAAGGAGTTCTGTCAAAATTTAAATTTACTGACAAATCTTCCCAGTTGACAAATAGTTTGACCGAGAACTCTTTTGGTCGAAGAAATGTTCGACCGAGGATAGTTCTGTCAAGAACTATTTATTGAGATTAAAAACATATGTTTACATTTAACTTTGATGCTTTAAAACTGTAAATAACTCTTTATATTAAGTTGTTTAAAAACTTGAAATGATTTAATTAATACTCCTAACCAAAAGGACCGCCACATGGGTACTAAAATCTACCTATTTTTGCATGAATGGGTGGTTGATAGTGGTTGTTCCAAACATATGACTAGAAACAAAGAGACTTTTCATACACTTGAAGAAAAGAAGAGCAGAACAATCACATTTGGAGATAACGCGAAAGGTAAAATTATTGGGAAAAGGTAATGTTGGTACAAATCTTCAAATAAAAAATGTGTTATGTGTAGATGGATTGTATGACAAGTTGATTAGTGTTAGTCAAATGTGTGATAGTGGCTATGTTGTTCTATTTAACAATTCTTGCTACAAGTTACTTATAGAAAACACTAATGATGTTTTTTATGAAGGAAAAAAGAATAGGAAATCTTTATGTACTTAGACCTAACTCTATGCAAGCCATTGTTGGAAAATGTCTTCTTACAAATGATGAATCTTTACAATTATGGCATAGAAAACTAGGTCATGCAAGAACACATGTTATCAATAAGTTGATTAAGTATGGTCTTGTTCATGGTTTGCCTAAACTTTCTTTTGATAAACCTGAAAACTGTAAACCATGTACTCTTGGCAAGAAAAAAAACTTCTTTCAAATCTATAACCTTGCTTAGTACTACTAGATCATTAGAACTTATTCACATGGATTTGTTTGGTCCCACGAGGACTCAATCTATTGGTGGTAGAAGATGTTGCTTTGTCATTGTTGATGATTATAGTAGATATACTTAGGTTCATTGTCTCTCAACAAAAGATGACACTGTTAGAATATTCATTTTATTTTTCTCTAAGATTGAAAATCAACTACAAAAAAAATATATGCACCATTAGGAGCGATCATGGTGGGGAGTTTGAAAATCACATCTTTGAAGAATTTTGTACATACTAAGGGTATACTCATAATTTTTTAGCTCCACATACCCCACAACAAAATGGGATAGTAGAAAGGAAAAACTGATCCTTACAAGAAATGGCTAGAACAATGTTACTGGAACATAATACACCTAAAATCTTTTGGGCTGAAGCAGTAAATACATTATTCTATATATTAAATTGTGTGTCAATTCACTCTCATCTTAAGAAAACTCCTTATAAACTCATTTTTAACAAGAAACCTAGAGTTGACTACTTTCATACCTTTGGTACACCTTGTTACATCTTGAACACAAAGGATGATCGAGACAAATTTGAACCTAAATCACATAAAAGATTGTTCTTGAGTTACTCGACTTCTAATAAGACATTTAGAATCTACAACACTATTTCTAGAAAAGTTGAGGAATCAATTCATATCACATTTCATGAAATAACAACACAAAGTGTTGAAAATGAAATTGAGAATGAAAACTTGAATGATATTACACATCAAATTAGGGATCCAGCTATATCAACAAAAGATGATGAAAATTCTGAAATTGAACAACATAATGGTGAGACACAACAACCTATTCATAGAATAATTAAAGATCATCCTCAAGACTTAATCATAGGAAATCTTTTTGATAAAGTAAAAACTTGATCGTCATTCAGAGATGTTGCAAACATGGCTTTCGTATCAATTGTTGAACCTAAGATGATAAATGAGGCTCTAAAAGTTGAATACTGGATAATGTCTATGCAACAAGAGCTAAATCAATTAACTAAAAACAATGTGTGGGACTTAGTGCCTAGACCTTAAGACAAAACTATCATTGGAACTAAATGGGTTTTTGGAAATAAACTTAATAAAGTTGGGGAAGTGGTTAGAAACAAAGTTAGGTTGGTTGCTCAAGGATATAATCAACAAGAAGGGATAGACTTTGATAAAACTTATACACCTATAGCTAGACTTGAAGTCATTAGAATGTTATTAGCTCTAGTTGTCCATAAAGACATCAAACTATTTCAAATGGATGTAAAAAGTATTTTCTTAACTGGAATCTTAGAAGAAGTTTATGTTACTCAACCACCTAGTTTTGAAATTTCTAACAAACTTGACCATGTTTAAAAAATTAAGAAATTTCTTTATGGTCCAAAATAAGCACACCAAAATTGGTATGAAAAACTTACAAATTATCTCTTTGATAATGGCTTCTCTATTGGAAAATCAGATTCCACATTATTTTTCAAAACATATGAATCAAAATTTCTTATTGTTCAAATATTTGTTGATGATATTATATTTGGAGGTTCAAATGATTCTTTATGTAATCAATTCAGTGACATCATGCAAAAGGAATTTGAGACGAGTCTATATGGGTGAATTAACATTTTTTCTTGATTTTCAAATAAAACAAACATCTGCTGGAATTTTTCTAAGATAAAAGAAATATACTAAGGAACTCTTCAAATAATTTAATATGGAAACTTGCAAATTAACATGCTACTACACCTATGACTACTTCTGCTAAAATTGACAAAGATGAAGATGGTGAATCCATTGATGATTCCTTATATAGGGCCATGATTGGTAGCTTGTTATACTTGACTCATCTAGACCGGATATTATGTTTTACGTTAGACTTTGTGCTAGATTTCAATCAAAATCAATGCACTCTCATTTTCCAGCCATCAAAAGAATTTTAAGATATCTCTCCGACACTATACATTATGGTTTTTGGTATCTGAAAGGTCAATCGTTGGATTTAAAAGCTTACACGATGTTGATTATGTTAGTTGTTGTCTTGATCGAAAGAGCACAAGTGGTGATTGTTTCTTACGAGGAAGAGCATTAGTATCTTGATTTAGTAAGAAATAAAATATAGTTGCCTTATCTTCCACTGAAGCCGAATATGTGGATGCATGCTCATGTTGTGCTCAAGTGCTTTATATGCAACAAGTTTTGAAATATTATGACTTTACATTTTCCTCTACGCTGATTTTCTATAATCATACTAGTGTTATGAACTTGGCTCATAATCTTGTTTTACACAGTTATACCAAGCACATTGAGATTAGACATCATTTCTTGAGAGATCATATTTCCAAGAATAATATCTCTCCATCATGTTGATACAGAGGAGAAATTGGTTAATATCTTTACCAAATAGCTTCCTTTGGATCAATTTCAATATATTAGAAAGAAGTTACTTATTACTCTTATAAAAGATGTTTTCTTTCATATATTTGCTCAAAATTCTTGATAACTTTCTGATTTGAAATTAAAGTGATTTTAGTGCATACAATCATAAAATTATTTCCCTTATTTGTCCACAATAATTTTAATACTATGAACAAGCACTTAAACAAGCTCAATCCAATTCTGAAATACTACTCACAGTATCATATTCGGTTGACAAAATATTGAACCAAGAAAGTCATTGATCGCAAAATTCTCGATCGAGTTTCACTCAGTGGGACCCTCGGTCGACTATGCAAATCTTAGCTAAGAATCTTCTAAATACTCCACAGACCAAAAAAATTACCCATAGGTCCCTCGATCGACAAAATTCTCGATCGAGTCTTTGACCGTTGCGACCAAATTTTCAAATTTACACTTCGACCGACTAGCCTTTAAAGAGTAGTTGGGGAAGAGATTCGTTGAGGTCTCGTTTGACGATTTTGTCGACTGAGTAAGATTCTTTTTTGCTATAAATAGCACCCCAATCCACCCATTCTCTTCACAACTCAAGTGCTCTCTTCTCCATCACCTCTCTAGTATTTCTTTGAGCTATCTTCCAGCAACATTCATCCCCCTATCATATCTACATCTTCTTCCACCACTCTTTGATCAAGATGGCTTCCTCTTCAGCTTGTAGGGGCAAGAAGCAAGTTGCTTCAAGGATGGGACGCACACTCACTATAGCATTGAGCATTATTAATGGCATCCCCTTCAACGATGATGTTGTTGGAGAACTCTACTTGAAACTCACCTCAAAGTCTCCTCTTCCTTGACAGCTAGTGAAACTCAATTATTTCATCACTCTTCTTGATCTATGTGAACTTTTTAAGGTGCAAAAACAGAAGGAATTTGTAATCCCCTCATTTCATTTCTGGTCTACCCAAGCCGTAAATGAATTCTATGCCAACCTCACTAGAGACTCCAATGACCCCTATTCCTTCAGTTCCATGGTTGATGGTATATCCTTCCATTTTTTTAAATGATATCCTCAAAATGCTAGACATAGCTGTTGAAGAATATGGACAATTTCTAGACCTAACCACTGGCAATCCTATCTTGAAATTCTCCACCGAAGAAGAAACCATTAGCCTAAGTGATATCAAAAAGGCTATCTTTGCTCCCAACACCTCATCACATGAACATATGAGAACCTATTATGCTACCTCCTTAACCCCTGAAGCTAGGATAGTGAATCTCATTATTACCCATAATATTCATCCTAGAGCCAATAAAATTGAAATTCCACAATTTAAGATGTGTCTTATCTATGCCATACTTGAAAGTATTCATGTGAACTTCATTCACATCATTCTGTCCAACATGTTTGATTTTTCTGGGAACCCACCTTATGTTGATTTTATTTGCCAAATATTCCAACATTCCCTTGGCAAAAACCTAGAAGATTTGGGCTACAAATGTGATAGACACCGCCCCCAAAGAGTTGCCCAACACACTGTTGATAAAATAGGAATTGACTTTGGGCACAAAAGAGCTAGGACTGAAGGAGAAACATCCACTGAAGCTAATGCTCCACTTCTTACTCCTCCTAGCTATTCTATAGAAAACCTTGTCAATGATGCTTCCTATTTCTAAGGATCCGCTTATCAAATCGGGAGACATCTAGACAACAACCACCATGTTATGACCTACCTAAACCAAAGGATGTCAGCCTTATCTCCTAATGTTCCTGACAGATATCCTTATGCACAATATCATGTCAGCATCTATCCATTCAATCCTTACATGCAATACACTCAAGTTCCACAAAACCATCAAATGATATTACCCATACTCAATACTCACCAATGCAACTTCAAGACATAGTTGCTCATTCCGATCAAATCGGGAACCTACATTTTTGGAAGCATATGCTCTCACAAAGACAGGTGCACTTGATTGGAAGACACTTGTCAAGTATTATGGTGATACTCCATTATATAGGAAAGATCTTGAAGTTGATGTAATCTAGAACTCTTTCAAGTGATATTGTTATCTTATGTCGTGAGTAGTAAGATCTATGTAATCACTTTATTATCAATGAAATTGAGCTTGTTTGTGTTCACTTGTTCATGAAAACAAAATCACTAAAAATTTATATTTTGGATCGTGGCTGTCATTGGACATTTTTGTCACTTTATTTTTGAATTTGTGTATGCTATTGAGTGGGAGTATTCCATTCATGGGGAGTAAGTTTCAAATGACAATATGGCTATCTTTTTTAAATGACAAAAGGGGAGAAATAAAATAAAATATATTCATGAGTTTTATGATCTCTTAGCTTGACACTAAATGGTGATACATTACCTTAAGAGATGGATATAATGTTCCATATCTCTTTGGGAATATTAGCACACATTTTATGAGAATAAGAGAATCTATTCATCCCAGGTATATCCCAAGTATTAAACTCATTTCATTTCAATATTTTTTTTATATTTTAGGAATGTTTGTCATCTTCAAAAGGGGGAGATTATTGACTAAATTGGACATTAACATACCTTTTGTTTTGATGATGAAAACTATTTCATTCTTGTGGATCTAACATGCTCCTTGAGGATTTCAAGGTTCAAGGAATAAGGAGATCATACTAAGTGGAAAATGAAGATCAATACAAATTGAAGATAAATGTACTTAAATGCTTATATTTTCGTGATTGTACTCAAATGTAAATGCTTGTACAAAGATATAATATACTAGTACTTAGATATCATGTAAATCAAGCATTAGATCTTCTCTATCCACTCATAACTCTTAGTTAGGATCCCCCTAGAGATAGAGTCATTATCATCCATTAGAACACACATTTAATAGGTGGTTCAAAAAATATTAAACAGGAACATCCTCGATCGAGAAACTAGTTGACCGAGACATCCCCGGTC
Source organism: Alisma plantago-aquatica (assembly GCA_963693085.1). Lineage (NCBI taxonomy): Eukaryota > Viridiplantae > Streptophyta > Magnoliopsida > Alismatales > Alismataceae > Alisma > Alisma plantago-aquatica. The sequence continues at coordinate 226,230,287 of OY856413.1, forward strand.
GAAGTCTTTGTCGACCAAGAACCACCTCGGTTGAACATACCGAGCACTGATCAAAACGTTACACATTTGTGATCTGAAACGTGTTTTGGTCAAGAATGTGGTCGACCGACCCAACCTCGGTCCAAAGCTTATGACCGTTAAATCAAGTAGTTGGGAGTTGGGAGTTAGAAATAGATGTTGGTACACATTTGCTTTAAACTCAGGCTCGGTCAAAGAAAAATTTGACCAAGACAAGGTTGGTCGACAAACTTGTTTACCGAGCAGGGTTTTGGATTATTCTTCCAAGTTCGAACAAATTAACCATTGCTAGCCAACTACTTTCTACCTAACGACTAGTTAAACGCTAAGAACACTCTAGAGACTTCCTAGAACGTCCATAAATACTTACAAACCATCCTTTTAAATAGGAGAGGCCTTAAGGCACCTAAAGTACACAAGCTCTAAGTTTGTGTCCTATAGCCATAGCCTCTTAGCCACCATCCAAGAAACACCCATCCTAAATGGTTTTAGAGGTTTAACACTTGATATAGGATCAAAGCACAATATTTCATTGGTGTACTTCCTTTCTTCCAATCTCCATTCACAGGTTATGCTACTAGTGCTCCTTGGCTACTCCATGTTGTGGAGGTTGTTTGAGGGAGCTTGATTGGAGCTACTTCTTGGTGGAAAAGACTGCTCCAACATTGTTTGAGATTACTTCAAGAATGCGACTTCAAAAGAGATTGGAGCTACTTTTAGGTGAAAGCTATCTCAAGATAGTGGAACTACTTCAAGGAGGAGAAGGTTGATCTGAGGGCTTGAGGTTACTTCAAAAAATGTTGCTTCAAGAAGGTTGACTCTACTTCTAGGTGAAAGCTACATCAAAAAAAGTGATTGTATTTTATTGTAACGTCTTTGAGAGGTAAATAAAATTATTCACTTTCAAAATCTCAATTGAAGACAATTGGATAGTAGACTGACAACCTTTGATTCAAAGGTTGGAACCACTCTACACCGAAATGGTTTGCCTATTTCCTCCTCCTTTGTTTTAAGTTTTCAAATAAATTTAAAGTTTCAAAAAGCTCTATTCAACCCCCTCTAGATCTTTCATATCCCACACATGCAAATCTAAATAGCAAACAATTGAGCTTTATTAGGATTTGGGACCCAATATTTTAATTTATCCATCATGAGCTAAATGTGGCATCTTCCAATATCACGCTAATTGGTTCATGCCCTAAGAGCGGGGCGGGCTAAGGATTTGGAGAACGTTCGGACAACGCTAGTGGCCGCCTTCTGCCACTAACGATCAGCGGTATGACTCCAAGATGGGTAAAACAATCTCACGTGCCGCATAAAAATTAGCAGTACAACATCAAGATGGGTGAAACAATCTCATGCCCTGACAGTTTGGACGTCTAGCTCTTCTAAGAGGATGATTCCAAAACAACACTACTAAATCATCTAGGGGCCGTTTGGCCAAACTGTTTAATTCACATCGTTTTGTATATAAAATGCAAATCAGTTTGCTAGTTACGGTAGTCCGGTTACATAATTTAGCACCCGACCAACCAGATATGGGTTATTCGGATATCGCGTCAAATTTAATGGTAGTAGAAAGTCAAGTCACTATTCATGCCAGGAGCTTTTTTGCATGCTTCCTTGCGCAATTGACAGCTGGACCTTTCCCCTCACATCCCTCCCCTGCCAATCTCAAACTGCCATCCACGTATAAGAAAGACTACATGAATTCCAAATCATTGAAGCCAAACGGCTCCTTACTCATGGTCCGATTTTCCGTAGGTTCGTGCATGTGTCCATTCCTTGGCTAGTAATATGTCAATCTGGTTCATACTTGGAATCTGGCAGTGTATGTGGAAAATGAATAGTCGGTAAAATTAGAAACTCTTACAAAACATACTTAAATAAATGTCTTCGCAGATGCTCAGGATTTGTTGTTCCTCCTTTAACAAGGAGCACACTACACCTTCTACAAGATTATACCATCTGTTATGTAAACAAAACCTGGATCCTACTGTTCGATGGGCAGGGACACGTGTAAATGGATAAGGCAAGGAGTAGCCTACTCCTCCCAAAAAGAAGAATAGCAAATCCTAACTCCTTCGCAGAGGCACAAGCTACAAATCGGGTGTCAATCCTTTTTGAATGGCAAAACCCAATGATCTAAAGACTAAATCTGAAGATGTCGAATGCTTCCTTTACTACTTCAAATGAGACTCGTTAAACCAATAAGACAGAAAGACGGACACTGCTGTATTACAAGCATATCTTGCGAAATGAGTAAAGCATATTAGATTTGGAAATAAGGACAAGATCCAATTGATGTGACGAAAAGCCTGAGCAAGCTAATATCATCAGTGCTCCGTTTACGATACATAAAGATGCAAAAGAGTTACAAAATTTTACTTTCATCGGTTAAAAGAAAATTTTCCCATAGTGTACAGAAAAGGCTCTGAATGTGACAGCTTCTGCATTTCCATTTTTTTTCTGGTTCATTTGTACCATCCAGCTAATGTGTGCCTCAGCCAGAAACAAAACAGACATGACAAAGCCTGCAAAAAGGCAAAGAAATCCACAATGTTCCTTTAGACAAGAAAAATAACATTCTCATCTCTGCACTTTAAACTGCCATTTTAAATCCTCCCTTCAGTGTTACGTAATAATATTATGAGGAAAATTGAAAATGCAGCTGAGTAGAAAATTTGTCTCATGAGTAGGCTGTCGTTATGGACAAGCATAATTTGGTTCGATTTGGTTTTGGCCTAAAATTATAGATCAAACCATTACATGTGGTTCAGAGATAGACTGGAGTCAGGGTATCAAAGCAAACTGCTGGTTTTGTTGTACTGTTTGGTCTCAAACTGATACTGTTGGCATAAGAGCATTGAACAAAAATAACCCTGAAAGTGCAACACCTCCACTTCCGGCATCACAGGTAACAACACAAGTGAGAATTTCATTAGCTCAAGATTACTGTCACAACAGTTGACATGCTTAGATGCTCCAAGTACTGTCAAAGCAGAGGCGGATGAGGAGGATGGAAAACATAGCAAAATGAAACATCAGAGTGAAGGATGAGACTTATATCTAACTTTAAGAATCACCAATTTTAGGAACTGTATTAATCAATTTCACCGGCTTGAGTCAGTTTAGCATTGCCAGCTCTATGGAAGGTCGAGGTTGCTGGCCACAAGAAGCCCTACCTTGCTGGCTCGAGCTCATATTGGCATGGATGGAAAACTCCTCATAGTCGAGTGATGAACAGCCTGTGGATTCAACTAGTCATTAGGCTTGGCAGCCACTGTGAGAGCCCAAGTCGATTGATCAGCTTAGGTTAGGATATTCCTTCTATTATAGTTGGTTTCGTTATTTTAGGGTCCTAGTTGACATTCCAGTGACTTATTTGCATGTACCAAGTCCATATAAATTTTAATTAAGTTTTAATTGGCTGTTAATTGGGAGACTAATCGCAACTGTTGTAACAGCCTGTTATTCATGATCATCCCCAGGAACCTTGCTAAAAGCCCTAAGATCTTCATTTATGTAATGGTGCTAGTTCCTCTGTTTCAATGAACCTATTTAGTCACCCAACATGTCAAGAGTCACTCCTGGTTACAGGTTTGAACCAACAATTTTTACGTCATAGTGGCCCTAATCAATGGCCATGTAATAACTGCTTTAATTAATTTTCAATGATAAACCACACATTTTTGAAAGAGCGTACTATCGTATCTGAAGTGTCACAAACTTTTTCATGTCTTTGCTTAGTCTATTGTCACCAATTTTACTGTATGCATTGTCTGTCACATATTTTATATTGTATTGTTTAGTATATCGTTCATATGCGATAGAATTAGACCCTTACAATATGAACAAACTACGCCAAAACACGACGTTACATCCGGAATATAAAAATAGTGCACGAATTCTTATACCACAGCCTCAAATTAACGACAATGCATGGGCAGAGAAGACCAAATCAACTGACGTGATAAATTTTCGGTCTGATAGCACGAGGACTGTCATAGCGGTACTGGCTGAGCTCAGCACGAGTGCTACAAGGGGCCATAGGCCCATAGCATGGCGGTGTCGGGTGTAGCAATGGGCTGGGTTAATGACGTACGTTGCCACATATAAACATCAAAGTGAGGAATGATCCAGTTTCGCTGTTTAAAACACGGTTTCGGATGCTATTCCAGACAATTGTCGTATGACAGGTAGCTTCTGAAGCAAAAGCTGGACGTCTCCTGTTTTTCTACCTGAGCCGCCAATTCATGCTAAGGCTGTCATCAAACCAGAAATTAAAAACGAAGCCGCATGGAACCAGTTTCCAGCTAAGACGGCGGCCCTGCAACTACACCACCGGCGGGGGAATGAGAAGTGACGGGACCTGTGGATCAGCCGGCCGTTGTTCGGTGAGGAGGAAGAGGAGCGTCTGTTGGCGGCGCATTGTACGACAACAAGTGGCCGCTGATGGCTTGGCCATGCTAAATTACAAGCTAGCACAGCGTCTTGTAGACAATGGAGAGGGTTGTCAATGGAAGGGCAGGCTAAAGGTTTACACATCTTTACCTGTGTAAGAGTTCCGGGTAACAAATAAGATGTTTACCCAATTCTTGTAAACATTTACCCTTCGACACCCTCATTTAGGTTGAAAATCGGACTGGACTTGTTTGGACTAGACAAGAACTGAGACCCGGTTAATAAAAATATTACGGACCCAAAATCAGACTGAATAAGATTGGGTCTGGTCTGGTCCAGACAGGAAAAGTTAAACACCAACCCGGGACCCCGTAAGTTATTTTTTCTCTCCTTCATTGTAATGAATGTTGTCAAAAAGGCTATCTTTGTTCCCAACACCTCATCACATGAACATAGGGGAATCTATTATGCTGCCTCCTTAACCCCTGAAGCTAGGATAGTGAATCTCATTATTACCCATAATACTCATCCTAGAGCCAATAAAATTGAAATTCCACAATTTAGGATGTGTCTTATTTATGCCATACTTGAAAGTATTCATGTAAACTTCATTCACATCATTCTGTCCAACATGTTTGATTTTTCTGGGAACCCACCTTATGCTGATTTTATTTGTCAAATATTCCAACATTCGCTTGGCAAAATCCTAGAAGATTTGGGCTACAAATGTGATAGACGCCCCCAAAGAGTTGCCCAACACACTATTGATAAAATGGGAATTGACTTTGGGCACAAAAGAGCTAGGATTGAAGGAGAAACATCCACTGAAGCTAATGCTCCACCTCTTACTCCTAGCTATTCTATAGAAAACCTTGTCATTGATGTTTTCTATTTCTAAGGAGCCGCTTATCAAATCGGGAGACATCTAGACTACAACCACCATGTTATGACCTATCTAAACCAAAGGATGTCAGCCTTATCTCCTAATGTTCCCGACAAATATCCTTGTGCACAATATCCTGTGAGCATCTATCCATTCAATCCTTACATGCAATACACTCAAGTTCCACAAAACCATCAAATGATCTTACCCATACTCAATACTCACCAATGCAACTTCAAGACATAGCTGCTCATTCCGATCAAATCAGGCACTTACATTTTTGGAAGCATATGCTCTCACAAAGACGGGTGCACTTGATTGGAAGACACTTGTCAAGTATTATAGTGATACTCCATTCTATAGGAAAGATCCTGAAGTTGATGTAATCTAGAACTCTTTCAAGTGATATTGTTATCTTATGTCGTGAGTATTAAGATCTATGTAATTGCTTTATTATCAATGAAATTGAGCTTGTTTGTGTTCACTTGTTCATGAAAACAAAATCACTGAAAATTTATATTTTGGATCGTGGCTTTCATTGGACATTTTTGTCACTTAAATTTTTAAATTTGTGTATGCTATTGAGGGGGAGTATTCCATTCATGGGGAGTAAGTTTCAAATGACAATATGGCTATCTTTTTTAAATGACAAAAGGGGAGAAATAAAATAAAATATATTCATGAGTTTTATGATCTCTTAGCTTGACACTAAATGGTGATACAATACCTTAAGAGATGGATATAATGTTCCATATCTCTTTGGGATTATTAGCACACATTTTATGAGAACAAGAGAATCTATTCATCCCAGGTATATCCCAAGTATTAAACTCATTTCATTTCAATAATTTTTTTTATATTTTAGGAATGTTTGTCATCTTCAAAAGGGGGAGATTGTTAACTAAATTGGACATTAACATACCTTTTGTTTTGATGATGAAAACTATTTCATTCTTGTGGATCTAACATGCTCCTTGAGGATTTCAAGGTTCAAGGAATAAGGAGATCATACTAAGTGGAAAATGAAGATCAATACAAATTGAAGATAAATGCGCTTAAATGCTTATATTTTCGTGATTGTACTCAAATGTAAATGCTTGTACAGAGATATAATATACTAGTATTTAGATATCATGTAAATCAAGCATTAGATCTTCTCTATCCACTCATAACTCTTAGTTAGGATCCCCCTAGAGATAGAGTCATTATCATCCATTAGAACACACATTTAATAGGTGGTTCAAAAAATCTTAAACAGGAACATCCTCGGTCGAGAAACTAGTTGACCGAGACATCATCGGTCGAAGTCTTTGTCGACCGAGATCCATCTCAGTTGAACATACCGAGCACTGATCAAAACCTTACACATTTGTGATCTGAAATGTGTTTTGGTCAAGAATGTGGTCGACCGACCCAACCTCGGTCCAAAGCTTATGACCGTTAAATCAAGTAGTTGGGAGTTGGAAATAGACGTTGGTACACATTTTCTTTAAACTCAGGCTCGGTCAAAGAAAAGTTTGACCGAGACAAGGTCGGTCAACAAACTTGTTGACCGAGCAGGATTCTGGATTGTTCTTCCAAGTTCAAACAAATTAGTCATTGCTAGCCAACTACTTTCTACCTAACGACTAGTTAAACACCAAGAACACACTAGAGACTCCCTAGAACGTCCCTAAATACTTGCAAACCATCCTTATAAATAGGAGAGACTTTAAGACACCTAAAGTACACAAGCTCTAAGTTTGTGTCCTATAGCCATAGCCTCTTAGCCACCATCCAAGAAACGTCCATCCTAAATGGTTTTAGAGGTTTAACGCTTGATATAAGATCAAAGCACAATATTTCATTGGTGTACTTCCTTTCTTCCAATCTCCATTCACAGGTTATGCTACTTGTGCTCCTTGGCTACTCCATGTTGTGGAGGTTATTTGAGGGAGCTTGATTGGAGCTACTTCTTGGTGGAAAAGGCTGCTCCAAGATTGTTTGAGATTACTTCAAGAATGCGGCTTCAAAAGAGATTGGAGCTACTTCTAGATGAGAGATATCTCAAGATGGCAGAACTACTTCAAGGAGGAGAAGGTTGATCTGAGGGCTTGAGGTTACTTCAAAGAAGGTTGCTTCAAGAAGGTTGAGGCTACTTCTAGGTGAAAGCTACTTCAAGAAAAATGATTGTATTTTATTGTAACATCTTTGAGAGGTAAATAAAATTATTCACTTTCAAAATCTCAATTGAAGACAATTAGGTAGTGGACTGACAACCTTTGATTCAAAGGTTGGAACCACTCTACACCGAAGTGTTTTGCCTATTTCATCCTCTGTTTTAAGTTTTCAATTAAATTTAAAATTTCAAAAAGCTCTATTCAACCCCCTCTAGATCTTTCATATCCCACACATGCAAATCTAAATAGCAAACAATTGAGCTTTATTAGGATTTGGGACCCAATATTTTAATTTATACATCATGAGCTAAATGTGGCATCTTCCAATATCACGCTAATTGATTCTTGCCCTAAGAGCGGGGCGGGTTAAGCATTTGGAGAACGTTTGGACAACGCTAGTGGCCGCCTTCTGCCACTAACGATCAGCAGTATGACTCCAAGATGGGTAAAACAATCTCACGTGCCGCATAAAAATTAGCAGTACAACTTCAAGATGGGTGAAACAATCTCATGCCCTAGACAGTTTGGACGTCTAGCTCTTCTAAGAGGATGATTCCAAAACAACACGACTAAATCATCTAGGGGCCGTTTGGCCGAACTGTTTAATTCACAACGTTTTGTATATAAAATGCAGATCAGTTTGCTAGTTACGGTAGTCCAGTTACATAATTTAGCACCCGACCTACCAGATATGGGTTATTCAGATATCGCATCAGATTTAATGGTGGTAGAAACTCAAGTCACTATTCATGCCAGGAGCTTTTTTGCATGCTTCCTTGTGCAATTGACAGCTGGACCTTTCCCCTCACATCCCTCCCCTGTCAACCTCAAACTGCCATCCACGTATAAGACTACAGGAATTCCAAATCATTGAAGCCAAACGACTCCTTACTCATGGTCCGATTTTCCGTAGGTTCGTGCATGTGGCCATTCCTTGGCTAGTAACATGTCAATCTGGTTCATACTTGGAATCTGGCACTGTATGTGGAAAATGAATAGTCGGTCAAATTAGAAACTCTTACAAAACATACTTCAAGAAATGTCTTCGCAGATGCTCAGGATTTGTTGTTCCTCCTTTAACAAGGAGCACACTACACCTTCTACAAGATTATTTCATCTGTTATGTAAACAAAACCTAGACCCTACAACTTGATGGGTGGACACGTGTACATGGAAAAGGCAAGGAGTAGCCTACTCCTCCCAAAAAGAACAGCAAATACTAACTCCTTCGCAGAGGCACAAGCTACAAATCGGATGTCAATCCTTTTTGAATGGCAAAACCCAGTGATCTAAAGACTAAATCTGAAGATATTGAATGCTTCCTTTACTACTTAAAATGAGACTCGTTAAACCAATAAGACAGAAAGACAGACACTGAGGAACTATCTGTATTACAAGCATATCTTGCGAAATGAGTAAAACATATTAGATTTGAAAATAAGGACATGATCCAATTGATGTGACGAAAAGCCTGAGCAAGCTTATATCATCAGTGCTCCATTTACGATACATAAAGATGCAAAAGAGTTACAAAATTTTACTTTCATCGGTTAAAAGAAAATTTTCCTAGTGTACAGAAAAGGCTCTGAATGTGACAGCTTCTGGATTTCCTTTTTTTTTCTAGTTCATTTGTACCATCCAGCTAGTGTGTGTCTCAACCAGAAACAAAACAGACATGACAAAGCCTGCAAAAAGGCAAAGAAATCCACAATGGTCCTTTAGACAAGAAAAATAACATTCTCATCTCTGCACTTTAAACTGCCATTTTAAATCCTCCCTTCAGTGTTACGTAATAATATTATGAGGAAAATTGAAAATGCAGCTGAGTAGAAAATTTGTCTCATGAATAGGTTGTCGCTATGGACAAGCATAATTTGGTTTGATTTGGTTGCATAATTTGGTTCGATTTGGTTTTGGCCTAAAATTATAGATCAAACCATTACATGTGGTTCAGAGATAGACTGGAATCAGGGTATCAAAGCAAACTGCTGGTTTCGTTGTACTGTTTGGTCTCAAACTGATATTGTTGGCATAAGAGCATTGAACAAAAATGACCCTGAAAGTGCAACTCCTTCTCCACTTCCAGCATCACAGGTAACAACACAAGTGAGAATTTCATTGGCTTAAGATTACTGTCACAACAGTTGACATTCTTAGATGGCTCCAAGTACTGTCAAAGCAGAGGCGGATAAGGAGGATGGAAAACATAGCAAAATGAAACATCAGAGTGAAGGATGAGACTTATATCTAACTTTAAGAATCACCAATTTTAGCAATTGTATTAATCAATTTCACCGGCTTGAGTCAGTTTAGCATTGCCAGCTCTATGGAAGGTCGAGGTCGCAGGCCCCAAGAAGCCCTACCTTGCTGGCTCGAGCTCATATTGGCATGGATGGAAAACTCCTCATGGTCGTGTGATGGACAACCTGTAGATTCAACTAGTCATTAGGCTTGGCAGCCACTGTGAGAGCCCATGTCGATTGATCAGCTTAGGTTAGGATATTCCTTCTATTATAGTTGGTTTCGTTATTTTAGGGTCCTAGTTGACATTCCAGTGACTTATTTGCATGTACCAAGTCCATATAAATTTTAATTAAGTTTTAATTGGCTGTTAATTGGGAGACTAATCGCAACTGTTGTAACAGCTTGGGTTTTAGTTTGGGGTTGTCTAGAAGATAATTATTATTGGATTTTGGCTTTTAGGAATTGTTTTCCCCATAATCGTGTCGACAATGTGTCAACCAGCAGGCGGGGATGTTACCTTTGTTACTGTCATGAATAAGGACCGCTAATCAAAAGACAGATAGGATTCCTCCATTAATTGATTGGATATTGTGAAAATAATATTGTATTGAACGGAATGCAATGGGATTAATACAAGACTGGACGCCCTCTCCTTTATATAGGAGAGGGGAGACGACCTAAGACTTAGGACGCAAGTAATCTAAACGGGCTGAAATACAAAAAGCCCAATAACTAATTAACCTATTAACTAAATAGGCCAATATAAACTCTGTAACACTCCCCCTCAAGCTGGAGCATGGGTGAAACACATGTCCAAAATTTGGAGGTTACAAGAGTCGATAAAAGGATAAAAGAAATGATAAATGAAAGATAAAAGATAAATATCACTCCCCATACAAAAATTGATACTCCCCCTTAATTAATACTCCCCTGAATCATACGATTGCGCCTCTTTTCTTTGAAATTGTATTATGCAGGCTGGAGATCCTCGAGCTTTGAAGGTCTTTGGAGTGCATCTGGAATGAAGAGCATCTGAAGAATAAAATCTGATACTACAGCAGTAATTCGCCACTTGGAGCAGACGATCCTGAACACCATCACTAGTCATCTTCATTGGATTACTGTAACGTTTGGGCCCACTGCCCAAGGCTCTAGTAGAGTTTCAGGAATGACGACTGGCCCCACAGACCACCACTAGCCTTAACTGCGCACTTTGTCCACACTGACGCGCAAGCCAGGATCAACTTCCCGACTGGTCACCCATCCTAGTACTACTCCAAGCTGAGCACACTTAACTATGGAGTTCTTTAGAGATGGGCTCCCTGAAAAGGAGGTGCACCTTGGTGATATGGGTAGTCCAATCATTCCTTTTAAGATCATGTTATCCGAGGCCTCAAATCCTGGGATGTTACAATTACGTACTTAATGCGGCACGAACGCGGATGCCTAATGTCGATGTAGCAGTAGCGGAATCTTTGAATTGTCTGAGAAGACGTGCATAACGTGGCATGAACACGAATGGACGATATGTTGGTGATACTATGCATGTACCATAACTCTGACGCATGAACCTTGGGGGCTTGACGGGAAAGGAGATTATCCATCAAGGAAAGTCCCAAGTAGATCAGCGAAAGGCGATGCCATAAGAACAGATGCAGCTCGGATAAGACGTGATGAAACAGCTCGGTGAAGATATCTCTGGATGAACTATCAACCTTGCAGATGTAGACTTGGCAGGCTTGTTGAGCTTCTGAAATCTGAAGAAGCACCCATTTGTCTCATATAAATGCAGATGAAGAAGTACACCATCAACACCTGACGTACATAAAGCGGTACGAACACGGATAGCTTGGTGTTGACGCTGAATGAAGATCTTTCATTGTTGTCTGAAGTAGAGAACAGATGTACTGAATAATGCGAAGCTCCATGAAGATAATAGCCTGGAACATATATAGTCTGAATACATATATCATCTCTTCTCATACTCTCTCTCATACATATTCTCTCACTCTCTCTCTCTCTTCTCATCTCTTCCTCTCCTCTCTATCGCCCCCACACACTAAATACGATGAGTGATTGTTTGGTGTGGAGAAATGGATATATGACCCCCCCCCCACACTGTGGAAAGGGATACACACATAATATGGGTGGGTGGGAAAGGAATCAGCGGATTTGAGAGGATTTTGTGATATGGAGATGTGTAATATGTGGAGAATGAAATAGATAATCAGAGAGAATATGCTAAATGGGTCAATGAAAGATCCCGATAGAAAATTAAATGGATCTAATCCCGACCTGAAAAGGGATTTGTTTGGCCCGTTAGGCTTAAAATGGAATTTGATTAGCAAAGATATGACCGATTAAGGATCCGAATAGGCATAATGAATATGGGGGGAATTAATAACTGGGAGTTGACATAGAAGGGAGGTGACGGTAGAGTGATGAAGATAGCCGGGAAGGTGATGAAGAGCAGCAGCTTACGGGATGTAGCAAAAAAAATGGCTGGTTTATGTCATTCAGTTGATGTAGCACTTGGTCGTAACGGAGGAGATGACAAAGGGTCTCCTACACGGCTCCGGAGATATTGCATGTCAAGAGGATGCATGCGGAGCCAAGGGCGGAGCCTCTCCACGAGTGGCGATGAAGGCTTATACTGAGGACGTCAAGAGATGGCCTGTGCAGAACTCGGTACTACCGAGTTGATGTCGGTAGCACTGAGATCTTTCTAGGCGGCGGGTAGCAGGTTGGCGGCGGTTGATTGTTGTGTGATGGAGATGATGGCTACTGCTTCTGCGGTTGGTGGCGCTTATAATGTTGTTACTAGATGGTGACTGATCGGCGTCAATAGGTGGCGAAGGCGTGAAGATGGCTGCTTGGAGGCCGGCGGTTATGGCTGTTGGTCAGCGACAGGATTGCTGCTGGACGGATGTCGGAGGTGATGATGGCGCCGGGAAGGTGATGGAGTCGGCGCACGGAAAGAAAACTTGATCATTTGAGAAAGAGAAGTGTAAAAGGAGAGGCGGCTGTGGTGTTGTTGCACGTATGCAACGTGAGCTACCCAATAGGGTTCTCATCTCTATTTATAGTAAAGGGTAATTTACATGTAGGTACAGCAGTAATATGAAATAGGAAATAAATACAAAGTGAAGATATATTAACACTCCCCCTCAAGCTGGAGTGTACACATTGTGGATGCCCAGCTTGCCGCATAAATTCTAGAACACTGCTGGACCTAATGGCTTTGTCAAGATATCAGCAAGTTGATCTTCAGACTTAACATATGGCGTCACCACATTGCCATTCTTTATCTGATCTCGGATGAAATGACAGTCAACCTCTATATGCTTTGTGCGCTCATGAAAGACAGGATTCCTGGCAATATGTATAGCAGATTGATTGTCACACTTGAGAATCATGGGAGTTTGAATCAAAATCTTCAACTCAGATAAGACAGATTTGACCCATTGTAATTCACAACATGCATGTGCCATAGCACGATACTCAGCCTCAGTACTAGATCGTGCCACCACTTGTTGTTTCTTGCTCTTCCAAGTAATCAGATGATCACCAAGAAAGGTGCAGTAGCCAGATGTAGATCGTCTATCAACTTGATTACCAGCCCAATCTGCATCTGCATAACCTGTAAGAGTCAAGGAAGATAGAGGACTCTTGGGTTTATAATAAGTGATCCCCTTTCCAGGAGCACTTTTCAGATATCTCAGAATCCTGCATACAGCTGTCCAATGTGACTGTCGTGGTGTACACATGTGTTGACTTACTACTCCAACAGCAAAAGAAATATCAGGTCTTGTGACAGTTAGGTAAATCAGCTTCCCAACTATTCTCCTGTAGTGACCTGGATCTGAATATGCAATATCATCTTCCACCTCCTTGATGTGATAATCCATAGGAGTGGATACAGGCTTAGAATCAGTCATACCCGTTTCCTGTAGTAAGTCAAGCACATACTTTCTCTGGGAGAGATTGATACCTGCATGGGATCTAAGTACCTCAATCCCTAGAAAATATCTCAGTTTCCCAAGATCCTTTGTGTGAAAATGATGTTGTAGTCCTTCTTTCACACGTGATATGCCTGTAGAATCACTGCCAGTAATCACAATATCATCAACATAGACAGCAATAAGTATGGACCCACCAGAAGAATTTGAATAAAATAGAGAGTGATCAGTCATAGAACGAGAGAAGCCCATCTGTAAAACAACAGCACTGAACCTGTCAAACCAAGCCCGAGGAGATTGTTTTAACCCATAGATAGCCTTCTTCAATTTGCAGACCTGCTGACACTCCCCCTGAGCAACAAAACCGGGTGGTTGCTCCATATACACCTCTTCCTGAAGAACCCCGTGAAGAAAGGCGTTCTTGACATCCAGCTGGAAAAGAGGCCAATCAAAAGTAGTAGCCAAAGAGATAAGGATCCGTACAGAATTGAGACGAGCAACCGGAGAAAAAGTCTCAAAGAAGTCCACTCCATATGTCTGTGTGTAGCCCTTGGCTACCAATCTGGCCTTCAACCGCTCAACCGAACCGTCAGGATTGTGTTTCACTGTGAAGACCCATCTGCAGCCCACAACTTTCTTGCCCGCAGGTAAGGAAACCAGATCCCATGTGCCATTATCAACCAGAGCAGAAATTTCCACCTGCATGGCCTGCATCCAGCCACTGTCCTTCATAGCCTCTAAGTGGTTCCTTGGTATTTGAACAGAATCCATCCCAACAGCAAATGCACGAGCCTGTGTAGATAAGTGCGACAAACAACATACATTGGATATGGGATGTCGAATAGTACATGATCGTATACCTTTCCGGACAGCAATAGGAAGATCAAGATCAGAAGCCGCTGCAGGAATCTCTTGAGTAGAAGACGGGGAAGGAGGCTCATGGACTTGTGCCGCTACCTCATCTGGATCCGGTCTACCTCGCCTATGATAAACCTGGGTATAGGGTTGAATGGTAGGTGGATCAGGCGATATGTCTTCAACAATGATAGGTGGCACTCCCTCACTCAATTGCTCCCCCTTGCTCATAGCATGTGCAAAATACGGGCTGGTTTCATGGAAGGTGACATCCTTAGAGACAAACATACGATGCAAATTGGGGCAATAACACTTGTAACCTTTACTCGTACCAGAGTAACCAAGAAACAAGGTTTTCAAGGACCGAGGAGAGAGTTTGTCTTGTTTGGGATCAAAATTATGAACAAAGGATGTACAGCCAAAAACCCGAAGCGGCACATGAAACGGTGTGTCCATAGGGCGTAAAACAGAAAAAGGAGTGCGCCCATTCAAAACAGAAGAGGGCTGCCGATTAATCAAAAAACAGGCAGTGAGAAGAGCCTCAGACCAGAAACGTTTAGGCACATTGGATGCAAACATGATAGACCTAGTGATATCCAAAAGATGGCGATTTTTACGTTCAGCAACACCATTCTGCATAGGAGTATGAGGACAAGAAGTGTGGTGAATCATACCAACCAAACTGCAAAACTCATTCATTGCTTTCTGAACATACTCAAGGGCATTATCAGATTGAAAAATTTTGATATTGCAGTTAAATTGAACTTGAATTTGTTTATGAAAATGTTTGATAATGGAAAGCACAGACTCCCGACTTTTCAACAGATAAATCCATGTCATGCGAGAGTAATCATCAACAAAGGAAATGAAATAACTAAAACCATTATAACTTTGGTTTTTAACAGGACCCCATACATCACTGTGAACCAACTCAAACGGGCTAGAAGCCCGATTATTGACACGGACAGGATAGGACAACCGATGATGTTTGCCCAACTGACAAGACTGACACTCTAATGAAGACACATGAGCAAGATCGGGTTCCAATTTCTTCAGGCTGTCTAAGGATGGATGGCCATATCTGCAATGCCATAGCAAGGGGGAACCACTCAGCAGGGCGGAGGAAACTGGAGCAGGAGGTGGAGGACGAGGTAGATAATCACCAGGAAAGAGGTAGAGGTCACCTTTCCTAGGCCCCCCACCAATCATCTTCAAACTCTTGAGATCCTGTAAGACAAAGCAGGAAGGCCCAAAAGTTACTGTGCAGTTCATAGTGTCAATCAACTTGGCAACAGAAAGTAAATTGAAAGGAAATTCAGGCACAAAATGAACAGATTTCAAATCAATATCTGGAGTAAGGGACACAGAACCACTAGCCACCACCCTCCTCACAGAACCATCTGCCAAGGTAACAGATGGGTGAGGAATATATGAGTCAAAAGTGCGAAGCAGTCGCCTCATACCAGTCATGTGCTGGGAGGCACCAGAGTCAACCACCCAGGGAGTTGCGGATCCAGTAGCCATAAAAGATGTAGCCTGATTACCCGCGGTAGAGGCAAGGTGCGCTGAAGAAGCAGAAGAGGCGCCCACACTCCAATGTTGAGTAGCCTGAATAAACCGGTCATACTCCTCCTGAGTAAGTGTAATGCCAGAGGAAGTTGAGCTCGCAGGTGTAGAGTCAGAAGTAGCACAATTAGCAGCTCCAGCAGGTGGGGCGGCAGGTCGCCCATGTTTCTTCCAGCATCTGTCAACAGTGTGCCCCGGTCTGTCACAGAAAGTGCATCGAGGACGAGTCCCACGTCCTCTGCCCAAGCCAGGCCTGTCAGCTGTAGTAGATGCAGGTCGTCCTCCGCGAACTGCTGCAGCAATGGAGGCATGAGAATCTCCAGAAGGAACAACCGGAGAAGGATCAACAGATTCAAAGGTGGACTGTTGAATCCTAGAGAAGGCCTCCGCAAGGCTCGGTAATCTGTCAGATGCAAGAATCACACTACGCGCTGAACCAAACGAGGAGCTAAGGCCGGAGAGGAACTTGGCAGTGACAAGATCATCTCTGTCTTTAATCTGCTCAGCAACCTTCACGGGATGATAGTAGCTCAACTCCTGGGAAATAGACTGAATCACACCAAAATACTCTTCAAGGGATCGATCCCCCTGTTTCTCTGCAAACAGACGATCATAGATCATAAACTGGCGAAGAGCATTTTTCTCCTGAGCATAGTGCTGCTTAACAGCATCCCAAATCTCCTTAGCAGTGGAGTAGAACATGAACCTCGAAGCAATAGACGGTTCCATGCTACCCCATAGCCAAGTCTTCACAAGGCTGTCAAGACGTTTCCACTCTGCATAGTCTTTGTCAGCGCTCGTGAGAGGCGCAGAATCAACAAACTTGGCGCGGTCCCTCGATTCCAAGACAGTATGAACCGCATTCATCCAAAGCAGAAAGTTCTTCCCATTGAGCTTGATAGGAATAGGCGAGACCTCATAATAGGTCTTGTTCTCCATGATGCAACAGGGATATGGGTGACGGAGTGATACACGTCACGCAGAAGGCTGAGTGGACGGATAGATACACGTCCCGTGACGGAGAGATACACGTCACGACAGAAACTGGAAAGAGGATGCGTTACTGACGCATCGACAGCCTTCAAACGAGAGGTTCCTAATCACACATGAAGGAGATGTGATTAGGAAGCCACACTGGAAAAGACGAGACCCCCGGGTAGGACTTTAGAAGGCCGTTGTATCAACCGGAGATCCCCGAGCAGCAAGATCGGCGCCCGAAAAAGAAACCGAAAAGGCTGAAAAAGAGCCCGGAGACGTAGACTGAGCCTGTAGAGTGGTGCGACGGGATCTACGGCAGCATGGGACGAGCCACCGAGGATCAGCGGCGCCGCACGGAAGGCCCTTGCCCCTGCCGCACGCCGGCGGCAAGGTGCAGTAGCCGCTGCTGCTGGCTGCGGCGGCGGCCGGCGGCGGGAGAGGCGGCCGGCGCCCGGCGGCTGAAGGAGAGGGGCGGCGGGAGGAAGAGAGAGGAGGGGGGGGGGGAGGGGGGGGGGGCGGCGCTGGGTGGGAGGGCCGGCGGCTGCGGAAGCCTAACCTGCTCTTGATACCATGTAAAAGGAGAGGCGGCTGTGGTGTTGTTGCACGTATGCAACGTGAGCTACCCAATAGGGTTCTCATCTCTATTTATAGTAAAGGGTAATTTACATGTAGGTACAGCAGTAATATGAAATAGGAAATAAATACAAAGTGAAGATATATTAACAAGAAGATATGCCATGAAGGCCGGGAGATGCCTAGCGGGTAGCCGGGCTAAGCCATGGTAGAGGTGGCGGCCGCCAGCAGGCGGGGAGCAAGGAATTAAATGCCGATACCGATGTTGTTACAACCCCAATTTTGGGTTCAATTTCTGAGAAATGTAATTTCTTGTACTACAAATAATTGGACAAATAATGATGTAATTTCGTTTACAATAGCCTTGATGATTGTGTTGTGGGCTTTATTGGCTATTGGGCCCAATAACAAGGAAATTCAATCAGTAAACGAATAATTGAGTTTTTGAGAAAAGAATGATGTGGGAACCTCTAGAAGGCAGATCCAAAGAGGGATTTTGTGCTTCTTGGATTCCTTGGGTTCCAAGAAGTCTAAAGTTGCAAAGAAAAGCAATAAGAAAAGAAAAGATTAATAAAGTATTTCTTCCTTAAGAAAGAAATTGAAAATAATGATAAAATGTGGAAAATAAGTAAAAAGAGGTACAATTGAGTTATCCTTAGTGGAATTTCGTATCCCAAGGATTCCTAATGATAAAAGGAATACCAATGAGGAAAATAAAATAGGAATAAAGAGAAATATTCAAAAAGAGATTTTTTTAATAAAGAAAAAGGTAAGATAATAAGAAAAGGGATGAAAAAGAAGGAAAGAGGCTAAGGAAATATTCCCAAGAGGGGATTTCGAGCCATTAAGGTTCCTTGAGGTCCAAGGAATCCAATATGATAAGATAATGTCAAAAGAAAGAATAAATACCAATTAATTTGGTTTTATTAATGAATAGCTTGCATGCGAAGGAAATACCATATTTCTTTGGAATTTGGGTGTCAAAATTTATACACGTGTAGATAATGCCAAGATGGAGTTTTCCCTGAAATTTGAGAAGGAAAGGGTAAACGAGGAGAGAGATATGATTATTACAAGTTTCCTTTATTTAATACATATTTTTATTGGTTTTAAAGAGTTGGAAACAAGGGGAGGCGATGGTAGCCGTTAGATTGTCCGGGTGGTCCAAGGACTACCGATCTGACGGTAGATGTGTATCTTCTACCTCAACCCGCAGAAGGAAAGGGACTGGGAAAACGGGTTTTTCCCAAGTCGTTTTTCTTGGATAACAAGATATCAATCTAGAATATGTGCCCACGAGGGTCTTTGGGACTCAAATCCATGCTCAACCAACCTAACTCTTAGGGTGGTTCGAGAGTTCTAGAAAGAACGCCCATTAGGGCTGAGATCTTGGGCGGCGAAGGGGTTAAAGGGACCCCATAGGAGCCCTCACATCATCTATATATATCCCCAATCGACTCCTCACCTCCTCGCGAACTCGAACGGCTGACCCCAGGCCCTCAGCTCCCTGTCCCTCTCGAAACCGGCCTCTCTCCGGTGAGAGCGCCGCCGCGGAACCGCTGCTGGTTAGTTCCTGAAGGAGACGAAGGACGAGAGACAGCAGCCATCGGATTGAAGTCCACCATGGGCTCGTAGCAGCGCGCAATCAAGTTAATGGGGGCGCGCGACGGGGATCGTCTGATCCCGTGTAGCCAAAACGGACCACCGATCGAGCGGCCTGATATTTTTGGTAAATATCTTCTCTCTGTCAAATATTCCATAAAAAGGGTTTTTCTTGCGAAAATCACAACTTTTGATAGGGAGCTCCGATGAATAAAGTTAAAACATTAAAGTTGCTTAGAAAAATACAAGGAATCCAATAAAAATACTAGTATAGACTAGTTTTGCTTCTAGTTCGAAAAGTACACAAAGAAAGTAACTTTAATGCTTTAAGTGTAATCAAAACCCTAAATGTTGATTAGGGATGAGTTCAATTACTTAAGATTGGTACTAAGAATCAACATTTATCCTTTTGGCATAAAATGGATAATATGAATCTGATTTGAGTTTAAAAACCCACGAATTGCTTAATTAGGGTGTTAGGACTAAGAAAGTGTAATAATGGGCCTAAAATCCCTAATGTTGAGTAATATGAATTTAATGACTTTTATTTCGAGAATATGAATATCATAAATAGAGACATATTGATCTGAAGCTTAATTAAGAAGCCTTGGAATAGATAACTTAATGAGATGAAGTTTTAATATGTAAAAAGGGTGTTTTAAAGTCTCATATGAGTGAAGACATACTTGAAAACCTAGAAACCCTAATATCGGTGTTTATGACTTTAATAAGCTATGTTTTGAAATATTATGGGTAAGATGAAGTTAGAACTAATCGTAAGCCAGATTGGTAATAAAGAGGCTTAGATATGAATGACTAGGTAATTAGGGTTTTGGAACATGGAAATAATGTTTTAGGGTTTAGTTGACCTAAAAGGTAAAGGTTAAGAGACGATTATAAAGAACATTAAGGAAAACCCTAATTCAACTTAGGCACACCGTAAGAGGGAATTCCAATTCCATAAAGTAAGTGCATAATGAACATATGAATACATGGTAACACATACATAGTATGCTTTGTTTCAGATACTTGTTGATTACATGCTTTGTTGCTTGGATGTTTGGATGCATTCTTAAAGTATATGATGTTCTGCATGGTTTCTACAATGGCATAAGGTATGTGGTTACGCTTATGACTACCCGAATCAGTTTTCCGGGATTCTGTCGATGTTTTATCGCGACTTGAACTAAACTGTTGGATGTTTTAATTCATGCAAATTCTAAAGTGAATATGACTATCACATAAGAGATATGCCTACTAGCTCAGATCCTAGTCCCCTCTGTAGCTTAATGGGTTGACCTAGTATATGGCTACCAATGGGGTAGGCCCATCAGGTCATTGAATGACTTAGTAAATGGCTACCAATGGGGTAGGTCCATCAAGTCACATGGAGTTAGAGATTGGACTACCTATGGGTAGTGCCATGCGACTCAACCCTAGATATTGATCTACCTGTTAGGTAGGATCATGCGGGATTTAATAAGGATCTACCTAGAGAGAGGTAGTATCTCAGTCTGCTGCAGGGACAGCACAGAGATAGGGGATAGGAAAGGATTGAGTAGTATGGTTTAAAACGTAATCTTGGCTATTAAATGATAATTGGTTGATTACTTTGTTACTATAGTTGCACAATTATTGTTTCCCCCACATACCAGCTTCTTGCTGACCGACGTTTTGTTTGTCGACGTTTTAGGTACAATGAATAGAACAAACAGTAAAGTGGCATATGTGGAATTAAATGAGAAGTAACGTGCACAGGAGGATTAGTTAGATTAGTATCTTCATGGATAGAAGTTTAGAAATCCCAGATTTTAAAAAGTAAATAAAGTTTTAATTTTTTTCCTGCTAATATTCAGTTTAGTAGTAGAATTTCATAATTATCATTGATTATTTGTTGAACCTTTGATCATGTTAATTGATTAACGGCTCTGACCTTCGGGTCTCCCTTAATTGGGGGTTACCGGAAGGTGGGGTCGTTACAGACGCCTTATCAACGGCGTGGAAATAGATATTTACAGGTATACCGATGGAAATATCGACAGATGCAATCCTAGACTTATCGACGCCTAAATGAATGGATTAAATCATGAAATTTTACAGGTGTGGCTCAACACCTAGATGCAACGTTTTATGCAATAAAATTCTATATTGGGTATGTGGAGAGGGGGGGGTCAATCATGTGGGAGGTAAGGAATCAGTCCTGTTTTTTGGAGATTTTGATGAAGGATTTCGATGACAAAATATAAGAATTAAGATCTGAAATTTTAGTAGCACAATCCATAAACGCATGTTTACACACTTATGCAATAATATTCAACTTACAAAAAATATATAACAACATAGTAAGTTACTAACTCACATCAGATGTTTGTTGAGTGGCGCGCTGGTTCACTATACATACGTTGCTAATATGGATATTGTTGTTCCACATATTGCTCCCATGTCATCAAAGCTCTATAAGACTTGTTGTATGAAACAACATGCTCCTCATACACTTCAGGATTGACATATTGCATCATCCCAATCTTTGAGAAATGTTCTTCTACATCTTTGAGATATTTTTCCTTGTTTGCTGAATTCCTGGGAGGCTAAGAAGAAGCGGGAGGAGGTGCCCATGCTCGAGGAGCTTGAGGTTGAGGAAAAGGAGGTTGTAATGGAACACCGACAATAGGAAAAACTGCAGTATGTGCACCACTCCATGTTTGCCCTCCATCTTTATAGTATGCTTCGGTGTTCACCCGAAAGCATCCATAAGGGCTACGGACAGAGTATGCTTTATGATATCCCAAACCAACTTCTAATTGTAATCTTAGTGGTGGTTCAACTTGATATCCAGAATACCCATGTTGGGACTGAGAAGTCTGAGTCTCTTAGATGGGTATGGAAGTGTCTGCCCAAAATAACATATAATCTTAAATTTTTTGGAGTGGATCTAAGATTTGGGTGTATTTAGAAAGTTTTGGAGAGCATTATGGCAAAAATAGAAGGAAATAGAAAGGGGAGGGGTTGGAAATGATGAAGAATGAAAGAAATTAAGAAAATATACCTTGATTAGGGCTGATTTGAGCTCCAAGGAAAGAAATCACCCAAAATATCCTTGCTTCTTCACTCCAACGGCAGCAACAGACTCTAGTTCGCAAATCTCGGTATGTCGGGGCGGCATACCGCCGATACCGCCCTTAAGTGGGAAATTTTGCACTGCAGCCCTCGAAAACCACCAATATCGACCGGTTTTACCGGTAAACCGGTGGGTTTACCGATATTTGCGAGCCTAACGACAGACTTGCGTGAACCGATGACAGATTGTGTTGATATCGATATATCGACGATATCGTCGATATCTTCTTCCTTAGCGGGGAGAGCACGCGGGTGCTCTCTCTCGAAGAGAGGCGGCGGTGGCTCTAGGGTTGTTGTTGTGCGCCGGAAAGGAGAGGGAAGAGGGGCGGCGGTTAGGTTTCTCTCAGGAGCGAACATGCTCTGATACCATGTGAAAAATAATATTGTATTGAACGGAATGCAATGGGATTAATACAAGACTGGACGCCCTCTCCTTTATGTAGGAGAGGGAAGACGCCCTAAGACTTAGGACGCAAGTAATCCAAACGGGTTGAAATATAAAAACCCAATAACTAATTAACCTATTAACTAAATAGGCTAATATAAACTCTCTAACAGATATAAAGATCCTTATTTAGGTTGGCTGATGGTAGATACCATAAACAGCTTTATAGGCTGGTTATATTTTCATTAGTTGTTTGATAACTCCAACTAATGACATATGTGTAACTATTTGTAATACAGACAAACACTATATAATTATACAACATTTATGATTGGCTTGATTTGCTCTGATCAGCAAAATTTCTCCTCTAAACAATGACCACACCTACGGAGATCGGTTGAAGAAATCTCATATGGAACCAGACCACTCTTGACCATAGTTAAAAATATCATCAAAATGGGTGAAATTTCGCCAATTATTATGATTTCAATGGTGATCGGAAATAGAAATGGAGATATCTCAGGCTTCAACATGCATTCCAAAAAAATCGACAAAAGATTTGACAATTGTGATGAATTTCGATAAATTTCGATGGATTTTGCCCAATTTGGGCAAGAATTTTGACTAATTTTGACAATTTCAATAATTATTTCAAAAAATGTTGCATGTTGGTTGTAGTGTTTGTTATTAGCTGATTGGAGAGGATATGTTGCTTAGGGGAGCTTCTATCTAAGGCACATAGGCCGTTATCCAACCTAATCTACTACGATCTTTCACTTCAACCCTATTGGATCAATAACTATACTTTATCCCAAAAATAGGTGTTTTACAAGTAAAACTACCCAAATTAGGGAATCTAATAGTAATGCTCTAGATTAAGTAGTATCACAATTAATTGGTTACTTCACATAGCAAAGTCTCAAACATGTAACTACTATCACATTTTTTCATTTTGAATAAGTAGTAGCAACTTGTAACAACGAAGAATATTGGATGTGATGAGGGTGACCAATTTAAAGCACTACAGAGGCATTGGCTCATCTACCCTCGCACATGTACTACCTCCATAGGTGTGCAACAGCTGATAGGACATGAGTCCTATGATGAGGATAAAATTAGTTTGACTCAATAAGTCAATCATATAACCTAACATATGTTTGGACAAGAACCGTCGGGTTGGAATGATGTGCCTAATCAGCCATCACACCACTCTAGTTTCATTAAGCAATTCAATACTTTTTCTTATGCTACAATAGATTGATATCCCATTATGTGAGCTGTAATAGATTGCGCTTGAATTTTTTATAATATAATTCCTTATGTCGCCGAAATTAGCATCAATATCTCCATCCAAACAGTTCAACATCAATATATGATTTTATTGTGTAGACACACATGTAGGGCCCTGCCCCCAACATCAATATATGATTTTATTGCGTAAAGAGTTGTATGGCTTATTGATTTTTGGTAGACTTGTAGTAAGTTTTGAGTTCCATAATACTCACTCACAGACCAGCAATGCTTCTGTACAACCTGTTATCCCACCTGAAGGTCCTACCATCTAGACCATATTATTTTTTGATCAATTTGTGTCTTTGTGTCTATATATTGTGCTTGCAAACTATGATGACTTAATTCATTCATTTCACTATCAAATTTGACAACAAAATCCTCATCAAAACAATTCAGCTTGCTTCACTCACACATAAGGACACCCCCACACACATACCAATATGAACTATTATTGCATATTTGAGTAGATCTACACTAGTAGATTGTTCTGCTAAAATTTCATTAATTAATTTGTTTATTTGGTCGTCGAAACGTCAGGAACGCATCTGTGGAAATTTCCGTCGAAATTTCTGTTTTTGTGATCACCAAAACAACGTCGAAATCGGACGTTTTCTTCCTTGCTCTTGGCACTTCAGACCACACCATGTATTTTGGTTTGGTTCATTTTGGACTGGTGTTATGCCTGTCCCTGCCTATCACTTGAGTAAATGAATCTGAATGTAACATAGGCAATGCCTCTGATCCATTTGTTGTATTACCTTTACCATGCAGAGCTATGGAATGAGAAACACAACTAACAACATCTTAATGAAGAATTAGATGGTGATGACCATGCATGATACCGAACTCCAAGTTATTGTGTTTGAAGATGTAGCAGAGCACGAGGAGAATGAATGCTGGTGTTGTAGGGGTCAAGCAGTGTTAGAAAAATGGGGATGACCACAGTACATCTAGAATTTGTCGTTATCAAGGTCGGCATTGTCATTGTATTAGTGCAACCATGTAAGACCAGTATGGACAGAGGGGCTTTGATGGTTGCTTCTTTAGGGGTTGGCATCTTTTTTTGGGCAACCAGGGAATGTGCTTCACAAGGGAATGGCAGTGGGTCTGCAGGGAGAGAGTGGGGAATGTAAAAGTGGGTTGTGGTTTTCCTGTGAAACAAAACTAGTGTATTGATAGGAAACGTTAAGGTGGGGCTAGACATTGATGCAGTATCAAAAACCTCTTCTTACACAAAGGAAACAGGATGCCTTGATTTTGTTTTGAGGCAAATATGGCGCTCATAATTTGTTTTGATACACTGTATAGTCTGCTACTTTAAAAGTTGACTTTCTTGTCGCCTTTATTTGCTGCTTTCAGTTATTAATTTCAGATCCGATTCAGAATTAGGATATCGGCAAATCACAATTAGGTGAGCTCTCCGGCTGTGCAACTCTGACAAACTTTTAAGTCCAGAATGCAATGGACGTGTATCAAGCCGTTATCAGTAAATAAACCAACCTGGAAGATTAGTAGCCTGATACAAAGCAACTTCTCTGAGCATCGACCAAACAATCTGAGAAAGAGATTGACAAGAGTTCCATCTTTTGTACCCGTCAGCAACCCAGTTTGAGGATCAAACCTAAGAAATCAAATTTTCGGAGTTGTTAACTGAGCTAGAGCATGCTTTCAATCCAACTAAATGCAATCTGGGTAAGAGCAAGAAATGAAATGGTTAAGAAACCTTGGGAGACGGTGCCGAGGACAAGGAATTATTTTGAACAGCTGTTGAAGAATAACAAAAGGATTACAAGAAAATAACAGAATATAATACGCAGATATGAGGAAATGTGAGATACATTCATGTGCTTACCTGTGGGCATGAATATAAAAAGTTCAGGACTTGGGGCAGAAAGAACAGCAGTAGTGTTTCACTATATACCATAAATGAAAACAAAGCATAAGAACAGGGACAATGTTTGTTAGACATGGTTTAGATTAAGTTAAGCTAGCAGGTTTATGATGAAACTGCTTGAGTTGGGGATAATTATGAGTCACAAAAAGAAAAGAAAAACAAGTTACAATTAACTGTTACAAACTGAAGTATCCCCTGATTGCAAGATGACAATGAGTTGCACTATGCATTGAGTACAAGAAAAGTATTCCTGCATGAACCAAATAACTAGCAAGCAAGGGTTTACATTTCTACAAAATGTTCCATTTCAGCGAGGGGCGACATGCAAAATGGCTGGTCTACATCCATCGACAAATCAACCAAACCTACACGAACTTCATCGAAACCATCAATATCTGATAAAACATACAATTAAAACATATCCATTTTGGGTTATATTTTGGAATTTGATAATTATATATAATGGTGTATTTAGCGCTCAATAGTCAATACATAATCGGTTAAATTATTAGTTTTATTGGTTATTCTATCTATAGCATACCAATGCTATTGCATTGACATGTTTTGTTTTCTATGAATAGATAATGCAAGAACTTGATGACCGTCACATCTGTTGGAATATGACATGTGATAACAAACCGGAAACCACGAGGGTTTATATTAATAAAGTTGGGATGTAGCTTCTTATGTCTAAATTAGTCTTTTCTTTCCAAGTTGATGTATCTTTCTTTCAAGTTGCCTTTGGGCCTTTTTGCAAGAAAATTTGGTTCAATATATGAAATTGGAAATATTGTCTTTTCATTGCACATGTTTGTGTGTATTTGAGCCACCCATGGATGGGTACAAGGAAATCCCTTTGACACAAATTTCTTATATGGGTCTTACATTAGGATTGGAATTGGTGTATTAACCTGTGACAGGTGGTACTATCAGAGCCAAACACATATACCTCTATGCTTTGTTTAGGAAATTACTTTTAAAATTGAATATGGACCTAGGAAAATCACAATTCACGATGACTCCACGGAGGTATCTAGGATTGGTATGCGATACGGTCAGTTCTGACGCCATACGGTCGGTTCTGACGTAATCACCTCCTATCTGCAGGGAGATCAACAAGGTCCCATGTCCCACGAGAGTGAAGTGCATCAATCTCTTCATCCATGGCTTGTTTCCACCCAGACTGTAGTACCTCCTGAACGTTCTTTGGAATAGAAATTGCAGATAGAGCAGCAGTAAATTGAGTAATGGAAGCATTCAAATGATTTGTGGACACATGTTGAGAGAAACAATATTTGGCACCAGATCGCCTCTCTTTCGTAATGCAATGGGAATGTCAGAATCAGAAGTTCTAACAAAATCAATAATATTACCATTGTCTTGAGGTGGATCATCAGTCTCAGAAGATGTCAAAGTAGGGGGTACTTCAAGTAGAGGTGTAGACATAGTGGGGTCAGGAATGTGCACAGTTGAAAGTGGCATCTACTTACTAGGTTTAGAAAAGAAAGATGTATCTTCAAAAAAAGTGACGTCCGCACTGACATACAAACGACGTGCAAGAGGATCAAAACATGTACACCCCTTGTGTACGAGAGTAACCAAGAAAACAACAGCTGAAAGCACGGGGTGATAGTTCATCACTCCCAGATTGACGATTATGAACAAACCATAGGCAGCTAAAAACTTTCGGTGGTAAAGCGAAGATAGGTCATGGGGATAAAGAATGTTATAAGAAATCTTATTTTGAAGCACAAAAGAAGGCATCTGATTGATGAGATAATTAGCTAAAAGAATTACATCAGTCCAATAAAATTTAGATACTTTCATTTCAATTAGGAAAGTGCGAGCTACATCAAGAAGATGCATGTTCTTCCTTTCGGCAACTCCATTTTGTTGTGGGCTATAGGGACACGAAGTTTGGTGAATAATGCCCTTGGCAATACAAATCTTTTGAAAACCCTGTTGCACATATTCAGAAGCATTATCAGTGCGGACAAATTTAGTAGTAGCAAAAAATTGAGTCTTTGTCTCATTAAACAATTTAGAGAAAACATGTAAAACTTCATAACAATCTTTTAACAAATAGGTTCAAGTAGCACGAGACCAGTCATCAATAAACGTAACAAAATATCATACACCGATATGATTAGCAATATGACATGGTCCCCAAACATCAGAGTAAACAAACTTGGACTCCTATTGTTATGACAGCGAGGAAACATTTTTCGATAATATTTTTCAAGCTGAAAAGACTGGCATGAAAAGTTCTCAGTAGAAAAAGGTGAAAATAAAGGCTTCAATTTGGAAGCAAAAGGGTGATCAAGTCGCAGGTGTCATTGATGAAGGGAGCTAGACCGGGCCATAAGGGCAATGGTAGCAGGGATTGACGAGGTTTGCAAATAGTAAAAACCATCTCCACCTTCATATCCCCCACAAATCGTCTTCTTTGTCCTGAAATCCTGCATTGAGACAGTGTAAGGAAAGAAGGTTACACTGCAGTTTAAGATTTTGGTCATTTTACTAACAGACATCAAGTTTGACGAAAATTTAAGCACAAACAAGACAGATTTAAGGAGATTGTGGTTCACATCTCTCCCAACAACTAGAGAAGTGGTCCCATCTGCAAAGTGCACAAGAGGATGGCAAGTAAATTTCTTCAGGTTAGTAAACAGTTTCATATTACCAGTCATATGAATTGTAGCTCCCAAATCAATAACCCATTCATCTTTGGATGAAGAAGAAGAAGAAGCTTGAAGACAAGAGGGGTCACCGGAGTGTTGAGCAATGCTTGCTTGAGTAATAGTAGCAACAGAAGCAGCCTTGATAAATTTGTCAAGGTTAGAAGAACTCGGTAGTATCATTTGAAAATTAGTAACACGAGGAACATGGGTAGAATCTCCATCAGCATCTGTAGTTGAGACTTTATTTGCCCATTCGGGGTTTCCATGCTTTTTCCAGCATTTGTCCTCATTCTGATTAGTGTGCTTGAAGAAATTACAAAATATGGATTGAGATGAGGAAGAAGAGGATCCTCTCCCACTGTTGTTGAGACTTTTTTCGCAACCACGACCAGTATTACCTCGTCTGACAACAACAAGGTTGCAGGCTCTTTGGCTGTAGGGGTAGAATATACAGAGCAGATAGTCGCAGATAGACATCATCTAGTGTCGGCAATGGTTCAGAGGCAAGAATTTGTTGATGAACAGCTTCATAACTAGGAGGTAGAGATGCCAAGAATTGACAAAGTTATATTTCCTTTTGCTGCTTTTGCATCTTGACAAGATCAAATGATAAGGAGTAATGAAGCTTGAGTTCACCCCAAATTCCTTTAAAGGTGTCGAAGTGTGAAGGAAAGGTTGAGTTATCTTCAAGTTTAAGGGAATACAAACGTTTGTATAGATCAAAAACTCGAGATGCATTTTCTTTGTTAGAATACACTTGGACAAGGTGATCCCATGCCTCCTTGGCGGTGTTGGTGAAGAGAAGACTAGCAGAATTATGTGATTCTCAACTATTCAAGATCCAAGAGAGAATAAGAGTCATATCCAGCCCACTTCTTAAAATTCTCCTTCAATTTCTCAAATACATCTTCAGTAGTTTTTTCTTGTTAAATGTGTCTTCCTTTGGAGGAGGCAGATCTATCAGATGTTCCAGTTTTCCTGATGAGCGTGTATAGATCCAAAACGAGTGTGTACATATGACATAGTTAGAGACATTAAATTTTACAAAAGTTACACACTTGGGGCGTGTTTCGGAAATCCCAATAGCAGAAGAAGATGACCCCATAATATATATACAAGATATAATGGAGTAGCAAAGGAAGAATAGAAATAGGTGCAGGCAGTCACTGACACGACGTGTCAGGAAGTGGACAAGCGTGTCACTTGCAGCAGAATAGGACTGGATGTTTCAGACAAGCCTTGTCAAAAATTGACACGTCCTGTCACTTCGGTAGATTTCAACAATGACAGACTTGTCGTAGCAGCTTGCAGCGACACATTGTGTCACTTTTGGCAGATTTCGATAAAGGGCACGCTGTGTATGACGGCAAAGCTGCAAATTTTTCCCAGAACAAGATCCACAATAGGTGGTGAACCTTATGGATCACCATGGGAAATAGAGATATGTTGGAGAGATCCAATCATATCTGATAATATGTGGACAAAGCCCTATAGAAAGTGGTCATAGATGACCATAAAAGGGTGTCGTATGGCTTTTCGAACAACCGGTCTTTAGGGCATAAGACCGACGAAAAGTCTATAGGCAATCTTCTTAGATCCACTTGTTGGGAAGAGGATAGGGCTAGAGAAGAGACTAGCTCTCCCTTGGTATGATCAGCAATGGTGGAGAAGGAAGAAAATGATGAGAGGGGATAGGGGAAGAGATGGCGGCAACGTTGGCTTGGAAAGAAGAAGTTTTGAGGCGGCTATTTGTCCCGCACTAATAACATGTTGAGAACATCCGTCTTTCTATATCCAAAAAGGAGTACAACACTCTCCTATAAATAGGAAGGGAAACAAGGAAGCACATAGCAAACACTAATGAGCCTATTATACTTAAGCCCATATTACTTAAGACTAAGTGAAAAGGAAATAAACAACTAAAGATAAATATATATCTCAATATGTTACATGACCTATTGATCGGCAAATATCTTCCACTATTAGTAAGAATCCCTCTATTTCCCCTGTTCTCTTAGCATCTCTACATGGATCCTTTTGTTGGGTTTGTATCAGGCTATCAGCTACATACTGTCTTCGCAGATAGTCAATAGTTGAGTAGCTCTAACTTGATCAATTGATATACTCCTAATTTGTTGTAAAAATGTGATGTATAATATCTTCATCCATGCAAATCTTTTCCCTAGATGACCAAGATGGTTGTTAATGGAGGATATCCATTTGAGTCACTTTAAGTCTCCTTGTGGCCTTTCCCCCAATAGTGAGTGCACTTCGGTGGCCATCAAGGAAGCCCAATTTTTCTTCAACTTTGCCTCTACCAGTGTGTCCATGACCGAGAGTGATCGGTCAGTGACAATAAGGTGACTCTGCATGGATATATTAATTGACAACTCTGCAACAAGAAGGAAGATTTCTTGATGGATGAAGTTGAAGCTTTAATCCCATCATAGAAATAAGGCTCCTCACTTGGAAGAGTAAAACTCATCAAGAAATGGTAAAACTCAACCCCCAAAATAATTTGACTACACTCACCTTAGCACTCAAGACAAATACCAACAAGAAACTTGATTATTGTCACCTCATTTCTTTGTTTTTGCATCCAACAACACTAGATATAGACAGTAGAGTATGGAAGTCATCATAAGTACCTATCATCTTGTAGAAGTACTGAGACAATGACCCCTCTTTTCCTAGTGACTCCTCTTTCCCTACTACTTAGTATAGCATTCCTATATTGTATGATGTTGAGTGAACAGAGAGGTGATCCAAACCTTCTTACTGATTCCAAAATGATTCACCATACCTACAAAATGGGGTATTTAAGGACATGGTTGTATAGGCGGCCAGGCGTTGCCTGGGGATGCCTAGGCGGAGGCCCAAACGTTTTTATATATACATTAATTTAATAGATATATGTAAAATTTATGAAAAATATCATCATACATAATAAATGTGCAATCAATGGACTAGCATTGTATGAATAAAGCATCAAAATCATTACATATTCATCATGAAGAGAAACAAAATGGCTCATAGCCAACATAAGCTCATGATAAGTAAGAGACAATCACTCATCAATAAATACAAATAGGTAGATTAATAAATACAAATCAATTGATAAACTAAAATAAATCAGTAGATGATTAAATAATTCCTAAATCAGTACATAAATAATACAAATAGTAGATGAATAAATACAATAAAAACAAATCACTTGATAAATAAAGTTAAATTAGTAGATGATTAAATAATATCAAAATCAGTACATAAATAAACACAAATCAGTAGATCATCATCATCTAAGCCTCAGTCCCAACTATGTTGAGGTCGGCTACATGAATCCTTCGTTTCTATTCAGCTCTATCATGGGCCATATTCTGGTTGAGATGTAGAGACTCAAAATCTCTCTTTATAAGCTCATCCCATGTTAATTTAGGTCTTCCTCTTCTTCTAGTTATTGTGCTTGACTCAATAGCATCACTTTGTATAGGTGCATTAGTCGGTCTGTGTTGCACATGTCCGTACCATCTGAGTCAACCCTCACGCAATTTGTCTTCAATGCTCGCCACCCCCACTTTATTCCTAATATAGTCATTTCTCAAGCGATCTTTTCTTTTCTTCCCACACATCCATCTCAGCATACGCATTTCAGCCACGATCATCTTGTTGAGACCTTGTTTCTTCACTGCCCAACATTGACTCAAGTAGAGCACGGTTGGCCGTATAGTTGTTCTATTAAACTTACTTTTTAACCTGAGAGGGATCTTCGGATCATATAATACTCCAGTTGCACTCCTTCATTTCAACCATCCTGCAGTGATCCTGTAACAAACATCATTTTGGACATCCCCATGCATTTGAATAATAGAACACAAGTAACGAAATTTATCAAATTTTGGTATATCTACTCCGTCCAACTTGGCTCCATCATTCACACTACGAGATCAGCTGAAATTGCAATGCATATACTCAGTTTTGCTCATGCTAATCATCAATCCATTTGATTCTAATGCCTTTCTCCAACGTTCAACTTTATCATTCAATCCATCTTTAGTTTCGTCAATCAAAACAATATCATCAGCAGATAATATACACCAAGGAATATCATCTTGAACATTCTTTGTCATTTCATCCATAACGAGAACGAACAGATATGGGCTGAGTGTGGATCCTTGGTGTACCCCAACTGTGATAGGAAAAGTTGGTGTCTCTCCTCCAGGAGTTTTCACACTTGCAGTAGAGCTAGCATACATGTCCTTGATCAAGTCTGAGAAAAGCAAAGTGAGAAACCGTAGGGTTACACAATGTGTGTACCCAATATATATATAAGTGAAACAATTACAAGTAGGTCCATATAGAAAAGTAAAAAAGCAAACAGAATAAATAAAGACATTATTTAACACCCCCTCAAGTTGGAGCATAGATATCAATCATGCCCAACTTGTCCACAAGAGAGCTAAAATGCTTCTTTGCCAGCAGCTTTGTAAAAATATCAGCAACTTGATCTTCTGAGCAGGTAAATGGAGTGCAGATCCAACCAGACAAGATAGTTTCTCTGATAAAATGGCAGTCAACTTCAATGTGCTTTGTGCGCCCATGATACATAGGATTATTAGCAAAATAAGATGGCAGCTTTATTATCACAATGCATAGGAATAGCAGTAGAAGACTCCACACTGAAGTCTTTCAAGAGAGATTGTACCCATAGCAGTTCACAAGCAGTGTGGGTCATAGCCCTGTATTCAACCTCAGCACTGGATCTAGCAACAACATTTTGATTTTTGCTCCTCCAAGTGACAAGATTGCATCTAACATATGTACAATAGCCTGAAGTAGATTTCCTGTCAATCTTACTTCCAGCATAATCAGTCAGAATAGCCTTCAAGAGAACAGTGCCCATGCTTTCTATAATAGAGGCCTTTGCCAGGAGATTTCTTAAGGTATCTCAGAATATTACAAAGAGCATCCCAGTGACACTGTCTAGGCTTATCCAGATACCTGCTAAGAAGACCAACAGCAGTAGAGATATCATCTCTAGTAACAGTCAGATAAATCATCTTACCAACCAGTCTCCTATATTTTTTATTGTCTGGAAACATAGGAGAAGCTTCATCATCCCAATTAACACTGGGATCCAGAGGAATATCAGCAGGACGCGCTCCATGCATCCCAGTCTCCTGTAAAATCTCAAGAACATACTTCCTCTGAGATAAGACAAGAGCACTAGCAGTTCTGGACATCTCAATGCCCAGAAAATATCGCAGCTTCCCCAAGTCTTTAGTAGCAAAATGCTTGCACAAGTGTGTTTTAGTAGCCTGAATTTCAGTAGTATCACTGCTAGACAGAATAATATCATCAACATAAACAATCAGAATCACAATACCAGAAGATGTCTTTTTAGTAAAAACAGAGTGATCAACATGTGATATCAGAAAATCAAAGGTAGTCAGTATCTTGCTCAATTTATCAAACCATGCCCAAGGACTCTGTTTGAGTCCATAAATAGATTTTTTTAAACGAAAAACTTTGTGTGACTCCCCCTGAGCAACAAACCCAGGTGGTTGCTCCATATAGACCACTTCTTGAAGATCACCATACAGAAAAGTATTTTTAACATCCAGTTGAATAAGAGGTCAATCTAAATTCACAGCAACAGAAAGGAGTACTCAGACAGAATTAAATCTTGCAACAGGAGAGAATGTCTCAAAATAATCAATACCATAGGTTTGAGTGTACCCTTTGGCCACCAGGCGTGCCTTCAGACGTTCTACCGTTCCATCAGGTTGATACTTCACAGCATATACCCATCTGCAGCCAACAGGCTTTCAATCAGGAGGTGGATCCACCAACTCCCAAGTTCCTCTATCAGCAAGGGCAGTCATCTCCTCTGTCATGGCATTTTTCCAGGCAGAACTTTGTAAAGCATCATTGACATTCTTAGGAACAGCAATAGCAGATAGAGCAGCAACTATAGAGAAACTGAGGCTTGTTTATTAAGTGAATAAAATAGTGTACAATGCAGTCTCTTATATAACAGAAGTGAATAGAGACTAAAGTAGAGGTGAGCAATATGGGACTAAACTACAGAAGAGAACAACATAAGTGAGGTACATGCTATGCACATGACACTCAACAAAACATAACAGAACACAAACATATCTCTATACTCCCCCTCAAGCTGGAGTGTAGATGTCGAGCATGCCCAGTTTGTCAACTAGAGTTTGAAACTGAGCTTTGGGAAGTATCTTCGTGAAGATGTCTGCAACTTGCATGTCTGTACTGAGATATGGAGTGCAAATCTGGCCAGAGAGAACCGCTTCTCGAATAAAGTGACAATCGACCTCAATATGTTTCGTCCTCTCATGAAAGGTGGGGTTGCTCGCAATAAAAATGGAGGCCTTATTGTCACAAAACATCAGAATAGGGCTGAAATAAGATATATAACTCCTGAAAGACTCTGAACCCACAGGAGTTCGCAAGCAGAATGAGCCATCGCTCGGTATTTCGCCACTGCACTGGATCTAGCGACAACAGTCTGCTTTTTGCTTCGCCAGGTGACAAGATTTCCACCCACAAATGTACAATAGCCTGATGTAGACTTTCGATCAGAACGACTTCCTGCATAGTCCGAGTCTGAGAAACCAGATAGGTTGCGGTGGCCATGCTTCTTATACATCAAACCTTTCCCTGTAGAACTTTTAAGATATCTCAGAATATGGCATATAGCATCTCAATGACATTGTCGGGGTTTGTCAAGATATCGGCTGATGAATCTGACAGCAGCAGTAAGATCAGCTCGTGTGATAGTCAAATAAATAAGTTTGCCTACCAGCCTCTGGAACTGGTGATGATCGGCATAGGGAGGAGAGTTTGCATCATCCCAGTCCATGTTTGGGTCAGGTGGAGTGTTAGCCGGTTTGCAGCCTAGCATGCCAGTTTCCTACACCAGATCAAGCACATATTTTCTCTGAATTAGACACAGTCCTACAGATGATCTGGAGACTTCAATGCCTAAGAAATATCGAAGTTTTCCGAGATCTTTAGTGACAAATTGCTTTTCTAAGTAAGTTTCAGTTTTTTGTATGCCCACGGTATCACTGCCAGATAAGATAATATCATCCACATAAACAATCAGAATGACAAGTCCAGCCACTGTCTTACGAATAATGATTGAATGATCAGAATGAGAACGACAAAAGCCGAAGGTGACTAATATCTGACTGAGCTTGTCAAACCAGGCTTGCGGACTTTGTTTGAGACCATAGATAGCCTTGTTCAGCTTGCATACTTTGGAGGCAGACTCCCCCTGAGCAACAAACCCAGGTGGTTGCTCCATGTAGACTTCTTCCTGTAAATCTCTGTAAAGAAATGCATTTTTCACATCAAGCTGAAAGAGAGACCAATCTTTATTTACAGCAACAGAATTAAGAATGCAAACAGAGTTTAATCGTGCAACAGGAGAGGTCTCAAAATAATCGACGTTGTATGTCTGTGTGTAGCCCTTTGCAATAAGGCGGGCTTTGAGGCGTTCAATAGTCCCATCAGGCTGATATTTAATAGTAAAGATCCAACGACAGCCCACTGTAGGGAAAGAAGGTCGACCCACAAGCTCCCATGTCTTGCGATCACACAGAGCCTGCATTTCCTGATCCATTGCCTTCTTCCAAGCTGGAATAGTAAGAGCCTCTGTGGCATTTTTCAGAACAGTGACAGCAGAAAGTGCAGAAGTAAAGTAGGCAATGTTTTTATGCAGATTGTCAGATGTGCAGAAATGACTGATAGGATGTTTAGTACAGGAGCGAACATCTTTCCGTAAGTTGATAGGAAGGTGCAAGTCAGAAGTTACCTCAGTGTTTATTTGATCATCCGCAGATGGAGGAATTGGTTTGAGGAGGGGCCATAGGAGTGATCGTCTTCAGTCGGCGTTTGTATACTTGCAGCGGACGTTCTTCAGGCTGGTCAGAGACAGATAGTTCTTCAACAATGTTCGGTAGAGGTGTTTGTGCCAACACATCATGAGATAGGCTTGCTCCATCCTCAGAAAAGAAGGGCAATGCTCAAAAAAGACTACATCCGCACTGACAAACTACTGTCGGAGTATCGGATCAAAGCAGCGATAGCCTTTTTGAGTTCGGGAATATCCCAAAAAAATGCACTTAGTAGACCAAGGGTCAAGTTTCGACATTCCTGGGCGCAGATTCTTAACAAAACAGGTACACCCAAAAATGCGAGGTGGTACAGAAAACAGATGTACATCAAGAAACAAAATAGAGTAAGGGATGTGATTTTGTAGAACGGAAGAGGGCATGCAGTTTATAAGGAAACATGTTGTGGTGATAGCCTCAGGCCAGAAACTGTGAGGAACTTTGTAATGGATAAGAAGAGTTTAGTACGGAGGATTTTTATGGTTTTATTGAATTGGGTTTTTATTTCAAAAAAGAAAATGCGGATATTGTCCAATACAGTACTCCGGTCTTTGAGCAAGAAAAGTCAGGTAGCACGGGAACAATCATCAATAAATGTCAAAAAATACTTAGCACCAGTTTGACTCGGGACACAGCATGGACCCCAAATGTCGGAATGAACAATATCAAATATATCTTTAAACCCAAGATCATGCTTAGCAGGAAACACAGACCTCGTTTGTTTACTCAAAACGCAGGTTCCACAAGAGAATTTATTTTCAGCTAAAGCGGGAAATAATAGCTTCATCTTTGTAGCAGACGGATGACCCAGCCTGAAGTGTCACTGAAGTCCTGAGACAGATGTGGATAAGAGAGATGACGCCACAGGTGGTCCATCCAAGTAGTAAAGTCCATCTGGTCCTTCATGGCCCGAACCAATCCTCGTCTTCGTGCGGAGATCCTTCAAAACACAACCAGAGGGATCAAATTTAACAGAGCACTGAAGTTGTTTGACTGTTTTATTAATAGATAATAAATTAACAGGAAACTGAGGTATATATAAAACAGAGTAAAGATTCATCTTGCGGGATAGAGGAATAGTGTCAACGCCATGGACAGGCGTTTTTGAGCCATTAGCAACAGTGACCGATGGAATATACAAATTTTTAGATAGAGTCAAAAATAAGTGGATGTCGCCTACCATGTGGACAGACGCCCCGGAATCAATACACCACTTACGGTTACCAGCAGATGGAAATGCAAGCATAGCAGAAGAACCAGCCGCTGATGTTGAAGGTAGTTGAGTCATTCGCTCTTAGAAGAATTTCTCAAACTCAGAGCGGAGCCAGTCAGTGGATGGAGGAGCAGCTGGTGGATCGGATGCAGCTTCAGTAGTAGCTTCAGTGGAGGCTTGGTTTTCCCAGGCTGGCTTGCCGTGCTTGATCCAGCACCTATCTTCAGTGTGATTGTCACGACCACACCAGTTGCAGTAGCGAGGTCCAGTGGCTTGACCTCGGCCAGGAGCAGTAGAAGCGCTTCTTCCTCTAGAAGGTGGTGGACGTCCTCCACGGCCACGTCCTCGACCGCGGCCACGTCTAGAATCAGTAGTGTGAGCAACCAAGGCAGGATGCTCAATAGCAGGTGCAGAGGATACAGATGGTAGTCGCTGGACTCGTTTTAGAACGTCGCGAAGAGTCGGTAGCGAATCACTTGACAGTATTTGATCAACCACGCCTGAAAAAGATACAGGTAGGGCAGCCAGGAACTGAACAAGTTGGAGTTCATTGCGCTGTTTCTAAGCCTCTTTGATGTCAGCAGTCAGAGGGTGGTAGATCTGATACTCATTCCAGAGAGCAGAACATTGGTTGTAAAAATCTTCAATAGACGCATCTGAGTACTCCTTGGCTAGGTTTTTGAAATTTTCAAAAACCTTCTTCGGATTTTGTTGGTGCGAGTAGACAGGAGACAACTGGTCCCACATCGCTTTGGTATCGTGAAGGCACAGTAGGGACTGACTAATGCGCGGCTCGGTGCTATTGAGAAGCCAGGACATAACTCCCAAGTCGTCTTTAGACCATTGGGCATAAGCTTATTTGGTCTTATCGTCAGCAGTAGCAGCAAGGCAGGAGGCGGATCAGTGGTAAGATGTAATGGCCTTGAGCCTTCACATACAGTACAAAGGACGCCGACCACAAATGGTAGTTTGATCCGTCGAGCTTGACGGTGGTAACGCAGAGAGACCCGTAGGCTCTACGGAAGCCATACTGAGCAGGGGGTGGCGGCGGCCGGGGCGGGGGGGGGGGGGGGGAGGGGATTCAAGGCATGGGGGCAGGGAGGGAAGAAAAATCGGGGACTGGGCCTACTCTTGATATCATATAGAGAAACTGAGGCTTGTTTATTAAGTGAATAAAACAGTGTACAATGCAGTCTCTTATATAACAGAAGTGAATAGAGAATAAAGAAGAGGTGAGCAATATGGGAATAAACTACAGAAGAGAACAGCATAAGTGAGGCACATGCTATGCACATGAACTCAACAAAACATAACAGAACACAAACATATCTCTATAGCAACAAAAATACTGACATGAATACTCAGATGTGCAGTAGAAACATGATTAGCAATATTATGAGAGGTACAAGAACGAGTGTCTTTTCTGAGCAATAGGCAAATCTAAGTCAGAAGTTACCTCAGCAGGTGTAGGACCTTCTTGAGGAGGAGATTGGTGTTGCATGGGGGGGTCTTAGGCAATCGGTGATCGGTTCCTGCGTTGATACACAATAAGCAGGGGAGAAGTAGTTTCGGCAGGTGAAGTATCAGATATACAATCACTGATGACTGGTAATGGTGTTGTTATTATATCTGAACTCAAGGTATCTCCTTTATCAGAATAAAAAGGTGTATCCTCAAAGAAGACCACATCACTACTCGTGAACCATTTTGTAGTAGTAGGAATATAGCACGTGAATAACCCAAGAAAATGCATTTTTCTGCTCTAGGAGATAATTTGTCATAATTCGGTCCAAGTAAGCGCACAAAGCAGGCAGATCCAAATATCCTCGGAGGTAAAGAAAAAATAGGCACAGTAGGTTGTAGAACCTGTACAGGAATCTTGTTACCAATCACAGAAGAAGGCATTCGATTAATTAGAAAGCAGGCAGTCAGGATGGATTTTGGCCAAAAATGTCTAGGAACATTAGAGTGTAGCATGATGGTTCTAAGAACCTCAAGTAAATGTCTATTTTTCCTCTATGCAACTCCATTTTGTTGAGGTGTATAGGCACACGAGGTTTGATGGATAGTACCAACAGAACGACAAAACAGCTCAACTTCTTTCTGAACAAATTCCAAAGAATTATCTGTTCTTAGAATTTTAACAGGCATAAAATATTGGGTTTTAATTTCAGCAAAGAAGAATTTTATTGTAGACAATACTTGGGACCGATTTTTCAGAAGAAATAACCATGTAGCACGAGAAAAATCATCAATAAACATAATAAAGTATTTATTTCCAGATAAACTTGGAACATGACAAGTACCCCATACATCCGCATGAACAAGATCAAAAATATTTTTACTACTAATCTGAGATCGTTTAGGATAGACAGTTCTAGACTGTTTTCCTAACTGACACGACTCGCACTGAAAACTGTGTGTTCCTACACCAGAAATGACATTCTTTATTTTCTCAGATGACGGATGTCCAAGTCTGTAATGCCACTGCAACACTGAAACTGAAGATGATATTACTGAAGCTAGAGCCAGGGTACCGATCTTTTTCAATTCATCCAGATAATAGAGGCCATCAGGTCCTTCATGCCCCCCACCAATCTTCATCCTCGTGCGAAGGTCCTGAAAAATACAAGTATCAGGAACAAAAGTGAGACTGCAGTTCAGGCTACGCACAATTTTGCTAACAGATAGTAAGTTTAGAGGAAAACGAGGCACATATAGAGCAGATTTCAATAGAAATTGAGTAACAATGTCACCAATCCCAGATATAACAGATTTTGAGCCATCAGCGAGCATAACAGACGAGTTAGAAATCGGTTTTAGATAAATTTGAGAAAAGGGACCGATTTCCAGAAATGTGAGAAGAAGCACACGAATCAATCACCCATTTTGTATTACAGTACTAGACGAGGGTTTACTTAGAAAGTCAGAATCACAACCAGAGTAGGTTGCGACATGAGCTCCAGTAGATAGGTTGCGACATGAGCTCCAGTAGTAGCAATGGATGACGATCCAGTACGCTCGAGTAGTTGGCGTTCCACCTCGAAACGGATGAAGTCAGCAGTAGTAGAGTTGGACGAGTCAGTAGCTTGGGGCTGGGTAGCCATCTCAGAGGTAGCATCGGCATCAGTAGCAGCATTGGCCCAGGCAGGTTTGCCATACTTCTCCCAACACTTTTCTTCAACGTGGTTAGATCGACCACAGAAATTGCAGAAATGCAAGCATTGGGAGGGCCAGAGGACGCACCACGTCCAAACAAACCACGCCCCCTTCCAGCTCCAAGAGGAGGGCGGTTCTCCTGAAAGCGACTACGACCATGGCCACGACCACGGCCTGACATAGCAGCTAGGGCAGTAGTATCTCCAATCTCAGTAGGTAACTCAGAAGATGAAGCAGGCAGTCGTTGAAGGCGCTGAAATGCACTCTGCAACGTAGGTAGTGGATCACTGGCAAGGATCTGATCCACAACTCCAGCATAAGATTCAGGCAGGCCACACAAAAACTGGACTACCTGCAACTTCTGTCGTTGATGTTGCATGGTAGCCAAGTCAGTCGATAGAGGATGGTAGGTCTCCAATTCACCCCAGAGTCCCTTAAAGGCAGAGAAGTAATCAGCAAGGTCAAGTCCCGAGAACTGAAGACGAGTCAGCAGCTTATTTATATCGAACACCTTCTTGGGATTTTTGCTGTGAGAGTAAGTGCTAGCCAGCTGATCCCACATTTCCTTCGCGGTAGGTAGACGTAGTAAGGTAACACTGATTTTTGTCTCGCTGCTGTTGAGAATCCATGTCATCACAGTCGAGTCAGCTTTGACCCATTCATCATAGGCCTTGATATCCTTAGAGTCGGCAGTAGGAGCAGCAGGAGGAGGTGGATCGCGTGTCAGGTGAGAATGTTTCCCCTGGGATTTAGCATAAATCTCCATGGAACAGACCCAATGCTGGTAGTTGTGCCCATCTAGCTTGACAGTAGTAACCTGACGGCGATGATTGTCATGTGAGGAAACCATGACACAGAGGGCAGAGCACCAACACCCAAGGTGAGCAGTAGAA
Organism: Alisma plantago-aquatica; assembly: GCA_963693085.1. Classification (NCBI taxonomy): domain Eukaryota; kingdom Viridiplantae; phylum Streptophyta; class Magnoliopsida; order Alismatales; family Alismataceae; genus Alisma; species Alisma plantago-aquatica. The sequence goes on from OY856413.1 coordinate 226,272,088, forward strand.
GGTAGGCACAGGCAGCAGATGACCGCCTAGGTCCTCAGCTAGGCGGCAGCAGGCACAGTAGAAAAAACTGGATGGACCAGTTACATACGGGCTATGCCTAGGCGTAGTGAAAAACCCGGCAGCTCAAAGGCCTACACGGGAAGGCAGTAGACGGTGCCGAAAAAACAACTCACACCAGTGCCCGAGAGTTGTGGGTGGATCGGAGGAGAGAGCGGCTAGGAAGAACCGGCGGCTCGGGTGGGCGGCTTCAGCGGGATCAAGCCAGCTGTGCGGCAGCGGCGCCTAGCAGCGGTGGCGGCGGCTAGCAGCAGCGGCCCACTGCCCGGCGGCTGCAGCTGGCCGGCGAGGCTGCGGCGGCATGTTGGTCGGCAGGGGGGCGGCGGCGACGGGGAGAGAGAAGAGGGAAAGGGAGGGAGGGGAAGAGAGAGAGAGGCGGCGACGCCCAGATCAAGCCTGCTCTGGTACCATGAGAAAAGCAAAGTGAGAAATCGTAGGGTTACACAATGTGTGTACCCAATATATATATAAGTGGAACAATTACAAGTAGGTCTATATAGAAAAGTAAAAAAGCAAACAGAATAAATAAAGACATTATTTAACAAAATCAATGTATTGGATTGGCACACCCTTTTTCTTCAAAACCATCCACAACACTTCTCTAGGTACTGATCATAAGTCTTTTCCAAATCAATAAACACCGTATGAAGATCTCTTTTGCTATCTCTATACTTCTCCATAAGCCTTCTCATCAGAAAAATAGCAGCTGTTGTTGATCTTTCGGGCATGAAACCAAATTGGTTGTTTTGATATCCGTGTTATAGATCTTAGCCTCTGCTCGATAATCCTCTCCCAAAGCTTCATTATGTGACTCATCAACTTGATACCTCTGTAGTTTGTGCAGCTCTGAACATCACCTTTGTTCTTGTAGATGGGGATTGTAGTACTATGTCTCCACTCATCCGGCATCTTCTTGGTCTTCATGATCTTGTTAAAGAGCTTTGTTAACCACATAACTCTTTCATCCCCCATACTCTTCCATGCATCAATGGGAATGTCGTCTGGTCCGCATGCCTTTCTCATTTTCATCTTCTTCAAAGCATTCTTGACCTCAAATGGTCGTCGTGTGTAAATGGTATCTCGTGTATTCATGTTACACGAGTCCCTAACATTATTTGCAGTATCTCCATTGAAAAGCTTATGGAAGTAATTTCTCCACTAGTTCTTGATATCATCGTCTTTCACCAACACCCTGCCATCTTCTTTCTTGATGCATTTTACTTGACTCAAGTCTCTTCCTTCCTTTCTCTTATACGAGCCATTTTATATATATCTTTTACCCCTTCTCTTATGTCCAGCTTCTTATAAATATCATTAAAGTATCTAGACCTTGCCTCCTCAACAACCTTTTTAGCTTCTTTCTTTGCTTGCTTGTATCTTTGGAACGTTGCATCATCTCGAGATTTGGGCAAGGTCCTATAGATCTCCCTTTTCAGTTTAATAGCCTTATGTACTTCATCATTCAAGCACCAAGTATCTTTCTGTTGAGACCCACAACCATTGGACTCCCCTAAACCCTCTTTGGAAATTTTTGTTATGCAGGAGCTTATGTTATACCACATAGTGTTAACATCAGACTCCAAGTTCCAAATTCCCTCCTTGATGAGTTTATCATGAAAAGTCAATTTCTTTTCTCCTTTAAGATTCCACCACTTGATCCTGCTATCCTGGGATCTGTTATGCTTGCCTTTATTCATCTTCATGTTAATATACAAAACCACCAAACTATGTTGGGTCGTGAGTTCTTCGTCAGAAATCACTTTACAATCCTCGCATATATTACGATCCACCCGCCTCATAAGGAGGTAATCAATTTGGCTACAATTGTGCCCACTCTTGAAAGTAATCTTATGATGTTCTCTTTTCTCGAAATGTTTGCCAAAATCATATTATATGCAACTGTAAAATCTAATATCCTCTCACCTTCTCCATTTCTACTGCCATATCTAAAACCAGCATGGACTCTCTCATATCCAGCATTGCTACTCCCCACATGGCCATTTATATCACTCCCAATAATAATCTTCTCCTCTATCGGTATGCCCTGCATCAATTCATCTATGTCATCCCAAAAATCCTTCTTATCATTCTCGCTAAAGCCAACTTGGGGGGCATAAGCACTAATAATATTAAAAATATTTCCTCAAAAAAACCTTGATAGCTATGATCCTATCGCCCATCCTTGTGATCTTGACAACATCATCCTTCGACATCTTTTCAACAATAATACCTATGTCATTTCTATGTTCATCAAATCTTGTATACCAGATTTTGTGTCATGTGTCTCCAATCTCTCTACAACGTTCCCCTGTCCACTTGATTTCCTGCAAGCAAGCTATAAATGACTTTTCTTCTCATCATCCTATCCACTATCTCCAAAGATTTCCTTGTCAAAGAGCTAATATTCTAAGACCCAACTCTAATCCTTTTTTGTTGAACTTGCTTCTTTACCTGCCTTCGTCAAAAATGTTTCCCTTGCACATTTTCACTACATCTGGGCAATGATGTGGCGGGACTAGCTTCTTTACCCACACCCGTCCAAAATGTGGACCCTTGCACATTTTTCACTACATTCGGGCGATGATGCGCCGGGATTAGCTTCTTTACCCACACTCGTCCAAGATGTGGAAGCCCTTGTCTGTCCTTCAACACAACGGGGCGTCCTTGTGTCGAAACCCCTTGCATATTTATCACTGCACCCGAGTGACGATGCAGCACGTCTCTAGGCAGGGACACTCCAACGAAATTTTTATAAGAATCCATTTCATAGAAAGAGTGACAGTTTTTATTATTGGTTGTCAACCTACCACCAACCCTCCTCCTTTACCCGGGCTTGGGACCGGCTACATTTGCACAAAATGTATGAAAACATAGGCAGAGTTAAACACAAATTAGTAGATAACTATATAAAAAAAAAGTAGATAAATAATGCAAAAAAGTAGATGAATAAATACAATTAAGTGGATAAACAAATACAAATCAGTTGAAAAATGAAGTTACATCAGTAGATGATTATATAATTTCAAAAGGAGTACATAAATAAATACAAATGGGTAGATTGATAAACAAAAAATAGTAGACGGATAAATTCAATAGATGAATAAATATAAATAGGTAGATGAATAAATACAAATCAGTTGATAAACTAAGATAAATCAGTAGATGATTAATTGATTCCTAAATCAGCACATAAATAAATACAAATAGTAGATGAATAAATACAATAAATACAAATCAGTTGATAAATAAAGTTAAATCAGTTGATAAATAAAGTTAAATCAGTAGATCATTCAAATATCAAAATCAGTACATAAATAAACACAAATCAGTAAATAACTAAATAAAAAAAGTAGATAAATATATACAACTAGTAGAATAAACGCTTGGGCGGGTCGCCTAGCCCGCCTAGCACACGTGGTATAACCTTTGAAGCTGGGCGCCCAGATATGGAGAGCCCATTGGCCGCCTGGCCCGCCTGGGCGGCCACCCATACAACACAGTTTAAGGAGAGAAGATTAGCGTCATCATACTCTCGTTGCTTCTTGTTGTCATCAACGGGAAGCTAGGAAGCACAAAAGCATTTCAAGACACATGCATGGAAATGACTGAGCACATGATGTTGATGAATCCCAAAAAAACTTATCTACATGGTCACAACATCGGGCATAATAAAAGTAAATTAAATATATGTATCTTTTATATATTTGATCTAACTCTAAGAGTTAAGAGTATTAAGAGGAGAGTTATATAGAGATATGCTTATATTTCCTATTTACATGTGCTCTATTTTACATGTTACTTGTGTTATTTATCTCATATTGCCTAACTCTGTTTAGTGCTTTATTCTCTTGTCCTATAAAAGAGAAGGCAGTGTATTCTGTTTTACTCAATAGAAAAGACTTCATTCTGTATATGGTATCAGACGACTACAATCCCCCCTAACCCCTCCACCCTAATGCTTCCTTTACCACCCTAACCCTAGCCGCCACCCCCACCCTCTCACCCTAGCCCGCCTCACCCACCCCTCCCCTAACCCTGTTGTCCGCCGCCGCCCACCCTCCCCCCTCCTTAACCTTGCTGCCCGCCACCGCCCACCCCCCTCTTCCCCTCCGGCCGCCCTACCTCTCCTCCCCACCCGCCTCTACCACCCTACCTTCCCGCCGCCTCACCCCCCTCACCAGCAGCCCCCCCTCTCCCCACACTACCGCCGTCGGCAGTCTTCAGGCCGCTGCCCGCCATCTCCACCAAAACAGCCCGCCTCCCTTTCTCTCCACCCCAACAGCCCCTGCTCTCCACTTCACCATCTCCCATCCATCATCTTTCCCCTTTGCCTCCATCGTTCCGCTATCATCCCTTCCATCTTCCTCTTACGTATTTCGGTGTCTTTTTTAATATAGCACGTTGACGATCTAAACGGGTTACACTTCTTTCTTGATTGTGCCTCATGGTGGAGTAGCTCTCTCCCTATGATGGCGTATGTCTATCTTCAATCTATACTACCCCTTTTGCGGGTTTCTAGGATCTGATGCGTCAGATCTATTGCTGCCCTCTCCTGTCCCGCTGCGGGTATTGTCAGATTTTCTGATTCCGGCTGTCTTCTACCTGTGCAAACGGGTACTCTAGCTATCTCCTGACTACTGGCTACTGCTGCCTTCTGATATATGGTGTTGCTTTCTGCCTCAGCTACCGATCTGGTGTGTTATGGCACCTACAGAGCCTCGGCGTTCTCTGTGTATCACCACGGTGAAACTTGATGGCTCTAATTACCACTGGTCGGCATCTTTTAATTTTGTATGTGAAAGCACAAGGTCGCTACTCACATATCACCACCGACCCTAAACCTTCTCCTAAAGAATCGTCGGATGATAAGACCCAACAAGCATACACACAGTGGAGTTAGATGACTCGGGTGCAATGTCTTGGATCGTTAACAGCACCGAGCCGAGGATCGGTCAGTCGACTCAGTCCCTACTCTGCCTCCATGATGCCAAGGCCATGTGGGATCAGCTATCCCATGTATACTCTCATCAACAAAACCCGAAGAAGGTTTTTGAGATCTTCAAGAATCTGGAAAAGAATGGAGTATGCACTGATGTTTCTATTGGACGACTAACAGTGCTTTGCACTCTGGAATGAGTATCAAATCTATCATCCTCTATCTACAAATATCAAGGAAATTCAACGACAACAAAATGAGCTACAACTTGTCCAATTTCTTGTCGGACTTCCTGTTTTTCTAAAGTTGTCGATCAAATCCTCTCTAATGATCCTCTGCCCACTCTCCTTTGTGTACAACATTTACCATCAATGACTTTTGTCCCTACTATTGAACATCCTGCTCTTTCTACGTGCTCTGCTGATTCTGGCCGCGGTCATGGACGTGGTCGTGGACGTGTCCCTCCTACCCCAAGACGAACTTATTCTACTACACTTGCTCAATCAACCCATTGGCCCTCGCTTCTGCAACTACTGTGGACGTGACAATCATAACGAAGACCAGTGATGGATCAAACATGGCAAGCCTGCATGAGCTAACCGAGTCACCTCTTATGCAAGTGAAGATTCACCTATTACTGATCCCAACTCATCTCAACCCTTTTCTTCCTGGATCTGGTTCGAGTTTGAGAAGCACTTCCAAGAACGGAGGTCCAATCTACCATCTACCTCAGAGGCCGACATGTCTGCCCTACTTGCTGCTCCATCTACTGGTAAAAATAAATGGTGCATTGACTCTGGAGCTTCGGTCCATATGGTCGATAATTCTGATTTATTCTCTCCCTTAACAAGATCTAACCGCCTACCTGAGGTAGTGCATGGCATTGGGACTATTCCTTTATTTCGCAATTTACATCTGATATTTGTCTCATATGGGACAGTTCATCATACTTCATGCTCCTATAGCCCACAACAAAATGGGGTAGATGAATGGAAAAATCACCATTTTCTAGAGGTTGCTCGCACCATTCTCATTCACTACCATGTTCCTCGGCGTTTTTGGCCTGAAGCTGAGAATAGGGCTTGCTACCTTATCAATCGCACGCCTTCCTCTGTTCTGCATAATCAGATTTCGTATAGTATTTTCTTTCCGGATGTGCAAGCATTGTATTTTGTTTAGTGCTTTATTCTTTGTTTAGTGCTTTATTGTCTTGTCCTATAAAAGAGAAGGCATTGTATTCTGATTTGCTCACTTGATAGAAGAGACTCCATTCTCTATAAGTTATACCTAGATTAACTTAGATAACCATAATTAGGACTTTGGTTTTACGACATCCCTATATAAACATATAGAAATATAGAGACGAAGCAAAAATAAAGATTTGTGTTAACTCCAACAAGGTTGAGCTTGAGGCCTAGATGATGTGCCTAATATATTAGTGTCATCCACTTCCATTTTCACACAATTGGGGTTCAATTTCAAGAGACTAGTTAGAGAAGGTTGCCATGCAATGTGCAACCATTATACTAACCAGAATATATCAAGCGTAACACATGTTTTGTATATTGTATAAAAAATCAAGGAAAATAAGATGAAAAAATAAACACTTGCTAAGAATGTTGACAAATACAAGAAACTATTAACATCAACAAGAGAAGCCTTCAATGGGTTTCTAGGGAGGTGTCAATTTTGAGGTTCCACTGCGTAGCTAGTTGTGTGATATGCTTCAAAGGAAGGCACATTCTTATAATAGGTTTGGCTCACTCCCTCTTTTGTAGGGGTTGCTTCTATCCAAACATGTTTTCTTCACATTTTGATTTTCTCTGTCTGCATCCCTCTACTTTGGTTCTTCACTGGCTTGAGAGGAGAAACAAAATGCTATTGGAAGGATGAAAGAAACTACATTTACATTTAAAACAGAAGCAACAACCACAAGCGGAAAGATAGGAGTGGAGGAGCACCGAACTGCTTCTAGGTTTCCTAGCTAGTCAGCACTATGCCTCATGGTCTTGCAAATACAGGGGAAGGGAGAAAAGGCACTTTATCCAGTATGTATCCCACATCTAAAAAGAAAAGAGAAATTGTTGGATACTACAAAGAAAGCATAATGATTATTTTGTTAGTGTTAATTTCGTTTATTCATAGGAAACATGTTAAGCCCATGATCCCTATCATACAAAAGGTAGGAGTAAACTAAAACACAAAGAGGAATACAAAAAAAGACTTGTAAAATGCTACTAAGTGTGTGTGTATTGCGAGATGCATATCAAGCTGGAGCTAGATGTTAATCATGTTAAGTTGTTGCATAAGTCTTTTGTATGTTTTCTAGTAAGAGCCATATTAAAGATATAAACTTAGTTCGTCTAAAAACACAAGAGGGTTAGTAATTTTGTTGCCATAACAAAATGGCAGTCCACCTCAATGTGTCAAGTTCTCTCATGGAAGACAGGATTATCGATAATAAAAGTTGCAGCTCAGTTATCACGATACATAGGAATAGGAGAGGTCGGATAAACCAAAATCTATCAAGAGAGATTTAGACCATAGTAATTCACAAGTAGTTTGGGTCATAGCTCTATACTCCGCTTCCACACTAGATCTGACAATAAAATTCTGCTCCTTGCTTCGCCATGTGACCAGATTGCCTTCAACAAAGGTACAATAATTGAAAGCAAAACCTTATATTAGACTAGTTGCTTGCATAATCAACATTCGAGAAACTATCTCACTCTCAAGTGATTCGTTCTCTTTAGAATAGGTCTTGGTTGGGTGTGTTCTTATGGGAATGTAAGATGTGATAAGCAACATCAAGCTAACATTGGCAAGAACTATTCATGAACTAAGTACTAAAACAACTAAGGAAATATATGTTTGCATAACAATTAGGTCCAAAAGCTTCCCAATCAAATGTTTGTAGCAGAGTTTGTCTTCTAATGATTCGAATAAACTAAATGTAGATGACGAGTTTCATCCATAAGGGAAACCGAAACCGACAACCAAGCATACTAGTTTCTCCCAGAAGATCTAAGGTGCACTTTAATGGGCTAATGATAAGCATACTAGTATAGGAGCCAGACAACGAACCCGACGCAGGTTCACCTCCAGGTGCCGACAACTTGCCTCCACAGCTCTCCACGTTTTCGTCTCTCACCTCCAGCTCTTAACTCAGTTGTGTCACACCGTCATTGTCATTGTCACAGTTGGAGACACAAAACCGACCTCGGTTCATTGAACATGTTGCCAGTTCAGACCAATGTCCACGTCATCTTCGCCACCATGTGCTTCCGCCGTCAAAACTTTTACCACGAAGCGGCTCTATTTCGCTGAAACCGACGTTGGTCCGTCCTCGATCCACTAATAGCTACCTTCACAGCCACCTGTTCCATTTCCCTAACACAACGAGGGCCAAAAGGGGCGCTCAAGAGGATAAATGGGGCTCCTCAACGGGTATCTCGTCCACAACAGCCTTGAGGGAACGACACATGTGCCTGTGAGTCACCACTATTCACTACAGGCAACGAGCACCCAGAAGGCATTGCAGATGAAAATTACCAGCATCCGTCATACTTAGGATCCAGATCCCACGCTTCCGACCAAAAATCACACGTGTGTGTCCGCCCCCCCAATGGACGCTGCGAGTGGGCCATCCTGCAACTGTATCTCTATTGAAGAGTTGGTGGAGATTATTATGCAGGATTTTGCTCGACATTGACAGGACTTCGACCTCGAAGTCTCAAGTGGGCATCAACTTCACCCTTCACAGGGGATGCCACAACGCACATCTTGAGTAGAAGTACGACCGTCAATAGAGTAATAGAGAGCATTTGCAAAAAAGACGGCGTCCATATGGAGATCGTCTCCTCACGCCACTCCGTCTCAGCCTGAGATCTATTTGTCACCTCTGCTCACACGGGACCAGCCGCCAACCCTCCTCTCAAGCTCCCTAGATGGGAGTAGGAGTATGATGAACTCAACAGCATGCGGGTTGTCGCGCCAACGGTGATCCCACTTCCCTTAACTCCCTAGGGATACATGTAGATGTTAACCAAATCCTGAAACCAAGTGGATTAGACTCCATCGCATACTCTGACTGCAACGCGTATGAGAGGCTCACTATCGAGTTATTCTCTATGTTGGAGAAGCCAAAGGACGCAAAGCATGAGCACCTACGCTTCTGCTTGTTGAACATACAATAGGAGGTCATTGTGGACCAGCTAAACGACTGGTTGACACAGTCCATAGAAGACTATATTGAAGTCTCCCGAGGTCAGCTCGATAATGGCGACACTAACTTCAACACAAGTACTACTTGAGGGGTGCTAACTAGCGAGAGGAAACTCCCCACCAGTCACAGCAAAGCCACGATGATCCAAAACCATGTTGTCTGCTATATCCACCGGGTTATTGTTAACTAAATATTTGCCAAGCCCACCCAAGTTTATCTTTATCTCCAATGGTGTGTTGTCATTTGGAGGAAAGTCAACATTGGAAACTTCCTCATTCGTCATCTCCACAACATTGTTTGGCGGCAATGGCATTTGATCCCGATGGGGGAGTCATTAATCATGCATAACATCGGAGTTGGAGACAACTTATTTGTGCAAATGACATATTAGATCCAACATCAGATGGCATATGTGGAGCATCTCCACCACTCGGGTGTAATCAAGATATCCAGCATAGGGTACATGTTCCTTTTTAACCACAACACGCATAAACTTCTCCTTCCGATCAATGCAGATTTCGCATGCCAAGGATTGCTCGTAGACATCAACGCCTTAGACAATGAAAACAACGCAACACATGCCATGTCAAATTGCGGGAGTCTCGACTTCCGTTGCACCAATGCCAGATGCTCAAGATGTTGAGCAGCATTATGAAACGTACTTCTAAGACATTCATCACCAACATATGCCCCATATTGATCCTACTCAACAATACTACCAGCCACCACCTCCATCATGGGCATAACCTTCATATTTTGACATGGACGGTTTATACCAGATGCACAGTGGTATACGACAGGAGATCCATAAATTCCAAGAAGATAATGGGCATCGTCGGGAGCAACTCGGCGACATCCAACAGGAAGTTCCATTTATACAGCACGACTTTGAAAGTTGTTGGAGAGATGTCGGACAGATGCAGCAAGATATGCTATACATCTTAAGCCGGTTCGACACAGTCTACACATCGCCGCCAAAACCAACAACCTAGTAGCTCGAGCAGCAGCAGCAGCCAGTGAGTGGAAATGACACACCTACTACACAAGTCGTCATAGCACCCCGAAGACAACCACCTTTCTTCCATGTGTCATCGTCGTGTCAACCAACCTAATTCGTTCCCGAACTACTCAAGACCCTTCCATAGTAGACCATGAACCAGCATCCGTCGCAGTCTCTTCCCTGAAAGAAAGCTTTATTCTCAACGAGTTCGTCAACTCTTTAGAGGGGAAGCGGAAGATGTAGTTCCTCTACGACGATCTCCCTTCCAGAAGATTCGCCAACTTCGATCTCAACCACCCTGGCAATGATTATATGTAGTCATATCGTACGCCATCTTACTGCCCTAACTTTAGGATTTGCTCAAGGACAAGCAAAACTTTTAAGCTTGGGTGGCAGGACAGTTCTCCCTTCTATCCTTTCCTCTTCGTCCTCCTTTATTTTTTTTCATGCATGCATATTTTATCTTATCTAGATCCGCATTTAAATAGAGTCAATTTGGTACTATTACCCTCTTTTCAGCCTTTTAGCTTAACTTTATAGCTTGGTAGGACCTTGTTGCTTAACTTGTAGCTCTGCAATAAGGTTATAGTTGTGCGAGCACAATAGTTAAATGGTTATCTACATGTCTATTTGCCCAATCACAATATTTATTTGTATGACCTCCAGCTTCACTCATCGCATTGACTCCTTCCTACAAGTTCGGCGATGGATTGTAGGGTTATGCACCATTTCGCGGTTTGAAATACCTTGTTTCCCATGTCTCATGTTGTGAATAACAAACTCAGGGTTAGGACCCAATTGGATGGAGCTAGTGTAAGATCAAACTCTGAGTTGTGTTTTCATGAATTCAACTATGTTCTAAGGATCCTCAAAACACACTAAAGATTTTACTGAGGTATTAAGCAAATAATGATAAGTATTGAGTTCTATTCAAGTTGGATTGTTTTCCTTTGGTGGTCTGCCTTATTAAAAAGCAGATATATGCAAAAGACGCTTGGCCGCCCAAAAATTCCAACAAAAATCAAAATGGTTCAAATAGAACGAAAAACATAAATACCTAACACCCAGACCTATTAAACTGGAATGTAGAGAATAAAAGCTTGAGTGTGAATAAAAGCATTAGCTTTTATTTTTCTCTTTTAGGAGAGTTGCGGATGGTGCTTAGCGGGTGTAGGATTGCGCTCGCAAACACAGGTTTGTCATGCCTGGTAGTGCTACCCTAAAAGCTCATTAGAGTCTTTCAAAAACCCTAGGAGAGCTATGAGGTCATCCCAGTAGTAGGGTTGGTTCGAGCATGGTATGATGAGTCACTACTTTAAGCCAACTAGCTCAGACTGTAGGGATCGTTGCTCATTACATGGATCAGCCTGATGCAAATTGAGATCCTCAAAAGTCATTAGTCTTTTCTTTATACTTCTTCTCTAGGACCAGACTAAAAGAGAGGTGTGTCGTTCCTGATTGGTTTACATAATAGTTGTATAGGCGGCTAGTCGGCCAAGCATTGCCTGGGGACACCCAGATAGCCTAGGCGCCTAGGTGGAGGCCTAGGCATTGCTAGCACTTTTTTATTTTTTATAATATAATATATATAATACAATATAATCATGTACACACGTATAGGTATTGATTAACGTAAAAGCAAAATATAAATTATGTAGGAATTATTAGAAGGGGTTGAGAAGAGGAAGAATAAGAATGTAGGAGCATTAGTGTGGGAGGAGATGGATGAAACAGAAATAGAAAATAGAAGGAACATCAGGACAAAGAAGAATGTTAACATATCTCTTTATTATCTGTATTATTTACTTCTTGCATTTCCTTATTACTGTTGTACCTATATGTAATTTGCCCATCTATATAAATAAAGAGGAGACAGCTCTCTGCCCTCTCACGCTGCATTACGCAGCCCTTGCGGCAACTGACATGGTATCAGAGCCTTCGTACGATCCTCTTCTCCCTTAGCTGCCATCGCAACCAACAGCAGTGTTAACCGCCGCCGCCGCAGGCGACAGCAGAAGTAGCCAGCACCGCCGCTGGGCTAGCGGCTTCCAGTCGCCGCCGTCGCTGGGTTAACAGCAGCTTCCCGCCGTTCTTGTAGGCTCAGCCGCCCAGGCCCGGAGGCACAACCGCTCCCTCGTCGCCTCACCGCGGTTCATCCATCTACCGCGGCCATCTACAGCAACTGTCGGCCGGAACAGCAGTGCCGCAGTTGTTGTTTGGTGTCCTCGGTTGATCCAACGGGTGTTTAAAACCTAAATCGAAGGACTTGTCACCTCCAAAGTGTGTTCCTAATCACACCTCCATGTGTGATTAGGAAAATCAATTGGAGGATGTGGATGCGTCAGTAACGCATCTATCTTTGTGTTGTATCTCTCTGTCACTCAAGTCTTCACTGTGACGCGTATCAGTTCGTCACAAGGTCCTGTTAAATCATGGCGGACACTAAGACATCTACTATCTACAGCGAGATGTCACCTATCCCCTCTATCAAGTTGAACGGGAAAAATTATCTCCTATGGATGAATGTTGTCCATACAGTTCTGGAGTCTCGTGACAAGGCGAGACATGTTGACTCTGCTCCCCTTGCTGCTACTGAGACAGGACACGCTGAGTGGAAGCGTCATGACAGTCTTGTGAAGACTTGGTTGTGGGGGAGTATGGAACCTGCGATTGTTGCGAGGTTCATGTTTTATTCTACAGCCAAGGAGATATGGGACGCAGTGAAGAAGCATTACTCTCAGGAGAAGAATGCACTTCGCCAGTTTATGATCTATGACCGCCTTTTTGCAGAGAGACAGGGTGACAGGTCACTAGAAGAGTATTTTGGAGCAATTCAGGCTATTGCGCAAGAGCTGAGTTACTATCATCCTGTGACATTTGCAGAGCATGTCAAAGACAGAGAAAATTTCATTACTGCCAAGTTCTTGTCTGGACTTAGTCCTTCCTGCAGTTCTGCCCAGAGTGTTATCCTTGCTTCTGATAAACTGCCCAACTTTTAGGAAGCCTATTCGAGGATTTTGCAATCCAACTTTGAGTCTGTTGATCCCACATCAACTGTATCTTCTGAGGAGTCTCATGCATCTATAGCTACTGCAGTGAGAGGAGGACGACCTGGTATGAGCAAAGGACGCAGAACACGTCCCAAGTGTACTTTCTGTGACAAACCGGGACACACAGTGGAAAATGTTGGAAGAAACATGGGAGACCTGCTGCACCACCGGTGGGGGCAGCAAACTATGCCACCACTACAGAGCCTTCTGCATCTCCAGTTGTGGGTCCTAGCTCCTCAGGCATCACTCTCACTCAGGAGGAGTATGATAGGTTTATTCTTGCCACTCAGCACATGACTCTGGGATCCTCATTTTCAGCAAACTTGGCTTCTACTGCGGGTAATCAGGCTACATCTCTTATAGCTTCTAGCTCTACTTCTTCTTGGGTGCTTGACTCTGGCGCGTCACAGCACATGACTGGTATGAGGAGATTGCTCTACTCCATTGACTCATATATTCCTCATCAATCTATTACTCTAGCAGATGGTTCAGTGAGGAGAATGTTAGCCAGTGGATCTGTTTCCCTAACACCTAAAATTGATCTTAAATCTGTGCATTTTTTGCCTGAATTTCCTTTTAATCTTCTTTCTGTTATAAAATTGATTGATACTGTGAAATGTACAGTAACTTTTGGGCCTTCTTGTTTTATATTACATGACCTCAAGAGTATGAGGACGATTGGTGGGGGGCCTAGGAAAGGTGATCTCTACCTTTTCCATGGTGATAGTTTGCCTCGCCAAGTATCTGCTCCTGCTCCAGCCGTCTTGTTGAGTGGTTCTCCTTTACTATGGCATTGTAGATATGGACATCCGTCTTTAGAGAGCCTGAGGAAGTTGGAACTTGAATTGTCCCACGTGTCATCTTTAGAGTGTCAGTTGTGTCAGTTGAGAAAACATCATAGATTGTCTTATCCCAGTCGTGTCAATAAACAGGCATCATGTCCCTTTAAGTTGGTGCATAGTGATGTATGGGGTCCTGTTAAAGACCAGAGTTATAATGGTTTTCGTTATTTTATTTCTTTTTTGGATGATTTTTCCCGTATGACCTGGATCTATTTACTCAAAAATTGAGTCTGTGTTGTCTATTGTTAAACATTTTCATAAAGAAATAAAAGTTCAATTTGATTGCAATATTAAAATTCTTCAATCTGATAATGCTTGAGAGTATGTTCATCATACATCCTGTCCTCACACCCCTCAGCAAAATGGGGTTGCCGAGAGGAAAAATCGCCACCTTCTTGATGTTGCCAGGTCTATCATGTTTCAGTCCAATGTGCCCAAGAGATTCTGATCTGAGGCCCTTCTCACTGCCTGCTTCTTAATTAATAGACAACCATCCTCTGTTCTCAAAGGGCGCACTCCTTTCTCTGTGTTACGTCCCACGGATCAGCCCTTTTCTATTCCCCTTAGAGCGTTTGATTGCACCTCTTTTGTCCACAATTTTGACCCTAAGGCTGACAAGTTATCCCCTAGATCGATTAAAACCTTGTTCCTTGGGTACTCCTGTACTAGCAAAGGATACAAGTATTATTGTCCTAGTCTTCGTCGCATGTTTGTGTCTAGGGACGTTACTTTCCATGAGACCACTTCATATTTTTCTGATGCCATAAGGGGGAGCAGCTGAGTGAGGGAGTGCCACCATCTTTTCAGAGTGAGAGAGTGCCACCATATGTGTAGAGTGAGGGAGTGCCACCCATCATTCCTGATTATACTATCATTCAGGAAGAGCAGTTAGCAGATGGATCCGTAATTGAGCATTACCCACATGTTTATAGCAGGCGAGGTAGACAGAATCCAGAAGAAGTAGCGACACCAGTCTCTGTGCCTTCCCCATCGTCTCCTACTCAAGAGAGTCCTACAGAAGCATCAGATCTTGACATTCCTATTGTTGTCAGGAAAGGTACTCGTCCCTGTACTATTCGACATCCTATTGCAAATGTGTGTTGTTTGTCCAAATTATCTGAACAGACTCGCGCATTTGCTATTGGGATTGATTATGTGGATATACCGAGAAACCATGATGCTATGAAGGGCAGTGGCCGGAAACAAGCAATGCAGATTGAAATGTCAGCCTTATTACATAATGGCACCTGGGATCTTGTTGACTTACCTGCAGGTAAGAAGGTTGTGGGATGTAGATGGGTATTCACCATCAAACACAATCCAGATGGCTCGGTTGAAAGGTTGAAATCCAGATTGGGAGCTAAAGGCTATACACAGAAACAGGTGAACTTACTGTTAGAATCGCAAATACCGGTATCTCGGTAGGCTTATAGCCAATATTACGAAATATTGGGGTTACCGATGCAAAATGCACCACTTACCCATAGATATAGGGCGGTGACAAAGATTCAGACTGAACAACTGGACCAGCTTGATGAAATCGGCCCTTGTTTAGCCAAACCGGGCCTGCTCGGCCCGAGGCACAGCTAGCAGTCACCATCTCCATCGACCTAATTCTACCAAGTCAATGACACGAAATGGGCTCGGGTTCAGTGAAACTGGTCAGGGTTTAGCAAAATCGGCCCTAGTTCGTTTCAAAGCTTCATCGACCTCCTTCGACGAACGAAGACTGATGAACGTCAAGAGGCGAACCATCAACCAATGATGTCCACCGATGGCGTTGACTGATAGAAAACTTCATACACCTTTGAGTCCACTTACAATTTCACAACCTATGGTATGAAATCGCCATCGCCCAGTTTGCCAAATCATGTCATCAACCAAGTCACCTATGGAAACCAACCAATGGTACCTATCGTGGAAACCACCAATGAAACTGACTGATGGCTTCACCAATCGAGTATTCCACAGACTGATGCCACAAAACCAACCCCAGTTCATCCAAACTGGGTCGATTTCATTCCTTAACAAATCTAGCCATCACATGAAATCAGACCCAGTTCGTCCAAGCTAGGTCAGGTTCGCTCCCGCTTATTGATATTCCACTCTAACACAATTATTGATATATATATATATATATATGCTTTATGCTTTATCTTTATTTTATACTTAAGAATTGTCTTTGTCCTTGGCCTTTCTTTTATTACATATCGGGAACGTCAGTTTTTCACTTACTCCCTTATCCTATAACAGAGAGTGTCTTGTATTTGTTTTAAACACATAAAATAAAGATTCTTTTCTATATGGTATGAGATGAGTATGATCCCCCTTAAACCTAACGCTTCCCTTCCTTAACCCTATTCTAGCCGCCACCCCACCTCTCCTCCCAAACCCACAGCCACCCCTTGCCTTTCCATCATTGCTAACCCACCCCACCCCCTGCCTCCTTTCATCCCGCCACTTCCCTTCCCACCCCCTTTCCACCGCTTCCACCCCACTACAGCCCATCCCTTCCCCCCCTTCCCACCCCGCCGCTAGCTTGCCCTGCCCGCCACTCACCACCACCTCCATCTTCCCTCCCAGCCGACCCTTCCCCCCACTCCCCTCTCCTCCCTCTACTATCGACGGCAAACCTTCCTCCAGCTGCCACTTGCAGCCCATTCCCCGCTACCACTCAGCCCTCCACTACCTCCACACCCCATCCAGCCACTACCATCCCACTCCTCCATCTCCGCCTCCATGCTGCCCCTTGCAGCCATTTTTTTCCCTCCATCCCTCTCTCTCACTTCCTCTTCACCTTGTTCTTCTACAAGCACTTCACAAAATAGCACGTTGAAGAGTTAAAGGTGCCACCTTTCCTCTGCTCCTGCCACATGGTGGAGTAAATCTCTCACCGTGGAGTAGGTCCTCTTTGCTTCTCTCTATTGCTCCTACGTGAGTTTCACTAATCCACTGATACAGATCATGATGTTTTTGTTGCTACTTAGTGCGTTTATCACACTATGTCTTCTTATTTGTGTGCGTTATCACTATGTATCTCATGGCATCTAAAGATCCTCCCCTATCTCGTGTTGCAACCATAAAATTTGACGGATCAAGCTATCATCTTTGATCAGCTTCATTTGAACTATATGTTAAAGCCCAAGGGCACTTTTCCCATATCTCCTCTGGCCCCTCTTGATGCCTCAGTTGATCAAAAAGCCAAACAAGCCTACGCTCATTGGACCAAAGATGATCCGGGTGTGATGACGTGGATGGTTAACAGCGTTGCACCGCAAGATCAGTCGGTGTCTACTACGCCTTCAAAATACTAAAGCCATGTGGTATCAAGTCTCCCATGTGTACTCTCATCGACAAAACCCGAAAGACTTTGAGATCTTCAAGAATCTGGCGAAAAGAGAATACTCGACCAATCTATTTGTAGAAGATTATTACAACCATGCTTGGCACTCTTGGGATGAATACGAAGTGTATCATCCACTCTCTTCTGACATCAAAGACTCAATGCCAAAGCATTGAACTTCTGTTAGTTTAGTTCTTGGTTGGACTCCCTCTTTTCTTAGTGTTGTCGACCAGATATTATCCAATGATCCCTTGCCTATTCTACGACATGTTCTCAAGCGCGTCCAACGCCTTCTATCCATGTCCTCCCTACCTTCAACTTCCTCTAATAACTTTGTTCTTATGGTCCACTCCACTGACTCTGGTAGAGGCTGAGGATGTGGACGCAGATATGGGTCGTGGTCGTTCGTCTGGCGGCCCTGGACGAGGTCCTCCACCTAGATCTAGACAAGGACAATCTCCTACTGGAAGTTGATTCTGCAACTTTTGTTGGCAAACAAACCACACTAAAGACTGTTGTTGGGAAAAACATGGTGAACCTGTGTGGGCGGACCACATTACAATGGATGCTTCTAAAGATCCCTCTATTGGTGCTTCTAATTCCACCCTGCCCGTTGTTGAGTGGATTCACTCGGAGTTTGACAAACTCCTTCAGGCTCGCCTACCTTCGCAGCCTACTACTTAGGATGAAGGTTCTTCAACTTTACTTGCTTCTCCTACAACTTATGGTAAAAATAAATGGGTCATCAACTCAGGTCTCTGCTCGTATATCTAGTTAATCTGAACTATTTTTTTCTCTATCTACAACAACTAGAGTTCCACCAGTTACAGTGGCTGATGAAACTCAATCCCCAATGGACGGAATTGAAACTATCTCTCTATCTCATAATTTACCCTTAAAATTTGTGTTGTATGTTCCAAGATTTCCACTCAATCTATTATCTGTCAGTAAAACTGTTAAGAGCCTTCAATGCTCCATCACTTTTAATCTCGAGGTTGTGTCTTTCACGATCTTCGCACAAAGACGAACATTGGTTCGGGCCATGAAGGACCAGATGGATTGTACTACCTGAATATGCCACAACATGCTGCTACTCTGCTCTCATCCTCAGTGATTGGACTACAATGGCACTATTTTCTGGGACATCCCTCCATTACTAAATTGAGATGCTTGTTTCCTGAGATACTTGGTAGAACTTTTCATTGTGAATCATGTCAATTTGAAAAACAAACTCGAATTGTGTTTCATATGAAAAAAGATATTAGTTCTAAGAATCTGGTTGATATTGTTAATGTTGATATATGCAAACCATGTTCTATTACTAGCCTCTCTGGATTTGCTATTTTATGATTTTCATTGATGATCTCAGGCAACTTGGCTATTTCCTTTAAAAGAACGCAGTAACATTTTGGAGACTATTACTACCTTCTTTACTGAAGTTCAAACTAAGTTTAAAAAACTGTCATAAAAATTTAAACTGACAATGCCTTAAAGTTCATGCAAAAATCAATTGGCATGCTTTGTACTGCTCACGATATTATCCATCAGACTTCATGCTCCTACATACACCACAACAAAATGGTGTGGCATAGGAAAAATTGCCATCTATTTGAAGTAGTGTGTACTATTCTTTTTCACTATAATGTCCCATAGAGATTTTGGCTTGGAGCAGTCTCTATGAACCTTTGGTTTGGGTTCAGCTTCTATTGTTGCTTTTGGATAAAGGGACTATCACTCCAAGTAGGGAATTGTGTCAATAATAGGATAGATGAGTCATCGAAGTCAGTTAACCGAATGCCCTCATGGCAACTGAAAAATCAAGTCCCCTACAATTTACTTTATCCAGAGGCACCTCTTTAATCTATACCTCGCATCTTTGGCAGCACCTATTTTGTTAAGAAACTTCGTCCCGGGCCAACTAAACCGGACCCCTGCTCCACTAAGTGTGTTTTTCGGAATATTCTAGAACTCAAAAAGGATATGATCTTCCCCATCTACAGTCGTTTGTCAGTGTTGATGTGATATTTTTTAACACATGCCATACTACTCGAAAAAGGGGTCTGCAGAATCTAGTGATCTATTGGATCCTACTCCACTCCCTTGTGGAAGATGTTCCCAATGAAGAAACTGAAGTTCTTGCTCCACTCCTTAAAGTTTACAAGCGAAGACCCAAGGTTACAGTCCCCTTCATAGACCCTCAACAACCACATCCTCCTTCATCGACTGATCACAACATCTCCCGGGTACTTTCTTACCTACACCTTCCCATAAGTCAGAGGAAAGGTGTTTGTTCCTATACTCAACATCCAATTAATAATTTATGCTCTACTGCTGATCTTGGTGCTAGCTTGGCCTGCTTTACTACTGCCATCTCTTTTGTTTCTCTACTAAAGAATGCTACTCAAGCACTTCAACATCATGTCGAGTGTCAAGCTATGAAACAGAGAAGATCGCTCTTTGCGATCTACAAAGTTGGGATCATATTGATCGTCCTCGAGATTGCTCTACAGTTGGATGTTGCTAGATATTCAATATTAAGGCCCTGTTTGGTTGGATGTTGTTATAGAGAAATGAGTGAACTTAAAAGGTAGGAGCTGAGATGTATTGTGTTTCAAACGATCGGTAATTTATTTGGTTGGGTGTTGAAAGAAAACAACGATTTTGCTTTTTTATTTGGTTGGTTGCTGTTAAATGCCGGTTAAGTATGGCAGAAACAATGTAATATCCGAACTACACCTAACCGCACACTTTTTTGGCGTGGTACAAAAGGCATGAATTGAAGCCAAAATGACAGGTGCCGCTGCGTTGCAAAACAGGGATTTGCTTTTCCTTGCACCCAACCAAATAAAAAACCTGATCTAATTCCATGAGTTCGTTTGTCATGAACTTATTTGTCATCCAACTAAACAGGGCCTAAATACCATCCTGATGGTGCGATTGAACGACAGAAAGCACGCCAAGTTGTGAAAGGTTATACTAAGACTTATGGGGAGGACTATGTTGAAACTTTTTCTCATGTAGTTAGGCTTGATTTTGTTGGGGTGCTTGTATTTGTTGTCGGGAATAATGATTGGCCACTTTTTCAACTCGATGTTATAAACGCCTTTCTATATGGAGACTTGCATGAGGAAGTCTATATGGAGCAACCACCTGGGTTTATTGCTCAGGGGAGTGTTCCAAAGTCTGCAGACTCGGAAAAGAGATTTATGGCCCCACAAGCTTGGTTTGACAAACTAAGCCAGATTCTTCTTAAATTTAATTTTCAGCGCTTACATTCTGATCACTATTTTAATAAGAAAAATCACTTTTAGATATGTGGATGACATAATTTTGTTTGGTAGTGATAAAGAAGGTATTTGCGCTACTAAAGCTATCGTGAACAACATTGTCACAAAAGATCTAGGGAAACTCATACTTCTTAGGGATTGAAGTTTCTCAATCTTCTTCTGGCATCTGTCTTTCACAACGCAAATATGTTCTAGATATTCTCAAAGAAAAGGCATGCTTGGTACTAAACATGCTAGCACTCCTCTGGATCTCAATATTAATAGGGATGATGAGTCTTTACCACTTTATCCTGACAACCACCAATACAGAAGATTGGTTAGTGCATTGATCTATCTCATTGTTGTTAGAGTTGACATTACTTCTAATGAAGCACATAGCACTTGCCCTTGCCTAGGAGAGATGTGGCATACAGACGTGATAGAGGTGCAAGAAGAGGGCAGGGATGGATGTCGAACCTAAACCCTAATGGAACTAGGGTTTTGGGTTCGGTAACAACTAATGTAAACCTAATGAGTAGAATAACAACTAATAAAATTTAAACTTGTATTTTATTCATAATCATCAAGTTGTCTAAACAAACACATAATGCCTTTATATAGGCATGCTAACCAAGGTGAGTTGGGCAATAACCAATGTGGGACTACACCTAGGGATGAGCATCCGACTGGGTTAAACTAGGTTTTGGTAGTCCCGTGACTAAACACATCTTGTTAGAGTTGTTGCAGGTTGGGTCTAGGCCCTGATAATCTCACAGAACGTACCCAGACCACGTGTAGACCAGGGTTTTGGGTCAGGTTCAGGTTGGCCTGGATAACATAGTAAAATGAAGATACTTGTATACATGTGTGTGTGTGTGTATATATTTCCTAGAAGAGTTTAGGAGGTGCATATCGACTGAAGTAACCAAAATATATCATTGGTAAACTACTACACTTAAAACTTGTTAACGAAATCCAACCATAAGGATGAAAATGATGTTGTCATGATTAGACATGTTTATAAATCGCAGTCATATCCCCATGTAAATGGTGAACTATAACTATATATCATCTAATTGTTTATGGAATTTCTACTACATATCATGGATTAGAAAATGCACATTTAGCCGACGAGGTACTAGCTCGGTGGAGAAGGGCCAGGCTCCTCAGAGTAGGGACCCGGGTTCGAATCCCCGATTGTACCCCTCAGCGACCCTTGGTCTCATCATGCAGGCCAGCATATGCATGAGTTTACCTTATCCCCCCTGATGTGTGGGTAGTTGGGAGGGCGAGGGTTTGCAATGTTGGGGTGGGGTCACCAAAGTGGCTCTTCCTCATAGTGGTTCCCACGTCATCAAAAAAATGCACGTTTAATTTCTATGAATGGTCCACAAATATTCCTCTTGAAATGAATACAAAAAAATTCTAATATGATATATGTCCTATCTATAAAGCTAGATGATGTTGTAGGTTATTGCAAACATATTAGATATCAAATGGACACATCGAACTTAAATGTTCTTTAGTACAATGTGGCATTTAGCCTTATCAATATGACCGACCAAAAATATTTTAGATAAAATATAATAGGAAAAGTGTGTAGTCAAATATATCTAACACAAGATATATACATAAATATGTGCATATATATTCTTATATATACATGTCAAATTAATAAATCTGGGTACTTTGGTTTACCTTGGCCCTGAGCGGCCTGTATAAAAATTTGGGTCAAAATTTTCAGCCCGGCCCGCCCATTTACATTTAATGGACTGGGTTTGCATCAGGATATGGGGGTGGGATCTGGTCGTGCCAATGTTTATCCCAAACCAAACCTTATGAGTTAACAAGAGCTACCATAAGAAAGAAAATAATGAAATAAAAGAATGCAAAAGCGAACCAAAAAAATCCTAATAAATAATGGCGTGACGACATCTGCGCATGCAAAGGCGGACGAAGCCTGTCCTGCGTCATATGGCTTCAAACATTACTATCTTATGACTGTTGTTTATTCTCGTACTTGACAGCACTCACAGTTCAGCTGAAGGCCCATAATCCTAAACTGGATAAGAGTGGTTGTAAAAGAAGAGACATCATTGTCGAGTAAGTCTCTTATCGTTATGCTTTCACGCCTGATGGCTGCCAATGAAAGAGATTGCAGCACAGCTTAAGAGGTGGCTTCTAGAGGGATGGATGCCACTCTAGAGGACTATTAGGAGTCAAGAGAAGCAGGAGAAATAGTTGTGTCACCTAGATCATTACTGCGGCTTTTAGATGAAGGATGGGTATCAACTGAAACCTTTGGATTGTTACAGCTGCCTCTCTATAAAGGAAGGAGATTGATCAGGGAAGATGGGGTACATAAGCAAAGGAGACTGTCTGGGTGTACTTCCACAGTTATCACCTTTCCTACATTTAATTATAGAGCTCTGACACCATGTAACCTGAATAGTTAAGGGCTGATCAGGGATACAGTTCATAAATCTGATCACAATTTCCATGTGATTCAATAAATATTGTTTTAAGAGCTATTTACATAAGACCCCTTATAATATTTCTACAAAAAATATTGTTTTAAGAGCTATTTACATAAGACCCCTTATAATATTTCTACAAAACAAAGATACCCACGTCTTAGATCTACAAGATATTCTACTGTAAATTTCTAAATTCAAACACCATTTGAATAATAGTAACAGATACTTAGGAGAGAAATTCATGTATACAAAAGACTAGAGATAACATTCATGATTTTAAGTCCCAAATTCTGAAATAATGTCAGTGTCAAAGTGCCGGTATTGCATGGTAGACCAAACATGAAGACGGGAACTAATTTTTCAATCAGCTTCAAACATATAATTGTTAAAAGATACAACTATATGACCAGAATAAGAAGCTATGCATTAGAACTCTTTACCTAAAGTGGCCCAATATTCCAACAACTGCTAATGCCATTCCAGCAAAATAAGTGAATGTGTCCCCAACAAAAACTGAAGAAGGATACCTAGCATTAAAAAATATACAGAAACAAATTACAACATGGTAAAATTATAAATCATTTCAAGGATATTTCTCAGAGTACATAGGACAATTTTCATATATCATTAAAGTAATATTTCAAAAAGAAAAATTGGTTTCATAATATGAACAATTGAATCCTTTCTTAACAATTGCATATGTCCAGCCCTGCATGCATGACTTGGCCTATGGGCTTCTAGCCTAGGCCCATAAGATAGTACCACCTTGATTACAAACTCGCTACACCCTATCAGGCTAGAGCATGGAAGTCAACCAGAATCAGCTTAGAGTTGCAAAGCACTCAAGGCCGAAAAGACATATAATCAACAAGCAATAACAGGTCCAAACTAAAGCCATCATACGCATATAGTCATAGCTCAAAGGCCACTTTCCTAAGAGAAAAAGCAAATATGCAGGTGATGATCTCTGATAAGCAAAAGTGTTGCAGCTAGAGCAATTGCAATCCTCAGCGAGAAGCTGCAATTAGAATCAGCAATATTGTTGATGAGGACTGAAATCACTGTAAATGGAATCATTGTTGCCTTTGGAAGCAGACATGCGGAACATGATATAACAAGAAGACATTCCTAAATCCATAAACAATATTGTGATGAACTGTGTGCTCAACAAAGTGAAGAAGATGATCTGATAACCTGCTAACGAATCAACGATGGATCACATGTTCTGCTCAAAGTGAAAGTCTAGTATAGTGTATCATGTGCTGAATAAATGTGATTGTTAGGCTGCAACCTAGTGCAAAGACACGTGACAATTTTTGCAGTATCCAGTATATTGTCAAGGCTCTAGACACCCAAATGCAATTGTAATGACAAAGGCACTTGAGGACAAAGGAGTAGACAGTGACAAAGCAGTGAAGTCACATCAGAAGGCAAACTGGCCAAGCACTCTAGGACACACAACCATGATTGACAAATGGGGACTATGATGCAGGAACAAGTTAGTGATGACACGTTAGATATTCAGGGTACAAGGAAATGCTAACTACTCTCTCCTTAACCTTTTCTTCATTACTCTCACATCTACCTCTCTCTCTTCCCCTCATATCTTCCCCTTATTGGAGAGTTTGGTTAATTTAGTTAATTAAGTTATTTGAGTCTATTTGTATATGGGTCCAAGTGTGCCTTGGCCATTAGAATTTAAACTAAACCCTAATGGGCTAACACACACTTGGGCCCATTTGGATAATCTGATTAATTGAGTTATTTGAGTCTATTTGTATATGGGCCCAAGTGTGTCTTGGCCCATTGGGCTTTAGTCTAAAGTCAAATGGGCCAAGACACACTTGGGTCCATATACAAATAGACTCAAATAACTCAAATAACTAAATTAACCAAACTCTCTAATACCCCTAACATGGGCTAGAAGGAACATGGAAAGGTTTGAGTAGGACACAACTCCCCTAACATGGTATAGGTGACAACATTACAGAGAAGAATTGAAAGAAGGAAATACAATAGAGAAATAAATGGCAGGCGGCTACCACCTTTTTTGAAAATGGAGAAAATGACATGATAAATTGGACACACAAGTAAAAGATAACATACCAACTAGATAAACAATGGAGGAGGTAATAGTTGAACGTGTACAAGAGGCTGAGGTTATCTAAATATGGACTTAGCTAAGCATCGCTTAAAAGAGAAAGGGACTTACAGTAGATTGGATCAATGTAAAGAAAGTGGACCAAGCAAACTTTAAAAAAAGTGTGCCAAAAGTTGTTGTCTCGTTATAATGATAAAGGACAGACCCCTCCCTTATATATAGGAGATACAAGTAGACAAATCCTAGTGGGCCTAATACACTTAGGCACATATTAAATGAGACTAAGGAAATAAGAAAAGAATAAACTAAAGAAATACATAAAGAAGAATAAAACAAGACACACACACACACACACATATATATGGCTAAAGAATTGTGTACCCGAGTACATGTAGCTTATATACACATCTTCATTTACGATGATTGCAAAACTCTACAAAACAGTCCAACCTTATGGATGTGATGTATACCCCTTAGATAACATATATATTAAAAATCACCGCAATCTAACATTCGTATATCACCCAATGAAAGAAGATGTAAATTTTTTAATCAACGGTAACTTGCAGAAAATGCAGAAACTAGGGATGATATAGAGCTATATCTCAATATTCAATCCATATGATCGGATATAATTGACGGACTCAATTCATATGGTTGGATATAAATGATGGATTTTATGTGCCATTATTATAGTCGGTGCACATAAGTTACATGTATCGGCAGGCATAGTCACAATATACTCCTTTTTTTGAAAAAAAAAGCGTTTAAAACGCGTATTATTCACGTGCCGTATATGACGGCCGTTTTAAACTCCAAACCGAATAATACGTTTTAAATGTGTTTTATTCGCATATTGTGTTTTATTCGCGTATTGCGTTTTAAACGTGTTTAATATGTTTTTTTTTGTTTTAAACCGTTCTGTACTTTTGCTTCACATTTTTTTTCCACGTTCTTTTTAACTTGTAGCAGGGTTCAACTAAACCGTCCAACCTTCCTCCTCTATCCCTCGACACACCAGGAGGAGTAACCCTCAACATTCTACATGTACGCTCCATCTTTCTCCTCCATTCTCCCCCTTTCTTCCCTGATTTGTGCATGTTGCTCCCACTTCTTCCCCTTCTTCCAATATTAGAGTAATCAGTTCGATGTTTAGTCATTTTCAATCATTATATGTGTGGGTGTATATATATGTTTGTATGTGTGTGTATATATATATATGTATATATATATATATAGAGTCAGGCTAGAATACACTCGAGTGTACGGATCGCACGAATACACTCAAGTGTGTTTGCATATCAAGACTATGTTTTGCAAAATATAAACCGTTGATCTTCACCGTCATACTATAACTAGGCTACATACAAATTTTGAGCCCATTTGGATGAGTGTTAGTCACTCATCCAAGGGCAACAAAATCGACGCACGAAACTAATTTGAAACGCACAACTTTTGCGGTCTTCATAACATGAGCTATACATATCCAAATGTGCTCAAATTTTGCATATGAGTTGTTCATGAGATGTTTAAGAAGATCAACGGATTAGATTTTAAAAAATATATTACATCATGAAAAACTACTTGAGTGTATTCCACTCCGGATACACTCGAGTGTATTCTAGCCTGACTCTATATATATATATATATATATATATATATATATATATATTCTGTTTTTTTGCCGACTTATGTCCGAATAGTTGACCGAACTTTTTACCGTACGTTGACCGATTTTTATCCGAATTTTCCGCATAATTCCCGATTTCCGAATTTTTCAACTTGGTCGTACGTATCCCGAATACCGAATTTGTGACTATGTCGGCAGGTATGCACTTCCTGAACCGATATATATACATATATATATATAAAGAGAGAGAGAGAGACAGAGAGTCGGGATAGAATACACTCGAGTGTATTCAGAGCAGAATACACTCAAGTAGTTTTTCATGATGTAATTTTTTTTTAATCTAATCTGTTGATCTTCTTAAACATCTCGAGAATAGCTCATACGCAAAATTTGAGCACATTTGGACATTTATAGGTCATGTTATAAAGACCGCAAAAATTATGCATTTCAAATTAGTTTCGCGTGTCGATTTTGTTGCCCTTAGATGAGTGACTTACACTCATCCAAATGGGCTCAAAATTTGTATGTAGCCTAGTTATAGGATGACAGTGAAGTTCAATGGTTTACATTTTGCAAAAAATAGTCTTAATATGCAAACACACTTGAGTGTATTCGTGCAATTTGCACACTCAAGTGTATTCTAGCCTGATTCTCTCTCTCTCTCTCTCTCTCTCTCTATATATATATATATATATATGGGTGTAGATATATATAATACTCGTGTGCGTGTGTGTGTAGATATATATAATACCTGTGTGGGTACTACAGTGAGTGTTTCCTGTGCATGGAAACATGGTGGCACACTTTGTAAATAGTCCTAGATAATTATTTTGTCTGCAACGATCATCATTACCTTCCCTCTACAATTCCGCTTTCCGTCCGGCCGCCCCTAGTTCTCGTTCTTGTGTCTGTGTCAATCTTCGTCCCTGGCCTCGCGCTCCACATTGATGTCTCTCCGCTCATCTTTCCAATCCATGTATGAGAAAGATGCATGATCGATCAGAGTCATTCCTTACTAGTGGTTGTTGTTCTTGAAAAGGTAACTATTTGACTAGACAACACTTGCATTGTGAAGGAAAGCAAAGGGGGGAGAACGGAAAGGGGTGGGTGTCAGTGAGCTGCTGCTACTATTTTTTGTGGACTCGCAAGCCTTTCTTCCCCTTCCGCATACATGCCAGCGTCATTGTTGCACCTCCAGCAGCGCATGTATGATCCCCTATCGCGACGCATCATCCCTTGCAGCAGCTACAATGAAGCTACTGGTGGTGTTGGTGTGTGCTACGGCTGATCGGTCAATGTTGTGGTTGTACCTATAGAGATTGTGGTAAGGGAGTTGGCCCCACCACAGTAGCTCGAGGCGGACGGATGGGAAGACTGAGACGGAGATGTCGCCATTGCCAATGAGGACGATGGTCGTCGGGGACAGGAGGGGGAGAGTTGGGGAGGAGCTCGGGAGCGCATTGATCTAAATAAATGTAGAGGATGGCTTGGATGGGTGGTGGTAACTCGAGACAAATGATGGTTTGGGAATCAAGCGGCGACTGTATATCTCGGCCATGTAGTTCAGAACAAAGGAGAGTTGGTTGTCGTTGGTGGGTGTGGGAAGTAGAGTGTGGCCCACATTGCCTACTCAGCCTTCGCCGCCTTGGTCTGTCAACGATGAATGCTGACGCAGTAGTTGTTGTTGTGTGTTTCCAATCACATCTTGGAATCCACTAGTCTGCTTTCGCATATTGGCCTGCTGACTTCCCTCGATATGCTCTGTGATCTCTCTCTCTCTTTCCCATTCAGGCGCTCTAAGTAATATTTAAACCAATTGACCAGTTGTACAACTGGCTACTCTGGAGAATGTGAACCAGATCTCACAGACAACTGAATCCCCTACAGACAGATTGTGTCCTCGCCTTTTTTGCTTTATTCTAAAAGTCAGGAATAAGGCATGGACGACCATGTGGATGGTGATGAAGAGCATGTGTTCAGATCGTTTCATGAAATGCCATGGACAACAAGTTTCAAGAACTAAACTATTTTACAATTAAGTATTAAGTGGTCAAGAATTGAATGATTGGATATTAGACAATGGTGAACAGCGAGCATGATTGTTGTTCTGAGATATGGTTTTGTCATTTTGAGATATGATTCGTTACTCATCATTGTTTCTACAATGTCCTTGACTTCTCTAGTAATAGTATAAAAGTAGTACTCAAGATTATCATTTCCCTCTCACGAGAATCTGGAAACCTGTCTTCTGAAATAGCTTATGTCGGGCTGATTTCTAGCAATGGATCGGCTTTGTCCATGTTTTCTAAGAATACAACTGATAAAGGCTTGTTTCTTTTATACACGGAAATTTGATCGACAAACAATTTTGTCCTCAAACTGAAATCATTGTCCTTCAGGCATTGTCCATCCAATATTTTATTTGAATTTGAAGTACCACTTGTTAACACAAGATCAATGTTGATCAACTTTCCCTTGCCTCCATATAATATTTCAACGACAATAGTTTTAATCTTTTTCTTTGCAATCATATCAGGGCACAGGAAATTACTAATTTTACATTTCGGATTTATAATACAATTCTGATTAATCTGTATTTTATGTGGCCATCTTGCAGCCATTTAGTCAAACAACTCATGTGCATCAACACAAATAATTTTGACACATTAAGTAACTATTCGACACAGAAAGTAACAATGTCATGAAGAAAGTAACTATGTGGTATGAAAAGTAACTATTTGATACAGAAGATAACATTCGATCATTAAAATGACATTATTTTTTTTAAGTTTTGAGAATTTTGACACTAAAAGAAACTATTTGACACCAAAAGTAACTGTTTGACATAGAAAGTAACTGTGGTACGAGAAGTAACTATTTGACACAGAAAGTAACATTTCATCATAAAAAATGACAAATTAATGTTTTTGAGGCGTTTAGAATTTTGACACATAAAGTAACTATTTGACATAAAAAATCTAACAGATAGTAACTATGTCCTTTGAAAAGTAACTATTCCACACACAGTAACTTTTGATCATAAAAATGACAAATTGATTTCTAACTCATTACACTACTCTTTGGGATAGAACATCAACAACGTGAACATCACCTGACCCCACCACATTTCAGCCCATGACAACCACGAAGGAGATGGCTGACAATTGGAACTCCCCATGGCTTGACGTAATGTTGAATGCTTTGTGTTATATTTGTAATTTATAGATATTAAGTATACATCTAATAAACAAAGATGGAGTTCAGCTATATTTTATAAGGCCATATCTCAGGCATTTCATCAAGCGCCTTATGTACAAATACCTTGTTACAAAATCATAGAGTTTTCTACATATTCAATGGACCTATACTACCAAACCCGGCAGAAAGAGAAAAGATGGGCATTTTTGTGAAGTCTCAAGCGGAAAGATATTATCCCTTCCATGAGCTCCACTGAATGGATGAGATTCTTGGCATTTCATTTCATCTTTTTCAAAGCATTCTTAACCTAAATAGGGACACTCCTCATGTGTGAGTGATATCTCATGCATTCATGCTACACAAGTCTCTAGCATTATTCAAAGAGAGTAGTTTCTCCATTGGTTCTTAAAATCATCATCCTTCATCAACACCTTACCATCTTCATTCTTGATGCATTTTACTTGACTCAAGTCTCTTCCTTTCCTCTCTCTTACACGAGGCATTTTATATATATCTTTTTTCCCTTCTCTTGTGTCCAACTTCATATATATCTTCTTAAAGTACATAGACATTCCCTCTTGGACTGCTTTCTTAGCTTCTTTCTTGCTTGCTTCTATCTCTGAAAAATTGCATCAACTCGAGATTTAGGCAAGCTCCTATAAATCTTTGTTTTTGAGTTTAATAGTCTTTTGTACTCCATTCCACCACCAAGTCTCTTTTTGTGGAGGCCCACACCCTTTAGTCTCTCCCAAAACCTCTTTGGCAATTTGTGTGATGTAGGATCTCATATTATGCCACATAGTGTTAACATCAAACTCCATGTTCCAAGTATCCTCCTTGATAAGTTTATTATAGAAAGTTGATTTCTTTTCTCCTTTTAGATTCCACAAGTTGCTCCTTCCATCTTGGTTTTTGTTACACTTACCTTTGTTGATCTTCATGTTGATATCTAAAACCACGAACTATGATGTTGATGGTGAATTCTTCACCACGGATAATTGTACAATCCTTGCTTACTTTTCTATCCACCCGGTTTAAAGAAAGTAATCAACTTGGTTACAATTGCGCCCACTCTTAAAAGTAGTCATATGAAACCCTTTTCTTGAAAGGGTGTTTGCCAAAATCATATCATAAGCGACTGGAAAATCTAATATCCTCTCTCCTTCACCATTCATGCTACCATATTAAAAACCATCATGAACTCTCTCATATCCAACACTGCTACTCCAAACATGGTCATTTAAATCACTTCCAATAATGATCTTATCTCTATATGTATTCCTTGCATCATCCCATCCATGCTATCCCAAAAATCCTTCTTAGTTTCCTAGATAAGACAGACTTGGGGGGCATAAGCACTAATGGTATTCAAAATCCCCAAGATCAACCTTGATAGCTAAGATTCTATCACCCATCCTTGTGAACTTGACAACATCATCCTTCAACATCAATTGTTCTAACATCATTTCTATGCTTTTCGTTACATGTATATCTGATTTTGTACCATGTGTCTCCAATGTCTATACATCATTCCCCTGTCCACTTGGTTTCCTGCAAGCAAGTTATATTGACTTTTCTTCTAAAACGGTATCTACTACCTCCAAAGACTTTCCTATCAAAGTGTCACTATTTCAAGATCGCATTGTAAACCATTTTTCTTGAGCTTGCCTCCTTATCGTCCTCCTTCAAAAAGTGAAGCCCTTGCACATTTTCACTACATTTGAGCAATGATGCAACAGGATTAGCTTCTTTGCCCACACCCGTCCAAGATGTGGGAACCCTTGCTTGTCCTTCAACAAAACCGGGCATCTTTGTGCTAAAACCATTTGCATATTTATTTCTACACTCGGGTGTTGATGCAAAACATCGCTAGGTCTAGACACTCCAACGAAGTTTTTATAAGGATCCATGTAATAAAAACACTGACAAATTTTATGGTTGGCTATCGACCTACTACTAACCCTCCTTTATCTGGGATTGGGACCGACTACATTTGCACAAGATGTACACAATATAGGCAAAGTTCAAAATCTTTTAATTAGAACTTAGATAGCAATTATGCCCAGCTTGTAGCACAACTTTTGAACTCTTCCAGAGAGAGACTTGTGAAAGATGTTTGTAATTGGTTAATTAGTTGGTAGAAAAGAAGTAATGGTTTTCTTGACCATCACAACATCACGAACATAAATCCACCTCAATGTGATTGGTCCTTTCATGAAATACAGGATTGCTAGCAAAGGAGGTAGATTCTCTATTGTCAGAATACATCCAAATAGCACACGTGATGGGGAGTCTGAAGAAGTGATTTAATCCACAAAAGTCCACATGTAGTATGTGCCATTGCACGTTTTTCATATTTAACACCGGGTCTGACAATAACATTATGCTTCTTTGCCATGTAACCAAATTACCACCCACAAAGGTGGATAACCTGTCAAATTTACTCTTTGCATCAAAATATCCAATAACATTAAGGCGGCCATTCCTTTTGTAAATATTCCTTGGCTATGTGCATTCTTCAAATATCTAAGAACATCGCAAGTTGTCACCGAGTGACACTACCAAGACAATCAATGAATTGAATGAGAATGTTGACAACAAAACACATATCAGGCTAGTACAACAGTTTTCCAATCTAGCGCATGTATCTAAATTTACCTTCTAATAGTTTAGTACTAACCACAGATCATGTGTTTGGTCTAAAGGAGAGACTAGCGGCCAATATGTGTTTTGGGATAAAGATATTACATTCTTAGTTCAGTAATACATCTAGAATATATTTCTTTCGGAATAAAGATACCACATTCTTATTGTGTGCCCCCCTCAATGCATGGAAGTTACCATAGAAGTCCAAGGTCTTTGGTAACAAAGTGTTGCATAAGATACTTCTTTGTATCAGCATTGCAAATGTCTTCTCACTTCCATATAAAATGATATCATCCACATAAACAATGAGTATGATAATACCAACAGTGATGGTCTTGATAAGACAGAATGATCACACAAAGATCGAGAGAAGTCAAATTTACTCAGTATAAGGGCAGTTTATCAAACCATGCTTGGGGACTCTGCTTAGGCCATTAATAGCCGTTTTAAGAAGCCAAACTTTCTTGGAATACTCCTCCTGAGCTACATAACCCGGAGGTTGCATAATATATAGACTCCTACAAGTCCCCATATAGAAAACCATTTTTGACATCTACATTTGATAAGTTACACCCTTCATTCAAACAATAGAAATAAGAATTCACAGAAGGTTAAGGCGAGCATCTAGAGAAAAGGTTTCAAAGTAATCAATCCCATATTCGTGTGTGTATCCATTGGAAACAAGTCTGGCTTACAGTCGCTCAACAATCCCATCTAGTAAATGTTCTACAGTGAATTCCCAATGACAGCCAACATGATTACTCCTCGTAGTGAGATCAACGGGATCGCATGTCCTAGGAGATCAACGAGCATTGATCTCTTCATCCATAGCTAGCTTCCACTTAGCATGTTGTAGGTGGTGCGTCTGAAACATATTTTCGGACGAAAATGGCAAATAATGTAGTAAATTGAGCCATGGAAGAATTCAAATCAACTATAGATACATGTTGAGAAATACAATATTTTGCGCCAAACTGTTGTGGTTTTCTCAACACAATAGGTATACCAGAATCAAAAGGTATAGTGGAGCATGCACTATTACCACTAACTTGTAATGAATATCATTCTCGGGAGAAACCATAGTAGGGGATACCTCATGTGGTTTCTCTACTCTTCCACTCGGTTGTGGAAGAATCGACTGATGAAGGGGTATTGGAGACACCAGGATCAAGAAGAGGTATAGTAGGAGGTTGGACCTATTGACTATGTTTAGAAAAGAATGAGGTGTCCTCAAAGAAAGTGATATCTACACTGATATAAAATCCACATGCAACAAGACTAAAACATTTATGTGCGAAAGTAACCAAGAAAATGACAATCGAAAGTTCTTGGTGATAATTTATCACATTCAGGATGGCGTTTATGGACAAAGTAGATACAACCAAAAAAAATGGTGGTAAAGCAAATATGGGTTCATGGGGATATTGCAATTGGTTGAAAATTCTATTATGTAAAACAGAAGAGGGAATTTAGTTGATGAGATAATTCGGTAAAAGAATGGCATGAAGGCAATAAAATTTGGGAACTTTCATTACAATCATCAGAGTACGAGTTACCTCTAAGAGATGCATGTTTCTCCGCTCAGCCACTGTATCTCACCGTGGGTTGCAAGGACTAGAAGTTTGATGGATGATCCCCTTAGAAATACAAATCTTTTGAAAACCGCATTGCACGTACGGAGAAGCATTGTCAGTGCGAGCAAACTAAGTACGAGAAAAATGAGTTTTTATTTTATTCAAAAAAGAAAATGTTTAAATTTTAGGAAATGGTCTTTTAACGGATAAGCCAAGTGGTGTGTCACCAATCATCGATATAGGTTACAAAGTATCACATACATGTATGACTACCAAAGTACCAAATCTACATGATCCTCAAATATCAGAATGTACCAAATAAAACAAACTAGGATTCCTCCTAGCATGATATCAAGGAAACAGTACATATTGCTAAGTTGGCACGAAAGACCTTTAACAATTTTAGAGGAAAGACTAGGAAATAGAGTCTTCAACTTTGCAGTAGAAGGGTGAGCAAGGTGTAAGTGTCATTGGTGAAGCACGGTAGACTGGGACACAAGTGCAGTAGCAAGAGAAGTTGACGATGTCTACAAGTATTACAAGCCATCTCAACCTCCATATCCCCCACCAATCGTCTCTTTTGTCCTACCAATCTTGCATGGAGATAGTATTGGGAAAGAATGTTACTTATACATAAAAGTCTTGGTCATCTTGCTGACAGACATCAAACTCAAAGGAATTCTGGCACATATAAGATAACATTTAGGAATATTTGGAGTTCTAGTCACATTGTCTATCCTTTTAACAGTTGAAATACAACTATTAGCTAAGCACATAGGAGGAGGTGCATACTTCCTTAAGGATAGAAAAAGCTTCTTATCAAGTCGTGTGGGCCAATAGCAATATAGCACTGTAATTAATAATCCAGTCATTCTTAAAAGAAGAAGATACTTGAAGAGAAGAAAAATGACCAGAATGTTGGGCCACAGTGTTTGCCTAAGGAGAATCAATACTCTAACAAGCAACCTTTTACCGTCTAATTGTTGATACCGCTATTCTTCGTCAACTTCAATTGTTAAAACTTGATTTTCCCACTCCGGCTTACCATGCTTTTTCCAACATTTATTCTCTATGTAACTTGATCTTTCGCAAAAGTTCAATACTGAGGTTGGTAAGATAGTCCCTCAACCAATGGTGTTGGGTTCTCTTCCTCATCCATGACCTTGAGTACCACGTCCACGTGCAGAAACAAGAAGAGCAGCATGCTCCTCTGTAGTAGCAGCAAACATAGATCTAGCAAGCGTAGATAGACACCATTTAAAGTAGGCAGTGGTTTAGATGCAAGAATTTATTGTAGGATGGCTTCATAAATAAATGCACAAATGCAACAAATTGACATAGTTATACCTCATCATGTTGCTTTTGTAATTTTGCAAGATCAGATGTTAAAGGGTGATAGATTTTGAGTTCTTCGCATATGACTTTGAAGTTATCAAAATGTGAAGCAAAAGATGAGGTATAGCTCAATCTTAAAGAATGCTTGCGTTTATACAAATCCAAAACTCAAGATGCATTCCCTTGGCATATACCTACGCAACATGATCCCATGCCTCCTTTGTTGTCTCAGACTCTCAGTGGCAGAGACGTGATTCGCAGTTCTTCAGTGTCTAGGATGGAACCAAGGAGTCACGCCTGCCTACTTGTATTCATCCTTCTTTTTTTCATAGGTTTGTTCTTTAACTGGTGGTGGGGTAGTGAGACAATCATGCTTGCCCAAAGAATGTAATAAATCTGAAAGGATTTGACCATTTGTTGTAATTGGATCCATTGAATTCCATAGATGTTGCACACCTGGAGTGTGTTTAAGAGACCATTGTAGATGAAGAAGAGGTCATAGAATTCCAATCACAAGATCAGAAAGACCACACAAGAGACATATGTTCAACAACACTCTAACATGTGTACTTGCAGTGGCACGCCTTGACGTCTTGTCCCATCATTGGCAGTTGGCACGTTGTGCGGCTGAGATGAATATAACATAGAAGTATAAGCACATGTAGTGTCTGGGATGAAGCGTGTTGTGTTAAATACAACGTCAAATCTTGGATGACATACGCATGTTGGAGGTCAATGCAGTTAGGACGGCAGCAACTAAGGGACATGTTGTGTCTCTGATATGACATGTTGTGTTAGGCTCAACAAGTCATGTGCTTGACGAGACACATCATGTCTCGAGTCTTTCAACGCAATAGCACTGGCGAAGAGCAAGGCAAGGTGACACATCGTGTCAAATGATGACACGTGTCCGGCAGCACAGTAGCAGAAAGAGGCGGAAAAATGAACCAAGATAAGGGCAAAAGTATGAGGATCGTTGTGAATCTCCAAGACGGTAGACAATATGTCAAAATATCTGATCATATGCAAGAAATATAGGTAGAACCCCATAATAGTCGGTCAATGATGACCACAAGAATATGTATATGTTGTACGCCTTATCAAAAAACCAATTTTCAGGGCATAAGACCATCAAAAAGACCAGATGTTATGCCACTAGATCCTCTTGTTGGAGAAGATGACTACAATAGAAGGGAGGGAAACTCCCTCTAGGCATAATTAGTGAGGCAGTAGTAAGTGGAGGAGAATATGGTGACAATATTGGAGAGCAGTAAATGCGGCGGTGACTATGCATGGAGCAGATGAAAAAACCCTAGCAAGCCTAATATACTACGGCCCATATTACATGAGACTAAAGAAATAATAAAAGGGTAAAGAAACATGTAAAGAAGAGTAAATAATATATATATATATATAGAGAGAGAGAGAGAGTCAGGCTAGAATACACTCGAGTGTATCCGGAGCGGAATGCACTCAAGTAGTTTTTCATGATGCAATATTTTTTTTTAAATCTAATCCGTTGATCCTCTTAAACATCTCGTGAACAACTCATACACAAAATCTGAGCATATTTGGATATGTATAGCTCATGTTATGAAGACCGCAAAAATTATGCATTTCAAATTAGTTTCGCGCGTCGATTTTTTTGCCCTTAGATGAGTGTCTTACACTCATCCAAATGGGCTCAAAATTTATATGTAGCCTAGTTATAGTATTACGGTGAACATCAACGGTTTACATTTTGCAAAAAATAGTCTTAATATGTAAACACACTTGAGTGTATCCATGCGATCTGTACACTCAGAGTGTATTCTAGCCTGACTCTATATATATATATATATATATATATATATATATATATATATATAGAGAGAGAGAGAGAGAGAGAGAGAGTCAGGCTAGAATACACTTGAGTGTATTCGGAGCAGAATACACTCAAGTAGTTTTTCATGATGCAATATTTTTTTCAAAAATCTAATCTGTTGATCTTCTTAATCATTTTGTGAATAACTCATATAAAACATTTGAGCACATTTGGACATTTATAGGTCATGTTATAAAGACCACAAAAATTATGCATTTCAAATTAGTTTCGTGCGTCGATTTTATTGCCCTCGGATGAGTGACTTACACTCATCCAAATGGGCTCAAAATATGTATGTAGCCTAATTATAGTATGACAATGAAGATCAATGGCTTACATCTTGCAAAAAATAGTCTTGATATGCAATCACACTTGAGTGTATCCGTGCGATCTATACACTCGAGTGTATTCTAGCCTGACAATATATATATATATATATATATATATATATATATAAAGAGAGAGAGAGAGAGAGAGAGAGTCAGGCTAGTGTACACTCGAGTGTACCGGAGGCACCGTACACCTCAGTCGTTTTCAAAGATGTGGTAACTTTTTGAAAAATCCAAACAATTGATCTTTTTAAATTATCTTAAGAACATACTATATAATAAATTTCAACTCATTTGGACACTTATAGG
This sequence comes from Alisma plantago-aquatica, assembly GCA_963693085.1. Lineage (NCBI taxonomy): Eukaryota > Viridiplantae > Streptophyta > Magnoliopsida > Alismatales > Alismataceae > Alisma > Alisma plantago-aquatica. Next base: position 226,310,270 of record OY856413.1, read on the forward strand.
TCGTGCATCTAAAGGAGGTAAAAATCATGCATTTCAAATTAGTTTTGTGCGTCGATTTTGTTGTCCTTGGATGAGTGACTTACCACACATCCAAATAAGCTCAAATTTAGTATGTGGCCTATTATTATTATAACCATGAAGATAAATGGATTAGATTTTGGAAAAACATGGTCTAGATAGGCAAACGCCATTGGGGTGTACGGCGTGATCTGTACACTCGAGTGTATTGATGCAAAACTTGTTAGGCCAAATAGCATAAAAAGATAAATAAATTGGAGAAAAAGCACAACCAGTGATAGGCAACCAATTTCCTAAACTCAAATTCATATACTCACAATCCAACTGTTTGTCCAGACATAAACCCTGGGGTAGTATTTCTTATAGAATATTGAAACCTTGTCGTGGCATAACACCTACATCAACTAATTATAGTAAGAAATTCCAGACTTACAAGTCCCTAACATTACGCTTAGATCCTAAAAACTGAAACAATTGCATAATAAATCCTAAAATACGATAAAATGTAAATTAACTAATTAAGCCAAATTGGATATTCACTCGAGCTTTTAAATACAGGAGTGTGACTTCTCCGACATCAATCGCTTCACTTCTACTGCAAAAGATCTAGTCCAAAGATCAAAACCAAATTTTTCATGTTGTAACACAAAGACATGTCCTCGTGTAAAAAACATTGGTCGAACAAACATCACTCTTTTGTTTTAAATGATCAAGTCAATGAACAACTTCAAGTTGGAGGTTGCATCCAGGATCAATCGAAAGAACAAATCATTGAAAGGCTTTGATGATTGTGTCTTGTTTACTAGTGGTGCCGCTATTAGTCGTGGAGAGCCCAAAATTGCATTGTTCTCTATCTCTAGGATCACATATGGCTCTACGAAACAAATAGATTTGCTAGCTCAACTCAAACTGCATCTGCAAGCATAACTAGAATTACATTTGACCAATTGGTTACAGATGTTGCACACCTGGAGTGTGTTTAAGAGACCATTGTAGATGAAGAAGAGGTCATAGAATTCCAATCACGAGATCAGAAAGACCACACGAGACATATGTTCAACAACACTCTAACATGTGTACTTGCAGTGGCGTGCTTTGACGTCTCGTCCCGCCATTGGCAGTTGGCACATTGTGCGGCTGGGATGAATATAATATAGAAGTCAAAGCACATGTAGAGTCTGGGATGAAGCATGTTGTGTTAAATACAACGCCAAATCTTGGATGACATACGCATGTTGGAGGTCAATGCAGTTAGGACGGCAGCAACTAAGGGACATGTTGTGTCTTTGATATGACATGTTGCGTTAGGCTCAACAAGTCATGTGCTTGACGAGACACGTCATGTCTCGAGTCTTTCGACGCAATAGCACTGGCGAAGAGCTAGGCAAGGTGACACGTGTCCGGCAGCACAGTAGCAGAAAGAGGCAGAAAAATGAGCCAAGATAAGGGCAAAAGTATGAGGATCGTTGTGAATCTCCAAGACGGTAGACAATATGTCAAAATATCTGATCATAAGCAAGAAATATAGGTAGAACCCCATAATAGTCGGTCAATGATGACCACAAGAATATGTATATGTTGTACGCCTTATCTAAAAACCAATTTTCAGGGCATAAGACCATCAAAAAGACCAGATGTTATGCCACTAGATCCTCTTGTTGGAGAAGATGACTACAATAGAAGGGAGGGAAACTCCCTCTAGGCATAATCAGTGAGGCAGTGGTAAGTGGAGGAGTATGGTGACAATATTGGAGAGCAGCAAATGCGGCGGTGACTATGCATAGAGCAGATGAAAAAACCCTAGCAAGCCTAATATACTACGGCCCATATTACATGAGACTAAATAAATAATAAAAGGGTAAAGAAACATGTAAAGAAGAGTAAATAATATATATATATATGTATATGTATATGCGTGTGTGTATTTATATATATATATATATATATCAATAAAGTGGAAAGTGTATTGATGCAAAACTTGTTAGGCCAAATAGCATAAAAAGATAAATAAATTGGAGAAAAGGCACAATCAGTGATAGGCAACCAATTTCCTAAACTCAAATTCATATACACACAATCCAACTGTCTGTCCAGACACAAACCCTGGGGTAGTATTTCTTATAGAATATTGAAACCTTATCATGGCATATGCAACTAGACACCTATATCAACTAATTATAGTAAGAAATTTCAGACTTACAAGTCCCTAACATTACGCTTAGATCCTAAAAATTGAAACAATTGCATAATAAATCCTAAAACACGATAAAATGTAAATTAACTAATTAAGACAAATTGGATGTTCACTCGAGCTTTTAAATACAGGAGTGTGACTTCTCCGAAATCAATCGCTTCACTTCTACTGCAGAAGATCTAGTCCAAAGATCAAAACCAAATTTTTCATGTTGTAACACAATGACATCTCCTCATGTAAAAAAGATTGGTCGGACAAAGATCACTCTTCTGTTTTAAGTGATCAAGTCAATGAACAGCTTCAAGTTGGAGGTTGCATCCAGGATCAATCAGAAGAACGAATCATTGAAAGGCTTTGATGATTGTGTCTTGTTTAATAGTGGTGCTGCTATTAGTCGTAGAGAACCCAAAACTGCATTGTTCTCTATCTCTAGGATCACATATGGCACAGGAGGTCGTCTTTTGCCTGTGCCTGCCTGTCATTCTCACCGACGGTGTTGGTGCTCTGCCTGTCATGGCGTCTTCACATGATGATTTGCGTCGTCAGGTTACTACTGTTAAGCTGGATGGGCGCAACTACCAGCATTGGGTCTCTTCTATGTCGATTTATGTTAAATCTCAAGGGAAACTTTCTCATCTGACGCGTGATCCGCCTCTTATGCCTACTGCCAATGCCGACTCCAAGGATGTCAAAGCGTATGATGATTAAGTCAAAGATGATTCTACTGTGATGACCTGGATTCTCAATAGCAGTGAGACGAAAATCAGTGTCACCTTACTATATCTGCCTACAACAAAGCAGATGTGGGTTCAGCTGGCTAGTACTTACTCTCACAGCCAGAATCCGAAGAAGGTCTTTGATATCAACAAGCAACTGAGTCGTCTACACTTCTCGGGATCTGACCTTACTGACTATTTTTCTGCCTTCAAGGGACTCTGGGAAGAATTGGAGGCCTACCATCCCTTGTCTACTGACTTGGCTACCATGCAACATCAACGCCAGGAGTTGTAGGTAGTTCAGTTCCTGTGTGGGTTACCTGAATCCTATGATGGGGTTGTGGATCAGATTCTTGCCAGTGATCCACTACCTACTTTATAGAAAGGAATTAAATGTCGATACCGACGCCTTATCGACGGCGTGGAAATAGATATTTACAGGTATACCGATGGAAATATCGACAGATGCAATCCTGGAGTTATCGACGCCTAAATGAACGAATTAAATCATGAAATTTTACAGGCGTGGTCTCAACACCTAGATGCAACGTTTTATGCAATAAAATTCTATATTGGGTATGTGGAGAGGGGGGGTCAATCATGTGGGAGGTAAGGAATCAGTCCTGTTTTTTGGAGATTTCGATGAAGGATTTCAATGACAAATATTAAGAATTAAGATCTGAAATTTTAGTAGCACAATCCATAAACGCATGTTTACACACTTATGCAATAATATTCAACTTACAACAAACATATAACAACATAGTAAGTTACTAACTCACATCAGTTGTATGTTGAGTGGTGCGCTGGTTCACTATACATACGCTGCTAATATGGATATTGTTGTTCCACATATTGCTCCCATATCATCAAAGCTCTATAAGACTTGTTGTATGAAACAACATGCTCCTCATACACTTTAGGATTGACATACTGCATCATCCCAATCTTTGGGAAATCTTCTTCTAAATCTTTGAGATATTTTTCCTTGTTTGTTGAATTCCTGGGAGGCTAAGAAGAAGCGGGAGGAGGTGCCCATGCTCGAGGAGCTTGAGGTTGAGGAAAAGGAGGTTGTAATGGAACACCGACAATAGGAAAAACTGTAGTATGTGCACCACTCCATGTTTGCCCTCCATCTTTGTAGTATGCTTCGGTGTTCACCCGAAAGCATCCATAAGGGCTACGGACAGAGTATGCTTTATGATATCCCAAACCAACTTCTAATTGTAATCTTAGTGGTGGTTCAACTTGATATCCAGAATACCCATGTTGGGACTGAGGAGTCTGAGTCTCTTAGATGGGTTATGGAAGTGTCTGCCCAAAATAACATATAATCTTAAATTTTTTGGAGTGGATCTAAGATTTGGGTGTATTTAGATATTTTTTTAGAGCATTATGGCAAAAATAGAAGGAAATAAAGAGGGGAGGGGTTGGAAATGATGAAGAATGAAAGAAATTAAGAAAATATACCTTGATTGGGGCTGATTTGAGCTCCAAGGAGAGAAATCGCCCAAAATCTCCTTGCTTCTTCACTCCAACGGCAGCAACAGACTCTCGGTATGTCGGGGCGGCATACCGCCGATACCGCCCTTAAGTGGGAAATTTTGCACTACAGCCCTCGAAAACCGTCGATATTGACCGGTTTTACCGGTAAATCGGTGGGTTTACCGATATTTGCGAGCCTAACGACAGACTTGCATGAACCGATGGCAGATTGCGTCGATATCGATATATCGACGATATCGTCGATATCTTCTTCCTTGCTTTATAGAGTGCGTTTCAGCATCTTCAACGGTTGTCGTCATCTTCATCTGAGTCACCCTCTGATATTGGTGATACTATTGCTCTTGTTGCTATGTCCGGCCGAGGTCGTGGCCACGGCCGTGGTCGTTCTCACGAGACTCGTCCTCCTCTTGGTGCTGGAAAGGGGAGGAGTTCTTCCGGACGTGGAGCACCTTCTGGTCCTCCCAACGCTGCTCGTCCTCAGACTGGTCAGCGGTTCTGCAGCTTTTGTGGCCGGTCTAATCATATTGAAGAAAAATGTTGGGAGAATTATGGAAAGTCTGCCTGGCATGGTTGTATAGGCGGCCAGGCGACCGGGCGTTCCATATGGACGCCCAGGCAGCCCAGGCGGAGGCCCAGGCGTTTTTATATATATCTTGTTTTAATATATATATATATATATATATATATATATATATATATATATATATATATATATATATATTAATAGTATATATATCAATAGTATATATATAATCTTGTTTTAATATTTATATATATATACATATATATATGTATTAGTAGATATATCTAAATTGCTTATATAGTAGAAATAGTACATTCAAAAAACTGAATTTGTAGCACTTTTTTAGAAGATATTTGCCATTTTCCTTTATTGGATTTTTGTAAAGCCGATTTGAGTTGATCACAAAATTGATTACTCATGATCAGAAATCAGAAATGTCAACTATATTTGTATTTATATTCATGAGGCTATACATTTATAAAACAAAACAGTAAATTAATAAAGTCAAATAGTAGACAAGTTAAAACAGTACATTGATACTAATCAGTAGATAAATTAATAAAAACTAGTAGATAATAAATACAAATCAGTAGATAAGTAAATACTAATCAGTAGATAAATAAATACAAATCAACAGATAAGTAAATACAAATCAGTGGATAGAAAATTCAAAGGATTAGATAAGTAAATACAAATCAGTCATAAATAAATACAAAACATTAGATAAGTAAATACAAATCAGTATATAAAAAAATCAAAGCGTTGGATAAGTAAACTCAAAGCATTAGATCATATCAGTAGATAAAAAAATTCAAAGTGTTAGATAAGTAAACTCAAAGCATTAGAAAATAAATATAATCAGTAGATAAACAAATACAAAGCATTAGATAAAAAAGTACAGCTCAGTTGATAAACAAATACAAATCAGTAGATGATTAAATAATTTGAAAAAGTAGATGAACAAATACAAAGGCCTAAATTTAAATAATGTGATGAATCAAAAATCATTAGATGAACAAATCAGTAGATAAGTAAATACAAATCCGTAGATAAGTAAATATAAATCAGCACATAAGTAAATACAAATCAGTAGATAAGTAAATTCAAATCAGTAGATAAGTAAATACAAATCAGTAGATACATAAATACAAATCAGTAGATATATAAATTCAAATCAGTAGATAAGTAAATTCAAATCAGTAGAAAAGTAAATACAAATCAGTAGATAAGTAAATACAAATCAGTAGATAAGTAAATACAAATCAGTAGATAAGTAATACTAATCAGTAGATAAGTAATTACTAATCAGTTGATGGAAATCAGTAAAATAAAAAACTTTGTTATATGTATTACTTCTGGGCGCCCAGGTTGAGGCGGGCCTTGGGCCGCCTGGGCGCCCGCCTGTACAACACAGCTGCCTGGGCTAATGCAGATTATGATGCCCATGCTACCTCTGAGGTAGTGTCGCAGCCTACTGCCACTGATGCATCCAGTTCTACTACTGCAGACTTCATCCGTTTTGAGGTGGAGCGTCTACTGCTCGAGCGCACTGGATCATCCTCTGAAGCTTCCACTAGAGCTCATGTTGCTACATATTCTGGTTGTGATACTACTTTCCTCAGTACCCCCTCGCCTAGTACTGGTAATAAAAAATGGGTGATTAATTCGGGTGCCTCGTCTCATATATCTGGAAATCGGTCTTTTTTTAAAACCTTACCTAGACCGGTCTCTAATTCCTCTGTTATGCTTGTGGATAGCTCCAAGACTGCTGTAGCTGGGATTGGAGACATAGCTTCTCAATTTTTGTTAAAATCTGCTCTATATGTGCCTAGATTTCCACTGAACTTATTATCTGTTAGCAAAATTGTACGTAGCTTGAACTGCAGTCTCACATTCATTCCTGGTACTTGTACATTTCAGGACCTTCGCACGAGGATGAAGATTGGTGGGGGCATGAAGGACCTGATGGCCTATATTATCTGGATGAATTGAAAAGGACTGACAACTTGGCGCTTGCTTCAGCTCTATCTTCATCAGTTTCAGCTTTGCAGTGGCACTACAGACTTGGACACCTATCTTCTGAGAAATTGAAACATGTTATCTCTGGTGTAGGAACGCACAGTTTTCAGTGTGAGTCGTGTCAGTTAGGGAAACAGTCTAGAACTGTCTATCCTAAACGGTCCCAGATTAATAGTAAAAACATTTTTGATCTTGTTCATGCAGATGTATGGGGTCTGTGTCATGTTCCAAGTTTGTCTGGCAATAAATACTTTATTCTGTTTATTGATGATTTTTCTCGTGCCACTTGATTGTTTATGTTGAAAAATTGGTCTCAAGTGCTTCCACAATAAAATTCTTTTTTGCTGAAATAAAAACTCAATATTTTGTGCCTATTAAAATTCTGAGAAACGACAATGCTTTGGAGTTTGTTCAGAGAGAAGTTGGACTTTTTTGTCGATCTGTTGGTACTATCCATCAGACATCGTGTGCCTATACGCCTCAACAAAATGGAGTTGCAGAAAAGAAAAATAGACATTTACTTGAGGTTGCTAGAACTATAATGCTGCATTCTAATGTACCTAGGCTTTTTTGGCCAGAAGCTATCTTGACTGCCTGCTTTCTAATTAATAGAATGCCGTCTTATGTTATTGGCAACAAGATTCCTATTCAGGTTCTACAGCCTAATGTACCTCTATTTTTTGTACCTCCATGGATATTTGGTTCTACTTGTTTTGTGCGGTTACTTGGACCAAACTATGATAAATTATCTCCTAGAGCAGAAAATGTATTTTCTTGGGTTATTCTCGTACTCAAAAAGGGTATCGGTGCTATAGTCCTACTGCGAAAAAATGGTTCGCGAGTAGTGATGTAGTTTTTTTTTAGGATACACCTTTTTATTCAGCTAAAGGAGATATCATGGATTCTAATATAATCACAGCACCATTGCCTATCATGAGTGATTGCACATCTGAAACTTCACCTGCTGAAACTACTACTCCTCTACTTATTGTGTATAAACACAGGAACAGGTCCCAACCTACTCAAGACCCCCCCATGCAGCACCAATCTTCTCCTCAAGAAGGTCCTACTCCTGCTGAGGTAAACTCTGACTTAGATCTGCCTATTGCCCTCAAAAAAGGCACTCGTTCTTGTACGTCTCATAATATTGCTAATCATGTTTCTACTGCACATCTGAGTATTCATGCTAGTAACTTTGTGGCTACACTATCTGCTATTGTTGTTCCCAAGACTGTACATGATGCCTTACAAAGCTCAGCCTGGACGACTGCCATGAAAGAAGAGATGACTGCTCTTGCTGATAGAGGAACTTGGGAGCTGGTGGATCCACCTCCTGAGTGCAAACCTGTTGGCTGTAGATGGGTCTATGTTGTGAAGTATCAACCTGATGGAACAGTGCAACGTCTGAACGCACGCCTGGTAGCAAAAGGGTATACTCAAACTTATGGCATTGACTATTTTGAGAGGTTCTCGCCTGTTGCCAGACTTAACTCTGTCAGAGTTCTTTCTGTTGTTGTTAATTTCGATTGGCCTCTTATTCAACTGGATGTTAAAAATGCCTTCCTGTATGGGGATCTTCAAGAACAGGTTTATATGGAGCAACCTCCTGGGTTTGTTGCTCAGGGGGAGTCACATAAAGTTTGCAAGTTAAAAAAATCTATCTATGGACTCAAACAGAGTCCTCAGGCATGGTTTGATAAGTTGAGTAAAATCCTGACTAATTTTGGTATTCTAAGATCACAGGTTGATCATTCCATCTTTAAGAAAAAGACCTCTTTTGGTATTGTGATTCTGATTGTTTATGTTTGATGATATCATTCTATCTGGCAGTGATCATTCTGAGATTCAGGCTACTAAAACACACTTGTGCAAACATTTTGCTACTAAAGATCTGGGGAGGCTAAGATATTTTCTGGGCATTGAGGTATCTAGGACCTTTAATGCTCGTCTTATCTCAGAGGAAGTATGTTCTTGACCTGTTACAGGAGACTGGGATGCTTGGTGCACGTCCTGCTGATACTCCTCTGGATCCCAATATTAATTGGGATCATGATTATTCTCCTATGTTTCCAGACAGTAAAAAATATAGGAGACTGATTGGTAAGATGATCTATCCGACTGTTACTAGAGCCGATATATCTACTGTTGTTGGTCTTCTTAGCAGGTACTTGGATAAGCCTAGACAGTGTCACTGGGATGCTTTCTGTAATATTCTGAGATATCTTAAGAAATCACCTGGCAAAGGCCTCTACTATAGAAAGCATGGACATTGTTCTCTGGAAGGCTACTCTGATTCTGATTATGTTGGAAGTAAGATTGACAGAAAATCTACTTCAGGCTAATGTACTTATGTTGGAGGTAATTTGGTCACTTGGAGAAGTAAAAAGCAAAATGTTGTTAGTAGATTCAGTGTTGAAGCTGAATACAGGGCGATGGCCCACACTACTTGTGAGCTCCTATGGGTACAATCTCTCTTGAAAAACTTTGGGGTTGAGTCTTCTGCTGCTATCCCTATGCACTGTGACAATAAAGTTGCTATCTTCATTGCTAATAATCTTGTATATCATGAGCGCACAAAACATATTGAATTCGATTGTCACTTCATTCGAGAGACTACCTTATTTGGCAAGATCTGCACTCCTTTCACCCGCTCAGAAGATCAGGTTGCTGATATGTTTACAAAGTTGCTTGCCAAGAAACATTTCAGCTCGCTTGTAGACAAGTTGGGCATGATTGATATCTATGCTCCAACTTGAGGGGGAGTGTTAATATATGTCTTTACTTATTGCCCTGTTATTTTATTTTTCTATTTGGACCTACATGTAATTGTTCCACTAGTATATATATCAGGGTACACACATTGTGTAACCCTATGCTTTCTCAATCTACTGTCTCACATCTACGAAACAAATAGATTTGCTAGCTCAACTCAAACTGCATCTGCAAGCATAATTGGAATTACATTTGACCAATTGGCGTTGTTGTTCTCTCATCTTCACTTCACCGTCCGTGTAGGTTACGTGCGGCACCCAGGAACGATGGATTGCTCTGATATCATTTTTTGTAGAAGATTTTTTAGGATCATTGTAGTGTTGCTACCTTTATTTATATTAATGCGAACAATTACACAAAATCCACTAAGGAAAAATAATAATAGAAAGATATACCAAAAATCAAAATAGGAAATAAACCTATATCAAAAAATGAGAATTATTCTAATACCAAGGCTTAGGCGTATAACAATTGTACTCAAATGGCTACACGGTTTTGACGTGGATTATGTATGGTGTAGAATCTAAGATTAGTTGATTGCTTCTTTGTCTTTCATCCACCAAGAAATGTGGGGAAACTATCTCACATTGACTTTTATAAGAAGAATCCATCAAAGATGTTGAATATTTACAAAGCTTGACTCAGCTAAGCATGTCCTCTGACCGAGGCATAGATGACTATTTTGCCTCTTCCAAGGGGCTCTGGGATGAACGGAAAACTTACCATTCTGCTGACTATTGATTTGTTAGTTCTCCAAAAGCAATGTTGGAAACTACAACTCATTAAATTTCTTGGACTTGTAGAATCCGACTCCAAAGTTCTCGATTAGATACTTTCCAGTAACCCTTTTTTCAGAAGATTATGGTGTGCAAGCATCCACAATGCCTTCCTGTTCATAAATGTGTTTGACTCCATCTAATGATTCTTTTGCTCTTACCATGTTTCTAGTCATGGTTGAGGCAACGCTTTAGGTTGTACGATAATTGTCTAGGTGGCTAGGCAGTCCTTCCCACCCAAGGGAAACGTAGAGGGCCTAGGCGTTTCTAGGCGCTCATCATATTTGTTTATAATTTACATATATATAAATGATTTGGTGTATACATTTAGATATACTCAAATATATGCATCACTATATACGTTTGTATTGGTTATCCCTAAACTTAATCAATCATAAGTTCACCTACATCACACCTGTCATGACCTAAACTAGACCCATTCGGCCTTAATTCGACCTATCACAATCTAAATTGGACGTAATATAACTTAGTATGCCCTAATATGGCCTAAGTTACACCTATTTTGGCATACCATGACCTAATAGACGTAACTTCCCCTAGTTTGTTCTACCATTGACCTAAGTGAGCCCTAATTTGGCACAATTAGACCTAATTCCCCAAATAAGACATGTTTTCCCCAAATCATACCTATTTCCTCCCAAATCAGACCTAATATGCCCAAATTAGATCTGATTTGATCTAAATCAGAACTATTTCTTCCCTAAAATAACTAAACTTGATCTAATTTGACCAAATTCAGATGTAATCCATGCAAACATGGTCTTTAAGTGTCTCAATTTGGGCCTAAAAGCCTTTAGGCATACCCTCTCGTTATCTGAAAGCCTAGGCACCCAGTTTAAGCCAGCCACATGAGCCTAGGGGCCTAGGGGGGAGCCAGGATAACTATGGTTTATACCTTAAGGGGGGTTGGTCATGGTTGAGGCCAGATTGGTTCTCCATACTGTAATTTATGTGGCTGCAAGAATTAAACTGAGGACAAATGTTGAGCCAAACATGGCACACTACATGGACAGATCAATTCTCATTAGAGATCAACAACCCGTTTACTGATACTACGTGTGATTTGACCTAAGGTTGAGTGTTTGCTCAAGGAGAGAGTTTAGAGTTCTACCACTACTACGGGATTTTCAATGTCTAATCAGGAAGAGAGTCTAGCCTTCTTGACGATATTAGCCTTGTAACGTAAAAACCGTTGGGTGATAGATTTGTTGCTTCCACATAATTCAAGGAACACCAATTTTTAACCTAACTCAAACCGTGACAATTCTCCTTGTTATGCTTGCCTATGTCTCTAGTGTGGTTGTTTTGGGTATTGGGATTTGGGACCACCAATCGTTCTCCCTTTCTCTCTATCTCTTCTACTCTATTTATTCCTGAATTTTCTTCAAAGTGATGCTTATTAGTGGACTTGTCAAATCCTTATAGTGCTCAACCACCTTTTCATAGATCTTTTGTATCTTTCTAGATTTGTGCACTAAGACGAGGATTGGTGGGGGCATTGAAGGTTTTGATGATCTCTATTGTCTGGAATTTGTTTTAAAATTATCTTTTGAAAGGCATTACCACCTTGTCCATCCATCAACTGCGAAACTACGAGTCATGTTACCTAGTTGCACCTCCATGTCTTTTGATTGTGAGTCAAGTTAGCTTGTGGAACCTGCAAGGTTCTGAGTCCATTTCAATAGGTATTTCATTACATTATTGACGATTTACCTTAGGAAACCTAAATTTACCTCTTGAAGGATAGATCACATTGTGAAAACTTTTTATTTTTAGAAATGAAATTATCTTTGCCTATTTGTGCGTTACAAATTGAAAATGCATTGGCTTTTGTTAAATGAGATCTTGATACTTCATTCTAAACTAATGAAACTTTCCACCGAAACTCTTAAGCCTACACTCCAGTTCCACAATAGAATGGTGTGGTAGAACAGAAGAATTGTCACCTTTGTGATATTTCCAAAACCATTATGTTGCACTCCATGATCAAAGACATTTTTGGCCTCAAGCCCTTATTACAACATGCTTCTTGATTAATCGAATGGCTTCATTAGTGTCACACAATTCTATACCACACACCATTCTACATCCTAACCCACCTACTTTTATGCTACTGCCATACATATTTTAGTGTACTTGCTTTGTTAAAGACTTAAGCCTAGGCCAACATACGCTCTCTCCTTGTGCAGTAAAGTGTGTTTTCCTTGAATGCTCCAGAACCCAAAAGGATATTGTTGCTTTCATCATGTTGGACAATGGTGGAATGTTAGTGTCAATGTTGTGTTTTTTGAGTTGTTTTCTTAAGAGTCTATGGATCTTGTACCATCTATCCTTGATTCCCAAACAAGTAACCCTCTTCTTGTCTCTACATTTCCTTCCAAGGTCTCAAGAGAAGCCCCTTCAAGTTTATCAACAACGACAAAGGGAAACTTCAAGTACTTGTAAGGAGCCATTGAGGCTTTTACTAATCAAAATGTTGAGATTGATTATCCCGCACTTGAGTTGCTTGCTCCTACTTCAACATAGATCTTCCTTTTGCACTAAGGAAACCTTTGTGGTCGTGTACTTCTCAGTTCTCACCTAATTTCACATTCTTGACCTATTGACAAACTTTCTTCTTCTTTGCCCTACAAAAGGTTATCATATTTGCAATCTCTTCTCATAAAGGTATTGAAGCTCTAGTTCATCGAGCATGGTTTTAGGCAATGCCAGAAAAGAGGACTTCTATTATGGAGAGACATGGGATTTGGTTAACCTTCAGCTGATTGCAAACTAATGAAATGTTGGTGGATATTTTCCGTGAAATATCAACGTGATGATAGTATGGAACATCTAGAAGCTCATTTGGTTGCCAAGGGTTACAGCCAGACGTATGGTGTTGACTACTTTTGCGACATTTTCTCCGGTAGCTAGATTGAATTATGTTTGAGTTCTAATTTCAATTGTGATGAACTTCTATTAACCCTTCTTCCATCTTGATTTGGTGATTTGCATGAAGGGGTATATATGGAGCAACCACCTGGGTTCATTGCTTAGGAAGAGACTGCTAAGGAGTGCCAACTCAAGTGTGTTATCATGGCCTAAAGCAGAGCTTGCATGCTTGGGTTGACAACTGAGTCATATTATGAGTTAAATTATTTCTACAGATCACATGATGGTAATTCTATGTTTGTCAAGAAGCCTACTTTGAGAGTGGTTCTTCTCATTGTTTATGTTGACAACATCATTTTATCCAGAAGTGACCTTAATTGCATTCCAGCTACGAAGGATTATCTTTGCAAATGTTTCATCACCAAGGACCTTGGTAAGATTGGATTTTTCCTCTAGATTGAAGTGGCTCACTCATCTTATGAGGTGTGTTTCTCACAAAGGAAGTATGTTTTAGATTTGCTGCAAGAGACAAGAATGTTTAGGGCAAAGCCTAGAGATACTCCCCTTGATCCTAATGTAAAATGGGATGTCAATCGGTCATCCTCCTTCTCAGATACACAAAGACTGGAGACTAGTGGGCAAATTAATTTATCTTACTACGACTATGGACTTGTGAGTCGTACCTTGATAAACCCAAGCAGTGCCATTGGGATGTTTGTCATATCCTTCGGTATCCTAAATGTTTACCAGGGAAATGGTTACTATATCAACACCATGGTCGTTGTGATGTATATCGACACTCAGACTTTGATTATGCTACCAAATACCAATACACTTGATAGGATGTCTACAACTAGGTTATGCACCTTCATTAGAGGAAATCTTGTCTCATGGAGGAGCAAAAATGGATAGTTGTTGCAAGATCTCTTGGTGAGGTTAAGTATACAGCCATGGCACACACGTTTGAGATGATGTAGATGTGCTCTCCCCTACAAGAATTTGTCGTTGTATCTACTCTTCCTATGACCATGTATTGTGATAATAAGGTTGTCATTTTTCATTGCAAGTAATCTAGAGTTCCATGAACACACTAAGCATGTTGAAGTTGATTGTCACTCTATGAATGAGGTTATTCCATATATGTTGATCACTATCAGTTTGCCATATCACAGGAGCAGATAATTGATACTTTACCAAGCCAATTTTGAAGAAACGCATTTGCAACCTTGTTGCCAAGTGGGTCATGGTTGGTATTCATGCTTTAGCTTAAGGGGAGTGTTGGAGCTTTAGTGTTTACAGGCAAAATTGTGGTCACTTACTAACCGCATACAGACAGTAGTGTTGACCATAATTGCTCATGGCAAGTTGTATTATGCTCCAGCCTTTATGACTACATACGATCATCGGCAACTGCAATTAGAATTGTTGGGTTATCAATGTAATCTCTTTTTATGTACTTTTTGTTATTAATATAGACTGGTCATGCCTATTAGAGAACCCCTACATTCTTCAATTTCTACAATCCTAAAAAATGGAACAGTTGCATAATTAATTATAAAACACAAAATATAAAACAACAAATAAAACCTAATTAGATTCGCTCTTAGGCTTTGGATCTAGGAGTGTGACTTGTCATGCATCACCTAGGAGAGTAGAATGAGCCTAAACAGATTAAAGTCAACTCACGCAGACTTTGAAGTTTGAACATATCATCGCAAACTAGGAAGCATGGACACTTCCAAGGGCTTTTGTGTCTGTGTCTGACACGTGTCCAACATGGACATGCGGTGGACACTCGTGGACACTTGGTGGACATGCCCTAGACGTGTCCGAGTCCCACTTTTTTTACTAGGAGTTGGACACAGCCCAAACACGGCTTGGACATGATATGGCCCAACACTAAGAAGGGGAAACATCGATATCACTATATAACTCTCCTTTTCTATAAACAAAAACATGCCTCCCTTTATTTCTTGTTGTCTACCACCACCACTATTGTTTTATTGTCCATATTCCATAATTTAATATACAAAATATTTTATTGTGAGTTCATTTTTGTGGAATTTAACTCATACTGTTATTTGTGAGTTGTCTATAATGTGGGTTTGTTTGATAGTAGGTCTTTGATGGCTTGATTTCATGATGTATTGGATATGTGTTTGAAAGTAAATATGAAATTGGTTATAGGATCCATGAGATGATCTTTGTGTTCGAATTTGCTTTTGTCTTTATACATAAAAATAAAATACATATACATGTATTTGTTGTTGTGTCCAGTGTCCAGTCTGTGTCCTATATTTTTAGAAATTTCTGATGTCCCGTGTCTGTATCCGGGGCCGTGTTTTTGTCCATGCTTCCTAGATCGCAAATGGGAAGCAACAAAATGCCTCATCTCTCCTTTTACATGGACACCCATTCATCCTACTAGGGTTATATTCTTTCAAATAAGGGAAACTAAAATGGAAGATCAAAAGTAGCAAAATGCCTTTTATGTCCCTCTTTGACCATCGACGCCCATTCACCCTATAGTTCCTACTAATCTTCTCTTCTTCTAGATGAAGGAAACTAAAGATTGAAGATGAAGATGATGTAAAATGCATGTATAGTGGCAACAAACCCTCCTCCACTCTTTCTTTCACTCTGGATTTGGGAACCAAGATGGGTGGACTTGAAGGTGTTACCTTCCTTTTGATCTAACAATCTTCGCCTACTAGGCATTCGAGACATCAAAAATAATAGGTTCTTGAAGGCTATTGTTAGACTCATACAATGACTTCAGCAGGATGATGGCAATATCCATGACTGAAGTCAACTCCAACCCCTTCTCTTCCTCGTGCTCCTCAATCGTTGTTGATCAAACACTAAGAAAATGGGCCACAATGATGACTATAATGGTAGGCAATGCAATAATTCGAAATTACTTAAAGCCCTTAGTTGCTACCAACTCTCCTTGGAGCCAAAGAGGATATCGGTATTGAGAACCTATGTTTTACTCTCCTTGGATCCACATTGGAAGAGGAACTAGCACCTTCAACCTGCTACCATACTTGTCAGGGCATCTTGGCGGTAGGTTTAAGCTAAGGGGCACCTAGACTTTTCTGGGTCTTTTTCTTTTTACTTTTTTTCAATTACATATTTAAGTATTTGTACACATGATACTATATGTGATAATATAATTTTTATTTGTTAAATGTTATTATGTCTAATTTGAATTGATACCTGTAGGAGAATCAGGGACAAGAGAAAACAGGAAGAAAAAGATACAACAGTAAGAGTAAGATAAGTAGGAATTGGAGAGAGAAAAAAGGATAAAAGAAACATGCAAATGGTAGGAGTTGTGCAGGAACAAAATCATAATAAGATAAGCACAAGGGCAAAAAAGGAGATTGAAAGAGGAAGAATTCAACAAAAGAAAATAAAAACAGAAGTAGAAGGTGCTGAAATAGAAAATATAGAGGAAGGAAGAATAGATCAGTGAAAATAAATGGAAACATGCAAACAACAGTAGCTGCAATAGGAGATTTAGGAGGAAGAAATCAGAAAAAGAAGAACAAATATATGCAAATTGTAGTAGTACATTTGGTAGCAGGAGATATAGGACAAATCTGAAAGAAGAAATATGCACATATTCTCACATAGTAGTAGGAGGGGATATAGGAAGAATAACTCACAAAAAAAATGCTGCAGCAGTAGGATTTAGGAATATAATGCAGGAGAAAGGATAAAGAACGAAAAGAGAAAGAAGCGAGAGCAATAGACATATGAGGAAGTAGAAAAAATTTAACAAACAACACTACGAGCACTTATCAATTTGACCCAAATCAGACCTAATTTCCCCAAACCAGACCTGTTTTCCCAAATCACACTTAATTTGCCAAAATGTGACCAGATTTGGCCTAAATCAGACCTATTTTAACCATAAAATGACTCAAGGTGATCTAATTTGACCAAATCTATACTCGATTAAGGCTAATTTAGCCTTTAAATGGCTTAATTTGGGCCTGAAAGACCTTAGAGCCCACTTAATACACTTAATAGGCTGAGCGCCTAGTTTGAGGCATCCCTAGCGCCTTGATAACTAAGCATGCTACAGTATATTTACCTCATCCAAGGTCAAGGTGTTGCAATTGATGATTGAAATGAAAGAGGAAAACTATGAGGGCCTATAAGACCACTAAAAAGAGCATTGACACCAATATACACCCTCAAACATTACCCCAAGGTGGAAAGTTAGTCCAAGCAAAGGACAAAAAGGTACCACCTTGGGGTGCCTTGACACCTAGGCATGTGCCTTAACATGTATGACATCAACCAAAAATCTCAAAATGTAGAAGTGAAAGATGAAAAGATGATAATCATAAGCATGGTACTAAATGTTGTCAACATGGGGAGAAATTTCGCCGATAATGCCTATGTCGACGATTGGCGACGTCGAATCCACGTAAACATCCTTATTCCACAATATCCTCGACATTTTGTCAAAGTTGTCGACATTTCCCCATACGTCGGCGAAGTTGACCCAAGTCCATCCAAAAATTCCACAATGTCCTCGACATTTGTCGAAGTCGTCAAAGTTGGCGATATTCTTCTGGTGTTTTGTGGAGTTTGCTGTGTGAGGAGGAAAAGGTGTTGGAGCTTAAGGTAAAAGATGATTTTGATGTTATTTTTTACTACTCTAAGCTAATAGTAATAGACTGACCCCCTCTCTGCTAAATCTACCATAGATTTTGAGAACAGAGAAATTGGAGAACGTAGGATTACACAACGTGTGTACCTTGATATTTATATAAGTGGTACAATTACAGTGAGAGCCATATAGAAATGTAAAATAGCAGAACAGTAAATAAAAACATATATGAACACTCCCCCTCAAGTTGGAGCATAGATATCAATCATGCCCAACTTGTCCACAAGAGAACTGAAGTGCTTCTTTGCCAATAGCTTGGTAAATATGTCAGCAACCTGATCTTCAGAGCGGGTGAAAGGAGTGCAAATCTTGCCAGATAGAATAGTCTCTCTGATGAAGTGGCAGTCAACTTCAATATGCTTTGTGCGCTCATGATATACAGGATTGTTAGCAATGAAAATAGCTGCCTTATTATCACAGTGCATAGGAATAGGAGTAGAAGACTCAACATCGAAGTATTTCAGAAGAGATTGCACCCATAGGAGTTCACTGGCAGAGTGGGCCATGGCCCTGTATTCAGCTTCAGCACTGGATCTAGCAACCACATTTTGTTTCTTACTTCTCCAGGTGACCAGGTTACCTCCAAGATAAGTACAGTAGCCAGAAGTAGATTTCCTTTCTATCTTACTCCCAGCATAATCAGAATCAGAATAGCCTTACAAAGAACAGTGCCCATTTTTCCTATAATAGAGGCCTTTGCCAGGAGACTTCTTCAGATATCTCAAAATATTGCATAGAGCATCCCAGTGACACTGTCTAGGCTTATCCAGGTATCTGCTAAGAAGACCCACAGCAGTAGATATATCAGCTCTAGTCATAGTCAGATAGATCATCTTGCCAATCAACCTCCTGTATTTTTTGTTGTCTTGAAATATAGGGGAAGAGTCATCATCCCAATTAACATTGGGATCCAGAGGAGTATCAGCTGGCCGTGCACCAAGCATCCCAGTTTCCTGTAATAGATCAAGTACATACTTCCTCTGAGATAAAATAAGAGCATTAGAAGTTCTAGATACCTCAATGCCCAGAAAATATCACATTTTCCCCAGATCTTTAGTAGCAAAATGTTTACACAAATAAGCTTTAGTAGCCTGAATTTCACGAGAATCACTGCCAGATAGAATGATATCAACATATACTATAAGAACCACAATACCAGAGGGGGTCTTTTTTGTAAAGACGGAATGATCAACCTGTGATCTCTGAAATCTAAAAGTAGTCAGAATTTTACTCAGCTTGTCAAACCATGCTCGAGGACTTTGTTTGAGTCCATAGATAGATTTCTTTAACCTGCAGACTTTATGTACTCCCCCTGAGCAACAAACCTAGGAGGTTGCTCCATATAGACCTCTTCTTGAAGATCACCATACAAGAAAGCATTTTTAATATCTAGTTGTATAAGAGGACAGTCAAGATTAATAGCAACAGAAAGTAGAACTCTGACAGAATTAAGGCGGGTAACAGGTGAGAAAGTCTCAAAATAGTCAATACTATAAGTCTGCGTATACCCTTTCGCCACCAGGCGTGCCTTCAGACGTTCTACTATGCCATCAGGTTGATATTTCGTAGCATATACCCATCGACAGCCAACAGATTTGCACTCAGGAGGTGGATCCACCAGCTCCCAAGTTTTGCGATCAGCAAGAGCATTCATCTTCTCCTTCATGGCAGTTGTCCACGCTGTACTTTGCAGGGCATCATGTACAGTCTTTGGAATAGCAATGGCAGATAGGACAGTGACAAAATTACTTGCATGAACACTCAGATGTGTAGTAGAGACATGATTAGCAATATTATGAGTAGTACAGGAACGAGTGCCCTTTCTAAGAACAATGGGCAAATCTAAATCAGAAGTTACCTCAGGTGGTGCAGGACCTTCTGGAGGAGAAGATTGGTGTTGATTGGGGGGTGCTTGACCAGGTTGGGACATGTTCCTGCGTTGATATACAATAAGTGGAGGGGTAGTATTTTCAGGACTTGAATTATCAGAAACACAGTCACTGGTAATAGGCAGAGGAGAAGCAATAATATCTGAATTCAAACTATCTCCTTTAGCATAGTAAAAAGGTGTATCCTCAAAAAAGACAACATCACTGCTTGTAAACCATTTTTTAGTAGTAGGGTTATAACACCGATACCCTTTCTACGTTCGAGAATACCCAAAAAAATGCATTTTGTAGCTCTTGGAGATAATTTATCATAGGTTGGCCCAAGTAACCGTACAAAGCAGGTAGAACCAAATATCCGCAGAGGTACAGAAAACAATGGTGCACCAGGTTGTAGAACTTGTACAGGAATCTAATTGCCAATCACCAAAGAAGGCATTCGATTTATTAAAAAACAGGCAGTCAGAATAGCTTCAGGCCAGAATAGGCGAGGCACATTAGAATGTAGCATGATAGTTCTAGCAACCTCTAGTAAGTGTCTATTTTTGCGTTCCGCAACTCCATTCTGCTGAGGTGTATATGCGCATGACGTCTGATGAATAGTGCCAACCGATTTACAAAACAATTCAACATCATTCTGAACAAACTCTAGTGCATTATCAGTTCTAAAAATTTTAACAGGCATAGAATATTGTGTTTTTATTTCAACGAAAAAGAATTTAATTGTGGACAACACCTCAGACCGACTTTTCATAAGAAACAACCAAGTGGCACGAGAGAAATCATCAATAAATAATATAAAGTATTTGTATCCAGACAGACTCAGAACATGACATGGACCCCATACATCAGCATGAACAAGATCAAAAATATTTTTGCTACTAATTTGAGATCGTTGAGGATAAACAGCCCTCGTCCGTTTTCCTAACTAACATGACTCGCACTGAAACAAATGTGTCCCTACACCAGATACTATATGTCTCAGCTTCTCAGAAGATGGGTGTCCAAGTCTGTAGTGCCACTGTAAAGCCGAAACAGATGAAGATAAAGCTGAAGCCAACGCCACATTGTCCACCTTTTTCAGATAGTCCAGATAATATAATCCATCAGATCCTTCATGCCCCCCACCAATCTTCATCCTCGTGCGAAGGTTCTGAAAAACACATGAACCAGGTACAAAAGTAAGACTGCAGTTCAGGCTACGCACAGTTTTGCTAACAGATAATAAATTGAGCGGAAATCAAGGCACATATAGGGCAGATTTTAACAGAAACTCAGAAACTATGTCTCCAATCCCAGAAACAGGAGACTTAGAGCCATCAGCAAGCATAACAGAAGAATGAGATACCGGTCTAGATAAACTTTTGAAAAGAGACTGATTCCCAGATATATGAGAAGAAGCACCTGAATCAATAACCCATTTGGTATTACCAGTACTAGATGAGGGTGCACTAAGGAAGGCAGTATCACAACCAGAATAAGTAGCAGCATGCGCTTCAGAAGTAGCTCCAGAGGATGACCCAGTACGCTCAAGCAGTAGACGTTCCACCTCAGCACGGATGAAGTCGGCAGTAGTAGCACTGGATGCATCAGTAGCAGTAGACTGTGGCACTACCTCAGTGGTAGTATGAGTATCAGAAGCTGCATTAGCCCAGGCGGGCTTTCATATTTCTCCCAGCATTTTTCTTCAATATGATTAGACCGGCCACAGAAGCTGCAGAATCGTTGACCAGTCTGAGGGCGTGCAGCATTAGGAGGACCAGAAGATGCTCCACGACCAGACATAGCATCAAGTGCAGTGGAATCGCCAGTATCAGTAGATGTCTCAGATGAGGATGCAGGCAGGCGTTGTAGATGCTGAAAAGCACTCTGTAGAGTAGGTAGTGGATCACTGGCCAGAATATGATCTACAACCCCAGCATATGAGTCAGGTAAGCCACATAGGAACTGGACTACTTGCAACTCCTGGTGTTGACGTTGCATAGTAGCCAAATCAGTAGACAAGGGATGGTAGACCTCCAATTCCCCCCAAAGTCCCTTAAAGGCAAAACAATAGTCAGTAAGATCAGATCCCGAGAAGTGCAGACGACTGAGCTGCTAGTTGATATCAAAGACTTTCTTCGGATTCTGATTGTGTGAGTAGGTACTAGCAAGCTGATCCTACATCTGCTTGGCTGTCTGCAGATATAATAAGGTGACACTAATTTTTATCTCACTACTATTCAGAATCCAAGTCATAACAGTAGAATCATCTTTAACCCAGTCATCATATGCTTTGACATCCTAGGAGTCGGCAGTGGCAGCAGGCACAGGAGGTGGATCTTGCGTCAAATGTGACAATTTGCCTTGAGATTTAACATAGATCTGCATGGAACAAACCCAGTGCCGGTAGTTTCTCCCATCCAGTTTAACAGTAGTAACCTAGCGACGCAGATCCTCGTGTGAAGATGCCATGGCAGGCAGATCACCAATTGCCGACAAAGAGAAGAACACACAGGCACAGGCAGGACACGACCGCCTAGTTCCTCAACTAGGAGGCAATAGGCACAGTGAAACGACTGGACGGACCAGTTACATACGAGCTACGCCGAGGCGCAGCAGAGAACCCAGTGGCTCAACGGGCCAACATGGGCAGGCAAAGAACGTGGCTAGAAAAAAAACGCAGCACACGTAGGAGTCAACCAGACGGAGGACCGCGGCTGGATCACGCCAGAGGGGCAACGAGAACAGCCCCTAGGTGCGGCGCGCCATCGGCCGTGCAAGAAGCAGCGGTGGCGCTGCTACTGCGGTGGCGCCGCTACTGTGGCGGCGGCTGGCAAACCGGCCGGCGGCACCGGCGGGTGGCGGCGGGCGGAGGGGCGGGGTGCGGCGGCCGGGGGGGAGGAGGGAGGGGAAGAAAGGCAGCGCCGGATCTACGCCTGCTCTGGTACCATGAGAACAGAGAAATTGGAGAACGTAGAGTTACACAACGTGTGTACCCTGATATTTATATAAGTGATACAATTACAGTGAGGTCCATATAGAAATGTAAAATAACAGAACAATAAATAAAGACATATATGAACAGATTTACTCCATTTTGATGTAGTTTGTTTAGTGCCACAAACTTTATATGGAAGAACTCTGTAGTTCGGAGACAATTGTATGTAATCATGTATTTATCTACATATGTAAACCTATATGGATGACTATATGTAAACATATATTGTGTTTTTTAGTTAGATTTGATGAAATCTGTCGATTTTCATCACAAAATGACTACTTTTAGCTTAATTTTTGTCAAAGTTGTGTCGAAGTTTGGTTGTAAAAATCCTCGACATTTCCTCGAAATTTCCACAAACTTCCATGTCCACACCTGTCGAAGTCGGCTTGAAGTCGAAGTCCTGTTCCATGATCATAAGTATAAGATAGCTAGTTCAGAGAATCATAAAAAATATCATATTCCATATATTAATCAAAAAAATTCTTTAGTTAATAACTAAGTAATAATCTTGACCAGTCATTTGGTCATATTCTTTGATCAACCAAATTGGAATTTTTTTTATTTTTGAAAATATGAGAAAAGTTGAATAATTAAGAATAAAAATAGTTGAGTTTTTTCATATCTTTTTTTATTGATTTCTTTTGTCTTTGGTCCTTACAAAAGATATCAGAATTAGTTAATCGGAGATGATAACAATTCATAAGAATAAAAAAATAAAAAAATCGTTTTATTATGGAACTATTAACCATAGTTGTTGAGGCACCCACCTAGGCGGCTAGGCACCCATGGAGGGTCCACCTAGGCCCTCGTCTACCTAAAATTAAAAATGGGTCTATGGGCAAGCGCCTAGCACCGCTTGGGATCCTAGACAGTTTTTTCCTGGATTTTTAATTTTAGATAATGTCATTCTAACATCTATTTGACATATATTAGTGCATTTTAGGTGTTTTAAGCTACTAGTTGATGTAGGACAGGCCCCACCTTTACGCACTTATGAGCGTAGGTGTCGCCGTGTCATTAGCTAGGCGTTATTGGCATGTTTTATTTTAATATGTCTTCTCTTCTAATGGGTTTTTGTAAAGTCATGTGGTTTTAGTCTCACATTGGCTATCGTGTGTTTAGTCTTTCTTTTAGAAGCCTATATAAAGGCTCTATGGTCATCCATGTAGAGACAGTTTATGAACGAGAATTATCATTTTAGTCGTTGCCTAGTTTATTTTTAAATAATTGTAGTTTTACATTAAGTGGTATCAGAGGCTAACCCTAAAAGCATTAGGGTTAGGTCCTACCCAGCCGTCATCCTCCATCCTCCAGTTGTCACCCTCCAACCGTCATCCTCCACCTTCACCAAACCCGCTGCCACCGTCGCTGTTACCAAACCCTGCCTGCTGCACTCTCCGCCTGTCGTTGTCGTCCGTTGATGCTTCTTCTGTCACCCCTGCTACGGCTGCCGCTTCTACTATCGCCCCGCCCCGCCCCTACTACGGCTGCCGCCACCGCCCCTGCTGCTGCAACCGCCACCCCCTACTGTTGTTTCCGCCGATGTCCCCTGCTGCTGCCGCCGCCGCTGTCACCAGCTGCTGCTGCCGCCGTCGTCCACCGCCGCTGCTGACATACCGCTGTCGTTGTAGTTGTCTGCGACAACCGACCGCCTAGGCCACTAGTTGGATCGGCGGAAGTTGTGGCCGGATCGACGTCCTCCACAAAGACAACAACCTCTTCTACACAGAGTAAAGGGTATTCGATATCTACAATTCGGGTAAGGTCTTTCCATTGTTATTGTACCTTGTTCTTCTCTGCATTTCTAGTACATTCGCAAAAGGGTCTATAGGGAGTTTTGATTCCTCCACTGCAAAATTGCCAAGTCCTATTTTTGTGAGAGGTTTTTCTTTGTTCAACGCACTATTACTTTCGTATATCTGTCCGCAATTTTTTCTTGAAGTTTTTTTTCGCGTTGTACATCTCAGAAACTAAGTTTTCCTATGGCACAATAATTTTTGGTTGTTTCGTTGCAATTCATTATGTCGGATCATAGGTCTCATAGCCCTGTGTTGGAACCCACTCCGGAAGCAGCCCCTGTGTCTTCCCAAACCCCCTTTAACCTGGATACTCTTGGTCAAACACTCAATTCCATTATGACTGAGCTTCGCACAATCCGCCAAACACACCCTCCAGGCCGGTCAGAATCCCGCACCTTATTTGGGATTTGGCATGCCACCAAATATAGGGAATGCACCTCGATCCCCATTAGCTCTTACTCCCCTGCAAATTTGTGCACCACAACCCCAAGAGAACCCCGACTACCAAAACTTAGGGGCCACTGACCCTTTCGTTGAACATGACCCTTACTCCCTACATGCCTATGAGGAAAGCCCCCACTGCTACCCGCCGTATTATCAGCCTCCCAATTATACGCCTCAACCCGCTGCTCCACACACAAACCTTACACGGAGATAACCCCCTCAGCGCAATGCCCATGACCCCCAATTCGTTCCTGCAAATCATTATCCACATCCTCAACGACCAATGGCTCCGCCTTATCATCCCATCCACCCTCCTGCGCCACGTCCTCGTCCCCCTGGACATGATGCTTTTCACGCCCCCCCCCCCCACGTGGCCCAACCATTCCCCAAAATTCTTACGGTCACTACCACCCAGGACATCCACCTCAGGATGATATCACCCGCCGAGTTAAGGTAGATGCACCTACTTTTGATGGAAAACTTGACCCTAAGGCTTTTCTCGATTGGATTGCCAGTTTGGAAGATTATTTCGACTAGTATAACATGACAGATGCTCAACGGATTAGGTTTGCCAAAATGAAACTCGAAGGGTCTGCCAAGAGGTATTGGCAAGGCGTCTAACGTGACATGCAACGTAGTGTCAGCCTCCTATTCTATTTTGGGATGAGATGAAAACCAAGCTACGTGAACGCTATGTACCCTCCCAATACCAAAGACAACTTCTTTCCGACTGGAAGGCCCTTACCCAAGGGACATCTTCTGTTCAGGAATACATGGAACGGTTTGAAGAGGCTAAAAACCGTTGTGCTCACAATGACTCAGACTGGCAATTAGCCGCTCACTTTGTGCAGCGTCTACACCCCGATATTAAGCGAGAAATGCAATTGCAACAATATGACTCCTTAGACGATGCTTTTCACCGCGCCCAACCAAGGGATGAGATTTCGTCGGTATCGGCGGTATACCGCTCGAAATACTGATATCGATGGGTACCGCTACAGTTACACACAATTCTGTCGTTAGGATCGCAAATATCGGCATACCGGTGGGTTTACCGCTAATACCACCAAATATCGAGGGTGTCGGTGCAAAATGCACCACTTAAGCGTCGGTACAGGGCGGCACGGATGGTATACCGCCCGAGACACCGTTATTTGCGAGTCTCGTTCTTCTGCTGCTGTTTGAAGAGGAGAACCTTGGGGATTTTGAGCGATTTTCAAGATTGGAGCTCAAATCAGCCTAATTAAGGTATGTTAATTTAATTTTTGCATTTCCCATCATTTCCAACCTCTCCCCTCTCTCTTCTCTTCTTATAATTCTATTCTCACCTAAAAAATTCACCAAATACCCCCAAAATCCTAGATCTACTCCAAAATACTTATGATCGATGCTATTTATCACTAGATCTATGATTATATTATATAGATCTACTGATTTATAACTAGATCTACCTAATTAGCTCACTAATAATTAACATTAACATGTAATTTCACTAATTAATAGTAATAATACAATTAGTACCATTAATAATAGGTATTTAATTTAGGTTTAGTAGAACAAGTTCTATCAAAAACTAACATGAACATATATAAACAAAAATATAGCCAAAATATCTTAATAATTCGTATTTTTATTTATTAAAAATGCTGAAAATTAAAAAAAATATATTTTTTTCTTTAGAATTGTGTGTTAATGTTGTATAAGATGAAACTAGCATGTGGAAAGCATATCACTTGTCTTTTTAATTAGTAAATATCATGTTTTATAATTTTAAAAATAATTTCATACTTTATTTATATTTAAAAAAATTATCTTCAAAAGAAAAATATTGTGTTTGATTCTATAATTACAAGCAAGTATCATACATTATAAAATATCGATTTTGATTCTACATTACATAAAAGAAATCGATTTTGTTCACTTAATGGCTTATTTTTATTTGATATTAGTAATGTCAATAGAGAATAGACTTAATAGTTAATACGACAATGTACATTTCTTACTAGTACTTTTTTATTAAATGCTAAGTTACTAATATCATTTGTTTTGCTTGTTTGTCTTTGTCTTTTTCAGTGTTGACTTTTGAGTTTTGAGAAGATGTCTTCTTCGTCTTCAAGTGACGTTGAGGGTGCGGCTGGTCATGCTGCATCAAAGGATGTGGATTTTGCATGGAGTCACTGCAAGCCTGTACTTGGGTCTGGGAATAGGGCAAAAAGATTGTCTGCAACTACTATAAGAAAACACTTGGTGATGAGGGAATTACTAGATTCAAGCGTCACATTACTGGTGGTGACAAGAATGTGGCAATGTGCCAGAAGTGCCCTCCAAGTGTTAGGGATGACTTCAAGAAAATGATGGGTGCAAAGAGCCAAAAACAACAAAAGTTGAAGCAGGTTAAAAAGGCTTACACAGATACACTCTTTGATGTTAAGGCCACAGGTTCTTCTGCCGAATCAGATGATGATATTGCATATCCTCCAGGGTGTGATACTACTTATACACGTCATATGTATAGGCGTGCTCTCAAAGACTCCCGCAAAAGTGAGTGGGATAGGGAGGAGGCAGCTCGGCTTATGAGGAGATATGGACCATCTGGTACAGGTGGAGGCAGTGGGGCTGCACGTGTCCCTGTTGTTGACTTAGATGATGATGATGAAGATCAGCATGCTCAACATAAAAGAAAGAAAGGCACCGTTGATACACTCTACCTGAAAGACTTGAGCCTAATGTTGACCAAACTCCACCTAAAAGACTTGAGCCTGAGTCTGAGCATCAAACTGTTGATATGGAGATCAATAGAGCAATAGAAGAAGAGTTGGGTAGCACAGATTCTCCTTCTTCAAAAAGTACATCTGGGTCAAAATCAAAATCTGATAATGATGGTGGCAATGATGGGGCGGCGGTGAGCGCTCTCTTGAATATCCTCCTACTGTTGATCCTCAGTATGATGATCGTCCTTATGTTACGGTAGTTGCACCTCCTCCTCCAGCAGAAAAAGAATATCTCATGCGTGATAAAACTTTTCAAAGGAGGAAAACTCGAACCGGCAAAGACTACAGTGGTGCATTACCATCTCAGGCTACAGGCTCCAACGGCTACAACAGTGATTATTATTCTGATATTGCTGATTCATTTGGCAGCATGAGTATTTCAGCTTCTGATTCTCAATCTCAACATGATTCAACATTGGGCTTTGGCGATATGCTATTTGGGCAAACACATGCACAACCATACCCATCTCACTCTCAATATGGGTATTCTGGATATCAAATCAGCCACCACCACCACCGCCACAACCAGAAGTAAAACATCATGTTGGATATACCTATACAGCAAATGTCTCAGGCCCACATGGAAGTTTTCAGTACAACTCCCTTGCATTTTCTGAGGATGGTGGGAAAATATGGAGTGGTGATCATTCAGTTCTTCCTGTTTCTCCAGTCCCAATACTTCCTATGGATGTGCCTATAGCTATTCAACATATTCCTCAAGGAAGTGAACGTCCACTCACTCGAGCTCCTCGACCTACATCTCCAAGAAAGGCACAATATCTCAGAGATTTAGAACAACATTTTCCAAAGATTGGGATGCTGCAATTTGTCAACGATTCTGTCTATGAGGAGCATGTGACTACATACAACCAACTTTATAGGATGCAAATGTCATGGGCGGAATATCTCAATAGTATGAACTCATTACAGTATGGACAACTTGCGCGCCACTCAACATACAACTGATGTGAGTTGGTAAGTAAATATGTTATTGATATGTTGTAAATTGTATATTGCTGCATAATTGTGTATATTTAAGTTTGTGGATTGTGCTAGTAAAATTTCATATCTGAATTCCTACATTTTGTCATCGAAATCGCAACGAAACAGGACAGGTTCCTTACCTTCCACATGATGGACCCCCCCTCCCCCGCACCCAATATAGAATTTAATTGCATAAAACGATGCATTTAGGTAAGGAGATTTCACCTGTAAAATTTCATGAATTAATTCGTTTATTTTGGCTTCGATACGGCCAAGATTGCATATGTCGGTATTTCCGTTGGTATACCGGTAAAAACCTATTTCCAAGCTGTCGAAACAGCGTCGGTATCGGTCACCTTGTTCCTTGCGCCCAACAGGTCGAGAGTTACCTACAACCCGCTTCTCGTGGTCCTTCATTTTCTCGTTTTGGCCAACGTACTCGATCAACCAGTAATCCGATCACCACCTTGTCTCGTTCGGCCTATCCTTCGCCCCAACCATCTCCCCAGGATTCTTCACTCCCTTCAGCCAGTAAAGGTAAGGAGATAATGTCCACTCCAATCCGACCTCCTCCAAGAGGCTGTGAATGCTTTCATTGTCATAGCATGACTCACTTAGCTGCCCAATGCCCTCGTCGTGCTCTTTTTGTGTCCTCGGACTCTCCTGATACCACCCCAGAGGATGACATTGAGTATGAAGATGTTCTTCCAGCCTCTGAACCCTCAGATGATGGCGTCGATTATGAGGATGATCCTTCTTATCTTCAGGTCATGCGTGTTCTTGCAGCTCCTTCAGAAGGGGATGAATGGAAACGTGCCACCCCCTTCCAAACCTCTTTCAAACACGCTGGTAAAAGTTATAAACTCCTCATTGATGGGGGTAGTTCTGAAAATATCATTTCACACCATGGATTGAAGCGCATGGAGTTGCGCCCTGAACCACATCTACAACCCCACAAAGTCCATTAGGTGAACCAGATTAGCTTGCCCATCACCCAACATTGTCTTGTACCCATCACTCTAGGTGCTTATTCAGACCACATTTGGTGCGACGCGTTGCCCATGGATGTTGGCCACGTCATTTTGGGACGTCCTTGGATATATAACTTAGATGCCCACAATGAGGGACGCTCCAACGTTTATACTTTTAAGCACAAAGGCAAACACATCCGATTAGCACCTATTCGTTTCATTTCCCCTATCAAAAAGAGTCCTCCGCCTGATCCCCAATCCTCCAAATCCCAACACTCTCTACACCTTGTCACTTAATGAGAGCTTGAGGAAGCCAGTCGAGAATCTGGATGCATGTATGTGCTACAAATCAAAGAATCCACTCCCATGTCTGATTGTCAGCCCCCACCGAAACTTGCCTCCCTTCTAGACGAGTTTAAGAACATGACACCCACCGACCTTTCGAATGAGCTCCCTCCTATGCGTGATATTGAGCACGAGATTCATTTGATTCCTGGGTCTTCGCTCCCTAACTGACCTCATTACCGTGTGAACCTGACCGAACATGCTAAAATGAAACGTCAGGTTGATGCCCTCCTTCTCAAAGGATTCATTCGTGAAAGCAAGAGCCCTTGTGCGGTTCCTGCACTACTTGCTCTCAAGAAGGATGGTAGCTGTCGTATGTGTTTAGATTGTCGACCCATCAATAAGATCACTGTCAAATATCGATTTCCTATTCCATGCCTTGACGACATGCTTGATCTATTGACGGGATCCAGCTATTTCTCCAAGATTGACCTTCGTAGCGGTTACCACCAGATTCGTGTTAAGCAGTCTCATGAATGGAAGACTGCCTTCAAAACCGCAGACGGTTTATATGAGTGGCTAGTTATGCCTTTTGGCCTTTCAAACGCACCCAGCACCTTCATGCGTGTCATGAACCATGTGTTATGGCCATTCATTGGAAAAAATTTAGTGGTATACTTTGATGACATTCTGATTTTTAGTAAGACCAAGGACGAACACCTAACTCATCTCCGACTCATCTTTGACACACTTCGTACTGAGAAATTATACATCAATCTAACGAACTGCTCGTTCCTTCAAGATAAAGTCCTATTCCTTGGCTATTTTGTATCCGCTATCGGCATTGAGGCTGACCCAGCCAAAGTCAAGGCCATCACTGATTGGCCTCAACCCACTTCGATTTCTGAGCTTCGCAGCTTTCACGGGCTAGCTACTTTTTATCGTCAATTTGTTCGAGGATTTAGCACCATTATGGCTCCTCTCACTGAGTTAATGAAGTGCAACAAATTAGAGTGGACACCATCAGCCAAACGTGCTTTTGAGACAGTCAAAACTAAGTTGACCGATGCTCCAGTTCTTCGCCTTCCCGATTTTTTCCTCCCTTTTAAAGTATCTTGTGACGCTACTGGTGTTGGCATTGGAGGCGTTCTGAGTCAAAAAGGGCACCCTATTGCCTTTTTCGGTGAGAAACTCAATGAGGCAAAGCATAAATATTCCACGTATAAAGAATTCTACGTTGTTGTGCAATCGTTGCGTCATTGGAGGCACTACCTTCTCCATCAAGAGTTCATCCTTTGGTCTGACCATCAAGCCCTTCGATTTCTACACTCCCAAAAGAACTTAAATGTGTGTCACGCCAAGTGGTGTGAATTTCTTCAGGAGTACACTTTTGTCCTCAAGCACCGCTCAGGTGTTGAGAACAAGGCCGCAGATGCTCTCAGTCGTTGCTTGACCACCCTACAGTCTATGAGTGTTGAAGTTGTAGGCTTCGACCGACTGAAAGAACAATATCCCACCTGTCCTGATTTTGCGACTATTCATTCTGAACTTCTCAGTAGCACAGCCGGCCATGCTTCTGATTTTAGTCTACATGATGGATTTCGTTTTCGTGGTACGCAGTTGTGTATCCCTTCTACTTCAGTTCGAGATTTTCTCGTTGGCTATTTTCTCGTTTTCGCGACTATTACATGTTGGTGGCCTCGCTGGCCATTTCGGTAGGGATAAGACCACCACTCTAGTGACAGACAGATTTTATTGGCCTTCCTTACGTTGTGATGTAGCTCGCATCGTGTCTCAGTGTCGTACTTGTCAATTGGCCAAAACCAAAAGATGAAATACGGGACTTTACACTCCCTATTCCGCATGAGCCTTGGAAGGACCTAAGTATGGATTTTATTTTAGGTCTTCCCCGCACTTCCCGTGGCCACGACTCTGTGTTTGTCATTGTTGATCGTTTTTCGAAGATGGCCCACTTCATTGCCTGTAGTAAGACTTCCGATGCCTCTCGTATCGCCCGCCTTTTCTTCGATGAGGTAGTCAAACTACATGGACTTCCTTCCTCCATAGTCTCCGACCGTGATGTAAAGTTTGTTAGCTACTTTTGGAAGACTTTATGGAAAATCTTTGGTACCAACCTCAAATTCTCTTCTGCCTTTCACCCTCAAATTGATGGTCAAACTGAGGTGGTTAACAGGAGCTTGGGTAACCTTCTACGATGTCTTGTTGGTGAGCGCCTAGGCAACTGGGACTAGGGGTGAGCAAATAATGGTCCAGACCGCAAAACCGGACCGGACTGCTCAATTCGGTCCGGTCCGGTCTGGTCCATTTTGAGTTCGGTCCGGTCCGCGGTCCGGGAATTTTGATAAGTTCGGTCTTCGGTCCGGTCTGGTCCGGTCCGGTCCGGGCCGGACCGCAGATTGACTTTTGTATAAAATTCATATATATTTGAAGGTGTATTCTATAATAACTACAAATAAAGTACATATATAAGCACTACTAGTATAAATGTTTGATACTAAAGTTATATAATTGTTAGAAGTGACTAAGATTATCAACTTTGTACAATTAAATAAGTTGTAAAACATGTAAAAAAGGCTGATTACGGTCCAAACGGTCCGGTCCGGTCCTAGCACAAAACGGTCCGGTCCCGGTCCGGTCCTACCTTGAAACAGTCCGGTCTGCGGTCCATATATTATTGAAATTCGGTCCGCGGTCCGGTCCGGTTTTGGACCGATGCTCAGCCCTAACTGGGACTTATTGCTACCTACTGCTAAATTTGCTTACAATAGTTCTGTAAATCGATCCACAGGAAAACGCTTTCATAAAAATTCTCGTAGAATCGAGAATGAAGTTCGGAGGTTTGAATACTTGTGGTCATTTTATTTCTCTCTTTCCATACATAACCAAAGAATGGAAAAGATTATACGAGGGCTTCTTATTCCACAACAACGAAAGCACTTTTTCATGAAAAAGTTACCGTGGAGCTCGACGGATCATATACTCGGACATTGGCTCGGGGCATTTCCTTTTGAAGTTGTTAATGGATACGAACCCCGCCGGCCTATAGATCTTATACCTATGACCACTAATGACCGCATTTCCCACACTGCTGAGACCTTTGCCCAGCACATTCATGATTTGCATGCCGAGATTCGCCAAAAACTTACTTTGTCTTATGAAAACTATAAGCTTTCTGCAGATGCACATCACAGGTTTCAAGAATATCATGTGGGAGATTATGTGTTAGTACGTGTGCGCCCTGAACGCTACCCCGAAAATTCTTTCAAGAAGCTTCATCCCAGAGCGTCAGGACCTTTCCAAATACTTAGTCGACAGGGACTCAATGCCTATGTACTGGATTTGCCAACAGATTGGGGCATCAGTGCAATATTCAATGTGGAGGATCTTTCTCCTTATCGTGGTACATTTGAGCCCCCTCCACCACCACCAGCAGCTTCTTCAGACCGTCACCGTACTTTACCGCCGTCAGCAGCGTTACTGCCTCTACCTCGCCTTCCTCAGCAGCCACCCGAACGCATCGACACCGTCTTAGACGACCAAACCGTCCTCACCAGCCAGGGCATTTTATGTCGTTTCTTGGTTCGTTGGAGAGGTCGTTCATCAGCAGACGCCACATGGATCACCGAGGAGGAGTTTCGCCGCGTTGATGCAGATCTTCTGGAGCTCTACCTCAGTACTGACTCGACGGAGTCGAGTCTTTTGCAGCCGAGGGGAGTTGATGTAGGACAGGCCCCACCTTTACGCACTTATGAGCATAGGCGTCGTTGTGTCATTAGTTAGGCTTTATTAGCATGTTTTATTTTATTAGGTCTTTTCTCTTCTTATGGGTTTTTGTAAAGTCATGTGGTTTTAGTCCCACATTTGGCTATCACGTGTTTAGTCTTTCTTTTAGAAGCCTATATAAAGGCTCTATGGGCATCCATGTAGAGACAGTTTATGAATAAGAATTATCATTTTAGTCATTGCCTAGTTTATTTTTAAATAGCCGTAGTTTTACATTACTCGTTCACTTTTACATTACTATTTAGGGTGTAGATCATAAAATATATACATAAATACCTTATATATGCAATATATATTATGTTTTATATAAAATGCAGAAAATTTAAAAAATAGGGCGGCGCCCTAGGCGGGCTAGGATCCCAGTCAGGGTAGACCACCACATGGTCGCCTTAAAAACTTATGCTATCAACATATATTGTTTAGCATGTATCAGTTGATGTGAACATTAAATGTAACTTCCACTATATACTAAATTTAATAAGAGCATTTACTCTACAACTCATGCATCAACAAACATTTAAAATTACACAACATAATTATACTTTACCAGTTACTTCCAACAAAACAATCATTTATATTTAGTACATTTCTAACTAGTGCATGTTTACCGCAGTCTTGGACATGTATTCCATATATAGTGACATTACGATTGTACCACCTCATTTTAATAAGCCTGATTACTTATCCGCCACCTAGAGTTAAGCACCCCTTCAAGTCACCTGGGCACATTGGCACCTTGACAAGTATGGACTTGTATTGAAGTATCATGCTAACAGTCTAACACGCAGTATATAGTGAGGGAGATGTAATCATACATGGATTGACTTGACTAGTGAGCTTCTAGCCTAACGTTGTACGAATTATACTAAAATTTCATACTTACAATTGTCAACAAAATTTAGCTAGTCAAAAGGCACAAAAATGACTAAATTAATGGGACCCTCAGTGTATCGCCTATCACCCAACATCATCATCATCATCATC
The DNA here is from genome assembly GCA_963693085.1 of Alisma plantago-aquatica. NCBI lineage: Eukaryota > Viridiplantae > Streptophyta > Magnoliopsida > Alismatales > Alismataceae > Alisma > Alisma plantago-aquatica. The sequence continues at coordinate 226,345,284 of OY856413.1, forward strand.
TAAGCCTCGATCCCAACCATGTTGGGGTCGCCTATCACCCCACTATAACAATAAAATAATAATATCGTCATGCTTTAGGCTTGTTATATTAATGTCTAGATTTGCTAGGCTGTTTGTGATTCGCATATCCTATGGTTGCAAAACTTATCTGAAAAGAGGACCAATAACTTGTATGCTGGGTTGGTCTAGAAAAGTGGATAAACAGCGCAAGATTAACATCTGCAGGGTCTGCTTTAATATTTCTTTTAGTTTCGTGCATAAATTGAGTGAAAAATGTTTGCAGTTTCTGCTAATATCTTCTTCAGAAATCATATTCTATATTAAATGTAATATAAATATATATTTATTCTAACTTTTAAGTCACATGTTTTCATAACTAAATACTTGTTGTAATCAGCATAAACAAGTAAATTGAAAGAGCCTAACATGTAAGGCAGGTAAATCTGTGATTTAATGAGCATCATTGACTTATGATTTATTGAGGAAAGGTCTTGTAAGAGCATAACTGCATAAGCTGACAGTACAATATTCAACTTAGTGAACTTACCAGTTAAAAGAAAGTAAGGCCAGCGATGTGGCTAAAAGAGGTATGACAAGGTAGATAGAGAATGCATGAGCCTGTTGGTACTGTATGTCCTTAGATGCACCAATTTGCATTACGTTATGTATCAACACCTGTTATGCTAAGATTTTGAGATAAATAAACCAAATTTATAATGAAGAGAAACTTTGGCAAGCGCAATATAAAAACATTTTAAAGCAAAAAAAAAATCCTTTAGTCAATAATATAATAAGAACAATAATCTTACTGCAGCAGAAATGACAACAGTTTGGCCAATTTCCAGTCCATTTAATCCAGCATGAATGTTGATGGAGTTAGTGCAAAATACTGCCAGCATACCCATGTACAGTTTATATATCCATCCTGCAAAATACAGTACAAATTAGAGTTTAGGATAGTTACATCATTTTTAAAAATAATGTTAATGACGAGGAACTAGTTCCAAGAATATAATTACAGAGAAATGTACAAAAGATTAGCAGTTAATAAGATTAAGATCTTATTGGATAATCGATGCCACATATGAAGAGTGAAAGCTAAAGAACATCTCTGGCTATGAATTCCTAACTCCATCATGGATATATCATAGGAGACTACCTGTTGTGAAAGAGTGTAATACATTAACAAAAAAGGACAATGGAAACGATTGTTACTCAAGTCCAACAAAAGACAACAGAAGATGAGAAAGGCCCGTTTTGAATCAGTGAAAGTCTCTAAAATAACAGATGAAATATATAAACAATCACATATTCCTAAACTTAGCAACTATAGAAAAACTGGGAATTGCTTACGGAGTGAATAAACCAGTGTACAATACAGTCTCTTATATAACAGAAGAGATTAGAGACTAAACAAGAGATGAGCAATATGGGACTAAACTACAGAAGTAAAACATAAGTGAGGCACATGCGATGCACATGACACTCAACAAAACACAACATATCTCTATACTCCCCCTCAAGCTGGAGCGTAGATGTCGAACATGCCCAGCTTGTCTACTAGAGTCTGAAATCGAGCTTTAGGAAGTATCTTGGTGAAGATGTCCGCAACTTGCTTTTCAGTGCTGAGATATGGAGTGCAAATCCGGCCAGAAAGGACAGTTTCTCGAACAAAGTGATAGTCGACCTCAATATGTTTAGTCCGCTCATGAAAATTGGGGTTGCTCACAATAAAAATGGAGGCATTGTTGTCACAAAACATCGGTATAGGGCTGGAATAGGAGATATCGAACTCGTGAAGGAGACTCTGGACCCACAGAAGTTCACATGCAGTATGAGCCATAGCTCGGTATTCTGTCTCTGCACTAGATCTGGCTACAACAGTCTGCTTTTTGCTTCGCCAGGTAACAAGATTTCTGCCCACAAATGTACAATATCTTGAGGTTGACTTACGATCAAAACGACTGCCTGCATGGTCAGAGTCTGAGAAGCCAGATAGATTACAGTGGTCATGCTTCTTATATAATAAGCCTTTTCTTAGAGAGCTTTTAAGATACCTTAGAATGTGACATATAGCATCACAGTGACACTATCGGGGTTTATCAAGGTACTTGTTGATGAATCCCACGGCAGCAGTAAGGTCAGCTCTTGTGACCGTCAGATAAATAAGCTTGCCTACCAGCCTTCTGAACTGGTGATGATCAGCATATGAGAATTTTCATCGTCCCAATCCATATTTGGGTCAAAGGGAGTGTTGGCTGGTTTGCAGCCCAGCATACTAATTTCCTGTAAGAGATCAAGTACATATTTCCGTTGAGAGAGACACAGCCCTGCAGATGATCTGGAAACCTCAATGCAACAAATATCTTAGCTTTCCGAGATCATTAGTGACAATTGACAAAATGTTTTTCTAAGTAGGTTTTAGCAGCCTATATGCCCACGGTATCACTGCCTGATAAAATAATATCATCAACATAAACAATAAGAATGACAAGTCCAGCCATAGTTTTGCGGATAAAGACTGAATGATCAGAGTGAGAGCGACGGAAGCCAAAAGTGACTAAGATCTAAATGTGCTTGTCGAACCAAGCACGTGGGCTCTGTTTGAGACCAGAGATGGCCTTTTTCAGTTTACAGACTTTAAGGGCAGACTCCCCCTGAGCAACAAAACCGGGTGGTTGCTCCATGTATACTTCCTCCTATAAATCTCCATAGAGAAATGCATTTTTGACATCTAACTAAAAGAGAGACCAATCTTTATTAACAGCAACAGAAATCAAAATTCGAACTGAAATTAATCGTGCAACATGAGAGGTCTCAAAATAGTCAACACCATATGTCTGCATGTAGCCTTTTGCAACAAGTCGAGCTTTCAGGCGTTCAATTGTGCCATCAGGTTGATACTTAATGGTGAAGACCCAGCAGCGGCCAACAGTAGGGCATGAAGGAGGGCGATCCACAAGTTCCCATGTCTTGCGATCACAGAGCGCCTGCATTTCCTGATCCATTGCATGTTTCCATGCAGGAACAACTAGAGCCTCTGCAGCCGTCTTCGGAATAGTGACAGCAGAATGCGCAGAAGTAAAGCATGCAAAACTGTTATGCAGATTGGCAAAAGAGCATAAATGACTCATAGGATATTTAGTGCAGGAGCGAACACCTTTGCATAGGTTGATAGGAAGGTGCAAGTCAGAAGTTACCTCAGTGTTTGTTTCATCTTCCGCAGACGGAGGAATTGGTTGTAGAGGGGCCATGGAAGGAGCATTTGTCTTTGACCGACGTTTGTATACTTGCAAGGGGCGACCTTCAGGCTGGTTAGAAGAAGGCAAGTCTTCAACAATATCCGGTAGAGGCATGGGTGACAACATATCACTAGATAGCGTTGCTCCATCATCAGAAAAATAGGGCATATGCTCAAAGAAGATCACATCCGCACTGACAAACCATTGTTTGAGTACCAGATCAAAGCAGTGGTAACCTTTCTGGGTTCTATAATATCCCAAAAAAATGCATTTAATGGAGCGAGGATCAAGTTTCATCATTCCTGGGCATAATTTTTTAACAAAGCAAGTACACCCAAAAATACGAGGAGGGACAGAGAACAGGGGTGCATCAGGAAACAGAATGGAGTAAGAGATATGATTTTGTTAAACATAGGATGGCATACAATTTATAAGATAGCATGTAGTAGAAACCGCCTCAGGACAAAAACGATGAGGGACTTTATAATGAATAAGAAGGGTGCGAGCAACCTCTAATAAGTGGCGATTTTTCCGTTCAGCAACACCATTCTGTTGTGGAGTATAAGGGCAGGTGGTTTGATGGATAGTGCCACGATAAGAACAAAAAGATGTGACATACTTTTGCATAAATTCTAGGGCATTATCGGTGCGGAAAATTTTAATGGGTTTATTGAACTGGGTTTGTATTTCAGAAAAAGAAGACACAGATATTGTCCAAAACAGTGCCACAATCTTTGAGCAAAAACAGCCTAGTACGGGAATAATCATCAATAAAAGTCCAAAAATATTTAACACCTGAGTGACTCGAAACAGAGCATGGACCCCAGATGTCCGCATGAACAATATCAAAAGGTGCTTTGGAGCCAATTTCCTTTTTAGCGGGAAATACAGACTGTGTTTGTTTCCCAAAACACAAGATGCACAAGAAAAAAGTGTTTTCAAATAATGCAGGAAATAAATGCTTCAATTTTGTAGTAGATGGATGACCCAACCGGAAGTGCCACTGAAGTCCTGTGACTGATGTAGACAGAAGAGCAGATGTTGCAGGCGTCCATCCAAGTAGTATAGTCCATCTGGTCCTTCATGGCCCGAACCAATCCTCGTCTTCGTGCAGAGATCTTTCAAAACACAACCAAGAGGGATCAAATTTAATAGAGCACTGAAGCTGCTTTACAGTTTTACTGACAGATAATAAATTAACAGGAAATTGTGGTATGTATAAAACAGATTGAAGATGCAGCTTTCGAGATAGAGGAACAGTGCCAATGCCATGAACAGGAGTCTTAGAGCCATTTGCAACAGTGATTGATGGAATGTTAGAGGTTTTAGTCAAAGCAGAAAATAATTGGATGTCGCCAGACATATGGACAGATGCACCAGAATCAATGCACCATTTATTGTTACCAGCAGAAGGAGAGGCAAGCATGGCGGAGGAACCAGCAGCAGATGTCAAAGGTAGTTGAGTCATGCGCTCCTGGAAAAATTTCTCGAATTTTGAGTGAAGCCATTCAGTAGATGGCGGAGCAGACGGTTGGTCGGATGTAGCATCAGTGGCGGTTTCTGTAGAGGCTTGGTTCGCCCAGGCTGGCTTACCATGCTTGATCCAGCACCTAACTTCATTGTGATTATCACGACCACACCAGTTGCAGAAGCGAGGGTCAGTAGCTTGACCTCGTCCAGAAGCAGTAGAGGAGTCGCGTCCAACAGTGGGAGGTAGACGTCCGCCACGACCGCGGCATCTACCGCGACCACGTCCAGAGTCAGCAGTGCGAACAGCTAGAGCAGGATGCTCAATAACAGGATTGGAGATCACTGACGGCAGTCTTTGAACTCGCTTAAGGAAGTCTCGAAGAGTGGGCAGAGGGTCACTCGACAGAATCTGATCGACTATGCCGGAGAAGGAAGCAGGAAGGACAGCCAGAAATTGGACCAGTTGTAGTTCAGTGCGCTGCTTCTGGGCTTCTTTTATGTCGGTTGTCAAAGGATGTTAGGTTTCATAATCCAGAGAGCAAAGCACTGGTTGTAGAAGTCCTCGATGGAAGAATCGGAAGAAAAATCCTTAGCCAGGTTTTTGAAAAATTCAAAAACACGTTTAGGATTTTGCTGATGGGAGTAGACATGGGCGAGTTGGTCCCACGTTGCCTTAGCATCATGAAGGCATAATAGGGACTGACTGGTCTACGGCCCGGTGCTATTAAGAAACCAGAACATAACACCAGTCGTCTTTAGACCATTGTGCATAAGTTTGCTTGCTTTTTTAATCAGCGGTAGCAGCAGGAGGATCCGTAGTAAGATGTGAGTACCGGCCTTGGGCCTTGACATAGAGGACGAAGGACGTCGACCACAGATAGTAATTAGAGTCATCGAGCTTGACGATGGTAACACACAAAGAACGAGGAGGCTCAACCAAAGCCATGATGAGTAGTGGCAGGGCAGTAGTGAAGAGGCGGCGCAACAGCAACAGACAGTAGATAAAGAACCCGCTATGGGGTAGTAGCAGCAGTAGAGATCTGACGCATCAGATTAGAAGGGACCCGTGTCGGGCAGATGGACTGATAAAGAAACCTACGCTGTCATGAGGAAGATCAATATTCCATCATGAGGCGCAGGCAGAAAACCGACCGGCGAGATAGGAGACTCTCAACGTGTGATGGCTATGGCTGTCCAGAAGGTTGCACGTGCGGAAATGAGATGGAGGAAACAAGAGAGGAGGATAACAGGAGAGAGCAGGAGCAAGTGAGCGGTGATGGGTGGAGGGAGGAGGGGCGGCGGGTGGTGGAGGAAGGAGGGGCGGCGGCGGGTGCAGGTGGTGGGGTGGGAGGCGGTGGCGGGTGAAGGGAGGGGCGGTGGTGGGTGGAGGTGGTGGGGTGGGAGGCGGCGGCGGAAAGGGAGGGGAGGTAAGGGGCGCTTGCGGCGGCAGGCCGGGAGGGGGGAGTCGGGCGAGGGGCTGAAGGCCTAGGGGCAGGGTGGAAAAATGATACTCGGGGAATCGGACCTGCTCTTGATACCATATAGAGAAACTGGGAATTGCTTATTGAGTGAATAAACCAGTGTACAATACAGTCTCTTATATAACAGAAGGGATTAGAGACTAAACTAGAGATGAGCAATATGGGACTAAACTACAGAAGTAAAACATAAGTGAGGCAAATCTACTTTCAAAGAAAAACATTTTTATGGTTGAAAGTGAAAACTAATTCATTGCTAAAGAATACAACTTGTGACAGGATTTCCTGGGAAAATGCTGAGAATAACTATCGGAAATAGCATGTGCTCTAACAATTCTTGGCCACAGCTTTTTTAAATAGTTCTACCTTGTTCTGTCCATCTTGTGTACATGTAATTGGTCCCAAGCCCGGATAAAGGAGGGTTAGTGGTGGAGTGCCAGTCAGCCATAAAATTGTCACTCTTTTTGTGAAATGGATTCCACATCTTGGATGGGTGTGGGAAAAGAAGCTAGTCCAGCTATTTCGTAATCCAGATGCACTAAAACATATGCAAGGGTTAATTTGGATGGCAGTGGGTAAGGGAACTTGTCTAACAGTCTAAGACAAAAAGGTAAGAATGTGTTGAATATTGACTCTTTGTCTAGAAAGTATTTGGAGACAGTTATCCCATGATTAAAAGAAAAAAAAAGTCAGTGTAGTCTACTTGCAATAAACTAAATGAGCAAGGGATGTAGAGATATTGAAGATAGAGGGCATAAAACATGGTTTACGCATCATTAAATATCGAAATGGTGTAGCAATTGTTTTTTATAAGATATTGAATGTTGATTTGTCAAGATAATTGTTGATAAGATGAGTGATGAAATCATAGCAGATAAAGCTCATTCTTGGAGACAAAAAAAAAATTGTTGTGTTCATGCCCCTCATAATGGCCTTAGCAAGGGGCAGAGAAGGACTTTTGCATAAGATAGATAATTGGTTGCAAGGATATTTGTTAAAGGTTATTAGTTATTTAGTTTATTATGTAAATGGGTCAGCCCATATGGTTGTCTTGAGTTACAAGCATGCTCGAGTCCCAAACATACTTGAGTCACAAGAATGCTTAAGTCCTAAGCATGCTTGAGTCACAAGTATCCCCTCTTTCCTATATATAGGGATGTGGAATTCTAACAAAGGAAGAAACAACAAAAAGCAAAATAACATCTCATCTTTTAGATTTTGCTACATGGTATCAGAGCAGGCTTTCATGTGTCGTCCTAAACCATGAGAGAGAGAGCAAAGGAGAGAAGTCTCCCCTTGCGGGCAACCGGTGTTGCTAGGCATTGCTTGGCTGCCCACAAGGATGCCCATCCCCTGCATCTTCTTAGAGCGTCTCTATTGAGCCGTCTCCACCTTCAACAACAAAAACAATATATCTTGAAGTTGCTACTACTAATCTACATGGGCCGCCGTGTTGTTGCCATACTTTTTTCTCTACCAACAACATTTATCTTCCCTTTATAACATTTTTTCATGTTTTAGTGCCCACCCTCTTCCATCCCTACATACATATGTTTATCTCCCTCAAACCATCTACTAAACTTCATATACCAAGCTAGATCTTAACTGGATCGACAAGATTTATCAGCTAACCTCATCCACATATTTTCCTATATATCTATTTCCTCTACTATCGTTTATGGCGCTCCACCCCAACCACTCTTGATTCTTTTCATTGTTGGTGTGAGGGGGAGAATACAAGAAGAGATGAGATGAAGGAGAGGAGATGAAGAACGAAGAAAGGAAGAAACCCATAGTGTTGCAACTTTGCATCTTGAAGTTACGTGCTGCTTGTTGATTTGTGCAGGGGGTTGTTCATTCTGGCTATGTCGCCTCTACGCTATCTCTCTTGTTCGTGCTTGTACATGTTGACTATTACTCTACTTGGGATCCATCACTCTCTGGACTACTCGACAACACTACCGGCTGAGAGTAATTCCAACTACGTTGCCACTACTCTCTCTTTGTTTGTGCATTTGCACGTTGACTACTACTCTACTTGAGACCCAACACTCTCTGGATTACTCGATGACGCTAGCGACTGAGATGATATCACTTGCTCTGACTTGTTACTACATACTACTACTTTAGATGCCACTTATCTTAAATAAAATCAAGAAGCTTCTGTGACTTGATTGTGATCTGCTTGGAGTGTTATAGAGTTGATTGGTGCAACTTACGTCATACTCGCTCCCTCATTTGTTGCTCAAAGATTATTTGAAGACATGCTAATTATCTGTTTAAGGCATACTTGTTAAGGTGCTTGCCTAGGCGGCTGAGCGTTTTTTGGGGATCACTTTACTGGCCTGGATTAAGATAAGCATCAACTGGGTCATGGCTCGCAGATCCGGATCCACTTAGCGACCTATTTAACCCCTTAAGTGAAAATTGGGACAAGATTCCTTTCCAATCCCCGCAACATTTCCCAACCCCGACATCTCCCGACCCTAGTCTTGAGCCCTAACAACTCCCAAGCCGACGACCTAGCTCATGGAGGGGCTCTTAGAGGTTGCCATCCGCCGCAAAGCTTGTCGGAGAGGTCGTCGTGCTGACGGAATATTTCCTGCGCCACTCGCTTGCCTACTATTGGAGGATTGAGGGCTCCTCTAACCCACCTTGTCTTGGGTCTTCTTGGAAGGTGATGCCAACTTCGATGACGGCTAGAAAAAGCCACAATGTTGACCTTTCCTTCTTCTTCCTCAACTTTCATATTCTCTTAGATGTCGTGACTCTCCAGTATCAAACAAAATTGTCGTTGCTTGTTGTTAGTTTCTTTGTTTTCTTTTTAAAAGCTAATAGTTGATTCAATAAGACGTCGGATTTCATTTGGATTGCAAGAATGATTGGAAATTTGGAACTACGTTGCCTCCTGTCCATTTCTCTTCATTTTTATTGCATTGCCCCTGCCGTAAAGTTTGTTGTAAAGTAACTGTGCAGAGTGCTACCTAGTTGTGTTGTGCTAGCTACTTAGCCCTCTCCCTTCGACAAGTATTTTCCTCCTGCCAATATAGTTTGATCTTTGTATTTCAAATTATTCCTAGCTTGATGAATATTTTCCCATGAGATTCCCCCCAAATTCAAACCTGACTTCAATATTGGTGCGTAAATGTCTTAGTCATGTGTGAAGATTTTGCTGTTGTGTGCAAAAGTAAGGAGATGTATGAAGATGACTTTGTCATATCTTATCTCATTTTAATTTTTCTCTCTGATTTCGTTGCTTCATTAAGATTTCATTCTTATTTCGATAAATTCATTTTCAGTACTTCAATATATCTTGTGTAACTTTATTCTTACAGTGGTTTTTTGTATTTAGTATATGAAAGAAACTATTATAATTATGCTTATAGATGGTTTAGGGATGTTCAGTATATATTTAACACATTTTAAACAATTAAACCATTGAAAACCTTAATATAAAATACATGTATTAGTCAGAAATTATTAAAGTAATGGGTCGCCTAGGCAACGCTTAGCCGCGCCTAGTGGCAAGGTGTTCAACTGGAACGCCGTGTCACCTTGCCGCCTTGACAAGTATAGTTTAAGGGGGAGAGTGTTTGATTGTAATATTGAGGAAGAGTAATATTCTTGTATGGGTGTGATTTTTTTTTCTAGTCTGTGTTTGCAAGCTGACTTGGGATTATCCCAAGCTCCATCTTGAGGGGGTGTTAAAGGTTATAAGTTATTTAATTTCTACTTATCTATAATAAGAGCGAGTTTCCAGCAGCCAGTCAATTATTTCATCGAGCTGCTTCTTCCCGTTGCCAAGTATTCCTACCGCATATGCTATATTTCCTGCTGCTTTTTGCTTGCTTTTTATATTGCTTTTACTACTAATAATCATGTGCCAAAGAATGAAATCAGAGGTAGATGTAGCTGTGACACGTTAACTGTTGTATACCTTACGCTGCAAAAATCAGAGGTAGATCACTGCACTAACTCAACAGCACATGCTAACATTTCTTTTTGTTTGTCGCTGTTGCACCAAAGACCACAACCACCAGTGCATCGAGCCACAACGCTACCATGAACACCACCACCAAGAGTGTAGGAAGGATGCGCACCAACAACAGAAAAAAATGGAGGAAGAATAAGAAGAAACAAGCAGTGTGCTACCACCTCCACCTCCTCCTCTGTTACCCGTTTCTAAGCTCGTTTCTCTGTGGTCGTAGTTCAAGAACATGCTCATCTGCCGCAGCCTCGCACCCACGCAAGTTGACGACCCTTCTTCCTCCTCCTCGATTGTCATGGTAGGGGTCAGTAGCAGGTACAGCAAGCTGAGCTCTTCTAGCAGTAGCTTATGTAAGCTCAAGGACGTGGTCGTCCATGGCAACACACGAGTGGTTCACGGCGACCACTCCCCTCCAAACACAGCGTGCAGTTGGGGCCCAAAGCCATGCTGCTTAGTTTGCGGTCCTCTATGGCCGCCAGATCCGCCTCCCGCTCTGCTTCCCGCGGTGGTCACCATGGGTCGAGGGGGTTACCGCTGCTGAGAAAGCTCTCTGGGTGCTATGAGTGTCATGCAACGTTGGACCCCATCAGGTAACTATTTCAAGCGCATACCCCATACCAATCTTGCCTCTGTTACATCAATATTAGAGAGCTTGGCCGGAATTTCATGACGTTGGGTTCCCAAACTAGATACTCGGTGCCAAGGACAATATGTGCTGCCCAAAGTGCAGGGAGGTGTTCACCAAGCCGGAGAGCCTTGAGCAAAAAGACTATATAGCTTCTTCGTCATTTTCTTAGTCTCTTGGAAAACTTTTTTCATTCTTGTTGAAATTCATTGTAGCTAGTTCTAGCTACTTTCATTATGTGTATTAGATACACATCCAGTCTTGCATTTGTTTTACACTGAAACAGCAATTGCTCATAAAATTGGTAAAATCTTCTCATGTCTGCTGAGTCATCAATTACAGATCTCTGGTTCCCAATTTTCATAGGATACATAGACGGTTGTCATCCTTATTCAATCGCAAATGATTCTAGGAACATCAGCACAAAGGCAATGGCGCCACTGAGACGCTCGCCAACGACTATATTGTCCCGCAGCGCATCCGGCGATCATTTGTGCTTGCATCCAGGTTGACCACCTCTCAGAGTTTGCATGTAGAATGGACGCCAGGCAAGGGTGAAGTTGCATCACATATAGCCTCAGTAGCTTCATGGATGTGGAAATGATTCCCCACCACCAGGCTCCTTCTCATGTAGCAGACACCAAGCAAGCAAAAGGCTGCCGCAATCGAAGCATGGTCTTGGATTAGCCTAACAGTTCATGCACAAAATAATGAATCTTCTTCAAGGGGAAACCAGACAGTGGCCAACTTGACGAGATAAGCTATGGTGCATGTCAGCTTGGACCACTCATCGTCCCGCAATGGAGATGCATGACTATTGTTCATTCTGTCAAGGCTTTCCCAGTCATGGTGGTTGCTCCAGAGCCAAGTTTAAAATGTCAATTTCAAAGCCGTTTTTGATGGTCCAGAAATAGAAATTTACAGAAATCTCAACCAAAATTTTGACATTTTTGTTTATTTCGACACAAATTTTGACAATTCCGTGGACAAATAAAGGAATTAAGTCATAAAATTTTACCAAGACGATCTACATACATAAATACACGTAATTATGTAATAATATCATATGTTGGCATAGGGTGGGGGCTCCTGTATTTTTGAGTGAAAATATACAAAATTGTTTCAAGCAGGATTTCGATCATACAATGTATACATACATATATACTTATGCAATAACATGTTACATCTTATGTTTTGGATTCTATTAAATGAGGGGGGTCTCCCACATTTTTCAAGGGTTTCTTAAGATTTTTTTCAATTTTTTAATGCAATTATATATCAAAAATTTCGGCAATTTGGCATGTCCATTTCGATGTCTGGTACCGGTCGAAACCGAAATTTTGCAATTTTGACCGAAATTTTAATCCATGCTCCAGAGGATATGTAGTATGTGAAGTTGCGAAGGGTGGTAATGAAGCTGAGTGGTTGCCCGCTTTCAGTTAAGAGAAACTAGAATTACACAATGTGTCCCATGTTAATTCCAATGGCCTCCCTGTTGTTTCTGATATTCGTTTAGCAGTGTGGTAGGCCAAGGAATGAAGTTTCACCGGTATCGGCGGTATTTTGACCAAAATACCGATACCGACGCGTACTGATACCAAAACATGCATGTGTACCGATAGGATCGCAAATACCGATAATACTGACATGTATACCGCTAATACTGCCATGTTTCGATGATTTCGGTGCAAAATGCACTACTAACTTCACTATACCGACCGAAACCGGCGGTATACCGATGGGTATACCGTTTTTTGCGAGAATGACTGTAGTTACTTATTGGGAGGAGAAAAGAAGGTGCATTTGGATGATTTTTGGCAATTGGAGCTAATACCAACCCAAATCAAGGTAATTATAACTAATCTCTTTCATTTCTACCATTAGCAACCTCTCCATCTCTTTTTCCTACTTTTTTCTTCCACTTTCACCTAAAAAAAGTGTTTTTTACCGCCAAAGCCTAGTATTACTCCAATTTTTATATGTTTACGCGAACTATACATACATCTATAAGTATATTATATAGATCTACAATATTATCACTAGATCTACCTACTTATAACACTATTAATTACTATTATCATACAATCTATCTAAGCATATTACAATTAGTATTGATATAATTAGTTACTTTTTTATGTTTAGTGGAAGATGTTTTACTAAAGAGTAATGTGAATATAATACAAAGGAGTATTATACACTTATACAGTATCGCACATGAATGAGCAACATGGAACTTCATACAATTTGCCAATAATGATGTGTATGAGGAGCATGTGACTACATACAACCACCTTTATAGGATGTGCATGTCATGGCCGCAATATCTCAGTAATATCAACTCATTACTGTGTGGAGAACTAGCACGCCACTCAACATACAGCTGATGTGAGTTGTAAGTAGATATGTTATTCATATGTGTAAATTGTATATTATTGCATAATTGTGTGTATTTAAGTGTGTGGTTTGTGCTACTAAAATTTCATATCTTAATTCCTACATTTTGTCATCGAAATCCCAACGAAACAGGACAGATTCCTTACCTCCCCCATGATGAACCCCCCCACACCCAGTATAGAATTTTATTTCATAAAACGATGCATTTAGGAGTAGAGATTACACCTGTAAAATTTCATAAATTAATTCGTTCATTTTGGCGTCGAAATGGCCAGGATTGCATCTGTCGGTATTTCCGTCGGTATACCGGTAAATACCTATTTCCAAGCTGTCGAAACGGCGTCGGTATCGGTCACCTTGTTCCTTGGTGGTAGCTACATGTAGTAGTTTATAGTTGAGTGCAATTATGAATATCATGCTACATACTAACAATTGTGCAAAGAGTCATCATTGGAAGGGAGATTTATGTATCTAGAAAAATTGAAGCTATGCTTTCATATTTCCTCTATTAGACAATTGTGATCATATACATGCATTTGCTATAAATTTATAACTAGCAACAATATGGAGGATAAATCATTCATCAACTACGTACACATGTTTGTCGTGTTGTTAAACATTATCTTGGGATATGTTTTCCCTGACATATTAATGTTTAGATGTATTTGTTACATAGATGGTATTTGATAGTTTTTGCTTGAGCCAGTACATACTTGATAAACTACAACGATTGCATTTGGCTTTACAATAACCACCACAAGGGCACTGACATTGATTATACTGCAAACTTCTATTGCAAATTTCGTTACAAAGAATCCACTACAAAACTTGAATGAGCAAATTTATTTATTTGTCCAAAATGTACAATATGTTTTTTAGCTTGAATCGTTCTAGGTATATGTTGAGGCTTAAGTTACATGATAATAATCGAACCACACATGCTACTTGGAATTGAAAAGGTAGAAGATCTACTCTCAGGTAAATTTAGATTATTACTAAGTATTAACTGAAATAGATGTTTTTATATATTTGCATAGTTCTAATTGAAAGCATACTTTGGGTAGAAGATGTCTCAATTTGTAGTATGCCACCAGCGACATGAATGTCACTTTGATATATTGTGAGATAGAAATGGGATTGTATCTGATATTGAGTTGTTTACCTATTAACAACATTTTTTTATGTAAAGTGTGCTCTATTTTATAGTATGTGATAGATAAAAATTACCATCTCCATAAAAATCAATTACATACTACATTGTAGATATAACAATGTATGTGCTAATTTATCTCAAAAGTTTTACTTTAGTATTCAACAAAATATTGTGTACTTGGCTTGTGCCATCTTGCTTGTATTATGTACTTGGGCCAGCCCATATGGTTGTCTTGAGTCTCAAGCATGCTTGAGTCACATGTATGCTCAAGTCCCAAGCATGCTTGACTCACAAGTTTGTTAGTATCCTCTCTATCCTATATACAGGGATGTGGGATTTGTCTAAAAAGGGAAAAAAGAAAAAAAATTAACATCTCATCTTTTATATTTTTCTACAATATTAATAGAGGCACCGATTATTGGGAGTGATTAGGATGGGGAAGTAATAAGCAAGAATGTTGTCTATAGGCGAGTACATGGTGGTTTTAAACATGGAATGAGGTTTCCACGAAATCATCGAAATTTTGCTTGAAATTTCGATTTCACCAGCATCTGCAACGATATCCTACGACTATAGCACTATGTTGAAATCAGCAAAACATTTTTACTCAATTTCGAAATTTTCCCAGGAAACAGTAAAGTTTACTTATCTCCCACATGAATGACCCTCCCACATATCTTCATATATAATTGTATTGCATAAAACGATGCATAGAGCTCCGGCATGTGAAATTTTATGACTTAATTCATTCATTTTAGCATTGAAACGGGCACGGTTGCGTTTATCAAAATTCCTGTCAATTTCAATAAATTTCGATTTCCATGCTATCGAAACGACATGGAAATCGGATACCTCATTCTTTGGTTTTAAATACAGTACTAGGAACGAAGCAAAGCAATATTTTTTTTTGGTCGGTCAAAATGCGTGTTACTATATTACCAAAAACTTTGGGCACTAAGTACCCCATTACATCGACCGGAGCTAAAAGCTCATACAAGGATCAAAGTCCCCACGCAGGGGGAAATGCAAGACTTCTAAAAGAAGAGACAAAACTAAGAAGAACTATCTAACTAACCAGGCTAGGTCCAAGCATTCCAACCAGAGGAGACTATTTACAAGCCACTATTACATGCATTCAGCGTACCCACAAGTAGTAATAGTAGCTTGACATAGAACAGATTTAGTTTAACTTGCCTGTAGCCAGCCCTGAAGCTGTTGATCTTCTCCGAGAACCAGCACATGTAACAACAGGGCGTGGGAGGGAAAACAGCTCCAAAATACCCTTCATACTTTGCACAGTACCAACTATCTATTAGAGTACCCACAAAGTGTGGTACTAGGCCAAGATTGGGGATATCCTTCTAACTATCCTCCCACCACACAGCCAAGTTGCTAACCTGTAAGGGTCCTTGATCTTTGGTAGCTACTGTTTACACAGCAACAAAGCAAAGCCGGGGAAGAACCAGCACCAGCGAATGTTGCTCTTAGCACAGCGGCATAACATCAAACACCTGAAGAGGTGTTTCCATCGCAGCAGCGGCAGAGGGGCCAAGGAGGAGAAGGCTTTGAACACGATCTACACCCTTGAACCTGTCTGCCCATGTGCGTGCTTGAATGCTTCTCAGAAGCATTCCGTCAAACACCAAGTGAGCTCCTTTACATGGTGATAGTGAAACCAATGGGAAGGAGAAGAAAGACCTGCCCCCCATTAGCCCAGGTCACGCATGACAAACAGGGCTAAACGGGCCCTAACGGAATCGGCCAAAGCAAGCAGAACCAAGCCGAGCAAGCCTGCCCCTGTGTCGAGGACGAGACCACAACCTAGCGAGGAGACTACCGCCGCAGCCACAGAAAGAGGCACCGGAGCATTTGGCGAGGAGCAACAAAGCAAAGCAATATTAGATATTACAATTGTTTATGGTATGACTTTGGCAAACACCCATTTTGAGAAAAGAGTTTCACATCTAATACTTTTAAACTAGGCGCAACTGTAGCCAAATTACTTACTTTTCTACAAGGTAGGTAGATTAAAAAAATATGCAAAGATTGTAAGTGATCCATAGAAAAGAACTTCCCGTGAAGGATGTGGAAGCGGCATTTACCATGGCGGAACACTGACCAATGGGTAATTGTAGAATTTCTACAAAATCTGCAATGCCTCTGTCACAGCCATGCCCATAGTGGGCCTGATAACCATGCTTGGAATGGAAAACGTCTTCGATGTGGCCCAGCTAGCCAGAATAGGTGCACTTGGGACGCAGTCCTTGCCCCCGCCTACAACCAGCGACTGCAGCAACAACAACTATAGCTTGAGATTTAAAGGAGTTGGTGTGGGAGATGCAAGCAAGAGCCATATCAAATTGAGATAGGGAGTGTATGCCTGATCTATGGAAGGTAGTGATGTGCCGACAATAGGAGCTGGCAAACAACGGCATATAGGGCGTTGAGACCATTAAGAAAGTGATTCAGGATGAGAATTGAGAGAGTCCCTTTCCTTATCGGCCTCAGCAGAAGTTATTGGTGAGAAGACATTGAGTTGTATTAGTAGATAGACTTTGCTGTGTTTTTCTCTTTTACACTTAGTCTATTTTCTATTATTCTTTTCCTTTACACTTATGTTTTATCCCACATGGGTTATCTCTAGACCCTGTAGTTCTTTTGTGTATTATATAGAGACTCTTGTATATTCTTTTATCATCGAATAATATAAGACCTTTTTCCGCATTATCCAGATGGTATCAGAGCAACAAGATCCACCCTAATTCTTTTTCCCCCCCTCCTTACCCTAACCTACCCCTGCGCCGTCAACCACCACACTGCCGCCGCCCCCCCCCTACGGTTTTCTCCCTGCCGCCGCCGTCCTTCCTCCTCCTCCCTTCCTTCCTTACCCTACCACCACCGCAGCCCTTCTCTTCTCTTTCCCTGCCCACCGCCCCATCTCCTTTCTTCCCGCTGCTACAGTACCGCGGCGCTACAGTACTTGATGTCCGCCACCAACAGCCACCACCACCACCAATTTCCCGGCCCCTACACCACCCACAACCCTCCACCACACCCCCACATCCTCACCATCTCTATCCTTGTGGCCTAGACAACCACAAGTTCCCTTTTCGATCTCCGTTCATTTTCTAAATCCGTTACGTACAGCCCCGACACTTTCCAGTTCTGGCACGTTGAGGGTCTAAAAGCTACATCCGGATCTGCCTGCCTGCGCCACATGGTGGAGTAATTGTTTCTCCATGTTGGCGTAGGTTCTGCTTCTTTATCTCTGCCCCGTGAGGGTTTCTGAGGTCCATGATCGGATCTCCTATCTGCTGCTGCTGGTCCATGTGTTGGACACTTCCTGCTGCCTACTGATTCTACTGTCTGCCCTGCGCTCGTGCTGCTGACTGTCTGCTTCTACTCTCATGGCGACTTCAGATTTACCACGGTCTTTGTGTGTTACTTCTGTTAAGTTGGATGGCTCCAACTATCACCTATGGGCTGCTTCATTCGAACTCTACGTGAAAGCACATGGGCGCCACTCGCACCTGACTACCAAGGGTCCTGCTGTACCTGCTGCTACTGCTGATGACAAGACTAAGCAAGCGTATGATCTCTGGTCCAAGGAGGATTATGGGGTTATGGCCTGGCTAGCCAACAGCGTTGATGCTAAGATCAGCCACTCTCTGCTTCGCCTTCAGACTGCTAAGGAAATGTGGGATCAACTATCCCATGTTTACTCTCATCAACAGAACCCCAAGAAGGTGTTTGAAATTTTCAAGAAGCTTGCGAAACAAGACTTCTCGACATCTGACTCTGTGGAAGACTACTACAACTCGTGCTGTGCTCTGTGGGACGAGTTTCAGGTTTATCATCCTCTGACTGCGAATCTTGAAGAACTACATCGTCAGCGGAATGAGCTCATGCTTGTTCAGTTCCTGGCTGGCCTTCCTACTTCGTTTGCTGGGGTCGTGGATCAGATCCTCTCCAGTGACCCGTTACCTACTCTTCGGGACGTCCTCAAGCGGGTCCAGCGTCTTCCTTCTTTGACGCTCCCTACTTCTGATGGAGCAGCACTTGCTGTCCGTTCTGTGGATTCCTTTCGTGGTCGCGGCCGAGGTCGTGGTCGTGGTCGTGGTGGCCGCTCTTCTGCACCTGGACGTGGTTCTGGCTCGAAGTCAGGGGAGCCCCGCTACTGCACTCACTGCAAGCGTACTAATCACAATGAAGACCGCTGCTGGATAAAATATGGTAAACCTGATTGGGCGAACCAGGTTACCAGTGAACAACCTGCATCTACCTCTGCTGCCTCTGCCCCTACTGCTGATTGGATTCGCTCCGAGTTTGAGAAACTGCTTCAAGCCCGCCTTGCCTCTACTTCTGCGGACTCTCCTGAGAATGGCGTTGCTCTCCTAACGACGACTGGTAAAAGCCCTTGGGTGATCGACTCTGGTGCGACTGCACATATCTCTGGTACTGCTAGTTTATTTTCTACTCTGCGCAAGACTTCTCTTATACCGCCTGTGACGGTTGCTGGTGGTTCCAAATCTCCTGTTTGTGTCATTGGAGATATCACTTCTACTAGTACTCTACCTCTGCAGTCTGTGCTATATGTGCCCAAATTTCCTCTGAATTTACTATCTGTCAGTAAACTGGTAAAAAGTCTTCGTTGTGCTAATACATTTGACCCGGATGGTGTTCTGTTTCAGGATCTGCGTACGAGAACGACGATTGGTTCAGGCCATGAGGGACCGGATGGATTATACTATTTGGACGAGCCGAAGCCAGCTGCTTTCCTGACATCTACAGTTCCTGATATTCAGTGGCATTACCGTCTGGGCCACCCGTCTGCTGAGAAGTTGAAGGCTTTATTACCGACTGTTGCTAGTACTAGATTTTATTGTGAAACATGTCAATTGGGCAAACAACACCGTTCTACTTTTTCTGCAAAATTTTGTATTGGCTCTAAAGCCCCTTTTGACATTGTGCATGCTGACATTTGGGGACCGTGTTCTGTGCCTAGCGTTTCTGGATTCAAATATTTCTTAAGTTTTATTGATGATTTTTCCAGAACCACATGGTTATTTTTACTGACAGACAGATCTACTGTAGTTGAAAAAATTTCTGAGTTTTTTGCGGAAATTCGGACTCAATTTGCTAAGCCCATCAAGATTTTTCGCACAGACAATGCCTTAGAATTTGTGCAAATTTCTGTTCAGTCTTTTTGTAAACGTCAGGGCACCATTCACCAGACTTCCTGTGCTTATACCCCACAACAAAACGGTGTCGCTGAGCGTAAGAATCGCCATCTCCTTGAGGTCGCCCGCACACTTCTCTTTCACTACCATGTTCCTCACAAATTCTGGCCTGAGGCAATCTCCACTGCTTGCTATCTCATAAACCGCATGCCTTCCTCTGTACTTCACAATAAAATCCCTTTTCAAATTCTTTTCCCTGATCTACCACTGTTTGCTGTACCACCGCGTATTTTTGGGAGCACATGCTTTGTGAAGAACCTTAGACCTGGTCTTACTAAATTAGATCCCAAGGCCACCAAGTGTGTTTTTTTGGGCTATTCCCGCACTCAGAAAGGATATCGGTGTTATGATCCTACTTCACATAAATGGCTTGTATCTGCGGATGTGGTATTCTTTGAACACATGCCATTTTTCTCTTCGGAGGGTTCTGCTCTTACGTCTGATTTGTTGACTGATACGCCCTTACCTATGGTGGATGATGAGTATGATAGCCCTGCTCCTGTATCTACAAGTGAGAAGCCCCCTCTGCAGGTTTATCACAGAAGACCAAAGCCAACAGCTCCCTCTATGGCCTCTCCATCGTCCACGTCCTCTACGCCAGATCAGCCACCTCCGCAGGTATTTTCTGACCTTGATGTTCCCATTAGTCTGAGAAAGGGGACACGTGCTTGTACGAAACATCCAATTGGGAATTTTTGTACGTCTGCTCATTTGCATTCTAATTTTGCCAACTTTACTGCTGCTCTGTCTGCTATTTCTGTCCCTAAGACTGCTGCTCAGGCTCTCAAAATCGCAGCATGGTGTCAGGCAATGGAAGAAGAAATGAAGGCTCTTACTGATCGTCATACTTGGACTCTTGTTGATCCTCCTACTGATTGCTCGCCAGTTGGGTGTCGTTGGGTCTTCACAGTGAAATATCAGCCTGATGGTACGGTCGAGCGCCTGAAAGCCAGACTGGTTGCTAAAGGATACACTCAGACCTATGGGGTTGACTATTTTGAAACCTTCTCTCCTGTGGCACGACTTAATTCTGTAAGGATTCTGATCTCTGTTGCTGTTAATTCTGATTGGCCGTTATACCAGCTCGATGTGAAAAATGCCTTTCTCTATGGCGATCTACATGAAGAAGTCTACATGTCTCAGCCCCCCGGCTTTATCTGTGAGGGGGAGCCATCTAAAGTCTGTAGTTAAAAAAAAGCTATCTATGGCCTCAAACAGAGTCCACGTGCGTGGTTTGACAAACTTAGCACTATTCTCCAGGATTATTCTTTTCGCCGCTCTCAGTCGGACCACTCTGTTTTTGTTAAACAATCCACAGCTGGCATTATTATTCTTATTGTGTATGTTGATGATATTATACTCTCTAGGAGTGATGCAGCAGGTATTCAGGCAACTAAGCAGTATCTTGAAAAGCACTTTGTTACTAAAGACCTCGGTTCTTTACGCTACTTTCTTGGGATAGAGGTCTCTCGCTCTTCTGCAGGACTGTGTCTTTCTCAGCAGAAGTATGTTCTGGACTTGTTATCTGAGACTGGACTCCTAGGTGCTAAGCCTGCTAGCACCCCTCTTGATCCTAACACTGATTGGGATGATCAAGCCTCTCCTGCATATCCTGACACTCATCAGTACAGACGAATGGTCGGGAAGCTTATCTACCTCACAGTCACACGAGCTGACATTACTGCTGTTGTCGGATTGGTTAGTCGCTACCTTGACAAACCCCGACAATGTCATTGGGATGATGTTTGCCATATTCTGCACTATTTGAAGAACTCTCCTGGAAAAGGGCTTCTCTACAAAAAACATGGGCACTGTAAGATACTGGGCTACTCAGATTCTGATTATGCTGGGAGCAAGGTTGATCGCCGCTCCACTTCTGGATACTGTACTTTTGTTGGGGGCAATTTAGTCACATGGAGGAGCAAAAAACAGGCTGTGGTTGCCCGCTCTAGTGCTAAAGCTGAATATCGCGCCATGGCACATACTACCTGCGAGCTCTTCTGGATTCGAAGCCTTCTGACAGATTTTGGTTTTTCAGACTTGTCGCCCATTCCTATGTTCTGTGATAATAAAGCAGCCACTTTCATTGCTAGCAACCCTACCTTCCATGAGCGCACGAAGCATATTGAAGTGGACTGTCACTTTGTTCGTGAGGCGGTTCTATCTGGTCAGATTTCTACCCCTTACATTCATACTGATGAGCAGATTGCTGATATCTTCACAAAGATTCTTCCGAAGAAGCGCTTCACTGATATGACATCCAAGCTGGGCATGATTGACATCTATGCTCCAGCTTGAGGGGGAGTATTAGTAGATAGACTTTGCTGTGTTTTTCTCTTTTACACTTAGTCTATTTTCTATTATTCTTTTCCTTTACACTTATGTTTTATCCCACATGGGTTATCTCTAGACCCTGTGGTTCTTTTGTGTATTATATAGACTCTTGTATATTCTTTTATCATCGAATAATATAAGACCTTTTTCCGCATTATCCAGAAGTTGGTTGGCTAGCGCCTTCATCAAGTCATAGTACTTCTCTAGAGGTCGGTCACCTGTTGTGTAGAGAAGATTCTATCTAAAACAATTTAGAAACGAAGATAGTTCTCTTCTTAAGCGTAGATTTTTTTTCATATCTCATCCTACATTGTGTTGGTGTTGCAATGCCACATGTACTTCACGATGATGTGTGACTTCATTCACCCCCAGAGCCATGATAGTACATGACTATTCCCAATCACCCACGTCCCGTCAGATTACACTGGTGTCGCGTATTTGATGTACATCAGTTTGTCAGGATTCGAGGAATGTCTGGACCGCATTCATCCAAAGCAAACAGTTATCACCATTCAATTTTATAGAAGAAATAGTCGGCATATTATTAAAGATAGTGATAGGGGGTAAGAGCTTTGTTGTCATCCATAATAATAGAAACTACTACTGGAATAAAAGCATGGAAATAGAAGACAAAGAGAAAGCAGTACAGGACTAGGAGCATGATAGGAATAGAGAAATAAAGGAAAGAAGAGGCACTACCTGATGCACGGTAGGAAGGAATTACAAGAATATAGCGTTGTAATTTGAAAACATAAATCCCCTAATTGATCATATATGGCATTCAACCATGTGATTTCGGGGAACCGCATTGGGGGGGGGGGGCGCTAATGCTTTGCCCTTCTTTTTTTGGTAAAAGAGCTACCAGGGTCTTTTGATTTTTCTTACTTGTGCTTCCTATTCTATTTGTTAATCTATGTTACAACTATATTATAGGAGAAGAACAAGGACAGGAACGGATGTCGGAAGATGAAGGGCAAGCCACCTGAAGGCTCGACAAGAGAAGGGCCACCGACAGCTTGCCTCTGGCTGGCGGCAGAGGGGCAGCCCTCTGCTGCCTATCACTAACCGGCAGTGGCTGGAGGGATTGACCCCTTGTTGTTGGTGCATTGCTCCTTGCGGCTGTTGTTTGCGGAAGGCCACATTGCAACCCTCATGTGGCTGTGGCGGTCGCTTCTGCTACTGGTTGTGAGAGTTGTTGCCTGCCTGCCTGTTGGGTGGGGTTACCATCGGGGAAGAAGGGGGGAGAAAAGAGAGGGAGGAGGAATGATTAGGTTAGAGCACTTGGTTTTATACCATGCAAACAGAATTATTAGTAATTCTTGTCAGCAAAATAAGAGTACATGGTCTCCTATACACAGTCACAAATTCGGTATTCGGCAATCATTCGGCGAGGCTGAAAAATTCGGCATTCGGGAATTATGCGGAAAATTCGGATAAAAATCGGTAAAAATTCGGTAAAAGTTCGGTCAACTATTCGGAAAATATTCGGAAAAAAATCGGATATATATATTGTATAACACATCATACACATTTTGATCCAATGACAACGTCCCAATAACCAAGTCAAATATTCGTAGTATTCGGGAATATTTCGGGTTCAGTGCGTAATTCGCAAATTATTTGTAGTATTCGCGAATTATTCGTAGTATTCGTGAATATTTCGGGTTCAGTGCGTAATTCGGCCGTTACACACGCCGGCTGAAAAATTCGCGTATAATACGCGAATTATTGAAAAATTCGCCGCATTATGTGACTATGCCTATACATAGGAGATTAGGAAGATAGATGGATACTTAAGTGGGTAACTGGATCCTCACTTAGGTATACTAAGAATAAAAGAAATACAAGCCTAATACAAGATACATGGGCCAAAGCACGATAGCCACCTATGATTTATATCAACAACTACCATTAACAGTATAGACTATGGAAACTTGTATCATCCCTCTATTTTTTCAACCAACAAAACCTTGTGTGAACAAAATGTTGAGGTCAGAACTAAATCTTACCTAGATCCAGTACAGAATGGCCGATATAAGGAATCAATGGCTTTGGAATGATGATGGTTGTGTGTCCAGCATATGCCATCAATAGTGGAAGTGCAGCAAAAGAAGGTAATAATAGTTTCCTATACATCCCCACATAAAAGGATATTAGTTAATTGAATACATTTACTTTTGTGAAAAATATAAACGCGTAAGAAGGAAGTCAGTCATAATGACAATCAGTAACTTTTATATTTAAATGACATACACTCGCCAGGGAATATCCAATACATCATCAACAAACCCGAGAAGTATCATAAAGCAAACAGATGTCAATGCTGCATTGTATTCAACAAGCCACTGCAGGTAGAACAACGCATGAATTCTTAGTGCAGATGTAGATATTACAAAGACAAATTGCCCTAACAATGAGCAAAATTATCTTATTAAGAAAGCAGTGGTTAGGAATAGAAAAACCAAAAGCATCACAAGCATAATCAAGCTGAGACCCATAAATAATCAGCTTTTATGCTAAAAACCAATGTCAAACAACCTACAAAGATTGAGGGTCACTTCACCGATAAGTAAAACTATTTTTCTTCTCTGATACCAAAGGTTTTCATTACAATAAGTCACAGAGGAAGAATATGTTTTCTTACCTCGGAATCTGGACTGAACGTGCAATGCTGGAACAATATGGTAATGACAAGATAAACACACCCAACAACGATTCCTAGTGATTCTGGCCTGCATTGAATTTCAAAATCAAACATTAAAATATAAGTATCATGAATATCCATGCACACTATTAGTTTGAGAAGAAACCTACGGTTCAAAGAGTTCCCTTCAATAACGGGTTAAAAGTATGATGTCGGACAACATATACACAAATTGGAAGATTTTTCTCATTTTTACCAGCAGAGTTGATTGTTTACACAAGAGTTACTGTTTTCACTAATTTCGAAGTTGTTTTACTTGGTTGATTTTGTTCACAAAGTTAAATTAGAGAGTCGAGTCAATTGCCAATTCCCCTTTGTTGAGTTGTGCTGGAAAATCTATGTATCTCAAGCCACATGGGGCTTTGTACAGACAGTTGATTAATTATGAACGGATTGCAGGTTTGCTTTGTACCACTCAGTCCCCAATGGGATGTATTCTCATCCTGCTAGCTCCCATCAAAGTTTCAACAAGATTCCATTATTCTCTTAAATTTTGTGTGTCTTGAACAATTAGGCCATCTAAAGGTAGAAAGCCTTATTTCGTAAACTGAAAAGTGTGAGCATACTATCAGTTTCATTTCATGACACCCTAGGCTATGCAATGCTTTGTCATTGCATATCATGTCTGGATAATAAGGTCTCTCTTAATGCCCTGCTACCTTGGCAACCTTGATTTGGGTATTTTGTGAATCTGAGCTTAAGGAATTATCATCATAGGTGGTGATGAACAACTGTTGTGAACTCCCTTAATAGTAAGGATTATACTACAAAAACAAATAAGTGAATAACACATTTAAGCATGAGAAGACAAACCACTTTCAAGTTCCGACAAAAGGGAACTTTGTTTCTTAGCAAACTAAGAGAGTTCCAATGATGTCATTCCACAAATGAATAAGTATTACAATATTTTTCTCACACGAGAGGTTCAATAAAACTATTATTTTAGGCATCATCAGTTTCATTAAGCCTATGATTAGGCAATGCCTTTGATCGCATCAGATTCTTAAATAGGGTGGTCTGAAATTGGCAATCAGCTGCCGGTGGTAATAGAAGGTTGGCAACATCTCCAGCTGACTAGTTGAAGATTTTCCTGATAGGGAGACTCTTGTTGGTATGTATGCCCAGAGAACCAATCATATGATGATTGGATTGGCATATCTTTTGATTGATTTGATAAATATCAAAGGCAAGCTTCCAGTTTATTCTAGCTCAATCGATTATGAGATAAATGATGGAGCAGAATGAATGTCTAAAGAATGACAATACTCAATGACGTATGTCTTCGGGTTGAGGACCTGAACAATGAGATCATACGGATGCTAAGAGTATGTACATTCTTGATATGTCCCTAGTCGGATGTCATTGTGGAAGGTTGATAGACAACAATGACACATCAAAACTAGAGTATGTTGGTTGATGACAGTGTTTCATTAGTCATGATATATGATATCAAACCAAGCACATAGATACATGTTAGAGAACAGTGTATCGGACAGACCCACCATGAGAGCGACACATGGAACCATGACATGGTAGTCAGAGTCATCTCTTATAGTGATAGTGGTGATTGTGATTCTTAGATCTGAAATCACTGCACTCGTCGAATGTGATTGGGTATACTTTGACATCATCAAATGCAGTCCTGAAACATGGGTTGTTATAACGGTAATAATTGGGTGGCTTTGACGCATGACACAGACTGTGAGTGATAGATATGGGATTTGTCCCTCTTAAGGGAGTATGATGTTCATGCCACTTGAAAAGTGAGACTGAGAAAGGCATGCGCATGCACATATGAATCAATATATGATATTGATGTCACACATATCTCAGACAGTCTGCTCTAGTTCAAGAAACATGAATGAACGTTGAAAGGATGACAACTTCATGCCTTGAGTTCATTCAGGATATCAGAGACAAAGGAATTATACATTCACTGGAACACAAATCACAGACTGTAGGATTAAAAGTTGTTCTCCAACTTTCCTTTTCACTTGGGTAGCACTGATGTGCGACTAGGCACCACTCTTTGCTTGTGATGTCATAAGCTAGTTATGGACATTCACTGCCAAATGTGAAATGGGACCTATAGGGTCACACACATAGGATTAACCTGGAAGAGGAGTTTATCCATGAATGATGTTTGGATTGATTACTAAAGTGTTTAGGTACTCAATCAAACATTCAATCAATAAACTTGACTCAGAATCATCAAGTTCAAGTGTTGAACCAACTGATTAGAGTGTCAGATTGATTGAGAACCGAATTGAATGTATTCTGCACAACTTAGACCAACAACCGACCGGTTCACTGGGTGAACCGATCGGATCATGGCCAGTGAGACAACCGGTTCACCAAAGTGAACTGATTGGTTCATTTGTTCAAACGAGCAGTGTTGGATTTTCCCGGTTTGTGAGAAAAAGGTTTTTTGAACAAGAATTAATCTTTGCATTAATTAGAAATGAATAAGGAAAGTCAATTGTGAGCAAGTCTGGGAAGTGAAACGACTGATTCACTAAGTGAACCGACCAGTTCACACTCCCAACCGACCGGTTCACTAGTGAATCGATCGGTTCACCTTGCCAAATGACGGTTTCATTTATTAAACGACCGGTTCGCCTACCCGTCCAGGGAGGAACAGCAAGGGAAAGACAATTGCAGAAAAGCAACTAATTGTGGGAGAGTGTGTTGATGACTAGTACGCCAACAGAAGGGGACAACTCCTTCTAGTCTGTCCTTCAGGACGACTAGAGTTCTCGGTGGTCCGTGTGGACTATCTATAGAGGCGGGAGACTTCTGCCACTCAGGAGGACGATAGTCAACCGCAGTCAGGGTCAAGACCAGGAGCTGCATAGACGCCGTCAAAGACAGGTGGTTGAAGACCACACTAGCTGTGAGGTATTATCGTTGAGCAAGCCTCGGGAGCAAGTATATCTCGCTAAAACCATTCTTCCCATTACATAGATGTTGATGCAATCTGTTGGTTATGGGTTTATGGTCAAGTAAAAAAAATTTGTTTCTGCTGCCAACTCCGACCACGTAAAACCCAACAGTGGTATCAGAGCCACGTCAATACTCTATGTTTTGGGATAATCGATATGATCGGATTTTGGTTTTATCATTTATTGCATACGATGCGAATATTTAAATGACTAATGTGAAATTCTGATTAATATCACGTGATCCCAAACTAACATATACATATATGATATGGTATATATGCAATCGATACGTGTCGCCCTAAAACGGTTTTGATGGTGGATGTGTAGCATGATTATGGCTTATAAACCCTATGTGCATGTGTGTGGTTGGTTATGGTTGTTTGCATCTCAGTCTGCGCACCGAGCTCTCTTCTTCTATTCTGAATGTAACTCGAGATAACTCGAGATTCTCTTCTACCTTTGCTCCCCTCGAATGTAACTCGAGGTTTCACAAAGATTATGTAAAATAGGATTAGCTTTATTTCTTGTTATGACGAAGATTGAAGATGACCGCTTGATGGGCCGAGATGACCGACTGAGGAGCAGTTGGTGGATCGACGAGAAGCCCAGACGACCGGATGAGCCGACTATCTGGAGGAGTCAGACGATCAGTTGGTGACAACCAACCGACCGGCCAGGAGCCGAGTCGATCAGTCATAAGATGAGATGATCAACCCGGAACGGCCTAAGCACAGATCTTCATCAAACAACAGGTTGTTGCATGTGATGTAGACCTAGATGACTGTAGTTCCTTGTGGCTCCAAGGAACTACAATAGGATGGACATAATCATTGTTTTATCGTTATTGCATATTTTCGTTTGTGGGATATAGCATGTATATGATACGTACTATATATGTGGTGATTGGATACTTATATGCATATACAAGCATATTAAAACCCCTCAATAAAATATTAAGTTTAAGATGCCTTCCAAAAATAGCACACATGAAAAGCTTGATCGACGAAGTGTGGGCACGCCTTCGCGTGGTGCACGGTCTATCTCGTGGAAGTGTGATGGTGAATATGTGGGTCTGCCTTCACAGAGTGCATATTCATCGCGTTGGCTTTTGGGTCGGACTTAACTCGATGACCTTGGTCGGATTAAGCACCTTGAGGCATAAAGATGAACATGGCAAGGAGTTGCGCATCTATCAAGAGTTGCACATGATGCAATTGGCAAAGGTTGCCTACCTGAAAGAATCTAGTTGTGGGTGACAGCCCTAGCTGGTCCATAACTTAGAGGAAGTCAGGATCTTGCTCATTAGAAGGTTGTACGTTGCAATTTTCCGAATTGATGATGAGGGCTATCAATTTGATCAAAATAGTGGGAGCGATAACTAATTAAAGACCTAATTAATATCGTCAATTTTCAAATCAAATCAAAAAAAAAGAGTTTTGGATTAAAATTGCAAATTTTCTTTTTGTAGAATAAATGGCTACCAACAACAATCACTTTTCGTTACGATCAGTCCTTGAGAAGGACAAGCTAAATGGGAACAACTTCCACGACTGGTTTAGGATGTTGAGAATTGTTCTCACTCAAGAGCGAAAGCTCTATGTCCTAGATACACCAAAGCCAGAAGAACCTGCTCCCACCGCACCAAAGGCTGAAAGGGATGCTTACAAGAAGTATACTGAGGATGTCATTGATGTGAAGTGCTTGATGTTGTGCTCAATGAACTATGAGTTACAGAGACAACATGAGAACATGGACGTCATTGAGATGGTTCAACATCTCCTGAACATGTATCAAGACCAAGCACGACAAGAGAGATATGATGTCTCCAAGGCATTGTTTAAGTGTGTCATGACAGAAGGAGATCCAGTAGGCCCTCACACACTCAAGATGATTGGGTATGTGGAGAACCAAACTCGACTGGGATTTCCTCTGAGCCAAGAGTTGGCTACTGATGTGATACTGCAATCGTTGCCAGAATCCTACAGTCAGTTTGTGATGAACTACAACATGAACAACTTTGACGGCCACTGACAGAGTTGTTAGGCATGTTGAGGACAGCTGAGGCACAGATAAAGAAAGACAAACCCAAATCTGTGATGATGATCAGCAGAAAGAAAGGAAAGTCTAAAGGCAAGGGCAAGGGCAAAGCAAAGAAAGGTTCTAATGCTAGCCAGCAGCCCAAGTCATCTTCAACTCTCAAAGCCAAGGGAGGGGTGAACAAGGGAGGTAAATGTCACCATTGTCATGAGCCAGGACATTGGAAGAGAAATTGCCCTCTCTATATAGATGAACTAAAGGAGGGGATGGAATTCTCCACCTCAGGTATTATGAAATAAACTTAAAATGTTTCTTTACCTTAGGTATATGATACCAAGATATAGATCTGACATGTGTGATATGCAAGATCTGAAAAGAAGTGATGGCCTTTATGAAAGGACCAAAAATGAACACTCATCAACATTGGAGCAAGTATTGCTGCCATAGATAGTAGTACCTTTTAGTTTATTTCAGCCCAAAGGGCATGTAATAGAGTTATGAACTGCTATTTCATTTGCCAATAAATAAAACATTTTATTTCTGCATCTTGTAATGACAAGGATGTCTATCAATAAAGTTCATGTTTCAATTTCAAAGATATGATCCTTTATGGCAATGCCTTATTTATCTTGTGGTACTTGGCATGCATGAGATAAAATAATAATACCTAAAATTTATTGATCACTCAAACAATAAATTAGCATTATCATCTAAACAAATGAATGAGAAATTCATCTCTAGGTTCCATGTTGATGGATAAACTAGACTCTCTTAGTTAATGAACCATTAAGAGATATCAATGTCTTGTTTATTGAGCATGATGACAAGTCAATCTTCACTAAATGTAGTGGGAGAATGACTATTCTATTAGGTATAATACATATTGATGTATATACATACCTATTGGAGTAAATGCTAATACTTCAGATATGGATATCTTGAAATGTTCAAGAGTATCATAAACGAAGAACAAACTTGGTAAAAGTATTAATTCTTGATATGATCAATGAATGAGATACCTAAACCAAATGTTTGAGGACCTTGTGAGTAACTATGATAGTGTATCATAGAGAACTCATGATTAAGGCATAATGATGTCTAAATCAAAGAAGGAATCATACTATAAATAGTAAGAGCATGATCATCAAACAAATAACTAATCTTCTAGAATTCTTCGAAAGAACATGCTTTACACTAAATAAAAGACACAAAAGGAGATTAAGAATCACAAGTGTTGTGGAATCTCAAATTCCTTATATAACAGATACACCTCTTATATCTAGTAGAAAACACCTTGAGCTTGATGGATAATGATATCATAACAAACTCAAAGGTGATTCATTGGTCATATGATGATGAGCCAATGATCTATCTAGATGATGTTGAGGAACCAGATTTTGAGTTATGGCTTGAAGCCATAAGATCCGAAATGACTTCCATGTGAAATAAATAAGGTATGACCTTAATGGTGGCACTTATACGGATAAAACTCATAAGTGCAATTGGGTCTTAAGAGTTAAGACTGACATGGATAACATTTGAAGAGCTGATTGGTTGAGATAAATTCAAGTGAGTTCAAGGTGTTGAACCTGGTCGCTATAGGCCATAAAGGATCATGCTTGCTATTGGAACTTAATGACTATGAAAATTTGGCATATGGATATTAAAACCGCATTCCTAGTAGGAATAACATGAGGTTGTGTACGTGACA
This sequence comes from Alisma plantago-aquatica, assembly GCA_963693085.1. Lineage (NCBI taxonomy): Eukaryota > Viridiplantae > Streptophyta > Magnoliopsida > Alismatales > Alismataceae > Alisma > Alisma plantago-aquatica. The sequence goes on from OY856413.1 coordinate 226,376,602, forward strand.
CAACCTGAAGGGTTTTATAATTCCATTAATGCAAATGCAGTCTATAAGTTACAAGAGATTAATCAATATGATTGATTAAATACAAGCATCTCAGAACTGGAGTCTTTACTTTGATTATATAGTCAAAAGGTTTGACTGATATATCGAAATAAAGAAGGGATCTGTGATTACAAAGATTTAGTGGGAGCGTATTCATATTCCACAAAGGAATAAAACGAAACTGGTATGGAAATACCTTCTCTAAGGAATAAAGAGAAATGTCCTATGTGATAGGAATAGAGACCTATAGAGATAGTTCTCGAAAGTCTCTTGACCTGATAAAGAGAGAGCATGCATAGGCAGTCTGTATTGAAGGGTTCTGTATGCAAAGATTCAGTGGGAGAAAACTTGTCCATGTTACATGGAGTTAGTCTCTCAAGATGCCAAGTGTCCCAAATTTTTATGAAGAATAGGAACACATAGATAGATGCCTTATGCATTCACAATTGGATCTATCATGTATGTAATCATCCCATTATCTTGTATGTATCGGACATGACAAGAAAATGTATATGCATTCATCATCTTGTATGTATTGGACATGACAATATGATATGCTCATCCAGTTATCTCGTATGTATTAGACATGACGAGTGGATGTCTGTCTACTTCCAGTGAAAGTCACTGGAATACCTTAAAGAACTTATTTAAGTACTTGTGAAGTATTAAAGGACTAGTTCTATGGTAATAAAAGGAAGAGTTGAGTGTAAATGAGTTACAATGATGCAAGCTTCCGAAATGACAGAAAATGATCGCAAAATACAAAATATAAAAGTGAATATGAGTTGTTAAATGGAAATATTCCAAGTAAAATTAAAAGCCATTTAATTCTAAAAGGGAATGTCGAGTATCCTTATGTTATGAATAGAAGAGGATACTATAAGGATCTAGAAGTTCATACATATGAACTTGTAGATATTCCAACCATTGATGACAAAGTAGAAATACTAAGTCAAACAATGGAGCTAATCGTTAGGCAAGGAATATCACATAGTATATTACGACAACTCCATCTCATACGAAATGTCGTGCAGTGAGGAGATGTGAAACATGCAATATACCGACTAAAACAAAGTGTTTCTAACTCACTGGATTAGCACTAGCACAGCAGAAACATGTGGGACATGTCTAGAGATCACTAAGAATATGATTCGAAGGTGATTGGCTCTAAGTGCAAGTGGGAGTCTGTTGGTATGTATGCCCAGAGAGCCAATCATATGATGATTGGATTGGCATATATTCTGATTGATTTGATTTCGACGCCATTTCCGATGGCTCAGAAACAGAAATTTATAGAAATTTCGATGGAAATTTCGAGATTTTATGCTTATTTCGACACAAGATTTCGACACAAGATTTTGACGACCAAATAAAGGAATTAAGTCACAAAATTTTATCAGGATGATGTACATACATAAATATACCTATTTATGCAATAACATCATATATTGATCTTGGTGAGGGGTCCTACATGTGTGAAAAGATCAAAAACTGTTTCGAACGAGATTTCGATGACTTTTTAATATAATGAAGGAATTAGTTTATAGGTCATCACGTTAATAATCGATTTCAATTGATACTTTCTAGCTTACACTATGGATCATCAAAGAGTAAAAATACTAAAAGTATTCTTAATCTAGGCCTAAAATTATTCATAAAATTGGAACAAATTACTAAAATTTGTTGATACTAATAGTCTAATGTATTGAATATATCAATGGAATACATTTAACTATATATTATTCCCAATAGTAGTTGAAATTTGATGTATGTAACAAAACATTATACACAACAATTCTAAATTGTTTTAGTTTATTTTCATTTTAAAAGTCTAAATTATAGATAATTAATATTCAAAGTATTACATAGTTGTAAATTATTGTTACAAAATTCATCTTTAATATAAGATATGTATTTATAAATTGAACATTTGTTAAGTGTTACATAATATATATGAATATAACGTTACAAAAACTTCAAAAAAAGCTCATTTGAAAACTATTTTATCCATTGTTATGACGAATAGGATATATATATATATATATATATATATATATATATACATTAAGTTAGATTTGCAAAATCATTGTAGTTATATGTAATTTATAGCATAATTTCATAAATCATCAAGTATAAGTTGTAGACTATCACTTGTAACTTGCAGTTCGGTAGTAATCTTTTGATTAAACTGGGGTAAAAGTGGAAGATATAGATGTAGATGGGAAGGAGAAAGTAAACTTACCTTAGATCCGAAGAACAAAGCCTTTAAGAGCAAGAGAATGAAAAAAAAAACAAAGAAATAACCCTCCAAGTACAACAGGCTTTGGACCGTTGATTTTCGAAATTGTAAACCAATTTCGGTTGTGTTTCGCGAAATACATGCCCAAACTGGCCTTTTTTCAACGAAATTGTTGTATTTTGTCAAAATTTCGCCCCCTTTGCGAAATTTCTATCGAAATTTCAAAATTTTACTTAATTATTCTGGACCGTTGCATTTCTATGTCTAATTCTCGTCGAAACCGAAATTTCGAGCAAAATTTCGATATTTCGACTGAAATTTTGAACCATGGATTTGATAAACATCAAAGGCAAGCTTCCAGTTTATTCTAGCTCAATCGATTATGAGATAAATGATGGAGCAGAATGAATGTCTAAAGAATGACAATACTCAATGATGTATGTCTTTAGGTTAAGGACCTGAATAATGAGATCATACGGATGCTAAGAGTATGTTCATTCTTGATATGTCCCTAGTCGAATGTCATTGTGGAAGGTTGATAGACAACAATGACACATCAAGACTAGAGTGTGTGTTGGTTGATGACAGTGTCTCATTAGTCATGATATATGATATCAAACCAAGCACATAGATACATGTTAGAGAACAGTGTATCGAACAGACCCACCATGAGAGTGACACATGGAATCATGACATGGTAGTCACAGTCATCTCTCATAGTGATGGTGGTGATTGTGATTCTTAGACCTGAAATCACTGCACTCGTCGAATGTGATTGGGTACACTTTGACATCATCAAACGCAGTCCTAAAACATGGGTTGTTATAACGGTGATGATTGGGTGGCTTTGATGCATGACACAGACTGTGAGTGATAGATATGGGATTTGTCCCTCTTGAGTATGATGTCCAGGCCACTTGATAAGCGAGACTGAGAAAGGCATGTGCATGCACATGTGAATCAATATATGATATTGATGTCACACATATCTCTGACAGTCTGCTCTAGTTCAAGAAACATGAATGAACGTTGAAAGGATGACAACTCCATGCCTTGAGTTCATTCAGGATATCAGAGACAAAGGAATTATACATTCACTGGAACACCAATCACAGACTATAGGATTGAAAGTTGTTCTCCAACTTTCCTTTTCACTTGGGTAGCACTGATGTGCGACTAGGCACCACTCTTTGCTTGTGATGTCATAAGCTAGTTATGGACATTCCTTGCCAAACGTGAAATGGGACCTATAAGGTCACACACATAGGATTAACCTGGAAGAGGAGTTTATCCATGAATGATGTTTGGATTGATTACTAAAGTGTTTAGGTAATCAATCAAACATTCAATCAATAGACTTGACTCAGAATCATCAAGTTCAAGTGTTGAACCAACTGATTAGAGTGACAGATTGATTGAGAACTGAATTGATTGTGTTCTGCACAACTTCGACCACCAACCGACCGGTTCACTGAGTGAACCGATCGGCTCATGGCCAGTGAGACGACCGGTTCACCGTGGTGAACCGATTGGTTCATTTGTCCAAACAAGCAGTGTTGGATTTTCCCGATTTGTGAGAAAAAGATTTTTTGTTTCACTTGTTCAATTCGATTGGGACAAGAATTAATCTTTGCATTAATTAGAAATGAATAAGGAAAGTCAATTGTAGGTAAGTCTGGGAAGTGAAACGACCGTCACACTCCCAACCGACCGGTTCACCTTGCCAAACGGTCGTTTCATTTATGAAACGACCGGTTCGCCTGCCGCAATGCAAATTGTTCGTGGAAATTCCGAACCCTTCTACTCCCGCACAGACTGGGAACCCTGACCCTGCCCTCTTCTATAAATAGAGGGGTACAGGGGGCTTCTCTAGAGACACAACTCAGAACATCAGTTGCTCTGCAAAGTTGTTGTCCTCTCTGGTTACGGTAACCGAGAGAGCCTAAGCAAGTTCTACCCATCCAGGGAGGAACAGCGAGGGAAAGACAACTGCAGAAAAGCAACTGATTGTGGGAGAGTGTGTTGGTGACTAGTACTCCAACAGAAGGGGACAACTCCTAATATGTTCTTCCACGACTAAAGTTTCCGGTGGTCCGCCTGGACTATTTATAGAGGCGGGAGACTTCTGCTGCTCAGGAGGACGGCAGTCAACCGCAGTCCAGGTCAAGACCAGGAGCTGCACAGACGCCGTCAAAGACAGGTGGTTGAAGACCGCACTAGCTGCGAGGTATTGGCGTTGAGCAAGCCTTAGGACCAGGTATATCTCGCTAAAATCATCCTTCTTATTACATAGATGTTGATGCGATCTGTTGGTTATGGGTTTATGATCAAGTAAAAAAAATTGTTTCCGCTGCCTGCTCCAACCACGTAAAACCCAACAACTCTGACAAATTCGACCCTGTTGGAAGTGGTTACAAGCTGCCTTTTGAATGATATAGTGATGGAGAATTATAAAACACTCAAATTTTCCTTAAGAGCTATTGATTAGGCAAAAGAGTCAGATTTCACTTAAGAGCTATTCATTAGGCAAAAGAGGGAGTGGTGTACCTTGGAAGAGCTATTCAGATCTTTTTCGACAGTGATGTAGGGGCGACACAGATTTTCACTGCAAAAGCAAATGAACTCCAAGCTAACTTGAGGAAGCCTTCTAGTTGTTCACAAACATCAAAAACCAAATATTGGTAACGATGCTTAAGGTATTGCAGGTTGGCTAGTCTGGATGAGCTACTTAGCTTCTCTTGTTAGAGATAGGTGATGAGTGCTTGGTTTAAAGGGATTTTCTATTTAAAGATTCATTCAAGAAGGGTTGTTACTTGTCCTTGTTTTATGCTTTTTGCATGAATGCACCAAGTGGGGTAGGTTTTCTAATGTTCAACAAGAGTCTTGTTTGCCCTTCTCCCTTGTTCAGGTTTAAGGATGAGAAAGCCCAATTAGTTTATTTGAGTATTTAATTAGCAAGATCTCCATTTTAGGACTTGTTTGTAATTTAAAGGTTTTTGTTATTTATTATTTTATTAGTTTGCTAACTCTCGCAATTACTTACAGTCTTTAAAGTCCTTAGCTTTCATTATAAACACCGGAATTATCGGTAAGGAATTAGATTTAGAATAAATAACGTTAATTTTTCCCTAATCCTCTTCCCCTTATGATTTGTGTTGCATCAATTGGTATTAGAGCTTAACCCTCAACCCATGTGGATTTGATCTGACCTCCTTCACTCCGATGTCACCTTGCCTCTCCCTTCTTCCTCTCCTACTAAGCATTCTTACCGCCTTCCTTTTTTCACTTATAGGTTGCATGCTATAGTACCATATTGTAACAACGTCGACCTTACAGAGACCACTTGTTATATACTACTCAAAAGCTAGCTAAGAGCCTCCTACTAAATTATTATTAGTTTGAGGAGCTGATTAGTGATACAAATTTTTGAGCCCTAGCTAATGTCTAACAGTGAGAAGAAAGAATGGCCATCATCATACACTTATGAGAATCCTTTAGAGTGTCCTTCTCCACTTGATAATAGGGTTGTATGCATTTGCTTAAAGCTTCAGTCGGCAATCTCCTTCGTGTTATTGTTCTTTGTTGGTGATTTTCTTTAAGATACTACTTCAAGCTGCTCGAGCTTCTCCAACTTGTGATCTACATTGGGCCTCTGCGGCAAGTGAACACTACGATGTGTTATCGTCTCTGAGTCTCTACGTCAACCCTTAACTGATTGCTATCTTCATCAATCGACTGTCACTTTTTTCTTCCCATCTTGTTCAATATTTTGCTTGTAGTCTTCAGCATTCTTCTTCGGGAGAAGACGCCGGGGCTAGACCTGTGGTGAAGGGTTTGATGTTCTTCTCCAAGCAAGGTGCTATCCCACAACCCGCAAAGGAGAGGTGATGGGTTTGACCCTTTGGCCACAAAAGTATTAGGCGCTTTCCTATAGCCAGCAAAGGAGAGGAGGTGAAGGATGCTCTCCTACAACCGACAAAAGAGAGGTTGATTAGGTTTGTTTCTTGCGCCTATGAAACAAGGGAGTGTATTTGTTGTACCTTGATCATATAAATATAATTAAGGTTCTTGTTTGAAGCTCTAGTGGGCAGTTACTAGGTAGTTAGAGTAAGATTATTGCGAACTGACTACGCATCCTTGTATCAGCTTGTCTCTTTTTACTTGCTAGGTTTTTTTACCATTCTCCAACAACTTGCATTTAAACCATTAACTTTTAGTTGCTAGCTTTATTCACCTCCCCCCTATAGAGCTTTCACATAATTGATTCCAAGTAGGCTATGTGGGGAATCAGATTGGAAAGGGAGAATAATCAAAAGACAGTGAGAACAGTCATATACTCCGAACAAGTTGAGGGAACATTTTCTCAAAATTCAATGAGTATGGTAGTGGATATAGATTTATGGCCTTTAGTTATGTGCATGAATTATCTAAGGAAAGTGAAGAATGCCCCAGGCATTGTTGGTAATCACGAAGGATTAACAGTCCAAAAGGGGAAATAGTGAGGTATTGGACTCTTCTCCTTATCAAGTTGGGGGTGGAAACAGAAATAGAAAATTACTAGCAGTGAGGGGTTCGAGAACCCCAAGGACTGATGTGCTGGTCTCTATATCCTGTCTTTTTATCAATGGAAAGTGCAAGTATGGTTTGGAATCGCCAAGGAGTTAGAAACCATGAGACAATACTTGCCATGAAGTGTTAGTAAAGGTGAACCACCAACTATAATGAGCATTGAGGAGCCCGAATAGGTGGACTCAAAACTGATCAGCTTAGTAATAGTATGTTATCATTCTTTGAGAATTGGAAGCCATAGTGAAATCAGTGGGAATATGAATGGTTTACAGTAAACTGTCTGTAAAGTGAAAATGATGGTTCTCCTTGCAAAAGTAACTCTGAAGTGAACTATATTTTGCTGATAATGTCATATGTGTTTTTTTGGGTGGGGTGGGGGGTTAAGGTTTTTTTTTTTTGTGTGTTGGGGGGGGTATGTGTTGTCTATGCAAGTACGAAACCCACTTGGCCACTTCTAGAAGGCTTCTCAGGAGAATGGTAAGACAATCTGCAGATGACACTCATTTTAATGCCGTCATGTCCGAAGATGAGGAAGGGAAGCTCCTTTCTCATTATGCATGCTGAAATCTTCAGGAGTGCAATTGAAAGTTGCCAATTTATTGATTTTTGATACTCTAGATATAACTTCCCTTTGAACTGGGAGAATGCTTTAGCAAGGATGATGGTTTGCGGGAGATTCAGGTGTCGGATTTCTCAGAAGATTCTGCTTGTCATCTTCACAGGAACGAGTCTAACATCCCTCAGCTGGTTAAACCTAACATATATAAAATTCTCCTGCCTGTTTAAATTTCAGATGCCTGGATTCAACATGAAAGATTCACCGAATTTGTGAAGAAAGCATTGAATGACCATAGCATACTAAGGAGATCACAAGGACCTTTCATGACAAAGCGATTGCCTGGCATGGAATACAATTTGGGAATCTATATCCATATAAATAAACACATATGAGGTGTGTGCTTTTCGACATGCCTGTTTATGTGCTGGTTATTACTGCGTTCAACGTGTTAGCTTGCGTGTTGGTTTTTAGTGTGTCACTACTTTTCCATATGGCACAGCCAGGTGAAATAGCAATCGATATATATCTAATGCTACGACGACCTGAGTTAATACGAAATCAGAACAGAACATGTTACAGTTTTCGCAAAAAACTCCAGCTAAACTGCTACTCCTCCCTAATGTATCAATAGTTTGCTGTTTACCCGGTCCCCCGTCTGCTGTTTACTCGAGTCCCCCGTCTGCTGTTTACTCACCCCCCCCCCCAACAACTACCAACACATGTTTCTATTGACTTTGATTCTCCATAGACTTAGATGTTTATTTTCTGGCAAACACTGTGTGCAATGTTCGGCCAGAATTTCTTCAGTTCTATATTCCAACGGTTGCAGTTCTGTGTTCTAACTCTGCCAGTATATCTCTCACCAGCTAAATCACAGGCTAATTCCTGATACAAAGCAGGTTACTTTTTAATGTTCCTTTATTACTTTTAACTAACTATTTGACATGAGTTCCCCGTACCTCCTGGTCGGCGTCTCTTAGGTTTTCTCGCTAGGCGACGGCGGTCCAGGATCTTCTCACCACCGAGGCGTCCCTCTCTTGCAGGTTTGCAGGCTTCCCTCCGCACTATGGCGGATGAACTTGTGGAGCACTATGCGTCACTTAGGGTTAGAGAAGAGGAGGAAACGGATATTCTTGACTTGAAGGAGACGGCGATCGGAGATGATAGAGAGCAGATCAAACTGGCCCTGATCGGCAGGCTGACGACGAATAGGCCCTTCAACTTTCCGACGTTCAAGAGGACCATGACGAACGCCTGGTCTCTGAGAAGAGAAGCAAGTTTCAAGCAGATTTCCAACAACCTTTTCGTCATCCAATTTCTACACTGGAAAGACAAGGAGAAGGTAGCCGAAGAGGGTCCGTGGAATTTCGATAACCACTTGATGGTGGTCAGCGACATCAGGGCGAAGGACGTCCCGACGGAGATGACAATCAATCTGTGCAAATTCTGGATCCGGCTCTATAATCTTCCCCTTGGCTACTGATCAGAGGAAGCAATTAGGGCGGTTGCGTCGAAGATCAGGAAGGTGTGCGCGGTGGATCGGCGAGACCTGGGATGGGGGCGGCCTGCCGCGCTAGGGTGGAGATTGATGTGTCCAAACCGATCTGACAGAAGCAGAAGATACGTGATAGAACGGGAAGGGTCGTCGAGGTGGAAATCCGATACGAAAGACTCCCTACCTTCTGCTATCTATGCGGCGTGATAGGGCACTTGGAGAAGGACTGCAGGGATGATGATGATGAGGATGGGGAAGGGCTAACGCCGAGGATGTGGGGGCCTTGGATCAAGGCGTCCCCGACGAAGAGGTGGGCTACCACGATGGAGGATGAACTGCGGGGGTGAGACAAAGGAAGCAACAAGATAACCTTTGTGTCGAGGCCGGCGACGTCACGGACCATGACAGACAGATGGACTGCGGAACACAGTGCAGCAAGCGGGGGACATGGCAGCAACGTCCGGTACAATGACAGGGAGGAGGAGACGGGCGAGACAGCCCACTCAGCTGTTGCGGAGGACCTTGACGCTGTCTTCGTGAGATGGATCGAGGAGAGCGAGCCATCACGGCGACAGACGAGGCCTAGTACGCGGATGGGAGACGGAATCGTGATGGGAACAGGTGTGTACCAGTCAGTTGAGCGCCGAACCAAATGGGGCGATGGCAGCTACATGAAGGGCGGAGGACAGGATCATCGAGGCAAACAGAGAGACGAAAAACCCTCTCCGACGGCGGACGGTTTTAACGCTGAAGGAGTCACCAAAATCCCTGGTGAGGGTAGGGGTGACGACGCACCATGTGCGCATGGGCAGGTGAACAGGAAGGAAGGGAGGGGTGACGACGCACCTTGTGCGTATGAGCAGGTGAACAGAAAGGAAGGGAGACCTCACGATAAAGGACCTAAGTGCTCGGGAGTAGGCGGCTCTTTGCTAGGTGAGGGGGAGAGGTCGGTGAGAAAGGAAGCAGCTACCTTGTAGGGGGCGCAGGGGGGAGGCGTAAGGGGAAGATAGTGAGAAGATTTACAAGACTTGGGAATCACCAGGTGAGAGGGGAAGTCGATGGGGATGGAGGGTTGCATGCCCAGGCGGGGGGAAAGAGAAGAAGAGGGGGGATGGAGGAGGCACAGGAGGTGACAGAGACAGAAGGGGTGTTTGGGGGTAAAAGAATCAGGATGGAGACAACTGTTGTCCCACAAAACAGTTCAGTAGCGGGCGCTGGGGAAGTCCAGGCTCGCGAAGAGCCATGAAAACGTTATGTTGGAACGTCCAGGGCTTGGGCAGCCCTGGTACGGTAGACTCTCTCAGGAGGAGGTGTTGGGGAGAGTTGCCCGACTTAGTCTTCGTCATGGAGACTATGTGCAGAGGAGGTGATCAGGAGGCAGTGAGGAGAAAGTGTGGTTTCAACTCGGGTTTTGGAGTTGATAGTAGGGGAAGAGCAGGGGGTTTGGGGTTGTGGTGGAAGGGAGATGATGTTACGGTGAAGTCGTACTCAGATCACCATATCTCGGCTGTGGTGGGGATCGAGGGCAATCCGGGCTACTTCTGTTTTGTTGGTATTTATGGATGGGCAACTACCCACGAGAGGCATCACACTTGGCAACTGATGGAGGATATTTGTGCTCATTCTAGGTGGCCTATTGTGCTTGGCGGGGACTTCAACAAGATTCTTGCTCATGCTGAAAAGAAAGGTGGACAACCAAGGAACGAATGGCAGATGCAAAACTTTAGAGAGGCAATTGACAGATGTCAACTGACTAATCTGGGATGCACGGGGAATAAATTCACATGGAAGAGAGGACAACATGCGAACAATCTGATCCTGGAAAGGCTGGACCGTTTCTTGGCGGATAGGAAATGGTGTGATATCTTCAACATCAGGCGAGTTAAGAATTTTCCTATTCTCAATTCAGACCATAGACAGATTCTTTTGTGGGCAGAAAGACAGACAGGGAAATGGATGCTACGAAAAAAGGTTCAGATTCAAAACTTTCTAGCTTTCCTCACCGGAGTGCAAGGAGGTGGTTAAACAAGCTTGGGACAACAATGTCGCTTTGGGCCTCAATGGACAGACAGAGATTTGTGCTGAAAAGCTTGTCGGATGGGCGGCGGATAAGTTTGGAAACATTAAAAGAAGAATTGCACATACGGAAAAGAAGTTGTGTAGTGCTCAGAACCGACCACCATCTAGTGATATGTTACAGGAATGTGAAACGCTGGCGAATGAGTTGTAAGAGCTGCAGCGCATGGAGGAAAGCTATTGGTTAGCCAGAGCTAGAACCAATGAGATGAGAGATGGGAACAGGAATACGAAGTATTTTCATCATAAAGCAAGTCAAAGAAGAAGTCGTAACACGATAGTCGGTCTCTTCAAAAAAGATGGAAGTTGGCACACGGAGTGGGACTCTATTGCTGAAATTATTTCCTCTTATTTCAATTCTCTCTTCACTAGCACTAATCCAATTGGAATGGAGGAATTCCTTGAAGGTTTGCCATGGGTTATCCCTGAGACGTCCAGTCCAGACTTAGAGAAGGTTCCCACAGAGACGGAAGTATGGAAAGCACTCAACCAAATGCATCCAAATAAGGCTCCAGGTCCGGATGGGATGAAAGCAATTTTTTATCAAAAGTTCTGGGAGGTTATTAAACACAGCTTGATGGGATTTATTGTTAAGTGGTGGAGAGGGGAGGAAAGCCTTGCAGATATCAATGATACTGATATAGTCCTCATTCCAAAAACAAACAGCCCTGTTCGAATAGCCGAGTTTTACCCAATCAGCATGTGTAATGTCTCTTACAAAATCATCACCAAGGTCCTAGCCAACAGAATTAAACCGTTGATGAATGGGATTATTTCTGAAAACCAAAGTGCATTCATTGGTGGGAGAATGATTATTGATAATGCTTTAGTGGCATATGAGTTGTTCAACACTATGAAGCATAGGAGGAAAGAAAAGGAAGGATTGATGGCTCTTAAACTGAATATGAGCAAGGCGTATGATAGGGTGGAGTGGACGTTCTTGGAAAAGGTTATGAGGAAAATAGGGCTACCGGGTACATGGAGGAATAAGGTGATGGAGTGTGTGACCAGTGTCTCCCACAAGTTCATCATCAATGGCAGTAGGAGGGGATCTTCAAACCCGACAAGAGGACTTCGCCAAGGTGATCCTATCTCTCCCTACCTCTTTCTTTTTTGCGTTGATGCACTCTCCTTTTCCCTATCAAAAGCAGCACAGGTTAATAGAATCCATGGGATAAGAATTTGCAGACGGGCACCACGTGTTACTCACCTCTTTTTCGCAGACGATAGCATTGTGTTCACAAGGGCTACCTTAGAAGAATGCTCCGCTTTAGCTGACATTTTCAGCCAATACGAGAGGGCATCCGGGCAGAAAATTAACTATGAGAAGACAGAGGTATCCTTCAGTGTGAATGTCACAGACAAAAGGCGTGAGTTGATCAAGAACCGATTGCAAGTAAGGGAGGTAGACAGACACCAGAAGTATCTTGGACTCCCTACGGTGGTTGGGAGGTCTAAGAAAGTTGTTTTTGCTGCTATAAAAGATAGAGTGTGGAAAAAATTGCAGGGGTGGAAAGAACAGTTCCTATCCAAGCCAGGCAAGGAGGTGTTGATTAAGGCAGTCATCCAAGCTATCCCAACGTATCTTATGAGCATCTTTAAAATCCCAGACGGACTTATTGATGAGATCCAGGCAATGATGGCAAGGTTTTGGTGAGGTCCAAGGATGGGGAGAGGAAGATCCACTGGATGAGCTGGGAAAGGTTGTGCAGGCCCAAAGAAAGCGGAGGGATGGGGTTTAGAGACTTGAAGGCTTTTAACTAGGCGCTGCTGGCAAAACAAGGGTGGAGGTTGGTGGTACATGGGGAGTCTCTTGCTGCCCGGATTTTAAAGACAAAATATTATAAGGCCTCGTCTATCTTGCATGTCGAATTGGGGGGAAATCCTAGCTACACTTGGAGAAGCATATGGGGAGCTTTGCAGCTAGTAAAGAATGGTTTTATATGGCGGGTGGGGGATGGGAAAGGGATTCATATTTACAGGGATAGGTGGATTCCTCATCTCGAAGGTACAATGCACAGGTACTTAGTAACTGGCCCGGTGGAAATATAGATGGGTGAGTGATTTGATTAGCAGTGAGACGAAACAGTGGCGTAGGGAGGCAGTGGAGACTTGTTTTCCTAACCACATTGCCTAGATCGTCCTCAATATCCCACTATCTCGGCGGAGTATAGAGGACAATCTCTATAGGGAGACAGAGAGTAATGGGCTTTTTTCTGTTCGCAGTGCATATTCCTTTATTAGAGCAGGCGCTGATTTGGTGGATGGAGTTGACGAGGAGATGTGGAAAAAACTATGGAAATAGGGGTGGCCACCAAAGTTGAAGCACTTTATTTGGAGAGCACTTAAGAATATACTTCCCACCAAGGCGGAGCTGCAGAGAAAGCAGGTGACACAAGATGATAGTTGCCACCATTGCAGACAGCGGGAGGATACTTCACATGTTTTGCTTCACTGTGACTTGGCGAGGAAGATATGGTCCACGGGTGACTTTGACTGGCTGGAAAAACTGAACATACATGACGTGGGAAGCTTTGTGAGCAGCCTTATGGAAGAGAAGGACAGCAGGTACAAGGATGACGGGGGCGTACTCCTTTGGGCGACGTGGGCAGCTAGAAACAAATTTATTTTTGACGAACACCCACCTTTTCTCCCGGGTCTAGCAGCGAGCTTTATCAACCTCGTGAAGGAGCATGCAATATATCACACAGCAGTGAGCCATCCAACTATGCAGGCGTCTGCCTCTGGAATAGTCTCTTGGCGCCGGCCTCCACCGGGCAATGTGAAAATCAACACGGATGCGTCTTTCACCACATCGGGTGAAAGTGGATGCGCCGCAGCCGTCAGGGACGAGCACGGACAGCTTTTATGGACCTTCCAATGTCGTCTAGAGCAGTCGTACTCAGTGCTTAGTGCAGAGGGTATGGTTGTTCTCCATGGCATGCAGCTGGCGCTCAGGAAGGGTCTTATGGACGTGGTGATGGAGACTAATTGCTTTCTTCTGGTGGAGGCGATAAAAAAGGGGTATGGTGGACGAGGTTATGAAGACATCATCATTCGGGACATTATCGATCTTTCCCTTAGTTTCCTTTCTCTTAATTTCTGTTTTGTTAGAAGGCAAGGCAATAGAGTAGCTCACGCCTTAGCCTCTTCTGCCTGTCTTTTTATTAACCCTCACTGCGTAGGGGAGGATTTTGAGGATCGGATCCTTGTACTTGTTGCAAACGATTTGATTACTTAATAAAAAGGCAGGCGCCCTTTATCAAAAAAAAACTATTTGACATTACTGCTCAACATATATTGCATGTAACGGATATCTTGCATGCCAAATCGGTAAAACAACTCCGAAAAAGCATTCTCAAGGCAACGCTTCAATTTTTTAGCTTCTGATATTTGACCAGATCGATGTAGGTAATATGACCAGCGACCAGACAATAGTAGCAGCCAAGGAGAACACGTACAACACACCAACACAGCCATATAAGTACCCACCACCACAAAGCTGCAAATAATAATTACGTACCATCACCTAAACATGCAAACAACCCCGCCCCTACTCCATATCCAAAAAAGCTGGCACGAGATGGTGCTCTTCGAGAGAGTGTGTCAGTATCTATATCCCTATATCAAACCGAGTCAGGAGTATGTGTGCCTGCTAATCGACATGTTTGCCGCTTTTTTCTATTTTTTCATTTTTTTAACAGTTTGGTTGTATGCTCATTGTTTTGTGTGTTTCAATAGTCCGTCTACATTCTAATCAGTCCAATCTAATTATGTGTTTGACATCATCAGTTTCTTCAAAGAGACTTTCAGTAAAATATATGTGCTCATTGATCCAGTTATTTTATTTGTTCAATCAGTCTATCTGAGTGTTAATTCCCTCAGTCTGTCTTTGTGTTCACAAATTCCGTCTGAGTATAAACTTGTCCAATCTATCTGTGTGTTTACAGGTTCGAGGGAGTAAGTTGGCTTTTAATCAAGATGCTTTCTGTTAGTATGTTTTATATAGGTTAGCAATTTAGCACATGTTAATACAGTGCTCATCATGAGTCAACAAAAAAATTAGTTTTAATTTAGATTTTGTTAATGATACACTACAAGTCGGAGGGAGTCAACTAGTCAACTGACCGAATGCATTTGTATTCACTCCAATAGCGTGACTATGTGCTCATTGGTCTATTCGTTGTTTGTGTTCTAGAAACATGTATGTGTGTTAAACAGTCCAACCTGTATGTATGCTAATCGGTTCAGGATATTTGTGTGCTTATAGATTAGAATGAGTAAACTCAATGTTAATCGAGCTACTCTCTCTTAATGTGTTAGTCAATTTTTTTGTAATTCACAATCTTTTTTGACACTTTAATTTGTAATTTTTTTTGTGCATACAAGGAGTCAACTGGACAAGTTGTAATTATTGTTATTACCATAGTAACAAAAGTCTCTGAATTTTACGAAAAAATCGGCGATTTTTTACGATTTTATAGGCTCCCAAATATTCACTACGATTAATACGTCGCTCGCCAATTTTTCATGACTTTTCACGATTTTTCCCGCCTTTTTGCGATTTATACAATTTTTCACGATTCTTCGTGACTTTTCACGTTTTTTCACGATTTTTCTCTTTTAAGTCGTTTGCTCTTTTTTTTACCAAACAATCTACACAAAAATTCCTTATATACACTAAACCTCCAACCCCTCAATCTCCCAACAATCCATTGTTATTATTCAACTATTCTTTAATTCTTTTCCTACTTTTTTCACTCAATAAGATTGTATGTATAGTGACCTTAATAGTTACATGTGTATCTAATATGTATGTATATATATATATACAAACATATGTATATATATGTATATATATACATGTATCTATATATATACATATATGTAAAAATATACATATATGTATATATGTGTATAGATAAGTATATATATGTATATATAGCCGACTTATTCTCGATTATTTCTGATTAGTTGACCGAACTTTGACCGAAATGTATCGACTTTTTCACGATTTTTTTTATTTTTTCCGAATTCCTGTTTTTTTTTTGGCCAGCCGAAAAGTTGCCGAATCCCGAACTTGTCACTATGGTTATTACTAATTATGAACCCACAGAAAAGATCAGTTTTAGAATTAAATTGAAATAATTATCAAGAATTTTTACCAGTATGCTTTAGAGATTTTATTAAAATAATCTAACTTCTATTCTCATGCTTAGCATGTGCTTTTAGCTACTTTATAAGAGAGAAGTTTAGCAAACAGAAATGATTTTGTGCCAAAGATATTTGAATCAGCTTATTCTCAATTTCTGGCTGACTAGATAAAATTGGAAAATGAGCCAAAAAAGGTAGCTGTGTCTGGATGCTAATAGGGGGTGAACACAAATTCTTCCTACAGCACGACTGTGATGAGAAGGAACAGAGTACAAGGGAGCTCAGATGATATTTATGATAGAGAAGGACTTCGGGTGAATAAGAATTTCATATGACACATTGGTAAGTATTTAAATGGGGGATGTGTTGGGAGTTTGAGCGATCTAACTTAGTTTTTAGGAAGATTTCTGATTAAAAGTAATACCTAACGTAATCTCCGCAACTCTGCTGAAGCGAGGTATCTGAAACTACAAGTAGATGGATAGTACCAGGTGTAGTAAATGAAAATGAAGCTTGGGTTTTTGATGTTGTTAGCAAATGACCTACCAGCATGTGTGCCAGAAATTTGCTCCATTTGGACCCCCATCTAAACAAAGAGGGGAGGGAGGATAAACTCAGCTAGCAGCAAAACAGTAAACGGAATTCTAGAAACCAACTGCCTATAGTGCTATCTGGGAAGAAAACATGAAGGGTCTACCTTATACCTATAATAAGAGGGAGTCGGCAGCAGTGTCTACCTGCTTATCGAGCTGCTTGCTCCCTCAACGTTTATCTTCTATTAGTATTTTTTTTTTCTTGCTATTTTGCAACTTGCTTTATAATTCAAGTTGTTTGCATTTTTTATTTACTTTTTTGGATATTTTTCCGATGAAATAAGTCATTGGACACATCGGTCCAGTCTGTATATGTGTTTTAGCAGTCTGTATGCGTGCTTACAGGTTGCTCTATTCACATCGATGCAGTGTATGTATTTAGACAGTCTGTATTAGTTCTTACAGGTTGCTTTATATAGTAATGTAGTACTAATCATGATCGCAACTATTGTCGAGCTCATTCACCTGCTCGACTTTTTTTTGTAATTTGAGTTGTCTTGTGTGTTTGTATTTTTTAATTTACTTTTCTAGATGCTTTTGCTGGCCAAGTAAGGGCATCGGATTCACATTGGTCCAGTCTGTCTATGTGTTTAAGCAATATGCATGTGTGTTTACATGTTGGAAGAGTCACCTGGGTATAAATTGATTGACTTTCTCTTATTAGGTTGTATATAAAAAAATTTATATAGCATGTAGTACTATTCATGAGCCCAATAAAAAAAATTGGTAATTTTATAAAGATGTGCTACAACATGGTACTAAACATCCTCGACATCTGGCGATATATCCTCGATGTTACATATGTCTACGTTTGTCGATGTCGAAACCTAGTAAACTTCCTCGACATCAATGTTGCCTACTTGTTGACATGTGTCAATGAATTCAGCTTTACTTGGTGATGAAATCGACTTAGCTAGCTCAAAGCCTCCCATCTTCTAGATGATCTCTGTAGTTATTACTGTTGCACACATAGTGAAGGCATAAAGAAACTTGTAGGAAACCATTCTTCACATTGAGATGACTATTTCCTTGGTTTCTAACTAGAGAGTAATGATAAGTTTATTCCTCTACTAGATTTCCACAAGTTTTGCAAAATTTGGTGTAGACCTAATAAAATTTCACCTCTCTTACTTTTTCCCCTCTTGACAAATTGATGTATTCTAAAATAAGCTCATGTTTTTTAATTCTAGAATGTGATCCAATTGGGATTTATGTAGATAGAGAACACACATAGAACAGATCTAAGTTCTAAACATTTCATTTAGAAGATTATAGACAGAGTATGTGTTTACTAAAATTTGATGTTTTTTGCCAAATTCCCTCACAATCTCACTATCTTTTAACTTATTTTGCGTTGAAGTGTTAGTCCAAAAACTTCCTCAAAGTTACCTTATATGTTCTACAAACTTCCACTTCCTTGTCTGTCGAAGTTGACACTAAGACGGTGTCTTGTACATTTGCACGTGGCTGTGTTTTTCTTTATATGTAAACATGCAAGGATGGCTATATATAGACATATATTTAGTTTTTAAGATAGATTTGATGAAAGCTATCAATTTTCATCATGAAACCACTATTACGAGCTTAATTTTTGTCAAAGATTCGTCGAAGTTTGGTTGTAAAAATCCTCGATGTTTCCACAAACTTCCACTTCCAAACTTGTCGAAGTTGACTCGAAGTCGAAGTCTTGTTCTATGGCTACAAGTTGGAAGGATGTGAGTGGTTTACCCATATGTGTGTATGTTCCCAGAGCTTGGGCGTGTGTGCGCCTGCTAATCCACCTCCTTGCCGCAGCTGCTTTTATTTTATTTTTGAAATTTAAAAAAAAAAATCCGAGCCTCTCAATCAGTCTATCTCAGTGCTAATTAGTTCAGTTTGTCTGTGTGTTCAGACATTTTGTCTAAGTATTAATTGGTCCAATCTATTTGTATACTTATATAGGTTCGAGGGAGTCAGTTGGTTTTAATCCAGTTGCTTTCTCTTAGTATGTTTTATATAGATTAGTGCATGTTAATACAGGCGATCATGAGCCCAACGAAAAAAATACTTTTAGTTTAGATTTTGGTAATGATGTGCTAAATGTCAAGTGGTCAGCTGACTGAATGCATTTGCATGTTATGCAGTAGCTTGGCTATGTGCTCATTGGTCTATTCATAATTTATGTTCTAGCAACATGTATGTGTGTTAATCAATCCAGACTGTCTGTATGCCAATCAATTCAGCATGTTTGTGTGCTTATAGATTAGAATGAGTCGATTAGATGTTAATCGAGCTACTCTCTTTAATGGGTTAGCGAATATTTTTTTGTAATTCTCATATTCTTTCCATTTTAATTTTAAATTTTCACTATGCATACTAGAGGAAGTCGACTAAATATCAATCGAGTTATTCTCTTTTAGCAAGTTGTATGTAATTGTTAATATTACTAATTATGAATTCAGAAAAAAGATCAATTTTCAGATTAGATTTAAATAATCATAAACCATTTGTAATATGTGTAATAATATACATTAGAAAAATTATTTTGCTAATTCAACTGATATTCACGTGCTGCACGTGCTTTTAGCTAGTATATAGGAATTGCAGAAGTAAGATTTGACATCAGTCGGACCCCACATAAATTGGAGCTTCATGTGGCTTCAATAGCGCCTCAGCTACACCTTAAAGCCCGAGGCAAGCCTCAGAGATTTTGAGGCTTAAGCCTCAATCCAGGACACCAAGGTGTAGAGCTCGAGGCACAAATAGGAAATTCAGGCATGACCCTGGAGAGCCTGCAGACGTGTTCCTTAATACCATGGTTCAAGGTGAATATCCATGGGGCTAAACAAATTTGCAGGGGAGTTGTTCAGAGACAATGCTGGTGACTTTGTCATGGAATCCACTTTCTGGAAAACTGCTCTGTTCTAGGCTAGCAGCTGAATATGCAGCTCTCTGTCTGGGTAACAGATTGTGTGAGAGGAATGAATCGAGAGTTTGCTAGTTGAAACCTATTCTGCTGCTGCAAACAAAGAGATTCTGAAAGCTTCTGAGACCAATGACAATCTGGATCGCCCAGTAATTTGAAGCGTCAGAAGCTTATTTGAGAAAGACAGGCGCCTGAAGATCCCCACGCCTATAGTAAAAGAAACAAGGTGGCTGGACTGCTAAAGCGTTATATGAAGACAATTTGGATCGCTCCGAGATACTCCAGAGTGTTCTGGCGAATGATGTCAGTTCCATTGTATTCGATTCAGATTCTTTGGGATGTAATGCGTTTTTCCATGCAGAAGTGTGCAAGATATGAATAATTTACCCCAAATGCAGACAAACTCTGGTAATTCTATCAGTAAAATGCAAATAAGAATGAAATAGGCAATTCTTCGATGATCCCGTCTATCAAACAACTCACACTTTAATGAGCCCAGCAGGAGTCCCCTTCTTGTTGATGTCGTATCCAAACATGTTCCTCCTGAGCAGGTACTTAGCAGCGACGGGTACGAGCCATAACACGACAAGGAAGCCACCGAAGCTCATGGCCATACTGATGGAGATAAATCGCTTGAGCTCCGCGTCGATGTCATAGTGCACAAACAGCAGGTAAACGAAGGGAATTAGCAGGATAGTGGAGATCATAGAGATCAGCCCCAGCTTTGGAGGGGCAAGGGAGAAGGAGCCATGATCAGGCCCATTAGGTGCTGGCTGCGGACTTGAACCTGGGGTGGGTTCGGAAGAATTAGCCAGTACAGAGGCGTTGCCCCTCTTCCGCACAGCCATGGCGCGCGTTTGCTCGGCTTGAGGCAACTCCTCGGTCCTCACTTCTTAAGACGGGTGCTCCACGGTGGACGCCGGCGGTCTGAAATCTCGTCGTTGGTCCCGGCGTCTGAGGTCCAAAATCCAAAGCTAAGTTTTCAAAAGGGTAAAGTACGTCATACAACACAATGGAAAATACTTGTGAATAATCTTGTACATTTGAGTATGTTACCGATTTTGACTTGAATTTTGAATTAGTTTCCCGTCTAAAGCATAGCAAATAGCAATGCATATATGTAGGTCTTTCGCCTAGGTTTAGTTGATTTCACTAATTGGATGTCGTGACGTCCAATATAGCTAGTTAATGATGATTAGACAAAACTCAATAGTGTTTGAATACTACTTATGAAAATGAACAAATTTCATACATATGTACCATAAGCTACATGACATTATTATAATATATTACAAGGTATTCAAGGTGAAAGGGATAGTTGTCATATAGGTTGTTTTTTACTTTTTGGGTAGCATGGTGGGGATTTTTAAGATATGCCCCATTTTATCTGCTCTATAGGAAGTGGGAACCGCGAGGAGATTCAATCATTACTCAATTAGATAAGATGTATAGTCTCAATTTCAAATACCATTATTAAATTTTTACATAGATATATGATGTAATATATTCAATTTAATATGTTTAAAACATACGAGATAGAATGGACAAGAAAAATATTTTTGATTATACAATTTTATAAGAGTATATGATGGTACACCCACATGGGTCGGCTCATGAGGTAAAAGATATAAAAATCTGGTTGTAGAGAGTAATCTGGTTACTTCAACTCTATCTCCCAATGAATATCAACTACAAATGTATATACAGGTCAACTCAGTCGTCCTTCCACGGTCCTCTTTACCTAAGGGGTTGGAAGCAAACCTCATCAAAGAAGAAACAATGAAAAATATTAGCTTGTGCATATGATATAGAATTTGACAATAATAAGAAAATGACAATACTAAATTTATCAAGGTGTTGATTTTTTTAATATACTACTTAAATATTTCCATTTGTGTTACTGATATATGAAATAAGTGTTTCAGGTGATTAAAGAACATAAACAAAATCAAATGACAAAGAATATGCAATAATATGTGTGATTGGATGCTTGTACATGAAGTTGTACCTTAATGATGTTTTGTATAGGTGCAAATTATACAACTTGATAGGAATGATGACAGAGCAAGTTATGAATGGCTCAAAACCATCCTAAACACAGTTTTATGCTTATATGTACCCATTTAGATAGGTAGATAATTGTTTCATATTCATTTGAGGCAATTTCTAAAACTTAGGACTTATTGGGACAAAGTATTTTGCGGTCTAACTTTACTTCGGATGAAATGTCTTCCAGTCGAACATCACATCTATTGCGACATTACTTTTCGACCAAAGGTGGTCTCGGAGGTGTTTTGGTCAAACTTTTATTCAACTAAGATGCATCCTGGTCGAATTTCTTTTCGACCGAGAACAGGTTTGCAAACTTTTTTAGTTAGTCGTTTTAATCCCGCTATCTATCTTATATCGGCTAGTTCCCCCACGAAACTCGTCTTAAACACTCTTAAGAGTTATATTAGCTATTCTAAAATGTTCTGCATATATAGGAGTGCCTTATGGACCATAAGAGTATATGTGAGCATTGCCTCCGCATGTTATCTCTTTCAAGTTTAGAATCCTAGTTTGTTACATTCAACTACACCCAAGCAATCTAAGCTCAACCTAGCTCTAGGGTCCTACTCCACCAAACATTCTATTGCCAAAACCCATATGAATTTGATCATCACTTGTTCATTGGCGCTTCAATTGTATATCTTATTCCTTATTTTCGTCATTGTTTCGTGCTACTTCTTGCGAGAAGACTGTGGCAAAGTTCCTTAGAGATACTTCTTGCGAGAAGGTGTTTCCAAAGGTGGTGGAGGTAGATTGTGGTCTTATCTAAAGAGGGTGGTCTTATGACATCTTGTAAAGAAGACAATAGTTATCTTTGAGCTAAAAAGAAGGTTATCCTTGAGCCAAAAAAGAGAATAGTTATCCTTGAGCTAAAAAGGAGGTTAATCTTGAGCCACAAACGACACCAATAATTGTATTTTGTATCAGTATAGAAAAGATAATTACATATAGGCTGGAAAATCCTTATTGAAAACAATTGGATAATAGACTAACCACATTAAAGATCGGAACCACTGGGGCGGTCAATAGCTCAAGTGGTGCGGCTCAGTAACCCCTCAATGAAAGGTCCCAGGTTCGACTCTTGGCGTCAGCCGTGGTGCAACAATGGCTGACAATTTACTGAGCGTGTCGTGGTGTCCCCCCAATGATACAGCTGGTTCTGGGGTTTACTCTTGGCTGGGTGGGGTCCAATAGTGACCGATCCCGGGAGGGGTTCCTCGTTATCAAAAAAAAAAGATCGGGACCACTCTATATCTTGTGTCGTGTGATTCTATATCTTATCCATTACTTGCTTTACTCTTTCCGCCGCAACATCATTTTAAGAAATTTACATTTAACCAGACTTATGTTTAAGTTGTAAAAATATGATTTGACTATTCACCTCCCCTCTAAAGATTTTAATTGGTGTCAAAGAAAGGTTTCAAGGAATTCAACAAGTCTTAAGGATGGGGGAGAATCTACCAGGCCAACTCAACCATGAAGGAGCACACGTTTACTGGTCTACTCTTTTTTATGGTTCCAACTATACTTACTGGAAGAGGCATATTGTGGGCTCTGATCTCCAAACCACGATATAATCACGATTTAAACTTAGCGGAAGCGATTCGATAAACAGCGGAAGACAAAAATCATGGGAAATTAAAACTTTTCGAGACAAGAGCTTGAATCCTTAAAAGCTTCTTTCATAACAAGAGATAAACTGTTTACATCTCATGATAATTACTTCTTGAGTAATTATATACATCAAGATACAAAATCTCAAGAACACATAACAAAAGACTCCAAGACCTGAGAGTACAGAGGACACATAGGACTGACTCTAACTACACCACATGGCAGGCTAAATCTCCACCTGAGATTTCACTGCTGCTCCTGGTGCTGCTGTTGCTGAGACTGGTCACCTGTAGATCGGTTCCTCCGTCTCCGACGTCCACCTAAAAAGTTGAAGTCTACGGGGTGAGACAATTTTACATAATAGTCCCAGCGAGAGTTATAACTCTCCGCCAGAAGCTTTATTGTATCATCAAAGAATAACTTAAGCAGTAAAGCTTTCAAAGTATTCAATAGCAGTTGCAGCTATAACAAGAGCTTAACATTTATGAGATATGTTGAAATATAAGCACTATCACAGTGTATCATCAATCCACTAACTCGTAGTTATCTCTAACAGGTATATTACGTGGTTGATTGTGTTTTACAAACAACATTATGCCCTGTGGAGATGAGGTTTACCACTCATACTCCAACCAATCACTGCTAAGTGCCTCGGTATCATACTAGGTCATCGAAAGAGCCGGATTCTCATGACCTTCACCTTTCTCAATCAGTAAGAGGATCACTCGTAGGACATCTTGTGTCTCTACTATTATAGCTCACCAGGGTAATCTGGTCCTTCGCTATTTTAGAGTTACAGTGGCGTTCTGTACTCTCTTCGTCATCAGGAGATTTCATGTTTATCTTCCACTGATACGGATATCTGTGCTTTCTTCATCATCAGGAGGTTTCATGTTTACCATCCACTGATACGGTATGGGATTATAGTGAAGGATTGATGGATTATACATCTACATCAAATTCCTACACTAGGATGTAAGGTTCTACACATCCATATACCCCACATACTCAACAGTATGTGATCCAGGAATTCTCGTAGGAAAACCTATTTCACCATCATTTGATCTCTGACAATGATGGATCTATGATCAGGGCTCTACATTATACTTGATTAGTTAGGTACATTTAGTATTCTTTTAACATTAAACATTGTTCTTCAAACAATAACAGTAGCATAGCAGCTATGAAATGAGAATACTAAATGTAACAAGCCTAACTCTCATCAATCATCATTTCTTATTATATTCATCACAAGTCATCTCTAAAGCATGACCTTGATGGTATTCATGGCTCACACAGCCCATTAAATCATAGGATGCCACTGACAAGGCATCAAGATATTTTACTTATTCATAAAGCTTATAACATGCTTTCAATGAATACAATATCATCATCCATACCTGGATATGATCACCTTCATGTCAGAACCTGCATGGTTAGTTCAACTGATAAAGGTAATTCAAAACAAGGAATACATTTCCCACTCTTGTCATAAGAGCTAAGTTCTCTTATTCTCATCAATTAGAGTTTAATACTTATATTGCATGTCATTACCCTTGAATTAGGGTTTACTATTCACATTACATGTCATCACCCTTGAATTAGGGTTTACTATTCACATTACATATCATCACCCTTGAATTAGGGTTTATTATTCACATTACATGTCATCACCCTTGAATTAGGGTTTACTATTCACATTACATGTCATCACCCTTGAATTGAACTCATAACATCATCATGTATGAGGAACATCATCATTGATGCTCTTAGATTGGCTTAAGATTCATCATATATCATAATTAGGGTTTCCATGATCTCACATAGGTGGATCATACCCTAATCATGCACATTCATGTGTATTGAAGGTTCTTTACTTGACTTTCCATCATATGAGAGTACTTTCTCTCTCTTAAGATACTTTCTCTCTCTAAGGTACTTTCTCTCTCCTCATACTAGTAGATGGTGATAGCACCACTCTAGATCAAGTTGGGTGAAGTCCACTTTGATTAACATAGACCAAATCACCACTATTGAGTGATTAGGGTTTGATTAGAACAAGGTTTCACTCGATTTGAGCTTTTCAAGGGTATTATGGTAAATTACACATTGATCATCATCATGGGTTAATTTACTAATCACTGGACCCTTAATGTCTCTTGGTATCATTAGGGTTTAGTTTGAACAATCATCAAACTAATTAAGCCTTCAAGGCATAAGGCAGACTTATCCTCAAAAGTCTTTGTTAGGTTTCACACCTTCAACCTTTATATGATCTTGAGATCGTATAAGGTTGCAAACCGTTTAAGCTTTGTAGACCGTTTGAGCTTGGGTTGACTTCAAGACCGTATAACATTCAAGACCGTTTACCCTCATTGGGTCTTGAGGTCGAGAGACCTCACACGGACTTGAGGTCGAGAGACCTCACACGGTCTTGAGGTCGAGAGACCTCACACGGTCTTGAGGTCGAGTGCCCTCAAAACTCAAGATCGTATAGACCTCCAAGGTGATCCAAAGAGTAAAGTCGATTAGGGTTCCTATGTTGAAGCCATCCATTGGTCTTAAGATTGCTAACCACTTACCAATTGAGACAAATAGGGTTATCCTTAACCAATTGGTCACTCAATTGACCCTCAATTGTTATCCAATTAGGGTTGAAGTTGGTTCAATTAAGGTCCATCAACGTTCAACCATCAACACTCAACAATGTGAATCAACACAAGGTTGAACCCTTCAATTGAGCTCCAATTGGGCCCAAACTTGGCCCAAACGGTCTTTAGATCGTGTGGATGAACTCCACACAGTCTTGAGACCGTTTGCCCAAGATTTCATCAAAATCTAATGTGATTTGATAGGGGTTGAACCTTGATTGAATCTCAAATCAATATTTTAATTAATTCGATAACCTATTGCAATTGGGCTCTCAATTGATCAAATTACCTTAACCCTAGACCTCCAAACGGTCTTGGGTTGTCACCACACGGTCGTGAGACCGTTTGGATGAGTTCCAAACGGTCTTAAGACCGTTTGCCCATCCAACTTTTGGATTCTAGTGAAAATTCTTCAAGGTTGGATCCATTGAGTTGATGATCATATCAATACTTAATTGCAATGTAATTTGGTATGTTTGTACCTTCAATTGATCAACTATACTTGACCCCAGACCTCCATACGGTCTTGGGTGATCCCTCACACGGTCTTGAGACCGTTTGGTTGATCCCCAAATGGTCTTGAGACCGTTTAGGTCAATCAACCCCAAAAACACTAAGTTGTCCATTGAGATTTCAGTACTGATTTCAATTAGAGTTTGCCCTAGTAATCACCCTTCAACTCTTGGATCGTTTGGAATTAGTCCATCAAATTTGGTGAGTTGTTAATCAACATTATTTTGAACAGTAATCTCATACGGTCAATGCTTGGTCAACGTTCTTACACGGTCTTGAGACCGTTTGCCCAAAAAGGGCGATTTCAACAGATTGGAAATCAGGATTAAATTCAATTAAAGTTGTTGATTAAAAAGGCCATATCTCACGATTCCTTTGGATTTATCATCTCAAATTTTGTGGGTGATTAGCCTACATAATTATGAACAGAGTGCTTATACGGTTCACGCTCAGTCAACGCGGACAAACGGTCTTGAAGACCGTTTGCCCTTACACGGTCCTGGGACCGTTTGCTCACCACACGGTCTTGAGACCGAGAGAGCAATTTGTGGAGACCGTTTGGTAAAGTAAAAAGTAGTGGATTAACTTTGGAAATAACGTCCTCATCTCCTAGCTCAGGAACAGCAAGGATTTCTCACGGATTTGCTTGCAAGGTAGCAAAGGAAAGTAGAGAAGAAGAAGAACTATCATCTAAAAGCATGAACAAGATGTATATAACAAAGCATGGGTTTAGAGTTATAAAACCCGCCTAAAGCTTGCTCCTTGAGCTCCAAGCTTTCAAGATACAAGCTTTTAATGGCTTCCTTGAGTTTCCACAGGTCGGCCAAGGTGATCCTTCCAAGGAAAGTTGAAAAAAGATGGCTAGAAAGGTAGAGTTAAGGGAGCTAGTCATCAATTTGGCCTTGAATTTGAATTCTAACCATGAAATTAGGCAAAAGGAGGGATCCAAACCTACCTTGCACACCTTTGATCGTCATCCTGAGCTCCAATCTCTCCTTAGTCGGTTTGGTTGAAAAGAACAGTGAAAGGAACGAAGGGAGAGGTTCCTTGCTAAGTGAAGTTGAAGGTATATATACTTGGGGTGGGATTTCCAACATTAGCTCATGAGTTTTCCATAATTTCAACTAAGTCCCTCCATCCTTCTTTGCTCGTCCTCTCTTCTTAATCCTAAGGACAACTTTTCTTATAGGCCAAGAAATGAGGGCAAAGAAGATCAACCTATTACTAAAGCACACACATAAAAAGGGCTATAATACATACACCCTGATTATTCAATCACAAAGGTGTTTTTCATAACTTGATTAATCAATTGAAGTGACCTTTCATCATTTATTCCCTAAATGATGATAAGAGTCTTAAAAGATACATTAGATGATGTATTTTACAAATTGCATCCCTAAATTTGGGTAAATTGCATTTTACTCCAATTTAGGGTTTTCAAGCACAGGGATTGCTTCCACAGCTGCACCTTGGTGCCCAAGCTTGGGAAATCCCTCAAACCTTACCATCATCATTCTCATGATTTCTCAATATCAGAGAAACATATCAACATGTGCAAATTGCAAGTTAACCCTTCTAACTGGGTAATTTGCACATAGGTCCCTGTATTACAAAACAATGCTACAACTTTATATAAAAAGGAGCAAAAACTGAAATATATGTTTCTGAGAAACTTAATTACATGCCCAAAGTTAATCACAAGGATTTAATTACATATTTAGGCAAAACATCTAGGGTTAACTCATAACCCAGGTCAGGGATGTTACAAATTATCCACCCCTTACAAGGATTTCATCCTCGAAATCGATAAGACATATTAAGAGAAAAGGGCAGGATACTTCCTCCTCATCTCATCCTCTAGTTCCCAAGTGGCTTCTTCAATACCACGGTGATTCCAGAGGACTTTCACAAGACTTATATCTTTCTTCTTTAACCTTTTAATTCTATTATCAAGGATTGACATTGGTCCCTCCTCATAGGATATATCATCATTCAATTCTACCTCCATAGGTTGTAGAACTGACTCGGTGTCTAGGTGACATTTCTTCAGCATAGAAATGTGAAACACAGGATGTAACCTCTGTAACTCTGGTGGCAGCTCTAGTCTATATGCTACCTTTCCAATCCGTTCAATGATTGGATAAGGCCCCATAAATCTAGGAGCTAACTTCCCTTTCCTTACAAAACGAAGGACCCCTTTCCAAGGCGAGACCTTGAGATACACTCTGTCTCCAACCTGGAACTCTAAGGGTCTACGACGCTTGTCAGCATAAGATTTCTGCCTATCCTGTGCAGTCTTAATCTGTTGTTGTATTACCTTAATCTTTTCTGTGGTCTGCTGCACAAGATCAGGACCTAACAATTGATGCTCACCAGTCTCATACCAGCACAAAGGCGATCTACATCGTCTACCATACAAGGCTTCATAAGGTGCCATATCAATACTATGTTGATAGCTATTGTTATAGGCAAACTCTATCAAGCTTAGGTGTAGATCCCAACTCCCGGTAAACTGGAGAACGCATGCTCTCAACAGGTCTTCTAAGGTTTGTATAGTTCTTTCCAACTGTCCATCAGTCTGCGGATGAAAGGTCGTACTAAACCTTAGCTTGGTGCCTAAGGCTCTGTGTAACTGTTCCCAAAAAAGACTTGTAAACTGAGGACCTATGTCAGAAACTATTGTGACAGGAACTCCGTGCAAACGCACTATCTCTTGTACATACAACTGTGATAAACTTTCAGCAGAATAGGTTGTTTTGACAGGTAAGAAATGTGCTGTCTTAGTCAACCTATCAACAATTACCCAAATGGAATCATGTCCTTTGCTTGTCCTGGGTAGGCCAACAACAAAGTCCATGGTCACATGATCCCACTTCCACTGTGGTATGGGTAAAGGTTGCATTGTTCCTGCAGGCTTCTGGTGTTCAGCTTTAACTTGCTGACACACGGGACACCTCAAAACAAACTCTGCAACATCCTTCTTCATTCCAGGCCACCAATACAGATCTTTCAAATTACGATACATCTTGGTGCTCCCTGGATGCATAGCATACATGGAAGAATGAGCTTCTTCCAGAACTAACTTCCTTAAGTTATCCACATCCGACACTATCATCCTTCCATTATAACAGGATACTTGGTCATCTGAGTCATGGAAACCATCTCGCTTCTCATTTCCATACTCAGATCTAATCTGCTGAACTGCAGCATCATCTAGTTGTGCTTCCTTAATCTACTCTCTTAAGGTAGGTTTAATATGCATCTCAGCCAACAACCCGGCTAACAATGACACCTTCAACTGTACATTGTCTTACCTTAAAGAGATAAGCATATCTCTCCTAGAGCATACTAAAGAGTTTAGTTGTGCCTTATCCATGGTTGATGTTGCTGATTTCCTACTCAAGGCATCTGCAACAACATTGGCCTTGCCCGAATGGTAATCAATTGTACAATCGTAGTCCTTGATTAACTCCATCCAAAGACGTTGCCTCATGTTAAGCTCATGCTGAGAGAAGATATACTTAAGGTTCTTGTGGTCTGTGAAAATCTGGAATGTTTCTCCGTAGAGATAATGTCTCCAGATTTTCAAGGCATGAACCACAGCAGCTAACTCCAGACCGTGTGTCGGATAATTCTCCTCGTGTTTCTTAAGCTGTCGAGAAGCAAAAGAAATCACTTGTTTATCCTGCATCAACACACATCCAAGTCCATTCTTGGAAGCATCACAGAAGACTACATATCCTTTTCCTTGTTCAGGTAGCACAAGCACAGGTGCACTTGTCAACCTCTCCTTTAACAACTGGAAAGATTGTTGACACTTATCACTCCAAGAAAAAGGAACATCTTTCCGGGTCAACTTGGTCAAAGGTAAGGCTATAGAACTAAAGTTCTTAATGAACCTTCGATAATAGCCAGCTAACCCCAAGAAACTTTGAATCTCCATCAATGTCTTCGGTTGTTCCCATTGTAGAACAGATTCTACCTTTGTAGGGTCAACACGAATTCCCGAGGCAGATATTACATGTCCAAGAAAGGATACCTCTGGTAGCCAAAACTCACACTTGCTAAACTTAGCATACAGCTTGTGTTCTCTTAGCAAGGCCAAAGCTTGGCGAAGATGCTGCTCATGCTGCTGAGCATCCTTACTATAGATCAGAATGTAATCTATGAAGATGACAACACATTGATCAAGGAAAGGTCAAAAAACTCTATTCATGAGTTCCATAAATGCAGCTGGTGCATTGGTTAGTCCAAACGACATAACCGTGAACTCATAGTGACCATATCTTGTCCTAAAGGCAGACTTGGATATGTCACTATCCTTAATACGGAGTTGATGATATCCAGACCTCAAGTCTATCTTTGAAAAGACTGTTGCACCACGCAACTGATCAAAGAGATCATCAATCCTCGGCAGAGGGTACTTATTCTTTATTGTTACTTTATTGAGTTGTTTGTAGTCGATGCACGACTGCATTGACCCATCTTTCTTTTTAACAAACAAGACCGGAGCACCCCAAGGTGAAGTGCTCGGTTGGATAAAACCCTTCTCAAGTAACTCTTGAAGCTGTTTCTTGAGTTTTGCCATCTCGGCAGGCGCCATCCTATACGGAGTCTGGGCTATGGGTTTTGTATCTGGAATCAGATTGATTTCAAAATCAATCTCCCGAGGTGGTGGTATACCAGGAAGTTCTTCAGGAAACACATCCTCGAATTCCCTGACTATGGGAACTTCAACAGGATTGGACTTTTCCTTGGTAACATCTACCACATGGGATAAGAATGCATAACATCCTCGCCTCAACAACTTATCAGCAACCATAGCTGACACAAGACAGGTGGGCAGAATCTTTCTTTCTCCTTGAAAGATCCATGTGCTGCTTTCATCAGCAAACACAGCCAACTTGGACTCACAATCCAAGACAACTCTATACCTCTCTAAGGTATCCATCCCGAGGATTATATCAAATCCTTGCATATCAAGCGGTATGAGATCCACTTGAATGCGATGGTCAGAAAAGAAGAGGATGCAAGGAGAGCATACCTCCTGCAAAATGGCAGACCCACTCAACGGAGTCTCCAACAACAAACTATTTGCCCTATGACTAACAGTCACATTGCAGTTACGAATCACTCTATGAGTGATGAAAGAGTGTGTAGCACCCGGGTCAATCAGAATAGATACAACACAGGATGTAGACATATCAGGATATAAAAGTGTCATCTGACCTGCCACTACCCTTGGATTGACCACTGCATCTGGTGGGTTCATAGCATAGAACCACGTTGTCGCCTGGTGTTGAGGTGGTGCTGATGATCCAGCTTGAGACGCTTGTCCACGTCCTCGAGCTGCTCCTTGAGATTGCATTCTCTGAGATCCTTGTTGATTCTGTCTCGGAGGCTGTGTCACACTGACAGGCCTAGAACGGCAATCCTTCATCAAGTGTCCCACCTTACCACAGTTGTAGCATCTCCTCTCCTGTTGTTGTGGTCGGGGTGGTCCAGTAACTGACATCGATGCAGAACTGTGAGTTCCTTGAAGCGGTTGACTCCGTCCTCTACCTCTGCTTGGTGACCACTGAGTTTGAGAACTCGATCTGGGTGGTGGAGGGTTAGGTGAAGAGAATCTAGGTTTCTTGAAATCCCTAGATGAAGAACCCTGGAACTGTGGATATCTTTTCTGGGTTTGCCTCTTGTCAACCACAGATCTCTCTATCCTTCGGACTGACTCAACGAAGGTAGAGAATCTCTCTCGGTTTTCTAAGGCAGACACAGGGGTTGACATATCAGCATTCAAACCCTTCTCGAATCTCCTGATTCTTTCCTCATCTGTGGCAGCCATGTGCGGACAGAACCGCAGCAATTCCATGAACTTAGCTTCATACTCGCTAATGTTCATCATGCCCTGCCTCAATCTCTCAAACTGAGAGATCTTCTCATCTAGGAAGGTCTTTGGAAAATATCTATTGATAAATTCCCGACGAAACTCTTCCCACGAGAACTCTATTCCAGGTCTCTTCTGCTCTTCCATGTTCCACCAGTGACCAGCACTGCCTTTGAGAAGATAGACAGCATGTCTAACCTTCTCAGCCTCCGGGATAATAAGAATCCTGAAAGCCTTCTCCAACTCTGTCAACCATAGGTCAGCATCTGTGGGGTCGGCAGTCCCAAAGTACTCGGTAGCTCCGACACGACGAAGTCGCTCGAACGTCTTACCGATACCTTGTCCTTCAGGCTGGACAGGTGCCCTCGGTGCAGGCATGGGCATCCTGTCGGTTATGTGTGTCATGGCAGTCATGAACTGCCCGAACATTGTCTGTACAGCTGGGTTACCCATGTCGGCTGGGTCAAACTGGGGTGGCTCTCTTGGGGACTCTGGTGCAGGCTGTTCTATTTCTGCAACCCTTGCACCGCCTCGAGGTGCACTAGCACTACTCTCTGCCACGTACTCATCATGTGGCTCAGCCATCCTTATGTATCTTGTTCTCCTGAGGAGTAGAAGATTCTATTAGATAGGGAAAGAGTACTAAAGATAGACTCGACATCCTAAGTCCTATGCGTAGAAGATTCTATTAGATAGGGAAAGAGTACTAAAGATAGACTCAACATCCTAAGTCCTATGCCTCTGTAGACTCAACTGACCTAGAGCTTTGATACCACTAATTGTGGGCTCTGATCTCCAAACCACGATATAATCACGATTTAAACTTAGCGGAAGCGATTCGATAAACAGCGGAAGACAAAAATCACGGGAAATTAAAACTTTTCGAGACAAGAGCTTGAATCCTTAAAAGCTTCTTTCATAACAAGAGATAAACTATTTACATCTCATGATAATTACTTCTTGAGTAATTATATACATCAAGATACAAAATCTCAAGAACACATAACAAAAGACTCCAAGACCTGAGAGTACAGAGGACACATAGGACTGACTCTAACTACACCACATGGCAGGCTAAATCTCCACCTGAGATTTCACTGCTGCTCCTGGTGCTGCTGTTGCTGAGACTGGTCACCTGTAGACCGGTTCCTCCGTCTCCGACGTCCACCTAAAAAGTTGAAGTCTACGGGGTGAGACAATTTTACATAATTGTCCTAGCGAGAGTTATAACTCTCCGCCAGAAGCTTTATTGTATCATCAAAGAATAACTTAAGCAGTAAAGCTTTCAAAGTATTCAATAGCAGTTGCAGCTATAACAAGAGCTTAACATTTATGAGATATGAAGAAATATAAGCACTATCACATTGTATCATCAATCCACTAACTCGTAGTTATCTCTAACAGGTATTTTACGTGGTTGATTATGTTTTACAAACAACATTGTGCCCTGTGGAGATGAGGTTTACCACTCATACTCCAACCAATCACTGCTAAGTGCCTCGGTATCATACTAGGTCATCGAAAGAGCCGGATTCTCATGACCTTCACCTTCCTCAGTCAGTAAGAGGATCACTCGTAGGACATCTTGTGTCTCTACTATTATAGCTCACCAGGGTAATCTGGTCCTTCGCTATTTTAGAGTTACAGTGGTGTTATGTACTCTCTTCATCATCATGAGATTTCATGTTTATCTTCCACTGATACGAATATCTGTGCTTTCTTCGTCATCAGGAGGTTTCATGTTTACCATCCACTGATACGGTATGGGATTATAGTGAAGGATTGATGGATTATACATCTACATCAAATTCCTACACTAGGATGTAAGGTTCTACACATCCATATACCCCACATACTCAACAGTATGTGATCCAGGAATTCTCGTAGGAAAACCTTTTTCACCATCATTTGATCTCTGACAATGATGGATCTATGATCAGGGCTCTACATTATACTTGATTAGTTAGGTACATTTAGTATTCTTTTAACATTAAACATTGTTCTTCAAACAATAATAGTAGCATAGCAGCTATGAAAGGAGAATACTAAATGTAACAAGCCTAACTCTCATCAATCATCATTTCTTATTATACTCATCACAAGTCATCTCTAAAGCATGACCTTGATGGTATTCATGGCTCACACAACCCATTAAATCATAGGATGCCACTGACAAGGCATCAAGATATTTTACTTATTCATAAAGCTTATAACATGCTTTCAATGAATACAGTATCATCATCCATACCTGGATATGATCACCTTCATGTCAGAACCTGCATGGTTAGTTCAACTGATAAAGGTAATTCAAAACAAGGAATACATTTCCCACTCTTGTCATAAGAGCTAAGTTCTCTGATTCTCATCAATTAGAGTTTAATACTTATATTGCATGTCACTACCCTTGAATTAGGGTTTACTATTCACATTACATGTCATCACCCTTAAATTAGGGTTTACTATTCACATTACATATCATCACCCTTGAATTAGGGTTTACTATTCACATTACATGTCATCACCCTTGAATTAGGGTTTACTATTCACATTACATGTCATCACCCTTGAATTGAACTCATAACATCATCATGTATGAGGAACATCATCATTGATGCTCTTAGATTGGCTTAAGATTCATCATATATCATAATTAGGGTTTCCATGATCTCACATAGGTGGATCATACCCTAATCATGCACATTCATGTGTATTGAAGGTTCTTTACTTGACTTTCCATCATATGAGAGTACTTTCTCTCTCTTAAGATACTTTCTCTCTCTAAGGTACTTTCTCTCTCCTCATACTAGTAGATGGTGATAGCACCACTCTAGATCAAGTTGGGTGAAGTCCACTTTGATTAACATAGACCAAATCACCACTATTGAGTGATTAGGGTTTGATTAGAATAAGGTTTCACTCGATTTGAGCCTTTCAAGGGTATTATGGTAAATTACACATTGATCATCATCATGGGTTAATTTACTAATCACTGGACCCTTAATGTCTCTTGGTATCATTAGGGTTTAGTTTGAACAATCATCAAACTAATTAAGCCTTCAAGGCCAGACTTATCCTCAAAAGTCTTTGTTAGGTTTCACACCTTCAACCTTTATATGATCTTGAGATCGTATAAGGTTGCAAACCGTTTAAGCTTTGTAGACCGTTTGAGCTTGGGTTGACTTCAAGACCGTATAACATTCAAGACTATTTACCCTCATTGGGTCTTGAGGTCGAGAGACCTCACACGGTCTTGAGGTCGAGAGACCTCACACGGTCTTGAGGTAGAGAGACCTCACACGGTCTTGAGGTCGAGAGACCTCACACGGTCTTGAGGTCGAGAGACCTCACACGGTCTTGAGGTCGAGTGCCCTCAAAACTCAAGATCGTATAGACCTCCAAGGTGATCCAAAGAGTAAAGTCGATTAGGGTTCCTATGTTGAAGCCATCCATTGGTCTCAAGATTGCTAACCACTTACCAATTGATACAAATAGGGTTATACTTAACCAATTGGTCACTCAATTGACCCTCAATTGTTATCCAATTAGGGTTGAAGTTGGTTCAATTAAGGTCCATCAACGTTCAACCATCAACACTCAACAATGTGAATCAACACAAGGTTGATCCCTTCAATTGAGCTCCAATTGGGCCCAAACGGTCTTGAGATCATGTGGATGAACTCCACACGGTCTTGAGACCATTTTCCCAAGATTTCATCAAAATCTATTGTGATTTGATAGGGGTTGAACCTTGATTGAATCTCAAATCAATATTTTAATTAATTCGATAACCTATTGCAATTGGGCTCTCAATTGATCAAATTACCTTAACCCTAGACCTCCAAACGGTCTTGGGTTGTCACCACACGGTCTTGAGACCGTTTGGATGAGTTCCAAACGGTCTTAAGACCGTTTGCCCATCCAACTTTTGGATTCTAGTGAAAATTCTTCAAGGTTGGATCCATTGAGTTGATGATCATATCAATACTTAATTGCAATGTAATTTGGTATGTTTGTACCTTCAATTGATCAACTATACTTGACCCCAGACCTCCATACGGTCTTGGGTGATCCCTCACACGGTATTGAGACCATTTGGTTGATCCCCAAACGGTCTTGAGACCGTTTAGGTCAATTAACCCCAAAAACACTAAGTTGTCCATTGAGATTTCAGTACTGATTTCAATTAGAGTTTGCCCTAGTAATCACCCTTCAACTCTTGGCTCGTTTGGAATTAGTCCATCAAATTTGGTGAGTTGTTAATCAACATTATTTTGAACAGTAATCTCATAGGGTAAACTCTTGGTCAACGTTCTTACACGGTCTTGAGACCGTTTTCCCAAAAAGGGCGATTTCAACAGATTGGAAATCAGGAGTAAATTCAATTAAAGTTGTTGATTAAAAAGGCCATATCTCACGATTCCTTTGGATTTATCATCTCAAATTTTTTGGGTGATTAGCCTACATAATTATGAACAGATTTCTTATACGGCCCACGCTCGGTTAACGCGTCCAAACGGTCTTGAAGACCGTTTGCCCTTACACGGTCCTGGGACCGTTTGCTCACCACACGGTCTTGAGACCGAGAGAGCAATTTGTGGAGACCGTTTGGTAAAGTAAAAAGTAGTGGATTAACTTTGGAAATAACGTCCTCATCTCCTAGATCAGGAACAGAAAGGATTTCTCACGGATTTGCTTGCAAGGTAGCAAAGGAAAGTAGAGAAGAAGAAGAACTATCATCTATAAGCATGAACAAGATGTATATAACAAAGCATGGGTTTAGAGTTATAAAACCCGCCTAAAGCTTGATCCTTGAGCTCCAAGCTTTCAAGCTACAAGCTTTTAATGGCGTCCTTGAGTTTCCACAGGTCGGCCAAGGTGATCCTTCCAAGGAAAGTTGAGAAAAGATGGCTAGAAAGGTAGAGTTAAGGGAGCTAGTCATCAATTTGGCCTTGAATTTGAATTCTAACCATGAAATTAGGAAAAAGGAGGGATCCAAACCTACCTTGCACACCTTTGATCGTCCTCCTGAGCTCCAAGCTCTCCTTAGTCGGTTTGGTTGAAAAGAACAGTGAAAGGAACGAAGGGAGAGGTTCCTTGCTAAGTGAAGTTGAAGGTATATATACTTGGGGTGGGATTTCCAACATTAGCTCATGAGTTTTCCATAATTTCAACTAAGTCCCTCCATCCTTCTTTGCTCGTCCTCTCTTCTTAATCCTAAGGACAAATTTTCTTATAGGCCAAGAAATTAGGGCAAAGAAGATCAACCTATTACTAAAGCACACACATAAAAAGGGCTATAATACATACACCCTGATTATTCAATCACAAAGGTGTTTTTCATAACTTGATTAATCAATTGAAGTGACCTTTCATCATTTATTCCCTAAATGATGATAAGAGTCTTAAAAGATACATTAGATGATGTATTTTACAAATTGCATCCCTAAATTTGGGTAAATTGCATTTTACTCCAATTTAGGGTTTTCAAGCACAGGGATTGCTTCCACAGCTGCACCTTGGTGCCCAAGCTTGGGAAATCCCTCAAACCTTACCATCATCATTCTCATGATGTCTCAATATCAGAGAAACATCTCAACATGTGCAAATTGCAAGTTAACCCTTCTAACTGGGTAATTTGAACATAGGTCCCTGTATTACAAAACAATGCTACAACTTTATATAAAAAGGAGCAAAAACTGAAATATATGTTTCTGAGAAACTTAATTACATGCCCAAAGTTAATCACAAGGATTTAATTACATATTTAGGCAAAACATCTAGGGTTAACTCATAACCCAGGTCAGGGATGTTACACATATGCAGATCTTTTTTCAAGGGATTAGCTTTGAAATTTCAAAAATGGTCATCCTACCACATGTCTCACCGATAATAAAGCTTGATCAATGGGAAGCGGGTACAATAAGAAATGGTATATTCTTATATTTAATGCTAAAGCCATCAGTATTTTATATCCTTTTGTATAACCTAGTGAGTTTAATAGAATCTCCTCTTATGAAACTTCTTATGATATATGGATAAAACTATGTTTTACTCATGAAGAAACCAAGAAAGTAAAAGATACAAAAATCAATATGATTAACCATAAATTGGAGTTATTTTACATGAAAAAATATGAAACTGTTTCTGAAATGTAATCTAGATTTACTTCTATTAATGCAATCAAATCTCTTGGTAATAATATTGAAGATCATGTGCATGTTACTAAGATTGTGCATCCTCTAACCTCTACGTATGAAAAAAAAATTACTGGCATAGAAGAATGTTTAGATCTTTCTAGTTTACAACTTGAAGAACATATAGGAAACTTAGAGACAATTAAGTCAAACTTCAAGAACGTGAGATGGAAGATGAAAAAGAAAATAATGCTAAGAAAAAGAGCACAACTGTAAGACCCCTCACCTGTGTTTTGGATTAACCCTATTTTCTTTGGCTTGATGATGTGCTTAGAACCTTTCTCTAATCCTTTGAGATGACCTTAGAGCTTGTGGAGGGCTTAAGCCTCCAGTTTGTGCTTGTTTTTGTGCAAATTACAATTTACCCAAGTTGAGGGGTTATCTTACAATTCTCCACCTCTAGAGTGTCCCTTCCCTCTCTTGGCTTCATGAGAGAGGATGTGGTGATTTTGGGTGCCTTGGTTGAGGCATGATTGAGGCTTGGTTGAGTGGTATCACCCTTAGTGGTGGTTAGGGTTTTCTAGGGTTTGGTGTACCTTGACCATGTGTACCTTGTGTGTTATCTCAACCTAGGTCACGACCTAGGGCTTGTTGGGTGGGTGTCGCAGTCTAGACACCTCCCCTAGGTGTGGTTGTTGTGACTAATGTGGTTTTAGATGGTCTTGGGTCGAGATAGTTTGCTTTGTATAGAGTGTCTCAGCCTATGAGGGGTTGGTGACCTTGTGTCGTGACCTTGTTGTGTTTGGTGGTGTTGTCACGATCATGGATGGTGTTTCATGGTGGGTCTCGACCACGACCATGTTAAGTGACCTAGGTGGTTGAGACCCAACCTAGAGTGTATCACCATCTCATGCATTTGGGTTTCAATTGGTTGCATGTTAGTTTCTTGTGTGGACAAGTATCCCTTTGGATCCCTACCTTGTTGACACCTCATCTCTTGCCCAACCTTTCTCCTCCTTTGCTATATAAACCCTCTTCTCTCCAAGTAAGTGACCTTTTTCGGCCATCGTCTTCCTCCTTACTTGCTTAGACGTTCTTGGAGCTTGGTGGAGCAAGGAGGTGTTGTTCTTGGTGCTTTGGAGGTGGTTCAACCTTTCATGTGGTGCTTGTGGTGATTCTTGCTCATCATTTGCCTTAGTAAGTGTTTACCTTTCCCTTATGGTGTTTTTCCTTGGATCTTATAACCCATATTCTTCCTTTTTTTTGGCCCTAGACCATGTTTTGATATGATGGTCGTTCTTGAGAGTAAACTCCTCCTCACAAGGGGTCATAGGCCATGTTTTGACAAGGCGACACCCAAGTCAGAGGAAGTTTCTTCTCTTTTATCCCCCTTCTTTCTTTTGGTTCGGCCTTAAGCTTCTTGCTCTCTTTCCTTGGTCAACCTTTGACCATGGTGTCTTCTCTTTCTTGAGGTGTTCTTGTAGCCTAGGGTGGATCTTCTAGTGGAGCTTCATCATCTTTGGTGATTGTGTGCTTGGAGCTCATTTTCCTTGGAGTGACTTTCTTTCAGGCATATTATATAACTCTTAACCTTCTCTATTAATGCACTTTTTATACATGCATGCTAATTTTTTCTCCCTCTAAAATGTTCCTTGAACATGCTAGTAGATGATGATAGACTCTAGAACTTGGTCAATGTTGAGATCATGCTTAGTTTGGATGTAACTCGAAATCCTAATTTTTTACTCGATTTTGGTGATTGTTGTGCAATGATATTTTTCCCCATCTCTTGACCTTGGTTTTGGTTGTAAGCATGATGATCAAGTGTTTTGACGTTCTATGAGGATTTGATTCAGTTTTTGTGCAGTTTAACTTGGTTTTCTCTCTATTGTTTGAGATCCCTTTTCATGGTGATTTCTTGATGCAAGTTTTAGGGTTTTTGATGACCGATTTTAGGAGACGTGTTTCCTTCTTGAGGATGGTGGTGTTCCATGTTGTTCTCTTCTTTTTTGGCTATGGATTGCCTCTATTTTTATCTTGGTTACCCTTGGTTTGATGATGGTCCTTCATCTTGGCAATAGCTTGACCATTGGTGGTCATTACCTCTTGATCTTTTTGGTGGTATCGGTCGAGATGATGGTCTGTCATTTGATCAAGATACATGCCTTGAATTAGTTAGGACCTTGCTTCTATTTTGAAAGAGTTATATGATCTTATGATGTTAGCAACCTTTACCCTTGTTGTGGTCATGACATCACACCTATATTTTTGTTGGTCGTGACCCATGGCATGGTTTGAGGTTGAGACAGCCTTGGTTTTGGTCGGGTCTCTCTCTTTGAGGTTGGAGGTCGCGACATGTTTGCTTTGGGTGGTTGGAACCTTAGCCCTTGTTGGGTCGAGACATATCCTCCCTTGGGTGTGTTGTGGTCGTGACATCAGGGGTGTTGGTCGCGGTCGAGACACCCATGGTGGTGGTCGCGACCCAAGTTAGTGGGTGGTCGCAACACATGGGTAATGAATGGTTAAGGCCTATACTTGAACATATAATCAATGCACTTATATGAGTAATGAATGAACCAGGTAGAGTGATGTCTGGAAGAATGTTTTCTTGGACCCTAATCGGGAAGTATGGAACCCTAACCTTAATAATGAGATTATTGATGTGTTGATTTTCTCTCTTAGAATGACTATGAGATTATGATGTTTTCTCATCTCTGTTTATAAACTCCTAACCTTGCAGGTGAGATGAATGCCAAGGATTTTATATGTTGTGGTGATGGTTATATGATCCAGGTTGGTGATTATACACAAGCATGAAGCATAATGTGATGAGGCATATGCAGGGTTATGTGATAGGTCCTACGACCTAGTGATGGCTTAATGCCTATTGAGAGGTGGCACTCTCAAGTGATGTGAGGGGTTGATATCCCATAGTGATGGGTAACATTGGTGTTGGCCTTGTGAATGGCAAAGCTTTGAGTACCATGTGGTCATTTTGACAAGTTCACACCTTGTATGTTTTATATCTTTTGAAATTTGCAATATACCCTTATTCTTGTAGAGTTTGTTTTGGATTTATACGTTGTAACTTGATTGATGCTAAAAGTCACCCAATTGGCTTAACTAATTAATTGAAACCTAATAATGTAGTTTTTCATGTGCCATAGATCATGCAAGTGTCAGATTTTTTTGCTGGATTGCTGAAATGAGTTTAACTCAGAGCACATATTTTTGAATATGTGGGGGTCCAAGTTGAGTATCTCCTTGCTTCCATAATTGCAGGTTGTGTGAGACGACCATGCGTGATCTGATCTCCTTGTAGTTTGGATGGCCATGCATGAGCCAATCCTTCTTTTTAGAATGGACATGTGTGAGCCAGTTCTTCTAGTGTTATTACCTATACCAATGTGGGCTAGGTGTTTTATATGGACGGCCATGCGTGAGTCGATCTTTCTGTCTTTATAGTTGACTGATATGTCTCTGCGGTGTTTTTTCTTGTACTAACCAAGAGGTGTGGAGAGGTTGTGGACTCCGGCTCTTCCATTTGACCTTGTATGGCACCGTCTGTTTCCCTTTGCATGAGTTGGTTGGATTTGGGCGATACGACTCAAATCCTCACGACATAATAAAAGACATAATACAACTGCGTAGTATATGTGCTTAGGGTGACATACATATCACATTGGTTGAGCCTTTGCCTTATTCTTTTACTAATTTCTTGAATTATAAGACGGTAAGAGAAGTCAACTTTTATACATGTTCTTCATATTCCTTTTTAGAATATAACTTGATCTACTATTTAGTGGTAGATATCCAATATTGTTTAATCTGCTTCATTTGTTGAGTACATATCATTTAGCTGAATCTGCTCAATCTGCTGAGTATGTTATTTTATCTGCTTAGCTTATTTGTGCTTTAATAGACATTGGCAGAGAGTGATATCTCTCGCTGGGACGTTTGGTCTCACCCCATGGGTTTCCACATCTTTTAGGTGGTTGATCACGAGGAAGTAGAGATCGTGCAGCTGGTGCTGAGAAACAAGAGGAACAATAGTTTTTGAAAGGTTGAATATGTTGCTTGTGTATAGAAGTAGAGTCCTATGTGTTGTCCATGTACACTCAAGTCCTTGGGGGGGGTTGTATGTATCGATATGAGGTTTGGGCTCTATGCTCGATGTTGTATAGAAAGGGCATATTTGTATATGAATAGGTTATCATGTGTGACAGGATGTGGCTAGAGATCCAATGAACATTATCTTATGTTATGTTGGGGCAGGTGATATGCAATACAAGTGGATTTAGTGGACTTATGTGCAATGTGTTGCAACTCTTATGGTTATATGAAATTGGCTTTAATTTCTTGTTTTTTATGGTAACCTCGATGTTTAGCTTTAATTCTACAGTTTGGTTTTGAGTTATCTCGCTTGTTGTGGTATGGGGCGTCATAAAAAAGGTTGGTATCAGAGCTTTAGGCTTGTTGAGTCTATAGGGACCTAGGACTATGGTTTTTGTATGTTCTTGTGTCCTTTAGTTCGTCTTATAGTGACTTCTTCATATGCAGAAGAAGAAGAAGAGTAGAAAAGATGGCTAGAGAACACAAAGAACATGTTGCATAGAGCAGTGTTCCTGCACCTGGTGGTTGTGTAAGGGTTCAGACAATAGAATATTGGGTGTCTGATGCTCCCCAATTTGATCTGACCATGATCGAGAATCCTACCTTTCAGTCTCTCTTTGGGCAGTTCATGGCGACGATGACGCACATGGCAGACAAGATGCCTTCTCCTTAGCCTAAGGTAATTGTTTCCATTGCTGAATCTCCAGGGTCTGGGAAGACCTTTGAGAGGCTGAGATGCGTTGGTGTTGTGGAGGGTCCTGGTATGGTAGATCCAGTGGATGCATATTTTTGGTTGACATAACTAGAGAAGGCCTTTAAGATCTTTAGCATTCCCCAGGCTGACAAGGTGAAGCATGCAGTATACCTTCTGAAAGGGAGTGCTAGACATTGGTGGGCCATTGAAGAGGAGAAACGGTCAGATGTTAATGTTAGTTGGGAGGAGTTTTGATAGGATTTTGTCAGCATGTACTTCCTACGTACCTTTTTTAATGAGAAGATCTCTGAGTTTGAGAAGATCAGATAGGGACCCATGTCAATCAATGCATATGAGTAAAAGTTTATGGAGTTGTTGACATTTTGTCCTCACATGATGTTGACACATGAAGAGAGGATCTGACATTTCGATAAGGGTCTAAACTGGCAACACTTGAGCAT
The DNA here is from genome assembly GCA_963693085.1 of Alisma plantago-aquatica. Lineage (NCBI taxonomy): Eukaryota > Viridiplantae > Streptophyta > Magnoliopsida > Alismatales > Alismataceae > Alisma > Alisma plantago-aquatica. The sequence continues at coordinate 226,420,347 of OY856413.1, forward strand.
CGTGAGAAGTTTGCAATGTTCATGGAGTCTATCAAGAGGATTGAATGATTTGTGGTTAAGAAGCAAGAGAAGAGTGCCAAGAAGAGACCAACACCACATCAAGGGTAGTCGTCAGGAGCCTTTAAGAACCCTAGGTTTTCTGCACCATCAACATAGCAGAGGTCCAGTGCACAGACTCATTGGTCACCTAGTAAGGGCAGAGGATACAATCTTCTACCAGTAGGAGCTCATAGTATAGCATCAACATCAATGACGGGGTTGTCAAGGCCACTATATGAGAGAAGGACGTGCTACAAGTGCAGACAGGTTGGGCATATAAAGTTGTTTTGCCCTATTAAAGATGATGAGGTGACCTAGCAACCGAGGTAGATCCAGCAGAGCTCGCAGAGGCAACAATTTAGGTGTAGTGGAAGGGGATGTTGATAAGTGTCTCAAGCTGGTTCTTAAAGACAAGCCAATAGTAGAAGAGGACGACAGTAGACGACGACTAAATTATATGCTATGAGTCAGCCTGAAGGAGTGATCAACCCACGAGTAGTGATAGATCAGATGGAGTTATTTCATTTTGATTTATCTTATTCTTGCTTTATATCTATTGTGTTTGACCCATGTGCGGCACACACTTTTATCACTCAAGAACTGCTTAATTCTTATTCCCTGTATGTTAGTAGTACATAGGATAGCCTCCATTTAGAAACCTTGTTAGTTGGTTCTGTAAAGTTGTGGGAGTTGTGTCCTTCATGTGTCCTTTCTTTCTCAAAACATAGCATTCAAGTGGACCTCATACCATTCGACATGCATGAATTCGATGTGATCCTTAGGATGGACACGATGGAGAAATATCAGGTAGTCTTGGACTGTAGTTCCAAGGTGGTGACTTTTATAGATGGTGATGTGTCATAGATCTTTCAAGGTGATATGAAGATTCTCCCTCCTGTTTGGTGTCAGGGATGGTGGCAAAGTGGTTGATGAGACATGGATGTGATGCATTTTTAGCACATGTGGTGGATACCAAGGTGAGGATTATGACTATTCGGGAGGTGCCAATTGTCAGAGAGTTTGAGGATGTGTTTCCAGACAAGTTCCCAGGTGTTCCTACAGTTAGAGAGGTTGATTTTGAGATCAATCTAGTCTCGGGCACACAATCGATAATGCAGACACCATATAGGATAGCGCCAGCAGAGATGGAAAAGTTAACGAGGGCAGTAAGAATAAGTGAATTAACTCTGAATGGTTTTAGGCAAGGCTATGCTTATTGGAGTAGGACACTAGATCTAGGCTAAGATTAGACTTGATTGGGAGAAACTAAGGGCTAGTTTGGTAGGATGTTGTTCCAGTTCATGGAGTTTGATTGTTAGGATTTTTTTTAAAGTGTTTGGTAAGATGATATTGGATGCAGTTTAAAGAAATGTAATTCACAATTGCTTCTGCCCAAACATCAAAATTCGGGAGTTTGTACCACCCTTTAAAATCGAGCGGTCGGGTGTGGTTGCAAAGAACGGGACGCATGGGCTCACGTAAAGTACACATCAGTCCGACAAAAGTAGTTTTTAGTGACCAACTTTTCATTTTTGGTTGTCCAACTGTGCTCACATTGCCGAGAGCCCTGTAGGGTCCAGAACATTATGCCCCACATGCAACATTCCTGAATTTTAGCTTTTGATTTCACTTGTTAACCAAATGGCCAAAATAATATTCATTGAGTTTACCCTACATCCAACCAAACTACAAACAAGTAGTTCATATTCTATATTTTTTATGGTTTCATTTAAAAAAAAATAATTTGCACTCTAGTATACCCGACCAAATAGGGCCTAGGATTCTAAGCTTGAGAGAGACATCATGTTGAGGGGATGCTCAAGTATACTTCGTGTCCATAAGGCACTCATATATATAGGGAATACTTACTAATAGCTACAATAGTTGTTGAGGGTGTTTAGGATGAGCTTACTGGGAAATTAGCCATTATAGGATAGCTAGTGGGATTAAAACAACTAACTTCACTTTAACTAAAAAAAGTCTACAAAATTGTCCTTGGTTGAAAAGAAGTTTGACCCAGATGCATCTCGCTCGATAAAAAAAGTTCAGACAAAATATTGTCAAGACCACCTTTGGTCTAATGGTAATGTATCGATCGATCTAAAGTGTGATTATAATGTATTTTGGCCGAATTAAAGTTGAACCAAAAAACACTCTGTTCTAATAGGTCTGAAATTTTGAAAAATAACTCAAATGAATACGGAAAAATTGTCTACCTATCCTAATGGGTGCATATAAGTAGAAAAGTAGGTTTTAGATGCTTTTGAGTTGAGCATCACTTGTTCTTATGTCATTCCTACTAAGTTATACACTGTACACATATACAAAGCATCATCTAGGTACAACTTGATGCACAAGCATCCAAACACACATATTTTTGTATATTATTTGTCATTGTATCTTGTCTAAGTTTCTTGATCATCTGAAATACTAAATTCACTTATTATTAATAGAAATGAGAAATATATATATCATCAAAACTAGAGAATTGAATATCTAAAAATCTAACAATCTTCCCCTTTTTTGCGATAACACAAAATTTCATAAGATAAAACTTAGATAGTCAAAGTAATAATATCATACCTTGGATTTGCTATGTAAAGTAAATTTATCTTATAATTTTCTCCCCCTTTGTCAAAGTCTAAAAGCAGGGCATACTTACCAAATTCCCCCCTTAAGGAGTTACTCCCCTAAAAAAGATAATCATATGAACATGAGCCTCATATCCAATTAACAAGAGAAAAAGTAAAAATTTAAATAAAAGGACATTGTCTCAATGCCAATGAGAGGAATGTTAAATCCTATACAATAAATAGATACTTTAATCACAAAAATAAATTAACAAAGATTCTCCATGCCAATGGTAAGGAATGTTAACTGTTGGATCCTAGATGGGTGATTAGATGCTCTAGAGGGGGGGTGAATAGAGTTGAATGCACTTAAACAAAATTCATTAGACCTTCAATATATATCACAAGTTAAGGTTGCTAAATAGGAAATTTGAGTGCAACTAAAACATGCATAACAAGGATGAGAGAGATTGAGCAAACACAAGTAGACAAGCTATTTAGAGTGGTTCCACACTTCAAACTAGAAGTATGTCAGTCCACTTACCTAGAGAGGTCAACCTATAGGATTTCCTAACCATTGCATTCTTATATTCATTCATAAGACTTACAATTCATGACCAAACAAAGGACTTACCTATCCAATACAAAGAGTCTTCAACCTTACCAAGGATTTACCCACTTTGCAAGGAGTCTTCCTCCTTCTTCCAAGGACTTACCTACTCTTGCACAAGTCTTCAGCCTTGTAGGAATTACCCACTCTTCTTGGATCTTCCTCCTTTGACTTCACCTTCACTCGGAGAAGCTTCCACCAAGGACTTACCACTTGAGAAAGAAGTCTTCTTCCTTCACCAAGGGCTTACCCACTCTAGCTTCAAGTCTTCAACCTTGATCTTCACCAAGGGACGCCTTCCCTTGTTCTTCTTCACCTCTCTTATCCAAGAGAGAGAACCTTCATCTTCATGGTTGAAATGAGAGAAAGGGAGGTGGTGGAAGTGAGAGCCTCATAAGATATACATGTAGGACTAGCTCTCTTACAGATCTCCTACTCACTCTAATGGATGTAGCAAGTGAATAAGCTTAGAGAGAGAGGAGGCTATAGGAAGCACTCAACTATAGAATAGGAACCTCACATAGAGTTTGCATTGAATGCTCAACCTTGGAATGAAGCCCAAGGGGTCCTATTTATAGCTAGGGATGCCTCTTAGCCTTTGGGAACACTTGAGAATGAAAACTAGCCGTTTTGTGGCTTGCAACGGATATATTTTCACTTGTTGCAACTCCACAATGGCTAGAAGCACTTTTCTGCACTTTTCCGTACAGTGCAATCGGTCGAGTTTCTATAAGGGTAACTCGACCGATAGAGTAAAAGACAAAGCTGATATTCAGACCATCGGTCGAGTTTGTCCTGGGGAAACTCGACCGACCAATGAAAATTGAATTGGTCTGGTACTCCATCGGTCGAGTTCTATGAAGTGTAAACTCGACCGATTAAAAGTCATTTTCAAGATCCAATCAGGATCGGTCGAGTTTGCAAGTCACAGAACTCGACCGATGAACAACCTGATGTGAATTTTGGAAAATGGCTTTTGAGTGCTTAAACATTCGATCTAAGTGCTCCTGATTTTTTATAAGCTTAATTACAAGTCATACAATCATTACAAGTGATTTACAACATGATTTTAATGGATTTACATCATATTACAAAAACGTGCACTTGTATTGACTTTGACTTGTCTTTTCTCCAATTTGATATGCGCAAGTTAGGGCAATTGGAGTGTGTCTATACCTAATCTAAAATCACTCAAGGAGAGACATTAGACACCAATATGTGGAATGGTTAGTCATCATCAAAACATGGGTTTAGTCAATATAGACGTGAGTCAACATTGACCTAATTGACCTTGAGTCAACATTCTCCCCCTTTTTGAAGATGACAAACCATTCCATAAATGTATTAAAAGCTTTTAAGTAAAATCATACCTTCGGAGAGACCTAGGGGTTTCAATATGATTGAGCTCATATGCTCCCCCTCAATTGATGCGCATGGAGTTCTCATACTCCCCCTCAATTGATGCTATTTCTCCTGCATGGTTAACTTTCATAACCTTTATAGAATACTATGTCTTCTACTCATATATGTTCTACACATATATGTCTTCTCCCATTTTACCTTCTCCCCCTTACATGGACATACTTCTGCTCTTCATGTGAGACATACCTTCTCCTCGTTTTGTCAAAAGAAGACATACCTTTCTCCCCCTTTGTCATTTCAAAAAGTAGGGGTATGAAGAAATAAGAAATACCACTTGTTAAAGGAAAGGATATAACAAAAAGTTATATAAGGAGAGTAGAAGAGCATAGATAGGGGCTTGTCCAAGCATAGAAAGAAAAAGCAAGTTAAAGCATATACTTGAACAACCCAAAATGCAAGATAAAGTACTGCAGAAAAATAATAAATCACAAATTTGACCCTCAAGATGACAGAATTTGTCCAAAAAGTGTCATGTTTCATGGCAAAGCGATGAGCCTTTCTCAAAAGGTCGTTTCTGCATAAAAAACACTAGTCTTGCACCAAAAATTGAAACTGGAGCAAAATCTACATAAAATCAAAAAATACTCCGATTTCTACATATAACGTAGATCTATGTACCCTGCATCACAATGTTAGCAATAAACTCAAGATAGTAGATATGCAATTCAAGGAACAAGCTTGAGCATGTATGAGACAAGATACAAGCATAACATATATATGAGCAAAGATGCCAATTTTAAACAAGGCTAGAACTACATGTATACGAACTACTAGTAGATGTTATCACAAGTTAGGACTACTAGTAGGATCTCGATCATAGAAAGAGATACTAAAAGATACACAAGATAGATCAAGCTATGAGTAGATGTAGAGATATATCCAAATAAAGAGATATGCAATTTTAGAAGCATGAAAGGATATACCTCACTAACAAATATGCATCATTACCAAAGGATGATTACCACTAAGAGCCTCAAGGTTGTATCAAAACAAGATATACACCTAGATAGATGTAGCAAGTTAGAGTACAATGGAAGCAATTTTAGACACAACCAAGAGATCCAAAGAGATCATCATCAAGACCTGTGAAACAACTCAAAACAAGTTATTGCAAGATATAGATATACCAATTTAGAGCATTTAGAGAAATAGAGTTGTAAGCAAGATAGGCAATTTAGAACATGGCAATATGCATATATAAAGGTACCAAAGGAGTGCCAAAGAATAAGGCTATTGGTTGAGAAAATCTAGTTGAGAGGGAAATTCTCATTCAATAAGCCAAATGTATATTGTGGAGACACATCCCGCTATCACACAAACCGTGAGGTGTCACGCGAAAACGTGCGGAAAACACCATAAACCACTAATTACCAAAACTTGGGTTAATTAAAACCGATTTCGAAAAGCGGATAAACTAAGAAACTATTACATTTAGGTCCTCATCCTGCAAGGAAACATGTTATATAAACATTTACAAGTCTTGATACATGTCCACAACTTAGGAGATCAGCTGTCTAGCCATCACATAAGTTCATCACCTATTATTACATAAAGAACGGCCCTCATCTGGCCCGTAGCAGGATATACAAAACATCATCAGTTATACATTGTGAAACAACGTCAAAACGTCTCCAAGGACCTGAGAGTACAGGGATGACTCTAAGACTCTACTACAAAACAACCAAAGCCGCAACATGTCCATCTATTGCCTTCTACTGCCCTTCTTGCTGCTTAGCCGCAACTCCACGACCACCACCGCGTCTAGCTCGAACACCTAAAAAGGGTGCAAACCGGCGGGGTGAGACACACAGTCCCAGTGAGACACATAACTCCCCACCGAAACCACAAAACCTCAGAAAGATTAAGGCAACACAGCAGATAACGGATACACGTAGAATAAGAGCAATTTATAAGGTAAAGCTATTCATACCATCAAGCTTACCAAGATGTACAGAAGGTAGATACCCAAGTATCTCTTTATGAAACATGATTAACAAGATAAGATTTATAAGATCTTACCACATAACATAAGGTACGTATAAGTAACTGCAAGGTATAATAAGAGCAACTACACAAGCAAGGCCTCAACCAATGTTTTGTGTTTTGCCTTAAGCAATAAATACTATACAACTGGATTACATATTATTATGCCCTGAGGAAGTGAGTCGTATTGCTCAAATCCAATCGACGGCTGCGAAACCCGGAGCCAGTGCCATACAATGTCAATGGAAGAGCCGGACTCCACGACCTCCCACCTCGTGGCCAGTGTACGAGAACCAAAGTAGGACCGTAGTCTCGTGCTTAAGTGGCCTCAGCCACAGGGTCAGCTCCATAGGCTACCCTTCCTCTAGCCCGCCTCGGTACAGGTCTCTACGCTAGTATATCTGAGCCACGGGCCAGTTCACCGTGCTCCCTGAGCCATGAACGCATTCATGCTCTATCACACTGAGCCATGGGCCTGTTCACCATGCTCTACATATATCCCGAGTCTGCAAACGCAGCTGCACTCGCATCCTCTCTATTTTAGGCTATAAGAAACCTCGCATATTCAATAATATGCGCTCCGGGTTAACCCACAGGAGAACCCGTTTCACCATCACCAGCTCCTGACGATGATGGATCTATGGCCAGGGCAAACTACATGATTTGTTCCACTGTGATTAGTTAGTATATTTTAAGTGGATTATTGAGGAAATAAAGTTACATTATTGTTACCACCATCACAATATCCTGGGATCTTCATCCCTCATCATAAGAAACCACTGCCTCATAAGGCATTCTCATCACTTGGGATAACAATCCCAGATCATCATCAGAGGATAACACCTCAACTTAGGAACTTAGCCAAACTCAGGTCCTCAGACCAAAACACATCATGCATGTGATCTCATCCTCCAGAGTAACCATCAACGCAGTGTTACTCAAACATATATACCTCATAACGCTTTACCTGGCTATGCATCTGTATGAAACACCTGCATGGTTAGTATGCACAATCATCATGGATTAACAGAAGAATCATATTATCAGTCATAGGCAACATTGATGATCATATGCTTTATCATACATGTCTCAACCTGTGATCATAACATCATGCAAGGCACCTTATATGCTTACCATTCCTCAGCATTATACATATAATTCAAGATGATCATAAAATCATGTAAATTCATGTCAAGTTACATAAATATAATCTACTACCTCAATTACTATCAAACATCTCAAGGGTCATCATCATCATAATCCAAACGTGATTGCATAAGCAAGAACTAGCATATAAGTTTTCTAGAAGGAACAAGATCCTCACTAGAAGTGCCCACTACCCTCACAAGACATGTGACGGGTAGGGCACCCTCACTAGAGGTAGTATCGGGCAGGGTACTCTCCCATATCGCCCAACACACAAACCACACAATAGTCAAGCAAACCAGCTAGGATAACGGGCAGCGCCTAGGGCGTATCGTGCAACACTGTGTCGTGCACCCACAGAACCTATCGTGCAACTGAGCAGGCGTCGAGCAACAGGTGTAACATGCGTCCATGTGCAACAACTAGGGTTACTACCATGCCATGACGCCCAACACAAAGCTAGCCACTGAGCTCTATATCATTAAAGGTGTAACGGGCACTTGAGCCAGGCGTGTCGTGCAACCAACTGCTAACGGTAAACTAAGGCATAACAACCACCAACATAACGTGCAGCTCACCCAAAGAGATATCATGCAACGATGCATTGTGTACTAGGTGTATCATGCCGCACTACTCAACAAGACATACCGTGCAAAGGTGCAACTCAAACGGGTAGCAAGGAGCCTGTCGTCCAACCAGCCTATCCTCCCCTATCGGCCAACACAAAGAAAAGACTGAGGTGCAATTCCCGACACAAGGCCAGATCGCAATGCCTCAACGTCTAAGGGTAACAGCACCAAGCAACCACCTCTTAGGTTAAGTGTGTTGGACAGGGTACTCAACATAGTGTGATGCCCGACACACAAGGTCAGCAACCAGGGGTGCAACGCTCGACACAACCACAAAGAAGGAACTAGGAGCAACGCCCGACACAGCAACAACGAGTCAACCAAGGCTCTAGACCAAAGAAAGGTATCGGGCAACATCACCCCAAGACCATGTTGTGCAAGGTGCAGCTCCACAAGGTCGTCACCAACCTCAAGCACAAGAGCACCAAAACCCTAATGGATCAAGAAGATGGCTCACCTCTCAACAACCAAGAGAGAGGGGTCTTGCACAACTTCTTATCACCAATCGGGCAACACGAGGATCAACCCTAACCAAGGTCTACAACCACCACAAAGCTCACCTCTCGAATCCATGGTGAGAAAAGGGTGTTGCTCCAACCACTAGAACACAAGCTCACCTCTCAACTTAACGAGAGAGGGGTATTTCCCATATCACTAGAGTTCAAGCTCACTTCTCTAGACCAAGGAGGGAGAGGGGTATTGCTCAACAAGGAAACCCTAGAAACATGGTTCGGCTAACAAGGAGCAACTAAGCAAGAAACTAAACTAGCAACATACATAGCCGATATGATCAACATATAAACAAGAACATAGAAGATGGTAATGTAGTTAGGGTTAGGAGTTATGTAACCCGCCTTAAGCAAGCTCCAAAGCTCCAAGCACCACCACAAGAAGGACAACAAGGCACTCTAGGGTTCGACCACCACTAGAGGAAGAAGGAGACTCTAAGATAATGATCTACCACCAAGCTTGCAAAAGAAGAGGGTGTCGTACACCATGGGAGAGGGAGAGTAAGGAACTAAAGGGATCCTTAGTAAGAGAAAGGGAACACATATATAGGAGAGGATGGAGGAGAAACCAAGGTAAGACAAGGCAAGGTGTCGCCCACCTAGGGACACTTGTCCATGAGCAATGCCACCACTCTAACATGTCTAAGGTCATTGCCATATGCAAGCATCAAGCACCAAGTGTCCACTAGTGGTGACACAAATGAGGTCAAAGGGGTCAAAGGGTCCATGGGCGACACACCTCCACACCATGGCCGACACACTCCCTAGGCCGACACACCACAGGCCGACACAAGGCTCACTTTCCCGACACAAAGTCCAAAAAGGCAAAGGCAAGGCACAACAAGGCCCAATAAGGCTCATCCAAGCCCAAAGGAACTCAAGCAACGAGCCCAACCCTTCCTCTCATCACCAGAGGAAGCAAGGAGAGGGAGGAACACCTCACAAGGTGACAAACTTGCCCACAAACCCTAGACTTGGGTTAATTGCAAGTAGCACCTCCAGCTCTCAACAAAGCACCAACAAACCCTAATCACCACTAAAGGTGATTAGCAAACAACTAAGCACCAGGGTTAAGCAAAGCAAATAGGATAAGCCCTAAATGGAGGTCAGGGTCCTTACAAGCTATAACCCTCTACAAAGGGATTTCACCCTCGAAATCCGAAGAGAAAAGCGAGGGGTACTCCCTCCTCATCTCTTCCTCAAGCTCCCACGGTGGCTTCCTCAACGCCACGATGTTGCCAAAGAACCTTTACAAGAACCAGGTCCTTACTCTTCAGCTTCTTAACTCTTCTGTCAAGGATCATCATCGAACCTTCCTCGTAGGTCACATCTTCATCAAGCTCAACTTCGACTGGTTGTATCACTGTTCCTATATCCGAATGACTTTTCTTCAGCATACTGACATGGAACACTGGGTGTAACTTGTACAACTCTGGCGACAGATCTAACTCGTAAGCTACCTTGCCCATACGTGCTATGACTGGGTATGGCCCCATATATCTGGGTGCTAGCTTACCCTTCCGGCCAAACCTTAGCACACCTTTCCATGGTGAGACTTTAAGATACACTTTGTCTCCTACCTGGAACTCCAAAGGTCATCAACGATTATCTACATAAGACTTCTGCCTGTCCCGTGCCGCTTTCAACTGTTGTTGTATCACCTTGATCTTTTCTGTTGTCCGTTGTACTAACTCAGGGCCCAAAAGCTGATATTCATCAGACTCAGACCAACACAACGGATATCTGCACTTCCTGCCATATAAGGCCTCATAAGAAGCCATGGCAATGCTCCGCTGATAACTATTGTTATAGGCAAACTCTATCAAACTGAGATGTACGTCCCAACTGCCTAGGATCTGCAAAACACACGCTCAAAGGAGATCCTCCAAGGTATGAATAGTCCTCTTAGACTGTCCATCTGTCTGCGGGTGGAAGGCGGTGCTGAATCTCAACTGCGTTCCCAACGCTTTGTGCAACTGTTCCCAGAAATGACTCATGAACTGAGGACCTCGGTCGGAAACTATCATTGCTGGAACACCTTGCAAACGTACTATCTCATCTACATATACATGAGCGAGCTTCTCGGCTATATATGTTGTCTTTACAGGTATGAAATGGGCAGACTTTGTCAATCTGTCCACTATCACCCAAATGGAATCATGATTCCTAGTTGTCCTGGGCATACCAACTACGAAATCCATGGTTATATGATCCCATTTCCATTGCGGTATCGGCAGGGGTTGTAACGTACCTGCCAGCTTTTGATGCTCATCCTTGACTTGCTGACATACCGCACACCTAGCCACGAACTCGGCTACATCTCTCTTCAAACCGGGCCACCAATACAAGTCCTTTAGACTATGATACATCTTGGTGACTCCTGGATGCATAGCATACATCGACATGTGTGCTTCTTTGAGCACTAGCTTCCTCAGATCTTCAACATTGGGGACTACCATCCTATCTTGATAGCAAACTAGTCCATCCTCAGACTCATGGAACCCATCACGCTTTTTGCTGCCAAACTCTGATCTGATCAAATGCACTGTATCATCTGTATGATGTGCATCTTTGATTTGCTGTCTCAGCGTAGGATTGACTGGCATACATGCTAAAAGTCATGCTAACAAGGAAACTTTCATCTGCACATTCATTTGTCGCAAAGAGACAAACATATCCCATCTATGGCATACTAAGGAACTCAATTGTGCCTTCTTTGAAGAAAGAGAAGAAAACTTTCAGCTAAGCACATCGGCTACCACATTCACCTTACCAGGATGATACTCGATGGTGCAGTCGTAATCATTGATTAGCTCCATCCATCGGTGCTGTCGCATGTTTAACTCATTCTGTGAGAAGATATACTTTAGATTCTTATGATCTATAAATATCTGACACACTTCCCTGTAAAGATAGTGTCTCCAAATATTTAATGCATGAACCACGACTGCCAACTCCAAGTCATGAGTCGGATAGTTCTCCTAGTGTTTCTTAAGTTGTCGCGAAGCAAAAGAAACCACATGATCTTTCTGCATTAGTACGCATCCTAAACCTTTCTTGGAAGCATCACAGAAAACAACATAGCCCTTTCCAGGCTCTGGCAGCACTAAAACTAGAGCACTAGTCAACTTCTCCTTTAAACTTTGAAAAGCTTGCTGGCAACGATCATTCCAGACAAAAGGTACATCCTTTCTAGTCAACTTCGTCATCATCAACGCAATCGCACTGAAGTCCTTGATAAACCTCCGGTAGTATCCTACTAATCCCAGCAAACTATGAACTTCTGTCAGCATCTTCGGCTGTTCCCATTCTGCAATGGACTCCACCTTCTTTGGGTCCACTTTGACTCCTTATGCAGATATCACATGACCCAAGAAAGTCACTTCCTCCAACTAGAACTCGCACTTACTGAACTTGGCATACAACTGATGTTGGCGAAGAAGAGTCAATGCTAGTCGAAGATGTCGCTCACGCTCTTTCCTGTCCCGACTATAGATTAGGATATCATCTATAAAGACTACAACAAACTGATCTAGGAACGGACGGAACACTCGATTCATTAAATCCATGAAAGCAGCAGGCGCATTGGTTAGCCCAAACGGCATAACCACAAACTCAAAGTGACCATACCTCGTCCTAAAAGCTGACTTTGGTATGTCATCTGCCTTAATTCTCAATTGATGATATCCGGACCGTAGGTCGATCTTTGAAAACACTGTAGCACCACACAACTGATCGAACATATCGTCTATCCTTGGTAACGGGTACTTGTTTTTTATCGTGACTTTATTCAACTGTCAGTAATCTATACACAGCCGCATCGATCCATCTTTCTTCTTAACGAACAACACTGGAGCACCCCAAGGCGATGTACTCGGTCGGATGAAACCTTTCTCCAACAACTCTTACAACTGCTTCTTAATCTCTGCCATCTCTACTGGAGCCATCCTATACGGTGTCTGTGCAACTGGCTGTGTTTCTGGAACCAGATTGATCTCAAAATCAATCTCTCGGGGTGGAGGAACACCGGGAAACTCATCAGGAAACACATTCGCAAACTCTCGGACAACCGACACCTCCTCAAGGCTAGGACCTTTTGCCTTGGTATTCACAACGTGAGCTAAGAACACCTTACATCCTTGCCGTAGCAACTTTTCTGCCACCAAAGCTGATACTAAACACGTCGGAAGAATCTTCCTATCCCCTTGGAAGATCCACTTCTCTCCATCATCATCAAACACAACTTGCTTGGAACCATAGTCCAAAACAACCTTATACTTCTCTAAGGTATCCATCCCAAGGATCACATCAAAACCATGCATATCAAGTGGTATAAGATCCACTTGTATATTGTGTCCCAAAAAAGATAAGACACAAGATGGACACTCCTCTCGAAGCATCGAGGAACCATCAAGAGGGGTTTCTAACAACAAGCTATCTTTCTTACAGCTAACAGGTAAACGACAATTTTCAATCATACTATAGGCGATAAAAGAGTGTGTAGCACCCGGGTCAACCAGAACAGATATAAAGCAAGAAGAAGACATATCAGAATGAAATAACTCCATCTGACCTGCCACCACTCGCGGGTTGACTATCGCCTCCGACTGACTCATAGCACAGAATCGAGCCGTTGCTTGTTGTCCACGTCCTCTGCTTCCTTGAGCAGACGATCCCACTTGCGACGCTTGACCGCGTCCTCATCCTCTGCTACTACTGGGTTGTTGTCTATCTGATCCTTATAGATTCTGCGTCAGCTGTTGTGTCACTTTAACATCTCTACTCAGATAATTTGACTTGAAATGCCATGTCTGACCGCAGATATAGCAAGCCCTATCTTCAAACCGTGGCCTATATGGCAGTAGGATATACAAAACATCATCAGTTATACATCGTGAAACAATGTCAAAACGTCTCCAAGGACCTGAGAGTACATGGATGACTCTAAGACTCTACTACAAAGCAACCAAAGCCACAACATGTCCATCTCTTGCCTTCTACTGCTCTTCTTGTTGCTCAGCCGCAACTCCGCGACCACCACCACATCTAGCTCGAATACCTAAAAAGGGTGCAAACTGGTGGGGTGAGACTCACAGTCCAAGCGAGACACATAACTCCCCGCCAAAACCACAAAACCTCAGAAAGATTAAGGCAACATAGTAGATAACGGATAACGCGTAGAATAAGAGCAGTTTATAAGGTAAAGCTATTCATACCATCAAGCTTACCAAGCTGTACGGAAGGTAGATACCCAAGTATCTCTTTATGGAACATGATTAACAAGATAAGATTTATAAGATCTTACCACATAACATAAGGAACGTATTAGTAACTACAAGGTATAACAAGAGCAACTACACAAGCAAGGCCTCAACCAATGTTTCGTGTTTTGCCTTAAGCAATAAATACTATACGACTGGATTACATATTATTATGCCCTGAGGAAGTGAGTCGTACCGCTCAAATCCAACTGATAGTTGTAAAACCCGGAGCCGGTGCCATATAAGGTCAATGGAAGAGCCAGACTCCACGACCTCCCACCTCATGGTCAGTGCACGAGAACCAAAGTAGGACCGTAGTCTTGTGCTTAAGTGGCGTCAGCCACAGGGTCAACTCCATAGGCTACCCTTCCTCTAGCCCACCTCGGTACAAGTCTCGGCGCTAGTATATCTGAGCCACGGGCCAGTTCACTGTGCTCCCTGAGCCATGAACGCATTCATGCTCTATCACACTGAGCCATGGGCCTATTCACCATGCTCTACATATATCCTGAGTCTGCAACCGCATCTGCATTCACATCCTCTCTATTTTAGGCTAGGAGAAACCTCACATATTCAATAATATGCGCTCTGGGTTAACCCATAGGAGAACCCGTTTCACCATCACCAACTCCTGACGATGATGGATCTATGGCCAGGGCAAACTACATGATTTGTTCCACTGTGATTAGTTAGTATATTTTAAGTGGATTATTGAGGCAATAAAGTTACATTATTATTACCACCATCACAATATCCTGGGATCTTCATCCCTCATCATAAGAAACCACTGCCTCATAAGGCATTCTCATCACTTGGGATAACAATCCCATATCATCATCAGAGGATAACACCTCAACTTAGGCACTTAGCCAAACTCAGGTCCTCAGACCAAAACACATCATGCATGTGATCTCATCATCCAGAGTAACCATCAACGCAATGTTACTCAAACATATATACCTCATAGCGCTTTACCTGGCTATGCATCTGTATGAAACACCTGCATGGTTAGTATGCACAGTCATCATGGATTAACAGAAGAATCATATTATCAATCATAGGCAACATTGATGATCATATGCTTTATCATACATGTCTCAACCTGTGATCATAACATCATGCAAGGCATCTTATATGCTTACCATTCCTCAGCATTATACATATAATTCAAGATGATCATAAAAGCATGTAAAGTCATGTCAAGTTACATAAATATAATCTACTACCTCAATTACTATCAAACATCTCAAGGGTCATCATCATCATAAGCCAAACGTGTTTGCATAAGCAAGAACTAGCATATAAGTTTTCTAGAAGGAACAAGATCCTCACTAGAAGTGCCCACTACCCTCACAAGATGTATGATGGGTAGGGCACCCTCACTAGAGGTAGTATCAGGTAGGGTACTCTCCCATATCACCCAACACACAAACCACACAACAGTCAAGCAAACCAACAAGGATAACGGGCAACGCCTTGGGCGTATCGTGCAACGCTGTGTCGTGCACCCATAGAACCTATCATGCAGCTGAGCAGGCATCGAGCAATAGGTGTAACGTGCATCCATGTGCAACAGCTAGGGTTACTACCATGCCATGACGCCCAGCACAAAGCTAGCCACTGAGCTCTATATCATTAAAGGTGTAACGGACACTTGAGCCAGGCATGTCGTGCAACCAACTGCTAACGAGAAACTAAGACATAACAACCACCAACATAACATGCAGCTCAGCCAGAGAGATATTGTGCAATGACGCGGTGTGCACTAGGTGTATTGTGCTGCACTACTCAACAAAACATACCGTGCAAAGGTGCAACTCAAACGTGCAACAAGGAGCCTGTCATCCAACCAGCCTATCCTCCCCTATCGGCCAACACAAAGCAACGACTGAGGTGTGATGCCCGATACAAGGCCAGATCGTAATGCCTCAATGTCTAAGGGTAACAACACCAAGCAACCACCTCTTAGGTTAAGTGTGTTGGGCAGGGTACTCAGCATAGTGTGACGCCCGACACACAAGGTCAGCAACCAGGGGTGCAATGCTCGACACAACCACAAAGCAGGAACCAAGAGCAACGCCCGACACAGCCACAATGAGTCAACCAAGGCTCTAGACCAAAGAAAGGTATCGAGCAACATCACCCCAAGATCATATCGTGCAAGGTGCAGCTCCACAAGGTCGTCACCAACCTCAAGCACAAGGGCACCAAAACCCTAATGGATCAAGAAGATGGCTCACCTCTCAACAACCAAGAGAGAGGGGTCTTACACAACTTTTTATCACCAATCGGGCAACATGAGGATCAACCCTAACAAAGGTCTACAACCACCACAAAGCTCACCTCTCGAATCCATGGTGAGAAAAGGGTGTTGCTCCAACCACTAGAACACAAGCTCACCTCTCAACTTAATGAGAGAGGGGTATTTCCCATATCACTAGAGTTCAAGCTCAATTCTATAGACCAAGGAGGGAGAGGGGTATTGCTCAATAAGGAAACCCTAGAAACATGGTTCGGCCAACAAGGAGCAACTAAGCAAGAAACTAAACTAGCAACATACATAGCCGATATGATCAACATACAAATAAGAACATAGAAGATGGTAATGTAGTTAGGGTTAGGAGTTATGTAACCCCCCTTAAGCAAGCTCCAAAGCTCCAAGCACCACCACAAGAAGGAGAGAAAGGCACTCTAGGGTTCAGCCACCACTAGAGGAAGAAGGAGACTCCAAGATAAGGATCGGCCACCAAGCTTGCAAAAGAAGAGGGTGTCGTGCACCAAGGGAGAGGGAAACTAAGGAGCTAAAGGGATCCTTAGCAAGAGAAAGGGAACACATATATAGGAGAGGATGGAGGAGAAACCAAGGTAAGACAAGGCAAGGTGTCGCCCACCTAGGGACACTTGTCAATGAGCAATGCCACCACTCTAACATGCCCTAAACACATGTCCAAGGTCATTGCCACATGCAAGCATCAAACACCAAGTGTCCACTAGTGGTGACACAAACGAGGTCAAAGGGGTCAAAGGGTCCATGGGCGACAAAGCTCCACACCATGGCCGACACACTCCCTAGGCTGACACACCACAGGCTGACACAAGGCTCACTTGCCCGATACAAGGTCCAAAAAGGCAAAGGCAAGGCACAACAAGGCCCAACAAGGCTCATCCAAGCCCAAAGGAACTCAAGCAACGAGCCCAACCCTTCCTCTCATCACCAGAGGAAGCAAGGAGAGGGAGGAACACCTCACAAGGTGACAAACTTGCCCACAAACCCTAGACTTGGGTTAATTGCAAGTAGCACCTCCAGCTCTCAACAAAGCACCAACAAACCCTAATCACCACTAAAGGTGATTAGCAAACAACTAAGCACTAGGGTTAAGCAAAGCAAACAGGATAAGCCCTAAACGGAGGTCAAGGTCCTTACATATATTCTATGCACAGTGTTATCAGTCGACATCTGTGCATTGACAACTCGACCGATGACAGCTGTTGGCAACACCCATAGGTGCCTATCGGTCGAGTTTCAAACAGGGCAAACTCGACTGACAGAACAGTTGTCAAAAAGCACATATATTTCATAAAAACATATTTAAAGGCATGCTAAATATACAAACCATATCCAAACATGTCTAAGCAAGTTAGTAATGCACTATGAAAGCATTAGAAATAGTTTTGAGCAAGAGTGTGAAGTGAAACACAAAATACCACTTTTGACTCAAAAACCACATGCATAGTGCATACTAACTTAACAAAAACAAGTTAGAAATGGTTATAAGCAAGAAAACATTACCTTTGTTCTTACCATTCCTTTTTCCACTTGTTGTCACCCTCTACACATCTCACCTTTCTTCTTTCATGTGGATTGAGAATTCAATTTGCAATTCAATAGCTCAAGTTAATCCATTTGCAAGTACCTACAAGAAGAAAGATGAAATGGTCCCCAATCATGTTTTTGGGTCCGGAGGGGTTAGCTTAGCAACCCAAGTCCTATTTCTCTTGGGTGCTTTCCTAGAAGGACAACATGTAGAATAATGGCCAATATCATTGCAATAGTTGCATGTGCCCATAGTCTTGGAACTATAGGATTTTCCAAGAAAGATTGGAGGTCCTTTATCTTTGTTGTTCCTTTGACTACTATCATATCCTAAACCATGTCTACCAATTTTTTTAGTAGAATGGTGTAGGATGTCATTAAGACTCTTTTTACCAACTAAGAATCTTTGCAAAGAAGATCTCAAACTATCATTATCATGCATAAGAGAGGTAATAGTAGAAGACAAATGATTGATATTATCTCTAGCATGCAAAAGATCATTTTCTAAGCAGAGAGCTTTAGCGAAATAAGAATCTCTATCAATATGAGGAGCATCAACATCATTCTCTCTATTAGTAGAACTAAAACAATATTTATGCACATTGATTTTAGCAAGCAAGGAGGCATTTTCTATTTCTAATTCTTTCAAAACAATATCTTTGTCCTTGTTTTCAAATTTAAGAACATCAATATCATGCATGAGAGAATCAACAATTAAAGTATGCTCTTCATTAGAACTAGGCATGAGAGGTTGAGCTTCTAAAAATTTAATCTTATCAAGCAAACTTGCATTTTCAAGTTTAAGAGAGTCTACTTGGCTAAGACAAGCATTTTTATCATCAAGCAAGCAAGAATTAGCATGTTCAAGACATGCAAATTATCAACAATTCTAGCAAGCTTTTTCTTTTTCCTTTTATAAGACTTAAGAGAGGCACAAGTATCATGAATAATAGCAATCAAAGATTATTTATCTAAAGAGTTTAGATTTACCTCACTTGAGTCCTTACTTGTTGATGCTATAAGAGCAAAATGGCATTCTCCTTCATCACTAGATCTTGAGCTTGATCCTTCACTTGAATCTTCACTTGAGATTGAGTTGTAGGAGTCACTTGAGCTTGATTGCCACTTATCTTCTCTTTTCTTGTGATGATGGGTCTTTTTGCCTTGTGGGAAACTTTCCTTGTAGTGACCCTTCTTTCCACATGTGAAGCACCAGATGGAGGAGGACTTGCCTTTGTAGAATCTACCCTTGGAGTACATGGCATTTTCTTCAACTTGAGAGGATGGAGAAGCTTGACCAACAATAGCCTTGATTTGAGCTTTGATTTTAGCCTTCTTCATTCTCTTGAGTTCTTTCTCCTCTTGTCTTTCTACTTCCTCCCTCTTGTCTTTCTACTTCCTCCCTCTAGAGGGGGGGTGATAGAGCTGAATGCACTTAAACAAAATTCATTAGACCTTCAAGATATATCATAAGATAAGGTTTCTAAATAGGTAATTTGAGTGCAACTAAAACATGCATAGTAAGGATGAGAGAGATTGAGCAAACACAAGAGGACAAGCTATTTAGAGTGGTTCCTCACATCAAACTAGAAGTGAGTCAGTCCACTTACCAAGAGAGGTCAGCCTCTAGGATTTCCTAACCATTGCATTCTTATATTCATTCATAAGACTTACAATACATGACCAACCAAAGGACTTACCTATCCAATACAAAGAGTGTTCAACCTTACCAACGACTTACCCACTTTGCAAGGAGTCTTATGCCTTCTTCCAAGGACTTACCTACTCTTGCACAAGTCTTCAGCCTTGTAGGAATTACCCACTCTTCTTGGATCTTCTGCCTTTGACTTCACCTTCACTCAGAGAAGCTTCCACCAAGGACTTACCCACTTGAGCAAGGAGTCTTCTGCCTTCACCAAGGGCTTACCCACTCTAGCTTCAAGTCTTAAGCCTTGATCTTCACCAAGGGACGCCTTCCCTTATTCTTCTTCACCTCTCTTAGCCAAGAGAGAGAACCTTCATCTTCATGGTTGAAATGAGAGAAAGGGAGGTGGTGGAAGTGAGAGCCTCACAAGATATACATGTAGGACTAGCTCTCTTACAGATCTCCTACTCACTCTAATGGATGTAGCAAGTGATTAAGCTTAGAGAGAGAGAGGAGGCTGTAGGAAGCACTCAACTATAGAATAGGAACCTCACATAGAGTTATCATTGAATGCTCAACCTTGGAATGAAGCCCAATGGGTCCTATTTATAGCTGAGGATGCCTCTTAGCCTTTGGGAACACTTGAGAATGAAAACTAGCCATTTTGTGGCTTGCAACGGATATATTTTCACTTGTTGCAACTCCACAATGGCTAGAAGCACTTTTTTGCACTTTTCCGTACAATGCAATCGGTCGAGTTTCTATAAGGGTAACTCGACCGATAGAGTAAAAGACAAAGCCGATATTCAGACCATCGGTCGAGTTTGTCCTGGGGAAACTCGACCGACCAATGAAAATCGAATTGGTCTGGTACTCCATCGGTCGAGTTCTGTGAAGTGTAAACTCGACTGATCAAAAGTCATTTTCAAGATCCAATCAGGATCGGTCGAGTTTGCAAGTCACAAAACTCGATCGATGAACAACCTGATGTGAATTTTGGAAAATGGCTTTTGAGTGCTTAAACATTCGATCTAAGTGCTCCTGATTTTTTCTAAGCTTAATTACAAGTCATACAATCATTACAAGTGATTTACAACATGATTTTAATGGATTTACATCATATTACAAAACGTGCACTTGTATTGACTTTGACTTGTCTTTTCTCCAATTTGATATGCGCAAGTTAGGGCAATTGGAGTGTGTCTATACCTAATCTGAAATCACTCAAGTAGAGACATTAGATACCAATATTTGGAATGGTTAGTCATCATCAAAACATGGGTTTAGTCAATTCAGACGTGAGTCAACATTGACCTAATTGACCTTGAGTCAACATTAACTGCATCATTGTCAAGGAGAACCAAGAAAATTAAAATGCTAATATTTCTAAAATATATCTCAATACCTATGCAAGGAATTCTAAGCCATCCATGATAGAGAGATACCAAAAAAACTAAGAGAAAATAAAATAGAATCTCTAGACCTATGTTAAGCCCACAATTGATATAGAGAAGCCATGAAGAATAAAACCTAATAAAGATAGCAATATAAATCACATGATTTATGCTCCCCTAAATAGCATACTCATAAAATTGAGCTCAACTCAAGAAACTAACCACAAAGATAAAGATATCCATTAAAGAACAAAAATCACACTTGCAATGTGTAAAACAAACCACTTCACACCTAAAATATCAAATAAATATGTAGCAAAAAAATCCAAAAAGAAATTCCAAGAAGTCAAATAAAACTTAACAGTTAGCAATTGTCAAAATGTATTTCGATCGACAAAATATTGTTTGACCAAGAGTCAGTTTGGTGAAAGTCTTTATCCAATAGAAATACACACCTCTACCAAAAGATTTCATGTTAAATGCCAAGTGAAAAAGTCATATCAAATAGAAACATTAACCAATTTAAAGCATGCTATAATCAAAATAGATATCCATGAATCTTATGAGCATGCACATCCTCCTCCAAAGAGAGGTTCTTGGTACCCAAATCATGTTTTTATCACTTTTTCTATTAAAAGGGCATGAGAAAGCATGGTGTCCAAATCTCACACAAGCAAATCATATAACATGGTTAATGGAGAAATAAGAACTAGCATTTGATTTTACAAATATTGGCTCTTGCATTTTTCATTTCTTAATATTTTACCAATACCACTTGCACCCGCATGACCATTGTGAGAATACAATATATTTTTAACATATTTCTACTATTTGAAAACTTATCTAAAGATATCTTATGATTTTCATTATCCTTGGCATGCATCAATAAGTTTTTAGTAGTAAGCTTCTCCAAGTACTAGTAATGTTATCTTCAAGCGTATCAACTTTATCATTTACATCACCATTAACTTGAAGCATAAGATCATAGTCGATATGTGAGAAAAGAAAATATTATTTCTCCATATCACTCAATTTATCTAAAAGAGTACAAACTAGAATTTGCAAAGAAGTATTTTGAGAAATAAAACCATCTACCTTTTTCTTTTGACTAGCATATTAATCGCTCATCTCATTTAGTTCTACATTCATGGAATCAACAATAGTAGCCAATTTTTTTTGTTTTTATCATATTCTTCAACCTTTTTTGGATTAATTTCAACAAGTCAATAAGTTCCATTTTGGAAAAAGTTGAAAGAGATACCTCACTATCATCACTTTTTGCACCTTCTTCCTCATGTTCATCATTTTCATTATGTACGACGATTAGACATTCAACTACAAGGTAGAAAACTTCATCCTCATCATTTGACCCTGAAATTGAAGAGGAATACTAAAAACCATGATATGCCTTCTTCTTTTTATCCTTATAATTACTCTTCTTTTTCCTTTTGAGTTTGGGGGCGTCATCCTTCCAATGTCCTTATTCCCCTTAAACATGACATCTAGTAGAAAAAGCTAACACTTTTGTCAGAAGTAGAATTTGACTTCTTACATTTGTATCTCTTTTCTTCCTCACTACTAGATGAACCACTCATGAAGAAGATGGTTGTTTTGAAACCCTTGTTTTGAGGGTTGTTGTGATGCCTCACACCACAACAAGTGAGATAACTCAAAACCAAACTGTGGAATTAAGTTAAACATCCAGGTTACCATAAAATATAGGAAACTAAAACCAATTTCATATAAGCATAAGAGTTGCAACACATTGCACATAAGTCCACAAAATCCACTTGTATTGTGCATCACCTGCCCAAACTTAACACAAGATAATGTTCACTGGCTCTCTAGCTACATTATGTCCCACGTGATAACATGTTCATATACAAATGTGCCCTTTCTATAAAATAGCGGGCATAGAGCCTAAACCTCGTACTGATACATACAACAAAAACCTTTCCAAGGACCTAAGTGTACAAGGATGACACATAACACTCTACTTCTATACACAGGCAGCATATCCAATCTTTCAACAACTAGTGGTCCTCTTGCTGCTCAACACGAGCTGCACGATCTCTACTTCCTTGTGCTCGACCACCTAAAAGATGTAGAAACCCACGGGGTGAGACCAAATGTCCCAGCGAGAGATATAACTCTCCACCAATTTTTATTAAAGCACATATAAGCTAAGTAGGTAAAACAACATACTAAGTAGATCGAGCAGATTCAACTAAATGATATGTACTCAATAAATGAAGTAGATTAAATAAGACTAGATAGCTACCACTGAATAGTAGACCAAGTTGTATTCTAAAAAGGAATATGAAGAACATGTATAACAGTTGATTACTCTTACCATCTTATAATTCAAGAAATCAGTAAAAGAATAAGGAAAAGGCTCAACCAATGTGAGATGTATGTTACCCTAAGCACATATAATACACGGTTGTGTAACATATTTTATTATGTCATGAGGATTTGATTCGTACCACCCAAATCCAACTGCCCCCTATGAAGGGCAACTGACGGTGCCATACAAGGTCAAATGGAAGAGCTAGAGTCCTCGACCTCTCCACACCTCTTGGTCAGCACAAGAGAAAACACCGTAGAGACATATCAATCAACTATAAAGAAAGTGACATATAGTCAACAGAAGGATCGGATCACGCATGGCCGTCCATATAAAAAACCTAGCCCACATTAGTACAGGCAATAATACTATAAGAACTAGATCATGCATGGCCATTCTTAAAATAAGGATTGGCTCACGCATAGCCATCCAAACCACAAGGAGATCAGATCATGCATGGTCATCTCACAACACCTGTAATTGTAGATGCAAGGAGATACTCGACTTGGACCCCCACATATTAAAAAATATGCGTTCCGAGTTAAACTTGTTTCACCAATCCCGCAAATAAAGCTAAAACTTGAATGGATCTATGGCACAGGGAAAACTACATGATTAGGTTTCAATTGATTAGTTAAGCCAATTGGGTGACTTTTAGCATCATTCAAGTTACAACATATAAAGCCAAAACAAACTCTACAATAATAAGGGTATGTTGCAACTTCAGAAGATATAAAACGTATAAGGTGTGAACTTTTCACAATCATGACATGGTACTCAAAGCTCTGCCATTTACAAGGTCAACACCAATGTTACCCATCACTATGGGATATCAATCCCTATTCACATCACTTGAGAGTGTTCCCTATCAATATGTGTTATGCCATCACCAGGTCGTAAGACCTATCACATAACCATGCATATGACTCATCACAGTATGCTTCATAATTATGTATAATCACCAACCTAGATCATATAATCATCACCAAAACATATACAAGCCATGAAATTCATCTCACCTACAAGGTTATGGGTTTATAAACAGAGAATAGGAAACATCATAATCTCATAGTCATTCAAAGAGAGCATAGCAACACATCAATAATCCCTAGATTAAGATTAGGGTTCCATACTTGGCTAATTAGGGTCTAAGCAAACATTTGTCCAGACATCACTCTACCTAGTTCATTCATTACTCATACAAGTGTATTGATTATAGGTTCAAGTATAGGCCTTAACCATTCATTACCCATGTGTCGTGACCACCCACTAACATGGGTCACGAGCACCACCATGAGTGTCTTGACTATGACCGACACCCCTGATGTCGCAACTGTGACACACCCAAGGGAGGAGATGTCTCAACCCAACAAGGTATAGGGTTCCAACCACCCAAAGTGAACATGTGGTGACCTCCAACCTCAAGGGGAGCAACCCGACCAAAACCAAGGCTGTCTCGACCTTAAACCATGCCACAGGTTGTGACAAAAAAAAACATAGGTGTGATGTCGCAACCATGACAAGGGTAAAAGTAACTAACATCATGAGGTCATATAACTCTTCCAAAGTAGAAGTAAGGTCCTAACTAATTCTAGGCAGGTATCTCAACCAAACGACAAACCATCATCTCGACCAATACCATCAAAAAGATCAAGGGGTAATGACCACCAATGGTCAAGCTAAGACAAAGGACCATCATCAAACCAAGGGTAACCAAGATCAAAACAGAGGTAATACACGGCTAAAATAGAACATAACAACATGGAACACCACCATCCTCAAGAAGGAAAAACGTCTCCTAAAATCGGTCATAAAAAACCCTAAAACTTGCATCAAGAAACCACCATGAGAAGGGGCCTCAAACGAGAGAGAGAACCAAGTTAAACTGCACCCAAACTGAACCAAATCCTCATAGAATGTCAAAACACTTGATCATCATGATTGTAACCAAAACCAAGGTCAAGAGATAGGGGGAAAACATCTTTGCACCATAATCACCAAAATTAGGTACAAAACTAGGGTTTCAGATTACATCCAAACCAAGCATAATCTCAACATTGACTAAGTTCTAGAGTCCATCATAATCTACTAGCATATTAAGGGAACATTTTCGAGGGGGAAAATAGTAGCATGCATGTATAAAAAGTGCATTAATAGAGAAGGTGAAGAGTTATATAACGCACCTGAAAGAAGGTCACTCTAAGGAAAATGATCTCCAAGCACATGATCACCAAACATGATGAAGATCAACCAAAAGCTCCACCCTCAGCTACAATAACACCTCAAGAAAGAGAAGACACCATGGTCATATGTTGCCGAAGGAAAGAAAGCAAGAAGCTTAAGGCCAAATCAAAAGAAAGAAGGGGGAGAAGAGAGAAGAAACTTCCTCTCACTTGAGTGTCGCCTTGTCAAAACATGGCCTATGACCTCTTGTGAGGAGGAGTTTACTGTCAAGAACAACACCATGTCAAAATATGGTCTAGGGCCAAGAAAAAGGAAGAATATGGGGTAGAAGATCCAAGGAAAAACACCATAAGGGAAAGGTAAATACTTACCAAGTGAAAGGATGAGCAAGACCACAAGCACCACTTACAAGGTTGAACCACCTCCAAAGCACCAAGAACAACACCTCCTTGCTCCACCAAGCTCCAAGAACGTCCAAGAAAGGAAGGAGGAAGAAGATGGCCGAAAAAGGTCACTTGCATGGAGAGAAGAGGGTTTATACAGCAAAGGAGGAGAGAGGTAGGCCAAGAGATGAGGTGTCAACAAGGTAGGGCTCCAAAGGGACACTTGTCCACCCAAGAAACTAACATGCAACCACTTGAAACCCACATGCATGAGATGGTGATACACTCTAGGTTGGGTTTCGACCACCTAGGTCACCCAACATGGTCACGATCATGACCCACCATGGAACACCATCCATGGTCGCCACAACACCATCATACACAACAAGGTCGCGACACAAGGTCACCAACCCCTCCTAGGTCGAGACATTCTATACAAAGGCAACTATATCAAATCAAGATCATAAAAACCACTTAGGTTGTGACAACCACACCTAGAGGAGGTGTCTCAACCATGACACCCACCCAACAAGCCCTAGGTCACGACCTATGTCGAGACAACACACAAGGTACACACGATCAAGGTTCACCAGACCCTAAAAAACCCTAACAACCACTAAGGGTGCCACCACTCAACCAAGGTTCCCAAAAGCACCACAACCTCTCTCGCAAATCCAAGAGAGATAATGAACACTCCATAGGTGGAATATTGCAATATAACCCCTCAACTTGGGTAAATTGCAATTTGCACTAAAACAAGCACAAACTAAAGACTTAAGCTCTCCACAAGATCTAAAGTCATCTCAAAGGATTAGAGCAAGGTTCTAAGCACATCATCAAGCTATAGCAAATAGGGTTAACCCAAAACACAAGTTAGGGGTCTTACAAGCCATAAACCCCTAACAAGGATTTTGCCCTCAAAATCCTAATCGAAAAGAGATGGGTACTTCCTCCGCATCTCTTCCTCGAGCTCCCACGCGACTTCCTCAATGCCGCGCTGATGCCATAGGACCTTCACAAGCACTATGTCCTTCTTCTTCAACTTATTCACCCTCTTATCCAAGATAAACACGGGTGCTTCAACATAGGACATATCCTCATCAAGCTCAACCTCCACTGGATGCAAAACCAACTCGGTATTAGGGTGATACTTTCTCAACATGGACACATGGAACACTGGATGCAACCTATGCAACTCAGGCAACAACTCCAACCTATAGGCCACTTTCCCAACATGTGCCACAATAGGGTAAGGTCCCATATACCTGGGAGCCAACTTCCCCTTTCTCCCAAACCTCAAAACACCCTTCTAAAGAGAGACCTTGAGATACACCTTGTCTCCCACTTAGAACTCTAAGGGTCTGTGGTGGTTATCAGCATATGACTTATGCCTGTCCTGGGCCTCTTTCAACTGTTGTTGAATCACTTTAATCTTCTCTATTGTCTATTGCACAAGCTTAGGACCAAGAATCTAATTCACATGTCTCATACCAACATAGCAGAGTCCTACCACGCCTCCCATACAACACCTCATATGGTGCCATGTCGATGCTTCTTTGATAAATGTTATTATAAGAAAACTCGATTAGACTGAGACATATGTCCCAACTCCCCAAAAATTGCAAGATTTAAGGTCTCAATAGATCCTCCAAGGTATGTATGGTCCTCTCAGACTGTCTGTCTGTCTGTAGGTGGAAAGCAGTGTTGAACCTTAACTGCATACCCAGAGCTGTGTGCAAGTGCTCCCAAAAGTGGCTCGTAAACTGAGGACCTCAATCTAACACAATAGTAACTGGGACACCATGCAAACACACTATTTCATCCACATGTATCTGAGTGAGCTTCTCTGCTGAAAACTTCATCTTTACTGTCAAGAAGTGCACTGACTTTGTTAACCAGTCAACTATCATCCAAATAGAATCATGTCCTTTGGATGTCCTAGGCAGACCAACCACAAAGTCCATCCTAACATGATTCCACTTCCACTATGGTATGGGTAATGGATGCAATGTCCCTACATGCCTCTGATGTTCTGCTTTCACTTACTGACATACTACACACTTGGCCAGGAACTCATCTACATCCCACTCAAGCCAGTCCACCAATACAAATATTTAATATTATGGTACATGTTGGTGCTACTTGGTTGCATAACATACACTGAGGAGTGAGCCTCTTCCAGAACCATCTTTCTTAGATTATCAACATCTTATACCATAATTCTTCCTTGGTAACACACTGTCCTATCATCTACCTCATGGAAGCCATCACGCTTCTTGCTACCAAACTCTGATCGTAACTGTTGTATCATAATATCAGTTTGTTGTGCTTCTTTGATCTGTTGTCTCAACATCAACTTTACCTGCAACTGTGCCAACAACCTTGCTAACATAGATACCTCAAGCTTTACATTTATCTGATGCAAGGAGACCAACATCTCTTTCTTATGGCACACCAAGGAACACAACTGTGCATGACCTAGAAGATGATGATGAAGAAGACTTCCTACTTAAACCGTCTTCCACAACATTCACCTTTCCTGGATGATAATCAATAGTACAATCATACTCCTTGATTAGCTCCATCTAGCGTCACTGTTGTATTTTTAAATGCTAATGTAAAAAGATGTACTTTAGGTTCTTGTGATATGTGAAGATTTGGCACTTCTCACCATAGGGTAGTGTCTTCATGTCTTCAAGGCATGACCCACTATAGCTAGCTCCATGTCATGGTTAGGATAGTTTTCCTCATGCTTTTTTCCAACTGTCATGATGCAAAAGATATCACACTCTTATCCTACATAAGTACACAAAGCAATCCAATCCTGGACACATCACAGAAAACTATGTATCCTTTCCCTTGCTCAGGTAGAGCTAGCATGGGTGCACTCGTCAACTTCTCCTTCAACAACTGAAAGGCACACTGACACTTGTCATCCCAAAAAAAAGGCACATCCTTCCTTGCAAGATTGGTTAGGGGTAACACCAATGAGCTGAAGTTCTTAATGAACCTCCTCTAGTAGCCTACCAAACCCAAAAAGTTGCACACTTTCGTCAGTGTCTTTTGATGCTCCCACTCCAGCATGGACTCAACCTTTTTGGGGTGCACACGAACTCCCTTAGCGTATATCACGTGCCCTAGGAAAGACACCTCCTTTATCCAAAACTTGCACTTGCTAAACTTGGCATATAGTTGATGTTGCCTCAACACAGTTAACGCCTGACAAAGATGTTGTTCATGCTGCTGACTATCCTGACTATATATCAAGATATCATCCATAACACCTCCATGAACTTATCAAGAAATGGTTAGAACACTATTTATCAAGTCCATGAATGTTGTCGGTGCATTGGTTAGCCCAAATGGCATAACCACAAACTCATAATGATCATACTGAGTCTTAAAAGCTGACTTAGGCATGTCATCCACCTTGATCCACAAATAGTGATTCCCCAATCTCAGATCTATCTTGGAGAAGACTACATCACCTCGTAACTAATCAAACAAGTCATCTATCCTCGACAAGGGATACTTGTTCTTTATTGTCATCTTATTCAATTACATGTAGTCTATACAAACCTCATGGATCTGTGTTTCTTCTTCACAGACAACATAGGAGCACCCCATGGGGACACACTCGGTCTGATGAAGCCCTTCTCAAGCACTTCTTACAACTGTTCAATTGTAAATTTTGTGGAGAGTTGTAATTTTCTTCATCCTTCATGATCCCTATTTTGGTTCGTTGCTTCGTGCTGCTTCTTATAAGAAGGTTGCAAGAAAGTTGTTTGGAGCCACTTCTTGTGATAATCTAATTTTGACTCAAGGTCTAAATTGATTTGTTCCTTATTTTGATGATGACTAAACCATTCCACTTATTTGTGTCTAATGCTTCTACTTGAGTTATTTTGGTTAGATAGACACACTCCAAATGCCTAACATGCACATCCTAATTTGGAGAAATCAAGTCATACATGCATAAAGATCAAGATTGAAAAATACATAATTTTTGTGATAAATCTTTGATGTAAATCACTTGTAACGAATCTATGAATTTTAACTAAGCTTATTGGAAATTTAGAGCACTTAAATTGAATGTTCAAATAGTTTTTGGACATTTGTCATAAGTTCTCACAGATAGGCTTGTCGGTCAAGTTTCCCTTGGGGTAACTCAACTGATAGCCAAATATGTCTTTTGAAAATATCCAACGTCGACAGAGTTTCAAGTGGTAACAACTTGATCGACAACTTGCACTAATGAAATCGGGTTAGCCATCGGCTGAGTTTCCTATCAAACAAACTCAACTGACAATTGTACTTTGACTTGACACCTAGTGTTATTAGTAGAGTTTCCCAAAATATAACTTAGACGACACCATTGTATGGTAAGTGCAGAAAAGTTTTTCTAACCGTTAGAGTGTTGTAAAACTCAAAAATAGATCTGTTGCAACACCAAAAAATGGGTAGAGTTCAATCCAAGTGTCTGTACTGGCTAGTAGGCAACCTCAACTATAAATAGGACCCATTGGGCTTCATCTTATAGTTAGCCAGCCACTATGAAGGTTCCTACTGTATAGTTGAGAGAGATTTTTCCTCCAAGAGCCTCCATCTACTCTCATCAGCTTAATCACTTGCTACATCCATTAGGGTGAGTAGGAGATTGGTAAGAGAGCTAGTCCTGCATGTATATCTTATGAGCCTTTCACTTCATATGCTTCCCAATACCTCTTTCTACCATGAATATGAATATTCTCTCTCTTATCTAATAGAGGAGAAGAAGAAGCAGGGAAGTAGTCTCTTGGTGAAAAGCTTCTCTTTGGTGAAGGTAAAGTCAAAGGCTAATAATCAAAATTAAGAGTGGGTAAATCCTTGGAGGCAAAAGACTTGTTGCAAGAGAGGCTAAGTCCTTGAATAAGGCCAAAGACTTGTTTGTAAGAGTAGATAAGTCCTTGGTAATGTGTAAGACTCTTGGTCATGGATAGGTAAGTCCTATGTAAGGTTGTTGGCTCCCTTGTTCTTAAAGGGAAGGCTAGTTATCCCTTGACCTTGAAAAGGCTGGTCTTATGTTGTAACTCTTATAATGGAATATAAGGAGTGGAACATGGTTATAAATCCTAGAGGTTGACCTCTCTAGGTAGTGTATGTTCATCTCCTAGTTTGGAGTTTGGAACCACTATAAATACATGTTTTATTTGGTGCTTATTCAATCTCTTTCTCCTTGCTATACTTGTTTAGTTGCACTCAAATTTCATATATGCAATATTATCTTATTATATAACTTTAAGGTCTAGTGAATTTTGTTTAAGTGGTTTTATGTCTATTCACCCCCTTTAGATCCAACAATTAGTATTAGAGTGGTCTTCTCCAAGCATACTTCCACAAGTAGGAGAAGTTGGGCGATAAGCAAGGTGGGAGATACTACTTCAACATTTCGATCTTTGATCAGAGCAACTTCCTCTATTGGAGAAGAAGGATGCAATTCCACATCCAAGGATCAAGTCTTGGGATATGGGAAATGGTGGATATTCAATGCAAGAAACCGAAGACAAAGGTAGAAGAACAAGATGAGGCTACTTTGAAGAAAGCAACATTGAATGCAAGATCCATCAACATCCTCTATGCCTCTTTTCCCCCATTATTTTCAATCAGATTTCTTCTTGTGACACGACCTACGAGATATGGAGAAATCTATGTATCACTTATGAGGGGACAAAGCAAGTGAACTAAATTAGAGTCTGTATGTTGATTAGACTTGTTGAAAATGTCAAGATGGAAAAGGAGGAGAGTGTGTCTGAAATGTTCTTAAAATTCAACACCATTGTAAATGGTCTCGCCATCCTAGGCCATACCATGGATCGAGGAAAGCTAAACTCCAAGATCCTACATACTCTTACTCAGTGTTGACAAACAAAGATGGCTACCATAGAGAAACAAAGTTCCTCTCTGACATTCCTATTGGAGAACTCATAGGAAACCTTCAAGCCCCTAAAGTTATACTCAACCAACTAGAAGATGAGGATCTTGAATAAAATAAACAAAAGAAGACGATGAAGGTGATTTCTTGTCATACTTCATATAGACACAAATCCTTTTTATATGAAGAGGATGTCATGTATTCCAAAGATAAATACTTCAAAGGCAAGTCTTCTTCCTTCAGCTAATGCTTCAAATGTAGAAATAAGGGTCACTTCAAGGATTATTGCCCACAAGGCAAAAAGACCCATCATCACAAGAGAAGAGAAGAGAAGCACAAGAAGAAGGAGAAATGGCACATATGAACTAGTAACTCCTCCAAATCAATCTCAGGTGAAATTTCTAGTGAAGGATCTAGCTCAAGCTTAGTGAAGAATCTAGTGGAGGATTTAGTTCAATCTCTAGAGAAATTATAGAATGCCACTTTGCTCTCATGAAAAGTTCAAATGAAGATTCAAATGGGGTACATCTGAACCCTTTAGATAAAGAATCCTTAAGTTCCATCATTCATACTATGCGTGCATATCTTGAATCTACTATAAAGAAAAAGAAAAAGCTTGCTAGGATTTTTGATAACTTGCATGAAGAAAAAGACGAACTTGGACATGTTAATATTTGCTTGCAAGATGATGTGAACAATCTCTGAAAGTATTATCTAGAACTTGAGTTGAAATTCAACGGTACTGAGATAGAAAGCAATACTTATCTTAGACAAGTAAATGATTTTAAACTTGTGAATTCTATCTTACTTGATAAGATTGGATTTCTAGAATCTCAATATTTTGTACCTAGTTCTAATGAAGAGCATGCTAAAATTTTGAATTTTATGTGCATGATATTGATGTTCTTAAAACTAAAAAAATGAGTACAAAGACTTTGTTTTACAAGGAAAAGAATCTGAAAATAGTATTGATCTTTCTAAGATTACTATTCTTGGATTAAATGCTTCCTTTCTTGTTATAATCATTGTCCTTGAATCTTGTTATAGATCTACTAGTAGAGAAAATGATATTTCTACTCTTCATATTGAAAAAAATTCTTATATGACTAAATTATCTACTTAGAAATCGACCTTTTGCATGCTAGAGATGATGTTAATTAATAGTCTTCTACAACTACATCTCTTAGGCATGATAATCATAGTTTGAGATCCTCTTTGCAAAGATTCTTAGATGATGAAAATAATCTTAATCAAATCCTAGACCATACTACTAAACAAATGGATAGAGATGGTATTGGGCGTCACAGTAGAAAAAGTAACAACAAAGGCAGACGACCTCCAATTTTCAATGGAGAATCCTCTAGTTCCAAGGCTATGGGCACTTTCAATCATTACAATAAATTGGGTCATTATTCTACATATTTAGCTGTTAGGAAAGAACCTAAAACAAATAGGATTTGGGTTGCTAAGATACCCCCTGTACCCAAAAATTTGATTGGGGGCCATTTCATCTTTCTTCTTGTAGGTCACTTGCTAATGGATTTACATGAGCTATTGATTTTCAAATTGGTTTCTCAATCCACATAAAAGAGGAAATGTGAGATGTGTATGGGTTGGAGACAAGTTGAAAAGAAATGGTAAGGACAAAGGTAAAAATGTTTTTAATCATATCCAATCATTGCTTGTTTTTGCCAAGTTTTTATGCACTTTACATATAATGTCTGAGAAAAAAATTGTATATTGTGTTTCTCACCACTTTCTTGCTCAAAAACTACCCCAGATGCTTTGAAAATGCATTAATAATTGCTTATACATGTTTGGATATTGTTTATATTTTCATCATGCCTCTACATATGTTTTTCTGTAAAATGTTTGTTTTTGGACAATATTAGTTGCCATTCAAGTTGGTCCAAAGGGAACTCAACTGATAGACATCCTTGGTTTTTGCCATCTATTGTTGTCACCCGAGTTTGTCATGAGGTAACTCAATCAAAAAGGTCCATGGGGTCTTTCCAACAGCTATTGTCGGTCGAGAAATTCAACCCAGAAACTCAACCGACAACATTGTGCACTGAATATATAGACGACTTATTGGATGAGAATTTCCCTCTCAACTAGATTTTCTAAACCAATAGCCTTATTCGATTGGAAATCCCCTTGATACCTATTTATGATATGCATATTGCCATGATTAAACTTTCTATCATGCATACAACTCTATCTTTCTTATTGTTCTTGCTTTTGGTATCTCTGCTCCTTGCAATTAATTGTCTTGAGTTGTTATGTATGTTTTGATGATGATCTCTTTGGAAATTATGGTTGTGATTAACTTGCTTATGTTGTTCTCTAACTTTCAACATAGATCTAGTTCTATGTCTTATTTTAATGCTACCTGTAGTTTCTTAGTGTTAATCATCTTTTGGTAGTGATGCAAATTTTACTAGTGAATAATATCCATTCATGCTTCTTGACTTGCATATTCCTTTGCATGGATATTCCTCTTAATATACTCATAGCATGATTTAACTTGTGTATCATTTGCTATGATTTACATACTACTAGTAGTCCTAATTTGTGATATCATCTACTAGTAGCCTATCTACATGTAGTTCTAGTTTTTGTTCATCTTTTGATATTCATCTTGTGATATACTTGTATCTTGTTTCATTTGTACTCAAACTTGCTCCTTAATTTGCATATCTACTATCTTGAGTTTCTTGCATAACCTTGCTTTGATTTTGCTATAAATGCATCTAGGTCTATTCAAATGCATGTCTGGAGTATCTTTACATACATTGCTTGGACAAGCCTTTTATTCTTTTCTATTCTGCTTGCCTTTCTAAACAAGTTGTGTTTTAGCTATTCAAACCCCAATGTTTTAAAATTCCAAATGGGGAGAAGACATGTCTTATGTAAATGGGAAGAAGACAAATATGTACAACATATATGAGGAAAATACATAGTTTCTATAAATGTTATGAAAGCTAACCATGCGGGAGATATAACATCAATGGAGGGGGAGTATGTGAACTCTACTAGCATCAATTGATGGGGAACATATGAACTCAGTTTTATTGGAACTCCTAGGTTTATCCAATGGTTTGATTTTATTTATTTTATTTAAAAAGATTTCAATATGTCTATGGAATTGTTTGTCATCTTCAAAAAGGGGGAGAATGTTGACTCAAGGTCTAAATTGATTAATCCCTTGTTTCGATGATGATTTAAACACTCCACTTATTTATGTCCAATTCCTCTACTTGAGTGATTTTAGATTAGATAGACACACTCCAAACACCTAAACTTTCACATCTGAATTTGAAGAGATCAAGTCATAAGTGCATAAAGATCAAGATTGAAAATTAGATAGTTTCTCCTTAAATCTTTGTTGTAATCACCTGTAATGGACGTATGACTTGTAACTAATCTCAATGGAAATTTAGAACACTTAAATTGAATGGTTAAATAGTTTTGGGTATTTGTCATAAGCCCTCATAGATAGGCTTGTTAACTGAGTTACCCCTGAGGTAACTCAGTTGACAACCAAATATCGCTTTTGACAATACCCAGGGAGTTTGTCCTGGTAACAACTCGACCGATAGCATGCACTAGTCAAATCAGCTGCAACCATCAGCCAAGTTTATTAGCAGACAAACTCGATTGAAAATTGCATTTTGACTTGTCATATAATGTTGTCAATCGAGTTTCCCAAAAAGTAACCCAGCCAACAACATTGTACAGTAAATGTAGAAAAGTGTTTATAGCCATCAGAGTGTTGAAAAACTCAAAAATAGATTTTTTGCAACACCCAAAAATGGCTAGAACTTAACCCACATGTCTCTACTGGCTAATGGAAACCTCAACCATAAAGGATCCCATAGTCTTCATCCCATGGTCATCCAAGCACTATGAAAGTCTGTACTATATACTGGAGAGAGATTTTTCCTTCAAGAGCCTCCATCAACTCTCATGAGCTTAATCACTTGCTACATCCTTTAGAGCGAGTAGGAAATTTGTAACATAGCTATTCCTACATGTATATCTTGTGAGGCTTTCATTTCCTCTACCTCCCAATCCCTCTTTCTTCCATGAAGATGAAGATTCTATCTCTTAGCTAATAGAGGAGAAGAAGAATGGAAGGAGTCCCTTGGTGAAAAGCTTCTCCTTGGTGAAGGTGAAGTCAAAGGTTGAAGATCTGAGTTAAGAGTGGGTAAATCCTTGAAGGCAGAAGACTTGTTACAAGAGTGGGCAAGTCATTGGAGAAGGCTGAAGACTCATTTGCAAGAGTAGGTAAGCCATTAGTAAAGTGGAATACTCTTGGTCATGGATAGGTAAGTCCTTTTTAAGGTTTTTGTCTTCCTTGTCCTTAAATGGAAGGCTAGTTATCCCTTAACCTTGAAAACAACTGTCTTACATTGTAACACTTTAATGGAATATAAGAAGTGACACATGAATGAAAATCCTAGAGGTTGACCTCTCTAGGTAGTGGATGTACATCCTAGTTTGGAGGTTGGAACCACTACAAATACATGAGTTATTTGGTGCTTGTTTAATCTCTCTTTCCCTTGCTATGCTTGTTTAGTTACACTTAAGTTTCATATATGTAATATTATCTTGGGATATAGTTTGAAGGTCTAGTGAATTTTGTTTAAGTAGTTTTATCTCTATTCACTCCCCTAGAGACCATTATACATCCAACACTTGAGTCTGATGTAATGAAATTTTTAGATCATTGGATACTAATGAGATGTATGGATTCATGAGTTTGATTTTAAAAGGTTCCATTTAGGTTCATGTGGATACAAGTGATGATGAGGTCACATTGCCTTATCCATGTGATTATGAAGCTAATAATTAAATTATAGGAGTTCATGGATTGGCATGATTACATAATGGTCCCTAAGTTATTTCATATTAATATGGAGGTATTTTTGTTCTTTTGATAAGATTGGAAGTTAATTGATGTTGATTTTGGGTTTAATATCCTTGATTTTTGCCACTTTGAAGAAATTAATCAATGGATAGATCATTGGCATTTGGACCTCAAAGTTGGCAAGAAGGTAATTTAAGATGATATAAACCATCTCTGAAGTTTCATCTTCAAATGAGGTTCCTATTAATAGATATATAAGTTTGAATACTGAGGAATTAATGGTTAAATCTTTAGTTGATGAGTATAGTTCAAAATTTTATTAACGTGGGTCGTGATACTCACATGTCACGCAAACAACACATTTAGATAAGCAATGTGGCATTATTTTAGTATCCAAGTATTTGGTTTGGTGAAAAGTTATCATGATCCATGGATACATTAGACGACTGAGGAGATTGTCTCCTCACATCACTTATAGTGTGCCTTAGAGTAGCAAGCTCCCACATCACCGAGATACCCCTTCGTGGGTTAAGGAGGGGAACCAAGTGGACAATTAGCATCATATCTCCAAGGAGTCTCATTTTGAAACTCACATTGTGGCATTTGGTGTTACACCCCGATCTCACAATTTCCACTAATCATGAGATTAGGGAATAAATTGAGGATTTAATGTAATACAAAGATCACCCTTAACTTTTTCTTCTCTTTCAAAACTCTTTATTTTATCGCATTGAACCACATAAACCAACTTTACAAGGGAATCTAAACATTGATTTCTCTAATCTGATTTCAACAGTATAAATGCATGTATGAACATTCATTATGTTCCTCATACTTTTAAGCACATAAGACTTGCTGATTCACACATATTTCTAAAAGAGGAATAATGTTATACACCATCATTTACAACTCTCTCTTATTTCTTTACAAGGACCGACTAAACTTAACTATACTCAGACTTAACTCTTGTGGCATATCTACTCTGATGCAATGATATCTTCAAGTCCGTGTGGTTTCCCTAAAAATTGTGAGTAGAGGGGTGAGCCTACTCGCTCAGTGAATGAATACTTCAAAGAAATAGTCTAAAGCACTGATATAATTACAGATATACTTTTGAGCAACTGATATCAATTTAGTAGCAGTACACTTTAAAGAGATTGATCATTTACAATCATAAATATGGCAGGATACTCTAGATATCAACAAGAATAAATCAGCATATGAGCATTCTTGATTAATTTCAAAGAGAACTAATAATTAAAAAACATACAAAGAATAATTGCTGGAAAACTGTACTCGAATCTTTCTTAGCCTTTCTTACTTATAAGAAACTCTTTAAAACTTATATTATCATATTTTAGCTTATGCCCAGATCATATGCAGTGTACTCTACAAATGAAGACTCATAGAGAACTACAATCTCACCGTGCATGACTTAGCTTAAAACCCGGAAAGCTAAGCCTAGAACTGAATCTGGGTCTGCTTGACTCGAACCGTCACGTCTGACTAAGGTGGCTAAACAGTTATTCTTTAACTAGACCTCTCCTTCTAGGCTGAGTACACAGGCAGAGGGTCTAAGACGCTCTGTGGGCCTCATCTTGGTACGCTCTATGGGTACCTCTGGGTTACCACCGGGATCTCTGGTTCATGTTGGGTAACCTATCTTCTCTTAGGAGACTTCCTCAAGGGGC
This sequence comes from Alisma plantago-aquatica, assembly GCA_963693085.1. NCBI lineage: Eukaryota > Viridiplantae > Streptophyta > Magnoliopsida > Alismatales > Alismataceae > Alisma > Alisma plantago-aquatica. The sequence continues at coordinate 226,458,758 of OY856413.1, forward strand.
TTCATCTCCCCACATGCTTTATGGGTGCAATCGATCCCTGTATACTGGTCGCTGCCAAGGTGGATCGTTTCCTCCCTACAGTACATACATCTGTAGGGAATCTACGGTGTTCAGGGCACCTATGTGTATTATTTTATTATTCTTGGAAAGTGCTTTCTACATTGTACCTTTCTCTTACTTATACTTGACTCTGATATATCTATGGTACCACATCTATTTAATTGAAGTTTATAATACAACATGTACATCATTCTAAACTTGGCAGAGCAGTATATTTAAAACATTATAATTTACTGAGAAATCAACATACTGAAAATGCAAGCAGACGAAAGTTCTTAAATAAACTGAGTACGTGTCAACTTGGCACATATACATTGAAATCATGCAATTGATCTTCTAATACACTGATAAAAGTTAATTACTTGACATACGAGTAATCGTCATTTGCACCTGTAAATTATTTGTACTTTCTTGGAAAACATGCACCTCAACCCAAATCTTGAGTTGTGCATCACCACATCTCATACTGAGAACATTGATATCAAAATACTTGATTCATTGAACACCCTATCCTTAGGGTTTCATTTATCTCATTCACTTATCACATGGCTCTCATAAGGATTTCATACGACATAAACATTCACTGAATAAAGACTACTATCAACAAATCATATAAAATCAATATATGTATGAAACCTTGGAACTAAGCTGAATTTGGGTTTCCATGCCATTCACTGAGATAACATGCATCAAAAATAAAATTGAATAAATAAAGTCTATCATGTCAAGAAAAATCCGTTCAAATGGGTTTCACGATATCTATTCGAAAATATCTAACTTCCCTCGCATCTAGGGTTTCACCCTCTTTACTGAGATATCAAACAAACACTATTTACCTTAAATGAAATCCAATATAGTATCTGACATATATGTACTTATGAATTCAGATGAACAATCATTCATAACCATGGGGATCCAGATAAACAAAAATTTCTATTTAATTATACAACAATTTCAGTCATAGACAAATTCCCTATATTTCAGTTTACTCTTATAACCTCTGTGAATACTCAAGAAATTCTCATTAGGATGTATTGTAAACATTTCTAATATGATTTTATCATCTGAAATTAATCCAAATAGAGGAAGAATCCATTTCATATCATTTTTCAACAACTTAGATCAAACACACAATTCAGGGTTTGTAGTTGTGTACTAAGCAATTAAAGATTATGGATGATTTAACCAATTTTTCGTGCAATATACTATTTAAAGGAAGTTCCCACTCACCCTAAGGTGTGAAAACACCTTTAAAACGTATCCCATATCTAAAAATCTCGAATCCATATCAAATCCCTAGCAATTCACCCAATTCTTCTTCCTTTCAACTCGAAAACCCTAAAAATGAGGGAATATGAAGAAAGAGTGAGAAAAGGGAAAGTTTTGATACCATTTTGGATCAAATCAGAGGAGGGATGGAATTTTGACATGTGAGAGAATATTCACCATCAAACTATATCCAAAGAAGCTAAACTTACATGATTTCATCATTCCTCAGACTGCAAAACTCTAGGTCAGCATCTCCATCAATTTCTCCTCTCAAACCCTAACTCTCTCTCTCTCTAGGATTTCATTTATCTAGATTGAACTACGAATTATGAGATATCCTTGTGTGTTAGGTTGATCATATAGAGCAATTGAGCTGCTTGGGTCAATTGCACTTTGACCCTTCACTAAACATTTTCTTATTTCAGCAGATTTTTCTGTCATAAAATGGTTTCTATAATTCGTGTATTTCAGAGATCAAGCCTTCTCCAAAAATTATTATAATTTACTATTTTATGTATAATTGAGGTATTAAGCTTAAATTAAAATTTGATATCATTCCAAGTTCCCATTAAATAATTAAAAATCGAATAGTGCACTGCTATCCAGAATTCTATAGAAATGTCCGTTACTATAATTCGTCTACTGACAAGGTCTAAATGCATCCAAAAATTATAAAAATTTTACATGTTGTTTATGATTGAGTTTAAGATCTCCATTTAAAATTTCATATCATTTGGATTTATAAATAAATAACTAAAAATCAAACAATATACTACTGAACAACATTCTATCATCATGGTCGGTTGAAGTATATCTCGACCGAGAATGACTTTCAAAGAACATCCAAAAATTCTGAATTTTTTCAATGAAATGCACGATTGAGTTATACATATTATATCCAAATTTTAATTAAATCAAAATTATATAGAAAATATGATAAATTATTTACCGTACTACTATCTTGATCAATTCCATACTCATGTACCATCAAAACCCTAATTTCAGCCAACTAGGGTTTATATTTATCAAACCCTAATTTCTCAAACAATATAACACTTAACATTCTTATTAGGTTTAAAACATCATAATTGAATTATCACCATTAATTAGATTTAAGAAATGATCAATCCAATTAAGCATATAATCATCAAGGTAAACCCTAGTTTACCAATTAAGCTCAGATGCGGTCATAATATTTGGATTTCATTTGAGTGAGGAAAAGTCATTGTCCCTCATTGATTCTCTATTGTTTATACATACCATGAGTAGGAGAAGGAGTGAAAAGTAGGGGTAGTTACAAAATAATATGGAGAGGGGAAAAGAAAGGATGATGCTAGATGAGAAGGATGCAAAAATTATCAATAGATTTTGTGATCATTTCCATGATTGACAAACATTGGTCCACTAAAGGTTAAGGTGGAGTCTGGATACTACTATAAGGTGTCTCCCATATGCATTTGAATGTTGTATGAAAGTGATGTAGGTTCCTAGAAGTCTTAGTAAGCTTTAGCTATTGTCAAGGACAAGTGAAGGGCTTTACCCTTCCCCATCATTGTAGTCGGGGCTGGTGCTAACGAGGTCATGGAGGATGAGAATTCAAAAGAAAACTTGGAGACAAGATCTATCCAGGAGGGCCACATGGACTTAGCAAAGTTGATGAAGACATTTTCATATGGATATGAGGACATTAGTGCTACCCATTTCTCACAAGAGAAGGATGGTGCATTTCTTCCAATGGTGTTACACACTACTCAATTGGAGTTTGAATAGATACAACCCCATGAACAGAAACACACAGTCCATTAACTCTCAAAATTAATAAGGACCCACACAAACATACTCACATACACCAAAACACTACACCCATAAGCACACAGGGTTGTTTCGTAGTATAGGAGGGCAACAAGTATAGGGTCGATCCTGTAACACCCCAACCTCACAATTTCCATTAATCATGAGATTAAGGGATAAATTGAGGATCTATCGTAATACAAAAATCACCCTTAACTTTTTCATCTTTTTCAAACTCTTTGTTTTCTCGCATTGAATCACATAAACAAACTTTACAAGAGAATTAAACCTTGATTACTCTAATATGGTCTCAACATTAATGATACACATCCATACATTCATTCTATTTCTCACACTTCCATGTACATATGACATGATAAACAAATGCATTCTCTCTTATTAAGGAAACGAAGATACAAACACCATTTACAACTCTCTCACAACTATACAAGGACCTAGAGTGATAGGGACCGACTGAACTTAACTAATCTCAGACTTAACTCTTGTGGCAGATCTACTTTGATGCAATGACCTTCTTCAAATCCATGTGATTTCCCTAAAAATTGTGAGTAGAGGGGTGAGCCTACTCGCTCAGTGAATGAGTACTTCAAAGAAATAGTCTAAAGCACTGATATAATTACAAATATACTTTTAAGCAATTGATATTAATTATAACAACAGTAAGCTTTAAAGAGTCTAATAATTGACAGTCATAAATATGTCAGGATACTCTAAATATTTATAAGAGTGAATCAATATATGAAATGCTTGATTGGTCATAAAGAGAACTAATAATTTAGAAACATACAAAGAATAATTGAATAACTGTACACGCTTGTTTGACCTCTCATTCATTTTATTATGCCCCGATCATATGCAGTGTACTCTACATATGAAGACTCATAGTGAACTACAATATCACCGTACAAGAATTAACTTAAAACCTGGTAAACTAAGCCTAGAACTGAATCTGGGTATGCTTGACTCAAACCATCATGTCTGACTAAGGCGACTAAACACCTGGCCTTTAACTGGACCTCTCCTTCTAGGCTGAGTACACACGCGTAGGGTCTGATACGCTATGTGGGCCTCATCTTGGTACACTCTGTGGGTACGTCTGGGTTACCACCGGGATCTCCAGTTCATGTTGGGTAACCTATCTTCTCTTAGGAGACTTCCTCAATGGCTTTGTCTCCCCGTACGCTTTGTGGTGCGATCTGATCCCCGTATACTCATCGTTGCCAGGGTGGATTGTTTCCTCCCTACAATGCAGACATACTTAGAGAATCTACGGTGTTCAGGGCACCTATGTCTATTATTTTATTATTCTTAGAAAGCTCTTACTATATTGTATCTCTCTATTACTTATTCTTGACTCTGGTATCTCTATGGTACCGAGTCTATTCATCTGAAGCTTATAATACAACATCTATATCCTTCTAAACTTGGCAGAGCATTATATTCAAAACACCATAATATTCTGAGTAATCATCATACTATACATACAGGTAGACTAAAATTCTTAGATAAATAGAATACATGTCAACTTGGCACTTTATATACTAGAATCATGCAATTGAACTGTTAAGCATCACCACATCTCATACTGAGAACATTGATATCACAATACTTGATTCATTGAACACCCTATCCTTAGGGTTTCATTTACCTCATTCACTTATCACATGGCTCTCATAAGGATTTCATACGACATAAACATTCACTGAATAAAGACTACTATCAACAAATCATATAAAATCAATATGTGTATGAAACCTTGGAACTAAGCTAAATTTGGGTTTCCATGCCATTCATTGGGATATCATGCATCAATAATAACATTGAATAAATAAAGTCTATCATGTCAAGAAAATCCCTTCAAATGGATTTCACGATATCTATTCGCAAATATCCAACTTTCCTCACATCTAGGGTTTCACCCTCTTTACTGAGATATCAAACAAACACTATTCACTTTAAACGAATCAAGATAGTATCTGACATATATGTTCTATGAATTTAGATAAACAATCATTCATAACCAATGGTATCTAGATAAGCAAATTTCTCTATTTACTTATACAACAAATTTCAGTCATAGACAAATTTCCTATATTTCAGTTTATTCTTATAACCTCTGCGAATACTTAGGGAATTCTCATTAGGATGTATTGTATACATTTCTAATATGATTTTATCATCTAAAATTCATCCAAACAGAGGAAGAATCCATTTGATATCATTTTGCAATAACTTAGAACAAATAGACAATTCAGGGTTTGTAGTCGCATATTAAGCAATTAAAGATTATGGATGATTTAACCAATTTTCATGCAATATACTGTTTAAAGGAAGTTCCCAATCACCCTAAGGTGTGAAAGCACCTTAAAAATGTACCCCATATTTGAAAATCTCGAATCCATATCAAATCCCTAGCAATTCACCCAATTCTTCTTCCTTTCAACAACGGAAACCCTAAAAATGAGGGATTATGAAGAAAGAGTGAGAAAAGGGGAAGTTTTGATACCATTTTGGATCAAATCAGAGGAGGGAAAATTTTTTGACATGTGAGAGAAGATTCACCGTGAAACTATATCCAAAGAAGCTAAACTTATATGATTTCATCATTCCTCAGACCACAAAACCCTAGGTCAGCATCTCCATCAATTTTTCCTCTCAAACCCTAACTATCTCTCTCTAGGATTTTGTTTCTCTAGATTGAATCAAAAATTATGAAAGCTCCTTGTGTGTTAGGTTGAACATATAGAGAAATTAAGCTGCTTGGGTTAATTGCACATTGACCCCTCACTAAACGTTTTCTTATTTCAACAGATTTTTCTGTCATAAAAAGGTTTATGTGAATTCGTGTATTTCAGAGATCAAAACTTCTCCAAATGATTTAGCATTTTGTGTATAATTGACTTACGAAGCTTCAGTTAAAATTTGAGATCATTACAAGCTTCCATTAAATAAATAAAAATCAAATAGTGCACTGCTATCTAGAATTCTACAGAAATGTCAGTTACTGTAATTCGTCTACTGATAAGGTCTAAACGCATCCAAAAATTATGAAAATTTTATATTCTAGACACCTCCAGTCGGTCAATTGGGCACCAGTCGATCTATTCATCCTCCTATCATTTAGCATCCTCGATCATTGCTTTTGATTGCGTTTCAAATCTCCAGTTAAAATTTCAGATCATTTGGAGTTACCAATAAGTAATTAAAAATAAAACACTACACTGCTGAAAAGCACTATGTCACCATTTTGGTTGAAGTATAGTTCGAATGAGAACCAAATTCAAAGAAAACTCAAATATTCTGAAAATGTTCTCAAATATGCATGATTGAGTTATCCATATCATATCCAAAATTCACTTAAATAAAAAATTTGTAGAAAATATGAAAAATCATTTACCACACTGCTATCCTGATCAAATTCCATACTCATGTACCATCAAAACCCTAATTTCAGCAAACTAGGGTTCATATTTCTCAAACCCTAATTTCTCAAACAATAGAACACTTAATGTTCTTATTAGGTTTACAACATCATAATTGAATTATCATCATTAATTAGATTTACGCAATGATCTATCCAATTAAGTATATAATCATCCAGGTAAACCCTAGTTTACCAATTAAGCTCAGATGCGGTCATAACAATTCTCCCCCCCCCCCCCCCCTAAAAAGTTGTCATCCCCAAAACATAAATATGCAAGTAAAGTACATTCAAGGTTTATTTTAATCTTATGAAATTTTACATGTCATTATATTCTTGTATTTCATACTTGAATGCAGTTTTCAACATAAAGTCCTTTATTCCTTTACTAAATCACAACATGTTTGAAATAGTTCTCAATGATAACAAACAAATTCTCTATGCCACAATCAATCATAGGATAGAGAGAGAAACAACCATTTCAATATTTTCATACTCTTGAGGTGTTACCTCAACATTGATAATCTGATCTAAATATCTCAATTCATACGGCTCAATATGTACTATTGTTCTGTGTTACCGCTAAGTCACAAAAGAGAGTTCACCATGTTCTTTTGAATTTTACTATTGTGCTACTCAAATAGCAAAATAGTCTTAAGTTGGAATACTAGATTCAACAGCAATTGTACAATACTATTCACGACATCCCCATTGCATCATGGATGCATAAGGTGAAGCATTACCATCACATTCCATACTATTCTCAAGTATGAACCCACACATAATTCAAGGTGTAACCATTGGGTTATAGCATACTAGGGTTTCAACAATAGTAATAGAGTACTCCATGATTGTATTAGTCATTCAAGGACTATTCATACCCAATTACCATCACTTAGTTATATTAAATCTAGGTATAACAAGCTACACCTTATTAGGGTTACATATCAATACAATATGTGTTACAATCCCAATTTTGGGTTCATTTGTTGAGAAATGTAATTTCTCATATTAAAGATATTGGAACAAATAATGATGTAATTTTTTTTGAATAAATGAATTTCGTTTACAATAGTCTTGATGGTTGTTTTGTGGGCTTTATCGGCTATTGGGCCCAATAAAGGAAAAGATAAAAGAAATTCCACTGTTATTGAGTAAATAGAGAAAAGAAAAATGTGGAAACCTCAAGAAGGCAAATCCAAAGAGGGATTCCGTGCCTCTTGGGTTCCAAGGAGTCCAAAGTTGCATAGAGAATGCAATAAGAAAAGAAAGGATTAATTAAATATTGCCTTATTTAGAATAAATGAGAGATAATGAAAACATTACAAGAAATATGTGGAAATATGGATAATGAATCCATCTTGGACGAGATTTCACGTCCACATAGTCCTAATTGAAAAAGGAATCAGAATCAAGAAAATAAAAGATTAAAGAAAGAGAAAATGAAAAGTAATCTAGATTACCAAGTGATGAATAATCACCCTATGCATGACAAAACACCTTCCTTAATAATTCTAATTTTCCTTCGTGAACCTTCATCGAGAAAGAGTTGAGCAATTCTAATATGGGAAGGATTAGATAATTCTAAACGATTAAGAATACATGAGAATAAGGATAATTTCGATAGATTAATGTGAGGATAATACCTCCCATATCGGTAAACTATCTCACGTCAAAGGAAACGTAGACGGGCGACTCTGTTTCCTTTCGTGTTTTCCCTAGATACTCAGGGCTTGAGAGACCCTGCCGAGACCTATATAAGGGTCCCTTTGGTAAAGGAAAATGGGGTATCTGTCATCGGTAGTCTTAGGGAAGTTGTTCTGCTAGCCTTGCTCCCTAATTAGTCCATGAACCCCAGGAAAATGCCAGAACAGCGGCTGCGGATGGTTCTTTGGTTATGGAGGGACACGATGACCTTCCTCCTCTTGTCTTCACCCATGGGCGGCTCCCATACAAGTCAAAGAAGGCATCTTTGTCCGCTGCAATTCCTCGCCGCACCAGAGGAAAGGAGGAATCACCTAGTGGCATGAATACCCAGGGTATAGAGCTGCGGAAGGGAGTGCAAAGGAGGGAGGACACACCCACACCACCGGGAAGATGCTCGGACGTCATCTCCCAACCGTCACCTTCACGCAGCACCTGCAGAAGGTCTGCACTCTCGTTGTGGGTCGCAGATCCAGAAGCCTTGCACTCAGTCAACTCGGCCATGGTTCAAGGCCTTGGCGGACTCGGAAGGGGGCGAGGGAGGTAGGGGAGCCATCCCCAGTGACCGACGAGGTCCGGAGAGGGGCAGCGCAGCCGCATCTGCTCTCTGCTGCTGTGGCCGCGCTAGGGCGCGCGTGGGAGGAAGAAGACTAGGCCATTGGACGTTTATGCCCCTCCACATGCTGGAGATCCTTTAACTTAACCAAGGGCAAAGATGTACTTCCGTTATATTTTCCAAATTGAGTGCTTTGCATGGATGCAGTGACGTGGCGCAATCTGATTGGCCCAAAGTAAGTAAACTTGCAAATTTCATATCTAATAGACCGTAGCTCGGATAAATACAAATAATATATGTATTTTGATCAGGAGAACGAGAGGAATTCAATAAAAATACTTTTAAAGATTGATTCCATTCCTAATAGAAAAAGTACAATAAGTTGATGAAAAGTACATTAAAGTTAAGTTAAAACTCCTTTTTATGATTAAAGGTTGAATCTAGTATGCTTAATGGGTTAATTTAAGTATTAATAACCTGTTTAATGATAATGTTAGATTCGAACCTGATCTAGATGTGAAATTACATGATTTAGGGTTTTTACCTCATATGAGAATGATTAAGCATTTAGAAACCCTAATTTAGGGTAAAAGAGGATAAGATCATATATATTTTGAAAGATATGAAAATATTTTTTGTTTAATGATGGTTTTAAGTTATTTGTATATAAAAGACCTTAATTCTGGATAAATACCCTAAATGTAGTAATTAGGGTCTTTTATGAATAAAAGGTGGAATTGATGGCAAAATGAGTTCATATGATAATTAGACCCTAATGAACTTTGAATTAATGATAGATGTGCATAATGATCTTGTCATGGATTAAAAGGATAAAAATAGTATCTTTAATGAAAAGAAGCTTGATGAAAGTAATTAGTGATTAATGTGCCTTTAATATGGAAATAGAGTTAAATGTTGTTAAGATGACCTTAATATTGAAGAATAGATGAGATAATTAGGGTTTATGAGTAATGGCGTAAAATTAGGGTTTAATATGGTAAAAGATGAAGGGAAACCCTAATTGCAAAATGAAACCCTAAAATGGATTCAGAAACCCTAGAAAGTGAATCCAAGTCAATAAAGTAGATTCTTGATATAGTGTGTAATAAATAGAGTACATATTCTTTTCAGGAATTATGTGATTGTTGAATTGCTTGCTTGGATTGCGTTCTTGGTTGGAATTACTTAATGCTTGTGAAATCATCAAATCAGGTATGTGGTTACGCTTATGAATATCTCGAGTTAGTTTTCCAAGGTTTTCTGAAGTTTTCATCGATGACACGAATTAATTGTTAGATGATTTTAATTCATGCAAACCATAATGCGGATATGACTATCACATAAGATATGTGCATGCTAGCTCAGATCCTGGTCCCCTCTGTGGCTTATTAGTTGACCTAGTACATGGCTACCTATGGGGTAGGTCCATCAGGTCATTGGATGACTTAGTACATGGTTACCAATGGGGTAGGTCCATCAAGTCACATTGAGTTAGATATTAGGCTACCTTCGGGTAGTGCCATGAAACTCTATTACCCTATGTATTGGCTACCTGTAAGGTAGGACCATGGTGGTAAGAATCTACCTAAAGAGAGGTAGCATACAAGTCCACTGTAGGGATAGCACAGAGTTAGGGGATAGGTAAGGATTGAGTAGTATTGCTTAAAACGTAATCTGGGATGTTAAATGATATTTGGTTGACTACATTAACATAGTTGCACAATTATTGTTTCCCCCACATACCAGCTTCTTGCTGACCGAAGTTTTGTTTGTCGGCGTTTTAGGTACAAATGAAAAGAACAAACATTACAGTGGCATATGTGGAACGAAATGAGAAATAATGTACACAGGAGGATTAGTTAGATTAGTATCTACATGGATAGAAGTTTAGAAATCCCAGCTTTTAAAAAGGTAAGCAAAGTTTTTATTTTTACCATATTTCAGTTTAGTTGGTAAAGTTTATTAATTATTATTGATTATTTGTTGAACCTTTGATCCGGGTTATTAGTTAACGGCTCTGACCTTTCGGTCTCCCTTAATTGGGGGTTACCGGGAGTCGGGGTCATTACAATTGGTATCAGAGTGAAGGTTCCTCACTTAATCTTTAATAATTATTGAATTTTACAAATTTTGTAGAACCCAAGGGAGTTATTAGAGGATTTTCCGAAAGATTGAGGTGTCTAGAAAAGGATCACGTCCGGGGGCTGGCAATATTTTCCTCCGCATCGCTAGTCGGAATACGAGGACTCCCAGATTGTGTGACTGCCTGGCTGATGTCTTAGGATATGACTCGAAATAAGATACCTTTAGGACTCTCTCATCTTGTTCATCCCTTCTCAACTCAAATTCTATTAAGGACCTTAAGGATTAGGGTTTCCTCTCTCTTCTCCTCACCCTCTTGAGGTATGGGTAAGGTTGATAAGGATTAAGGAATCCTCCACCAAATTAATAAAAAGCATGTAAATAAGATGTCATGGACATAAGCTTAATAGAGTAAGCATAAAGGAATAGATACATGCTTAGATCGTATGACACAAGTTGTCATTGCCCTCAGGAGAGGCCTGAGGATAGACCTGCGTGACAGGAGGATGAGTAGAGAGAGTTAGTCTTGGAGGTAGAGACCTCCATTAAAAGTAGAGACCTAGCGCATCCTTTGAGGATGATGTTAACCCTAACCCTAAGTGAAGGTTAGAGAGAGATGGCATGATGAGATTAGACCAGGTGTTTGGATAAACATGCCTTGGATGCCATGAGCCATGAGAAGTTGATGACCTAGCACCTTTTGGCAACCCAAACTTGGGAAGGGTCGTGCATGTTTGAGCGAAGGATAGCTCCTTCATGGATGAAGTTAGAGAAGAACCTATAGAACCCTATGGGCTTGTGCAAGTAGGGTGCAGCTTGCACCCAGAGTACGTCAGTAGTGCAGTAGGATGAAACCCTGGACAAGGGAATCATGATGGATGTCTTATGAGATAAACATAAAGAGATAAGGATAATCTTGAACCAAACATGAGTTGAGCAAAGGCTTCACCCAGGTAGGGATATGCTGGTAAGATCCAACTTCATGAAGTGAGGTTGGATGTGGAGTTAGATCTAGAGAGAGAAAGCAGGACCCAAGAAAGAAGGTTGGAAGCTTAGAATCTGAGACATGAGGAACAGTGGGGAGTTGAGGATGATGCGACCTAAGTGGATGATAGTGGTTGCCTTATGCTTGATCCCTGGAGGATGATGATATCTTGGTGTCCTTTAGAGGAACCAAACCCTAAAGAGATAGTGATGCTTCTGGTACCTATGTGCCTATGGTATAGGTGATTACCTGCTAAGTGGAGACAAAGAGTGCCTTAGACCCTGAGGAGGTTTAAGTAACGAGTTGTGAGGCCTGGTACCTGGTTGGTTTTCCTTGAGGAGGACTCGACCCTGATGTGTTGCTCGAGTAGGAGGATGACAGGGAGAACATGTCATGCCTTCTACATGCTTGATTCTGGGTTAAGAGATTGAGCATGTAGTTGGACACCCAATGGTGAACCTAGGCCTAAGAGGGGAGGTGGTGTACCCAGTGCTCATGATGAGTTTTGAGTCTCTATAGTTTCGAGCATGGTACTCCTCATTTGTAGAGGTAAAGGAAACCCCTTAAGTTAAGGGTATGGTTGATGAATCCCTCACATCTAAGTTGATGACATGGGAAGGTATAATCTTGATCCAGCATTGAGGAAAGAGAACAAGTATGACCTAGCATGGCTTAGTAGGTGGTCTGCTTGTGCCTTAGTAGATGTTGGGAATATAAACCCTAAGGATGTTTGTGACCTTGTGTCAGGAGTTGTAGTTTCCTCCCATCTTGGGAGAGGGACCCTTTTGTAGGGTGTATACCAGTTTTGTTGAGGTTTCAGAGGATCTTGAGAAGCTAAGTGAAGAGTACATGGCATGGGAATGAACCTATAGACCCATAGATAACCATCTCTATGTGCATGTGGAGGTGTTACCATGGAGGTAACCGGTATGGGGCCTGACCAAGGTAGGCATGTCGCCATGATCCCTGAGAAAGGATAAAAGACAACCCATGAATGCAGAGAGAGATGATGAAGGATTGGGTAAGGTTCTAAGTTGAACATGTACTATGATATAATCCTAAGTCTATCCTAGGGTCAAGTATGGATAAGACCGATGGAAGAAGGAGTTGCCTAATTCCCTAGTTGCACATGACCATAGGGTCGGGAGGTAACAACTATCATTGTCTAAGGGCCATGGGTTAGGAGATTGATCACCTTCATGAGCTCATGGGACCCAAAGGGCAGATGAGTAGGGCACTCTCTGGATGCATAAGGGAAAAGGGATGACCCCAAAAGTACCAACACCCTATAGACCTAGAGAAGATGACCAAGGATTGTGTGGTGACCCAAGTAGGTTCAAGACCAGTTTTCCATGGAAGTAACTTTGATATCATGATGTTGTGATGTAGAGACATAAGTTGCACGTTTCAACTTAGAATTGAAGGTGTACTGGCGATGTGGATGTATCATCTCTACTCTTGGAACATGAAGAACTTTGTGTTTGGACGACCGCCAAATGCTTATTTCCTCTTATTATGAGAGGGAGAGATGGGACAGTATGCATGCCATACACCAAGGATAAAAGATGATGCGAGTTGGAACGTTGGTACAAGGTATGAGGATAGAGATGATAACATACCTTGGTGGAATGAATGATACATGGACAGGTACAAATGATAAAAGTATTAAGATAATCACCTTGTAAGGATGTTCCTAGTAGAAGCTTTGTGGAATTTGGAAGTTATACAAGGTTGAGTTTGATCACCAGGTGGATGAGATCAGAGTTTCTTGATGAAGATAAACTTAGAGTTTGAGATGAGATGATAAGAATAATACATGGAGGTGTATGTTACCTAACACCTAAGGATAAGAAGTGGTAATGAATGCTCTGGTTGAGTTATAGTGCCTAGTTTAGCTAGAAGCTAGAAGAAGTTGAGGTTGTTAGGCTAACCTTAAGTTGAGAAAAGGAGATAAATTTGGATAACACTCAGATATAACGAGATCTATTGAACAAGATTAGTGGTTGTTTGGATAGCCAGCCTAGTCCTTGATGTGATAGAAGGATGGTTGTAGAACTCTAGATACACTTCTTTGGATAGGAAGGTAATAAAACCATTATGAGAGTGGTTTAGTGTTTTTGAGGAATCGATCTTGAGAAATCATGATATACAGGAAATCATGATGTTAAGATCACCACACACCGTGAAACTACAAAGATAGTAAGTGATAGTAGCACTGTAGATGCTTAAGACGAAGTTGCATGTGGTGTGTGGCCATGCAAGCCAGGGGGTGAAGGACGAACACCAGTAACCCAGTGCATGGATATAAAGTATAAAGAATCCCCGAGAGGGAATGGGAATTCATCACTACAGATGTGGTGGTAAGTCTTCCCTAGACCAAAGAAGGTCAAGATGCAATATGGGTTATGGTAGATCGCCTTACCTAGATGACATGAGAAAGGAAGAGTACTATCACGAGACAGATTCGGTTGAACTACTTAAGAGAGAAGATGGTTCAACCACACCATGATGCGAGTTTAAAAGTTCTTGGGTTTGACCAAGGTTCACTTCCATGAGGTGGAAGTAGATACATGAAGAGCTTGATGATAGTATAGTTTATCACCCCTACTAAAGGTTAGTATAATCTAGACTAGAGGGTCTGATGAGAGCCAGTGTGCTTGTTCAGGGTGATACATAGAGACAATTTTTAAGATGTGATGTTAACCACCATAGCCTTTATCGGGATGCAAGAACTCTTATAGAGAGGTTGTGTCGGTCACCACTTCATTAAGATGATGTTGGTGAAGGAGGCCTCACGAAGGTCAGAAAAGAACCATAGTGTGTGTAGATGAAGTCTCTTTGATCATGCAATGGCCGAGAGAGAGCCCAATGGTGACATGAGTCATGAGCTGATGCAAAGCAGACTGACATGCAGTTCACTATGGGAAAATATGTGATGTGAAGATCTGACCCCTCTAAGCTTCAGTTGGGAAAGCTGAGTCCCCGATATATGGGTCCATTTGAGATGGATTGGTGGAGATGGTTGTGTTTAGCCTTGACCCTCAGGATAACGTGATGAATAATGTGTTTCATAAGTCTGATCTAGAGCACTATGTGAGGTACCCAAGCCATGTACTGAGCCCTGAACCAAATCAGCTTTTGAGAGGCTGAATTGTCCTGAGTCACCTATGAGGGTATGATATACCAAGGTAAGAAAGAACTCAGATGGAAGAATATGAGATGATGAAGGTTCTTGGGAAGCACCATGGAAAGGGTAAAGCCCCATGGGAGCCATGATGGACATATGAAAGGCTTATCCTGAACTGTTTGTTTGCTTGATGGAATTTTGAGGACAAAATTCTTACAAGAGGGGAAGGATGTTACAATCCCAATTTTGGGTTCATTTGTTGAGAAATGTAATTTCTCATATTAAAGATATTGGAACAAATAATGATGTAATTTGTTTTGAATAAATGAATTTCATTTACAATAGCCTTGATGGTTGTTTTGTGGGCTTTATCGGCTATTGGGCCCAATAAAGGAAAAGATAAAAGAAATTCCACTGTTATTGAGTAAATAGAGAAAAGAAAAATGTGGAAACCTCAAGAAGGAAAATCCAAAGAGGGATTTCGTGCCTCTTGGGTTCCATGGAGTCCAAAGTTGTATAGAGAATGCAATAAGAAAAGAAAGGATTAATTAAATATTGCCTTATTTAGAATAAATGAGAGATAATGAAAACATTACAAGAAATATGTGGAAATATGGATAATGATCCATCTTGGATGAGATTTCACGTCCACATAGTCCTAATGGAAAAAGGAATCAGAATCAAGAAAATAAAAGATTAAAGAAAGAGAAAATGAAAAGTAATCTAGATTATCAAGGGATGAATAATCACCCTATGCATGACAAAACACCTTCCTTAATAATTCTAATTTTCCTTCGTGAACCTTCATCGAGAAAGAGTTGAGCAATTCTAATATGGGAAGGAGTAGATAATTCTTAACGATTAAGAATACATGAGAATAAGGATAATTTATATGGATTAATGTGAGGATAATACCTCCCATATCGGTAAAATGTCTCACATCAAAGGAAATGTAGACGGGCGGCTCTCTTTCCTTTCGTGTTTTCCCTAGATACTCAGGGCTTGAGAGACCCTACCGAGACCTATATAAGGGCCCCTTTGGTAAAGGAAAATGGGGTATCTGTCATTGGTAGTCTTAGGGAAGTTGTTCCGCTAGCCTTGCTCCCTAATTAGTCCATGAACCCCAGGAAAACACCAGAACAACGACTGAGGATGGTTCTTTGGTTATGGAGGGACACGATGACCTTCCTCCTCTTGTCTTCACCCATGGGCGGCTCCCATACAAGTCAAAGAAGGCAGCTTTGTCCGCTGCAATTCCTCGCCGCACCAGAGGAAAGGAGGAATCGCCTAGCGGCATGGACAGCCAGGGTATAGAGCTGCGGAAGGGAGTGCAAAGGAGGGCGGACACACCCACACCACCGGGAAGATGCTCGGTCGTCATCTCCCTACTGTCACCTTCACGCAGCACCTGCAGAAGGTCTGCACTCTCGTTGTGGGTTGCAGACCCAACAGCCTTGCACCTGGTCAACTCGGCCATGGTTCAAGGCCTTTGCAGACTCGGAAGGGGGCGGGGGAGGTAGGGGAGCCATCCCCAGTGACCGACGAGGTCCGGAGAGGAGCGGCGCAACCACATCTGCTCTCTGCTGCTGTGGCCGCGCTAGGGCGCGCGCGGGAGGAAGAAGACCGGGACATTGGACGTTTATGCCCCTCCATAGGCTGGAGATCCTTTAACTTAACCAAGGGCAAAGATGTACTTCCGTTATATTTTCCAAATTGAGTGCTTTGCATGGATGCAGCGACGTGGCACAATCTGATTGGCCCAAAGTAAGTAAACTTGCAAATTTCATATCTAATAGACCGTAGCTCGGATAAATACAAATAATATATGTATTTTGATCAGGAGAGCGAGAGGAATTCAATAAAAATACTTTTAAAGATTGATTACATTCCAAATTGCAAAAGTACAATAAGTTGATGAAAAGTGCATTAAAGTTAAGTTAAAACCCTTTTTATGATTAAAGGTTGAATCTAGTATGCTTAATGGGTTAATTTAAGTATTAATAACCTGTTGAATGATAATGTTATATTCGAACCTGATCTAGATGTGAAATTACATGATTTAGGGTTTTTACCTCATATGAGAATGATTAAGCATTTAGAAACCCTAATTTAGGGTAAAAGAGGATAAGATCATATATATTTTGAAAGATATGAAAATATGATTGTTTAATGATGGTTTTAAGTTATTTGTATATAAAAGACCTTAATTCTAGATAAATACCCTAAATGTAGTAATTAGGGTCTTTTATGAATAAAAGGTGGAATTGATGGCAAAATGAGTTCATATGATAATTAGACCCTAATGAACTTTGAATTAATGATAGATGTGCATAATGATCTTGTCTTGGATTAAAAGAATAAAAATAGTAGCTTTAATGAAAAGAAGCTTGATGAAATTAATTAGTGATTAATGTGCCTTTAATATGGAAATAGAGTTAAATGTTGTTAAGATAACCTTAATATTGAAGAATAGATGAGATAATTAGGGTTTATGAGTAATGGTGTAAAATTAGGGTTTAATATGGTAAAAGATGAAGGGAAACCCTAATTGCAAAATGAAACCCTAAAATGGATTCATAAACCCTAGAAAGTGAATCCAAGTCAATAAAGTAGATTCTTGATATAGTGTCTAATAAATAGAGTACATATTCTTTTCAGGAATTATGTGATTGTTGAATTTCTTGCTTGGATTGCGTTCTTGGTTGGAATTACTTATAGCTTGTGAAATTATCAAATAATGTATGTGGTTACGCTTATGAATATCTCGAGTTAGTTTTCCGAGGTTTTCCAAAGTTTTCATCGATGACATGAATTAATTGATGGATGATTTTAATTCATGAAAACTATAATGTGGATATGACTATCACATAAGATATGTGCCTGCTAGCTCAGATCCTGGTCCCCTCTGTGGCTTATTAGTTGACCTAGTACATGGCTACCTATGGGGTAGGTCCATAAGGTCATTGGATGACTTAGTACATGGCTACCAATGTGGTAGGTCCATCAAGTCACATTGAGTTATATATTGGGCTACCTTCGGGTAGTGCCATGCGACTCTATTACCCTATGTATTGGATACCTGTATGGTAGGACCATGGTGGTAAGAATCTACCTAAAGAGAGGTAGCATACAAGTCCACTGTAGGGATAGCACAGAGTTAGGGGATATGTAAGGATTGAGTAGTATTGTTTAAAACGTAATCTGGGATGTTAAATGATATTTGGTTAACTACATTAACATAGTTGCACAATTATTGTTTCCCCCACATACCAGCTTCTTGCTGACCAACATTTTGTTTGTCGGCATTTTAGGTACAAATGAAAAGAACAAACAGTACAATGGCATATGTGGAATTAAATGAGAAATAATGTACACTGGAGGATTAGTTAGATTAGTATCTACATGGATAGAAGTTTAGAAATCCCAACTTTTAAAACGGTAAGCAAAGTTTTTATTTTTACCATATTTCAGTTTAGTTGGTAAAGTTTATTAATTATTATTGATTATTTGTCGAACCTTTGATCCGTGTTATTAGTTAATGGCTCTGACCTTTCGGTCTCCCTTAATTGGGGGTTACCGGGAGTCGGGGTCGTTACAGTATGGTTATCATCCCATCTATTCATATGAGTGAATAGGTAAGACTACCTTATTCAAGGTAACCCTCCATTTGTTCCATCATCATTCAACTCATATCACCATACCACAATTGTACAATACTAAGATGGATTACTGGTCTGAATGACATAAACTATCAGACACCTTTAATTAACATATTGCTTGCACATGTACACTGAAATCATACGTAGAACCAATTACATCCCTTAATATACCTTCAACAAATTATACTTCTAAAAACAAATTCACATATTACTAAAAGCCATTGTTTTCTCTTATCTCTCTCCTCATTCACTACTACTTACTTTTTGCTACTTATCCTTCTCATTTTAATCATGTAGATTAAACATTCCTAAAATTGAAACATACAAAGTATGAATTGATTATTCATCATTCTTGCTATTACTGCAAGAATTTATTTCATATCACACTTCACTCATATTGTATTTCTCCTTTTGTTCAAAACACACCTCTTATATTTAAAATATATTTCTTATCCTTTTCTCTAAATCATTTCCATATTGTTTATCTACCTTTCAGATTAGCTAGGATTACTATCAATGCTAGTTTACTTCTCATAGCACAAATTTCATGATCTTGTTTTATAGAGATGCTAGTATTCAAGGTCAAATCACTAGTGACATCCCTTGAACTACTACAACTCTAAACCTTCTAGGGGTTGTTCCTTATCAGTAGCATGATGTTATTGTGATGTGACTTTGCTCCCTTAATTTGAAATTCAAACTTTGGATCTCACAAGTTTTACTAAAGTATTCTTTACCTTATCACTTGAATTTCCTTTCTCTTACTTGGCCATTAAGATAGATTACATTCTCAATAAACCCTACTAGGGTTTCATCATCACATTATGCGTCATTATTACATTCACTAGATGTCTCTAACATGGTGGTTATGCATCATATATGATTCATTTTCTTATCACTTCATTCCCACATTGCTCTCATTAAGGAAGATATGAAAGAGAAGATGATTTTGAGACTTAGAATTCTTATCTTCTAACATTCAATAATACATTTCTCATATGTAGGTTTAATTAATTATCAACAAGGATACTTGACTAATTAGCACTTTCTTGAATCTCGCAACCTCTTTCTTTTATAATCTATATTACTCGATTATGTTTGAAACCCTTCTTTACTTTCCATAATCCCATTACCATATACTACTATTCCACATGTCATCTTTAACTTCTAGTTTTATATTATGATCATGTTGCGTCTTTTATGTGTATGATCATGTATACCATGTTGCATTTATTTCCTTTTATCCTTCTACTAATGTGAAGTTGAAATTCTAAATCAATAATCTCTCTACTAGTATCACCTCATGTTTAATACATTACATATCCTTCATTTTAAATCAAACGGCTCATGTATGGGTCAAACTTAGTATCTCTTTTAATCAAGTTTTTTCCTCCTGAATATAGTCTACCTTTGTATGACTTATTCATTGGTTAAGCTACACTTTTGTTTTTCTTTTAGAAACTAGTTTGTTGTTCTATAAAGACTTAGAATCCAAAGGTAGTAAGGATGAATGTATTAAACTTATTAATAAAGGTATACATTCCATGCTCTCAATTATATCATAACCATCATTCCTTAATCAAGCTCATCATTTCCAACATTTATCTTTGTTTTAACTTAGTTTCTTATCCTAGTCTTATGATTTACATATTTATCTAATTCTCTTTACTTAAACTCTTCTGAATACTCTTCACTTATATTTACTTATCGTATACTTAACTCTTTTATTCTATTTTTCCTTTTCTTTGGAGTACATAAAAATATTATACTCAGTTATATAATCCATTCCTCATGATTGATTCTTACTATCTTGGCCCCTTACATACTTTTCTCATATCTTTTCCATATTTCGTATTTAGAGTTCATATAATACTAATAATTAAACTTAATCTAAACCTTATGTCGTGTTCCTTTATTCCCAATTAAGGGTTTCTCATATGAGGCCCCAAAGTTGGGTCTCAGATATCAGTTCCAACTGATTCTTAGCTATTCTAATCTTTCCCATATGTTTCAACATCTTAGTGTATGTACATTCTCACTATGATGTGGGTCTAATTTATCTAGAGTCTACTATTATTATATTGTTAATAGGAGTAATTAGATCCCAGTAATGCATCCTACCAGCCGGACCAGGCCGAACCTGTAGTCCTGAAGCCAAGAGCTACTTAAGATTAACCAACTCCTATTAATCTCCAACATGTGGAAAGAATATCCACTTAGGAAAGTTCATTCAAAGATCATTTCTAGTCTACTTGATACAAAGAATGTAATCAATAAATGCTACAACTGCATAGTGTATAAAAAATCTTAAAGACCCATTTATATTTCAAAATACTAAATATCTGAATTCAAACATATAAGAGCATTTCTATTCATCTCCAATAAAAAAACAATATGAAATGAAAGTTCTATCTCATTTTATATTTATGATCTTAATTCATGTTACTTATCTTGTTTCTAACCCTAATATTTCTAGGGTTCCTCTCTAGCCCATCCTTCCACTGTATACCTGGCCAGGGTATACATGAAAGAATAGACAAAGTAGCTTGAAACTGGTTGATCCAAGTACTCAGATGCCGGGCCAAGATATCCAAATACTCAAATCCCCAGAGCTAACATCATAACATCTCCTATCAGCCACACTTATGCCTCTAACATACTAACGTAATTGTCCCTGACAACTCAACCTAAGCTCTGATACCAAGTTGTTACACCCCGACCTCACAATTTCCATTAATCATGAGATTAGGGCATAAATTGAGGATCTATCATAATACAAAAATTACCCTTAACTTTTTCTTCTTTTTCAAACTCTTTGTTTTCTTGCATTGAATCACATAAAAAAACTTTACAAGAGAATTAAACCTTGATTACTCTAATATGATCTCAACATTAATGATACACATCCATACATTCATTATGTTTCTCACACTTCCATGTACATACGACATGATAAACAAATGCATTCTCTCTTATTAAGGAAACGAAGATACAAACACCATTTACAACTCTCTCACAACTATACAAGGACCTACAGTGACAGGGACCGACTGAACTTAACTAATCTCAGACTTAACTCTTGTGGCAGATCTACTCTGATGCAATGACCTTCTTCAAGTCCATGTGATTTCCCTAAAAATTGTGAGTAGAGGGGTGAGCCTACTCGCTCAGTGAATGAGTACTTGAAAGAAATAGTTTAAAGCACTGATATAATTACAAATATACTTTTGAGAAATTGATATCAATTATAACAGCAGTAAGCTTTAAAGAGTCTAATAATTGACAATAATAAATATGGCAGGATACTCTAAATATCTATAAGAGTGAATCAATATATGAAATGCTTGATTGATCATAAAGAGAACTAATAATTCAGAAACATACAAAGAATAATTGAATAACTGTACACACTTGTTTGACCTCTCATTCATTTTATTATGCCCTGATCATATGCAATGTACTCTACATATGAAGACTCGTAGTGAACTATGATCACACCGTACAAGACTTAGCTTAAAACCCGGGAAGCTAAGCCTAGAACTGAATCCTGGTCTGCTTGACTCAAACCGTCACGTCTGACTAAGGCATCTAAACAACTGGCCTTTAACTGGACCTCTCCTTCTAGGCTGAGTACACAAGCGGAGGGTCTGAGACGCTTTGTGGGCCTCATCTTGGTATGCTCTGTGGGTACCTCTGGGTTACCATCGGGATCTCCAGTTCATGTTGGGTAACCTATCTTCTCTTAGGAGACTTCCTCAAGGGCTTCGTCTCCCCGCACGCTCTGTGGGTGCGATCCGATCCCCGTATACTGGTCGCTGCCAGGGTGGATTGTTTCCTCCCTACAGTGCAGACATCCGTAGAGTATTTATGGCGTTCAGGGCACCTATGTCTATTATTTTATTATTCTTGGGAAGCTCTTACTATATTGTATCTCTATTACTTATTCTTGACTCTGGTATCTCTATGGTACCAAGTCTATTCATCTGAAGCTTATAATACAACATGTATATCCTTCTAAACTTGGAAGAGCAGTATATTCAAAACACCGTAATATTCTGAGTAATCATCATACTATACATACAGGCAGACTAAAATTCTTAAATAAATAGAATACATGTCAACTTGGCACTTTATATACTAGAATCATGCAACTGAATTGTTATGCATCACCACATCTCATACTGAGAACATTGATATCACAATACTTGATTCATTGAACACCCTATCCTTAGGGTTTCATTTACCTCATTCACTTATCAAATGGCTCTCATAAGGATTTCATACGACATAAACATTCACTGAATAAAGACTACCATCAATAAATCATATAAAATCAATATATGTATGAAACCTTGGAACTGAGCTGAATTTGGCTTTCCATGCCATTCACTGGGATATCATGCATCAATAATAACATTGAATAAATAAAGTCTATCATGTCAAGAAAATCCCTTCAAATGGATTTCACGATATCTATTTACAAATATCCAACTATCCTTGCATATAGGGTTTCACCCTCTTTACTGAGATATCAAACAAACACTATTCACTTTAAATGAATCAAGATAGTATCTAACATATATGTACTATGAATTTAGATAAACAATCATTCATAACTAAGGGGATCTAGATAAGAAAATTTCTCTATTTACTTATACAACAAATTTTAGTCATAGACAAATTCCCTATATTTCAGTTTATTCTTATAACCTCTCCGAATACTTAGGGAATTCTCATTAGGATGTATTGTATACATTTCTAATATGATTTTATCATCTAAAATTCATCCAAACAGAGGAAGAATCCATTTCATATCATTTTGCAACAACTTAGAACAAATAGACAATTCAGGGTTTGTAGTCGCATACTAAGCAATTAAAGATTATGGATGATTTAACCAATTTTCATGCAATATACTATTTAAAGGAAGTTTTCACTCACCCTAAGGTGTGAAAACACCTTAAAAACTTATCCCATATATGAAAATCTTGAATCCATATCAAGTCCCTAGCAATTCACCCAATTTTTCCTTTCAACTCGGAAACCCTAAAAATGAGGGATTATGAAGAAAGAGTGAGAAAAGGGGATGTTTTGATACTATTTTGGATCAAATCAGAGGAGGGATGGAATTTTGACATGTGAGAGAAGATTCACCATGAAACTATATCCAAAGAAGCTAAACTTACATGATTTCATCATTCCTCGGACCCTAAAATCCTAGGTCAGCATCTCCATCAATTTCTCCTCTCAAACCCTATATATATATCTCTCTCTCTAGGATTTCATTTCTTTGGATTGAATTACGAATTATGAGAGTTCCTTGTGTGTTAGGTTGACCATATAGAGCAATTGAGCTGCTTGGGTTAATTTCACATTGACCCCTCACTAAACTTTTTCTTATTTCAGCAGATTTTTCTGTCATAAAAAGGTTTATGTGAATTCATGTATTTTAGAGATCAAACCTTCTCCAAAAATTATTATAATTTATCATGTTGTGTATAATTGAGTTAAAAAGCTTCAGTTAAAATTGGAGATCATTCAAACTTCCATTAAATAATTAAAAATCGAATAGTGCACTGCTATCCAGAATTCTGCAGAAATGTTAGTTACTGTAATTCATCTACTGATAAGGTCTAAATGCATCCAAAAATTATGAAAATTTTACATTTTGTTTATGATTGAGATTCAGATCTCCATTTAAAATTTTAGATCATTTGGAGTTATCAATAAGTAAATAAAAATAAAACACTACACTGTTAAAAAGCACTCTGCCACCATTTTGGTCAAAGTATAGTTTGACCGAGAACCACATTCAAAGAACACTCAAATATTCTGAATTGTTTTCTCAAATATGCATGATTGAGTTATCCATATCATATCCAAAATTAAATTAAATAAAAAATTTGTAGAAATTATGAAAAATCATTTACCACACTACTATCCTAAGCAAATTCCATACTCATGTACCATCAAAATCCTAATTTCAGCCAACTAGGGTTTTTATTTCTCAAACCCTAATTTCTCAAACAATATAACACTTAACATTCTTATTAGGTTTAAAAAATCATAATTTAATTATCATCATTAATTAGATTTAAGCAATGATCTATCCAATTAAGCATATAATCATCCAGGTAAACCCTAGTTTACCAATTAAGCTCAGATGCGGTCATAACAATTCTCCCCCTTTAAAAAGGTTTCGTCCCCGAAACATAAATATGCAAGTAAGGTACATTCAAGGTTTATTTTAAGCTTCTGAAATCTTACATGTCATTATATTCCTGTATTTCATACTTGAATGCAGTTTTCAACATTAAGTCCTTTATTCCTTTACTAAATCACAACATGCTTGAAATAGTTCTCAATGATAACAAACAAATTCTCTATGCCACAATCAATCGTAGGATAGAGAGAGAAACAACCATTTCAATATTTTCATACTCTTGAGGTGTTACCTCAACATTGATAATCTGATCCAAATATCTCAATTCATACAGATCAATATGTAATATTGTTCTGTGTTACCTCTAAGTCACAAAAGAGAGTTCACCATGTTCTTTTGAATTTTACTATTGTGCTACTCAACTAGCAAAATAGTCTTGAGTTGGAATACTAGATTCAACATCAATTGAACAATACTACTCATGACATCCCCATTGCATCAAGGATGCATAAGGTGAAGCATTACCATCACATTCCATACTATTCTCAAGTATGAACCCACACATAATTCAAGGTGTAACCATCGGGTTATAGCATACTAGGGTTTCAACAATAGTAACAGAGTACTCCATGATTGTATTAGTCATTCAAGGACTATTCATACCCAATTACCACCACTTAGTTATATTAAAGCTAGGTATAACAAGCTACACCTCATTAGGGTTATATATCAATACAATATGGTTATCATCCCTTCTATTCATATGAGTGAATAGGTAAGACTACCTTATTCAGGGTAACCCTCCTTTTGTTCCATCATCATTCAACCCATATCACCATACCACAATTGTACAATACTAAGATGGATTACTGGTATGAATGACTTAAACCATCCGACACCTTTAATTAACATATTGCTTGCACATGTACACTGAAATCATACGTAGAACCAATGTACATCCCTTAATATACCTTCAACAAATTATACTTCTAAAAACAAATTCACATATTACTAAAAGCCATTGTTTTCTCTTATCTCTCTCCCCATTCACTACTACTTACTTTTTGCTACTTATCCTTCTCATTTTAATCATGTAGATTAAACATTCCTAAAATTGAAACATACAAGGTATGAATAGATTATTCATCATTCTTTCTATTACTGCAAGAATTTATTTCATATCACACTTCACTCATATTGTATTTCTCCTTTTGTTCAAAACACACCTCTTATATTTCAAATCTATTTCTTATCCTTTGCTCTAAATCATTTCCATATTGTTTATCTACCTTCCAGATTAGCTAGGATTACTATCAGTGCTAGTTTACTTCTCATAGCACAAATTTCATGATCTTGTTTTATAGAGATGCTAGTATTCAAGGTCAAATCACTAGTGACATCCCTTGAACTACTACTACTCTAAACATTCTAGGGTTTGGTCCTTATCAATAACATGACGTTATTGTGATGTGACTTTTCTCCCTTAATTTGAAATTCAAATTTTGGATCTCACAAGTTTTACTAAAGTCTTCTTTATATTATCACTTGAATTTCCTTTCTCTTACTTGGCCATTTAGATAGATTACATTCTCAATTTACCCTGCTAGGGTTTCATCATCATATTAGGTGTCATTATTACATTCACTAGATGTCTCTAACATGGTGGTTATGCATCATATATGATTCATTTTCTTATCACTTCATTCCCAAATTGCTCTCATTAAGGAAGATATGAAAGAGAAGATGATTTTGAGACTTAGAATTCTTATCTTCAAACATTCAATAATACATTTCTCATATGTAGGTTTATTTAATTATCAACAAGGATACTTGACGAATTAGAACTTTCTTGAATCTCACAACCTCTTTCTTTTATAATCTATATTACTCCATTATGTTTCAAACCCTTCTTTACTTTCCATAATCCCCTTACCATATACTACTATTTCACATGCCATCTTTAACTTCTAGTTTTCTCTTATGATCATGTTGATTCTTTTATGTGTATGATCATGTATACCATGTTGCATATATTTCCTTTTATCCTTCTACTATTGTGAAGTTGAAATTCTAAATCAATAATCTCTCTACTAGTATCACCTCATGTTTAATACATTACATATCCTTCATTTTAAATCAAACGGCTCATGCATGCATCAAACTTAGTATCTCTTTTAATCAAGTTTTTTCCTCCTAAATATAGTCTACCTTTGTATGACTTATTCATTGGTTAAGCTACACTTTTGTTCTTCTTTTAGAAACTAGTTTGTTGTTCTATAGAGACTTATAATCCAAAGGT
The DNA here is from genome assembly GCA_963693085.1 of Alisma plantago-aquatica. Taxonomy (NCBI): domain Eukaryota; kingdom Viridiplantae; phylum Streptophyta; class Magnoliopsida; order Alismatales; family Alismataceae; genus Alisma; species Alisma plantago-aquatica. The sequence goes on from OY856413.1 coordinate 226,485,895, forward strand.
AGTAAGGATGAATGTATTAAACTTATTAATAAAGGTATACATTCCATGCTCTCAATTATATCATAACCCTCATTCCTTAATCAAGCTCATCATTTCCAACACTTATCTTTGTTTTAACTTAGTTTCTTATCCTAGTCTTATGATTTACATATTTATCTAATTCTCTTTACTTTAACTCTTCTGAAGACTCTTCACTTATATTTACTTATCATATACTTAACTCTTTTCTTATATTTTTCCTTTGCTTTGGAGTACATAAAAACATTGTACTCATTTTTATAATCCATTCCTCATGATTGATTCTTACTATCTTGGCCCCTTACATGATTTTCTCATATCTTTTTCCATATCTCATATTTAGAGTTCATATAATACTAATAATTAAACTGAATCTGAAACGTATGTCGTGTTCCTTTATTCCCAATTAAGGGTTTCTCATATGAGGCCCCAAAGTTGGGTCTCAGATATCAGTTCCAACTAATTCTTAGCTATTCTAATCTTTCCCATATGTTTCAACATCTTAGTGTATGCACATTCTCACTATGATGTGGGTCTAATTTATCAAGAATCTACTCTTATCATATTGTTAATAGGAGTCATTAGATCCCAGTAATGCATCCTGCCAGCCAGACTAGGCCGAACCTATAGTCCTGAAGCCAAGAGCTACTTAAGATTAACCAACTCCTATTAATTTCAAACATGTGGAAAGAATATCCACTTCGGAAAGTTTATTCAAAGATCATTTCTAGTCTACTTGATACAAATAATGTAATCAATAAATGCTACAACTACATAGTGTACAACAAATCTTAAAGACCCATATATATTTCAAAATATTGAATATCTGAATTCAAACATATAAGAGCATTTCTATTCATCTCCAATAAAACAACAATATGAAATGAAAGTTCCATCTCATTTTATATTTATGCTCTTAATTCATGTTACTGATCTTATTTCTAACCCTAATATTTCTAGGGTTCCTCTCTAGCTCATCCTTCCACTGTATACCTGTCCAGGGTATACATGAAAGAATAGACAGAGTAGCTTGATACTGGTTGATCCAAGTACTCAGATGCCGGGCCAGGATATCCAAATACTCAAATCCCTAGAGCTAACATCATAACATCTCCTATCTTCCACACTTATGCCTCTAACTTACTAACTTAATGGTCCCTGACAACTCATCCTAAGCTCTAATACCAAGTTGTTACACCCCGACCTCACAATTTCCATTAATCATGAGATTAGGGCATAAATTGAGGATCTATCATAATACAAAAATCATCCTTAACTTTTTCTTCTTTTTCAAACTCTTTGTTTTCACACATTGAATCACATAAACAAACTTTACAAGAGAATTAAACCTTGATTACTCTAATATGATCTCAACATTAATGATACACATCCATACATTCATTATGTTTCTTACACTTCCATGTACATACGACATGATAAACAAATGCATTCTCTCTTATTAAGGAAACGAAGATACAAACACCATTTACAACTCTCTCACAACTATACAAGGACCTAGAGTGACAGGGACCGACTGAACTTAACTAATCTCAGACTTAACTCTTGTGGTAGATCTACTCTGATGCAATGATCTTCTTCAAGTCCATGTGATTTCCCTAAAAATTGTGAGTAGAGGGGTGAGCCTACTCGCTCAGTGAATGAGTACTTCAAAGATATAGTCTAAAGCACTGATATAATTACAGATATACTTTTTAGCAATTGATATAAATTATAACAATAGTAAGCTTTAAAGAGTCTAATAATTGAAAACCATAAATATGGCAGGATACTCTAAATATCTATAAGAGTGAATCAATATATGAAATGCTTGATTGATCATAAAGAGTACTAATAATTTAGAAACATAAAAAGAATAATTAAATAACTATACACACTTGTTTGACCTCTCATTCATTTTATTATGCCCTGATCATATGTAGTGTACTCTACATATGAAGACTCATAGTGAACTATGATCTCACCATACAAGACTTAGCCTAAAACCCGGGTAGCTAAGCCTAGAACTAAATCTGGGTCTACTTGACTCGAACCGTCATGTCTGACTAAGGCGGCTAAATAGCTAGCCTTTAACTGGACCTCTCCTTCTAGGCTGAGTACACAGGCGGAGGGTCTTAGATGCTCTGTGGGCCTCATCTTGTTATGCTCTATGGGTACCTCTGGGTTACTACCGGGATCTCCTGTTCATGTTGGGTAACCTATCTTCTCTTAGGAGACTTCCTCAAGGGCTTCGTCTCCCCGCATGCTCTGTGGGTGCGATCTGATCCCCGTATACTGGTCGCTACCACGGTGGATTGTTTCCTCCCTACAGTGTAGACATCCATACAGAATCTACGATGTTCAGGGCACCTATGTCTATTATTTTATTATTCTTGGAAAGATCTTAATATATTATATCTCTCTATTACTTATTCTTGACTCTGGTATCTCTATGGTACCGAGTCTATTCATCTGAAGCTTATAATACAACATGTATATCCTTCTAAACTTGGCATAGTAGTATATTCAAAACACCGTAATATTCTGAGTAATCATCATACTATACATACAGGCAGACTAAAATTCTTAAATAAACAGAATACATGTCAACTTGGCACTTTATATACTAGAACCATGCAATTGAACTGTTAAGCATCACCACATCTCATACTGAGAACATTGATATCACAATACTTGATTCATTGAACACCCTATCCTTAGGGTTTCATTTACGTCATTCACTTATCGCATGGCTCTCATAAAGATTTCATACGACTTAAACATTCTCTGAATAAAGACTACTATCAACAAATCATATAAAATCAATATATGTATGAAACCTTGGAACTGAGCTGAATTTGGGTTTCCATGCCATTCACTAGGATATCATGCATCAATAATAACATTGAATAAATAAAGTCTATCATGTCAAGAAAATCCCTTCAAATGGATTTCATGATATCTATTGGCAAATATCCAACTTTCCTCACGTCTAGGGTTTCACCATCTTTAATGAGATATCAAACAAACACTATTCACTTTAAACGAATCAATATAGTATCTGACATATATGTACTATGAATTTAGACAAACAATCATTCATAACCAAGGGGATCTAGATAAGCAAATTTCTCTATTTACTTATACAACAAATTTCCGTCATAGACAAATTCCCTATATTTTAGTATATTCTTATAACCTCTGTGAATACTTAGGGAATTCTCATTAGTCTGTATTTTATACATTTTTAATATGATTTTATCATCCAAAATTTATCCAACCAGAGGAAGAATCCATTTCATATCATTTTGCAACAACTTAGAACAAATAGACAATTCAGGGTTTGTAGTCGCATACTAAGCAATTAAAGATTATGGATGATTTAACCAATTTTTGTGCAATATATTGTTTAAAGGAAGTTCCCACTCACCCTAAGGTGTGAAAACACCTTAAAAACGTATCCCATATCTGAAAATCTCGAATCCATATCAAATCCTTAGCAATTCACCCAATTCTTCTTCCTTTCAACTCGGAAACCCTAAAAATGAGGGATTATGAAGAAAGAGTGAGAAAAGGGGAATTTTGATACCATTTTGGATCAAATCAGAGAAGGGACGGAATTTTGACATGTGGGAGAAGATTTACAATGAAACGATATCCAAAGAAGTTAAACTTACAGGATTTCATCATTCCTCAGACCGCAAAACCCTAGGTCAGCATCTCCATCAATTTCTCCTATCAAACCCTAACTCTCTCTCTGTAGGATTTAGTTTCTATGGATTGAATCATGAATTATGAGAGATCCTTGTGTGTTAGGTTGACCATGTAGACCAATTGAGCTGATTGGGTTAATTGCACATTGACCCCTCACTAAACTTTTTCTTATTTCAACAGATTTTTCTGTCATAAAAAGGTTTCTGTGAATTCGTGTATTTAAGAGATAAACCATCTAAAAAAATTATGATTATTTATAATGTTGTGTATAATTGAGTTACAAATCTTCAATTAAAATTTGAGATCATTCCAAGTTTCTATTAAATAATTAAAAATCGAATAGTGCACTGCTATCCAGAATTCTTTAGAAATGTTAGTTATTGTAATTCGTCTACTGATAAGGTCTAAATGCATCCAAAAATTATGAAAATTTTACATTTTGTTAATGATTGAGTTTCAGATATCCAATTGAAATTTCAGATAATTTGGAGTTACCAATAAGTAATTAAAAATAAAAGACTACACTGCTGAAAAGCACTCTATCACCATTTTGGCCGAAGTATAGTTTGACCGAGAACCATATTCAAAGAACACTCAAATATTCTGAATTTTTTTTTTAAAATATGCATGATTGAGTTACATATCATATCCAAAATTTAACTAAATAAAAAATTTGTAGAAAATATGAAAAATCATTTACCACACTGCTATCTTGATCAAATTCCATACTCATGTACTATCAAAACCCTAATTTCAGCCAACTAGGGTTTATATTTCTCAAACCCTAACTTATAAAACAATAGAAAACTTAATGTTCTTATTAGGTTTAAAACATCATAATTGAATTATCATCATTAATTAGGTTTAAGCAATGATCAATCCAATTAAGCATATAATCATCAAGGTAAACCCTAGTTTACCAATTAAGCTCAGATGTAGTCATAACAGATCCATAGGGAGAAAAGGGGGAACTAGAGCTAGGTTAGTTTTTGGGCTAGGTTCCTACTACAGAGTCTAGGGTTTAAGGGTTTTAAGGTTGTTTTGATTGATTACACTAAGTTGAGCAAGAAATCAGGTAAAGGAAAGCAAACAAGAACAAAACATAAGTTAACCCTAGACAGTTAGTTCTATTAAGCAAGAAAAGACAAAGCAAGGTAAGAAAAGAACAATCTAAACTAAGGCAAGAAAGGAAAGGTCTACACTACACTAAGCTAGAAAATAGGACAAAAGAGAAATTAAAGACCTAAACTAGTAAGGACAAAGCAAGAATAAGGCAAGAACCTAACTAAGTAAGTAAAGAGTTAACTAAGCTAACACTAGCTAAGCAAGGATGAAATTAGGGTTTAAATAAATAAAGGGAAATGTGGGTTGCTTAGGGGATGGACTTATAAATTAGGTTGGGGGTGATATGTGAACATCATGGTTTCATTTATATTATCAAACTAAACAACAAGCTAGAGTCTAATGAATTATGCTAAACTACTAACTAACCATGGATATGCTAGGTTGTGTGTAGGGGAACTAGTCCATAACACCCCCTACTACCCTTGTGAGGCTCAATTGGGTTAGGGTTTAGGTGAAATTCAATTAGAGTCTAAACAAGCCTATGTTTCTAGGTTATATGATCTTAGTATGATTAGGGGATGAGGGTACTAATGGGAGTGGAAGTGAGGTTTTAGGCCTCACATCTCCCACATTCTAGCCTTGAAAAAGCTCCATGATATCTAATCTAGATACTGAGATCTCTCAAATAGGGTTAGGAGAATTGATTAGAATGTAGGAGGATGGGTAGCTAACTAGGGATCCATGAATTGGATCTAGGAGCAAATCCCAAAATTCACACATGTAAGCAATTTCCCTAAATTCTAAGGTGATTTCAAGCACAAACCAACAAGCAATTCATGTAGAGTGAGATAGAAATAGAACATAATCATTGGAAAATGAAATTACAATGTTTACATATCATTTCCCCCCAACATGGTATCAAAGTAACATTTTTGACCCCAAACAGCCCATCCAAGGGACCTAGCTACTCATGGAAATGCCAAATACAAAGAGAAATGAGAAAGTGGTATAAGAAGCCATGGAGCTCGGTCTAGATGGAGCAATCCTCCACTTCAGCTACTGCAGGACGTCCTCCTCCTTCTTCCAAGGTGCAAGAACATGGGATGATGGTGGAATAGGGTCAAAACACTAGCAAACTAGGGTTTTGGTGGTGGAAATGGTGAAATTAAGTGGAATGGAGGTGGAAATAGTGTAATGGGTGGAGTGCAAAAATGGGGAGCTAGGAGGTGGTAGAAGGTAGTTAACATCATGCTCCAGCCACCACCTAGGTATATATAGATGTGGGGGAAGCAATAGGTCAAGTAGGGGTAAAGTGGGAAATGTTGTACAAAAGTAGCTAAGTTTTTGTAAGTAGCACAACCGTGGTGGAAGTCACCATGGCCATTGTGGGAAGGGGTGAGAATGGTCGTGGTGGAGTAGAATGACTGAGATGAGAAATGGGGGAAAATCACAATAACTTGGTTAAATTTGTACTTGAAGTAGCATGGTCGTGGCAGTCACCATGGCCGTAGTGGGGCTAGGGTAGCACAGCCATGGTGGTCACCATGGTCGTGTGGTGTCTTGGATCACTTTGCCCATTCTTGGCTCCACAACCATTTTGTTTCATCTATCACACAACCGTGCTTGGTGGCATAGTCGTTCCGGGTCAGTCCATCACGACCATTGTGAGTGGCACGACCATTGTGATCTCTACACTTTCTTGAGTTGACTTTGTTGTCTTTGGATGAGCCAGTACGACCCTTCTGAGGTACCACAGATGTGGTGATCTCTATTGCAACACTTTGAGTTGATTCTTTATTCATTCTTAGACATCTTTCCTTCAATGGAGCTTTGGCCACTAGGGGTAGGTTGAGGGAGCCTTAGACTTCACTTTAGGCCTCTCCGAGGGTAGAGAAACCCTAGGACCACTCCTTCTCTCTCTCTTCCATCCAAGCATGGTCTAATGCCTAAAAAACATGCAAATAATGTCCATAAGTGCATTTTGCACAAATATACATATTAGGGGAAATAACATGTAATCTAATAGGTATAGATGTGATTTAAATGCAATATGACACAAGATGAAGTCCTAAAATAGGACTGAATCACCACCCCAAACTTAAAACATAATTGTCCTCAAGTATGCTCCGACTCAATCGCTCTACAATTTTTCCACAATCAAGAAACGACAAATGTAATGCAATAAGTGAATATTGACTAAATGGGCTCAAGGATGACTAAGTACTTGCATTCCACCTCTCTCCTCTCCTCTTTCACAAACCAATCATGATTAGAGCACTGAGCCTGCAAACTTCAAATATAGAGCTTAGAAAACACAATCAATCCATATGTCTATCATATCACTCAGAGTAAACTGTTTCATGGTAGCAAGGGTAAAAAATGATTAATTTTGTTGTTTTACATTCATGCATTCAATCTCATATGTCCATCCACACTAAGTAACCCATATGACTACAAAAAAGGGTAAACTAAGCTAGGTTTGACATTTCCTAGATCTGTTGACATGCAAAGGGAAGAAAGGATTGCGATAAGAATTTGGAGTGCTTTTACACACTCATCTTTTCTTTAATTAGATGCTCTTAAAACATGAACATCTTTTATTTTCTTTTATTTTTGCTTTTTTTTCTTTTTATTTTCTTTGCCTTTGGTGTGGATAGGGCATATGGTGATGAGAGTGAAGCAGGGAGATATAGATGTGCCCACCCCAAGCTTTTGGAGGTAGCCATGACTGATTGTGTGCACTTTGGCATCCTTTCATGAGGCGGAGAGGTAAGAAGATGGTAGAATAAATATGAGTCAAAGAGGGGTTAGTAGTGTGGATATCAACATGAGACCCCCTGCATGAAAATTACTCCAACAATTTCATCAAGCAATGGCATATCACATGAATGAGCAATATTAAAACCACATTTCTATCATGAGATTCTACAAAACTCTAAGCATTTTCGGCTTGCCTCAATCACAATCCAACCAAACAGTTCACAAGCATAAGAGAGATTATGCACATGTAAAAAGTAAAAAAATGAGGCCATCTAGCAATAGACCATGACAATTCACTTGTATTTGTCCAAGTTCATCATTCTCAATCACGTAATTAGAGATTGGGTCAAAACACACTTTTTAGGAAAGAAGTTCTACTTTGGGTAAAATTGGCCAAAATGGTGCCAAGTTACCTTCAGTCACATATATGCCTACATTATGAAATATAAAGCAAGAAATAAGCAAATCCTAGGTAGAGCACGCAAAAATTGCCAAAAATCGACATGATGTGCAATGCATGACAAAAAGAGCATTTTTTTTTGAAAATTACGCAAAAAATTGCAAGAAAGTAAACTACATGACATGTAACCATGAAAAGAAGGTAAAATCTAATCTAGATAGCGATATTAACAAAACAAAATAAGAAAACAAAACTAAATGGTAAGTGAAATGCAAAAAGAGCAAAATGGGAAAAAGGGCATACCACCCTACCACCCTAAACTTTTAAATCATGCTATCCTAAGCATGAAACTAAAGTATAGGAGTGATAGGGTAGATGATCATTGTGGTGGCTCCGATGGTGGTACTCCCTGTAATTGAGGATGCTGATAGTAGGAACCCCAATAGTATGACTATGGAGGTGGGTAGTTATCCTGATATGTTGACAGTGCGCTCCACCAATCTTCCCCTCACTAGGGGTTCCTCTGAGCCTGGGCATGATGAAACTGATACATGTGGTTGACCTGATAGTGCATCTACTAATGGTCTAACCACATAGCATTCTGAGTACACTAAAAACCCTCATGTACCCTCAAATATGCTCTCCTGGGTTCTCAATATGTTGTCTTGTGTGCTTTGGATGCCCTCCAGCTGTGCATGTATAATGGACATGTCATATGTGTTCGCTGTGGGCTGCTATGGCTGCTTTGATTTCTCTGCCTCATGTCGCCTATCCCTATGCATCTCTCACTCCTCAAATATCCTCCTCCTTTGTGTAGCTGCCCGTGACTCTCCAAGTCCTTCAGGAAGATCTCTAGGCTATTTCTGCCATGTGTCTCTAGGGTGCTCGTCTTCCCACCTCCTCAAGATGTCCAAAAAGTCTAGAGATGGACCACATCCCTCTAGGAGAGTTGTGGCATGGTAGGGGAGCTCCAGTGAAACCCTTGCATAAGAGGGTTGACATGGTAGAAAATCTTCTGATCAATCACTGGAATCATAGATGAGTGAGTCAAGTAGTGTAGGTCAACGAGCTTCCCTTCTTCTACCTTGGTGTAGCCAGATACATCATGCTCCAGGGCTAGGGCAATTGAAGTCACAATCCCTCCCATAAAGGGATTCTTGCTCTTGGATGGGATTGTCTTCATGTGATCAATGATGAGCGACCCCAGATTTACATGCTTTCCCTGTACCATCCATCCTAACACAAAGATGTCTTTCTTAGTGCAACTACCCTAATTCTCATACCGGATAAATATGGTGTTCTCTAATACCTTTTGAATGTATCTCAAGACGGGATTGTGAATTAGACTTGTCTTTTACTTTCCCACCACAAAGTTGTTATGTCCTATAAGTCTCTTCCACATGGTTGTATAGTTCACAATGGTTTCTCTATCTGTGCTCCCTTGATCAAGTAATGCTTCCACCTCTGGGGTTGGAGTGAAAATTTCATTGAGAAAATATGTAGCGATAAGGTAAGTGCCATTCCCCAAAGTGACACTAATGGCATCTTATGAGACCTTCTACAGGGTTGCAAAGAACTACTGTGTAAGCTTCACATAGGTCTCCTAAACTATGGTCAACAACTCAAATAGCCCAACGAGCTCCAAGATATCCTATAAAAGTTGACAAATACCCAAAGTCTCCATTATCTCCTGGCAAGAATAGCGAGTGGCAATCACTCTGTGTGTCAGGAACTCTGGGTGCTTTGGCTTCTTCACCTTCTTTCTCTTATCCTCAAGTGTTGCCTCATGATGTGCTTTAGGTGCATCCTCTTGTTGTGCATCTGGCATTGTTCCATCTTCATCATCTAATGACCGTGCCGATGAAACTGACGACCGAGCTACTGAAACTAATGATTGGGCTATTGTACCACCTCCGGTAGGTAATCTAGAGGACTCCTCCATCATGGGATCCACTGACGCCACTACGTGGGGTGATTCTCCTTGTGAATCGAAGATTGTTGATGGTGGTGGAAGGGCTAGAGGTGCCAACAGAGTCGAAGATGACACGTTCTTGGGATGGCGTCTGTAGGAGATCACATCTTTGGTCTTAGCCACAACTTTCTTAGCCATTTTCTTCATCTTGGACTAAATTGGTGGAGAAATGTGGGATTTTAGGTTTTCTCTGAAGAACTGGTATGTTGGGGCTGATTAGAGAGAAATGGGGGAAATCATGGATGAAAATGGGTGGAATTTGTAGGTTAAGGTAGCAGAAATGATGGGGGGGATTGATTGGAGATGGATTGGAGGTTATTTGGCGGTGATTCAAGGGTGGAAGGATGACCGAGAGGTGCTGCATGGCTGCCAATATGTGGAGAATGGTCATGTTATTCATGGAGAAGTGAATAGAACTGATTTGGAAATGTTGCAAATTGCTGACTTAAGTGCTGGAGTTGAGCTGAAACAGGGCCGTACTGCATGGCACGACTGTGGTGGCTCGCCTGCTTCATGGCTATGGAGCCCCACATGACCATTTTGACTAGGTAGCTACACGACCGTCCTGGTTCTGTTCTTCTCAAATTTTCTTTGATTAATTTTTATTTCTCTGATGCTTTTGAGTGGACCACCAAGACCATTCCATGGTACCATGGCCGCAGTGAGCATTGTGGTTGGTACTTTCACTTGAACTTCCATCAAAAACTAAAAATATTGATCCCAAGTGATTTTTCTTTGAAACATTTTCTCAATTTCATCTTATTATTCTCATTTCAACCTATTTTCACCTGCACATCTTAAAACTAAAAGAAACTATTAAAAACAAGTTGTGTGTCTGAGTTTTCTTGGAAAAGTGTAAAAATAACCAACATCATAAAAAATAGAAGGTTGGGTGAAAAATTCCCAAACCTAGGTGGGTTGCCTCCCACGAGCGATGAGTTTAATGCCTTCAGCTGGGCTTCTTGGCAATTCTTCAATCATTCATCCATTTGGCATCCTCATGTGCCCATTCTTGCAATACATGCATCTCTCGTTTGCACTCAACCTATGTTCCTCATCCCTTTGATCACAGAAATCATCATCAATTCTTCCATCATGATCTTCTTCTCTCGAATGACCAGTCAGACTCTTAAAGTATCCATGTCCAATATCCTCATCTCAGGCTCGCGGCATTGGGGTCTTGTACATGTTGATCTTGATCTTCATGTCCATGAATGAGATTGTCATTGTGCCACTGCACACATGTATCTCTACATCAGCCGTAGATAAGAACAGTCTTCCCAAGATAATGAGAATCTTCCTATGCTTTGGCTCCATATCAAGAACAATGAAATATGCCGGGAACACTGCATCCTTTTTTTGTCTATCATCACCAAAACATCATCCACTCTTCCTCTAGGCACTTTTATGGAACGACTGCCAATTGGAGAGTGCAATGTGCTGAATTCAACTTGCCCAATTCCAGCTCCACATAGACATTGTATGGCATCAAACAACGCTAGACCCCAAATCAAGTAAGGATCTATCTATGTGATGTCCCCCTATGTAACTAGGTACAAGTGAGGCTCTTGGGTCTTTTCTCTTCATGGGAAGTGAGTGTTGGATGATAGATCTCACTTGTTCAGTCAACTTCACTCTCTTTGGTATTCTCCTAGTTGACCTTCTCTTCACAATGCATAATTTATTAAGAAACTTGGCATATCATGGGATTTGTTTGATAGAATCCAATAATGGAATATTGACCCACACTTGGTGAAACACCTCAACCATGTCTATGTTGTGCTTTTGTCTCCTCGTTACTTCTGATGGATCATCTAATGCTTCAATGAATGGTGACTCACTTTCATTGGCCTTACTTGTTGTGGCATGCTAGTAGATGGAACACTAGGGATGGTGGAACCTACAAATCGAGTATGAGGTGGAGCACATGGTATCCTAAAATCAACATGAGGTATCACAAAGTCATTTTCACCAATCGCAATCACTATATCACCACTTGGCTGCCTTTTCTTTGCTTTGTCAACCTTTTTTTGACTTGCAAGCTACTCAAGAGATTTCTCACTCCTTAGAATTGTCACAACACTTCCTTAATCATGGTGGAGTGGGGGAGCTAGTTGTGGTTATGGATGAGGTGGAGGTGGCACTTGGTATTGAAATTGAGGTGGAGGGGAGAATTGAGGTTTGAAAGGTGAATTGTTGAGAAAGTTGTGGTGATGGAGGGGGAGGTGGTGTACAAGGCCATGGATGGCCTTGGAAGTGATATACGGGCTACACTTGCATGGGAGGTGGGCTATAGAAAACTTGTGAAGAAGGCATCGGTCCACTTGCTTATTGATACTCAAGATGGGTTTTGAAGACAATTTTTCTTTTTGGAGAGAAATTATGGAAGATAGATTCTCTATCCTCTCCTCAAGCCTTGTCACATTCACTTGTATGTCATCAAAGCTCCTCAACCTAGAGAAAACCTCTTCCTCAAACCTTGAGCTATATCTTGGACTTTTTGGTTTTTGGTAGCTATAGGAGTGAGGTGTCTTCTTTTCTTCACCATAGAACTCAATAGAATTGACCGAGTGGCAAGGAACATTTATCACTTGGTTCTTCATGAAGCTCAACATGTCACCAAGAATCTTCATCACTTATGGTGTTGAGTCATTAGAAGTCGTAGATGTCACACCAAAGGCATGGGAGCTGTCATTCATCATGCTAGAAACTTGAATTCTTGAACCTTCATCTAGATGCTCAAACAAAGGCCATATCTCCTCAGGTAGCCTCACCGTGAAAATTCCTCCATATAAGAATCCACTAAATCTTGACTCTTTAAAGATAGACTAGAGTAAAAGGACTGAACTAGCTACCATAAAGGGATATCATGGTGCGGACACTCTCTCAACATCTTCTTAAATCGCTCCCAAGCATGGTGAAATTGCTCACTACCCATTTGACTAAAACTCACAATGGCACACCACATTTGTGTCAACCTTGAAATAGAGTAGAATTTCCTTAAGAATGCATTCTTCATTACTTCCCAACTCATGATGTCTCTTCTTGAATCATACCAATCTTTGGCTTTATCTTTGAGGGGGAAAGAGAACAAGGTCAACCTGATTGTATCATCACTGGCTGTCAGTATCCTGAAGGTGGAGCATAATTCAAGAAATGAGTCCAAGTGTTTGTAGGGTTTCTCACTCTCTGAGCCATAGAAGGCGGGCAGGAGTCCAAGAAGTCCTGGAGGGATGGAGAATTGCTCCCACGGCATTTGATCAACTTTGCCAGTAATTGGCAATTTGTAGTTTCTAGGCATGAAGTAATCTTGAAGTGGCTTGTGAGGTGCATTTTGGCCTTCCATCTTGTCTTACCATGAGTGGCTTGTCACATTCATAAGGCACAATCAAACAAAAGAGGACAAGTTAGCAAACAAATATGCACACATAATATAAAGAATAAAGAATAAATAATAAATAATAGCAATGATGAGAGCAGTAGGAAAAGATCAAAGCAAAACTAACTAGCTAGGCCGAGAGCCTCTACTCCCTGACAACAATGCCAGAAAGCTTGGTGTATTTCTGCCAACAGTGTTACACACTACTCAATTGGAGTTTCAATAGATGCAACCCCACGAATAGAAACAGACATTGGATTACCTTTCAAAATTTATAAGGACCTACACAAACGTACTCACATACACCATAACACTACACCTGCAAGCGCACGGGGTCGTGTTGTAGTATAGTAGGGTGAAAAGTATAGGGTCGATCCATAGGGAGAAAGGGGGGCACTAGAGATAGGTAAGTTTTTGGGCTAGGTTCCTACTACATATTCTAGGGTTTAAGGGTTTGAAGGTTGTTTTGATTGATTACACTAAGTTGAACAAGAAAAAAAGTAAAGGAAATCTAACAAGAACAAAACCTAAGTTAATCCTAGATAGTTAGTTCTACTAAGCAAGAAAAGACAAAGCAAGGCAAGAAAAGAATAATCTTCACCAAGGCAAGTAAGGAAAGGTCTACACTACACTAAGCTAGCAAACAAGGAAAAAGAGCAATCAAATACCTAAACTAGCAAGAACAAATCAAGCACAAGGCAAGAAGATAACTAATTAAGTAAAGAGCTAATAAACTAACATTAGCTAAGCAAGGATGAAATTAGGGTTTAAAGCAACAAAGGAATTGTGGGCTGTTTAGGGGATGCACTAATCAAATAGGTTGGGGGTGATATGTGAACATTACAGTTTCATTAAGATTATCAAACCAAACAACAATCTAGACTCTAATGAATTATCCTAAACTACCAATTGGCCATGGATATTCTAGGTCATGCATAGGAGAACTAATCCCTAACACCCACTACTACCCTTGCAAGGCTCAATTGGGTTAGGGTTTAGGTGAAATGCAATTAGAGTCTAAACCAAACCTAGGTTTCTAGGTTAGATGATCTTAGTATGATTAGGGGCTGAGGGTCGTAATGGGAGTGGAAGTGAGGCCCTATGCCTCACATCACCCACATTCTAGCCTTGAGAAAGCTCCATGCTAAGCACACTGAATTCATCTAATCTAGTTACTTAGATCTCTCAAATAGGGTTAGGAGAATTTATTAGAATGTAGGAGGATGGGTATCCAACTAGGGATCCATGAATTGGACCTAAAAGAAAATCTCAAAATTCACACATGTAAGCAATTCCCCTAAATTCCTAAGTGATTTCAAGCACAAACCAACAAGCAATTCATTTAGAGTGAGATAGAAATAGAACATAATCATTGGCAAATGAAATTACAATGTTTACATATCATTTCCCCCCAACATGGTATCAAAGTAACATTTTGACCCCAAACAGGCCACCCAAAAGGCCTAGCTACTCATGGAAATGCAAAATACAAAAAGAAAGGAGAAAGAGGTAGAAGAAGCCATGGATCTTGGTGTATATGGAGCCATCCTCCACTTCAGCTATTGGCATCCTTTTCCTTCTTTTAAGGTGCAAGAACATGGGATGGTGGTGGAATAGGGTCAAAATACTAGGAAACTAGGATTTTGGTGGTGGAAATGGTGATGGAGTGCAATGGAGGTGGAAATGGATTGGAATGGGTGAAATGCAAAAATGGGGAGCTAGGAGGTGGTAGAAGGTAGCTAACCTCGTGCTCCAGCCGCCACCTAGGTATATATAGGTGTGGGGGTAGTAATAGATCAAGAAGGGGTAAAGTGGGAAATGTAGTGCAAAAGTAGCTAGGTTTTTGTGAGTAACACGATCGTGGTGGTCACCACATCCGTGCTGGGAAGGGGTGAGAACGGTCATGGTGGAGTGGAATGATCGAGGTGAGATATGGGGAAAAATCATAGTATCTTGGTCAAATTTGTACATGAAGTAGCATGGCTGTGGCAATCACCACGGTCGTGGTGGGGCTTGGGTAGCATGGCCATAACGTTCACCATGATCATGGTGGATTAGATCACTCTACCCATTCTTGGTTCCACGATCATTTTGCTTCAGCTGTCACATGACATTCTAGGTCGCACGCCAGTTCTAGGTCAGTCCACCACGACCATTTTGAGTGGCAAGACTGTGGTGATCTCTTCACTTTCTTGAGTTGACTCTATTGTCTTTGGATGAGCCATAATGACTATTCTGAGGTACCACATTTGTGGTTTTCTCAATTGCTACACTTTTAGTTGATTCTTTGTTCATTCTTGGACATCTTTTCTTCAATGGAGCTTTGGCCACTAGGGGTAGGTTGATGGAGCCTCAAACTTCACTTTAAGCCTCTCCAAGGGTAGAGAAACCCTAAGATTGCTCATTCTCTCTCTCTTCCATCCAAGCATGGTCCAAATTCCTGAAAAAATGCAAATGATGTCTCTAAGTGCATTTTACACAAATATGCATATTAGGGGAAATAGCATGTAATATAACAGGTATATATGTGATTGCAACACAATATGACGCAAGATGAAGCCCTAAAATAGGGCTGAATTAAAGGACCACAACAATGTCTACTCTATGGAAGAATATAGACCCAACACTAGAGGAAGATCACAATGAGACATGACCAAATCTACAACCTTGAGTCAGATCGGCTCAGTCCAAGCCATAGGAAGAGCCACACTCACCCTTAGAGTCATGTGTCAAATCCTTATAGGCTCATAAGGAAAATATTTCAATTCATACCTAGATTTTAATTAATTTATATAAATTATCTCCCTTATAATAAAATTACAAATAAGATATAAAAGTTCTCACAAAAATTAGTAGAATAATTTGGAACCATCTAGTTAATGTTTTTAAGTTGTAATCAAATGAATACATGTGCATCTTAAAATGTGCACCTCATGCATAATAATTATTGAATGATAAGGAAAATTGTGAGAACGTACCAGTAACTCCTAAATATTATATATAATTCATACAATGTCAAGGATGGTGATATTTGGACTTAAATTTATATATTTTTCTTAATATCTACTTAGGGATAATAATCCTAAGTAAAATGCAAGAAATATGTTTATGCTTAATACATGTTAGAATTTGTAGAATATATTCATAACAATATATGGAATGTAATGTGGAACTAAAATATCAATTTTGTGCATGAAATGCATGATTACATGGTTATGAATCTTTATACATGGTTTGTATCACTTATAGCATTAGTGGAAACCTAAGGGATGAACAATCAGTTGTGATAATAACAGATATTATAGGACCCCTAAACTTGATTTTTGGGTGAATGTGCTTTCTTATCATAGTTAGATGCTTAAAACCTTAATAAAACCTTGTTATGTGCTTTGATATCATGTGATAAGCTTATGTTTCAAAATTTTTCCAATTCGGACATTGTTTGAGCTAGTTATGCATATATGTGCTAGTTTTAGACTTCATTGCAATTTACCCATATCTAGGGTTTGTCTTGTAATTTATTACATGATTGCTATACCTCACATGTTTTGACATCATTTTTGATATGTTTGTTCTTTGGGGCACCTTGTCACACCTTGGTTTGTGTGATGACATTGTGTGTTGAGAATTAGGGTTTGCATGGATGCACTAGTTCATGGTTGACCCCTTTGAGTGTTTGACTAATGAGACCACCTGGTGTTGGTGGTTTCCAAATTTTTGTGTGTGCCCTCTAGTGTTGGTGGTCCCTAATATCTCTAGAACCACCTAGATTTGGCATTCAATGAGATTTGAACTCATCTTGGTCGCCAAGAATCCCTAGAGTTGGTGACCGTTTGCTTTTCTGATCAGTTGGTTGCCAATTTTCTCAGCATTCATTTGCTTTTTTAGACGACCTTGGTCAATTATTTTTCTTCTTATGAACTCCCTAGTTGCATGGTTTACTGTGGTTCTTTCATGGATGAGATCTCTTGGACACTTGGCATGTTCAGCTTGACACTTACCCCTTCTCTCTCCCCAACCCTATGCTATATAAACCCCTCTCTTTGCATGCATATAACCTCTTTACACCTAGTATTCTCTTTATTTTCTTTCCTTGCTCTTAGAGATTGTATCCCCTTTCTTGGTGGAGAATGAGGAGCTCAAGGTTGAAGAAGGTGGGCTGATCTTCCTTGCATGTTGATCTAGGGTTTGGATCTACCCTTCTTGTGATCATTTGGTGCAATCTTGCTATTCTTCTTGGTCTTGGTAAGTGATATTTCCCTCTTTACCTACCTTTTCCTTGTTGTTCTACCCTCTTCTCTCTCTTCTTGGCTGAACCCATGGTGATCCATGGTAGTGCTTGAGTTACAACTTGAAGAACATCTCTTTCTTGCTTCCTTGACCTAGGGATTGCTTCCTTCTTGGAGGTGGAGCTAGCTTGGCCGAGAGGAATACTCAAGCTAGGGTTTCATACCTTTCTTCATCAATCTACCTTGGTGTTTGGAGTTTCTACATCATCTCCAAGGTGAGCTATATAACTTTCTCCACGATTATTTCTTACTTCTACCTTTCATGCACATGATATTGCCCTAAAATAGTGTTCTGAGTAGGAAAATAATATCCTTTAACTAGGGTTTGTGTTTACATGGCGATCTTGAGTAGATAACTCTTCTTAGATAACCCTAAATCTTTTTGCATGAACCTTCTTTGTTGATGGAATCCTTGGTCCTTGCATGCTTGTAGAGACATTGGTTTATTCTCTCATATGATGGTTTTTACTCTCTCTCTCTCTCAGTGGTTGCTAATTAGGGTATTGAACTAATCTCCCTCCTTGAGATGCAACTTTATGACCCTTCAGATTCTTAATAGTTACAAACCTATTTTGGTCTCTTGATGGGTCTCCAAGTTTTGATTACATAGCAGTCGCCAATGTTCTGGACTCATGATTGGTCTCCAAGAATTTTAATCTTGCATGGTCACCAAGAGTTTTGTTTCAAAAGTTATCAATGATATTATCATCCTCTTTGGTCACTAAGATTTTACCTATGTGGTCATTGAGGTTTTGGAATCTCAGTGGTCTCTAAGAGTGGCGATTTCAATCTGTTGCCAATGCTTTATGTTCTCTTCATTCACCAATGTTTGAGTCCTCATAGTTCACCAATATGATCTAATTTTAGCGGTCAATGATGTTTCTGATCTTTGGTGGTCGTTGAGGATTGGTAACCATAGAGGTTTCTAAAGTGGCTAAACTCAACAACCGCCAAGATGGTGAACCCTAGTGTTAGCGGGCCAACTTCTCTGATCTTATGTGGTCGCCAACCTCCATGTTTCTTAGCGATTGATGACACTTCTGACCTAAGTGGCCGATGATGTTTTCTAATCTAAATAGTAGTTATGTTTTGTGACTCTATGATGGTAATGGTGGACCTATTTGCATTCATGTGTGATGAAATTGATAAGAATTAGGGTTTACCTTAATTGCTATTGTGAAACCCTAATTCTCTTACCTTGTTGAACCTAACCCCTATACAAGTAAGTGATGATGTTACACAGTTCCTCGTGTGACTAGTAAGATGAGATAATGCTTTCGCTCTCCTAGTGTTGTTGTAACCCTAATTTGCTATCTTATGAACATTGTGGCTCTTGAATGTAATGTTGTATCAACTTATGTATCACATGTATGGTGATGGAATTATGAGCCTCAATGAGGCATGGAAAGATGACGATGCTCTTCTAGGGAATGATGTGAATGGTCTTAGGACCTTTGGGCATAGTTGTGCCCCAATTGAGGTGTTATCCTCTTCATGATGTGATAAGGATTTGAAATCTTGTGAAGGTATGATGAAGAACATGGATACATGTATGGAAAAGGAATAGTACCATGTGGTGATGTGATAAGCCTTATGTTTCATACATTTTATATCTTTTGAGGTTGCAATCTACCCATTTTGTTTTATAAAATTCTTTCAAGGTTTGTATGTAACTTGATTGATGTTGTTAAAGTATACCCAATTGGTATTAACTAATAAAGTGAAACCCTAATCATGTAGTGTCCTGTGTTATAGATTCATTCCAGTGTCAGGACTTGTTGGATGGTGAAATGAGTACTCCTAAGGGAAACTTGGAGAACATACTATTGAGTATGCAGAGTGCTTGAAACTGTGTGTCCTTTTCATCCTGATCCCAAGGTTATGGAGGATGGTTGTGGTCATACCTTGGAAGGAGAAAAACTGCAGTCATATCTCAGGTATTTGTATATGTGATTGAGGACAACTGTGGTTGTACCTAGGATGATAGGGTTTGTATACACTGGTTCACTAGTGTCGTGACCTATATACCAAGAGTGGACTAGGTTGTTTTGTAGTTTGACTATATATGTCACTGTGGATGACTCATACTGATCGAGGGAGGATGAGATCCTAGGAGTCTGGATCTCCTATATCTTTTATGGCACTGATTTAGACTTAGTAGTGGTCAACTGGAGTCTGAGAAGTATACCTCAAACTCATGAGGGCTTAATAAAAGATGCAATCCAACCGTGTAGTATATCTATTTAGGGTTAAACATGCTTCACATCAGATGTCAACCCTTACCTTGTTTCTTGTACTGCTTAGTTGTTATATAATGCAGTAAGAGACATTAAGTGCTTCACACTACTTAGTTCTTATATAATGCGGTAAGAGACGTTAGCTGTTTAATAGATGATAGTGTTACATGTCCATTCATATGGTTGCAAGTTTTGCCCGTTTCTATGCCTATATGATTAACTGGCTTAGTATATTTAATATACTCACCTACTTAACCTACTTATTTAGTTTAATCTTCTTATCCTATTTAATAATGATACTTGTTGTATTCGGTAATCATTGGTTGAGAGTTATATCTCTCGCTGGGACATGGGTCTCACCTTGTGGGTCACCACATCTTTTTAGGTGGTCGTCAACGACGTGGTCATGATTGCGATGATGAGGAGGAGTCGCTTGGAGAGAAGTAGGAGCAAAAGGTTGGATATTTGTTAGTAGAGTCCTAGAGTTGTCTATGTACTCTCAGTTCTGGGCATGGGATGTTTTGTAGATGTTATGTACATCAACTTGAGTTTTTGGTAGTGTGCCTGTGTTTTGTATATGTTATGTATATGTGGAACACCTCTTATGTATGTAGGTTGTGGATGATGCTACTAGACAAGCATGTAAATATATGATATGGCATGTGATGTGAACATGTTGTTGAACTTCTATATAATGTTTTCTGAACGTGATGATAATGTTGAAATTGGTTTTAATTTACCCTCTTTTCTGGTGATGTAGTTAATTGGTAGTTGATCACACATTTTTTTTGAGTAATCTTGTTCACCATGGTGGGGTTTCCACAGTTTAAGTTGGTATCAGAGCTCTAGGTTCACAGTCTACAAGGGCATTAGATTTAGGTTTGTGTATGTTCTTACATAAGCCAACATATTCTATTATAGCTTATGGTTATGCAAATATATTTAAAGATTGTGAAGAACATGTTGAGAGTAGTTATGTCATGTCAAGAGGTGGCACTAGGAGGTAGGAATGTGAAGATAGAGTGTCTGAGATGGGGCTGGAGCAGCCTGTGGTGTCTCAGTTTGACCTTGTAACCATGGCAAATCCTGCCTTCCAGTCTATGTTTGGACAACTTATGGACACAATTACTTATATAGAGGATACTAGGGATGTTGTCCCTAATGCGGAATCTCATGGTTCTGGGAAGATGTTTGAGGCTGAGACATTTGGATCCATAGAGTATGCGGGTGTAGAGGACCCAACTGACGTTGGCATGTGGTTGACGAAGCTTGAGAAAGCATTTAAGATCCTCAATATTCCAGATTAGGACAAGGTGAAGCATGCAGTTTATCTGATAAAGGATAGTGCTGGTCATTGGCGGGCCACAGAGGAGGAGAAGAGACTAGGAGTTATTAGAAGTTGGGAGGACTTTTGGTGGGAGTTTGTGAGCCGCTACTTCCCTGAGACATACCTGGATGAGAAGATAGCAGTTTGAGATGATATGATAAGGCTAGATGTCCATCAATGAGTATGAGGCAAAGTTTATGGTTATTTTTAGGTTCTGTCCTCATATGGTAACAATAGAGAAGGAGCAGATTCAAAGGTTTGTGAAGGGTTTGAGTACAAAGTTGTCCATTATGACATCTGCTTTGGAAAATAGAGAGAGGTTCTCTACCTTTATGGAGTTGTTGAGGAGGATTGAGAGGTCTACCACCAAGAAGCGTGGAGCCAATGCTAAGAAGAGGCCATATCAATTTTAGGGGTAGTCATCTAGTGGATTTAAGAAGCCAAGGTTTTCATCCCACAGTCACAACAAAAGTCAACTTTTTTTGAGTCGAGATCAAGAGTGTCGTCACAGTGGTCCCCGAGTAATGGAAGAGGCCATAGTTTTCTACCAATAGGAGCATGACGTGTAGCGTCTGTGTTAGTGATAGGGTCATCTAGACCACAATATGATTCAAGGACTTGTCACAACTATGGACAAGTAGGGCATATCAAGTGGGTGTGCCCTATGAAAGATGAGAAAGTGACATAGCAGCCGAGGCAGAGTTAGTGAGATTTACAACAACAACAATTTAGCAGTAGTGGTGGTAGAGGACGTGGTTACGACTCACAGGTGGGGTCTTCTGGACTAGTTAGTAGAGGATGAGGATGAAAACATGAAACAACTAGATTCTATGTTATGAGTCAGCCGAAGGGAGTGGTAAATTCACGAGTTGTAATAGGTCAGATGGAACTTTTTCATTCTGACTTATCTACATCTTCTTTCGTATCTATTTTGGTTGACCCAGGTACGATACACTCTTTTATCACTAAAGATGTGATAAGTAGTTGTTATATGTTTGTTTGTAATAGATCTGATGGTCTTCGTCTAGAAACCCCTATTGTTGGTTCCAATGCTTTGCGGGAGGTGTGTTTATGTTGCATACTTTATTTCTCGAGATGCAACATTCAAGTGGATCTTTTTCCACTTGACATGCATGGATTTGATGTGATCATAGGGACGAATACCTTGGAGAAGTAGAAGGTTGTTTTGGATTGTAGTTCCAAGGTGGTAACATTATGTGATGAAGATGCTTCGTGGATCTTCCAAGGAGATAGGAAGATTCTTCCTACATGTTTGATGTCAGCTATGACAATAGAGGTTGATGAGACAAGGGTGTGAGGCCTTCTTGGCACATGTTGTGGATAATAAGGTGAGAGGTCCTAGTATCTAGGAGGTGCCAATAGTGTGATAATTTGGGGATGTATTTCCTAAAGAGTTTCCTAGTGATCCCCCTCCTATAGAGATTGATTGAGATCGATTTTGTTCCTGGAACACAACTTATAGCACAGTCACCCTACATGATGGCACTGACATAGATGCTTGAGTTGAATAAAAAATTGAAGGAGTTGTTGGAGAAGGGTTTTATCAGACTGAGCACTTCCCCTTGGGGTGCTCCCGTGTTGTTTGTAAAGAAGATGGATGGTTCCATGAGGCTTTGTATAGATTACCGACAATTCAACAAGGTCACGATAAAGAACAAGTATCTGTTGCTGAGGATAGATGATTTGTTTGATCAATTGAGAGGTGCTACAATGTTCTTGAAGATAAATATGAGGTCATGATATCATCCATTGAGGATCAAGGTAGATGGCATACCTAAGACAACCTTCAAGAAGGTATGGTCACTATGAGTTTGTAGTTATGTCGTTTGGGCTAACCAACACGCCAAAAACTTTTATGGATACACTGAACATGGTGTTCAAATTGTATTTGGATAAGTTCATGGTAGTGTTCATTGATGATGTCTTGATATACTCTAGGAATAGTCAGCAACATGAGAAACACCTTCTCCAGGAACTGACATTGTTGAGGTAGCACAAGTTGTACGCCAAGTTCAATAAGTGTGAGTTCTGGTTGATAGAAGTATCTTTTCTGGGGCATGCCATATCTGCTAAATGTGTTTGTGCAAACCTGAAGAAGGTACATACAATGAGGGAATGGGAACAACCCAAGATACCGACCAAGGTTCAAAGTTTCCTAGGTCTGGCAGGTTACTAAAGGAGATTCATATAGGATTTTAGTGATGTAGTGTTGCCCCTAACCAACTTGACTTGGAAGAGTGTTCCTTTTTCCTGGGATGACAAGTGTTAATGTTTTTTCTAGCTTCTAAAGGAGAAGCTGACTAGTGCACCGATGTTGGTTCTTCCAGAACAAGGAAAAGGCTAGATAATCTTCTGTCATGCGTCAAAGAATAGTTTGGGATGCGTGCTGATGCAGTACAAGAATGTAATTTCTTTGTCCTCATGATAGCTTAAGAAATACAAGGAGCACTATCTGACACATAACCTGGAGCTTGTAGCCTTGGTCTATGCCTTGAAGATTTGGAGACACTACCTATATGTACATAAGTATCAAATCTTCACCGACCATGAGAACCGTTGCTACATCTTCTTAAAGAAGGATCTAAATATGAGACATAGAAGATGGATGGAGCTGATAAAGGACTATGATTGCATGATAGAATACCACCCAAGGAAGGCAAACATGGTGGCTAATGTGTTGAGAAGGAAGTCATCTTCGTCATCGTCTATAGACAAGGCACAACTATGTGCTTTGGTGTTCCATAAGCGAGACATGTTGGTGTCACTTTGTCAGATGAATGTTTACTTGGAGGTTTCTCTTTTGGCAAAGATTGTTAGCATAGTTGTAGGTGAAGTCGATGTTGATACATCAAATTAGAGATGCAAAATAGAATGATACCGTGATACATAACATCAGGATAGAGTTTGGCAGTGATAAGTATGATGGCTTTCATGAGTCAGATGATGGGATAGTTTTATTTTATAACAGTACAGTGGTTCTAGATGTTGACGGTTTGATGAAGATGGTTCTTGAGGAATCTCATTCCTTGATGTACATGATGCATCCTGGCAGAACTAAGATGTATCATAATCCGAAGGATATATTTTGGTGGCCAAGTTTAAAACTTTATGTGGAAGAGTTCATTTCTAGATGTCTAGTCTGTTAGCAGGTCAAGGTCGAGCATCAAAATCCTATGGGAACGTTACAACCTTTGTCAATACCGCAGTGGAAGTGGGATCATATTATTGTGGACTTTGTGTCTGGTCTTCCTAGGATAGACAAAGGTCATGATTGCATTTAGGTGATAGTCGATAGGCTGACCAAGTTAGCTCACTTCTTGCTAGTCAAGACGACGTATACAACGGAGAAGTTGGCACACATATATATGTTGACGAGATAGTATGGTTGCATGGTATTGTAGTTACCATAGTATCTGACACAGGTCCATAGTTTATGAGTTATTTTTGGGAACGTCTACATATGGCCATCAGGACACAATTGGGGTTTAGCACCGCCTTTCATCCACATACCAATGGTCAGTCAGAAAGGACCATTTGGCCATTAGATGATCTGTTGAGATCATGTGTATTACAATTTCCTGGCAGTTGGGATGTGCATCTGAGTTTGATCGATTTTGCCTACAACAACAGTTGTCATAGGAGCATAAACATGGCACCATATGAAGCCTTGTATGGGATACGTTGTCATCCCCCACTTTGTTGGTATGAGATAGGCGAGTATCATCTCTTTGGTCTTGATCTAGTACAATAGACTACAGAGAAGATCAAGGTGATAGAACATCAGTTGAAGGCACCTAGGACAGACATAAGTTGTATGCTAATAACTGCCACATACCTCTTGAGTTCAAAGTTGGAGACTGAGTGTATCTTAAGGTCTCTCTCTAGAAAGGTGTACTGAGGTTTAGTAAGAAGGGTAAGTTGGCTCCTAGGTTTATGGGATGATACCCTATCTTTGCACGTGTTGGGAAGGTGGCATACAAGTTGGAGTTACCACTAGAGTTGCATAGGTTGCATGATTCCTTCCATGTATCCATGTTAAGGAAGTGTCACCCTAATATATAGATGATGTTGCAGCCAATGGAGGTTGAGTTGGAGGAGGACATGTCGTGTTAAGGGTCCTATGTTGATCTTGGATACGAAGGTGAAGAAGTTGAAGAACAAGGATATCATTTTAGCTAAGGTTTTTTGGCATCACCGTGGCATGGAGTAAACCACGTGGGAGTTAGAGGATGAAATGTGTAGGAAGTAACCGTCTTTATTCATGTAGGATTTTAGAGGTGAATTCCTTGTTTTATGGCTGTAAGACCCCCAACCTTGATTTTTGGATGAACATGCTTTCTTATCATAATTATATGTTTAAAAACTTAATAAAACCATGTGATATCATGTGACAAGCTTATGTTTCAAGTTTGGTCCAATTTGGACACTGTTTGAGCTAGTTATGCATATATGTGCTAGTTTTGGACTTAATTGCAATATACCCATATCTAAGGTTCTCACATGTTTTGACATCCTATTTGATATGGTTGTGCTTTGGGGTGCCTTTTCACACCTTGGTTTGGGTGATGACATGGTGTATTGAGAATTAGGGTTTGCATGGATGCCCTAGTTCATGGTTAACCCCTTTGAGTGTTTGACTGACGAGACCACCTTGTGTTGGTTGTCGCCAAATTTTTGTGTGTTCCGTCTAGTGTTGTTGGTCCCAAAGATCTCTAGAACCACCTATGGTTGGTGGTCAATACGATTTGAATTCATCTTGGTCGCTAATAATCCCTAGAGTTGGCTATCATTTGCTTTTCTAATCAATTGGTCACCAATTTTCTCAGTGGTCGTTTGCTTTTTCTGGACCACCTTTGTCGATGGTTTTTCTTTTTATGATTGACCTAGTTGCATGGTTGATCATGGTTCTTGCATGGACAAGATCTCCTGAACACTTGGCATGTTTAGCTTGACACTTACCCCCTTTCCCTCTCCTCAACCCTATGTTATATAAATCCCTCTCTTTGCATGCATATAACATCTCTACACACCTAGTCTTCT
The DNA here is from genome assembly GCA_963693085.1 of Alisma plantago-aquatica. Lineage (NCBI taxonomy): Eukaryota > Viridiplantae > Streptophyta > Magnoliopsida > Alismatales > Alismataceae > Alisma > Alisma plantago-aquatica. The sequence continues at coordinate 226,512,114 of OY856413.1, forward strand.
CTTTCTTTTCCTTCCTTTATCTTGTATCTTGTCTCCCCTTGCTTCATGGAGAAGGAGGAGGTCAAGGTTGAAGAAGGTGGGCTGATCCTCCTTATATGTTGATCTAGGGTTTGGATCTAACCTTCTTGTGATTGTTTGGTGCAATCTTGCTCTTCTTCTTGGTCTTGGTAAGTGAGAGCTCCCTCTATACCTACATTTTTTTTCCACCGTATTCTCTCTCTTCTTGGCTGAACCCATGATGCTCCATGTAATGCTTGAGTTATAGCTTGAATAACATATCTTTCTTGCTTCATTGACCTAATGTTTGCTTCCTTCTTGGAGGTGGAGCTAGCTTGGATAAGAGGAGTCCTCAAGCTAGGGTTTTTGACCTTTCTTCTTCACACTGCCTTGCTTTTAGAGTTTCTACATCATCTCCAAGGAGAGTTATATAAATTTCTCCATGATTATTGCTGACTTCTACATTGCATGAACATGATGTTGCCTTAAAATGTTGTTCTGAGTAGGAAGATAATATCCTTTAACTAGGGTTTGTGTTTACATGGTGATCTTGAGTAGATAACTCTTCTTGGATGAACCCTAAATATTTTTGCACGAACCTTCATTGTTGATGGAAGTCTTGGTCCTTGCATGCTTGTGGAAATGTTGGTTTTGTTCTCTCATATGATGTTTTTTACTCTCTCTCTCTTGGTGGTTGCTAATTAGGGTTTTGAACTAATCTCCCTCCTTGATATGCAACTTGATGAACGTTTAGATTCTTAGTAGTTACAAACCTATTTTGGTCTCTTGATAGGTCACCAAGTTTTGATTACATAGTAGTTGCCAATATTCTTGACTCATGATTGGTGTCCAAGGATTTTAATCTTACATGGTCGCCCAGAGTTATGTTTCAAAGTGGTCTATGAGATTGATTTTCATTCTCTTTGGTCGTCAATATTTCACCTGTGTGGTCGTTGAGATTTTGAATTCTTAGTGGTCGCTAAGAGAGGTAATTTCAACCAGTCTCAAATGCTTGATGTCTTTATTGGTCGCCAATATAATCTAACCCTAGTCATTTGTTGATGTTTCTAATCTTTGGTAGTCGTTGAGGATTGGTAACCATAGTGGCCACTGAAGTAGCTAACCTCAGCGGTTGCTAAGATGGTGAAACCTAGTGTCAGCAGTTGCCAACTTCTCTGATCTTATGTGGTCGCCAACCTCGATGTTTCTTGGCGATCAATGACACTTCTGACCTAAGTGGTCGATGAAGATTTCTGATCTAAATAGTAGTTATGTTTTGATGACCCTATGATGGTAATGGTGGACCTTACGTTTTTTTGACCCTATGATGGTAATGGTTGACCTAGTTGCATTCATGTGTGATGAAGATGGTAAGAATTAGGGTTTACCTTGAATTGCTATTTTGAAACCCTAATGCTCTTACCTTGTTGAACCTAACCCCAATACAAGTAAGTGATGATGTTACATAGTTCCTTGTGTGACTAGTAAGATGATAGAATGCTTTCTCTCTCCTACTGTTATTGTAACCTAATTTGCTATCTTATGAACATCGTGGATCAGAATGTAATGTCGTATCAGCTTATGTATCATGTGTATGGTAATGGAATTATGAGCCTTGATGAGACATGGAAAGATGATGATGTTCTTATAGGGAATGATGTGAATGGTCTTAGGACCTTTGAGCATGGCTGAGCAAGGTGTTATCCTCTTCATGATGTGATAAGGATTAGAAATCCTGTGATAGTATGATGATGAACATGGATACATGTATGGAAAAGGATAAATACCATGTGGTGATGTGATAAACCTTATGTTTCATACATTTTATATCTTCTGAGGTTTCAATCTACCCATTTTTTGTAGAATTCTTTTAGGGTTTGTATGTAACTTGTTTGATGAAGATAAAATATACCCAATTGGCATTAACTAATCAAGTGAAACCCTAATCATGTAGTTCCATGTGCCATAGATCCATTCCAATGTTAGGACTTGCTGGACGGTGAAACAAGTACTCCTAAGGGAAACTCAGAGCGTATATTGTTGAGTATGAGGGGTGTTGAACACTACATGTCCTTCTCATCCTAATCCCAAGCTTATAAAGGTTGGTTGCGGTCATACCTCGACAGGAGAACGACTGCAGTCGTATCCCATATATTTGTAAATGTGATTGAAGACAACTGCGGTTGTACCTCAGATGATAGGGTTTGTATACCCTAGTTCACTAGTTCCCTAACCTATACCAAGGGTGGACTAGAATGTTTTGTAGTTTGACTATATATGTCACTGCCACTGACTCGTACTGACCTAGGGTGGATGAGATCCTAGAATTTAGGATCTCCTAGATCTTGTATGGCAAGGATTTCGACTTAGCAGTGGTCAGCTGGAGTTTGAGTGTATACCTCAAACTCCTTAGGATTAATAAACGACATAATCTAGTCATGTAGTATATCTATTTAGGGTTAAACACCCTTCACATTGGATGTTAACCCTTGCCTTGTTTTTTATACTGCTTAGTTATTATATAATGTGGTAAGAGAAATTAATTGTTTAATAGATGATAGTCTTACTTGTCCATTCATATGCTTGTAAGTTTTACCCATTTCTATGTCTATCTGATTAACTGGCTGAGTGTATTTAATATTCTCAACCTTCTTAACCTGCTTAGTTAGTTTAATATGCTTATCCAATTTAATATTCATACTTGTTGTAATCAATAACCATTGGTTGAGAGTTATATCTCTCACTGGGACATGAGTCTCACCTCATGGGTTACCACATCTTTTTAGGTGGTCATAATCGACGTGGTCAGGATCATGGTGTTGAGGAGGATCCACTCAGAGAGTTGTAGGAGCAAAAGGTTTAATAGTCATTAGTAGAGTCCTAGAGTCGTCCATGTACTCTCATGTCTGAGCATGGGATGTTTTCTAGATGTTATGTACATCGACTTGAGTTTTTTGTAGTGTGCCTATGTTTTTTATATGGCATGTATTCGTGAAACATCTCTTTGTATGCAGGTTTTGGCTGACGCCACTGGACAAGCATGTAAATACCTGATATGGTATGTGATGTGATACATTTTGTTGGACTTCCGTGTGATGTTTTCTGAACATGATGGTAATATTTAAATCGATTATAATTTACCCTCATTTCTGGTAATGTGATTAATTAGTAGTTGATCGCATGTCTTGTTTTGATTAATAATGTTTACCATGGTGGGCTTGCTACATACACGATGCAAGAGGAGCGTGTGCATGAGATAAATCGTCAACATGGAGAAGACGAGGCAGTTATGACCATCTCGTAAAAAATTATCATGGAAGAGGAGGGACATGGCTCCTCAATGAAGATATAGAAGAACATGACCTAAGATGAATCACCGATTCATGTCAAGAAAATAGTGATGACAAGTTTTCTCATAAGGAAGGTCAAGCTGATGGTGATTCCAACTGTACCCGTCACACCAAAAATGATCAATATGAAGGACTTAATAACAGAGGCCCAGGTGACCAGGGCGACAAAGGTCACAGAACCAATAGTTTCATGGAGTGTTGTGGTGGATCTCCACTGGTGCAGTCAATCAGTGACAAGAGTTCTACTACCAATTATAGGGTCTCCATTAAGAAGATAACAAAAGTAGCAATGACCACATCAAATGGAACTCAGGTGACCGAGGTGACGGTTACCATCAATTGTGTCATGGTGCATGTCTTAGTGTTAAAAGCATGTGAAATCACTTCACATTATGTCAAAACACAACATGCCAACTGCCAAGGAACAAATAAAATTGTTGATTGAGGTGTCATAGATCATCACACATGTGGCAATCCTCCCTTAATAGTCTCATAAATTGGGATCAAGTTCGTCTATGAAAGGATATGTGGAGTAAGGCCTCCTGTAATAGCACTTCAACAAGCATCTAGATAGTTGTCTTCTGGGCTTGAGGAATAATTCGTTGAAAATTTGCCTACTGAAAGCACATATGAACTAGTAAGAACATGTGGGAGTTCAACTCACTGCTCCTTCAAAGACATTGCTGCAACAAACCATAACATTCTATAGAACCAGTTCGTCCAAAATGAAGTGCCTACTTTCGTTAACCCAGGTGACATTGTTGTAGTGAATGATCGAGGATCTCTAGAACTTTTGATCACACTGGAAGAAAATTCCATTTTTTTACCGTGGAGGTTTGCAGTCATAGTCAAGTTAACATGCAAGAGTGTAGGATACCTCACTCTTTGTGACCATGTTAGATATCTACAGAATCCAATAAACAGTTGAAGGGTATATGAGGCTAGCCTTAATCATTTTGTAATTATACTATTTGAATTTATTGATGAGTGGATCTTGGTCAATTCACATGTCCAATGACGTGGAAATGAAATGGGGACTATGTTCCCTCTCCAGGAATCCCTTCTTTAGTTACATGGGTATAGATCATTGACATATCATTTCACTTATAATCATGCCATTTTTTTAGAAGATTGGTAACATTCTAGGAAATTTTATAACAGTTGATGATCATACTTCTAATTGCACCAAAAAATATATGCATGTATAGCTATAGAGATAGATACATCTACTCTAGTACATATGGAAATACTCATTAACAAACTAGATATTAGGTTTGAATATGACACCATCCCGACGGTCTGTTGCAGATGTCGTACTATTCATCACGAAACTGATAAAGGCATTGCTATGATCAGTTCACTACTATTGATGCTCATGCTACAAATTCAGATAAAGCAGGTGTCAAGTGGTTAGTAGAAGAGGACCATTGGAAAATAGTGTTTGGTCGTAACATTCACTCTCATCGGCCCACAAGGAAGAACTATAAAAAGGCAGTTAATCATACATGACATTGTCGAGAGATAAGTAATAAGTTCACAATATTGAATGGAAGAGAGGATAATATAGAAATGGAGTGGTAAGACACGATAGATCCACACAAAGATTTAGTTAACCCAAAAAGTACAACTGATCCATCTAAGTGATGGACAAGAAGCAGAAGCAGGTAACCTTGGCTACGAGTAGTGAACCATAGATTAAAACACCTACTACTAAGGATTTTGCCACCAACATACATATTGGGGGCTGAGGTATTGAAAAGAATGCAAGTATAGTAGAAGAGATTCATTCAGTCACTGATCCAAAAGGAGATGAAGTAGTCTCATATACCCACAATGTTGTTAATCTAGAAGGAGATAAAGTAGTTTCACATAAAGCAGATGTTGAAATAACTAGCAATGATCAACATGTTAAGTAGATTCAAATACATAAGCTACATGCATTGCTCTTACCAAATCCAGCGATGAATCACAATATGTTTTAGTAACAACAACAACAGGAAGGCAAGTAAGAAGTAGCATTGAATGAATGAAACAAGTGCCCTATTTCACTCAAAGTCAGTCCAAAAAGATTGTAGAGGAAATAATGAGTCTGACTCAACACATGAATAAGATGTGGTGTTGCTATAGTTGTTGTCTCATGTAATGTGGATTATCTCTTCCAAATTACAAATACATCCACTATTCTATGTATTTCACGTTTCTTAAATGTAAATAGTACAAATTAGTACCTATTAATTGATGTTTGCAAATTATGATCCCTACTCTAAAATTTTGAGCGGGTCTTTAATAAAAAATAATATTTTTCCAAAAAGAATAAAGAAAAAAAATGAAAGTAACCTAAGGTTATATGTGCACATAATAATGTGAAACGGTTAGCTAATGAATCTTAATCTGGAACATAAATGGAATATAAGATCAATAATATAATTCTAATAGAATAAGATAAAAAATGAGGCAAATATGCTAATGAACTAAGCTAAACACTAAAATGGACATAACTAGGGTTAAGATGATGAGATTGTAATGCATGGAATATATGTGGTCTTTTCTTTATCAAGGTTTGACCAAGGTTGGAGTGGACCCACAAATTTGATGGCAATATTTTCTCAATTAAAGGTACACTTTACCGCTTACCTGGCCGATATAGTATGGTTGTATTATATATGAACAAAATATTTGGCATATGATATTGGATGAAATAATTGTTCTTGTATGTTACCTTTTATGATTGTATGTATATATAGTTTGGAACACATGAAACATAATATACCCGATCCATTATATGAAAGAACTAAACTTTTTAGTAGTAAAATGCTTGGAAGTGACTTAACTCTTTGTAAGTTGGTCACATTGTACATATGACCTAGCTCTTTGGTAGTCGATCATGAAGGCCTTAATCTCAAACTCTTTGAGAGTTTATAGAATGCATCACAACCTTTAACGATCAATACATGGATCTATAATGGAAAATGAGCTTAAAACACGTGTTATATTTTTGTAATTAAGGGTCTTTGTTTAAAATTGCTTTTGTTACTTATATTGTTGCCAAGTATTACACATATCTTATTATCAAGTCATATCATTGAAGAGGTGTATGATTATTTTAGTGTACTCATGATAATAATTTACTATATTATGATGATGGGTACCTAATGTTTTCTTTAGGTGATGTTGATATATATATAATCTTGAAGACCTTGATAGTTGTGAGTTTTGTCGTGAGTAGAACATGTGTACCTATTATCTAAAAGATCATGTTGTAATGGTTGTATGTGCATATGAAGAAGTTTACTGCTCAACATGTAATGGTGAGCTTGCGGTTACTGTATAATTTTATTCATGTGCATGTAGCACTATTGTGTACTTCTGACTGTGACTGAGTTTGTTCTACTTGAACTAGTTTGTGGTGTTTAAATTGTGATTTCTGTAGAGGTGAGGGTTTCAATTTGGACGTCACAAATGTAGTCAAGATTTTGAAAATCTGAGGACGTCAAAGGTGGTATCAATGCATGAATAATATAAAAGCATGCCATTTGCTCATCATGCAATTCAAATTAAATCAAACCTTGAACTTGAAAACATTTAGGGTTGGATTAGTAATCTCTTAGAGACTAGATCCAACTTATCTTCTAGGTTAGAACCTAGATGTCTTAACCTAAGTTAGAAATAGTGTCTGTAACATAACAAATCCCAACATATTGGTCATTCTTTATGATTTGGCGATATGGAACGTTACATTTTTTGGAATGTTGTATATCCTAGTAAGAGAAACCCTAGACATACACACATGTGTCTTGGGTAGATACACTAGTCTACACCTTGTTCACTCTTTTTCATTAGGTGACATGGAACTAGCTCTCTACTATGTGTGGAACACTCAATTTGCTAATTTGGTTTTGTTTCCAATTGGCTGAGTCTCGACCATTTTCTCTGACTCTTATTTTATCAGAGAATAACTATATAATGTTTTATTATACATGTTAGTTAATAAAAAATATGCCCCATACATGTATGAGTAGGAGATGTTCATGCAACCTAAGTGAAAGTGACTGACATCAGTTTACAAGAGAGAGTAGTTATAAACAATTGTCTGCATCCATTTCTGAATATGTGATAGTTAGAATGATTGATGATACAAGATAGGATGATCGATCCAAGTTTGATATATGATGTGAATTGGTTCATGATGACCAATGTTTGTCTTTGAGGACATAAGTTCAATTTTAGATAAGTTTTTATAATGCAAGTGTGTAGGCTTTCTAAGTTGACATAAGCAAAGTTAAGACAAAGATGTGAAATTCAAGAGCCTCAAGCTCTTTTATAAAGGAGGACCTCTAGTGTTAGATTCAATTTTAGGGTTAAATTTAGAGAGAGTGGGATCCAAATGGAGAAGGTTGAGGGCCTAACATCCAAGATATGAGATATATTAGAAATATGTGATATGATATGTCCTAAAATAGTCAACTCCTGAGTGGATGAGGTGAGTTGCTTTAAGCATGATTCATATAGTCTCGTTCAACCCCATATGTCCTTGGGAGGACCAAACCCTAAAGTCATAGAGGCTAGTCATAAATGCATATCTCAACACACACTAGTACATAAGTGACTTTTAATTCTAGTTATTTAAGGCCTTTAACATTAGTTTTGAGGCGACACTTAGGTGGGTGACGCTGGTTATCGATAGCCACAATGTCAGTTTGCTGAGAAAGAAGAATATGACGTTGTACCATAGTGGCGGTTCCAAAACCAACATATAGAATAATAAAAGACGACATAAACAAATTTGCTATCAATAGAGTTGTCTAAAGAGGGGCTCTTTCATGTCAACTTTTTGCTGAAACACTAATGTGATAGGAGTGTTATGATGTTAATTTTATGAATAACCTATGTAGCAGGAAGCTAAAGTTTAGATTGTTGAAATTATTCAGTGCCATAAATTTTTGTATGAAATCTTCATTACACATGTTCAACTTCAATTTCTATCTCTAAAATCAACAAAGTAAACGGCCTATCAGCTAAAAGGTTTATTTTTTTTTGGTCGGTCAAAAAAGTGTGTTACTATAATACCAAAAACTTTGGGCACTAAGTACCCCTTTACATCATAAAGAGCTTAAAAAAAGCTCGACCAATGATCATATATCCCACACAGGGGGTATTCGCTAGATCTATAGATAACAAAGACTGAGAAGACCAATCTAACTAACTAAACTAGAGCCAAGAATTCCTACTAGAAGAATGAATTATTACACCCTACAGATACATGCATTCAGCCCACCCACAAAGAGTAACTACAAATTACAACATGACATCCACCAGGTTACCCTACCTGGAAAAAGCAACACTAGCTTCTGATCTTATCAGATTGGTTTATTGATAAGACTGTTTAGTAACATTGATTTTGTGTTCCAAAACTAATGTCACAATATTTCAACATTGATTTCCCTATAGTAATTGACGTTGAAATGTACATTTTTTTGAATAGCAGTCCTGTAGACTTATTGCAAGACTATTCAACAGGATGCAAAACCTGCTATTTTAATGAACAACATGTTCCATCTCATGATCAATTTAACAATAGGGCTTTTCAAACATGCAAAACTTGTAATAACAAACACACACACATATAAATATACATACATATATATGAAGGTGGCCTTGGTCTGCCATCTCTCTATGACCTTGCTGACTTCTACACTTTGTCTAGAATCCATCAGCTCAAGCATGGTGAGTCGGCCTGGTCCAGGTGGATGAATACTAGATATCCAACTAGTCTCAGCCTGAATCCGAAGCACAAGTGGGGATATTCAAGTAGTTGGAAAAGAATGGTTGAATGTTGGCCACGTTGGGATGCCAATGCAGATACCTTATGGCAGACCAGTAGATAGAAAGCCCCACATGACTATCAAGCAGAAGTTATTTGATGCCAACTTCATCCACCCAGATGGAGTTTGGTGACCTTTCGAGCTTACAAAAATTATCTGCCTACACTGATGAAAGTTAAGAAATGGAAAGAAGACGTCAACACTACCTATTACATGTGTGGTACTGGTGAGGATGATTGTAGTCACCTGTTCGATGATTGCAAGTCATGGAGATATCTCTAGAATCATGCTCGCCTAAAGCTGAATAAGTTGGGAGTGAAGAGTCTCACTGATTCTCTATTGGAAATCTGTTCGATGACAAAAGATGAGAAAACCTTTAATATTTGGGTTATATCTACATGCATTCACACACTGTGGAGAGAAAGGAACTCCAGATGGCTTGGCAACAAGAATAAGGATGCATTTGTGATTTTTCTTATGTTAGAAAAAGAAATTAAAATTTTGTACTTGTGTTATAAGAGCTCTCTTATTTCATTACCTAAGGTTGTATTAAGGAATTGGGATCTTTTATAGACCCTATCCCTAGCTTATGTAGGTCATACATCTGTGTGTGACTTGTAATTTGCACCCATTTCTTGGGTTTGGAATATATTTATACACACACACACACACACACACACACACACACATACACACATATATATATATATATATATATATATATATATATATATATATATATATATATATATATATACACATGTAGACATACACATCTTCAATAGCCCCTTGCAGTCGTATACATATCTTACAAATGCACTTATTTTCACACACATTCATAGTTCACATTTACATTGACATTCATATATTCAATTACCCAAATGAATCAAAAGCCAAAGTCACTTGTGTTCATTACAATTTAACTTCAAATATAAAGTTCACTTATGATCCTTTGACATATATAATCATACAAACAATCAAATTCAAAGTTTCATACATATCACAATTATAATTCAATTCAATTCAAAATTAGCTTCATTAATGAAACACATTGACCACAATTCTCATAAATCATGTAGAGCATCTCGTGTATAAGAGAGGAGGGTGTCAAATACCTTCAAAAAGAATGATTCATACAATAATATTATATAAAGTATGATTACAATTCAAACTAGATTATACACTTCTGATCAAAGTATATATTACATTATGTATATTTTGGATGTCTTGTGATGCTGTTATGATAATGACATTCATATACTTCATCACATAGTATCCACACACCCAACTATTATCTTATGTAGGGCACTACAAATTCATAGTTATGCACAATGTTAATGAATGAAACATATGCATGATTAGCACGAGATTCAGAGTCATAAATAATACTCCTCCAAGATAATGTTTTATTTTGTCTATCTACAACTCCTTCAGCCTCACAAAATGCTTTGATTCCCATATAAGTTAAATACATGTTGCATGAGTATTTATATAATGATATGTAGACATTAATAAATGCATTTACTAGATAGGATTTTATAATTATGCTGCAATTGAGAATTTTAGTTGGTGTCCCCTACCCTCTTATTTACACCCAATTGGTTAATAAAATACACAAATATAATGCTTGGGACGATCATCGACAATTCCCAATGTTTATTGCTGAATAAAGAACAAGGAAAAAATCAAATTCCATGTGAATAAAGGTAATTCATAAGTTGAAACTATAATGGAAGAAATAAAAACTTACCTAATATTAAAAGGAGTCAAAATCACATCCTTCACTATAGCAGAAAAATACTTGAATGCATTAGATAAATGATCAAATATAGATGTTTGTTGTTTATCTATGCTGATAATCAATGAAAGAATTAGGAATGCAACATTGACTAATTTGAACAATGTAGTCTCGTCACATAAGTATTTGTAAGAACATATGTAATGGTTTCATATATAGAAAACAATTTAAGATATATATTTACATAGAATGAGGTAATTAGCCATAATATCTCACCATATTCAAGCTTCAATTACATATGTATTTTGCCATTCATACTCAAATATCTTCTTGATATCTTGAATGAAGATGTTAGCATCATGATCTTGGACTATGACATCCTCTGACATATGGATCAACATATTCGACCCTTGTCAAATACTCTCTAAGCACCGAAATAAGCCCTAAGGATCTAGTGAGATGAATAGTTCTTATGAGATCACAGTAGGTGTAAGAACATGTAAAGGAAGAACTATAGGGGACTTCTTAGTTGCTGAAATCTATTAATATTTTTTATATCAATTGAAAAAATATATTGAAAAATAAAAGATACAGACATATAAAAATGTGATATACAATTTTCATACCATCCCATAGACAATCCAATTGTTAGGCCACTCAATCACATTGCCCTCTGCATTTCCTAATATATTGTATTCTTTGTGAGGTATTAACAATGACGTGTCTTTCATTAGTGGATAAACAAGTTGGGGAGATACACATACCACATAATCTGTCATTATAGTACAATGCAATGTCCCATCACTACATGAAAAGACCTCACTCTCACCCACAAACATGAATGCAAGATCATAAACAACAACACAATATTTTTCTGTAGTATTATATATACCACTCATACAACATATATATTGAATTCACATACTATTATATTAGAAAGAAACTTACATCATCAGACAGGACTGGAGGGTCCATGGGAGTACTTCTTATACACTCGTGTGCCAATGTTGATATGTATGCCTAGAGAGCTAGTCATGTGATGATTATATTGTGGCATTATGTATTTGATTTGGCAATATTAGTGAAGGCAATTTTGTCTATTTATGTTTATTTCAATTATGAGATGACAACACATCATAAAAATGTCTAAAGAATGATGTTACTAAATGACATATGTCTTGAGATTGAAGACCTAAACAATGAAATCGTATGTAGGATAAGAGTATATATATTGATGTTATGTCCCTTGTCGGATATTATTGTGGAAGCAAAATAGACAACAATAATACATAAGAATAGAATGTGTGTTGACTGATAACAAAATCTCATTATTTCATGATATTGGATATCAAGTCAAACTCATAGGTACATGTTAGAGAAAAGTGTACCAGACAAACACACTTTGAGAGTGATACATGGAAACCAAGAAATGGTAGTCAGAATCATCTTTCAAAGTGATAGTGGTGATTGTGGTTCTTAGACCTAAAGTCACTGCACTCATCACATGTTGTTAAATGATCTTTGATACCATCTGAATTGACCTTAGATAAGGGTTTCCATAAATATGGTGCTTGTGTACATTGTGACACATGGGGATTGACTGTGAGTAATGTAGATGGAATTTGTCCCTCCTATTGAGAGTTTGATATCTTTAGTCCTTGATAAGCGATACTGAGAAACATATGTACATACTCATATGAGTCAATATGGGATAAGTGAGCTCACATGAATATCTACACTCTGCTCTAGTTCAAGAACATATATTGAGTATTAAGAATATGATGCTTCTATTTTTCACATTCAATCTAGATATTAGAGACAAAGGAACTATACGATAATGGTAACATTGATCAAGGATTATAGGTTGAAGTTGTTCTCAAACTTTCCAATTACTTGGTTAGCACTGGTGTGTTTCTAGATGCCACTCATTGCTTATATACTCATAATAGTTATGGACTTCACTAACAATGTAATATGGGACCTATAGGGTCACACAAATAAGATACTATTGGATAGGAACTTGCTCATGGATAATATTTAAATTGGTTACTAAAAGTATTTAGGTAATCAATTTAAACAACACTGGATGACTAGAGTGTCCAATCAATTAACTAGTAAGTTAGTTGACCGAATGGTGCTAGTGGATCAATTGGAGTGTCCGATCAAATGACTGGATCACTTTTGAAACTGATCAACTCTCATTAGGTCAAACAAATATGCAAAATGATCGGTTTAACTGGGTCAAAGGATCAGTGATAATCATAATGACATGCATTAATCATTTCATTGAAAGACAATGTTATTTTCCCCAGGGTCACAAGCCAATTGTCTGACTAGTGATCCAGTTGACTGAATGGATGGTCCACTCGATTGATTGACAGTGAGTAGCAACTGCTAAACTATGAGATCTGGCCTTTCGTATCCTATGGGTTTTTTAAACCCTATCCTATCCACTCCTATACAAAGAGGGGGTAGGAAAGGCTCTCAAGACACTTTTCTTCTCATATTTTTGGTAACGTGCATGTGAGAGAGCCTGAGCAGTCTTCCCAGGAAAGAGTGAGCACATTGACAAATTGAAGAACAATTCCTTCATGTAGGCTCTAGAAGTGTGATGTGAAGTTCTCGATGGTCGTATGGACTACATATAGGTGTAAAAGTAGAATGACGTCAATTCCTCTTTCATAGATACATCATTGTTGACTTGGTCTATTGATTAGGAAATATGGGCATACATTTTTGTTTCTTATCCTTACTTTGCTACCATATTTTCCTACAATGGTGTCAGAGCCACATCAATTTACTATGTGTCAAGGTTTAAATTGATGCAATTAGATTAAATTTTATCATTTCTTTTGTTTCATACATGACATGCGAACATTATATATATATATATATATATATATATATATATATAGTTGTGTCCAATGCCCCTTGGATGCTTGTGTGGTTGGAAGGTTCATTTCCTATCTTATAAATCTAGTTTGCATATCGAGCCTTCCTTTCCAAATGTAATTCATGCTTACCCCCCTATGGTCCCCTCGAATGCAACTCAATGTATTCTCATTTTATAGTGTAATATGTCGATAGGATTAGCTTTAGTTACATTTTGGAAACAAGAAGGCATTCTGATTAGTCAAGTCGACCAACTGGAAGTCGATTCAACTGACCAAAGGACAATAGGAGCCATCTGATTGACTAAAGGTCCACCCGATTTATTGGAGGGGGTCCAGGCAACCGCTTGAGCTGGGAGCCAATCAAACGACTGACAGGAGGATGAACCGATCAAATGGATGGTCTAGTCGACCGATCGACCTGTTGTTGGCACAAGAAGGTCTAGTACATGTGGATACATATGATGTATGACCTTAGGTGGACATAAATTCATTGTGTCTCTAAAGAATTGTATTAGTATGACCATAGCCATCACTTGTATGTTTCTTATTGCATGTTTTGTTTGTGGATATAGTATGCATATAATGAAAATTATAAGTATGTGGTGATTGGATATGCATATATATATTTATAAATAAAATCCATAAATAAATATTGAGCCTCAGATGCTTTATATAGGCATCAGACATGAAAATCTTGATCAACTAAGAATAGGTTATTCTAAAGCATGGTGCACCGTTCACCTCATGGAAGTACGATGGTAGATATGTAGGTTCTACCAAAGTAGGGTGCATAATCTCTCATTTTGGCTTATAGGTCAAGCTAACTAGGTGACCTTAATGATATTAAGTACCTAGAATCATACATATGGGATATGACAAGGAGTTGCATACCATCTATCTAAGAGTTGCATAGGATATAATTGGAAAATGTTGCCTACCTAAATAGTCACATTGTGGCCAATCAACCAGAGCTAACTGATGATTTGATGAAATGTGGATCTTGGCCCACTACAAAATTGTACGTTGTAATGTTTTTGAATCAATACATAGGGTTATTAATTTGAAAAATATAGTGGGAGCGATAATTAATTAAAGGCCTGATTAATATTGTCAATATTTTCAAATAAAATCAAAAGTTATTTTACAAATGCAAAATTTCTTTTGTAGAATTAAATGGCAAAAAATGACACACTGCAATCAGTCCTTATGAAGGATAAACTAAACATTACCAACATCCATAAATGGTTCATAATTTTGAGAATGGTTCTCAGTCATGATCATAAGCTATGTCCTGGATATGCCAATGCTAGAGGAACCCTCTTCTAACATGCCCAGGCTCAGGTGGATACTTGTTGGAAGCATGCTTATGATGCCTTAGACATTAAAATCCTTATGCTATGTTGTATGAACTATGAGTTGCATAAGCATCGTGAATTCATGGATGTTCTTGATAGGTTAGCACATCTTAAGAACATGTGACAAAGTCTTGTGAAGCAAGAAAGGTATAATGTATCCAAGGCCCTCTTTGAGTGTAAGATGACAAAAGGGGATACAATAGAGGCTCATGTGATAAATATGATTGGGCATGTGGAACATATGGAGAGATTGGATTTCCTTTGAACTAAGAGTTGGCTATAAATATGATTATGTTATCATTACCTAAATATACACCACTTTATTGAGTTCTATTACTTGAATAACTTGGCTAAAGTGTCATTTGAATTGCTTGGCATGTTGATAAATGTTGAAGCACAAATGAAGGAGGGCAAACTCATGGTGGTGATTATAAGAGGGGAGTCCAAGGGAAAAGGAAAGGCCAAGAAAAGTTCTAAGGCTAATATGAAGTCCAAGTCTTCTGCAATCAAGATAAGGAGAAGGGTAAGTGCAAAAGGAATATGTCCCTTTCACTTAAAGGGATTGAGGAAGATGAAGTAAGGGATAGCGATCTTTACTTTAGGTATATGCATTATTGATACTAATTTTTCCACTTCTTCATATTGGGTATTAGATACTAGTTGCGGATCTCACATTTGCTCAAATGTTTAGGATATGAAGAGAATAAGACCTTTAAAGAAAGATAAGGTTCAACTATGCATCTCTAGTGGAGCATGAGTTTCTTCCAATGCTATTGGAACCCACGAGTTATCTCTACCCAGTGGGCTTGTAGTAGAGTTAAAGAATTGCTATCATGTACCTTCCATTCAAAGAAACATCATATCTATATCTTGTTTGATAGGAATGAGTTTGAATATCTTATAAAGAATGGTAGATGTTGAATTAGTAAACATGAGATATTTTATGGTAGTTCCCCAATGTCCTATGGTCTATACTTGTTAGGTCTAGAGACATGCATATATAATATAAATGCAAAAAAGCTAAAGCTCGATAACTCAAAGAAGACATACCTTTGGCATTGTCATCTAGGGAACATAAATGAGAAACACATTTCTATACTCCACAACGATGGTTATTTGGAGTTTTTTGGTTTTGAACCAATAGAGATATGTAAATGTTGTTTATTGGGAAAGATGGCAAAAGCACCTTTCACTAGAAACACTAAGAGAGCGAGTTATCTATTAGGACTCATACACATTGATGTATGTGGACCTTCTAAAACAAATGCTAGAGGTAGTTTCCAATACTTAATTACTTTTCCAATGACCTCAGTAGGTTTGGCTGTCTGTACATGATGAAACACAAGTTAGAAGTCCTTGAAAGGTTCAAGGATTTCATGAATGAATCATAGAACCAACTTGGTAGAAGTATTAAAGGACTTTAATCTGATCAAGGTGGAGAATATTTAAGCTAAGAGTTTGAGAACCTTCTATGAGATCGTGGTATTATACCACAATGGACTCAACTGGTACACCACAAAATAATGGTGTATCATTAAAATGGAATCGTGCCCTATTGGACATGGTACCATCAATGATGAGTCTACACGATCTTCTAACTTTTTTCTGGGTTTATACTTTAGAAACCACATCATTTACACTAAATCACATATCATCTAAATCGGTTTCAAAAGACACCATATGAGATATGGACTAGGAAGTGTCTCAATATGTCTTTTATAAGGATTTGGGGCTGTGAAGCTTATGCGAGAAAATAGTTTCACAAAAAACTTGGACCCAAATTGGACAAATGTTACTTTATTAGATATCCCAAAGATACCAAGGGATACTACTTGTAAAGTCCATCTGACAACAAAGTAGTTGTTGGTAGGGATGCTATTTTCTTGGAGAAGGAATTTATTTCCAAAGTAATAAGTGGGAGATGAGTAGAACTTGAAGGGGTTCAAGACCAACAAGAAAACATTAAACCTATAGAGGTACAGAAGGAACAAGGATAATCATAAACTATTATGGAATCTTAAGTTCCTCATATAATACAAGAACCTTGTAGATCTAGTAGGACATAACTTGAGCCTAAAATATTTGGATATTTTGCGACTTAAGAAAGTGACAAGTTGGTCATAGATGATGAACCAATAGCCTACCTAGAGGCTATATAGGGATCAATGTCTTAGAAATGGCTTTAGGCCATGGGATTTTAGATGGACTCCATGTACACCAACAAGGTATGGACCTTGGTAAATTGAACCGAAGGGGTAAAACCCATAGGATGCAAGTGGGTCTTCAACAATAAGACTGACATGGATGGTAATGTACAAACCTATAAAGGCAAATTGGTTGCAAAAGTTTTTAGACAAGTTCAAGGTGTTGACTATGAAATTTTTTTCACCAATTATTATGGTTGCATTCTTCAGGATCATGATAGCCGTTGCAACTTATTATGACTATGAGATATGGTAAATGGATGTTAAAATCATTTTCCTTAACGAGGATCTTCTTGAGGATGTGTACATGGCACAAACCCGGGGGTTTTATGAATCCAAACAATGCAAATAAAGTATGTAAGCTACAAAGGCCAATCTATGGATTGAAACAAGCATCTCAGAGCTGGAATCTTAGATTTGATAAGGCAGGCACAGAGTTTAGTTTTAGTCAAAATGAAGATGAACCTATGTTTACAAGAAGGTTAGTGGGAGCATACTTGTATTCCTCATATTGTATGTAGGTGACATGCTATTCATGGAGAATGACATCCTTGACCTACAAATGGTAAAGAACTAACTAAAGTACCTTCTCTATAAAGGATTCAGTCAAAGAATCTTATATATTAAGAATTTAAGATCTATAGAGTTAGATCTAGAAGGCTTTTTGGCCTAAGATAGAGTACATGCATTGACAACGTGATGAAGAGGTTCAACATGCATGACTCAAAGAGAGGAAATTTGTCCATATTGCATGGAATTAGTCTCTCTAGAGCCTCGTGTTCCAATTCTTGTAAAGTATGGGGATGCATGAGAAAGATGCCATATGTGTTCACAATTGGATCTATCATGTATGCATTGTTATCTACTTGTCCTGATGTTTCGTACGCTTTGAGCATGATGAGAAGGTATCGGTAAGATCCCAATGAAGGTCACTAGACCTTTGTAAAGGACATCCTTAAGTACTTGATAATGAATAAGAATCAGTTCCTTGTTTATGGTGGTGAGGAAGAGTTGGGTGTAAAGAGTTACACTGATACATGATTCCAAATAGACAAAGATGATTATCTATTTCAATATGGGTTTGTGTTTTGCCCAAAAATAGAGATGTAAGTTGGAAGACTTCCAAGTAATAGACAATTGTTGATTCTACAACAGAAGCTAAATATATTTCCGCCTCGAGCGCAACAAAGGAAGTTGTTTGGATCAAGAAGTTCATTGGTGAACTTGGAGCGGTTCCAATCATTAGTGATGCAATAGAGTTGTATTGTGACAACAATGGAGCTATTAAACAAGATAAGGAACCTAGATCACATAAGCATTCAAAGTATATACTTTGGCACTTCCATCTCATATGAGATCTCATACAATAAGGAGATGTGAAGATTTACAGAGTACTGGATGAAAGCAATATTATTGATTCACTGATAAAAGCACTTTTGCAACATATGCATGACAGTGATGTTAGATCACTTGGAATTAGATTTGTAGGTGATTGACTTTATGTCCAAGTGGAAGTCTGTTGGTATGTATGCCCATAGATCCAATCATGTGATGATTGTAATGTGGCATTATGTACTTGATTTGACAATCTTAATAAAGGCAATTCTGTCTATTTATGTTACATCTCAGATATGAGATGACGGTACATCATAATAGATGTCTAAAGAATGATGTTACTCAATGAAATATGTCTTCAGGTTGAGGACCTAAACAATGAGATCATATATGATAAGAGTACTTACATTCTTGTTATGTCCCTAGTCGAATATAATTGTGGAAGTAAAATAGATGATAATACCACATAAGACTAGAATGTATATTGACTAATGATAGAATCTCATTAAGTCTTGATACTGGATATCAAGTCAAACACATCGTTACATGTTAGATAATAGTGTACCAGATAGGCCCACCTTGAGATTGATACATGGAAATCATGGAATGGTAGTCAAAATCTGCTCTCAAAGAGATAGTGGTGATTGTGGTTCTTAGACTCACCACATGTTTTTTGATGAACTTTGACACAATCTAATGTGACCTTGAATAAGAGTTGCCATAAAGATGGTGCTTGGGTATGTTTTGACACATGAGGATCGAATGTAAGTGATGTAAATGGGATTTGTCCCTCCTATTGAGAGTTTGATATCATGAGCCCATCATAAGCGAGACTAAGAAACATATGGCCAATATGAGCCAATATGTGACATGTGAGCTCACATGCATCTCTACATTATAATCTAGTTCAAGAACATAGATTGAGTATTAAGAGGATGGTGATTCCATGCCTCCCATTCAATATAGATATATACAAAGGAACTACATGATCATGGTAACACTAATCATGGATTATTTGTTGAGTTATTCTCCAACTTTCCAATTATTTGGGTAGAAATGATGTATTTCTAGATAGTGCTCATTGCTTTTATAGTCATAACGGTTGTGGACTTCACTGCAAATGTAATATGGAACCTATAGGGCCACTTAGATAGGATGCACTTGGAATAGAAATTTTCTCATGGAAACATTTAACTTGGTTACTAAAGGTATTTAGGCAATCAAATTAAATAACATTGGATGACTAGAGTGTCCAGTCAGTCGATTGGTAAGCCACTCAATGGAATGGTGCCAGTCGATCGACTAGAGTGTCTAGTCAACCAATTGAGTCGCTTTTTAAACTGGCCAATTTTAATTGTGTTAAACAAAGATGTGAAATGACTAGTTTGACCAGCTCAAATAATTAATGATATGCGTAATCACGTGTATTAATAATTGCATTGAAAGATAGAGTTACTATGCTACTGGGACAAGCCAATTGACTAACTAGATAGTCCATTCAATGTACTGGTGTGCCAATTGACCAAATAGATGGTCCATTTGACCGACTGGCGGCACACAACAACTGCCAAACCTTGAGATCTAGCTTTTCGTATCCCTTGGGTTTTCGAAACACTAGCCCATCCACTCCTATATAAGGAGGGTATTGGGCAAGGTATTCAAGAAACTTCTCTTATCATAGTTCTGGTAACATGTAAGAGAGCTTGAGCATTCTTCCCAAGTAAGGGAGAGACAACAAGGGGAAAGGAAGTCAATGCTAGCACATTGACAAATAGAAGAACCATTCCTTCCCGTCGGTTCTAGAAGTGTGAAGTGGAGTTCTCAGTGGTCCACGTGGACTATGTAGAGGCATGGAAGCCATTGTTTCCATGCTAGGAGAATGACACCAACTACTATCTGTGTGCTATTTGTGATGGGAGAACATATCTATGCAAGATTGTCACCAGAATTGCTCCAGATTTAGGTACATCCTACACCCTCTTTCCTAGATACACCATTGTTGATGTGATCTGTTGAGTAGGAAATATGTACAATTTTTTTTAATTTCTGCTACCTACTCTGCTGCCATATTACTCTATAACCGCATCATAAGAATGATGTACGAGACCCTAAGTAGGTAATTGAAATTGAGATGGCTGAACGACTCTCATTGCTTCTTATATTCACTATTTTATCATCTCATCTATCCCCCCCTATGATATACCACCATTCTTAGTAGATATGTGTGGCCATTCTGATGAACCAAAATAAGATTGTATCCCAATACCAAATCTTAAGCCCCTAACATGTCCATGTTGCTCTTAAGTACCAAGAGAAACTGTCAATTCATCCATTCAACCCTTAGGGACAATCTTGCCTTCCTTATTTTCTCATGGAGCTCCCCCTAATTATCATCAATGGAACTAGTCAGTAAAACCTAGCTAATTATCATTATGAAAATAAACATGCATTCTAAGTGTTGAACTTTACACTTTTATAAGACACCTCAGTGGTTGTGAGGTCAGATATTACTCCTAAACTATTTGTTCTAGCATTTATCTACTCCTCATGTCAGAGTAGCAGACATGGAGTTGGAGCTGTGCTTGATTCTTCACCAGTTGATTGCAATTTTTCCATGTTTTGCCAGAAAAAAACATAACCACCGAACCTAACCTATGGTTGTACACATTCTTTGTACGCCTTTCTTTTTGAGTCTCATGTGTACTCTAGTTAATCCAAAAGATATGTTAACTAGTTAATAACTTGAACTACTGTGATTAATCACACAATTGTACATTAAATTTCTTAATACCTTGAAATCATCATATTGCTTCAAAGCAAAAAATTGCTTCCACACATCAACATCAAGATACCCATTTCTCTTTCTCCCACTTGTCTTTATTTATGTATTCTCTAACAAGATTAATCTTATTATTTCTCCATATATTTACACAACATTGTAGCATATTTTGACGATGATTTTTTCATCTATGTGAAAAGCACACTACAAAAGTAGTTATGGTATATTTAGATATTAGAAACAAAAGAATAAGTAAATAATAACTTAGTGTAAATGCATACCAGTGTTTCAAAAAGTGGTCTGTGTATCTGCATACAAGGTTCAAACCACCTACCAAACTGCATAATGGAAATCTACCCTAAAAGAAGACCAAGACATAATCGGCCGCACAACCTATTAAAAGGCAATTAATCCTCAATTTTTAGATATACATATTTCCATTCTTGTTTTTTTACAATTATAGTCATCTATGTTTGTTTAGGTTTAGATCATAGTGCATGTTTAAGTTGGTGATCAATGCATATTTGCATGATTGCATCCATTATTCTTGTAATTATAATATTTTGATACACTATTGTACATATTAATTATGTAAATTCTTGATTAATATATATGTATATATAATAATAGTAATGATAATAATAATGATGATGATGATGATAATAATAAAAATAAAAATAAAATCTAAAATTGCATATGCTCCAGCATATGCTCCGACATACCATACTCTATTTGATGATCTCTCCAAACGCATAACACATACCACTTCTTAAAACACACATGCATATAACTCATAGCTATGTTCTTCTAGATCTAGTCTTTCAAGACAAATATCAACTGTATGCCAATATTCTGTGACTATTGGCACTTGGCTGTGAATAGTAACCCCACAATAGTGTCTGAAAGCACTATGATTCCCCCTATTAGATTTCTTATGTAATCAAAGACAATGAACAACTTCTCACCTTTGGCCCTAAGCGTCATTAATGTGCACATGAGCGTGACACCTCTATTGTATGAGGCAACAGACACAATAGAAACACCGTCAACATCCTCATGCTCAACCTCCTTTCCATAATCAACATTCTCATCATGTTCAACATCCTCATGGTCATAAGCATGCTATAAAAAATCTGCATATAGCATATAAATATAGAAACATGCACAACTAATGATAGAGAAATGTGCACAACATTTAACATATAATACAATGTGTTCTTTACATTATAAAAGGCATTGTAAGGCCCCTAAACTTGCTTAATGAATTGAATGAGCTTAATTACCATAATTTAATACTTATAACCCTAATATAACCTTTTAATATGTTTTGAAATCATAATACAAGCTTAAGTTTCAAATTTGGTCCAATTTGGACAATGCTCGAGCAAGTTATGCAATTTTCTATACATTTTGGACTTTTCTGCAATTTACCCAATTGAGGGGTTTTATTTGCAATTTATCACATACATTATGTTCCTTAGATGTTATATTATCATTCTTGAGATTTTTGAACCATGGGGCTCCTATTTGAGCCATGGTTTGAAGGTATTTTGATTAAGGGTATTTTAGGGTTTTCCCCTTCACGGATGAGCTACCTTTAGTAGCTATCAACTAAGGAATTATGTGATTTGTTGGGAATTTCGAAAAAGGAAATCTAATCAGGTCTTGACGGATGGTGGGAGAGATTCTTGTGTGTGTTCTTAGATATTCTTAATAATTTAAAGCCATGGACACTTGGATATATACTAGAATTTCAACTTTTTCTTTTTCTTAATATTAAAGTGTCATATACTTATCCCCAAGCACCAAAACGAGCAAATTTCTCTCCACCACCTCTCTCCTTCTCCTAGATTCGTTCTCCCTCTGTTCAGCTGCGAATTTTTCTGCCCAAGGAAGAAGAAAGTGGGGATCTTCTTGGAAAACAATTCTAGGGTTGCAATTGATTCCCTTTTTGGGTCTATAAAGCTTCTTCCTAGTGATCTTGACCTAAAAGTGTAAGTTTTACCTTCTTTTCTACATATATTTCTTTGTTATCCTTCCTCCTAGCTTTCTCCAGGTCATAACCTTGGTGTTCCATGGTAGAAATTACTCTAAAACCCTAAAACCCTACCTTTCTTGCTCCTTATGCTTAGGGTTGCTCATTTGATGAAGAAAGGTGCTAGATGGATGAATTCATAGCTTATTCTTGGATTTTCTACCCTACCTGCTCGAGATTTATTCTGTGTGGGGTTACATATACTCATTATAGGCAAGTTTTATAACTTGCTCCACGTTTATTGCTTACCATAAGCTTTCTAGATCATGTTCTTGCTTGAAAATGATGATCCATGCACTAAAAAGCTATGCTTGACTTGGATTTCGATTTTTATAATGTTACCTGTTCTGATTTCAGTTATTAATGAACCTGTGATCATGTGTATGTTATTAATAAGGTACAATATGACTTGGATCAGGTTGAGTTGACAACCTATGGTGCTAAGCACCTATCAACCAATGGTCAATTTTAGGGTTTTAAGCTGATTTCTTCTATAAACCATGACCCGATGACGGTACCATTGCAACAACCCTATGGTGTTGTATTCATAACAACTGATGGTCGTGATAAAGGGTGTCAAATGATGGTGACAACCTATGTTCACCCCTTAGGTCAGGTTTTGGATCAATTAGAAGTTTAATGATCAACCATTAAGTACCCTACTGATGTTATTAATCAATGTTGACATTAGCTTAATATTTGATGTTGGTTAATGAATTAGTGTTGATCTAACAACCTATGGTGACTTAATGGTCACTAATGATGGTGGATCAGGTCTCTAAAACCTATGGTGAGTCAAGCATTGTAGTTGTATCATCAATTAAGCCTTAGACCAATGGTTTCTTGGGTCACTTGATGAAATGGTCGAACCTATACTGTAATTGATGGTTTCAATATAAGAACTTGACCCAATGGTCAAGATCTAATGTTTATCCCACCAATAAAGTGAAATGATGGATAATGTAATATGTTGGTCATAATAATGTTATTTATATGGTTTCCTTTATATGATCAACTTAATAAGCTTATTGGTTGACAATGGATGGCTTGTTCTAAATGAACAATCGATTGTGGGTTTTACCCAACTTTCAATGGAACTTTTTGTGTTGTTAATAAAGGGATGCCTAGGGTTAGATGGTGTCTCTTTCTAAATAACAAATCAAGGACTTCATAGGTGGTTTATCCAAGGTGTTTAATTATGTAAACAACCAAAGGTCTTACCTTTTTAACATCTAATGGTTCTGGGTGACATTGTGGTATGCCGATATGGGTTGAATGGTGATGGAACAAATGGAGGGTTAGCCTTAATAAGTTAGTCTTACCTATTCACTCATATGAATAGAAGGGATGATAACCATATTGTGTTGATATGTAACCCTAATTAGGTATAACTTGTTATACCTAGCTTTAATATAACTAAATCATGGTAATTGGGTATGAATAGTCCTTGAATGACTAATACAATCATGGAGTACTCTATTATTGTTGAAACCCTAGTATGCTATAACCTGATGGTTACACCTTGATTTATGTGTGGGTTCGTACTTGAGAATAGTATGGAATGTGATGGTGATGCTTCACTTTATGCATCCATGATCCAATGGGGATGTTGTGAGTTAGGGTTTAGGTATAAGTGTTGATTAGTAACATTGATATAATTTATCATCTTGAACCTAACTCTAATGCAAATAGATAAAGATGAGTATTCATGTTTAACATTCCTATATGATGGAATGATGGTGGAATAACCTCCTTAACATGATCATAACCTTAATGTGTTAATTGGTGGTTATCATAGCCACATGGTTGATACTTTCGTATGCTAAACATTTGCATTATGAATATGATGAGTGTTAATCATATCTAGATTCCTTGCATGTTAATGTAATAAAGGAATGTTCTTAATGTTAATATAACCCTGCTATGATTGTTTATGAATACCACCTAGATCATAAATTCAATATTATGTTGATCTGGTGTATTACATATAATTGATGTTGCTGAGCCTTATTATAAGGCATGCAACAATAATGATGATCTTGTAGGGAATAATATGATGGTCTTAATGACCTTTGGGCATTGTTGAGCCCTGAATGAGGTGTAATCCTCTTATGTTGATAAGGGTTGATACCCTGTGATATTGTGAAAAGGATTTTATATCATGTGATAGTATGATGGTATTAATGACCTTTGGGCATGGTTGAGCCCTAAATGAGGAGTAATCCTCTTATGTTGATAAGGGTTGATACCCTGTTATATTGTGAAAAAGATTATTATCTTATGATAGCATAATGATTGGTGTAGTCTAATGAATGGCAAGTGAATAGTACCATGTGACGATGAGATGAGAAATTATGTTTCACACATTTTATATCTTTTCAAGTTTTGATATTTATATGCTTGCTAGAAGTGAATTAGGGTTTGTATGTCCACTTGTTTGATGCAGCCTGAATTCACCCAATTGGCATAACTAATCAAGTGCAACTCTAATCATGTAGTGACATGTGCCGTAGAACCATCTTCAGTGTCAGAACTTGTTGGATGGTGAAACGAGTATTCCTAAGGGAAACTCAGAGCGCATACTGTTGAGTATGTGGGGGTGGCAGGTTGATGATATATCCTTATCATCCAAAATGTAGATTGTGGAGGTTGGCTATGGTCATGCCTCATACATCTGATGTGATTGAGAACGGCTGCGGTCGTGTCTTGGTGATTATAACATGATGTGATTAGAGGACAACTGTGATTGTACCTCAGTGATTGGGTTTGAATACCCTAGTTTCTAGTGCCGTGACCTGTACCAAGGTCGGACTAGTGGTTTTAAGCTTGACTATATGTCACTGTGGTGGTATATTTGACTGATATGTCACTGCCTTTTTACTCATACTGACTGAGGGAAAGAGATCTTAGGATACTGAAACTCCTAGATCTTGTACGGAACCGAATAGCCCTTCGCAGGGGTCGGTTGGACTTTGAATGTTATGATTCAAATTCCCCAGGGTGTAATAAAAGATGTAATATATCCGTGTATTATATTTGTTTAGGGATATACACAACGTTTCACATTGGATGATAACCCTTGTTTGTTATCTTTACATAAAGATGATGCTTAGTGCAATTAATAGATAGTAGATATACTTATGTTGTAGATATGCTTAATATTGTATATGTGTACATACAATATCCATGCTTATGTTGATAACTATACTTCTACTATTGATTACAATCATGATGCCAGATATCTCATGTTGTTAGCTATGCTATGTTATTAGTGTAGACTCAAGGTCAATTAGGTCAATGTTGACTCACGTCTAAATTGACTAAACCCGTGTTTTGATGATGACTAACCATTCCACATATTGGTGCCTAATGTCTCTACTTGAGTAATTTCAGATTAGGTATAGACACACTCCAATTGCCCTAACTTGCGCATCTCAAATTGGAGAAAAGACAAGTCAAAGTCATACAAGTGCACATTTTTGTAATATGATGTATATCCATTAGAATCATGTTGTAAATCACTTGTAATGATTGTATGACTTGTAATTAAGCTTAGAAAAATATCAGGAACACTTAGATCGATTTTTAGAGCACTTTTAATGCAACTTTGAAAATCAATTACAGGCACTTGTTCGGTCGAGTTTCCCACCCTGAAACTCGACCGATCAACCTTGGTCGATTTTCTGAAGATTGCATCGGTCGAGTTGTGCACTCACAGAACTCGACCGATTGGGTAGTAGGCCAGTTCCAGTTGGAATGGTCGGTCGAGTTTCCTCAGAACAAACTCGACCGATCATTTCAATATCGGGCTACCTGCTACTTGATCGGTCGAGTTACACATATAGAAATTCGACCGAATGCACTGTACGGAAAAGTGCAGAAAAGTGTTTCTAGCCGTTGTGGAGTTGCAACAAGTGAAAATAGATCCGTTGCAAGCCAAAAAATGGCTAGTTTTCGTTCTTAAGTGTTCCCAAAGGCTAAGAGGCATCCCCAGCTATAAATAGGACCCCTTGGGCTTCATTCCAAGGTTGAGCATTCACTATGAAGGTTCCTATTCTATAGTTGAGTGATCCTACAACCTCCTCTCTCTCTCTAAGCTTAATCACTTGCTACATCCATTAGAGTGAGTAGGAAATCTGTAAGAGAGCTAGTCTTATATGTATATCTTGTGAGGCTCTCACTTCCACCACCTCCCCTTCTATCATTTGCAATCTTGAAGATGAAGGTTCTCTCTCTTATCCAAGAGAGGTGAAGAAGAACAAGGGAAGGAGTCCCTTGGTGAAGATCAAGGCTAAAGACTTGGATCTAGAGTGGATAAGTCCTTGGAGAAGGCAGAAGACTCAAGCTCAAGTGGGTAAGACCTTGGTGGAAAGCTTCTCCGAGTGAAGGTGAAGTCAAAGGCGGAAGATCCAAGAAGAGTGGGTAATTCCTACAAGGCCGAAGACTTGTGCAAGAGTGGGTAAGTCCTTGGAGAAGGCCGAAGACTCTTGCAAAGTGGGTAAGTCCTTGGTAAGGTTGAAGACTCTTTTGTATTGGATAGGTAAGTCCTTTGTTGGTCTTGTATTGTAAGTCTTATAATTGAATATAAGAGTGCAATTGGTTGAAGTCCTAGAGGTTGACCTCTCTAGGCAAGTGGACTGACACACTTCTAGTTTGAAGTGTGGAACCACTCTAAATAGCTTGTCTAATTGGTGCATGTTCAATCTCTCTTATCCTTGCTATGCATGATTTAGTTGCACTCAAATTACCTTTTTAGCAACCTTATCTCATCATATATCTTGAAGGTTTAATGAATTTTGTTTAAGTGCTTTCAGCTCTATTCACCCCCCCTCTAGAGCATCTAATCACCCATCTAGGATCCAACAAGTGATATCAGAGCGGGTCTTCTCCAAGAATACTTCCACAAGTAGGAGAATATGGGTGATTATGAAGATGGGCAACCTTCAAAGAAAAAAATAGAAGGAAACAAGAGTGAAAAAGGGATCACAAAGGCTCCATCAACAAATGAAAGCACTAGTGGAAGATCTAGTGAATTTGAAGATGGAAGATGCCATTGCGCCCTCATGACAAGCTCAACTAAAGATTTAAATGAGGTAAATTCAAGTGTTGAGATTCAAACAAATGCTTATCTTAGTCAACTAAATGCTCTTAAATTTGCAAATTCTAGCTTGCTTGATAAGATTAAGTTTTTAGAATCTCAACCTTCTATGACTACTTCATACATAGAGCTTTCTACTACTATTGTTTCTCTCTCTATTGTTTCTTATGTTCTTAAATGTGTTTATGAGAGTAAAGAGCCTACTTTGCAAGGAATAGAATGTGTAGATAAAGTTTATCCTTCAAAGATTACTTGTCTTGTATATGAACTTGCTTCCTTGCATAATAGTGTAATTGCTCTTGACCCTCATACTATCTTTTCTTATAGAGAGAAAGTTTTTGATGCTCTATCTTGTGATAAAGATTCTTATATGACTAAAGATGTTTGCTTAGAAATCTATCTTGTGCATGCTAGAGATGATATGAATCTATTGTGTTTTACCTTTACTTCTCTTATGCATGACAATCATAGTTTGAGATCTTCTTTGCAAAGATTCTTTGGTGATAAAAAGAATCTTAATCAAATCCTAGACCATACTACCAAACAAATGGGTAGAGATGGAATTGGACTTGACTGTAGTCAAAGGAACAACAAAGACAAAGGACCTTCATTTTTCAATGAAGAATCCTCCAGTTCCAAGGCTACGGGCACTTGTAATCATTGCAATGATTTTGGCCATTATTCTACTTGTTGTCCTTTTAGGAAAGCACCCAAGAGCAATAGGATTTGGGTTGCTAAGCTGATCCCCTCCGGACCCAAAAACATGATTGGGGACCATTTCATCTTTCTTCTCGTAGGAACTTGCAAATGGATTGACTTGAGCTATTGAATTGCAAATTGACTTCTCAATCCACATGAAAGAAGAAAGGTGAGATGTGCAGAGGGTGACAACAAGTGGAAAAGCAATGGTAAGTACAAAGGTAATGGTTTTATTGCTTATAACCATTTCTAACTTGTTTTGTCAAGTTAGTGTGCACTATACATATGGTTTTTGAGTCAAAAGTGGCATTTTGTGATTCTCTTCACACTCTTGCTCAAAAACTGTTTCTAATGCTTCCATAGTGCATTACTAACTGGATTAGACATGTTTGGATATGGTTTGTTTTTTAGCATGCCTCTAAATATGTTTTTATAAATTATATGTGCTTCTTGACAGCTGATCTGTCGGTCGAGTTTGCCCTATTGAAACTCGACCGATTGGCACCAAGAGTGTTGCCAACAGCTGTCATCGGTCGAGTTGTCAATGCTCAGAACTCGACCGATAACACTGTGCACAGAATACACAATTGGCTTATTGGATGAGAATTTCTCTCTAAACTAGATTTTCTCAACCAATAGACTTATTCTTTGGCACTCCCTTGGTACCTTTATATATGCATATTGACATGTTCTAAATTCCTATCTTGCTTACAACTCTATCTATCTAATTGCTCTAAATTGATATATATATATATATCTTGCAATTACTTGCTTTGAGTTGTTTTGCAGGTTTTGATGATGATCTCTTTGGATCTCTTGGTTGTGTCTAAAAATTGCTTCCGTTGTTCTCTAACTTGCTACATCTATATAGGTGTATATCTTGTGTTGATACAACCTTGAGGTTCATAGGGGTAATCATATTATGGTAAGGATGCATATCTAGTGAGTTATATCCTTTCATGCTTCTAAACTTGCATATATCCTTGTTTGAATATATCTCTTCATCTAATCATAGCTTGCTCTATCTTGTGTATCTTTTGGCATATCTTGCTATGATCTAGATCCTACTAGTAGTCCTAACTTATGATATCATCTACTAGTAGTTCATATACATGTAGTTCTAACCCTGTTTACAATTGGCATCTTTGCTCATCTATATGCTATGCTTATACATGCTCAAGCTTGTTCCTTAAATTGAATATCTACTATCTTGAGTTGCTTGCATAACATTGTGATGTAGGGTACATAGATCTACATGATATGTGGGAATTGGAGTATTTATGGATTTTTATGCAGATTTTGCTCCAGTTTCAGTTTTTAATGCAAGACTAGTGCTTTTCATGCAGAAACGACCTTCTGAGCAAGACTCATTGCGTCGCCATGAGCTCTGATGGTTTTTGGTCATATTCCATCATCTTGAGGGTCAAAATTGTAATTTATTATTTTTCTGCAGCACCTTATCTTGCATTTTTGGGTTGTTCAAGTATATGATTTAACTTGCTTTTCTTTCTATGCTTGGACAAGACCCTATATGTGCTCTTCTACTCTCCTTATATATATTTGTATTATCTCCTTTCTCTTTAACAAGTGATGTTTCTTTTTTCTTCATTTCCCCACCTTTTTGAAATAACAAAGGGGGAGAAAGGTAATGTCTTCTTTTAAAAAGAGGAAGAAGGCATGTCTTACATGAAGAGGAGAAGAATGTCCATGTAAAGGGGAGAAGGTAACGGGGAGAAGACATATATGTGTAGAACATATATGAGTAGAAGACATGGTATTCTATAAATGTTATGAAAGCTAACCATGCAGGAGAAATGGCATCAATTGAGGGGGAGTATGAGAACTCCACTAGCATCAATTGAGGGGGAGCATATGAACTCACTTCCATTGAAACCCCTAGGTTTCTCCAAAGGTATGAATTTACTTAAATGCTTTCAATACATTTATGGAATGGTTTGTCATCTTCAAAAAGGGGGAGAATGTTGACTCAAGGTCAATTAGGTCAATGTTGACTCACGTCTAAATTGACTAAACCCGTGTTTTGATGATGACTAACTATTCCACATATTGGTGCCTAATGTCTCTACTTGAGTAATTTAAGATTAGGTATAGACACACTCCAATTGCCCTAACTTGCGCATCTCAAATTGGAGAAAAGACAAGTCAAAGTCATACAAGTGCACATTTTTGTAATATGATGTATATCCATTAGAATCATGTTGTAAATCACTTGTAATGATTGTATGACTTGTAATTAAGCTTAGAAAAATATCAGGAACACTTAGATCGATTTTTAGAGCACTTTTAATGCAACTTTGAAAATCAATTACAGGCACTTGTTCGGTCGAGTTTCCCACCCTGAAACTCGACCGATCAACCTTGGTCAATTTTCTGAAGATTGCATCGGTCGAGTTGTGCACTCACAGAACTCGACCGTTTGGGTAGTAGGCCAGTTCCAGTTGGAATGGTCGGTCGAGTTTCCTCAGAACAAACTCGACCGATCATTTCAATATCGGGCTGCCTGCTACTTGATCGGTCGAGTTACACATATAGAAACTCGACCGAATGCACTGTACGGAAAAGTGCAGAAAAGTGTTTCTAGCCGTTGTGGAGTTGCAACAAGTGAAAATAGATCCGTTGAAAGCCACAAAACGGCTAGTTTTTGTTCTTAAGTGTTCCCAAAGGCTAAGAGGCATCCCCAGCTATAAATAGGACCCCTTGGGCTTCATTCCAAGGTTGATAATTCACTATGAAGGTTCCTATTCTATAGTTGAGTGATCCTACAGCCTTCTCTCTCTCTCTAAGCTTAATCACTTGCTACATCCATTAGAGTGAGTAGGAAATCTGTAAGAGAGCTAGTCTTATATGTATATCTTGTGAGGCTCTCACTTCCACCACCTCCCCTTCTATCATTTGCAATCTTGAAGATGAAGGTTCTCTCTCTTATCCAAGAGAGGTGAAGAAGAATAAGGGAAGGAGTCCCTTGGTGAAGATCAAGGCTAAAGACTTGGAGCTAGAGTGGGTAAGTCCTTGGAGAAGGCATAAGACTCAAGCTCAAGTGGGTAAGACCTTGGTGGAAAGCTTCTCCGAGTGAAGGTGAAGTCAAAGGCAGAAAATCCAAGAAGAGTGGGTAATTCCTACAAGGCCGAAGACTTGTGCAAGAGTGGGTAAGTCCTTGGAGAAGGCCGAAGACTCTTGCAAAGTGGGTAAGTCCTTGGTAAGGTTGAAGACTCTTTTGTATTGGATAGGTGAGTCCTTTGTTGGTCTTGTATTGTAAGTCTTATAATTGAATATAAGAGTGCAATTGGTTGAAGTCCTAGAGGTTGACCTCTCTAGGCAAGTGGACTGACACACTTCTAGTTTGAAGTGTGGAACCACTCTAAATAGCTTGTCTAATTGGTGCATGTTCAATCTCTCTTATCCTTGCTATGCAAAATTTAGTTGCACTCAAATTGCCTATTTAGCAACCTTATTTTGTCATATATTTTGAAGGTTTAATGAGTTTTGTTTAAGTGCTTTCAGCTCTATTCACCCCCCTCTAGAGCATCTAATCACCCATCTAGGATCCAACAATTAGACTTGTTCATGATGCTAGATATGCATATTCTACTGCATTGCTTATGTTATCAACAAGATAAAGGATGATAGTCTTGCTAATGATGATAGTTATTATCTGCTCCCTTGTGTATTTTGATAATCATCAGTGCTTCTGAGATTATTTATTATATCTGATTAATTTGCTTAATGGTTTAATTATTTAAAAATGTTGTAATCAATAAACGTTGTTGGAGGTTATAACTCTTGCTGGGACTGGGTCTCACCCTTGTGGTTCGCCACATTTTTTTTAGGTAATTGAAAGTGATGAAAACAAACATGTGATAGCAAAGAGGAGCTACAGTAATGAATCTTTGAGAAAGTTGTTAGATGTCTAGTGTGTCCTAGAGTCATCCCTGTACTCTCAAGTCTGGGCAGTAAAAGTTTGTATATGGTGTTTCAAACAAATCAAACTTTTATTAGCATGTTAATGTGTGTTTGTGTGGCATATATGAATATTGTTCTCCTGTGTATATATGTTGTGGCTAAGGAAATAGAACAATTTGTATCAAATTCTTGGCATAATATGGATACAAGAAACATGTTGGGGTCTTATGCAAATGTTTTTGAGAAGGTGCTGATGTTGAAATCAGTTTTAATTTACCCATATTTTTGGGTATGTGATTAATTGGTGATTAATTGTGTTTTATGTTTAGAGTAATCTCGTTTAGCGTGACAGGGTCCTTACAGGTTGGTATCAGAGCTTTAGGTTCACTGAGTCTACATGGACACTAGGACTTAGGACTAGGATGATGTCTAAGTTAGGAATATGACATAAAAATATGGTGAATAGTGCCTAATCTCAGTATTTGGGTGCTCTGGCCATGTATTCAATTATTGAAGAAGGGTAAGTATGGAGCTCTTAGATTGTTATCTTTTTTATTACTCTTATCAAGTAGTCATTTTGAGA
Organism: Alisma plantago-aquatica; assembly: GCA_963693085.1. Classification (NCBI taxonomy): domain Eukaryota; kingdom Viridiplantae; phylum Streptophyta; class Magnoliopsida; order Alismatales; family Alismataceae; genus Alisma; species Alisma plantago-aquatica. The sequence goes on from OY856413.1 coordinate 226,545,924, forward strand.
CAATCTAAAGAGCATAACGAATAAGAAATCATGGTGTGAATATCTCAATCCTAACATAAAGAAGATGAGAAGTGCATCATTATCTATCAAAACTTGAATGTTTGGTAACTATAAGAGAAAGATACAACACCATGAAATCTAAATCTGAATACAAATTAGAAAAATAGTAGTTCTTGAAGATGTGATTCAAGAATATAATAAAATAAAAGATAGATAAGTCAATGCTTATTTAGTGAATCAAGGTATGAAATCCACATAAGATGGAAAGAACTCCTATAACAAGCACAAAATGAGAAGATGAATGGGAACACTGGCAGAGAAATAAGGTGGAACCTGAGTTAATCTCAGACCAACCTATGTGTGTAAGAAAGTGTTAATGAAAAATCAGCATGGCATGTGAAAGAAATTAAGGGAGATGATACCGATTTAATGAAGCAAATGTGGAATATGAGTATTTACCTGTTGATAAGTGGTTGAAAAATATAATAAAATAAGTGAACATACCCAAGTGTGATAAATAGTCATTAAGGAAGAAGTAATGAGATATGTTAATCATGATGACTCCTATGCTAATGGCAAGGAACCAAAAATAAAAAAGGTAAAATGATACATAAGAAGTTGTATTATGCATAATGAAAATAGAATTGGTTACCTTTTTGTTAGTGACCTGAACAATGCTTCTATGATGTGGGAAGTATGTTTCCCTTTGTCTCTTTCCTTTCCAGAGCACAACTTTCAAGTGGACCATTGCCACTTGGTATGTGTTGATTCATTCTAAACATGAGGATGGATATCTTATTATAGAATAAGGTTGTTTGGACTATGGTTCCATGATCATAAAGTTTGTGATGATTTTTCTTTTGAGCCTTCCAATAATTAGTAAGACTCCTCTTATATGTCTTGATATTTGTTATGTTGGTAAAAGTAGATGAGATAAGGATGTGAGTTCCTTATAACGCATGAGGTGGATACCAAGGTAATGAATCCTAGTATCCAAGATGTATCAATAATATGAGAAATATGTGAAGGTTGGATATGTTTATTAAATGAACATTCCAAGTATTCCTCTCCCTTAGAGAGAGAGAGAGAGTTGATGATGACCCTCTGAATGTTGTTTAAAAAAAGTGATTCTATAATGTTGTGTATGGTTCAGTGATAGCAGAGCAAGGCCACTATCAAGGATAGATGGTTTGTTGGTCAATAGATATGTGATACCGTGTTCCTTTAAGATAAACCTATGATCAAATATCAATGCATAAGAGTTAGATTAGATGACATAATTCACATGACCATGATGAGTTTAGAGTTATGTCCTTTAGACTAACCAATGTATCAATAGAATTCATGAATAGGAGGAACAAAGTGTTCCAGTCATGTCATACAAGTTATATCAAGCTTTAAATGATGACATGTCAAAGTATTTCAAATATGGTCAAAAATATGATCAATATTTCTTCAAAAACCTTAGGGTTGCTGAAGTAGCAATAGTTATGAGACAAGTTGAACAAGAGTGAGTTGGGGGTTAACTAGGGTATCCTCTAAGAGTTATGATACCTCTGTTAAGTATGTTATGTGAGTCCCGATAAGATGAAGACAATGTCGTTGCTCCACCCCTAACAAGGTCAATCAGGAAGTTATATTTGTTAACAGTTATATACAAGTGTATGATTCTTCAACCAAATAGATGGTCATTCCACCATTGATATGATTAGAGAATCCTTTAAAAACATATTCATCATAATTTCTTGAAAACTAGGGGGTGCCTACATGGTTGATTGAGTTGTTAATTACAACAACTATTAAAGGAGCATAGAGATAAAACCTTGTAAAGTTGCATATGATAATAGATACCTGATGTTTTATGTTTGGTAAGATCCAGTGAGTGTGGCCTCTAAGTGATGTGTGATACAACATATAGAATAGTTCAAGATGAAAATCGAGTCCCAAAGTTGAAATTTACTATTAGATTTGTAAATGTGGCACAACAAGTTTCTATGTTCCATATTTGCAAATGTCTTCTTATGTGGGGGTTTTTGTGCTGACCCAAGATGAGATATGTATGAATGATGTGACATCACCATGATATGCAAGTAACCATGTGAAGGTAATAGGATGAGGTGCAGAGGAAGTACCCATCTTTGTTTACCTTGGATTTCGAGGGCGAAATCCCTGTTAGGGGTTTATAGTTGTAAGGCCCCTGAACTTGCTTAATGAATTGAATGTGCTTAATTACCATAATTGAATACTTATAACCCTAATATAACATTTTTATATGTTTTGAAATCATAATACAAGCTTAAGTTTCAAATTTGGTCCAATTTGGACAATGTTCGAGCAAGTTATGCAATTTTCTGTACATTTTGGACTTTTCTACAATTTACCCAATTGAGGGGTTTTATTTGCAATTTATCACATACATTATGTTCATTAGATGTTATATTATCATTCTTGAGATTTTTGAACCATGGGACTCCTAGTTGAGCCATGGTTTGAAGGTGTTTTGATCAAGGGTATTTTAGGGTTTTCCCCTTTACGGATGAGCTACCTTTAGTAGCTATCAACTAAGGAATTATGTGATTGGCTGGGAATTTCGACAAAGGAAATCTAAGAAGGTCTTGAGGGATGGTGGGAGAGCTGCTTGTGTGTGTGCTTAGATATTCTTAATAATTTAAAGCCATGGACACTTGGATATATACTAGAATTTCAACTTTTTCTTTTTCTTAATATTAAAGTGTCATATACTTATCCCCAAGCACCAAAATGAACCACTTTCTCTCCACCACCTCTCTCCTTCTCCCAGATTCATTCTCCCTCTATTCAGATACAAATTTTTCTGCCCAAGGAAGAAGAAAGTGGGGATCTTCTTGGAAAAAAATTCTAGGGTTGCAATTTATTCCCTTTTTGGGTCTATAAAGCTTCTTCCTAGTGATATTGACCTAAAAGTGTAAGTTTTACCTTATTTCCTCTGTATATTTATTTTTTTATCCTTACTCATAGATTTCTCCAGGTTGGAACCTTGGTGTTTCATGGTAGAAATTGCTCTAAAGCACTAAAACCCTACCCTTCTTGCTCCTTATGCTTAGGGTTTGCTCATTTGATGAAGAAAGGTGCTAGATGGACGAATTCATAGCTTATTCTTGGATTTTCTAGACTACGTGCTCGAGATTTCTTCTGTGTGGGGTTTCATATTCTCATTAGAGGCAAGTTTTATAACTTGCTCCACGTTTATTGCTTACCATAAGCTTTCTAGATCATGTTCTTGCTTGAAAATGATGATCCATGCACTAAAAAGCTATGCTTGACTTGGATTTCAATTTTTATAATGTTCCATGTTATGATTTCAGTTATATATGAACCTGTGATCATGTGTATGTTATTCCTAAGGTACAATATGACTTGGATCAGATTGGGTTGACAACCTATGGTGCTAAGCACCTATCAACCAATGATCAATTTTAGGGTTTTAAGCTGATTTCTTCTATAAACCATGACCCGATGATGGTACCATTGCAACAACCCTATGGTGTTGTATTCATAACAACTGATGGTCATGATCAAGGGTGTCAAATGATGGTGACAACCTATGTTCACCCCCTTAGGTCAGGTTTTGGATCAATTGGAAGTTTAATGATCACCCATTAAGTACCCTACTGATGTTATTAATCAATGTTGACATTAGCTTAATATTTGATGTTGGTTAATGAATTAGTGTTGATCTAACAACCTATGGTGACTTAATGGTCACTAATGATGGTGGATCAGGTCTCTAAAACCTATGGTGAGTCAAGCATTGTAGTTGTATCATCAATTAAGCCTTAGACCAATGGTTTCTAGGGTCACTTGATGCAATGATCGAACCTATACTGTAATTGATGGTTTCAATATAAGAACTTGACCCAATGGTCAAGATCTAATGTTTATCCCTCTAATAAATTGGAATGATGGATAATGTAATATGTTGGTCCTAATAATGGTATTTAGATGGTTTCCTTTATATGATCAACTTAAGGAGCTTGTTGGTTGATAATGGATGGCTTGTTCTAAATGAACAGTCGATTGTGGGTTTTACCCAACTTTCAATGGAACTTTTTGTGTTGTTAATCAAGGGATGCCTAGGGTTAGATGGTGACTCTTTCTAAATAACAAATCAAGGACTTCATAGGTGGTTTATCCAAGGTGTTTACTTATGTAAACAACCAAAGGTCTTACCTTTTAAACATCTAATGGTTCTGGGTGACATTGTGGTATGGAGATATGGGTTGAATGGTGAAGGAACAAATGAAGGGTTAGCCTTAATAAGTTAGTCTTACCTATTCACTCATATGAATAGAAGGGATGATAACCATATTGTGTTGATATGTAACCCTAATTAGGTATAGCTTGTTATACCTAGCTTTAATATAACTCAATGATGGTAATTGGGTATGAATAGTCCTTGAATGACTAATATAATCATGGAGTATTCTATTATTGTTTAAACCCTAGTATGCTATAACCTGATGGTTACACCTTGATTTATGTGTGGGTTCATACTTGAGAATAGTATGGAATGTGATGGTGATGCTTCACTTTATGCATCCATGATCTAATGGGGATATTGTGAGTTAGGGTTTGGGTATAAGTGTTGATTAGTAACATTGATATAATTTATCATGTTGAACCTAACTCTAATGCAAATAGATAAAGATGAGTATTCATGTTTAACATTCCTATATGATGGAATGATGGTGGAATAACCTCCTTAACATGATCATAACCTTAATGTGTTAATTGGTGGTTATCATAGCCACATGGTTGATACTTTCGTATGCTAAACATTTGCATTATGAATATGATGAGTGTTAATCATATCTAGATTCCTTGCATGTTGATGTAATAAAGGAATGTTCTTAATGTTAATATAACCCTTCTATGATTGTTTATGAATACCACCTAGCTCATAAATGCAATATTATGCTGATCTGGTGTATTACATATAATTGATGTTGTTGAGCCTTGTTATAAGGCATACAAAGATAATGATGATCTTGTAGGGAATAATATGATGGTCTTAATGACCTTTGGGCATTGTTGAGCCCTGAATGAGGTGTAATCCTCTTATGTTGATAAGGTTTGATACCTTGTGATATTGTGAAAAGGATTTTATATCATGTGATAGTATGATGGTCTTAATGACCTTTGGGCATGGTTGTGCCCTGAATGAGGAGTAATCCTCTTATGTTGATAAGGGTTGATACCATGTTATATTGTGAAAAAGATTATTATCTTGTGATAGCATAATGACTGGTGTAGTCTCATGAATGGTAAGTGAATAGTACCATGTGATGCTGAGATGAGAAATTATGTTTCACACATTTTATATCTTTTCAAGTTTTGATATTTATATGCTTGCTAGAAGTAAATTAGGGTTTGTATGTCCACTTGTTTGATGCAGCCTTAATTCACCCAATTGGCATAACTAATCAAGTGCAACTCTAATCATGTAGTGCCCTACGCCGTAGAACCAACTTCAGTGTCAGAACTTGCTGGATGGTGAAATGATTATTCCTAAGGGAAACTCAGAGCACATACTGTTGAGTATGTGGGGGTGGCAGGTTGAGGATATATCCTTGTCATCCACAATGTAGATTGTGGAGGTTGGCTATGGTCATGCTTCATACATCTGATGTGATTGAGAACGGCTTCGGTCATGTCTCAGTGATTATAACATGATGTGACTAGAGGAAAACTGCGATTGTACCTCAGTGATTGGGTTTGAATACCCTGGTTTCTAGTGTTGTGACATGTACCAAGATTGGACTAGTGGTTTTCAGCTTCACTATATGTCACTGTGGTGGCAGCTTTGACTGATATGTCACTGCCTTTTTACTCATACTGACCGAGGGGAAGATATCTTAGGATACCGACACTCCTAGATCTTGTACGAAACCGAATAGCTCTTCGCAGGGGTTGGTTGGACTTTGAATGGTACGATTCAAATTCCCCAGGGTGTAATAAAAGATGTAATATAGCCGTGTAGTATATTTGTTTAGGGCTATACACAACGTTTCACATTGGATGATAACCCTTGTTTGTTATCTTTACATAAAGATGATGCTTAGTGCAATTAATAGATAGTAGATATACTTATGTTGTAGATATGCTTAAGATTGTAGATGCGTACATATAGTATCCATGCTTATGTTGATAACTATACTGCTACTGTTGATTATAATCATGATGCCAGATATCTCATGTTGTTAGCTATGCTATGTTATTAGACTTGCTCATGATGCTAGATATGCATATTCTACTGCATTGCTTATGTTATCAACAAGATAAAGGATGATAGTCTAGCTAATGATGATAGTTATTATCTACTCCCTTGTGTATTTTGATAATCATCAGTGCTGCTGAGCTTATTTGTTATATCTGATTAATTTTCTTAATGGTTTAATTACTTAAAAATATTGTAATCAATAAATGTTGTTGGAGGGTATAACTCTTGCTGGGACCGGGTATCACCCTTGTGGTTCACCAGATTTTTTTAGGTAATCGAAAGTGATGAAAACAAACATGTGATAGCAAAGAGGTGCTACAGTAATGAATCTTTGAGAAAGTTGTTAGATGTCTAGTATGTCCTAGAGTCGTCCCTGTACTCTCAAGTCCGGGCAGGAAAAGTTTGTATATGGTGTTTGAAACAAATTGAACTTTTGTTAGCATGTTAATGCGTATTTGTGTGGCATATATGAATATTGTTTTCCTGTGTATATATGTTGTGGCTAAGGAAATAGAACAATTTGTATCAAATTCTGGGCATAATATGGATACAAGAAACATGTTGGGTGTCTTATGCAAATGTTTCTGAGAAGGTGCTGACATTGAAATCAGTTTTAATTTACTCATATTTTTGGGTATGTGATTAATTGTGTTTTATGTTTAGAGTAATCTCGTTTAGCGTTACGGGGTCCTTACATACATTCTCTTGTATTGTTTGGATCTCTAGTCAATCAAAATTTCTTCTATATGATATAGATGGATATAGTATTGTTGGTGTTACCTTCAATAGTTATACTTGAAAAAACAACTAATAACGAATATGAGTCATCATCTTGTTGTAGTAATCTTCTTCATCTATAGGATCTGTAATGAACTGCCTTTTCCCATGAAGAAGAACAAACCATTCTTATTTGTTGGGTCATCAATATAAAATACTTCTCTTGTGATGCCATGATGAATGGCTCTTGTGATGCCATGATGAATGCCTTATTCTTCGCACCATTTTTTTAAATTCACTATTGTAAAACTGAACTCATCTACTTGAACTCCTTTATAGTTATCAAACTAATTACACCTAAAGATAGTAACTCTAAAATTTGTGTAGTAAAATTATAACGTCTTCAGTGATACCATTATATGACATCTTACCATTCTGTGGACTCTTATGTTTTACACTAGAAAAATACAATAAAGACACTTGAAGGGCAATCCCAAAATTTTGGACTACACTCTTATCATCTTGATGCTTTGTGTAATAGGAAAATCCATTTATGTCAAACCATTTGTAAGATATAACATCCAATTTTGTTTTGAAGGCAAGCCATTTCATATTCTCATCAACATTATTTGGTGTTTGAGATAGTTTATGGAATAGTTTACCACCTAACAAATGTTTGATTATGATCTATAACAAGCCATATTGAATTGGCTTGGGGATATTTTCTATTGATAAAATTACTATGTTCGATGATATAAATTCTCACTTTGTTGATGTTGTGTAAATTGTACTAGTGTGGTTGTTCCCAAATCTCATGACTAACTCCTGTGACTCATGCTCTTAAAGTACCTTTGCCAGAATAAGCGTCAATGTGATTAGACTTTGCATTGACAAGAGTTTCATTTCAAGTTAAAAAATCATTGTAAAAGTCCTTCTCCTCTTAGCTACATAACCCTCAGTAATACTCCCTTTAGGCCAATATAAATTTCAAACATCACCTTTACACACAGTCATGTACCATTAAAAAGGATACATCCAATGCAAGAGAACTAGACCCAACATATTCACTTCCCTAGTCAAATGGATAAGAAGATGTACCATGATATCAATGAATGAAGGATTGCAGTACAACTCAAGCTGGCATAAGGTCACAATAATTTTTGTAATGACCCCACCTCCAAAAAACTCCCAATTAAGGAAGGCCAAGAAGCTAGAGCCATTATCCCAAACATGACCATATGATTTTGCAAATAATAAAAAATAATCAATAAATTCTACCACAACTAAACTTAAAATAGGATAAAAAGATTTTATTTTCACATACCTTTCAAAAATAGGATTCCAAAACTTTACCCAAGGAAAGAAGTAACTAATCCTCCGAACATTATTTATCCTTATTCTTTTTCAATGTCATCTTTTATTGAACATTCACTTTCCATGGACGTAACATATATATTTCCCTAAAATGCCAACAAAAAAACATCGGTCGGTATAACAGGTTATACCGGTACGTAGGGGAAACAAAATATTTGCATGAGTGTTCAGGAAATCGGCCCATGCGGCCGCGTATGTGGCCAAATAAGCGGTTCAGTCCATGGGCTGCTGCGCATATAGTGAATTACCCATCCAAGTGGGCTCGGTCCGATTAAACAACAAAAACCCCGCATATGCGGCCGACTATTCGCCGCTTTTCAAACAGGCTTTGATTTTTTAATTTCCTAGTCTCGGTCTATTATACACTGGATGCCAAATAAACCTCGCGATACACGCGCAGGCTTAGCGATTTCCGCAGGCGATGACTCCCCGAGACCCTAACTGTTGCAGCGCTATCTAGGTGTCGCGATCCTTGCGGCGGCCCCTTTTGGTGCGAGACTGCTAGACGCCGACTTCCCTCTAGTCGTGCGGCAGATGCCCTCCAGTCGTGTGACGGTTGTCCTCAAGGTGTGCTGGCTTCCCTCAAGTAGTGCGGCGGCTTCCCTCAAGCACTGCGGCACCTCTCCCTTGATTGCTTGGACGATGGCTTCTCTAAGCTTGGGTGACGTCTTCTTCAAACTTTGACCGCATCATCTTCAAGCTTGGTCAGGCCTTCTTCAACCTTGGACGGCGACTTACAGGTCGGTAGTTGTTCTTTTTTTTGGGTTAATCAGTAGCCGTTTCCACTTCGCTTGGGGCCCATTTGGTTGGGGCACCCTCCATCTAGATCATTCGCTATTTGCCACGACACAGTTGAGCATGATCCATTAGATAACAACTACTCACTTGTAGCTGCCATGGATCGTCTTTCCCATGCAATGGCTTGATGAATGTGGCCTGAATCACATCAGTGCATTGTGAATCATTCTCATACGGAGGCAACGCTGCTGGAGATGTGACTGATGGGTTAGAGACTAACCTTGCCACACACCCCTCCGTTGGCCAAGGAGTTGCAGAGCTGGGCAGAGTTGGAGATAGCAACTGCAGTATGTAGGTGAGAGTGGTAAAGAGGTAGTGACATGTTAGATGGATAATGAACTGATCACACGTTGCACCCATGATCCTCCCACCATTCCTCACATCTGGCAGGTCAGCGCTCAGTTTCCATATAGTCCTCAGTCCATGGTGATGCAGATGCTAGGAGCTAAAGGTCATGGATGCCTTTTGTAGGTTACATGAATGGCTTGCTATCTAGCTATTATAGCAAAGGTTCATTATGGAAGAAGACAAAAAGACACTGAAAGACTAGATAGAGCAGGTGGCTAGTGTTCTATATGCATGTACCTATATATCTTCATGGACAAACTAGGTCCAACCAAACAGAAAAAGATAAATTCAACAAGATTAATTTCCTTCAAACCAAACGAATTTGTTGTGGTTGCAACTCATTTTGTTGGATTTCCTATTTCCACAATCTCAGCGTGTGTTGATACTACACTCAACCAAACGAGCCCTTATTTCCTCTCTGATCTCTAACTCTTTAATCCGTCATCTATTCTTCTATATTCTGTCACCTCCTTTAAATTGAATGAGTAACAGACTTCCAAGTTTCACATTTCTTCTCTTCTTCACCATAATGCTTCTCTTATTCCCCCTCCTACGTCAGTAATGCTCTCCTCCTCTTCCATTTTTCTTATACAACCAAACATGACATCATGTTTCTTATACAACCAAATAAGCCTAATTGCTGATTTGCTATTACATAATAGCATGCTTGTATGCTATGTAGTTCCAGTTCTCTTTATTGCTGTTCGTATAATATTTGGTTGGTTGTTTGTTGGCTATTTGCATGATTTGAATTGGTTTGTTGGTTTGATTTCTTTTGTTTATTATCTCCAGAGCAATCATGGAGAGTCTTGGGTCAGCCTCAATAGGGATTAACACCTAATCAAACACACCCCAGTCGCATCTTATTCCACCTGGGTCAACTGATCCAACATGGAAATACGACCTCCTCAAAGATAAAGCCAATTCCAGATGGGTTGTTTGTTCTTTATGCGGGAAGGAGATCAAGGGGGGTGTGAATCGCCTGAAGCAGCACTTAGCTCACATAAAGGGCAATGTCTCCGCATGCCCTGAAGTGTAAAATAAAATCAAATAGGAGATCAGACAAAACATGGAGGAAATACGCAAAAAGAAGGATGAAAAGTCAAAAGGGGCTGTAGTTGTGCGAGAAGAAGTTGACATTGTAATGGCTAAGGTGAATGATATTGATGGGCATCACACCATTCCTAGCTCAGATTCTTCAATGCGCCAAGTAGGGATCAAGGAGTCTATAGATAAAAAACAAAGAGAGCGGGTGAATCAATATATTGCTAGGTGGGTCTATCAATGTGGAATTTCTTTTAATGCAATTTGTAGCAATTCATTTTTATCAATGTGCCAGGCGATTGGGCAATATAGAAAGAACCTCAAGCCCCCTTCTTACTATGAGGTGAGTGAGTCTTTGTTGAAAGTGGAGGTTGAGAAGACAAGAAATGATTTGCAACCTCAAAGAGAAATGTGGAGGAGATACGGGTGCACCATTATGACAGATGCTTGGAGTGATAGGAGAAGCAGGAGCTTGAGGAATCTTCTTGTGAATTGTGAATTAGGCACTTCCTTTATGAAGGCAATTGACGCCTCTACTGAGTCTCACACAGGGGAATACATTATGTCTTTTGTTGATGGATGCATTCAATAGGTTGGCTTAGAGAATGTGATTCAAATTGTTACAGATAATGCTTCTGCAAATGTATGAGCGGGTAGAATGTTGGAGGATAAGTATCCTCACATTTTCTGGACTTCTTGTGCGGCTCATGTCATTGATTTGATACTTGAGGAATTTGGCAAAGAGCAAAGAATTAAGGCTGTCATAAAGAAGGCAAGGGAACTGATTTTCTTCATTTATTCTCACACAAAAACCTTGAGTTTGATGCGCAAATTCACTGAAAAGGGGGAAATTTTAAGACATGGAGTAACCAGGTCTGCTACTTCTTTCTTGACATTGCAAAGGCTGACTGAGAAAAGGCTGACTGAGAAGAAAGACAAGTTGAGGCTTATGTTCACATCTAATGAATGGGGCCAATGTAAGTGTTCTAAAACAAGAGCAGGTCTCAAAGCTACATCAACGATCTTGGCTCCAACTTTTTGGAATCAAGTTTCATTAGCCATCAAAGTGTGTACACCTTTGATCTACTTGTTGAGAATTGTTGATGGTGATAAGAATCCTTAAATGGGATTTGTATATGGTGGATTAGAAGCTGCTAAACAAGAGATCATGACCCTCTTTAAGGGAGTTGAAGTCACCTATAGACCATTCATCAATGCCATTCTCATCAAAACTAAAGACAGATTAGATAGTCCCCTTCACAAGGATGCCTACTACCTGAACCCGTGTTACTTCTACAAACATCAAGATGAGATTGAAAAACATCCAGATTTAATGGATAGCTTGATTAGGTGCATTGAGACCTTTTTCCCAGATGTTGCTGTTCAGGACAAGATTACCAAGATAGAGTTAAGTTCCTATATGATGAAGCTAGGCTCATTTGGAAAGCCATTAGCTTTGAGACAATGTTTGGTCAATGATGATGAGTACACACCAGGTATATAAAGTTATAAACCTTACTTTATTTTGATTATGAGGATAATGGTGAAATGCTTCTAAACTAACTATTATATATATATATATATATATATATATATATATATATATATCTGTGTGTGTGTGTGTAGCTATGTGGTGGCGTCTACATGGTGGAGCAGCACCACATTTGCAAGAAATGGCCATCAAAATTCTCAACCTAACTTCCTCCTCCTCTGGATGTGAGAGGAATTGGAGTACTTTTGAAGGGATACTTGACTACTTATATATTAGCTCAATTGATTACTTTCAAGTATGCATATTATTCCCCTCTAAGTAGTCCATGCTTTGAAATGGCAGATTCACACTAAGAAGAGGAATAAACTTGAGGTCAAAAGACTTAATGACTTGGTCTATGTCCAGCTTAATGCCAAGCTACAAGAGCAACGGGAAAGGAAAGCCAAAGATCCTCTTCTAACAGGTGATAGAACACATGCCATGGAGTGGATAGGAGATGATACAATAGAAAATGATGAGGTCCCTGGCGGATATGGACTTACACGGGGTAATGTAGCGGCTACAACAAGAGTTGTTGATGTTCTCCAAGCTAGGGCTACTCATGTACAAACACGTGCTGCTGTAGGAGCTTCTACTTCTACATCAGTGCCCCAAATTGATGAAGACGATATTCTAGAGGAGTTGTCTACTGATGATGCAGATGAGAATGTTTTTACTGAGTTTGAGGATGAAGATGGCTACATTGATTAGATTTGTATTGATAAACTTGTGTTGATTGTTGATGTACTACTTTGTGATTTGGACATGAGTTGCTTGGTTATTTAGTGCTTGTTGTTTACTTGGTATGAACCTTGTGGGATATGTTATTTAAATTATTTTCATCTTCAATCATGCTTATTTCTTAGTTAATATTCAAATGAAATTTCATTTTTTGTTATATCCCCATTTATGATTGTTCCCTTTATATATCGAATTATATATGGTCAATATATAAATTTATGTAAATATATAATAAATTTATAAAAAAAATCCAAAACCGCATATACTCCAGCATACCGTATATACTCTATTTGATACCATGTCTTCCCGTACACCGATTACCGCTTTTTAGAACACTTGCATCTAGTTGTAACCAGTGTTCTGAAAAGCGGTAATCAGTGTACGTGCAGAGAGGGTACCGAATAGAGTATATACAGTATGCAGGAGTATAAGCGGGAGAATATTCAGTTTTAATCGGTTTTGATTTTTTTTAATATTAATCATAAAGATATGTAAATTATATATTGACCATATAATAATGACAATGATAAGTAATTAGAAACATCTATAAGTAATAGACTAATATTGCATTCATAAGTAGTTGAAACATTGATGAAATTAGAGAAGAAAACTTTGATAAGTAATTACAAACATTGATAAGTCATAGACTAATATCACATTAATAAGTAATTAGAAACGTTGATAAGTAATAGACTAATATTGCATTAATAAGTAATTAGAAACATTGATAAGTCATAGACTAATATTGCATTAATAAGTAATTAGAAACATTGATAAGTGATAAGACTAATATTGCATTAATAAGTAACTTGAAACATTGATGAAATTAGGGAAAAACATTGATAAGTAATTAGAAACATTGATAAGTCATAGACTAATCTTGCATTAAGAAGTAATTAGAAACATTGATGAACTTAGAGAAGAAAACATCAATAGTAAGGATCAGTTCAATAAACACTAACTATAAACTTATAGAGAAAACATGAGGAGAAGACCAAATATATAAATTGGAAGAAGAGAATGTAATTGTAATGACCAATAGTAGTATTAGAAAAAATTAATGTAAAAAAAAAATTATTACTAGCATTTGATTTTGAAAATCGCCGATTAATCCCCCGATCGGCCGATTAATCAGTCTTGGACCGATTATAGGGCGATTATTGATAATCGGTTCGGTAGACCCCCAAAAAGGAATATTCGGCCAATTATTCGGCCTAAGCGGCCGATTTTCCGAACAGTGGTTGTAACAACATATTGCAACAAAATTATTGATTAACAGATCAAACTTTACATCTTAAACATAACTACTCAATCCTGACATATCCGAGCTTCTATGATGTCCCTGCAGTGGACATGGATACTACCTTTCCCATATGGTAGATCCTCAATAGCCCCTTTTGGTCCTAGATCAAAGGCAGACCAATACTTAGAGCTGTATAGTCGTATGATCCTACCCAAAGGTAGACCAAACCTCGACTCATGATAGTATGTTGATCCTACCCCAAAGGTAGACCAATACCTAGATCATCAATTTTTGGCATATACACAAAGATACAGAGGAGGATTAGGATCTGAGCTAGTTCATGCACATATTTATGGTGATAGCCATAGTCACTTTATACTTGCAAGAGTTAAAGTTCATCGAAGCAGTTAATTTCAAGCAATCACTAAAACCTCATAAATCACCGTGAAACTAGAGCAATTAGCCATACACATAACCTATTATGACCCCGCCTCCCAGTAACCCCCAATTAAGGGAGACCGAAAGGTCAGAGCCGTTAACCAATAACCCGGATCAAAGGTTCGACAAATAATCAATAACAATTAGTAAACTTTACCAACTAAACTAAAAAATGGTATAAAATAAAACTTTGCTTACCTTTTAAAAATTGAGATTTCTAAACTTCTAACCATGAAGATACTGATCTAACTAAGCCTCCTGTGCACGTTAATTCTCATTTAATTCCACATATGCCACTTTACTGTTTGTTCTTTTCATTGTACCTAAAGCGCTGACAAACAAAACGTCGGTCAGCAAGAAGTTGGTATGTGGGGGAAGCAATAATCATGCAACTATAATAACAATGTAGTCATCCAAATATCATTTAACATCCAAGATTACACTTTAAGCAATACTACTCAATCCTTACCTATCCCCTAACTCTGTGCTATCCCTACAGGGGACTTGTATGCTACCTCTTTTTTAGGTAGATTCTTACCCTCATGGTCCTACCTTACAGGTAGCCAATACATAGGGTAATAGAGTCACATGGCACTACCTGAAGGTAGCCCAATATCTAACTCAATGTGACTTGATGGACCTACCCCATTGGTAGCCATGTACTAAGTCATCCAATGACCTGATGGACCTACCCCATAGGTAGCCACGTACTAGGTTAACTATTAAGCCACAGAGGGGACAATGATCTGAGCTAGTAGGCACATATCTTATGTGACAGTCATATCCACATTATAGTTTGCATGAATTAAATTCATCCACCAATTAATTCATGACATCGATGAAAACTTCAGAAAACCTCGGAAAACTAACTAGAGATATTCATAAGCATAACCACATACCTGTCAGGCAGACTCAGATGCAGGAGTAGTCCAAACAAGAAAGTATTCCAGAATCAAGCAAGTATACAGTTCAATCCTAAAATATACATCCAATTCCTTTTTATCAAAAAAAAAACTATCCAAACCTTCTTGCTACTTATGGTATAGGGTTTCTTCCTCTTTTTAGGGTTTACTTTGCAATTAGGGTTTTACTTCCCTTTACTATTTTTAAACCCTAATTTTCTCATCTATCCTTCACGAAAGTTATTAAGGTTACCTTTTACAAACACATAACCTTAATTCCATATTAATGCAAATTAACCATCAATTAAGTCCATTAAGACTCTTTTACATTAAAACTACCATTTTTATCCTTTTTAATCTATGACAAAGTCATCATGCTCGTTTATCATCAATTCTACCCTTTATCCACTAGGAAACCCTAATTTCCACATTAAGGGTATTTAACCACAATTAGGAACTTTAATGCTCGAAATAGCTTAGAATCATTATATCTCATCTTTATTCACCACTTTGAATAATTAAAGCTATTTAGAGTCGAATTTGCCAACATTAGGGTTTCAAGGCCCATTAAAGTATATTCATGCACATGAAACTCTAAACTAACTAATTATATGCAAAGTTCATCCTTTTTGTTCCTAATGTTCCTTTTTATCATTAACAGGCTAATATCAACTTTAATCATCCATTAAACCCTACTAAACATATTACTCAACCCAAAATAGAGTTTCTCAATCTTTAATTCATTAAAGTTGATGAATTACACTACTTTTCGAATTTCATTCAGAATTAGGCTTAAAACATATTTTTATTGGATTCCTTGAGTTTTCCTGATCAAAATTCATGTATAATGCGCATCTATCTGAGCTACGGTTAAGGAGATACAAATTTAACAAATATCACTTACTTTGGGCCAATAGGAGGATGCCACGTAGGCCTTGCCATGTGATGTTGCTCGGTTGCTTTGGGAAACATTTCAAAAAGACCGAATTACCCTCAGTTAAGTGATCAGTTTCTTTAGTCCGCAGAGGGTAGAAACGTCCAACGCGCCGTCCTTTTCTTCAACATTGTGCAACCTGCTGGCTGCCGCCCTAGCCACCGAGCGCAGCCCTAGGGGCGGATCTTGCTCCCAGTTCCGGACCCGAAAGTCACGACGAATCCCTCCCTTACCTCTGTCTGGCCTTTGTGCTCCTCAGAGTGCCTTCATCCCGCAACCATGGCGGCTGGTTTGGGTTTGCCAAGCATGCACTATGTGACCGTCCAAAGCAGCCGTGCTGCGACCATTGTGCAAGGCTGAGAGGTGCAGAAAGACCATCGTTCAAACCCTGGTTGTCGAGGGAACTTCAGCTCTCCATTGTGATAACTCCACCGCTCCCATGACTCCAAGGATAACCCTACTTCTCTTGGTGAGGGTTAGAACGAAGAAGAAGAGAGAGAAGGGTAAAGCTTGCTTGGGATTATCTTAAAATCGACCCAAAACTCTACCCCTTATATAGGGGAGGGTATCCACGCCCCAAGACGTTGATCCAAGAGGGAACAAGTCCCTTTCCTAATAGGAACACGATCTTCCTTAATTATGTGTAATTTTTCTCTTTTAACAATTCCTTGGTAACTCATATGCTTTGGTTATTAGGAAATTCGAGAATTACCTCTTTCCTTCTCTTTGTTCTTGGCTTTTTAAACCATTGGCACAAATTTCTATTTTCCTTTAGTAGAAACTATTTCCTTTTTAACAATACCACATGATCCATTAATAATGTATTCACATTATACTCTTATTTTCTTTTATAGGTATTTTCTCTTTCCTCTTTCTTCATTGGGACTCCTTGGATCCCAAGAAACTCTATTATTTTGAAATCCTTTTTATTTGATACTCATTATCCTTCTAGATGCATCTAAATGCATTATTTTTCATTATCTTATTAAAATATCTCTTTTTGAGGATTTCTCTTTATTTCTCTTTTATTTTCCTAATTGGTATTCCTTTTATCATTAGGAATCCTTGGGATACAAAAATCCACCAAGGATAACTCAATTATACCTCTTTCCCCATATTTTCCACATTTTATCATTATTTTCAGTTTCTTTCTTAACAAGGAAATTCTTAATTGATATTTTCTTTTCTTTTTGCATTATCTTTGCAACTTTGGACTCCTTGGGACCCAAGGAACCCATGTGGCATGAAATCCATATTTGGATTATATTCTTTTGCCTTCTAGAGGTTTCCACATCTTTCTTTTCTCAAAAACTCAATTATTCATTAATTAATTGAATTCCCTTGTTATTGGGCCCAATAGCCAATAAAGCCCACAACACAATCATCAAGGCTATTTGTAAACAAAATTACTTCATTATTTGTCCAATTATCTCCAATATGAGAGATTACATTTCTCATCAAATGAACCCAAAATTTGGGGTTGTAACATAACCATATGCCTGATTTGGTAGTCTCAAAACCAAGCTAGATAGCTAATCCAATCAAGAAGTCCAATCAACCAAGCCAAGCGATAAATCAAGCAACTTGATCCTGAAAAGTATTTGTAACACTTAATTGTTATACTCACATCCAAACATCTTTTATTGGCTTGGGATTCAATTCTAGGGTTTCTAAGCCTTATTAGGGCTTCCAAACTCTTATTTTCCAATTTTACCCTTTTTCAGGTCAACAAACCCTAAAATCACTTTTCTACTCATAAAAACCCTATTTACTCAAATTATTCTAATCACAGATCTTTATCCAAAAATTAGTGCAAGAACTCATTTTCATGCCTTCTTGATTGATTTACACAATTAAAACCATTAACCCTCATAATTATCAAAACTAGGGTTTCTAAGCCCATTAATGCACTTATATAATCATGGAACCCTAATTAAGCAATTATGAGCAAATATCATCCAATTGGATCTAATTCATCCTTTTTATGTCAAAAGGCTAAACTTTGTTCATGATAGTTAGGGAACATCATTAGATCCATTAATATTCAAAACTTAGGATTTTAAATTAATTAAAACCATTAAAATAGCATCTTTATGCACTCTGCAAACTAGAAGCAAAACTAGACTCTGATTATGTTGTTATTGGATTCTACGGATATTTTTGATAAAAAACCATACATAATTTATTGCCATCTGAGTTACCAAGAATTAGTTATGATTATTACAAAGTAAAGATGGTTGGACCAATTATAAGCAACCATGTCAACACTTTTACCTTTTTTTATTCACTTACAAGTTGGATCAAGATCATGTGGTAAAAGACCCTTTTACCATTAATACCATACATAGGGCCTCAGGGTACACAGGTCATTTGACCCTTTCTTTTCCTTCCTCCTACGATCGCTCGCCTGGTCGTTCACGCTGCAGGTGCCACAACTTTGTCCGACGCTATAGATGGCTCTCCACCACCGTACGTCTCTGTAGGCTTCGACGCCCGTGTAGAGTGCCACCAGAGGTGCCATGGTGGCGTCCTCCCAACCACCTAACATCTCTGTCCAAGAGTAGATCACCCAACCTCCTCAGCCACCCACCGACACCCTGGTTTGCCCCGCTGTGCCACGACCTCCTCCATGCTGACTCCAACATATTGGACCCTTCCATAGAGACTTGACCATCTGATGTAGAGGCTTTCATGAATGATAGTAGGTGTAGAAGAAGCTTTGCTATCCAGGTGGTTTCTTGGGACTAGGGGATCCTTGCAGTCGGACTATCCTCGCTGGTAGGGTGGATCTCCATTTAGGGCTTTCTATGGGCAACCAGAACTAGAGTTCCTGTGAGAACAATGACGCTGTGAAGATGAGAGAGGCATCTGCCCTTGGTTCAGCCTAAAGTACAAGATTCTGCCGCATTCCACCATTTTGCAAGTATGCTCTACAACAGCTAGATCCAAGCTTCTCTGATTGCCCGAGGCTGTCTAGGGGGAGTGTCCATATATATATGAATCTTGGAAACCCTAGGGGTCATCCTTTAGGAGAGGAAGAGAGGAAACAAAACCTGGGTATTGGTTCCCTCTTGGTCACACTACATAATGATGGTTTTACAAAAATTATGAGTGTCACTATGTATAATCATCAAAAGTAGATACATAAATCCTACGAGGCAATGGACCAATCAATTTCCTTCCTGGTTTTTCTCTTAATATGGGAAATAATATCTCACCAACAACTCCTTTTCCTTTTGATACCATAATCAACGATGGTGTTTACTTAGGGCCAAAGAAATAGTTCCCACGAGTCAACAAACTCCCATATGTTTCCCTTTATTTCTTTCTTTCTATATTCTTTATTTTGGCTCTTCTTTTTATTAGAAAACATGTGTAAATGAAAACTTATCAATTGTGGCTAATTATGCCACTTTTAGAGAATATTACACAATTCTCACTTATGCATACAATTATCTTCTTTTTCTTTTTTTTCTTATTATAGGATTTTCTTTTATCATTTTCCCCATTTTATCCATCATTGGATTTATCAAGACATTATAAACCACAAAACATGCATCCAAGGTAAATTTTTGCAAACGAATTCATTCTTTGAAAACAAAGCATACAAATTTCCATTCAAACCCTTTTATTTGCAAAATTGTATTTCAATTAATACAAGCAAAATTGAGGTTATAACAACTTCTCCTTGAAACTCATCAAGATTCTCAAGATCTGCAACTTTGTTGCATGCAGTGTTGAAGAAGAAACAAAGCATGGTGATCCTAAACTGTATATTCTTTGACAATATAGATGAAATATCCACAAGAAATATTTGTTGCATTAAGATGTGAAACTCATGAGATTTAAGACCAATTGACTTCATATGCTTCACATATACCAATCTATAGATATTGAAAGAGTATCCATGTGGTACCATTTCTTAAAATTTGTGATTCTATTCATGCTGTCGCTGGGGCTTGAACCTAATACCTCTTGGTAACAAACCAATGATCTAACCAAGTATCATTATGGTCCATTACCATTAATCAAGTACTCACAAAAAATCAATGCTCCTAACTAGACAAAGTGATACAAGCACGAGGTAAATATGTGTTGTGGATGTTGATAACCTTTGTTCTTAAACATTTTCTTTTCAATATAGATTTTATGTATTCTTTAAAATTGCATCGTATATTCAATATAGTACCACTCACACTAGCACATAATTTTTTTCCAACATGCACAACATTGATACAATATCTAATTACCAAAGAACTCCAGTAAAGAAAAACCATTACACTCACATATTATTTAATAAAGATTTATCACATTTGGGGGTATTACATGCTCTCTTACCAAATTCATTGACAATGCCTTTTTAATCTTTCATAAATATCCTCCCCTGACATAGGTTTAAGGCACTCCATTCCTCAATTGAGCCACTAAATTCTTTGTGTAACTTCTGGTAAGGATGTACTTTTGGGAGAAACTTTCAATGACCAAGATATATCATCTTGTCATCATATTTTGTTCATATCAAATTAGAATTTTCCTCACATAGAGGGCACTATTTGGTTCATTTTAAATCATATATAGAAAAATTCTCATATGCTGGAAGGTCATAATTCGTGTAAAACAACGTATATGCAAAGTAAAGGTCTCTCCATGTGAAGCATCATAAGACATAACACCTTCTTCCTAGAGTTACTCTAAGTCATTAACTGAAGGTTCAAGGTAAACATCAATATCATTACTAGGTTCTTTTGGTCCTAATATCAAAAGTGACAACATGCCACACTTATTTTTCATACAAAACCTAGGAGGAAGATTTTATAATAACAATCATAAGAGGAAAAATCTATGTTGACTTATTATGGTACCGTATGGGTCTATCCTATATGTACAAAGTCCAAGTCTTAAATTCTTTACCTCTCCACCAAAGTTAGGGTACAATAAATAAATTTTCTTTCATTATGGGGAATCATACACATGGAGTAGGACGTTGTTGTTGTTTGTCTTTACCAATGCATGCCAATATAAAATTTTCTAATCTACCAAATCAACAAATATGAACTGGTACCATGGTATTATAGAAGATACTATGACACCTTGGCAACAGTTCCAATCTTGGTTTTACCTAAATTTGTAATTTTTTACCTTAACGCCCCACATGTAGACAATCTTTTAATCAATATAGTCCTTTTAGAATAACACAGTCATTCTGGCATTCATGTATCTTCTTAGTCTCCATTCACAATAGAAAAACATTTTCTTTGTTTTGTATGTTGATATTGGAAGATGATGCGTCCCTTATTTAAGGGCTTCATCATGTGCCATTTTTTACTTTATTCACATCGAAACATGATATAATGCACATTACTTCCATCAATATGCATATTTCTATCAAAGACACTTATAAATGTTATTTGCATGATTTTCAAGTACTTTGACCATGATTTAAATCGAAGGGAGAGAAGGAGGAGAATCTAAGGGTTTCATCACCCTTGAAGGAGCCTAAAGAGAGCAAGAGTTTCCCCAACCTACCCCAAGTGTTCAACAAGAAGCACAAAGCAAGGAGCATCAAAGATGATTAAGTTGAAGGTCAAAGTGAAAGGAAGAAGCTCCAACATGTCCACGGTAGATGGCCACAACCGTGGCACAAATGCTTCATGTCATAGTTAAAGTACAAGTATGAAGCAGCTAGCCACCAAGCCAGTGGTGACCCCACCACCCCCATGGTGACTAATCTCCATCACGGCCGTGGTGACCCACCACCCCCATGGTGACCCACCATCCCCATGGTGACCCAAGTCCACTAGGCCAGTGGTGACTCACCACCCTCGTGGTGGCCCAAGTCCACCATGCCCGTGGTGATTATCACGACCGTGGTATTGACCCTCCAAATTGAAAATTCATCTAACTTTCTCATCCAAATTCCACCTCACCAGTTTCCATACATCATGGCCATATTTCCTACAACCACCATGGTCGTGGTGGCCAACAACCCTAGCCTATTTTTGCATTGCTTTACCCAAAATTACCCCACTAAAATCTAGTGCTTCCCTACCACCTATATATACTTGGGTGGTAGCTGGAGCACGAGGGAGGCTACACATAGCTACCTTCTAGCTCCCCATTTTCTCCCCTTAGCCATTCCATCACCACTCCACCTCCATATCACCACTTCCACCACCAAAATCCTAGTTTATTAGGGTTTTGACCACTTTCCACCATCTTTCCATGTCATTTCACATTAGAGGAGGGAGGATCACACCCTTGCAATAGCTCGAGAGGAGTATTCCTTCATCTACAATGAGCTCGATGGCTACTTCTACCTCTTTCTCCTCTCTTTTTATGTTTTCTTATTCTATGAGTATCTAGGTCCCCTTGGTGGGCTGTTTGGGGTAAAAAATGTTACTTTGATACCATGTTGAGGGAAAATGATTTGTAAACATTGTAATTTCATTTGATAATGATTATGTTCTATTTATATATCATTTCCCATAAATTTCTTTGTGGTTTGTTCTTGAAATCACCTAGATTCTAGAAAATTGCTTATATGTGGCTCTTTTTGTGAACTACTAGGTTCAATTAGTGGATCCTTTCCTACATGCTAATCAATCTCCTACACCTAGGTGAGAGATCTAAGTAGCTAGTATAGAAGCAGTTAGTGTAATTATCTTGGAGTCTTCTCAAGGCTAGAATGTGGGTGATATGAGGTTTAAAACCTCACTTCCACCTTCCATTACTACCCTCAACCCCTAATTACCCTAAGCATTCCTATCCTAGAAACCTATGCTAAATCTTAATTGAATTACACATAAACCCTAATCTAAGTGACCCACGTAATGGTAGGTAGGAGGTGTTAGGGACTAGTTCCCCTGTACACACTTACCTTATGCATGCCAAGTTAGTAGTTTAGGGAATTAATTAGCATCTAACTTGTTGTTTCGTTTGGTAATCTAAATATAAGAGTAATGTTTACATGTTATCACCCCAAACCCAATTGACAAGTGCATCCTCCAAACAACCCACACCTATGTTAATTGTTTAAAACCCTAATTTCCTTCTTGCTTAGCACGTGTTAGCTTATTTATCTCTTTACTTTCTTACTTAGCTCTTTACTTGCTTAATTAGCTTCTTACCTTGCTCTTTCCTTGTTCTTGCTAGTTTTGGTATTTAATTGATCATTTTCTGTTTGCTAGCTTAGTGTAGTGTAGATCGCTTCTTGTGTTCCTTAGTGTAATTTGGACTTTTCTCACCTTTCCTTGCTTAGATTATCTTTCCTTTCTCATTAGAATTAATTGTCTAGAGTAATTTAGGTTTTGATTCCTAATATCATTTAATTTCTTATTCAACCCTTAATGTAATCAATCAAAATCAACCATCAAACCCTTTAACCCTAGACTCCTCTATAGGATCCTAGCCAAAACAAACCTAGCTCTAGTGCCCCCCTTTCTCCATGTGGATCAACCCTATTCTTTCCACTTGCCTAAACTATAACATGACTCCATGCACTTATGGGTTAGTATGTTAGTCTAAGTGGGTGTGTCCATTTAGGCCCCTCATAAATTCAAAAGACTCATGTTCTGTGTTTGAAAGAACACATGGTTACATCTAGTCATCATCTAGTTGACTAGTGTGTGGCCCTAGGATAAACGCACCAAGCATTATGACATTGTTCCCGAGGAGAAAGGTGCTCAACGTAGCTAGTTAGTTTTGCTTTGATCTTTTCCTACTGTCCTCATCATTGCTATTCTTTATTCTTTATTATTTGTAATATTTGTGCATATTGATTTGCTAACTTGCCCTCTTTTGTTTGGATGTGCCTTGTGCATGTGACAAGCAACCTGAGGAAGACAAGATGGAAGGCCAAAATGCACCTCACAAGCAACTCCAGAAGTACTACATGCCTAGAAACTACAAATCGCCAATTGCTAATAGAGTTGATTAAATGTCAGGGGAAAAATTCTCCACCCCTCTAGGTCTTCTTAAGATACTACCCACCTTCTATGGATCGTAGAGTGAGAACCCCTACAAGTAGTTGGAATCCTTTCTTGAAGTATGCTCCACCTTCAGGACACCAAAAAGCAGTGATGACTCAATCAGGTTGACCTTGTTCTCATTCTCCCTCAAAGACAAAGCCAAAGAATGGCATGATTCGAGAAGGGACATCATGAGTTGGGAGGAGATGAATAACGCCTTCTTAAGGAAATTTAACTCCATTTCAAGGGTGACACAAATGCAGTGTGCCATAGTGATTTTCAATCAAGTGGGTAATCAGAGGTTCCATGATGCTTGGGATAGATTTCAGAATATGTTGAGAGAGTGACCACACCATGAAATCCCTTTGTAGCAACTAGTTCAGTCCTTTTACTCTGGCCAATCTCCCAAGGGTCAAGATACAGTGGATTCTTCTTGTGGAGGAGCTTTTATGGCTAACCACCTGAGGGGACATGGCCCTTGTTTGAGCATTTGGGGGGATGCTCAAGGATCCGAGCTTATAGCATGATGTATGATGGTGACTGTCCCTTTGGTGTGACATATCTATCTCATCATGATTCCAGCTAAAAAATGATGAAGATTCTTGGAGAAATGATGAGATTTATGAAGAACCAAGTGGGGAGTGTTACTTGTCACTTAGTTAATTTTGTTGAATCCTTTGGTGAAGAAGTGATGACACCTCATCCACATAGCTACCCGAAACAAAAAAATCCAAGATATAGCTCAAGGTTTGAGGAAGAAGTCCTATCCATGTTGAAAAGCTTTGGTGATATGCAAATGGATGTGACAAAGCTTGAGAAAAAAAGTAGAACAACTCTCTTCAACACTTTCTCTTCAAGAAGAAGCAAACATGTCTTTCCAACCCATAATGAACTGAAATGAAGCAAGTGGACCAATGAATTCCTCTCAAATTTTCTATAGCCCACCTCCAATGCAAGTGCAGCCCATTTATCATTTAAAAGGCCATCCCAAGACTTATACACCTCCTCCCCCTCCATCACCATGACCATCCCACCATTTCACCTACCAACCTTAATTTTCTCCTCCACCTAAATTTCAATACCAAGTGTCACCTCCACCTCCTTCACAACCACAAAAAGCTCGCCATCTCCATCATGAGCAAGGAAGGGTTGTGGTAGTTCATAGGAGTGGAAGATCTCTTGATCAACCCACAAGTCAAGGAAATGTTGATAAAACAAGGTAAAGGCAACACAAGGGTGGTATTATGATTGAAATTTCTGAAGATGATAATGTGACACCTCATGTTGATCATGTAATACTGTGTGTTCCACCTTCTACTCCATTTTAGGTTCTACAGTTCCATCTAGGATTCCTAAAGTCCCTCATGTCTTGCCATAAGAAGGACATTTTGCAAAATTAAGTGAGCCACCATTCCCAGAAGAATTTGATGGCCCTCCCATAGTAAAAAGAAGGCAAAATCACAATTTTGAAATTCTTCAACAAGTGAAGGTGGACATTCCTTTGTTTGATGCAATCAAGCAGATCCCATCTTACACCAAGTTCCTCAAAGACCTTTTCATAGTCAAGAGGAAGTCAATAGGGTGGATTCTAAAGAAAATCAAGTTCACTAAACAAGTGACCTCAGTTATACAACACTCACTCCTAGTAAAGAGGAAGGGCACATGAGCCCTGCTTATGCGTAGCTACATTGGGGGACATCACAAAGACCAATCCCTACTTGATTTGGGATCTAGTGTGAAATTTGATGCCATATACAATCTATGTTGAGTTGGGCCTAGGGAAGTTGAAGCCGACATATTGCAATCTCCAATTGGCAGACCATTCCATCAAAGTGCCTAGAGGGAGAGTGGATGATGTTTGGTGATGATAGACAAGGAAAGGGCAACAATGTTCATGGACGATTTCATTATTCTTGACATGGACCCAGAGGATAGGAAGATTCCAATCATCTTGGGAAGACCGTTCTTATCTACAGTTGATGTCGAGATACATGTGCATAGTGGCACAACAATAGTATCTTTTATGGACATGAAGATAAAGATCAACATGTACAAGACCCCAACCCAATGAGACCGAGATAATGATATTGAATATGGTCACTTGAAGAGTCTAACTAATCATTTGAAAGAAGGAGATCTAGATGGAAGACTTGATGATGGCTTCTATTGTCAATGAGACAAGGAAGACATGTTGAATGCAAATGAGGGATGTAACCATTACAAGAATGGAAACATGATATGGAGAATGGTTGAGTGATTGAGGATCTACATGAAGCCCAAATGAAGGCATGAAACTTAGCACTAGTAGTAGGAAAATCACCTAGGTTTGGGAAAATTTTCACCTAACCTTTCATTTTAATACTTTTGGCCATTTTTACACTTTTCCAAGAAAACACACACACTATACTTGATGGTTTTGCTATTTGTGCATCACTTTAGAGCATGTAAGGAGGAAAGATGATGCATATATGATCTATCTAAAGAGAAGATCAAGAATGAACAAAGAATTGCAAATAAGTAGAAAAGCTACATGAAGGCAACCAACACAACCATTCCACACATCATGGTCGTGGTGCTGGCAAGCCAGAATGCCTGTTATACAAAGAACGACCATAGTGGCTCCGTCCTTCTCATTGGACACCTTGAGATCTCTCTTCCCTCTTGGCATTTGTCTACTATGAATCCACACCCTCTACCTATCATCCTAGACTTGTATTTCATGCTGAGGATGACATGGTTTAAAAGTTTGGGGTGGTAAGGGAAATATCGCTATAGAATAAGCAATGGAAACAAAATGAACTGCCATATTCCCCTTATTGTAGTAGATCATGTCAACAACTATGTAATGGGAAGGGATAGTTTTGAGGATATATCCAGTCCTAGATCAAGTCCAAGGACAATCTCCTCATTGTCTTTCACCTTTATTCAAGTTGTACTCGAACACGTTTGTAGTAGATCCTTATTAATCACCACATACAATGACATAACATCATGCTCCTAGAAGGAAATGCTCCTTGTCTCTATAGTATTCCACACGAACCACCAGGAACTCCTGTCGTTCTAAAAGAACATATAGGAAGGAGTTGTCCCTCTCCGTTGATGTACTAGAACCAACTTGCTCTCCTACAATTTTTCTCCCTTGTTATCCCTCCCTTAATCAGGTAGGACTTGCTCAGGTTCTCTCGGTTACCATAATCAGAGAAGACAACAATAGTTAGAGGCAATTGAGTTATATTTGAGAATCCCCCAATACCCCTCTATTTATAAGAGGGTTAGAGTTAGGGTTCTCAGTCTGAGTGGGAGCAGAAGGGACCAAAATTTCATGAATTCTCACATCCTCTGAGTAGAAAAAAAGTTGATTTCGAGGTAGAACGACCAGTTGGCATGTGATCCAATCAGTTCAACCTTTAGACCAGTCATTTCATCATATTTCCCAATCGCAACTGTATTAGTAATAATAATATGATTTAATGCTCAACATGGTGTCAACACAAATCCTTGAATCAATTGAATTGATCCACCAACCATTGACTTCACAACCAGAGATGGTCATTTCATGTACCTGAGCTGATGGGTTCACTTCCTAAACTGGTTATTTCATGGTCTAGAATCGCCAAAGTTGGTTCAATTGAGTTGACACACTAAAATGATCGGTTCAACACTTGAACATGTTGGTTCATAGTCCAGTCAACCAATATTGTTTAAATTGAATTCCTAACTCTTTAGTAATCAAGTTTAAACCATATTCATGAATGAAATCATACTCCAAGTGTATCCTATGTGTGTGACCCTATAGGTTCCATGTTACATTGGTAGTGAATGTCCATAACCAACTTATGTCATCACAAGCAAATATCACTGTCTAGCAGCACATCATTGCTACTCAAGTAATCAGGAAAGTTGGAAAACAACTTCAACCTAGAATATGTGATTGGTGTTATAATGATTGTATAATTCCTTTTTCACTGATAAACAAATTGAACTTGAGGCATGCAATCATCACCTTATTAATGTTCAATCCATGTTCCTTGATCCATAGAAGACTGTCTAAGATATGTGTGATCTAAATATCATATATTGATTCACATGTGCATGCACATGCTTTTCTCAGTCTTTCTTATCAAGTGGTCATGATATTAAACTCCTATAGGAGGGATAAATACCATTTACATCACTCACAGTATCCCATGTGTCAAAGTGCATCTAATCATCACCTTTATGACAACCCTTATTCAATGTCATGGTGGATGATGTCAAAGTACATTGAATGATATGTGATGATTGTAGTGATTTCAAATCTAAGAAACACAATCAACTATGAGAGATGATTATGATCACCATTGATTGTTTCCATGTGTCACTCTCAAGGTGGGTCTGTCTGATACACTGTTCTCCAACAAGTATATATGTGTTTGGTTTGATATCGCATATATCATGACTAATGAGATTATACCATCAACCAACACACACTCTAGTCTTATGTGTCATTGCTATCTATCAGCCTTCCACAATAACATCTGACTAGGGACATAACAAGAATGTACATACTCTTCACATCCATATGATCTCATTGTTTAGGTCATAAACCCAAAGACATATGTAATTGAGTGATGTCATTCTTTAGACACTCATTATTTTTCATCGTTAGCTCACAAATGATTGAAGCAAAATAAATTGAAACATTGCCTTTATTGTTAATCAAACTGTTTATATGATATTCCATATTTTATGATTGGCTTTCTTGACATACATACCAACAGACTCCCACTTGCACTTAGAGCCAATCGCCTTAGGAATCCCATTCTTAGTGATCTAAACATGTCCATCATGTTTCTAATGTGCAAGTGCTAATATAGCGGGTTAGCAACATTTTTCCTTTACTCGGTATATCACATGTATCACATCTCTTTGCTATACAACATCTAGTATGAAATGGAATTTCTATAATATGCTATCTGATATTCCTTGCCTAACTAGTAACTTCATTGTTGTTACTGTATCTCTACTGTGTCATTAATGGTTGGAACATCTCAAAGTTCATCCATATGAACTTCTAGATCCATATAATATCCTCTCCCGTGTTCATAATAGCAATATAGTTGACTTCTATTATAGAATTTAAATAATGGTCTGTAGTTTGAAACTTTCCAACTTAGAACTCTTATTTTAAGAATAAACACAATTTTATTTTGTGATCATTTTATGTCATTTTGTAAGATTGCATCGGTGGAACCCCTTACAACCAACTCTTCTTATTGCCAGAATCTAGAAATTAATACTGAGTACTTATCAAGTACTAATGGATGTTCTTTATGGCATTCTAATGACCCTCATTGGAATCTGACTAATACCATCTTTTCATGTCCAATACATACAATACTACATGATGGTTACATTATATAACATACATGACAAATCCAACTGTTGGTGCATATGACATCTTACTCATGTCTTTCCATTCTTCTCTAGAATTGGAGTATAGGGTTCTTTAGATACTAGTCCCATACACCATGAATAGATTCTATCTCATTGAATGCTTCATGTTGAACCCTTTCAACATCTTTCTAATATGTTTACTCATATTTGGGATGTGAAACTTTCCAGAGCTATTTCTGTAGATCTCAATTCCTATCACATAGGATGTTTCATCTAAATCCTTCAAATTGAAGGTATTTTCCCTGCCATGTTTCAATACTTATATTATTGGAATGTTATTCCCATCAACATGTGGAATATTTGTATGCTTCCTTTAAATCTCTTGCAATCATAAATTTCATCTTTTTATCTTGAATTAAGTCAAACTCTTTTACTATGTTGTCAAATCAAAGACTCAAACTCTTAGATGTTTGTTTCAACCTCTAGATTGAACTTTATAGATTATAGACTTTATTTGCATTAACGAAGTTATAAAACCTTCAGTCAATGTCATGTACACATCCTATCAAATATTCATATTAAGGAATGCAATTTTAATCTTCATATATTAAATCTTATTGGCTTGATAAGTTGCAACAACAAGCATGAACATTGGTGAATGAATTTTATCATGTTCAACACTTTGAACTTGTTTGAAAACGTTTGCAACCAATATGTCCTTTAATGTTATCCATGTTGTTCTTCTACTTGAAAACCCAACTGCACCCTATGGGTTTTACCCCTTTAGGTGGTACTACCAATGTCATACCTGGTTAGTGTACATGGACTCCATGGCTTTATGCCTCTTCTTAGGTTCTGGTCCCTCAATAGTTTCTAGTTTATTGTCGGCTCATCAACTTATGGCCAACTCACAGTCATATTGAGTTAAAATATATCATAATATTTTAAGCTCATGGCATGTTATGCTAGAATATGAGTCATGTTTTACATAAGGAACTTGAGATTCCACAACAATTTGTTATTCTCCTTGTTCCATTATACCACCTTGTTGACCCCAAACTCTTCGAGTCCTACTTCACTCCCACAAATTGTTTTGGAACTCAGTTATCCTAGTAACAAACACTATAGTTGTTGGATTGGGATTAAAGGTAGTAGTCAATATTTTATGATTTTTGGATAAACCTTTTCAAGAAACTATCTTCTTTATAAAAGTTTCAATCCTTAAGACATATTGGGACTTTTCCCATGTCATATCTCATATAGTGTCCAGCAAACCATTTTGACAGTTCACTATTAGCATGTGTCTAAGATAAAATTATAAGATTGGATAAAATGATAATTACATCAAGATGTGATCTCTTTTTTTCTAATGCATCATCACGTTTCAGGTAGAGTTGACTATGATACACTATCATAGTCTTTCCAAAAGGTCCTCAAACTATAAAAGCATTTCAATATTGATTGTATCAAAGTATCTTAATACTTTTATCAAAGTTAAGTACCTTAATCATGCTCTTCTTGAACAGTTCAAGAGATTCATGTATGTATTTCACTAAATACAAATCACAATATCTACTGATATCATCAGATATAACGAGGTACAAATTACTACCTCTATCATTTATTCTAAAGGTCTTTGTACATCATTATGCACAAGCTGTAATAGAATGCTTATTCTCCCACCACATCTAGTCAAAGATGCTTTGTCATGTGACACATAACTAAGAATTGCATATCTCTTATTAGTTCAACAACCAAAAGAGTATAGATAAACATCATTATGGATTCTAGATATGCATTTCTCATAAATATACTCTAGATGACAATGCTATATATATTCAATGTTTGAGTTATCACTTGTTATCTCTTTTAGTATTTAAGTTGTATACTTTTATATTTGGATCCTTTAAACAAAGATCATAAGACATTTTGGGGCATTGCCATACAAAATCATATTTGAAATAAAACATATATATATTTTATTCATAATCATCCTTGTCCATACAAGATGAAGAAAACAAATGTTTCTACTATTGGCTAATGAAATAGTAGTTCTTCTAACTCTATTACATGTCATGTGGTCTAAGATAAATTCTAAATGTAGACTGAAGTCACAACAACTCTTACTTCATACAGTCTAATCTTGTTCTTTTGTAAAGGTTTACTTCCCACATATCAACCATATGTCAGATCTACATCCGATATCATATACCTACGATAAAAAAGTATTTAGATTTATCTTATAACATATATACCAGAGGAGGAGTTCTCTATCCCCTCCTCCTTCTTATTTAGTTCCTATAGGTAGAGAGGGAAACTCCTCTTCCAGTGTCCAGGCCGGTGATAGTGATGACAATTGCCTCCCTTATTTACTCCTCACCCTGCCTTGAGCGTCATTTTTTATCCAGCTTTAGAACCCTTCTTAGTGTTGCCTTTACCTTTAGACATCCCCTTTAGTTTGATGATTATCATCATAGACTTGGTCTTGTCTTTCTTCATTTGTGCCTCTACTATTCTCAACATGCCAATTAACTCTATCAATGGCTTGTCAAAATCATTCATGTTGTAGTTCATGACAAATTATCTGTATGATTCTAAAAGAGACTACATAATTAACTTTGTCTGTATGTACCCTCTTTGACTCACTTTTCTTTCATCACTTCTTATCTCTCTGCCTCATGAAAGGATGCCAAAGAACACGTATTCAACCGTAGCCACCTCTAAACATTTGGGGTGGCCATATCTATATCCCCTGATTCATTCTCACCACCATGTGCCCTATCTACACTAAGGACAAAGAAAAAAAAATGAAAAATAATAAAATAGAAGATGCTCCTTTGTAATATCATCTAAATAAAGAAAAGACAAGTGCTCCTATATAATAGCACCCCAACCCTTTACCACAACCCTTTCTTCTATTTGCATGTCCATTGGCTACAAAACATCAAACCTAGCTCATTTCCCCTTTTTTACAGCCATCTGGGTTACATAGTGTGGACTGACATATGATATTGAATGCATGAAGGTAAACAACAACCCTACTCATTTTTTATTGTCACCACCATGAAATAGTCTACTCAGAGTTATATGACAACCATATTGATTGATTGTGTATTTCATGCCCTATATTTGTAGTCTGTATGCTTTAATCAATATTGGTTTGTGAAAGAGGAGAGGAGAGAGGTGAAATACATGTACTTAGTCATCAATGAGACCATTTAGTCAATATGCATCCATTACAATGCATTTGTCATTATGTGTATGTTGAAAATTGGAAGAGAGATTGAGTTGGAGCATACTTGAGGACAAGTATGTTTTAAGTCCTAATTTAGGGTTTTATCTTGTGGCATTTTGTACTTCATTCACATCTAAACATGTTATACTGCACATTACTTCCTTCAATATGCATATTTCTATCAAAGACACTTATATATGTTCTTTGCATGATTATTAGGTACTTTGACCATGATTTGAATGGAAGGGAGAGGAGGAGGAGAATATAAGGGTTTCTTTACCCTTGAAGGAGCCTAAAGAGAGCCCAAGAGCTTCCCCAACATACCTTAAGTGGTCAAGAATAAACCCAAAGCAAGGAGCATCAAAGATCATAAAGTTAAAGTTCAAAGTGCAAGGAAGAAGCTCCAACATGACCACGATACATGACACACATGCTTCATGTCACAGTTAAAGTACAAGTTTGAAGCTGCTAGCCACCAGGCCAGTGGTGACCCACCACCTCTATTGTGACCAAGCTCCACCATAGATGTGGTGACCCAAGTCCCCCAGGCCAATGGTGACCCACCACCCCCGTAGTGACCCGAGTCCACCATGCCCGTGGTGATTACCATGACCGCAATACTGACCCTCTAGAATTGTGAATTTATCTGACTTTCTCATCCAATTCCACCTCTCCCGTGCCCACATACCATTGTTGACTCAAGGTCAATTAGGTCAATGTTGACTCACGTCTAAATTGACTAAACCCGTGTTTTGATGATGACTAACCATTCCACATATTGCTGTCTAATGTCTCTACTTGAGTGATTTCAGATTAGGTATAGACACACTCCAAATGCACTAACTTGTGCATCTCAACTTGGAGAAAAGACAAGTCAAAGTCAATACAAGTGCATGTTTTTGTAATGTGATGTAAATCCATTAGAATCATGTTGTAAATCACTTGTAATGATTGTAAGTCTTGTAATTAAGCTTAGAAAAAATTAGGAGGACTTAGATCGAATGTTTAAGCACTCAAAAGCCATTTTCCAAAATTCACATTAGGTTGTTCATCGATCGAGTTCTGTGAGTTGCAAACTCGACCGATCCTGATTGGATCTTGAAAATGACTTTTGATCGGTTGAGTTTTCACTTCACAGAACTCGACCGATGGAGTACCATACCAATTTGATTTTCATTGGTCGGTCGAGTTTCCCCAGGACAAACTCGACCGATGGTCTGAATATCGACTTTGTCTTTTACTCTATCGGTCGAGTTACCCTTATATAAACTCGACCGATTGCACTGTACGGAAAAGTGCAGAAAAGTGCTTCTAGCCATTGTGGAGTTAAATCAAGTGAAAATATATCCGTTGCAAGCCACAAAATGGATAGTTTTCATTCTCAAGTGTTCCCAAATGCTAAGAGGCATCCCCAGCTATAAATAAGACCCCTTGGGTTTCATTCCAAGGTTGAGCATTCAATGTAAACTCTATGTGAGGTTCCTATTCTCTAGTTGAGTGCTTCCTACAACCTCCTCTCTCTCTCTAAGCTTAATCACTTTCTACATCCATTAGAGTGAGTAGGAAATCTATAAGAGAGCTAGTCCTACATGTATATCTTGTGAGGCTCTCACTTCCACCACCTCCCCATCTCTCTTTTCAACCATGAAGATGAAGGTTCTCTCTCTTTATAAGAGAGGTGAAGAAGAACAAGGGAAGGCGTCCCTTGGTGAAGATCAAGGCTGAAGACTTGGAGCAAGAGTGGGTAAGCCCTTGGTGAAGGCAGAAGACTCCTTGCTCAAGTGGGTAAGTCCTTGGTGGAAGCTTCTCCGAGTGAAGGTGAAGTCAAAGGCGGAAGATCCAAGAAGAGTGGGTAATCCCTGCAAGGGTGAATACTTGTGTAAGAGTAGGTAAGTCCTTGGAAGAAGGCGGAAGAATCCTTGCAAAGTGGGTAAGTCCTTGGTAAGGTTGAAGACTCTTTGTATTGGATAGGTAAGTCCTTTGGTTGGTCATGTATTGTAAGTCTTATGAATGAATATAAGAATGCAATGGTTAGGAAACTCTAGAGGCTGACCTCTCTAGGTAAGTGGACTGACTCACTTCTAGTTTGACGTGAGGAACCACTCTAAATAGCTTGTCCTCTTGTGTTTGCTCAATCTCTCTCATCCTTGCTATGTATATTTTAGTTTCACTCAAATTACCTATTTAGAAACCTTATCTTATGATATATCTTGAAGGTCTAATGAATTTTGTTTAAGTGCATTCAGCTCTATTCATCCCCCTTCTAGAGCATCTAATCACCCATCTA
This sequence comes from Alisma plantago-aquatica, assembly GCA_963693085.1. Taxonomy (NCBI): domain Eukaryota; kingdom Viridiplantae; phylum Streptophyta; class Magnoliopsida; order Alismatales; family Alismataceae; genus Alisma; species Alisma plantago-aquatica. The sequence continues at coordinate 226,581,118 of OY856413.1, forward strand.
GGATCCAACAATTGGTATCAGAATGGGCTTCTCCAAGCATACTTCTACAAGTAGGAGAAGATGGGTGACTACCAAGGAGGGAGATACTTGATCATCCTACCAATCATTGATGGGAGCAATTTCATCTATTGGAGAAGAAGGCTTCAATTCTACATCCAAGGATCAAGTCTTGAGACGTGGCAAATGGTGAACAACCCATACATGCTACCAAAGACAAAGATTGAAGAATGGGATGAAGCTACCTTAAAGAAAGCAACCTTGAATGCTAGAGCCATGCACATCCTCTATGCCTCCATGACCCCCACTGAGTTCAACCAGATTTATTCATGTAAAACAACCTATGAGGTATGGAGAAAGCTATGCATCACTTATGAAGGGACATATCAAGTGAAGGAAAGCAAAGTCTACATGCTCAAAGGGCTGCTTGAGAACTTCAAGATGGGAAAGGAGGAGAGGATAGCCAACATGTACTCAAGGCTCAACACTATTGTGAATGGTCTTGCTGTTCTAGGTCATCCTATGTCTAGTGGAGAGATCAACTCAAAGATCCTTAGAACTCTCCCCAAGAGGTGGGAACCCAAGGTGACTTCCTATTGAAGAAGCAAGGTCTCTTAAGGATGTCCCTATTGAAGAGCTCATTGGAAATCTACAAGCAGATGAAGCTACACTTGACAAGAGGGAGGAAGTAGAAAGACAAGAAGAGAAAGAACTCAAGAGAATGAAGAAGGCTGAAATGAAGGCTCAAATCAAGGCTATTGTTGATGAAGCCTCTCCATCCTCTCAAGTTGAAGAAGATGCCATGTACTCCAAGGGTAGATTCTACAAAGGCAAGTCCTCCTCCATCCGGTGCTTCACATGTGGAAAGAAGGGTCACTACAAGGAAGATTTCCCACAAGGAAAAAAGACCCATCTTCACAAGAAGAAGGAAAAATGGCACTCAAGCTCAAGTGGCTCCTTAGACTCAAGCTCAAGTGAAGATTCAAGTGAAGGATCAAGCTCAAGCTCTAGTGATGAAGGAGAATGCCATTTTGCTCTTATGGCATCAACATGTAAGGACTCAAGTGAGGTAAATATAAACTCTTTAGATAAATAATCCTTGATTGCTATTATTTATGATACTTGTGCCTCTCTTAAGTCTTCTAAAAGGAAAAGGAAAAAGCTTGCTAGAATTGTTGATAATTTTCATGTAGAACTAGATGATCTTGAACATGCTAATTCTTGCTTGCTTGATGACAAAAATGCTTGTCTTAGCCAAGTAGACTCTCTTAAACTTGAAAATGCTAGTTTTCTTGATAAGATTAGATTTCTAGAAGCTCAACCTCTCATGCCTAGTTCTAATGAAGAGCATACTTTAATTGTTGATTCTCTCATGCATGATATTGATGTGCTTAAATCTGAAAACAAGGATAAAGATTTTGTTTTGCAAGAATTAGAAACAGAAAATGCCTCCTTGCTTGCTAAAATCAATGTGCATGAATCTTGTTCTAGTTCTACTAATAGAGAGAATGATGTTGCTGCTCTTCATATTGATAGAGATTCTTATTTAACTAAAGCTCTTTGATTAGAAAATGATCTTCTGCATGCTAGAGATAATATCAATCATTTGTCTTCTACTATTGCTTCTCTTAAGCATGATAATGATAGTTTGAGAACCTCTTTGCAAAGATTCTTAGTGGGTAAAAAGAGTCTTAATGCCATCTTACACCATACTACTAAACAAATTGGTAGACATGGTTTATGGTATGATAGTAGTCAAAGGAACAAAGATAAAGGACCTCCAATATTCCATGGAGAATCTTCTAGTTCCAAGACTATGGGCACGTGCAACTATTGCAATGATTTTGGCCATTATTCTACTTGTTTTCCTTTTAGGAAAGCACCCAAGAGAAATAGGACTTGGGTTGCTAAGCTAACCTTTCCGGACCCAAAAACATGAATGGGGACCATTTCATCTTTCTTCTTGTAGGTTTTTGCAAATGGATTGACTTGAGCTATTGAATTGCAAATTGACTTCTCAATCCACATGAAAGAAGAAAGGTGAGATGTGTAGAGGGTGACAACAAGTGGAAAAGGAATGGTAAGAACAAAGGTAAAGGTTTTATTTCTTATAACCATTTCTAACTTGTTTTTGTCAAGTTAGATTGCACTATACATATGGTTTTTGAGTCAAAAGTGGTATTTTGTGTTTCTAGTGACACACTCTTGCTCAAAAACTGTTTCTAATGCTTCGATAGTGCATTACTAACTAGCTTACACATATTTGGATATGGCTTATATTTTTTAGCACGCCTTTAAATATATTTTTATGATATATATGTGTGTTTTGACAACAACTTTGTCGGTCGAGTTTGTCCTGATAGAAACTCAACCGATAGGCACCAATGGGTGTTTCCAGCAGCTGTCATCGGTCGAGTTGTCAATGCACATAACTCGACTGATAACACTGTGCACAGAATATACATTTGGCTTATTGAATGAGAGTTTCCCTCTCAACTAGATTTTCTCAACCAATATCCTATTCTTTGGCACTCCTTTGGTACCTTTATATATGTATATTGCCATGTTCTAAATTTCCTATCTTGCTTACAACTCTATCTCTCTAATTTCTCTAAATTGGTATACATATATCTTGCAATTGCTTTCTTTGAGTTGTTTTGCAGGTTTTGATGATGATCCCTTTGGATCTCTTAGTTGTGTCTAAAATTGCTTCCGTTGTACTCTAACTTGCTACATCTATCTAGGTGTATATCTTGTTTTGATACAACCTTGAGGTTCTTCGTGGTAATCATCTTTTGGTAATGGTGCATATTTGTTAGTGAGTTATATCCTTCCATGCTTCTAAAATTGCATATCTCTTTGTTTGGATATATCTCTACATATACTCATAGCTTGCTTTATCTTGTGTATCTTTTTGTGGGCTCCGATCTCCAAACTTCGAATTAATCCCGATTTAAACATGTGCGGAAGCAATCGTTAAATAGCGGAAGACAAAAATCACGGGAAATTAAAACTTTTCGAGACAAGAGCTTGAAACCACAAACCTTTTCCATAGAAAAAGGATTTAACTGTTTACATCACTGACAATTACTTCTTGAGTAATTATATACAACATGATACAAAACTTCTCAAGAGTTCATACTCAAAACACTCCAGGACCTGAGAGTACAGAGGACACATAGGACTTGACTCTAAACTACACCATGAAGCAGGCTAGATCTCCACCTGAGATATTTACTGCTCCTGATGCTGCTGTTGCTGGGATTGGTCACCTGAGTTCTTATTCCTCCATCTTCGACGACCACCTAAAAAGTAGAAGTCTACGGGGTGAGACAATTATACATAATTGCCCCAGCGAGAGTTATAACTCTCCACTAGAAGCTTTATAACCAAAGCAGGGAATAACTAAAGCAATTAAAGCCTTCAACATATTCACTAGCAGTTATGATAATAAGCAAGAGTTCGATCAATATCAAAATATGAGAACATCTATACTACTCAAGGTAACATCAATCAAATAACTCGTAGATAACTCTTAACAGATATACTACGCTGTTGATTATGTTTTCAAACATTATTATTATGCCCTGTGGAGATGAGGCATACCACTCATACTCCAACTGATCGCTAAGAAGTCACATCAATATCATACATAGGTCATTAAAAGAGCCGGATTCTTATGACCTCATCTTCCTCAGTCAGTTAGAGGATTGATTGTTTGACATCTGGCGGGATGTCTTTATAATAGCTCACCAGGGTACTCTGGTCCTTCGCTATTTTTAGAGTTACAGTGGCATTCTGTACTCTCTTCGCTATCGGAAGATTTCTTGTTTATCTTTCACCGATACGGTATTTGTGTCTTTAAGGGAGTGTAGAGATACATCTCACCTTTAGGACTTTATGGTGGGGTCTGATGGACTACTAGAATCTACATCATCCCCTCACCTGTTCTTTTATAGTGAAGGTATGACGGACTACAAGAATCTACATCAAATACCTACACTAGGATGTAAGGTTCTACACATCCATGTACCCAACATACTCAAAAGTATGTGATCCAGGAGTTCCCTTAGGAAAACCTGTTTCACCATCATTTAGACTCTGACAATGATGGATCTATGATCAGGGCTCTACATTTCACTTGATTAGTTAGGTACATTCAGTATTCTTATCATCATACAATAACACAGCTATATATGAGAATACTAAAATGTAGCAGGCCTAACTTATCACAATCATTGGTTAATTCATCTCAAGTCATCTGTCAAGCATGACCTTGATAACATTTATGGCTCTTACAGTCCATAAATCACAAAAGATGTCACTTAACAGTGCATCAAGATGATTCATCATTCATAAAGCTTAAGACATGCTTTCAATGAATATAACATGGTATTTCATACCTGGGTATGACCATTATCTCATAATAACCTGCATGGTTAGTTCAACAGATAATAGTAAACAATTCAACAATTTAGGGTTTACTATTCATCTTTCAAGTCATCACCCTAAAATTAGGGTTTACTATTCATACCATGGTGAATGGTACTCATTACATCATCATGTAAGAGAAACATTATCATTAAGACTCTTAATTAAGATTAAGATCCATTAGATATCATATTTAGGGTTTCCATGACCTCACATAGGTGGGTCATCCCCTAATCATGCACATTCATGTGTAATTGAAGTATCTCACTAGAGTTTCCTCCTAAAAAGGGTACTTTCTCTCTCTAGGATACTTTCTCTCTCTAGAAATACTTTCTCTCTCCTCTCACTAGTAGATGGTGACAACACCACTCTAGATCAGGTTGAGATAAGTCTCCATTGACTAACATGATCCAAAACATCAACATCATGTGATTAGGGTTTGATTAGAACAAGGTTTTACCCCTTTAGACCCCTCAAGGGTATTTTGGTAATTTGCCACATGATTACCATCATGGGTTAACTCACTAATCACATAGTCCCTTAATGACCTAGGTTACCATTAGGGTTTAGATTGGATCATCATTGAGCTAATTACACCATCAAATGGTTAAGTACAAACCATCACCAGTCTCCAAACGGTTTCAACCTTCAAACGGTTTCAACCACCCAAACGGTCTTGAGACCGTTTGGAGGTGAAGACCGTTTGGAAGGGTTGACTTCCAAACCGTTTGGAGCTTCAATCGGTTTGAAACCGTTTGGTCAAAAATTACTTGAGATCGATTGGACCAAACGATCCTGAGGTCGTTTGAGCCCAAACGGTCTTGAGACCGTTTGGTCCAAAAAGGGCTCAAACCGTTTGGACCTCCAAAGTGGTTCAAAGGTTACCAATGTTCATGGATATGTGTGTTGAAGCCATCAATTGGTCAAAGCTATGCTAACCACTTATAAATTGTGTCAATTAGGGTTAGCCTTAGCCTATTAGACCTCAAATTGACCCTCAATTGCAATCCAATTAGGGTTCAATCGTTCTCAATTAGGGTTTCAAATCGGATGGTCATCAATGTTCAACAATATGAATCAACTCAAGGTTGAACCTATCAATTGACCTCCAATTGGGCTCAAACTTGGCCCAAACGGTCTTGAGGTCATTTGGACATCATCCAAACGGTCTTGAGACCGTTTGCCCAAAGTTTGACCAAAGTCCAAGTCGTTTTGACTAAGGTTGAAGTCCAATTAGGTCAAAATCAGCAACTTCCATCAATTTCATCAATTTCCTACAATTGTACCCTCAAACCATTAGATTAACTCAACCCTAGACCTTCAAACGGTCTTGGGTTGTGGCCAAAGGGTCTTAGGACCGTTTGGAGGAATCCCCAAACGGTCTTGAGACCGTTTGGGTCCTTCAACCCAAAACTCAATAAGATCTATGTTCCAAATCAGCACTTTTTCACCCGATTAGGGTTTCATGTTGAAGTGGCTTCAACTCCCAATTGGATAAGAATTAGACTTTGATTCTTTGCAGAGATGAAATTCAATATATTAGGAACAGACCCTCAAACGGTCGTCCCTTGGTCAACTGTTTCAAACGGTCTTGAGACCGTTTCAATCCAAACGGTCTTGCAAGACCGTTTGAGAGCAAACAGTTTGAAACCGTTTGAACCCAAACGGTTTGCAACCGTTTGGACCAAAAGGGTCCAAGGTCGTTTGAAAAAGTAACATAGGGAATCATGCCCCTCATCTTCAACCTCTAGCAAGGTCGGTTTCTCCACTGATTTGCTTGCAAACGTGCAAGGAAGAAGGGAGGTAGAAGGAGAATTTACCAAGTAAATTGCAAGAATTAAAGCATGCATATAAAGCAAAAGTTTAGAGTTATAAAACCCGCCTAAAGGTTGATCTTAGAGCTCCAAGCCTTCAAGCTCCAAGCTTTAATGGCGTCCTTGAGCTTCCACAACTTGGTCAGAGGTGAATTCTTCAAGGAAACGTTGCTTTGGTCGGCTAGAACAAGAAGACTAAGTAAGCTAACCATAAAACCAACCTTAGAAAGTGAATTCCTCCATGAATTCGAGCTAGAAGGTGGGGTTCTCTTACCTAGAACAGGTTGGTCGTCCCCCCCTGAGCTCCAGAGCTGTCCTTGGTCGTTTGAGCAAGAAAGGAAGAGAAGTGAAGGAAAGAAAGTTCGTTCACTTAATTGTAAGGGAAAAGGGCTTATATACTTTAGCCTCTTTTACACCCTAAGGACCTCACAAGATTGGAAATCACATCTAGGTCCCTCCTTGCTCAAAGGCACGACCAAACCTATCTATCCTTATGCGAATCTCATGAAATCTCAAGATCTAGGGGTAAAGGAATCCAACCTTCAACTAGGGTACATACATGAAAGGATTTCATACCCATTTTAGGTGATTTCTATCACACAGATCATTTTTCTCATCTGATTATTAAATGATGTATCCCTTTCATCATTTCTACTCTAAATGATGAAAAAAGTCATAAAAGATGTTCTAGATATTAAGAATTACAACTTGGACCCCTCAATTTGGGTAAATTGCACTTTACCCCAAATTAGGGTTTCTAAGCATGGGAATTGCTTCCACAGCTGCACCTTGGTGCTCAAGCTTGGGAAATCCCTCAAACTTTACCATAACCATTCTCATGATGTCTCAACATCAAAGGAACATCTTATCTTGTGAATTTTGCAAGTTCAACCCTTAAACTGGGTAATTTGCACATATGTCCCTGCATACAACACAATGCTACAACTTTATACAAAAAGGAGCAAAATTGAAAGTAAATGTTCCTGAGGAACTTAATTACATGCCAGGGAGTGTTCACAAGTATATTAATTACATATTTAGGCAAAACTTCTAGGGTTAAGTCATAACCCAGGTCAGGGGTGTTACAAATTCTTTACCCCTTCAAAAGGATTTCGTCCCCGAAATCGATAAAGCATATTATAAGAAAAGAGCAGGATATTTTCTTCTCATTTCATCTTCTAGTTCCCAAGTGGCTTCTTCAACACCACAATGGTTCCAGAGGACTTTTACAAGGCTTATATCCTTCTTCTTTAACTTTTTAGTTCTGTTATCGAGGATTGACACTGGTCCCTCCTCATACGTTATATCTTCATTCAATTCTACCTCCATAGGTTGTAGAACTGACTCGGTATCTGGATGACATTTCCTCAGCATGGAAATGTGAAACACAGGGTACAACTTCTGCAACTCCAGAGGTAACTCTAGTCTATAGGCCACCTTTCCAACTTTTTCAACAATTGGATAAGGTCCCATAAATCTAGGAGCTAACTTTCCTTTCTTCCCAAAACGAAGGACTCCTTTCCAAGGTGAGACCTTGAGATACACTCTGTCTCCATCCTGGAATTCTAGGGGTCTACGACGTTTATCGGCATATGATTTCTGTCTATCTTGTGCAGTCTTAAGCTGTTGTTGTATTACTTTAATCTTTTCTGTAGTTTGCTGCACAAGATCAGGGCCTAACAACTGGTGCTCACCAGTTTCATACCAACACAAGGGTGATCTACAACGTCTACCATATAAGGCTTCATATGGTGCCATATCAATGCTATAATGATAGCTATTGTTATAGGCAAACTCTATCAAGCTTAGATGTAGATCCCAACTCCCGGTAAACTGGAGAACACATGCTCTCAACAGATCTTCTAAGGTCTGTATAGTCCTTTCTGACTGTCCATCAATCTGAGGATGAAAGGTTGTACTGAACCTTAGCTTGGTGCCTAGGGCTCTGTGTAACTATTCCCAAAAGCGACTTGTAAACTGGGGACCTCTGTCAGAATCTATAGTGACAGGAACTCCGTGCAAACGCACTATCTCTTGGACACATATCTGGGATAACCTTTCAGCAGAATAGGTTGTTTTGACAGGTAAGAAATGCGCTGTCTTTGTCAACCTATCAACAATTACCCAAATGGAATCATGTCCTTTGTTTGTCCTAGGTAGGCCAACAACAAAGTCCATGGTCACATGGTCCCACTTCCACTGTGGTATGGGTAAGGGTTGCATTGTTCCTGCAGGTTTCTGGTGCTCAGCCTTGACCTGCTGACACACAGGACACCTCAGAACAAACTCAGCTACATCCTTCTTCATCCCAGGCCACCAATACATATCCTTCAAGTTTTGATACATCTTGGTGCTCCCTGGATGCATAGCATACATTGAAGAATGAGCTTCTTCCAGGACTAACTTCCTCAGGTTGTCCACATCTGGCACTATCATCCTTCCATGATAGCATGCCACCTGGTCATCTGACTCATGAAAACCTTCTCACTTCTCATCACCCAACTCAGATCTAATCTGTTGTACAAAAGCATCTACTTGTTGTGCCTCCTTTATCTGTTCTCTTAAGGTAGGTTTAATCTGCATCTCAGCTAACAAACCAGCTAACAATGATGCCTTCAACTGCACATTGTCATGCCTTAAAGAGATAAGCATATCTCTTCTAGAGCATACTAAGGAACTTAGTTGTGCCCTATCCATAGTTGATGTTGCTGATTTCCTACTCAAGGCATCTGCAACCACATTGGCCTTGCCCAGATGGTAATCAATCGTACAATCGTAGTCCTTGATTAACTCCATCCAGCGACGTTGCCTCATATTAAGTTCATGCTGAGTGAAGATGTACTTAAGGTTCTTGTGGTCTGTGAAAATCTGGAAAGTTTCTCCATAAAGATAATGTCTCCAGATTTTCAAAGCATGGACCACAACAGCTAACTCTAGATCGTGTGTCGGATAATTCTCCTCGTGTTTCTTAAGCTGTCGGGAAGCAAAAGAAATCACTTGTTTATCCTGCATCAACACACATCCAAGTCCATTCTTGGAGGCATCACAAAAGATTATATATTCCTTTCCTTGCTCAGGTAACACAAGCATAGGTGCACTTGTCAACCTCTCCTTCAACAGCTGAAAAGACTGTTGACACTTATCACTCCAAGCAAAAGGAACATCCTTCCGGGTTAACTTGGTTAAAGGTAAGGCTATAGAACTAAAATTCTTAATAAACCTTCGATAATAACCAGCTAACCCCAAGAAACTTCTAATCTCCGTCGGTGTCTTCGGTTGTTCCCACTGCAGAACAGATTCTATCTTTGCAGGGTCAACACGAATTCCCGAGGCAGATACCACATGTCCAAGGAAGGATACTTCAGATAACCAAAACTCGCACTTGCTAAACTTAGCGTATAGCTTATGCTCTCTTAGCAAGGTCAAAGTCTGGCGAAGGTGTTGCTCATGCTGCTGAGCATCCTTACTATAAATCAGTATGTCATCTATGAAGACGACAACACACTGATCAAGGAAAGGTCGAAAGACTCTATTCATGAGTTCCATGAATGCAGCCGGTGCATTGGTTAGTCCAAACGACATTACCGTGAACTCATAGTGACCATATCTTGTCCTAAAGGCAGACTTGGATATGTCACTGTCCTTAATGCGGATTTGATGATATCCAGACCTTAAGTCTATCTTGGAAAAGACTGTTGCACCACGCAACTGGTCGAAAAGATCATCAATCCTCGGCAAAGGATACTTATTCTTTATCGTTACTTTATTTAGTTGTCTATAATCAATGCACAACCGCATCGATCCATCTTTCTTTTTAACAAACAAAACCAGAGCACCCCAAGGTGAGGTACTCGGTCGGATGAAACCCTTCTCAAGTAACTCTTGAAGCTGTTTCTTGAGTTCTGCCATCTCAGCAGGCGCCATCCTATACAGAGTCTGGGCTATGGGTTTCGTATCTGGGACCAAATTGATTTCAAAATCAATTTCCCGGGGTGGTGGTATACCAGGAAGTTCTTCGGGAAACACATCCTCGAATTCCCTGACTATCGAAATTTCAGCAGGGTTGGAACTCTCCTTGGTAACATCTACCACATGGGCCAAGAATGCATAGCATCCTTGCCTCATCAACTTATCAGCAACCATAGCTGATACAAGACAGGTGGGCAGAATCTTTCTTTCACCTTGAAAGATCCATGTGTTGCTTTCATCAGCAAACACTGCCAACTTGGACTCACAATCCAAGACAACTCGATACCTTTCCAAGGTATCCATCCCTAGGATTATATCAAATCCTTGCATATCAAGCGGTATGAGATCCACTTGAATGCGATACTTAGAAAAGAAAAGTACACAGGGAGAGCATACTTCTTGCAGAACAGCAGACCCACTCAACGGAGTCTCCAACAACAACTTATCTGCCCTATGACTAGTTGTCATATTGCAGTTACGAATCACTCTTCGAGTGATGAAAGAGTGCGTAGCACCCAGGTCAATCAAAACAGATACTACACAAGATTTAGACATATCAGAATATAAAAGTCCCATCTGACCTGTCACCACTTGTGGATTGACCACTGCCTCTGGTGGGTTCATAGCATAGAACCTCGCTGTAGCCTGTTGTTGAGGTGGTGCTGATGATCCAGCTTGAGACGCTTGTCCATGTCCTCGAGCTGCTCCTTGATGTTGTCTATTCTGAGATCCCTGTTGATTCTGTCTCGGGGTTTGTTGTGTCACACTGACAGCCCTAGAACGGCAATCCTTCATCAAGTGTCCCACCTTACCACAGTTGTAGCAACTCTTCTCCTGTTGCTGTGGTCTGGGTGGTCCAGTAACTGACACAGATGCAGAACTGTGCGTCCCTTAAAGCGGTTGACTTCGTCCTCTACCTCTGCTTGGTGTCCATTGAGTTTGAAAACTCGATCTGGGTGGTGGAGGGTTAGGTGCAGAGAATCTAGGTTTCTTGGAATCCCTAGATGAAGAACCCTGGAACTGTGGATATCTTTTATGGGTTTGTCTTTTCTCAACCACAGATCTCTCTATCCTTCGGACTGACTCAACGAAGGTAGAGAATCTCTCTCGGTTCTCTAAGGCAGACACTGGGGTAGACATGTCAGCATTCAACCCCTTCTCAAATCTCCTGATTCTTTCTTCTTCTGTTGCAGCCATGTGCGGACAAAACCACAACAACTCCATGAACTTAGCTTCGTACTCGCTAATGTTCATCATACCCTGTCTCAGTCTCTCAAACTGAGAGATCTTCTCGTCTAGGAAGGTCTTTGGGAAATACCTTTGAACAAATTCCCGCCGAAAGTCTTCCCACGAGATCTCTATTCCAGGTCTCTTCTGCTCTTCCATGGTCCACCAATGACCAGCACTTCCTTTGAGAAGATAGACAACATGTCTAACCTTCTCAGCTTCAGGGATGTTGAGGATCCTGAAAACCTTCTCCAGCTCTGTCAACCACAGATCAGCATCTGCGGGGTCAGCAGTCCCATGGTACTCGGTAGCTCCGACACGACGTAGTCGCTCGAACGTCTTCCCGATACCTTGCCCCTCTGGTTGGACAGGTGCCCTAGGTGCAGGCATAGGCAACCTGTCGGTTATATGTGTCACGACAGTCATGAACTGCCCAAACATTGTCTGGACTGCTGGGTTACCCATGTCAGCTGGGTCAAACTGGGGTGGCTCCCTAGGTTGTTCTGGTACAGGCTGTTCCACCCCTGGTACTCCTGCACCGCCTTGAGGTGCACTGGCACTACTTTCTTCCACATACTCATCATGTGGCTCTGACATCTTAAGTATCTTCTTCTCCTGAGGAGTAGAAGATTCTATTAGATAAGGAAGGAACACTAAAGATAGACTCGACTTCCTAAGTCCTATGCCTCTGTAGACTCGGCAAACCTAGAGCTCTGATACCACTTAATTGTGGGCTCCGATCTCCAAACTTCGAATTAATCCCGATTTAAACATGTGCGGAAGCAATCGTTAAACAGCGGAAGACAAAAATCACGGGAAATTAAAACTTTTCGAGACAAGAGCTTGAAACCACAAACCTTTTCCATAGAAAAAGGATTTAACTGTTTACATCACTGACAATTACTTCTTGAGTAATTATATACAACATGATACAAAACTTCTCAAGAGTTCATACTCAAAACACTCCAGGACCTGAGAGTACAGAGGACACATAGGACTTGACTCTAAACTACACCATGAAGCAGGCTAGATCTCCACCTGAGATATTTACTGCTCCTGATGCTGCTGTTGCTGGGATTGGTCACCTGAGTTCTTATTCCTCCGTCTTCGACGACCACCTAAAAAGTAGAAGTCTACGGGGTGAGACAATTATACATAATTGCCCCAGCGAGAGTTATAACTCTCCACTAGAAGCTTTATAACCAAAGCAGGGAATAACTAAAGCAATTAAAGCCTTCAACATATTCACTAGCAGTTCTGATAATAAGCAAGAGTTCGATCAATATCAAAATATGAGAACATCTATACTACTCAAGGTAACATCAATCAAATAACTCGTAGATAACTCTTAACAGATATACTACGCTGTTGATTATGTTTTTAAACATTATTATTATGCCCTGTGGAGATGAGGCATACCACTCATACTCCAACTGATCGCTAAGAAGTCACATCAGTATCATACATAGGTCATTAAAAGAGCCGGATTCTTATGACCTCATCTTCCTCAGTCAGTTAGAGGATTGATTGTTTGACATCTGGCGGGATGTCTTTATAATAGCTCACCAGGGTACTCTGGTCCTTCGCTATTTTTAGAGTTACAGTGGCATTCTGTACTCTCTTCGCTATCGGAAGATTTCTTGTTTATCTTTCACCGATACGGTATTTGTGTCTTTAAGGGAGTGTAGAGATACATCTCACCTTTAGGACTTTATGGTGGGGTCTGATGGACTACTAGAATCTACATCATCCCCTCACCTGTTCTTTTATAGTGAAGGTATGACGGACTACAAGAATCTACATCAAATACCTACACTAGGATGTAAGGTTCTACACATCCATGTACCCCACATACTCAAAAGTATGTGATCCAGGAGTTCCCTTAGGAAAACCTGTTTCACCATCATTTAGACTCTGACAATGATGGATCTATGATCAGGGCTCTACATTTCACTTGATTAGTTAGGTACATTCAATATTCTTATCATCATACAATAACACAGCTATATATGAGAATACTAAAATGTAGCAGGCCTAACTTATCACAATCATTGGTTAATTCATCTCAAGTCATCTGTCAAGCATGACCTTGATAACATTTATGGCTCTTACAGTCCATAAATCACAAAAGATGTCACTTAACAGTGCATCAAGATGATTCATCATTCATAAAGCTTAAGACATGCTTTCAATGAATATAACATGGTATTTCATACCTGGGTATGACCATTATCTCATAATAACCTACATGGTTAGTTCAACAGATAATAGTAAACAATTCAACAATTTAGGGTTTACTATTCATCTTTCAAGTCATCACCCTAAAATTAGGGTTTACTATTCATACCATGGTGAATGGTACTCATTACATCATCATGTAAGAGAAACATTATCATTAAGACTCTTAATTAAGATTAAGATCCATTAGATATCATATTTAGGGTTTCCATGACCTCACATAGGTGGGTCATCCCCTAATCATGCACATTCATGTGTAATTGAAGTATCTCACTAGAGTTTCCTCCTAAAAAGGGTACTTTCTCTCTCTAGGATACTTTCTCTCTCTAGAAATACTTTCTCTCTCCTCTCACTAGTAGATGGTGACAACACCACTCTAGATCAGGTTGAGATAAGTCTCCATTGACTAACATGATCCAAAACATCAACATCATGTGATTAGGGTTTGATTAGAACAAGGTTTTACCCCTTTAGACCCCTCAAGGGTATTTTGGTAATTTGCCACATGATTACCATCATGGGTTAACTCACTAATCACATAGTCCCTTAATGACCTAGGTTACCATTAGGGTTTAGATTGGATCATCATTGAGCTAATTACACCATCAAATGGTTAAGTACAAACCATCACCAGTCTCCAAACGGTTTCAACCTTCAAACGGTTTCAACCACCCAAACGGTCTTGAGACCGTTTGGAGGTGAAGACTGTTTGGAAGGGTTGACTTCCAAACCGTTTGGAGCTTCAATCGGTTTGAAACCGTTTGGTCAAAAATTACTTGAGATCGATTGGACCAAACGATCCTGAGGTCGTTTGAGCCCAAACGGTCTTGAGACCGTTTGGTCCAAAAAGGGCTCAAACCGTTTGGACCTCCAAAGTGGTTCAAAGGTTACCAATGTTCATGGATATGTGTGTTGAAGCCATCAATTGGTCAAAGCTATGCTAACCACTTATAAATTGAGTCAATTAGGGTTAGCCTTAGCCTATTAGACCTCAAATTGACCCTCAATTGCAATCCAATTAGGGTTCAATCGTTCTCAATTAGGGTTTCAAATCGGATGGTCATCAATGTTCAACAATATGAATCAACTCAAGGTTGAACCTATCAATTGACCTCCAATTGGGCTCAAACTTGGCCCAAACGGTCTTGAGGTCGTTTGGACATCATCCAAACGGTCTTGAGACCGTTTGCCCAAAGTTTGACCAAAGTCCAAGTCGTTTTGACTAAGGTTGAAGTCCAATTAGGTCAAAATCAGCAACTTCCATCAATTTCATCAATTTCCTACAATTGGACCCTCAAACCATTAGATTAACTCAACCCTAGACCTTCAAACGGTCTTGGGTTGTGCCCAAACGGTCTTAGGACCGTTTGGAGGAATCCCCAAACGGTCTTGAGACCGTTTGGGTCCTTCAACCCAAAACTCAATAAGATCTATGTTCCAAATCAGCACTTTTTCACCCGATTAGGGTTTCATGTTGAAGTGGCTTCAACTCCCAATTGGATAAGAATTAGACTTTGATTCTTTGCAGAGATGAAATTCAATATATTAGGAACAGACCCTCAAACGGTCGTCCCTTGGTCAACTCTTTCAAATGGTCTTGAGACCGTTTCAATCCAAACGGTCTTGCAAGACCGTTTGAGAGCAAACGGTTTGAAACCGTTTGAACCCAAACGGTTTGCAACCGTTTGGACCAAAAGGGTCCAAGGTCGTTTGAAAAAGTAACATAGGGAATCACACCCCTCATCTTCAACCTCTAGCAAGGTCGGTTTCTCCACTGATTTGCTTGCAAACGTGCAAGGAAGAAGGGAGGTAGAAGGAGAATTTACCAAGTAAATTGCAAGAATTAAAGCATGCATATAAAGCAAAAGTTTAGAGTTATAAAACCCGCCTAAAGGTTGATCTTAGAGCTCCAAGACTTCAAGCTCCAAGCTTTAATGGCGTCCTTGAGCTTCCACAACTTGGTCAGAGGTGAATTCTTCAAGGAAACGTTGCTTTGGTCGGCTAGAACAAGAAGACTAAGTAAGCTAACCATAAAACCAACCTTAGAAAGTGAATTCCTCCATGAATTTGAGCTAGAAGGTGGGGTTCTCTTACCTAGAACAGGTTGGTCGTCCCCCCCTGAGCTCCAGAGCTGTCCTTGGTCGTTTGAGAAAGAAAGGAAGAGAAGTGAAGGAAAGAAAGTTCGTTCACTTAATTGTAAGGGAAAAGGGCTTATATACTTTAGCCTCTTTTACACCCTAAGGACCTCACAAGATTGGAAATCACATCTAGGTCCCTCCTTGCTCAAAGGCACGACCAAACCTATCTATCCTTATGCGAATCTCATGAAATCTCAAGATCTAGGGGTAAAGGAATCCAACCTTCAACTAGGGTACATACATGAAAGGATTTCATACCCATTTTAGGTGATTTCTATCACACAGATCATTTTTCTCATCTGATTATTAAATGATGTATCCCTTTCATCATTTGTACTCTAAATGATGACAAGAGTCATAAAAGATGTTCTAGATATTAAGAATTACAACTTGGACCCCTCAATTTGGGTAAATTGCACTTTACCCCAAATTAGGGTTTCTAAGCATGGGAATTGCTTCCACAGCTGCACCTTGGTGCTCAAGCTTGGGAAATCCCTCAAACTTTACCATAACCATTCTCATGATGTCTCAACATCAAAGGAACATCTTATCTTGTGAATTTTGCAAGTTCAACCCTTAAACTGGGTAATTTGCACATATGTCCCTGCATACAACACAATGCTACAACTTTATACAAAAAGGAGCAAAATTGAAAGTAAATGTTCCTGAGGAACTTAATTACATGCCAGGGAGTGTTCACAAGTATATTAATTACATATTTAGGCAAAACTTCCAGGGTTAAGTCATAACCCAGGTCAGGGGTGTTACACTTTTGGTATCTCTTGCTATGATCTAGATCCTATTAGGAGTCCTAACTTATGATAACATCTACTAGTAGTTCATATACATGTAGTTCTAGCCTTGTTTAAAATTGGCATCTTTACTCATCTATATGCTATGCTTGTATCTTGTCTCATACATGCTCAAGATTGTTCCTTGAATTACATATCTACTATCTTGAGTTGCTTGCATAACATTGTGATGCAGGGTATATAGATCTACATTATATGTAGAAATTGGAGTATGTTTGGATTTTATGCAGATTTTCTCCAGTTTTAGTTTTTGCTGCAAGAGTAGTGTTTTTTATGCAGAAACGACCTTCTGAGCAAGGCTCATGGCTTTTCCATGAGCCCTGATACTTTTTGGGCAAATTCTGTCATCTTGAGGGTCAATATTTTGATTTTTTGTTTTTATGTAGCACCTTATCTTGCATTTTGGGTTGTTCACGTACTTGGTCTTCTTTCTATGCTTGGACAATCCCCTATCTATGCTCTTCTACTCTCCTTATATATATTAGTGTTATCTCCTTTCTCTTTAACAAGTGATGTTTCTTATTTCTTCATACCCCCACTTTTTGAAATGGCAAAGGGGAGAAAGGTATGTCTTCTTTTGACAAAAGAGGAAGAAGGCATGTCTTACATGAAGAGGAGACGCATGTCCATATAAAGGGGAGCAGATAAATGGGAGAAGACAGCTATGTGTAGAACATATATGAGTAGAAGACATTGTATTCTATAAATGTTATGAAATCTAACCATGTAGGAGAAATAGCATCAATTGAGGGGGAGTATGAGAACTCCTCTAGCATCAATTGAGGGGGAGCATATGAACTCAATTCTATTGAACCCCTAGGTTTCTCCAAAGGTATGACTTTATGTAAATGCTTTCAATACATTTATGGAATGTTTGTCATCTTCAAAAAGGGGGAGAATGTTGACTCAAGGTCAATTAGGTCAATGTTGACTCACGTATAAATTGACTAAACCCGTGTTTTGATGATGACTAACCATTCCACATATTGGTGTCTAATGTCTCTACTTGAGTGATTTCAGATTAGGTATAGACACACTCCAAATGCCCTAACTTGTGCATCTCAACTTGGAGAAAAGACAAGTCAAAGTCAATACAAGTGCACATTTTTGTAATATGATGTAAATCCATTAGAATCATGTTGTAAATCACTTGTAATGATTGTATGTCTTGTAATTAAGCTTAGAAAAAATCAAGAGCACTTATATCGAACGTTTAAGCACTCAAAAGCCATTTTCCAAAATTCACATCAGGTTGTTCATCGGTCGAGTTCTGTGAGTTGCAAACTCGACCGATCCTGATTGGATCTTGAAAATGACTTTTGACCGGTTGAGTTTACACTTCACAGAACTCGACCGATGGAGTACCAGACCAATTCAATTTTCATTGGTCAGTCGAGTTTCCCCAGGACAAACTCGACCGATGGTCTGAATATCGACTTTGTCTTTTACTCTATCGATCGAGTTACCCTTATAGAAACTCGACCGATTGCATTGTACGAAAAAGTGCAGAAAAGTGCTTCTAGCCATTGTGGAGTTACAATAAGTGAAAATATATCCGTTGCAAGCCAAAAAATGGCTAGTTTTCATTCTCAAGTGTTCCCAAATGCTAAGAGGCATCCCCAACTATAAATAGGACCCATTGGGCTTCATTCCAAGGTTGAGCATTCAATGAAAAATCTATGTGAGGTTCCTATTCTATAGTTGAGTGCTTCCTACATCCTCCTCTCTCTCTCTCTCTAAGCTTAATCACTTTCTACATCCATTAGAGTGAGTAGAAAATCTATAAGAGAGCTAGTCCTACATGTATATCTTGTGAGGCTCTCACTTCCACCACCTCCCCATCTCTCTTTTCAACCATGAAGATGAAGGTTCTCTCTCTTTGCTAAGAGAGGTGAAGAAGAACAAGGGAAGGCATCCCTTGGTGAAGATCAAGGTTGAAGACTTGGAGTAAGAGTGGGTAAGCCCTTGGTGAAGGCAGAAGACTCCTTGCTCAATTGGGTAAGTCCTTGGTGGAAGCTTCTCCGAGTGAAGGTGAAGTCAAAGGTGGAAGATCCAAGAAGAGTGGGTAATCCCTGCAAGGATGAAGACTTATGCAAGAGTAGGTAAGTCCTTGGAAGAAGGCAAAAGACTCCTTGCAAAGTGGGTAATTCCTTGGTAAGGTTGAAGACTCTTTGTATTGGATAGGTAAGTCCTTTGGTTGGTCATGTATTGTAAGTCTTATGAATGAATATAAGAATGTAATGGTTAGGAAATCCTAGAGGTTGACCTCTCTAGGTAAGTGGACTGACTCACTTCTAGTTTTATGTGAGGAACCACTCTAAATAGCTTGTCCTCTTGTGTTTGCTCAATCTCTCTCATCCTTGCTATGCATGTTTTGGTTGCACTAAAATTACCTATTTAGAAACCTTATCTTATGATATATCTTGAAGGTCTAATGAATTTTGTTTAAGTGCATTCAACTCTATTCACCCCCTCTAGAGCATCTAATCACCCATCTAGGATCCAACAACCATATCAATGTTTCGTAAAACCACCACAACCGTGGTGACCCAAAACTGCCGTCGTGGCTAGCAACCCTAGCCTATTTTTGCATTGTATTACCCAAAATGCCCCACTTAACCTAGTGGTTCCCCACCACCTATATATACTTTGGTGGTAGCTAGAGCACAAGGGAGGCCACCCATAGATACCTTGTAGCTCCCTATTTTCGCCCCTTATCCATCCCATCACCATTCCACCTCATTCCGCCTTCATTTCACCATTTCCACCACCAAAACCCTAGTTTCTTAGGTCTTGACAACTTTCCATGCCATTTCACCTTGGAGTAGGGAGGAGCATGCCCTTACAGTAGCTGGAGAGGAGGATTCCTTCATCTACATTGAGCTCCATGGCTATTTATACTTCTTTGTCCTCTCATTTTGTATTTTCTTATTCTATGAGTAGCTAGCCCCCTAGGTGGTCTGTTTGGGGTCAAAAATGTTACTTTGATACCATGTTGGGGAAAAGTGATATGTAAACATTGTAATTTCATTTGATAATGATTATGTTCTATTTCTATATCATTGACCATAAATTTCTTTATGGTTTTTCTTGAAATCACCTGTATTCTGGGAAAATTGCTTATATGTGGCTCTTTTTGTGAATTGGTCCTAGGTCCAGTCAGTGGATGCCTACTTATCTATTTGCATTCCTACATGCTAATCAATTATCCTACACCTTGATGAGAGATCTAAGTAGCTAGTATAGAATCAGTTAGTGTAATTAGCTTGGAGCCTTCTGAAGGCTAGAATGTGGGTGATGTGAGGTCTAAATCCTCACTTCCACCATCTATTGCTACCCTCATCCCCTAATTACCCTAAGAATTCCAATCCTAGAAACCTAATCTCGATTAGATACTAATCAAGTTACACCTAAACTCTAATCAAAGTGAGCCTCATAAGGGTAGGTAGGAGGTGTTAGGGACTAGTTCCCCTATACACACTTACCTTATCCATGGCCAATTAGTACTTTAGGGCAATTCTTTAGCATCTAACTTGTTGTTTGGTTTGGTAATGTAAATGGACGAGTAATATTTACATGTTATCACCCCAACCCAATTGACCAGTGCATCCCTAAACAATTCACACCTCTCTTAATTATTTAAAACCCTAATTTCCTTCTTACTTAGCTAGAGTTAGCTTAGTCAGCTCTTTACTTGCTTCATTAGCTTCTTGCCTTGCTCTTACCTTGTTCTTGATAGTTTTGGTCTTTAATTTATCTTTTGACTTATTTTCTAGCTTATTGTAGTGTATATCTCTTCTTCCCTGCCTTAATGTAATTTTACCCTTTCTCACCTTTTCTTGCTAGGCTGGTCTTTCCTTTCTCATTAGAATTAATTGTCTAGGATAATTTAGGTTTCAATTCTTTTTCTCCTTTAAGTGCTTGTTCAACCCATAGTGTAATCAATCAAAATCAACCATCAAAATATTTAACCCTAGACTCTGCAGTAGGAACCTAGCCAAAACTAACCTAGCTCTAGTGCCCCCTTTTTTCTCCTTGCAGATCAACCCCATTCTTGCCACTTGCCTATACTATAACACGACACCATGCTATTGTGGGTTAGTGTGTTAGTCTAAGTAGGTGTTTCAGTTTAGGACCCTTTATAAATTCAAAGGACTCATGTTGTGTGTTTGAAAGCACCTAGGGTTGCATCTAGTCACCATTTAGTTGATTAATGTGTGGCTCTGGGAAAAATGCACCAAGCTGTTTGGCACTATTTTTGGGGATAAAAAGTGCCACCCTAGTAGTTGTGGTGTGATCTCTCCCCTTAAACACCGTCTTTTGCCAGTTTGTTTGGCTGCATTTGAGATATACACCAGAAGCTCATTCCCTTCAGGAAGAATTTCTTTCAACAAAGACAATAAAGACGTCAAACTTTTGTTGCTCCACATATTGTTTACCTTTAGGGTATTAAATCTCAACACAACACTCAACCTCATAAATTTACTACAACCTAAGTTTGATGGTTTCTCAACATCATGTATGATATCTTCTAGATAAGGAAGGTGGATTGGTAAGATTTATTATACAACTATCTAACATCACATCAACGTGGTCATTCAAAATTAACTCGTTCACATCAACATCATTGGCCATTTCTTTTGCCACACAAGTTTCTCTATCAACATATACTAATATCGTAGTAGGATTCTCTTCATGCCAGTATCATTATGTATAGCCATGTATAATTCCATTGCACATGACATGACTATTAATTTCGTCAATTGTGTTGACCTCTATTTTGTTATGACAATTCCTATAGTAGCAATAGAACCTATATCTAGGCTGTATCATATCTTCCTCTATAAAACTTATAAACTCATCAAGACTGCTTGGAAACTCTTCTGTACAATGATTTTCAATGGGCATCTAACGTCGATCCAATCTGGACATAAATCGATGCTGCACTGAGTATTTAAATTTAATATGTTTGAATTGAGACCTAAAATGAAAAATTTACAATAATAGTTATAATTCATGTATTGCTGAATTGTACCATATATCCCATTATAAAACACTTAATCTTATTGGTAAGTACATAATGCATATTTGGAAATCAAGAACATTTTGACAATATTTTCACACAGTTCTCCATGTACAAAGATGTGATAGACAAATAGCCACTACGTATGTACACATAGAACAATTGGGATATCAAATGTCAATATATTTCTAAAACCAAACACACATTAATATACCTACATCCTAAGTGAGATTTACTCCTAATGAGTAAATCTTAGACAAATTTCTAGGATAATAAAATATGCGTCTTCGACATTCATATGGAGATGAATGTGTACCACTTATCCTTTTATTGAACACTAAATCTCCCTAGTAAGTATATGCGTATTTTGGTTTCTAAGAATAATTTGGTAGTATTTTTCCATAGTTCTTGAAGTACATTGATGTAAATGGGAAAATACCCACCTACATATGTACTGAGAGAACAAATAGGTAAACAATTGTTGATACATTCTTGAAAATTAAACATGCATTATACACTCACATGCCAAGTCAGATTAAGTGTTCAAGAACACTCCCAAACCAGGGACTATCCAAAAAATACTCATAATGAGTAAATCTTGGGAAAAGTTTATAGACTATAAGGATATGTCTTTACCATTAATATATTGATGAATGTGTACCACATATCCCATTCTTGAACACTTAATCTCACTACTAAATGTATAATATGTGTTTTCCTTTCAAGAATATTTTGGCAACATTTCGTCGCAATTATCCAAGTATATTGATGTTGATGGGAAAAAATCCACCTACATATGTACCCATAGAACAAATAGGTACAAATACCAAAATATTCTTGATAACCCAACACGGATTATACACTCACACACTAAGTGAGATCAAGTGTTCAAAAACACTCCCAAACTGGTCTCTACATAAGGTTTATGAATAAAGAGTTGATCTTAGATGGGTTTCTAGGTCAACAAGATATATGTCATTATCATTCATATATTGATGAGTGCGTACCACCTATCGCATTTTCAAACACTTAATATCACTAGTAAGTGTATAATATGTGTTTGGATTTCAAGAATATTTTTGAAGTATTTTCTCATAATTCTCCAGTTACATTGATGTTGATGGGAAAATACCCACCTACATATGTGTTCATAGAAGAAATGAAAAAAATAATTGTGAAAATATTCTTAGAAACCAAACATGAACCATACACTCACACCCTAAGTGAGATCAAGTGTTCAAGAACACTCCCAAACTTATCTCTATACAAGGTTTATTAATAATGAGTAAATTTTAGATGGGTTTCTAGGTTAACAAGATATATGTCATTAGCATTCATATATTGAAGAGTGTGTACCACCTATCCCATTCTTGAACACTTAATCTCATTAGTAAGTTTATAATGTGTGTTTGGCTTTCAATAATATTTTGAAAGTATTTTCTCATAATTCTCCAAGTACATTTATGTAGATGGGAAAATAACCACCTACATAGGTGCCCATAGAAGAAATGAAAAAACAAATGTCAAAATCTTCTTGAAAACAAACATGTAATTGCACACTCACATCCCAAGTGAGATCAAATGTTCAAGAATAGTCACAAATCCGTGATTGTCTAAGTTGACTCCTATTAAGTAAATCTTGGATGGGTTTCTAGGCCAACAAATATATATCTAAATTATGATTTATGATATAGAACTCTGATTATACAATTATACATGAATTACAATTATACAAAATTAATGCAAGCCCTAAATCCTAAACAAAGAAAAAGTATGATTTATCTAATTATATAGTTATGATATACATTTTTCACTAAAACCAAACAAGTATTATTTTTCCAATACATATGAATCAATTTTTGATTAGATAGTTAAGGCATGTGATGTTCACTAAAACCAAACAAGTATGGCTTCTGCAATTTCCAAATTAAAATCCTATCTGCATTTTATCATTCAGTTTAGGAAGTCTTTTTTCTCACACACAATTCAAAATACATAAATGAAGAATATATATTTTCAATGTATCATCAAACACTAATTAAATTATCATTAAGAATTAATTATTATTAATCAAAAGTGCAAAATACATTACAAGTACCAATAATTTGAAGAGAGAGGAGAGAAAACCACCAAGAGGATAGGAGGCACACTAGAAATAGACAATAAGGCATTAAGAATGAGAGGGGACACACAAACAACAAAAACAACAACAGTTGAGAAGGTGAGCCCCTTCTTCTGGTTAAGTGACAACACATTATATTTGAGGCAATGGTAGTGAGCTCAAGGAGCAGGGTTAGCGACAGTTGTAGGGGTGATATCAAGGAACAGGGTGGCAGTTGGAAGAGAATTGTCAGAGCTCCAACATTCGGTCTAAAAAATAGTGACAAAAATGGGGTCAAGACAACAAAGTTGCAACAAGGTTGGGATGAGGTCAGAACAACACCATCAACTAGACGTTGTCGGTAGGTCGAGGGAGAAATACACGATCCAGGGTTTCATAGGCAAAGACAAAAAATTAAGGAAAATAAAGAGTTTGTGGGGTTTTTATTAACATACATATAATGTCGATTTTAAGGATGAAAATGACATCGTGAACCAAACACCACTAGAGTTTTTAATATCATGCTAGTTTCACCATTAAAATGATGTAATACAGAAGTATTTCTATGTCGGTTTGTGACCTAAAATCAACATCAAACTTCCACTAAAATACAAAAATTCTACATCAGTTTTCTTTTTGAAACCAATGCACAAGGATAATTTGTAGGGAATACATATTTCATGGGGAGTACCATGGGAAAATTATATTTCTAGACTTCCTGAAAAAAATTGATGTTGGTTAATGATAAATTAATTTCAATTTTAAAGTGTTACTTTGGTTTTAGCAAAATCAATTCCATAGGTAGTTTTGGACAAAAATATTATTTCATGGGGAGAGGTTATTATGTCAGTTTTTCCAAAAACTGATGTGATATTTTTCTATCCCAAAATTTGTTGGGAGAATTAATTTATTGAGCCACTTATAATATCAATTTTGATTACCAAAACCAACACAACACCAAAAGCGGTGCCCACAATTTTCTTTTGACGACCATTGTTTGTTTATTGTGACACATTTATTAATACGACGTTGTACGTTTTTGTGTTGGTCTTTAAAATAATCTACATTATAGGATTTGATGCCACATTCCAAACTTGTTCTAGCAATGAATATGTAAACCTACCATCCAAATTAGGGAAAGAGTCTTAAGACCCTAGAGGAGGTAACAATGCTAGTTTTTGTAAAGCTTCATGCTCGGGTTGGAAGTTCCTTGTAGGAATCTAGTGGTAGTGTATGTGAGAGAGAGCTTTTCAAGCATGTATAACAGTCAACAAACCTATAAAAAGAAATTTATATATCATTTTGATTTGGTTTGTGCTTGAGTGTCTAGATCTTGTGAGGCTATCCATTACTTCCGATGAGGTAACCTGAGAACCCTAGACCAAAGAGGGAAGACTAGTGCATATGATACTCATAGAGTTGAGTGAGCTTATAGAAACTAAGTGTGGCACTACCCTCATGATAAGGGTTAGGAAAACCTCAACTGGACCAGATAAAGCTTTGATATATGTATGACAAGCCACATGTATAAGTTTCTTTAGCACAATCATGATATAAAATATGAAACAATGTAATCTTATATTGAGAAGTGATATACATATAAGACATGAAAAAATAGTGATGGTATATATCACTTTATATGTATATCATTAACTATATAATAAATAATGGTGACATAATATGATTTCTAAATCTGCTGATGAATTCATTAATAAAGTTTGGCACCTAATGTGAAAGTGAAATGAGATCATATTAATGGCATACATTAAATGAGGTGTTTATGTTAGTGCTTAAAAATTATTTCATTTATACTTTGAAATTAGAATGGTGAAATGATGATGACACTGTAATATGATCTAGTTGTATAACATGGGTTGATTATAACAAACTCCTTCTGACCATGATAAATGTGTCGATGGAACTTTTATTTCTTGAGTAAAATAAGGATGTAAATATTAAAATACATGAGACATGTCTTGAAAAAACTTAATATTTTTCTCCTTGTTTGAACCACATGTGGTGGGTGGTTCACACTAGATATTTTTAAAACGTCCTAGTATTGTTTAGATATATTTTTGGAACATTGGTTTGTGTATATGTTACACCTAAAGCATGCATACATGTAGTTTAAGATCTTTTGATTTGTTTTCTGAGAATAAGAGAATCATTTATTATGAGGACAAAACTTTTTTTATGGTGTATAGGATGTGATTTAATGACCTTTTTAGATCTATGGATATTGATGAGATGTATGGATTCATGAGCTTATGTTAGAAAAAATCTATTTAGGTTTATGTGGATACAAGTGATGATGAGGTCACCTTGCCTTATCCATGTGATTATGAAGCTAATAATGGAATTTTAGGTGTTCATAGATTTTCACAATGAAATAATGGTCCGTAAGTTGTTTCATGATGATACTAAGGTATTATTGTTGTTTTAATAAGATTGGAAGATAAATGATGTCAATTTCAGGTTTACTATCATAGATTCTGTGCCACTTTGGAGAAATTAATCAACTAACAAACCATTGAAATGTGGATGTCAAAGTTGGAAAAAGAACTTTAGGATGTTACTAACCTATGTCTGAAGTTTCATATTCATATGAGGTTCTTATTAAAAGATATATGTGTTTGAATATTAAGGAATTGATGGTTAGATGTTTAGTTGATGAGTATAGTTCTGGATTTATTAACCAAGGCCGTGGAATTAATACTTCATATAGGCAACTCATTTAGATAAGCAATGTGGCATTGTTTTAATGTCTATGATAGGTTTGGTGAGCAGTTAATACGATCCTTGGGTACATCGAGCTACTGAGGAGATGATCTTTCTCACAATAGTTACAATGTACCTCAGAGTTGCTAGCACCAATGTCGTCGGGATACCTATGGTAGGTTGAGGAGTGGAACCAAGCAAAAAATCGGCATCATCTCTCTAAGGAGTCTCATTTTAAACCTCACATCATAACATTTATGTACATTTGAGCAAGGAGGATCCACTATCCCTCATTGCTTCTTTGGTGCTTCTATAAACCCTGGGTAAGAGAAGGAGGTAGAAATAGGGATAATTATAGAAGAAGATGGAGAGGGGAAAAGGAAGGACGAGGCTAGCAGATAAATATGAGGAATGCTCAGTGGATCTGATGGTCATTTGTATGGTTGATGAACCATGGTACAATGAAGATGAAGTTGGGCTCCAGAGACTACTCAGAGGTGTTTTCCATTGGTGTTTTAATGTTGGATGAAGTTGATGTAGGTTCATGGAAGCCTTAGGAAGCTTTAGTTGTTGTTAGGGATGTATGAAGGGCCTTTTCCCTTCTACCATCACTATGACAACAGCTGGTGCTGATGAGGTTACAAAGGATGAGAACCGAAAGAAAACTTTGATACTAGATCTTTTGAGGAGGGTCACATGGCCTTAGCAAAGGTGAGGAAGACATTATTGGATGGCTAGGAGAATTGTAGTGCTGCCTATTTCTTACTAGAGAAGGACCATGAAAATAGATGGTTTATGGAGGAGTAGAGACCCAATGCTAGGGGAAGATCACAATACGAGAGGACCATGTCTACAACCTTGAATTGGACTGGCTCAGTTTAAGCCATGGAAGAGTGGCTCCCAACCTTAGAGAAACATGACAAATCCTAATAGCCTAAAATGTAAATATTTAAGTGAATACGTAAATCTTAGATAATTCATAGCAATCAACTCCCTTATAAAAACAAATCACAAACAAGAAATCAAAGTTCTTAGGAAAACCATTATAATGACCATGAACCATCTAATTAGTGTTTTGAAGTTATAATAAATATTAAATGATTTAGTAAAATTATGAGAATGTACTAGTAACTACTAAATGTTATACAAAATTCATTTAACATCAAGGATGATGTTATTTTGACTTAAAATCATATATTTTTGCTTAATGTGTCTACTTAGGCTAGAAACTCCAAGTAAAATTCAAGAAATGTGTTGATGATCAATAAATATTGGAATTTCTAAATATGTTCATAAAAAGTATACAAAACATGATGTGGAAATGATATATCACTCTAGTGCATTGAATTTGTGATTATATGGTGATGACTCTTATTTAATGGTTCTTAAACCAAATAGAATTGATGAAAGTAACTGAAGGTTATATGTGCACATAATAATGTGACACTGTAAGTTAATGAATCCTAATCTAGAACAAAAATGAAATATAAAATCAGTAACACAATTCTACTAAGATAAGAAAAATAATGATGAAAATATCCTAACAAACTAAGCTAAACCCTAAAATGGACATAATAGGGTTAATATGATGTGAATCTAATATATGGCGTATATGTGGTCTTATCTTCATAAATATTTGACCAAGGTTAGAGTGGACCCATGAATTTGATGGTTATATTATCTCAATTCAAGGTACACTTTAGCTCTTACTTGGCCTAATAGTATGATTGTTTTATATGTGTACATAATACTTGGCATATGGTATTGGATGAAATAATTGTTCTTGTATGTTACCTTACTTGATTATCTATATATATAGTTTGGAATACATGAAACATAATATATTCAATCCATTACGTGAAAGCACTAAACTATTTAGTAGTACGATGCTTCGAAGTGACTCATTGGTAGTCAGTCACATTGTACATATGGTCTAACTCCTTACTAGTCGATCATAAATGCCTTAATCTCAAATTCTTTGAGAGTCGAGAATATGCATCAAAACGTTTGGAGATCAATGCATGGATATGTAATGGATATTGTGCTTAAAACATCTTTTCTCTTTTTGTAATTTAAAATCTTTGTTTAGAAGTTCTTTTGTTATGTAAATTACTACAAGTCTTACATGTATCATATTGCTAAGTCATAGTATTGAAGAGGTATATGATTCTTTTAGCATAATAACCACAATATTTTATTATATCATGTTGTTTCATACCACTTGTAATATATTCCTTAGGCGACTTGGATATATGATCTTGAAGACCTTCATAGTTGGGAGTTGTGTGGAGAGCAGATGTATGTATGGATCTCATGACTAAAAGATAATGTTATAGTGGTAGTATGTGCATACGTAAAAGTTTTTTGTTCGATATGTAACCTCAAAATTGTAATAATTCCTTTTATAATTATATTTTGAATGGTGAGATTGTGGCTATCGTTTAGTTTTGTTCATGTGCATGTTTTATTGTTGTTTTTCCTAACTTCCTATGAGTTTCTTCTATTAACCTAGTGTTTGGTGTTTAAATTGAGATTCCCACTGAGATGAGGGCTTCAATTTGGATGCTACACATGTGGTAAAGGTGTGGAAAATCCATGGACGTCACATTGTGTCTAAAGTTGGTGGAGGTAGATTGCAGTCTTCTCCAAAGAGGGTGGTCTTTCGATGTCCCACAAAGAAGACAATAGGTATGTATGATCTAAACAGAAAGTTGGTCTTGAGCCACAAAAGACAATAGTTATTCTTGATCTGAAAAAGGAGGTTAGTCTTGCGATATAAAAGACACCTTAATTTGTGTTTTTTATCGTTATAGAAAAGATAATAAAATACATGTTGGAAAATCCTAGTTGGCAACAAATGGGTGGTGGACTGATGACATTTTAGGTCAGATACACACTACATACTATTCCTTGTGTGGTTTCCTACATTGTCCATTACTTTCTTTACTCTTTCCACTATATTTTTTAAAGAAAGTTGCATTTAATCAACCTTGTGTTTAAAGTTTCAAAATTAGGATTTGATCTATTGACCCCCACCCCCACGTGTAGAGCATTCACATGGATCCCAATCAAAGAGTGATATGAAATCTTTCAAATATATGCCAATAGAATAATGAAGTCAATTTTTTTTTCTTTCAAAGAAGATAATCAATGAGATATATTCTTGCCTCTTGAAACTTCCACAACCATGAACAAATAAAACAATTACATGTTGAATATAACAAAGAACAACATAATTTAGAAATAGGTCTGGAACACATATAATCCAAACCAAGTGTAGGTGGACTAAAACCTCTGTGCCAAACTAATATGTCATTTGCAAGAAACCTCTATTGCAGACTAATATAATATCTCTTGGGAAACCTTAGTGCATGGTAGGAGAACTAACACCTCAAGGACTGGTAGAAGGACTAAAACCTCAGTGCCTAAATTTTTCACATGTGACATTGGCTAAAAATAGAGTGCATGGTAGGATAATAAACCTAGTGGCTAGGAATATGGTGCATCTACTTCTATAAATGACTAGTAAAAATCACATATGCATAAAAGTGTAGGCAAGATCATTAGTTCAGTCCAAATAATATTCATGCTCCACAAATAAGGAATGAAAACATCCATGTCATAAAAAGTGGGGTCAAAAGACCCATAAATGAAGATCCAACATCTTTAGTGCTTGATGAGGAGATAAACAAATAAAAAAATGAATATCACAATTAGATCAGTTCAAGGAATAAACTTCACCAAGTATATTAGGATTTCAAGTCTCATATAGATGAAGAGAGAGGAAATTAGGTGATTTCCCAATTATGAATCAAAGAAGGAAACATACCTGAGGTTGGTCTGCAAATATCCATAGCTAACCCCTACTCCTAAAAACATGGTAAGTTCACCTATTATTAAATGACATATACAATCATTAATTAATATGTATATAATAAACCCTAAATATCAACTACTGCTTATCTCAGAATCTGGTTTCAAAACATTACTGAAATGATAGGTTTTATTTTTTTTTGGTTCTAGCATGTTTTAATGTAATTTTTGACTTTTATATTAAAAAGTATTTATTATCTAAGTTATTTGAATTCAATAACTACCAAAATTAATAAATATCCAAAAGACTCTACTACCCCTGAATCACACATCAACAATGCATGAAAGATAAGTATAAGTAATTTGGACATTATATAACACTTGCGATGAAGATTAACCTAGAACAATGAAAAGACAGATATGTTTATATATTGCACGAAAAAATTAAATATATCCAAGGGCAAAAGTGCTAAGTCATAGCTAGTATTCTTCTTATTCTTTGAACTTACAAAGAACCAACTCCTGACAATAACAACTTCTTGGTTCCTATTAGTTGGGAAGCACATGATCCAAAAGAAAGGCCACATGAAGAATATTCAAACTGAATCAATAGTATTTTGGGAGGCCAACCCAAGAGAAATCAAGCAAATTCATGGTGAAACCAAGCAAGGAGACCACAAATTTGAGGGGAAGAAGCAAAATTGGGAAACAAGGATAAACCACGTATTACGAGGAAGCAACCACTAAAGAAACTTTGTGGACCCAAAATAACATGCACACATTTTTCCCATGATGTGGTGAGGTTAGGAACTTGTAGAAGAACAAGTGTAGGAAACTGAAAACAACCAAGGTTTGGGTGGCGACCAAGGAAAAAGCAAGGGATAACGAGTTGTGCATACACATCAAGAGAAATGGCCAAGAGGAAAAACACAAGGACAAAGAGTATTGGTAGGTCTTCCTAGAAATGCAAGGATCATTTCCGAACATTAACCATGGGTTTGGGACCATTGTTTTATGGGTAGATGTTTTGGAGGGGTTTGTGTACCAGCCAAGAGGGCCAATAGGGTAAAGGGTGATGAAAACCCAATGGGTTAGGACCCATCCAATGTACAAAGAGTTGGGGAAGAGAAAGGAAAAGATATTGGGGATAAAAAATTATGGGAGAGGGTGTTAGAATAGAGGAAAGATTGGTGTTACTAATTGGAATGAAATGGGGGCGGAAAAAGGTATAGGATACTCATCTCTCCATTGGATCCCAATCCTACCGCTCAAAGAAGAGCACGTAAAAAGAAAAGATCCAAATATTCGAGAATCCTAGTGTGAAAAAATGAGAAATGTGAAAACCAAATTGATAAATATTTCCTTATTCTGTAATAATTTCATCTATTTTTTATATTTTTGTTTTAGGTGTCTAACAATGTCCAATGAGATGAAAATTGACATAAACTAACTAATGCATGCAAAATCCAAAAACCTATTAGCTTGTAGTTTAAGGAATGTTGTTTAGGTCATCTAATGAATTTGAGTTCTATCTTGTTATTTTCTTATATAATTCATTCAATGTGACCAACTTCACACAATTAAACTAAAATTTAAATTTGTAGCCTAGTTATGATGTGGAATATCCGAATTTGACATTAATGTATACTTTTAAGGTTATACAATGTGTGATTTAGTATTTTGAGTTCAATTTTCCATAGATATTATTTTAATTAATAAATTTCTCTAATAATTTGGGAATTGGTTTATTTGGACTAATCTAGCCATTGAACACTTTCCTTATTATCTATATACAATATATATATGTATATATATACATATATATACGTATATATATGTATGTATATATAAATATATATTTATACACACATATATATATATAAATATATGTATATATATGTATATGTATATGTATATATATATATATATAAACTCAAGGTTCCACTTCTGAAGTATCTGTCATGTGATAAAATATATTTAGGGTTAAAAGATACTTATATACATATATAAATAAATAAATAAATAAATAAATATAATATATATATATATATATATATATATATATATATATATATATATATATATATATATATATATATATACGTATATATATAACTCAAGGTTCCACTTCTGAAGTATTTGTCATGTGATAAAATCTATATAGGGTTGAAAGATACTTTTATGAATTCTTATATGAACCATATACCTTATTTAACTCAAGATTCCTTTTCAAGTCATATAGTGATACTGTAATTCAATTAACAACTAACTAGTTATCCACTAATCTATATATTCCTTTTTGTGTCATTTGGGTGTTTCCCATCATTATTGTTGACATGGGGGCATTCCATATTATTTTATGTACTATTAAACTCATTAGTTTAATTAGTTACATTACATATATATATTTTTATCTACATGTATTATCTCTTATAGAAAAAATATTCTATCATGCCATATATTATGATATGGATTCTCCAACTATATTTTACATTTCATTTGTTCCTTTACCAATTTACAAGTAACAAACATTTACATCAAGCGAGTTAGGGGTGTCTATCTCAACCCAAGGCTCGTTGCCATGCCTTTCACTCTAATGGATGTCAATTTTGAATTTGTTCAAGGTTCCTCTCCCGATTGAAGCTAGAAGATTCCATCATGTGAAATGTCTAATTATTATTTATTCATTAAATATTAGCCTTCTAAACACTATATCTATGTCCATCCTATTAAGGTCCCTCAAGTTATCACTTAAACCATGTTTGGAGTTTTATCATGAACTGAGCCCAAAGGCTTCTAATCCATAGAATAGGATTTTGAGGGTTAAGAATTCAAGTTTCAACATGTTACACCACTCCACCCATTAAAAGGATCTTGTCCTAAAAATATAACCATCCATCCATTAATAACTAAACACTCTCCAACCTTAAAATGTTTATCATAATAAGACAAATAAAGAACTGTAAAGGTGTTTGGGTCATATACAAATTTATTAGTTGTATTTACTTGGTGTGTTTATGATGGACATAGGTCATGCCTACAACTAGATGGTCTCAAGTAACTATAGATAAGCATCATGTCTCATAAGAACCCAATGGTTCTCATTAGCATCTAGTAAGTCATTGGATACAACTCTTCACAACCTAAATGAGTTGACATGGTAGGTCCACTAAACCTATAGTACAATCCACAAGTCCCTAGTCAACACTCTACTACCAAATCTAGGGTTTGATATTTCTATTCTAACTTGTTCTAGGGTTTTTCTACCAAAACATCATTAATTTCTTCATTCTGACCTGATTCAACAAACCATCGGTATAATCTATAAGACATTTTTTACATATAGTATTATAATGGAATGTGGTTTCTATCACTGAAACCTGTATGATATGAAACAAAATATGGATCCAAAA
This sequence comes from Alisma plantago-aquatica, assembly GCA_963693085.1. Taxonomy (NCBI): domain Eukaryota; kingdom Viridiplantae; phylum Streptophyta; class Magnoliopsida; order Alismatales; family Alismataceae; genus Alisma; species Alisma plantago-aquatica. The sequence goes on from OY856413.1 coordinate 226,614,812, forward strand.
TCAATTGCGAGAAACCAATCACAAATATTCCATATTAGCATCTTTTTGTCATGCTACCTTATCATCCTCATAACTATATTCCATCATAAGTTTATCTCATAACACCCCAATAGATATATCCTTATCCAAATGACATTATATAGTATGAGTACCTAGGGTCCCACCACACTAGTGTTAACTACTCAAAATCTTATGGGTATTTCATCAAATTATCTATATTCATTCATCCTCACATAAGTAATGATAGTATATTTTTGGTGTATGACATTAGTTGCTTAAAATATTCGACACCACAACTTGTAGACTTGGTTATACAAAACAAGAATCACTGTATGCTGACATTCATTGTTTAAGAAAGAATTTGGGCACCGCTTTACATATGATGTCGACTTGATGCAGAGAAACGGATGTGATAAGTATCCCAAGAAATTACATTTTCCAAAAAATTTAGGGTTGGAAAACATAGCATCAATTTTATGAGAAACTATGTTATAGGCTTCATTGGCTGAAAAGGGCAGGAGTGTCTTTCCTGCGTAAACCGCATGAAAAAGAAAAGAAGGCTCGATTGGCTGACGTGTCAGGCCCTCATTGGTCCAAGTAAGTATTTTTGTAAAAATCATATATAAATATTGGTAGCTCGGATGGAATGCATATAAAATATGAATCTTGCTCAGAAAAATCGAGGAATCCATTAAAAATATATTTAGAATCTAATTCCTCTTGCAATTAGAAAAGTAGTGGAAGTTATCAAATTTAATGCTTTAATGATTAAGAAACCCTAATTTGATATGATTAATGTATTTAAAAGGGTTTTATGGATGATTAAAGTTGATATTAACCTGTTAATTATAAAAAGGTACATTAAGAACAAAAAGGATGAACTTTGCATGTAATTGGTTTAATTTAGGGTTTCATGTACATGAACGAGCTTTAATGGGCCTTGAAACCCTAAAGTTAGTAATTGTGACTCTTAATGGCTTTAATTGTTCAATTCATGAATAAAGTTGAGATATGATGGTTCTAAGCTATTTTGAGTATAAAAGTTCCTAATTGTGGATAAATAGCCTTAATATGGTGATTAGGGTTTTCTAGGGGATAAAGGTGGAATTAATGATAAAAAGAGTTCATATGCGAATTAGGCCGTAATGAACTATGAGTTGTTAATCCAGAAGAAACCAAAGATGATAATTTGGCCTAATGATCTTGTCATGAATTAAAAGGATAAAAATGGTAGTTTTAATGTAAAAGAGGCATAAAAGACTTTATTGATGGTTAATTGTGCCTTTAATATGAAATTAAGGTTATATGTTGTTAAAAGGTAACCTTAATATCTTTCGTGAAGAATAGATGAGATAATTAGGGTTTGTGAGTAATTGTATAAAATTAGGGTTTAAAATAGTAAATATGAAGTGAAACACTAATTGCAATGGAAACCCTAAAAGTGGACTAGAAACCCTAGGAAGCGAGCTAGGTTTAATAGATCTTGATGGCATGATCAATGATAGGAGATTGTATGCATATTTTAGGATTTCTTTGTGTGCTTGCTTGCCTATTTGATTTCTTGCATTGATTGGATTAATTCTATCTCAAATCAGCCTGATAGGTATGTGGTTAATTATGGTTAATCACATTAGTTTCCCGAAGAGTTTCCCAGATGATTCATCGCATTGAATGCAACATATCAGTTTGGATGTTCATACTTGTAAATCATAAAGTCACTATGATTATCACAATGATAATAGAAGTGTGTATTCTCACACCTACATGCCACCCTAATGGATGATGCCAAAGGTCAAGCCCAGGAGGGAAGACCAATGGGCACCATGAGTGGTGACCACAGACACCAAGCTTAGGATTGAGAAGGTGGTCTTTATAGAATGACTAATGGGAACTATGAGAGGTGACCCCAGTCACCAAGCTCGGGATTGAGAAAGTGGCCTTAAGTCATTGACAAAAGAGAAACCTGAAAGGGGGTATGCCAGGGTTAGGGAAAAAGCGCTGGAGAATGTCACACTAAAAGCATAATTGGCTTGTTAATTAACTTGGTTGTGATGTTTAGATTGTTAGCCATATTTGCAAAATTTTGGTTGTCCCCACATACCAGCATATTCAATTATGTTGATTGACGTTTTGTTTGTCGACATTTTAGGTACAAGATTGAGAAGGACAAATAGTAAAGTGGCATATGTGGAATTAAATAAGAATTAAAGTACAAAGGAGGATTAGTTAGAATAGACTCCAGATGCGGATATCAGTAGATATCCAAGTTTTTGAAAAAGGTATGCAAAGTTTTATTTTATACCAGATTTCAGTTTAGTTCGGTAGAATTTCATAATTATTACTGATTAATTGTTGAACCTTTGATCCTATTAATTGGGATAATGGCTCTGACCTCTTGGTCTCCCTTAATTGGGGTTACTAGGAGGCGGGGTCGTTACATTCTCTTTGCTAATCCTATTGCTATCCTTGTTGCCGCCTCCAACCATCATTCTTCTTCCATGATGTTGCTTTGTGGATATTTGCTTCTTCCTCCCTTGTAGTCTAGCATTCCTACTCCATTTAGCACATTTTCCTTTTCTATCTATTTTTTAAGTACATACGTATTGTGTTTTGTACTTGAATGAATGATGATACCATAGTTTTTAGTACTTGTCATTATTTTTATTTAGAAACCTAGCTAGACTTACATGCCTAATTATGCTATTGAACTATATAGTCATGAATAAATTAACCTAAATAGATGAATTAATTAACCTTAATGATGTGACATGCATTCTTGGTTTTTAAGTACATGCATGCTAATGAATATTAGAATTAATCCAAACTTTACTTAATTTAGACTTAAATAAAATTAAATTACCTAAATTATTTATATATTTGACAATTACATATGTATTTTATTGTCTTAGGAACTTGTCCAAAAAATCCACTCATTAGGAACAAATTGTGGATAGTCTCCAATTTGGGACTGTTTTGAACACTTGATCTCACTCAAGATGTGGGTGTATAATGTGTGTTTGGTTTTAAGGATATTTCTACATGCTTTTTCTATTTTTCTTTGAGTTCATATGTATGTGGGAATTTGCCTATCTACATCAGTGTACTTGGATAACTGTAGGGAAATATTGTCAAAATATTCCTAAAAATTGAACACAAATTATAAACTTACCAGTGATATTAAGTGTTCATGAATGGTGTAGGTGGTGCACATTCATAATAGGTATAAAACCTAAGTTATATATGCATTTGATACTTATTGATGTATTTTGTTAGTGTATAAACCCATTCACAATTGACTCATTAAGAGTAGATCTTGGGTACTGCCCAGTTTGACACTATTCTTGAACACTTAATATCACTTTAAATGTGAGTCTATAATATGTGTTTGCTTCTCAAGATATTTTCAAATTCATTTCCCCATTTTTCTTCCAGATACATATATATGTGGACATTTTCCCATCTACATCACTACACTTAGAGAAGTGTAGGTAAATGTTGCCAAAATATTCTTGAAAATCAAACACATATTACACACTTACTAGCAAAATTGAGTGTTCACAGTTGGTAGGTTGTAACATTCATCAATATCCATGATAAATACTATATGTAAGAACAAATAAGTTTAGTATCAATTCAAACATAGTTTATCACTACAATTGACCTAGATAACACCAACTTCAATGCTAAGTTACCCAATTAGTGACTATTGAATGGACCAACATTGGTTGTCCATTCCAAATCATTGTAATCTAGAGTTTACAATAGCTCTTGATGAGTTCATAATATTTACGAAAGAACATAGGAGACAATATAGAGCTAGGTTCTATTACCCCTGTAAAAATTCTTAAAATAACTCGAAAGTTAACATTGTTGAGGAAATAAAAAGTCATGTCATATTCAATGAGATTATACAAGACTATACATATTGGTACTGGCACAACGATATTCCTACTTTAAGATTAGTAAAAATTAATAGTGACAATTGTATGGAAAAATAAGTGGGGAACAATGTTGATGTGAACAAACCAATTTAGAACAATATGGTTGATTTGATTCTAGGTAGTTCGAGAAAATCTTACTGATCCACCTTATTTATTTACAAACATTGTAAATGATGTTGGGAAACTATAATATTTAGATTTTTCTAAGTTTATGATGATGAGAAATGTGTTTTGATTATATACTTTAAAGGCTAGAAATAGATGGAGGGATAAAACATGCACATCTATGTTGTCTTTGTTGAAATAAATTCTTTATAATGACAATGAGCTTCCAATTTGACATACGAAGCAAAAAAAAACTGTTCGTAGTGGAAATGGAGGTTAAAAAGATACATGCCCAAATTATTGTGTATTATTTCAAAGGGTTATATCATTTTGAAAATATTTTATAACATGTGGGGTGCCAAGATACAAAATGACAATTTAGGTAACCATAATACCACAATGTCACACTTATTTGGTTAATTTGAATATGTATATAATTTATCTTGGCATGCTAAGAGTTCTGGTAGTGGTGCTTCACATACTAGAGGTCCCACGCTCATGCGCCAATTGCAGAAGTTTAGGGACAAAGGGGAGAAGTTGGCCTTTCCAATTGATGATATAGGAACACATATGGGGGTAATGTTAGTACTTTCACGTACTATTTAACAATCACTATATAAAACAAGGTTCCAATATCTATGTAATCTTGACATAAAGTTGAATATTTCATGAAAGATATCCTTTGGGATGACATATTTGTGAGTTATATGCATTTATGGTAAATTTCCAACTTCAAATTATGATTTAGTTTTCTGATTCTAAAAGTAGTATAACTACTTTTGTAGAGCATTTTCACTTAGATGAAAACTTTCATCATAAAAAGGTGCTATTATGGTTTCTCTAGATGTAGATGGGTTTTAAGACAAATATCACTAGAGAATATATAAGTAATCAAAAGAATAAGAAGAAGAAGAAGAATGTCACTGAGGAATATACTTATCTTTATTCTTAGTCATGGATAAATGTCTTCTTTTAGGGAATTAGTCAGTTCAAGGTATTAAGTATATAATATACTTGATGATTTTTTCTTGTAGTATAACATCTTTTTGAATTAATCTGCCTATCTAAGATGATAAAAGATAAAGGTGTGTACATGACCATCGGTCGGGCCCCTATGGTTCTATCTTGTATAGCTCAAAAAAGAAAAACAACACTCCTATGGGGAGACTCAAGCACAGTTCTAAGTCCACGTCTACCCCACATGAGAAGTAGATAGATGCTATAACAAACTACTCAATAAAATTCTCACCCAACAAGAGGTTGCATAGAGAATGATGAACTTCAATCCTCGCGATGTATTTTTTTTGCTCTTATTGTTAGGTTTTACTAAATATTTGCATTGGTTATGACTACTAGGAGCTCCATAAGATAAGAGAGGAAGGAAGTTTCATCCTCGAGGGGCAAATGGATGAATTGACAAGTACTTGGGGATGTAGTCAAGTGAATCTTGTTGTGTTAGGAAATAGGAGCTGATGTAGGGTTGAAATCTTATTTTGGCTCCTCCCAGCAGCCACACAGATCTACTCTAAAAGGCAGTATGTCACAAGAGGAATTAGAAGAGCTTATACAATAGAGAATAAACAAATCAATAAATTGATTTTACTCTTATCAAACTATTCAAAATAAACACATCTTACTAGGAACAAAATGGTATGTATATGGTGAGGTATTTACCTAAAATTAAACACACCACACCTCACTACATCACATTCTTAACAAATTGCTATTAATTGTAAGTAAATACATATAATCTATGAAAAAGCTATAAAAATACATGAAAATGAAAAATATGTCTTATAGATACCCTATAAAATAATCTAAATCAATAGTGTTATGTATTTTTTCTAAACCAAGTGCAACTCCCCTTTTTTGTTCACAAAAAATCCTCAAAGTGAAGTATGTACAACCTTGCAAATATTTGAAGAAATAAAACTATATAGTAAGAAAAGTATCAACTATACATAAACTCGATATCGCATGAATACTAATCCAAATTTGGCCAGGATGACTATCAACTCCATGAAAAATCCTCATGTTCCCTTCCAGCCAACTAAAATATAGGATAAAAAAAGCAATAACTTTAGCTCAATTCTGAACAGAGAGAAAGTATTTAGACACTTAGATTTCATATAAAAAATCTCATAGAAGTGATTCTAGATAATGATACAATATTCACAATCAAGGAAGATATGATTGAGATTCTCTATATCATGCTTTTATAAGTCATATATCAAGGTAATAGAACCAAAACACACCAAGGACATCATGTATAGGAATTCTATTTCGAAAACATCTCCAAAGAAACACTAAGATCTTTCGGGGAATGTACTTAGACCATACCCACCCATATCAGATAAGGGAAGGACCTTCTGATCTATACATATCCCAACACTCTATAATGGAGAGAGTATTTACATTATCTTTTAGAATAATATCCTCTTTATTAAAATACGAAGTTCTTAGAGAGGATAAGAAAATATCAACGTCATTACTACCTCTAACATTGGAAAAACTAAAGCACCAATTTTGGTTATATCTGGCCACTTTATAGTATTCACCACCACCAGATATTTGCATCAATTAATATAAAAATTATGAAGAATAAGCTTCCCATATCCACTCCATGGATCTCTCCATAAAAGAAATTTCTCTCCATTACAAACTATAAAATTGACATAAGGAAGTAGAATACTTCTACACCTTAGAATTTTCTTCCTCAACCAAGAAACCTTGCTCTAGGCTATGTAGACCAAATTATGATCATATTACATAAGAAAACCAAATTTTTGGTTCATGTGGGCAAACATTCAAATTATTAAATAGAAATATCATCTTTTCCAACTACACATTCATTCCCATTCGAAGTTCAAACACCACCTTCTTTTAAAATGATTTAGTAACTCTCCCTACACTAATATATATTCTTTCCTTTTTAAACAACATAATCATATTTGTTACAACTCCTAAAGTCTCTCTCTCCCTCCTATGAAACATCCTAATTTTCAAGCATGCAAGTTTTGCTTCTTTCCTCTTTTTATATATTTGCAATGGGAAAAAAGTAAGATAGAATTTTGAAATAGATGTAATGACCTCTTTTTTGAGAGAGAGAGTGGGAAACCAAAATGACTAAAATGAGAGGGTGTATAATATTTTAGTTAATTAGATAGAAAGATCACAAATAACAATGCATGCAAATATGTCTTCTTGACCGACTCTCGTGATCCCTCTCTTATGTCTTCCCACATTTTAACCTTCTTTATTCTTAACTCAAATTTATCTCCACTAATAGTTACACCTCTCTCATAAAAATTAGTTCACTTATAGTAAACTCAATAGTAAACTTGATTATGTACATCCACTTTTCTACTTGGTGCACACCTCCATCGAGATCTATCTGTAAGAAGTCAATAAAAAACAAAAAAAACAATAAATACATAATTTTGTTAGAACACATAAATTTTTCAAACAAAATATATCAAAGTAAGACATGTTTACTTATATTTTCATGTGAAAGAGCACATGTATGTTTATTAATTGTACAAAATGGGCAACCATGTGTGCACCATTATCAAAAAATGGAGTTTCTCACTTATGTACGCAATAAATGGAATTACAAATAGATATTTAGTTATCTATGCAAGCAACAATAATAAATTAAGTCATTAGGATAATATTCTACACATATTAAAAAAGTGTTGCAGGTGTGGTTTTAATCCAATGTTTTTGCTATAAACATAACCGCACAACATCACAATGACTTAGAAATTCTAAAATTAAATTAGTGTGGTCATGCGATGTAAAACATGGTGCAATTATCTGTCTATATGATTTATTCATAGCTCCATAGACATACCTAGTATTACGTCACTCCAAAGATGAGGTACAACAAGGCACTAGAGTTATTGAAGGTCATGGAAATACTCCCATGGACCCATATGATCATTATGATGTAAGTTTCTTAGTAATACAATACTATTCAAATTGAATATATATGTTATGTTATTAGTAGTACTATTAAAAATTGTAAATAGGTACAAAACATTGACTTGCAGTTGTAGACCCTAAATTTAATATTATAATAGTGGGAGAGGTCTATCACCACCCCATTGGCACACCGCATATCTCTCAAATGCCCAATGATGTGCTCTATGTGTCTATACAACTTGTCTACAACAGAATGGGAGACACACCACCAATAGTACCTTACCCTAAACATAATATAGTAGGTGAAGAAAAAGGCATATGATTAGCTTATCATGACATCGTCAATGACTCCTATTGGCCTGGTATATGAATTTCTTGTCAGCTGAATTCTCATATAAGAAGGAACCATATATGTTAATCCTAGCTTGATTAGTAGAGAATGAGGGATAAGACTAATGCTAGCCTATAGATAATCTAAACCATGGCTTTATACCATTTCTACTATTAGAAAAGGAATAGTGAAAGATCCATGGTCCTTCTTCTTAGTGGGCATGGTAGCATGAACAAAAGAAGTGTCCATCTTGGCAACCTGCACTATCTTAATCTCCTCATGTCTTCGCTTCTTAGTGATAAGATCCTTAAGAAACTTTAAATATGTGAGAATCTCATCAATAGAATCAGAAGAGGGATATCTAGGTGTATCATCTTAATGATATCCATAAACTTGTTATATATTTTCTCAAGCGGAGCCTTGATAAATCAATGGGGAAAAGGTATTTCAACATATTGTTCAACAACCTTCTTTACCAAGGTATGTGCTTTCGTTGTCCTTGTGTGGTCATGCTTGTGTTAGGAATTTTCCCTTTTAGCAGTATTGGGCTCATCATAATTAATTATAGGTTGTGTCTAAGGAGGAAGATGAGTGCTTAGAGTGGTACCAGATTGCAATGTCATCATCTTTGTAGTCTCATTTCTCCAACATCTGTTCAATACAAATTGGGAACTGTATAATAGGATTATTGACAGATGATTTTATAGAAGCCAATTATTGATCAATATTCTATTATGATATTCTAAATCATTGATATTTATATATAGTCCCAATTTATGCTTGCATAGATCTCATAATATCATTGTTTCTTATAATGCATTGCACAAGATGCTCTGTAAGAGAGTTTTGTTGATTGATAGAATTTTGTTACCGCATAATGAATCTCCATCTTTTTTCCCATTGAAAATTCCTTATTGATTTTACATCATGTTCAGTGGAGGGTAGTTGTTCAGTTTGAATCCTCATGAATTCTAGACTCTCCCTACAACTTGACCTCTACCCATGTTATTTGGTGGTTGGTTCAGCTACTGAGAATTTTTAGCTGTAGAAAAGTTTCCATAAGAAAAACCAATATGGCCAGGCCTTTTGTAATTATCATAAGAGACATTATCTACCACTCAAGCTTCTTGTAGAGGTTCAACATAGATGCAATGTTGATAAAGGTGTCCTAGATCTCCACAAGTGTTGTATTTCAAGACTTTCTTAGATGGTGGGAGCTTTAGACCTTGAACATTAGTGGAAATATTATCAAGATCTACATAAGGTAGTTCAATGGATTTGGCCTCCTTTGTAGTTGATAAGGAGTGGTCACTATTTGAAGGGATGTGTTCAAAATCCCAAGTGGATTGGAGTTGTGCAATATTATCAATAATCAGAGTGAAATGTTCAACAACATTAGCTAGAAAGTCACTTCCAGAATCCACATCAATAGATTTCTTCTTAGCTTGTGAGTCCATTATATGATATTGTAATCAAAGTAGTATTATCAAATCCATGGTGTGGGTATTACCTCTAATAAGCTTGGAATCTTTCCCTACATCAAAAAGCTTATGATTAGACTTTTACATTGAGTCATTAATCTTATTACGATAATGAATAGTCCTTTGAGCTGTGAAAAACTTGTTCATGAAGGCATCCAGGAGTCCAGTACAAATTGTAGCAGTCAGTGAATTGATGTTGAGATACTATTGTAGAGCTATATCTCTTAGACAATAGTAAATAAATGTTTCCTATATACCCTCCCACAAAATGCATTGGACATTCTGAGTGTCACATATAGCATTGAAAGCATCAATATGATGGTATGGATTTCCATTAGGTGACATTCCTCCAAACGTTCTTTCTTGAATAACAACAACGATACTCACTTTGATGTAAAAATTAGAAATGTTGGGAATGGGGTTCAACACTGGTTGCCTATTCTCATTGACCCTTGCCTGGGAGTAATAACACAGAGATCTTCCTTGTTCCATAGCTCCTCTCTTTAAAGTACCTAAAAGTATCTAACATAAAGGATATAGTACCTTTGATGTGATAGAATTTTCAAACAATAATGCTATAAAGAAGTTTGTGAATTTGAATTCAAAAGAGAATACAAAGATGTACAAGTAAAAGTAAGTAGAACCTTAGGTTCTTATATGTTCTGCCATTTTTCTTATCCCCAATGATGGCACCAAAAGTTGATTTCCCTTAAAAGTAGGTCAAAAGTGAAACCACAATCACCTGATTGAATGGTATCAAACTTTAAATTTGTACCCAAGTTCAAAATTCATCCACAACTCAATATGGAGTCTATTGTAGTAATATGGGGTCAAACACAATTATAAGGGAAGGCAACTACGTAAGAAATAAAAAGCCCTTAGCTTAGCTTAGTTGATTTTTTTTATTATGGTGTTCCAATTGAGGAAAGAAATAATCTATTCAAAGAAATAAACCTAACTTATAAAACTCAAACAAACAAAGATAATTGTGATTATGATAAAGTAAAAATTGTATTGTGTTTCACCAATCAAACCAACCTCAACATGCAAAACTTTCTCTTATATTATACATATAATTGATGCATTTTGCAAGAAGTCATAAAAGATATCTAACACCTTCCTTCTCTCGAGATCTAGGTATATTTGTATCTCTAAGCATATCTCTCTCAAGATGGTAGCCAAATGATCACAAAGAAATGTATGACTTTTTCTATAGTGATTCCCCACTCTCATTGATCATTACTAATCCAAACTATAAATATCCCTAAGCTTGTTCTTTTGAAATGATTCGGATCAAACGTTGCAAGAAGGTAGCTAATGAAATAGGCAATGCGTTTAAACATGAGTATGGAAACAAAACTACAAGAATATATCTATTAAATATCAGAAGGAAAGATTACATCATAGGGAGCGCATGATGGATACAACTAGACCAAGTGTAGGTATTTTATCCACTCATGACACACGAAAGAATCAAATACAAATTGACCAAGTCATTGCCCTTAAAAGAAACAATGAAAAGGTAAGAGAAAGAAAAAATGTTGATTACAAGGGCACATCAAACTGTCAATCCACCCACCTTTCGAATGAATCTGACTAAAGAGGTCAATCACCTAGAGAGGTTGATCGAGATGATAGATTGGTCTTGAGGTTGATTGAGCTATTCAATTGACCTATAAGGTTGATTGACTTCCGTTCTCTTGTTGGTGACATTGGAATCAAGAACTTGATCGAGATTGATGAAGGTGACTAGTGGAAAAGTCAAGGAGGTCAATCACTCTCGAGATTGATCACTTTTAACTTTGGTCTATGTGCTCTATGGAAACATTTTGTCCTTTTTACAAAAAACAATATGCCTTGGAAGTGATGCCATGAGGTCTTATTTATAAGGTATGTTTGGCTCGTGTTGACCCTTAATTAATTGGTCCACATGGCAATCAATCCAACTCTTCAAAAAATCAAGATTTGGAGCTCAATTGGTCTTTTATTCGATAGCATTAATAAGGTAATTGTGAATGATTGACCTTTTTCTTGATTGATAAGCTTGCTTGAGGGGTTTGGAGTTGATCAATCATGGAGTACTACTTCAGGCTCAATTGACTTTCTTTGAAAATGATCAACCTTGAAGGGTGATAGGAAATTTTGCTGTAACAACTCGATAAATTGTGCTCAGTCATCTTTTCTTATCAAGCTTTACAGCTCAATTTCTTTTCTTTTGTTGGTTGATTTTTTGAACTACTCAAGATTTTGTGTCTACTGAGCTTGGATCTCGATGAATATCTATGGTTGTGATGTTTGCTTCAACCCTTGTTGGTCTAGATGGGAGCTTTATTGCTCTCTTGATGCTTGGTACTTTCTTGATTGAGCTTGGCGCTCAATCAATTCTAGCGTTTGATAGCCTCCTCGATCTATCTTCCTTATCGCTCGAGCTTTGGGCTCATGAAACTTGGTTCAATAGATGCTTGGTTATTTTACATGTTAAAGATGGTCGACCTCAAGATAAACTAATTTGGCTGAATTTTATCACTTGATGTCAATCCCTATATTTTTGAAGGTAAAAATTATTAGCAAGACCTTTTAGCAATTGTACTTAGAATGGGTGGGTTTATGAGTAAAATGTGCTAAAGTAGATTAATTTGTCAGAAAAAGGAAGTATGAAATATATACAAAAATTGATGTTATCAAGATTTATGTTAGTGTTTCTTTATAGTTACAACCCTTCATTTGATTTTGAAAAAGTTGGGGAATAAAAATACAATACAATTTTTTTGTCATGGATTTTGTGTATATATACATTATTTTCGATGTTGGTGATTTTAGATCTATAAAATTATATAGAATGGTCATCATTCATGACATAAATAGATGAGTTGTTTAATAAAATTTTACATCATCAATCTTAGAAATGGAATTATACCTCCACGAAAGAGTGAAAAAAAGAGTGGAAGTTGTCGCATATATGATGAACTGACTAGAATTTTAATAATCTCCAAATTCAACATATTTTTCATTATAAAGACATGGTATGAAATTTGAACTAAGTTGCATTTTTTCGTCATTTAATTTATTTAGGAAATATTTGTCACTACTGAAATGAGGAGATTGTTGGCAAAGGGCATATCGTAAACCTCTTTTCATGATTGAGTATGTCAATTTTATATATTCTAACTATACTATTAGATATTACAAGTGACATGAATTAGAAGAACATGAATATGTACAAGTATTGTGGGGGCACCCCATATCTGGGATTAGCTCACAATCGCACCCAAACACTAGATGTCCACACTATGAGAAGAAAACCTAGAAACAAAATTGATATTACTTAATCATAATAAACCAAGGAGGCAAGGAAACACGTAAATGACGTGGCTTATATTATCGCACTAACAAACTCACTTAGGGTTGAAATCCCTAAGTTTTTAACCAAAACAACGTGCAATAATACCACCCGCAAGCGGACGGGTCTTATCGCAGTATAGTTGAGGATCGAATCCCAAGGGACAACGTTTTTAAGAATCTTTCTCTAGTTGAATCTAGTTGAATCAAGACTAATATTTAGAACAAGGTTGGTTGAATTGAGTTTAATTAACTAAATGCAAGGAAAGTAAACGAGCAGGATAAAAGGTTGATTAAAGATTAATGCTGGAAATCGCTGGGATGGTCCCAGGTTTTGCCACCACTACTCATGCAATCACATCCAAACATCAAACATCCAGGCAAGATATAACCATTCAAATAGAGCTGCTGCAGAACCCCCCATACGGGCGTCAGGTTCGCGTAAGCATCACCTTAGGTATCTGATGTCTCGTCACCATCCAGATCACAAACTTACGGCTCCGAAGATACAGAAATCCAAATGAAGTTGTGGGCCCCCTATATAGGCGTCAGGTACACAGAAGCGTCACCGTGGGCTAGATGGCTCGTCACCACACAGATCATACACTTACGACCTCAAAGAATCCCATTCTATTTCTAGTTTGGGAGTCAACTGTGTTAATCGACATTCAAAACCTACGCATAGAAGTTCTCGCAACATAGGAGACGAACAAGATATATGCAAGTAGGTGATCAATCCACAAGCACTCATCGACGATTAACAACAAAATGAAAGATTATGTACATGCCATGGAATGTTTAACAGTGAGATATGAAAGCATGGGCAGCGGGGCTAATCCCCGCACCCCAGCGAAAGTAAACTACTCGCTCATGGTGAGAGGAGCAAGAAAAATAAGAGAAAGAGAAGGTTCCGCCATAAGCATGGTGAAGAAGATGATCGCAACTCGATGGAGAAATGGTCTTCTACACGATGTCGGGGCAAATCTGGACGAGGAGGGAAGAACACCATGGCAGACGGGGCGAATCTTCTCTCTCCACCTTCTTCTTCTTCTCATAGTCCTCTCTCACAGCAGAAGGAGCAACCTGTGGATGAGATGGTGGCGTGGACGCAGCAGATCTAGATCTAAATGAGGTGGCTTGCAGATCAGAGTCTTCACTCGAGATCTGGGTGAACAGGCCACAAAACCACCACGGGGGTAGGTTCTTGGATATGGAGATCGTCTCCTTAGGTCCAGGATAGTCCTGCAGCCTAACAGTGTTTGGAGATGATCCTTTGGCTGACTGGAGTCGTGTCTTATTTATAGGCAATCTGGGCACCGACTTAAAAATCGCGACCTTGTCATTTCTGTAGCGGGTCGCGGCTTTCGTCGTGGTCACGACGTTTGTCGTGGTCGCGACATTTTTCGTGGTCACGGCATTTGTGGCTGAGGGAACCGCGGTTGGGAATAGAAGAGAAGACTGCAGACTGCTGGCTTAGAAACGATTGCGACCATGCTCTATGAATCACGATTAGGTCAAGCTGGGAGAAGAAGGGGATCCACTGACTTCTACTGAACCCAAGCACGCTCGAACAGACCAAGGCCCAGAATATAGTATTGGGCCATGGAGAAAAGGCCCAAATGCCCAAAGTGACTTGCACAAAGGTGCAAAAATTCAATAAAAATAGGGATCAGTTTAATTAAGCCAAGTGAATGAACATATTAGAAGATAAAGCCGATAAATGCATGAATGCAACCAAAAATGGGCTAAATGAGATGAGTGAACCAAGATGAATATGCATTCATCAAAATACCCCGAACTTAAACGTTGCTCATCCTCGAGTAACATGAAATCTGAAACGATCGCCAAATGAATTCTTTCAACTCGTGTGATTGCTTCATCTTCACATCATGATTGTTTCTTTTCTGCTCGGTATGACTAAGTGTCTCAACATCCTGAGATCACAGAACACATTTTACCATATCTTCGTTCCCAAGTTCGCTTCCCAAAATCACTTCCTCTCTACTTTTTCCAAAATCAAGCATGTCAGAGAGTTTCGTAAGAGTCTAGAGATACCCGCAGAACAACAAGTGTGCACCTGATCTGACACTGGTGTTTTTAGGATCAGGGAGGCATTCATTGTGCCTTTATGTGGAAAAGGGAGTGAAGGGTGGTATGGAAGGAAGAAATAAATCTCCCCTCTATTCGACTCAAGATTTTTATTATATGATTTGCAATTTCATTGATTGCATTTTTTTGTGCGAATCTCTCCTCTATTCGACTCGAGATTGCATTTCTTTTTGTGTGCGCTTAGGCATCTTTTCTTGGTGATACACCCCTATTTCATAGAGAGGGGTATGGAAGAAGCATAAAGAGAGAGAGTGTGTGCCACCCCGAACTTAGGGTTTGGCACTATATTGGCTATTTTTGTTTGTTTTTGATGAACAGAGGGGTAATAAGATGATAGAAGAAGTGTAGAAGAGAGTTCAGACCAGAATACAATTTGATTGACAATTCAGTGCACCAGGTCGTTCTCCTTATCATAATCTGCTCAAATAATGACTTGATGAGGATCCGGTGGAGATTCCATGGTATTGTTCCACTAGTCAAATAGGAAGCACAACCTGTTTGATCCCTCTCAGTTCGACAGATACTTGCCATATCTACTGATCATGATGTTAGGATTCATAAGCTTCACACGGTGATTTCTAATCATTGGCTAGTTTCAGAAATTGTTCTCCTTGAGGCCTCGCTTCGAATAAGGAGGGTATAATGATTCAAAACTACGTGGAAAAATAGGATAGCCGGCTAGGTAAAGGCTTTGATTGAAACCAAAGCGTCAAAACTTCATCAAGTTTCTATACAAACAACTATGAAAACATTTGAAAAGTTTGAAAAATTTTGCTCAAAATTGCAACAAAATTTCAACGATGAGATCTTAAGTCTGAAATGGATAGGAGAGGGTGGAAAGTAGAGTACGTAACACCCACCCTCCACCCGAACTTAGAAATTTGCTCATCCCGAGCAAACTCTAAATCTGAGATGGAGGGGAAAACTCGTGCAGGTTGGTCCACCAGATGTGGTTGCATTCCTTTCGGCGAAGCGTCCTCCATCTGAAATCTCAAAAATGGAAACTATCAGAACCTAAGACTGCATCTTGCGATGCATTGCCTACCAGGTGCAAAATTTTCTAAAAACAAAACTAAAAGTAAAAACTAAGTGAAAGATCGGGTTGCCTCCCGACAAGCGCCTTTGTTTTACGTCGATGGCTTGACGTGATTTCTTTAGCTCTCTAGTAGGTATGTCAGTTTGGACATATTCATCAATTCATCAATGCTAGTATCAGCTGTGGTGAAATATCTCTTCAAGCATTGGCCATTTGCCACAAAATCACCTGACTTCTCACTCCATAAGGTAAATGCACCATGTGGATAGATGCTTTTGACAATGTATGGTCCCGACCATCGAGAATGGAGTTTTCCTGGGAATAACTTCAGTCTTGAGTTGAACAGCAGAACTTGGTATCCCACTTGAATGTCCTTCCTCTTCAGATGACCATCATGCCAAAGTTTTGTGCGTTCCTTGTAGATTCGTGCATTCTCATAAGCTGTCATCCGGAGTTCATCCAACTCTTGAAGTTGCAGAATCCTAGCTTCGCCGGCTTTCTTAATGTCAAAATTCAGCTGTTTTATTGCCCACCATGCTTTATGTTCTAGTTCCACAGGCAGGTGACATGATTTTCCATAGATAAGTCTGAAGGGTGTTGTTCCAAGAGGAGTTTTGAATGCAGTTCGGTTGGCCCATAAAGCATCATTGATTTTCACTGACCAATCCTTTCAGTTGCGTCCTACTGTCTTTTCCAAGATAGGCTTGAGTTGACAGTTCGAAACCTCTACCTGCCCACTTATTTGTGGGTGGTAGGGGGAAGCTACCTTGTGTGCTACACCATATCTTCTCAACAATGCTTCAAAGCTTCTTTCTAGAAAATGAGAACCTCCATCGGAGATCACAGTGCGTGGAACTCCAAAACGGGGGAAAATGATATCTTTGAACATTTTAATGACGGGTTTTGAATCGCTAGTAACCACTGGTATTGCTTCTACCCATTTGGAGACATAATCAACCGCGACTAGGATGTAGGAAGATCCATGTGAGGATGGGAATGGACCCATGTAGTCCACTCCCCAAACATCAAAAATCTCGACTTCTTGCCATAACTTAAGTGGCATCTTGTCTCTTTTCATAATGTTTCCCATTCTCTGACACTTGTCACATGACAAAACAAAATTGTAAGTGTCTCTGGATATGGTCGGCCAAAATAAACCACATTACAAACCCTTCAAAGAAGTTTTCTTAGAACTCATATGGCCTCCGACTGGGCCTGAGTGGCATTGTTCTAGAATAAGTTGGGCTTCTTCCTCGGCGATACAACATCTGTAGAGACCATCAACACATAGCTTGAAGAGGTACGGTTCATCCCAGTGATATTGCTTCACATCATGCATTAATTTCTTTAAAGCATTTCCAGTACACTCAGGGTGGATGACACCAGCGGCAAGGTAGTTCACATAGTCCGAGTACCAAGGAGTAGCTACTGAGACTTTCATAAGCTGGTCATCTGGAAGAGAGTCGTTAATTGGTATCTTCTCAATTTCCAAAGTGTGGATACGACTTAAGTGGTCTGCTACAACATTTTCTGTGCCTCTTTTATCTCTAATCTCAAGATCAAATTCTTGCAATAGGAGAATCCATCTTGTTAGCCTTGGTTTTGCATCTTTCTTTTTTAGAAGATAACGAATAGCAGCGTGATCGGTGTAGACAATCACCTTTGAACCAATGAGGTAGGATCTAAACTTATCAAAGGCATATACGACTGCTAGGAGTTCCTTCTCGGTAGTTGTGTAGTTCCTTTGAGCTTCGTCAAGGGTCTTCGATGCATAATAGATGACATGATGTTTCTTCTCTATACATTGGCCCAGAATGGCACCCACAGCGTAATCACTGGCATCACACATAATTTCAAATGGGTGATCCCAATCTGGAGCTCGGATGATGGGTGTTGTCGTAAGGGCACACTTTAGATTGTTGAAACTCTTGATACATTCTTCATCAAAATAGAAGTCGGCATCCTTCAGCAACAAATTTGTCATGGGCTTGGTTATCTTGGAGAAATCCTTGATAAACCTTCTGTAGAAGCCTGCATGACCAAGGAATGCGTGGACTTCTCTTACATTGGTAGGGATAGATAGTTTGGAGATCACTTCGATCTTGGCCTTGTCCACTTCGATTCCTCGATTACTTACTCTATGGCCAAGGACAATACCTTCTTTTACCATAAAATGACATTTCTCCCAATTAAGCACTAGATGTGTTTCTTCACATCGTTTAAGGACAAGGGAGAGGTGCCTTAGGCATGAATCATATGAATCCCCATATACAGAGAACTCATCCATAAAAACTTCCATAATAGTTTTGGTTAGCCCAGCAAATATGGCTGCCATGCAACGTTGGAAGGTTGCAGGCGCATTATAGAGTCTGAATGGCATCCTTCTAAAGGTGTATGTTCCAAAGGGGTAGGTAAACGTAGTTTTCTCTTGGTCATCTGGATGTATAGGAATTTGATAGAATCTAGAGTAACCATCGAGGTAGCAAAAGTATTCTTGGTGAGCTAATCGCTCTAAGACTTGATCTAGGAAAGGCATCGGGAAATTGTCCTTGCGTGTGGCTTTGTTTAACTTCCTATAGTCGATGCACATCCTCCACCCGGTGATTGTTCGAGTGGGGACGAGTTCGTTATTTTCATTCTATATCACAATAGTGCCACCTTTCTTTGGAATGACATGCACAAGACTCACCCACAGTGAGTCAGATATCTGATAGATGATTCCGGTAGTGAGCAACTTGATAACTTCACGGCGGACTACTTCCTTCATATTAGGATTCAACTTCCGTTGATGCTCAACAGTCGGCTTGTGGTCTTCCACCATAGGGATTTTGTGCATGCAAAGCACTTGAATGACCCCTGTGAGATCGCTCATCTTGTAGTCGATAGCTTTCTTTATTTCCTTTAATTCTTTCAAGAGTTTATCTTCTTGTTCGGTCGTTAGATCAGAGTTTATAATAACTGGGCAAACCTTGAGATCATCCAAAAATACATATTTAAGTCCCTCGGGCAAGGGCTTCATTTTAGGGGCTTCTGGCTTCCCACATGGCTCTTCAGATACATTCACAGCTTTGAGTTCCTCAAACTTGGCTTCTGGATCTTCTTCTACAGAGTCAAGGTGAAGGATACAATCCTTAACTTGTTTGTTGATGAAAATTTCGGCAGATGGGTTTGTTAGTGCCACTTCTAAAGGATCGTCTTGTTCATATTCCTCTTGTGTGAGGAGAGATATTTGCTCAATGCAATCAATCAGATAGACTTCTTCCTGCATGCTCAGTCTTCGCATGCTTTCAAAAACTTTGAACTCGAGGGTTTCTTTCCCTAGTTTGAGCAACAAGGTCCCTGCTTCAACGTCAATCAAAGCTCTTGTAGTGGCGAGGAACGGATGGCCAAAGATAAGAGGGTATCTGGCATCTTCTTTTATGTCCATGATGACAAAGTCACAAGGGACATAAGAGTCTTTTCCAACCTTGACAAGGACATCTTCGATGATTCCCAAAGGAAGAGTCATAGAGTTATCTGCAAGTTGAATGGTCATTCTAGTTGGGAGTAATTCTGCAAACCCTAGCCTCTTGCAAAGGCTAAGTGGCATGATAGAAATGCTAGCACCGAGATTGGCTAATCCCTTCTTACATGAAGAGTCACCGATATGGCATGAAATCCCAAAGGATCCCGGGTCTTTCTGCTTCTTGAGCATCTTGCTCTGGATGATATCGGAAGTGGTTGTTGCTAGCTTAATAGTCTTGTATTCTTCAGTTATGTACTTCCTTGTGAGGAGAGACTTTAAATACTTAGTCCAGGCTGGTATCTCGGCCAGCGCATCTAGAAAGGGTATATCTACATGAAGCTTCTTCATAGCTTCTTTAAACTTGTTGAATCGAGTATCGATCTTTGTCTGCTTAAAACGAGCTGGGAAAGGAGGACGAGGCTTATATACTGGCACATCCAACTCAGGTGTGTCTTCAGCCTCCGCAGTCAATGGTTCCTCCAATCTTGCTTTGTCTATCTTATCAACGGTTGGTTGTTCCTTCAGTTGGGACTCAGGTGTTGCAGAATCTTGGTCATTTGCAAAGTTATCATCGTTTGTTTTCACTATTGGTATCTTAGCAGGGGAGTCATAATAGTTTTTTCTGGACCTGGTGGTGACAACCTTTAGTTGCTCCAGATGTTTAGGATTGTTTTCGGGTTGTCCAGCAAAGGTTCCAGCAGGTGGCTTCATGCTAGCCACAAGTTGAGCTAGTTGAGATTCAATAGCCTTCTGATGGGCTTGCTGGTTAGCTATCATAGTCTGCTGCGACTGCAACATCTTCTCAATAGCTGACAATTTGTCATCAGGAGGGATGGGACTGGCTTGTTGCCCTTGTTGTTTCTGTTGATAGGGGACTTGGTTGGGGTTCTGAAACTGAGAATTGTTCGGAAAATTGTTGTAGTTTCTATTCTGGAAGTTACCTCTGAAGCTCCCTTGATTCCCAAAATTCTGTTGTTGGTTATACTAGAATCCTGGCGGGCCTCGTTGTTGAGTATTTGAACCAAGTTGTCGTGAGTTTTCTGCTCCAGAAGGATTTCCATATTGAAAACCTAGATGGTTCCTATTCTGATTCGGATTATAGTACCCTTGACCAAGGATAGTGTTGACAGCATTCAGATTTTCCATTTGACCATTATCTCCTTGGGCACAGGTATTGTTCAAAACAACATCATAGAGAATGTCACAGGCTAGAGTAGAATGGTCAGTTCCTTTGCATGCTTCACAAAAGAGTGAGGCAAACTTGACTTTCTCTTGTTGTCGAGGGGGCGAACGTCTTCTTTCATAATCTGTGAGAGATGATTCTAGATGGTCTTGCTTGGCGACTAGGAGTTTGAGAGATTCAGCGATAGACTTGTACTCGGGTGTTACTTCGGCCATAGCTACCTTCAACATTCCTTTTCCCACAGGTCTTCCCCAGTTGGCTTGGTTTTCAGCTCCAAGGGTGACAACTTTCCATGCGCTATCATAACTTTGACGCATGAAGTTTCCTCCAGACGAGGAATCCAAAAACCTCTTGATATCATCGTCCACACCTCTATAAAAGATTTCAATGAGTTGATTCTTTGGAATGCCATGATGTGGACACTTGCGTAGAAGCACTTTGTATCTTTCCCATGCTTCAGCTAGGGATTCTCCAGGGACCTGGATGAATTGCGTTATTCGGCACCTGATTTCATAAGTTAGAGAAGGTGGATAAAACTTTTCCAGAAAAACATTTTGAAGTTATTCCCAAGTGGTGATGAGTTCACATTGCAAGGAGTTATACCAACTCATGGCTCTATCGGCAAGAGAGTATTTGAAGAGACGGAGTCTGATGGCATCATCTGTGACTCCATTTTTCTTTGTCATGGCACATAGATCTATAAACCTCAGAAGATGTTCTTGACTGTCTTCTCCCTGCTTACCATAGAAAGGACTATTTTGAAGCAAAGTGACCCAATGTGCTCTTATCTCAAAATTTGGAGCGTTGATGGGAGGAGGTTGCACTGGGTGATGAACGTCAGCAACTTTAGGGATTGAGAACTCCCTAAGGTCTTTTTGTAACTCTACTTGTTGAGCTGCTGCTTGAGCTGCTTGGATTTCTTCTTGAATTGTGGCTCGGGCTTCTTGCATAAGCCTATCTCTTTGTGCATTAAGGGCTTGAGCTACCCTTCGAGCAATTTCCTCCTCTTGAGCCATTCTTGCTCGATTCTCTCTGTACTGACGGTGAAAGGTTCTGTCTATCTCAGGGTCAAAGCTAGCAGAGAGTCCGGGACTGTCCGAGCGGCGCATACACTAGACTTTGTGGGTACCTAGGATGAAAAGATCTTTTGCTGGTGAGATGGACGGAATAGAACCAAATTCAAGTGTATATGATCGATAGTATCAAAAGTAAAAGAAAAACCTAAATTAGTCTCAAGAGAACTAGATTTAACTAGATGATTCCGTTGTCCTCGGCAACGACGCCAGAATTTGACGTGGCTTATATTATCTCACTAACAAACTCACTTAGGGTTGAAATCCCTAAGTTTTTAACCAAAACAACGTGCAATAATACCACCCACAAGCGGACGGGTCTTATCACAGTATAGTTGAGGATCGAATCCCAAGGGACAACATTTTTAAGAATATTTCTCTAGTCGAATCTAGTTGAATCAAGACTAATATTTAGAACAAGGTTGGTTGAATTGAGTTTAATTAACTAAATGCAAGGAAAGTAAACGAGCAGGATAAAAGGTTGATTAAAGATTAATGCTGGAAATCACTGGGATGGTCCCGGGTTTTGCCACGACTACTCATGCAATCACATCCAAACATCAAACATCTAGGCAAGATATAACCATTCAAATAGAGTTGTTGCAGAACCCCCATACGGGCATCATGTTTGTGTAAGCATCACCTTAGGTATCAGATGTCTCGTCACCATCCAGATCACAAACTTACGGCTCCAAAGATACAGAAATCCAAATGAAGTTGTGGGCCCCCTATACAGGCGTCAGGCACACAGAAGCGTCACCGTGGGCTAGATGGCTCGTCACCACACGGATCATACACTTATGACCTCAAGGAATCCCATTCTATTTCTAGTTTGGGAGTCAACCGCGTTAATCGACATTCAAAACCTACGCATAGAAGTTCTCGCAACATAGGAGATGAACAAGATATATGCAAGTAGGTGATCAATCTACAAGCACTCATCGACGATTAACAACGAAATGAAAGATTATGTACATGCCATGGAATGTTTAACAGTGAGAAATGAAAGCATGGGCAGAGGGGCTAATCCCCGCACTCCAGTGAAAGTAAACTACTTGCTCATGGTGAGAGGAGCAAGAAAAACAAGAGAAAGAGAAGGTTCCGCCATGAGCATGGTGAAGAAGATGATCCCAGCTCAATGGAGAAATGGTCTTCTACACGATGTCGGGGCAGATCTGGATGAGGAGGGAAGAACACCACGGCAGACAGGGAAGATCTTCTCTCTCCACCTTCTTATTCTTCTCGTAGTCCTCGCTCACAGCAGAAGGAGCAGCTCATGGACGAGATGGTGGCGTGGACGCAACAGATCTAGATCTAAATGAGGTGGCTTGCAGATCTGAGTCTTCACTCGAGATCTGGGTGAACAGGCCGCAAAACCACCACGGGGGTAGGTTCTTGGATATGGAGATCGTCTCCTTAGGCCCAGGATAGTCCTGCAGCCTAACGGTGTTTGGAGATGATCCTTTGGCTGACTGGAGTCGTGTCCTATTTATAGGCAGTCTGGGCACCGGATTAAAAATCGCGACCTTGTCATTTCTGCAGCGTGTCGCGGCTTTTGTCGTGGTCACGGCGTTTGTCGTGGTCACGACATTTGTCGTGGTCGTGACATTTGTGGCTGGGGGAACCGCGGTTGGGAATAGAAGAGAAGACCGTGGACTGCTGGCTTAGAAACAATTACAACCAGGCTCTATGAATCACGATTAGGTCAAGTTGGGAGAAGAAGGGGATCCACTGACTGCTACTGACTCCAAGCACGCTCGAACAGACCAAGGCCCAGAATAGAGTATTGGGCCGTGGAGATGAGGCCCAAATGCCCAAAGTGACCTGCACAAAGGTGCAAAAATTCAATAAAAATAGGGATCATTCTAATTAAGCCAAGTGAATGAACATATTAGAAGATAAAGCCGATAAATGCATGAATGCAACCAAAACTGGGCTAAACGAGATGAGTGAACCATGATGAATATGCATTCATCAGTAAACAAAAGTTCCAACAACATTCACATGATGATCACTTAAAGTCCCATTATATTCATATATGATCATGTTATTATACATTGTTCATCATAAATGACCAAGGCTACAACCTATTTATACAAAAGATATGCATGTTCAATAATCACAATATGTGCATCATTTGTAAGGTATGAATAAAAAAATAGATTCGTAGATACATTAATGTATAAAACACCTTGCATGGGACCCGAGTGGATGCAAAGTTCCCTAACTCATGGTAGAGGATCTTAGGACTATCCATTCTACATGAGATCCTTCCACGCCTCAATGTTATTAAAAAAATTAGGAGTCTCATGAAAATGTGACCTACATGAAAATAGTAAACCCATCATGGGTACTCAATTTAGAGCACCAGATCACATATCACACTGAGAATGTTGCCTTTTAATCATCGTATGACATATTTTGTGTTCACATTAGTGGAGTTGACATTTACACCAGGAAATATGGACTCACCTAAACTATTATAAATGGGTGATTTTAGGGTGCATTGGGAACCATAGATCATATTGATTTTAAGTAACCCATATATATACATAATATAATGTCGAGTACCATCTCATAATCCTTATATAAGATACATGTTTTGCTTTCTCATCTATCAAACACCAGGGAAGTTATATGGTAACAAGAAAACTACTGTATTTAGGGTTTCTATTGGCTAATTCATCCACTTACTCATCTCCAAAAAAAGGATATAGATATAAAAAATTCCTACTAAGATATGTGTATTTAAAAAAAAAGCTTGTGATCAACATGCACATATAGAGCCAAATTCTCCATTTCCGGCCATGCAAATGCTCATAATAATTGGGAAATAAATACACTTACATTTGTTGTAGTATCATATTATACAATATGAAATCATCATGGAACCTTTCATTAAGAAATTCCATCATACGTGTCCAAAATGTGAAAAGTAGAAAAGTCCTAAATTGGTAATATAAGACAATTTTTATGTAAAGATCATAACATTCAACAAAATGGTAGTAAAAGGGACCATGTTTTTCCCTATGAAGCAGAAATTAAGTAGGTAGTCATCTGGAAGTTCCCAAGGTTTAGCCAAAATCATCATCATCATTCCATATTTAGTTTATATGACACACATTTGGCGAAGATTGATTATTTTATGTAGCAAATTAATCACCTAGATTACCATGCAGAGGTAAATCACTCACATTAGTTGAAGATTACCTCATGTGCAAGCACAAACCCTAGATTTGAATCACCTCTAAAGACCCCAAAAAATGCCCACTTATACAAATTTTAGATCCAACTAAGTCAAAGAAGGAGAAAAAATAGATTCTAGGATAAAGAACATAGTTTTTGTCACAGGCTTATAAGAACTTCCTAAAAGATCATATAGAAGAGAGAAAATATTGGAAAATCAAAGAAGAAAGGAAGGAGATTACATCAATTCAGGACAAACTAGCTTGGGAATGTGATTTCTAGATTTGGTCTTCAGGAATCTTACTTGATAACCAACATGCAAGATCTACTCACCAAAGATGCCCTTTTTTGATTCCAATAACAGTTCTCCAACTCCACACACTAATGTGTATCTAGAATTAAAGAGGGTCTACTTATATCATTAATATCATGAGAAAATTGCAACACAACCCCTTTGACCCAAAACAACCATGTGTCGGCCTCCTCTATGTCACATCAAACCAAACATATCCACATTGACCTACATCAGAACAATTGGGCCTCCAACATGACACATCAACTCCTCAAAACACACATCAAACCATGTTGATCTTAGTGGCCCCAAACAACAAGAAGTGACCTAGAACATCTCACATCATCCTTCTTAGGCTCACATCAACTCACTCATAGAAAAGCAACCCAATAATGATTACATCAAACTGTCTCAACATGCATCAACTCACCACTAGGTTGAAGCAACCTAGCAAAGGTTTTTGTGTGCCATTCGGCTAAGGAAAATCCCCACTTGCATTGATTGTAATGCATTGATTGACCCAATGGGTTGATGTAACACATATTATGTACATCTTTTGTTCCAAAAATTTCAAGACTATTTTTTGAATATGTTCTTAAAGCCCATTCACACCAAATCTTTGTAGATTATTAGAAAGTATGTTTCTAAGTATTTAAATTAACTATAAATACATTCATAATAAATCACATAAGTCATGCAAGTTCGAAAAAACAAAGTCTGACAAAATAAAAACATGGGACATTGTCTTACATTAAATTACATTAAGGTTAAATAGTCTCACAAATTGTAAGTTACATAATATTTTTATACACAAAGAAATGTAAAAACATATATGTCCATTTGTTTGTTATCTTTTAAAAGGATAATTGTTGATGAATGACATACCCGCTTTATCATTATCTAGGACCCTTGGAGCTACTGTATATGATAACTTCTATTAAAAAGTTGCTTATACCCATAATTCAATTTGAATGAGTGAAGAATAGAGTTATTGATGGTCTAACTTTTGAATGGGATAATATTTCATAAATTCTAATTTTATATGGGATATTATTGCATAGTCATTGATTATCTCAGTAAAATAATCTTTCTAATAAAAAAATAGTGCATTATGTTTGAGACTATTCATTTTATATTCCTTTGGTCAGACACACTACTCAATAGATTGTATATTTAGTTGAAGTAGAAGTTAGATTGATATAGATTGTTGAATGCACTATTAAAGATTAGATGTCAATTTCTACTCAAGTTAATGCCTCTATAGAGGAAGGATAATATAACATGCTCCCTCAAATAACCCTATCCAATCCCTATATTGGGAACCATCTAGGGACAATTGCAACACACATCCATATAATCATCTTGAGAAATGTCAAAACATCCATTGTGATTTAGAATTTCCATAGTTATAATGCGAGATATTTTACTAATATTGGTTTATATTCTTATCAAAGAAGTCCAACAATGATCCATTTCCCATCCACACCTCTCTATTCTATGATATTGTTATATAGGTGCTTAAAGGTGTGGGAGCAAAAACCTATTAGAAGTTGCAAAAACTTTCGCAAGATAGGGTGATCTCCCAGGACAAGAAAAGAGCCTTTACACTAATCTCATATTGGTCATGAGATAAAGGACATTGGTAATTTCCATTATCTAGTTGCAAAGGAAATAATTGATGGTCTGTTGCAACCAAAATTGAAATGATATGTAGTTTCTCTCTTTTAATAAGAGTTTCATAATATATGTATTGTATTATCCTCCAAGTGAATGAAGGATTTTTCATAAATATTGGTTGTTGAAAATATAATCATGGGTGGATGTAGGTTCTATTTGTGAAGCTTGAACTAGTTTAATTTTGTGTGTATTTTGGTCATAATCCTTCCTCCCCCTTTTATTTGTTTGATTATCAAACAAGTTGCAATTAATGAATATATGTGTTTAGGTTCTAAATGTGTCTTAGAGATTCCATTTGCACATCTAGACTCTTATTTCCAAGAGAACCTAAGGACTAAAATGGGAAATGATAAGTATATAGAATGCAAGTGGCCCGAACCTTGAGTGAATCATTATTGAGTGTATATTCAACTTGTGTAACTAGTTCACCATGTATTATCTTATTGTGAAGTAACACCATATTCCATATGTCTAACATTTTGATTCGTATGTGCAATTGCATACCCTTTTAGTATTGATAGTCTTCTTTTACACACCATACGACATGCAAAGCCCTCAAGGTTAATATGTCTGAGCAAGTTGTTTCCCATATTCTCCTACTTACAAGAATATTTTCTTGGATAAGACCTTACTCTGCTACAGATCGTTGGATTTTAGGCTTAAGAAGGGAGTGAATTGAGATACTTAAAACTAAAACAATACATATTAGACCACCAAGTTATATCAAGGAGAAGGAGAATGAAACCAACACAAGATAAAATCCATATATATAACTGTGATGGCTTGAACATTTGTACCTTCAATACCTATTAGTTTCCTCCTATTAGGGTTTCTTAACATGAGAAGTATCTTGTATTCACCTCACCAATTACTTATGCCATGTCCCCTTTTAGCATAATGTAACTATCCTCTTTTCTATGAAAACCATCCAATAAGCTACCTAAGCGCCAACTTATGTACAAAAAAGGAGCACCTTCCCCACCTCATCCATGATAAAAATATATGAATGAGAGAAATATAAATATATTAGGATAGAGAATGCTTGTATGTGAGTGCTTCATAATTGATTAAAAGATCTAATTGTCTACAAGAATGATATACACTGAATGTAAGTATGCAAGTGGGTTGTCCCACATAGTTTATCAATCTTGTTGGACTTGTTAGAAAGGCTACTATTGTTATAACCTCAAACTTTTGAAAATATAATGTAAAAGGCATTTCTCTTTTAATGACTAAATGAGATCTTTTTCTTTGAATTGTGATGATTTTCGTATGAGATGGCTTTGATTGATTGATTGTGGGCCTTGTAGGCCATTAAGCCCAATTGAAAAGAAAAAGGAATTAACAAGGAAAAGAAATTGACTAATAAAAGGGAAATTGATAATTAAAAGAAGATAATGGTAAACTAATATTCCCCAATATGGGAATCCATGCCTTTGGGTTTCCTTGAGGTCCAAGGGACCCAAAATAATGAGATAAAGGCAAAAGAAATAAGGATAAGAATTAATTGGGAGTAATTAATAAGAAAATTTGGGAGAGAAGAAATCCTTTTCATACATTGCTTTTTGCTTCCCAATTTTCGTACAAGGATAGGGAATATTAAAAGGAACTTTCCTTTAAAATTTGAGACCAATCAGAGTTATGGTGTGAGAGATATTAATTTTGCAAAATATAGTCAATTTGGGAATTTCCCTGAATTAAAAAAAAGGGGATTTGCTTTCCTTTGAACGTGAGCAATCCAGCCCGTTGGATCTTGATCCAACGGTGACCGCTCATCGTCTAAGTCCCGCTGGGACTAGGACTCTGATGGTTACAGGTTGTTTTTTTGATCCTTGTTTCTCACGATCCATTGATCATACCAACTGGGTGTTGGTCCCTTCTTCACTTGACCCTCGTCGGTATTGAGCAAGGAGTGCTTCTGTGCATCCAATTGCTCAATCCGTCTCGATCTTGACCCTCGTCGACGTAGGAGACTCTGCCGGAATCCGGTGAGCAAGGGGGTGGACTTGGAGAGGTTTCGGTGGCCAATTGAAGGCGTCATTAGGTTCGAGTGAGGGAGGCGGAACTCCCTGGACCATCGGCGTGAGCAGGGGACGGCCGGAGCTCGAAGTCAACCATCGGGTTGACCTCCTAGAGCTGCTGCTCTTTGCGCAAGGTTGAAGAAGGGTGGTCCAGCGAAATTACCGACTTGGCCCTCACGTACTTCAATCGCTTAAAGGTCAGTTTCGACCTTTGCTTCTGTTATTTGCAAACAAAGGGGCGCGCGTAATCATGGCCGCTGGATCCTAAGTGGACCACCGAACCATTGATCGAGCGATCCACGATTTTCCTAATTAGTTGATAAATTGATAAAAATGAATTATCTTAGAAAAATCGTATCTGGAGATAGAAAACTCGGATGCAAAAAGTCAATACATGAAAAATGATCAAAAAAAATATGAGGAACACGTTAGAAATGGTTTGGATATTTGAATCTGTATATTTTTGTAAAAGTACATATTTGGATGGAAAAAGAGTTAATTTGTAAAAAGAAAACCCTAATTGATTATCAAGGATATATTTAGTTTTGCAATTAGGTTAATTCGAATATGTTTAACCTGATTAATGATTAAGATGGTTTTTAACCTGTTTTGATGATAGAATTGCATGTTTAGGGTTTTTAATTCAATATGTTGATTAAAATATTTAGAAACCCTAAATTAGAGAAAAAGAAAAAGATATTGCAATCTGAAAATTAGGGTTTATATGGTCCAACCTGATCTTTAGGACCTTAATGGAAAATAGGTCAAGATAATTAGGGTTTGATGTATAATTTGATAAAAGTAAGGTAAAAGCAATAAAAAGGAAATAAAACCCTAATAATGGTCAAAACCCTAAAAAGGGCAAATAACCTAGGAAACTCTTAGAATTATTGAATCATAATGGCATGATTAATAATAGAAGAATTAAATGCCTTTTTCAGGAGATTGTGTGTGTGCTTGCTTGATTTCCTGGTTGATTAACTTAATTCTGCATTCAAGTCTTCATTAACAAGTATGTGGTTAATTATGAATAATCACTTTAGTTTCCCGAGAGATTCCCAGATGTTTAATCGCATTGAATGCAACTAAACTGTTTGGATGTTCATATTGCAATTATAAAGTGACTATGACTATCACCATTTAATATAAATGTGTAAATCCTGCACCTACATGCCACCCTGATGGAAGATGCCATAAAGGTCAGGCCCAGGAGGGTAGACCAATGGGCACCATGAGAGGTGACCCTAAACACCAAGCTCGGGAATGAGAAGGTGATTGATGAGGCAAGACTAAGGAGAACCATGAGAGGTGACTCCCAGGCACCAAGCTCGGGATTGAGAAGGTGGCCTTAAGTCAAATCCAGGGTTAGGGCAAAAGCGGTGGGGATTGTCACATGGAAATTGTAAATTGACTTGTTAATTACCTTGATTGCAATACTTAAATTGTTAGACCTAATTGTGAAATTTTTGGTTGCCTCCACATACCAGCAATTGCCCATCGATGTTTTGTTTGTCAGTGTTTTAGGTAACATCCTGAAAATCACAAACAGAAAAGTGCCACATCGTGAAAATAAGAAATAAAGTGCACGGAGGATTAGATAGAGTACTTCAAGTTGTGGATAGTTAGATTTCCCAGTTTTATAAAGGTAAGTAAAAGTTTTAATTTTTGTACCCAATTCCAGTTTAGTTAGTAGAATTTTATAATTATTGTTGATTATATGTTGAACCTTTGATCCTGTAAATTGGTTAATGGATCTGACCTTCGGGTCTCCCTTAATTGGGGGTTACCGGGAGGCAGGGTCGTTACAATTGGTATCAGAGCGTAGGTTCTCCATCTAATCATCAATAATTATTAAATTTTACAAATTCCATAGAACCGAGGGAGTTATTAGAGGAGTGCCCAAAAGACTGAGGTGTCTAGAAAAGGATCACTTCCGGGGGCTGGCAAGATTTTCCTCCGCGCCGCTAGTCAGAATACGAGGACTCCCGGATTGTGTGACTGCCTGGCCAAAGTCTTAGGGTATGAATTGAAATAAGATACCTCTAGGACTCTCTCATCTTGTTCATCCCTTTGCAACTCAAATTCTATTAAGGACCTTAAGGATTAGGGTTTTCCCTCTTCTCCTCACCCTCTTGGGGTATGGGTAAAGATAACAAGGTCTAAGGAATCCTCCACCAAATTAATGAAAAACATGTAAATAAGATGTCATGGACATAAGCTTAATAGATAAAGCGCAAAGAATAGATACATGCTTAGGTCGGATGACACGAGTTGTCATTGCCCTCAGGAGAGACCTAAGGATAGACCTCCTTATCAGGAGGGTGAGTAGAGAGAGTTAGTCTTGGAGGTAGAGACCTCCATTGCAGGTAGAGACCTAGCATATCCTTTGAGGATGATGTTAACCCTAACCCTAAGTGAAGGTTAGAGAGAGAGAGATGACATGATGAGTTAGATGTCATGGTTAACCGAGTGTTTGGCTGGACATGCCTTTGGGATGCCATAAGAAGGTTGATGACCGAGTACCTTGGCAACCCAACCCTGAGAAGGGTCATGCTTGTTTGAGCGAAGGATAGCTCCTTCATGGATGAGGTTAGAGGAGAACCTATAGTTACCCTATGGCTTATGCAAGTAGGGGATAGCATGCACCCAGAGTACGTCAGTGGTACGGTAGTAGGATGAAACCCTGGACAGAAGGGCATTATAGATGGCTTATGAGATAAGCATAAAGGGATATGAATAATATTGAGCCAAACATGAGTTGAGCATATGCTTCAACCACATAGGGGTTTTCTTGAGAATACGAGCCTTCATGGAGAAGGGACCTCTAGTAGGTATGGTTAGAGGTGGTTTTAGCTCTAGAGAGAGGAAGCAGGACCCCAACAAGGAGGTTGGAAGTCTAAAACCCCAAAACTTGAGGAACAGTGGGGAGTCGAGAATGATGCGACCTAAGTGGATGATAGTGGTTGCCTTATGCTTGATTCTTGGAAGCTGATGATATCTTGGTTGCCTTTAGAGGAACCAAACGCTAGAGAGAGGACGATGATTCTAGTACCCATGGTATAAGTGGTTACCTGTTTGATGAGAGAAAGAGTGCTTTAGACCCTGAGAGAGGTTTAAGTAACCGGTTGTGAGGCTTTATACCTAGTTGGTTGCCCTGGAAGAGGATTCAACTCCGAAGCGTTGCTCGAATAGAAAGATCATGGAGGTACATGACATACCTTGGACATGCTTGATTCGTGGTTAAGAGGTTGAGCATGTAGTTGGATACCCAAAGGAGAACCTAGGGTTCCTAGGCCTAGGAGAGGAAGCAGTGTATCCGATGCTCATGATGATATTTGAGTCTTTATAGTTTTGAGCACGGTACTCCTTGTGTGTAGAGGTAAAGGAAATCCCTTAGGTTAAGGGTGTGTTTGATGAACCCCTCACAGCTAAGTTGATCTAATGTTGAGGAAAGAGGACAAATATGACCTATCATAGTTAATAGGTGGTCTGCTTGTGCCTTAGTAACTATTAGGTTAGGCATGCTCATGAGAATGTAAACCCTAAGGATGCTTGTGACCTTTGTTATCAAGGTGTAGTTTCCTCCCATCCTGGGAGAGCGACCCTTTGGTAGGGAGTTTACCAGTTTGGTTGGTGTTGTGGAAACCTAAGGAGGTTTCATAGGATCTTGAGAAGCTAGGTGAAGAGTACATGGCATGAGAATGAACCTATAGACCCATAGATAGCCATCTCTATGTGCATACGGATGTGTTGCCATGGAGGTAACCAGTATGGGGCCTGACCAAGATAGGCAGGTCGCCATGATCCCTGTGAAAGGATGAAAATTAGTCGATAATGCAGAGAGAGATGATGAAGGCTTGGGTAAGGTTCTATGTTGGACATGTACTATGTTAGAATCCTAAGTCTATCCAAGGGTCAGGTAGGGATAAGACCGATGGAAGAAGGAGTCGCCTAATTCCCTAGTTGCACATGACCATGGGGTCGGGAGGTAACAGCTATCATTGTGTGAGGGCCATGGGTTAGGAGATTGATGACCTTCATGAACTCATGGGACACAAAGGGCAGATGAGTAGGGCACTCTCTTATGCATAAGGGAAAAGGGATGACCCCAAAAGTTCCGGCTCCCTATAGACCTAGAGGAGAAGACCTAGGATTATGCTTGGACCAGGTAAGTCTGAGACCAGTTTTCCCTAGAAGTAGTGTGGATATCATGATGTTTGTGATATAGAGACATAAGCTGCATGTTTCAACTTGGATTTGAAAGTGTACGGGCAAGGTGGGATGTACCATCTCTACTCTTGGAACAGGAAGAACTCTGTATTTGGACTGCAGCCAAATGCTTATTTCTTCTTGTTATGGGAGTGAGAGATAGGATAGTATGCATGCCTTACACCAAGGATAAGGATGATGTAAGTTGGAACGTAGCTACAAGGTATGATGATAGAAATGATAACATACCCTGGTAAAGTGAATGATACATGGATGATTTTCAAACACTAAGAGAGGTAGTGTACTCAGCTTATGAGGATGTTTTATCAAGAACTATGTGGAATTTGCAAGTTAACCAAGGTCGAGTTCGTTCACAGTGAGGATGGGCTCAGAGCTTCTTGATGAAGATAGACTTAGAGTTTGAGATGAGGTGATAAATATAATACATGGAGGTGTATGCTACCTAACACTTAAGGATGAGAGGTGGTAATGAATGCTCTAGTGGAGATCTAGCTGCCTAATTTAGTTAGAGGCTAGAAGAAGTTGAGGTTGTTTGGCTAACCCTAAGTTTGAGAAGAAGATGTGTTTTGGCTAACACTCGGATGTAATAAGATATGTTGAACAAGTTAATGGTTCTTTGGGTAGCCAGTTTAGTACTTGATGTAGTAAAAGGATGATGATAGAACCTCGGATACACTTCTTTGGATAGGAAGGTAATAAAACCCTTTTGGAGAGTGGTTTAGGGTTTCCGAGGTATCAAGCTTGAGGAATCATAACAGGAGGTCATGATATACCTTGATACTACAAAGATAGTAAGTGATGGTAGAATTCTCGATGCTTAAAACAAAGTTGCACGTAGCATGTGGCCATGCAAGCCAGGAGGTGAAGGACGAACACCATTACCCCAGTGCATGGATAAAAAGTATAAAAAAGTTCCCGAGAGGGAATGGGAGATCTTCACTATGAATGTTGTGAGTCTCTCCTAGACCAAGAAGGTCAAGATACAATATGGGTTATGGTAGATCGCCTTATCTAGATGACATGAGAAAGGAAGAGTTCTGTCAAGGGACAGATCTGGTTGAACTACATATGAAAAGAGATGGTTCAGCTACACCATGATGCAAATTCAAAGGTTCTTTATGTGACCTAAAGGTTCACTTCCATGAGGTGGAAGTAGATACATGAAGAGCTCAGTGTTGGTACAGTTTATCACCCCATACTAATGGACAGTATGATCCGGACTAGAGGGTCTGATGAGAGCATGTGTGCTCATTCAGGGTGATACAAAGAGACAGTTCTTAAGATGTGATGTTAACCACCATATCCTATCGGGATGAAAGAAGTTCTATGAGGAGGTTGTGTCGGTCACCACTTCATTATGATGATGTTGGTGAAGGAGGCCTCGCAAAGGTCAGAAAAGAACCATAAGTGTGTGCAGATGAAGTTGCTTTGATCATGCAATGGCTAAGAGAAAGCCCAGTGGTGACATAAGTCACGAGTTGATACAAAGCAGACTGACATGCAGTTCACTGTGGGAGAATATGTGATGTAAAAATCCGACCCCTCTGAGCTACAGCTGAGAAAGCTGAGTCCCCGATATATGGGTCCATTTGAGATGGATTGGTGGATATGGTTGTGTTTAGCCTTGCCCCTCAGGATAACATGATGTATAATGTGTTACATAAGTCTGATCTAGAGAACTATGTGAGGTACCCAAGCCATGTGTTGAGCCCTGAACCTATTCAACTTTTGAAAGGCTGAAAAGTCCTGAGTCACCTATGAGGGTACGATATACCAAGGTAAGAAAGAACTCAGATGGAAGGAAATGAGATAATGAAGGTTCTTGGGAAACACCATGGAAAGGGTGAAGCCACATGGGAGCCCTGATGGACATAAGAAGACGTATCCTGTTTGTTTGCTTGCTTGATGGAATTTTGAGGGCAAAATTCCTATAAGGAGGGGAGGATGTTATAACCTCAAATTTCTGAAAATATAATGTAAAAGGCATTTCTCTTTTAATGACTAAATGAGATCTTTTTCTTTGAATTGTGATGATTTTCGTATGAGATGGCTTTGATTGATTGATTGTGGGCCTTGTAGGCCATTAAGCCCAATTGAAAAGAAAAAGGAATTAACAAGGAAAAGAAATTGACTAATAAAAGGGAAATACAAGAAATTGATAATTAAAAGAAGATAATGATAAACTAATATTCCCCAATATGGGAATCCGTGCCTTTGGGTTTCCTTGAGGTCCAAGGGACCCAAAATAATGAGATAAAGGCAAAATAAATAAGGATAAGAATTAATTGGGAGTAATTAATAAGAAAACTTGGGAGAGAAGAAATCCTTTTCATACATTGCTTTTTGCTTCCCAATTTTCGTACAAAGATAGGGAATATTAAAAGGAACATTCCTTTAAAATTTGAGACCAATCAGAGTTATGGTGTGAGAGATATTAATTTTGCAAAATATAGTCAATTTGGGAATTTCCCTGAATTAAAAAAAAGGGGGATTTGCTTTCCTTTGAACGCGAGCAATCCAGCCCGTTGGATCTTGATCCAACGGTGACCGCTCATCGTCTAAGTCCCGCTGGGACTAGGACTCTGATGGTTACAGGTTGTTTTTGCGATCCTTGTTTCTCGCGATCCATTGATCATACCAACTGGGTGTTGGTCCCTTTGGACTCAGGAGAAGGAATCGCGAAGATTCCTCCCTATTTTTGCTGAGTTTCATCGTCGTTTTGGGAAACCCCCAATTCGCCCAAACCTTGCCCCGACCCTATATATAGGGGAGGGCTATGGATGGAACTCGCATCCCTAACTACTCGCCCAAGCTCTGCGGAAGGAAGCAAGGAGTGCTTCCGTGCATCCAATTGCTCAATCCGTCTCGATCTTGACCCTCGTCGACGTAGGAGACTCTGCCAGAATCTGGCGAGCAAGGGGGTGGACTTGGAGAGGTTTCGGTGGCCAATTGAAGACGTCATCAGGTTCGAGTGAGGGAGGCGGAACTCCCTGGACCATCGGTGTGAGCAGGGGACGGCCGGAGCTCGAAGTCAACCATCGGGTTGACCTCCTGGAGCTGATGCTCTGTGCGCAAGGTTGAAGAAGGGTGGTCTAGCAAAATTACCGACTTGGCCCTCACGTCCTTCAATCGCTTAAAGGTCAGTTTCAACCTTTGCTTCTATTATTTGCAAACAAAGGGGCATGTGTAATCATGGCCGCTGGATCCTAAGTGGACCACCAGACCATTGATCGAGCGATCCACGATTTTCCTAATTAGTTGATAAATTGATAAAAATGAATTATCTTAGAAAAATCGTATCTGGAGATAGAAAACTCGGATGCAAAAAGTCAATCATGAAAAATGATCAGAAAAATATGAGGAACACGTTAAAAATGGTTTGGATATCTGAATATGTATATTTTTGCAAAAGTACATATTTGGATGGAAAAAGAGTTAATTTGTAAAAAGAAAACCCTAATTGATTATCAAGGATATATTTAGTTTTGCAATTAGGTTAATTCGAATATATTTAACGTGATTAATGATTAAGATGGTTTTTAACCTATTTTGATGATAGAATTGCATGTTTAGGGTTTTTAATTCAATATGTTGATTAAAATATTTAGAAACCCTAAATTAGAGAAAAAGAAAAAGATATTGCAATCTGAAAATTAGGGTTTATATGGTCCAACCTGATCTTTAGGACCTTAATGGAAAATAGGACAAGATAATTAGGGTTTGATGTATAATTTGATAAAAGTAAGGTAAAAGCAATAAAAAGGAAATAAAACCCTAATAATGGTCAAAACCCTAAAAAGGGCAAATAACCTAGGAAACCCTTAGAATTATTGAATCATAATGGCATAATTAATAATAGAAGAATTAAATGCCTTTTTTAGGAGAATGTGTGTGTGCTTGCTTGATTTCCTGGTTGATTAAGTTAATTCTACATTCAAGTCTTCATTAACAAGTATGTGGTTAATTATGAATAATCGCTTTAGTTTCCCGAGAGATTCCCAGATGTTTAATCGCATTGAATGCAACTAAACTGTTTGAATGTTCATATTGCAATTATAAAGTGACTATGACTATCACCATTTAATATAAATGTGTAAATCCTGCACCTACATGCCACCCTGATGGAAGATGCCATAAAGGTCAGGCCCAGGAGGGTAGACCAATGGGCACCATGAGAGGTGACCCTAAACACCAAGCTCGGGAATGAGATGGTGATTGATGAGGCAAGACTAAGGAGCATGAGAGGTGACTCCCAGGCACCAAGCTCAGGATTGAGAAGGTGGCCTTAAGTCAAATCCAGGGTTAGGGCAAAAGCGGTGGGGATTGTCACATGGAAATTGTAAATTGACTTGTTAATTACCTTGATTGCAATACTTAAATTGTTAGACCTAATTGTGAAATTTTTGGTTGCCTCCACATACCAGCAATTGTTGATTGATGTTTTGTTTGTCGGCGTTTTAGGTAACATCCTGAAAATCACAAACAGAAAAGTGGCACATCGTGAAAATAAGAAATAAAGTGCACGGAGGATTAGATAGAGTACTTCAAGCTGTGGATAGTTAGATTTCCCAGTTTTATAAAGGTAAGTAAAAGTTTTAATTTTTGTACCCAATTCCAATTTAGTTAGTAGAATTTTATAATTATTGTTGATTATATGTTGAACCTTTGATCCTGTAAATTGGTTAATGGCTCTGACCTTCGGGTCTCTCTTAATTGGGGGTTACCAGGAGGCGGGGTCGTTACAACTATAGCCAAGTTATAGAGTTTCATTGGAAACATTTAGAAACATTCTATCCATTTCTAAAACATTTATGGGGTTTCAATTGATAAATACTTTTCTATTCACTTCAAAGAATGGCTAGTTTAGATCCTAGTTGTACCTTAGTAGGACAATGGTTCTTAAGAAAATTCTGGAAAATGTTAGCCTTTATTTCTAGAACGGCCATTTGTACAACTGGATATCCTCTAGAAAACTGTAGGTGATATATAATTGAATAAGTTACCTAAGAAATCTTAAGGTGGTGTTGTGTCATGTTTTGGACCAGTACATCATTGACTAACAATTTTTAGGGAGACTTCAGATAATATGTTTCCCTATGCATGGTAGGAGATACCATTATATGAATTTTCCCTATAGATCCTTAGATGATGATTCTTCATATATCCATCTAGGTCTATATCAATTCAATATATTGGGAGGAATTCAACCAATCCATGTAGAGTGAAAAAAATATTTGGTTGACTCGATGAAGATTCTTAGGAAATTATAATATTGCACACATTAGAATTTAAGGCTTAGTGAGTCCATGCAGTGCATTGTTGCAATCATTAGGATAATCATTATGGTGTTAACTAGAAGGAATTTATTCAATATAAGTGGTATACATCAATATGATAAATAATTTATATCTAATGTATAAGTGATTTTGATTTTGGTTTATATGCCTTTATGTTTTATTCATATTAGGGTTTTAAATTTAAGCATTTAGATTACATGATATTCCTATGGCATCTCGAATAGATTCATTAGAGAGGAATGATTAGTCACCATACAAATATAACATTTTGTAATACAGTCATGCAACCAACACATGTTTATTGCATATTAGGGATGTTACACATAGGATAAAAAATGACATTACCAATTCATAAGAACATATGAAGTTCTTGATACAAATTACATACCATTCTTAGATATTTATTATTTTGATCAATAGTGACAACTGATTAGATTCATTGAACCCTTTTTTAAACTAGCATGATATTCTTTAGGATTTCTACTGAATCTCTTAGAAAATCTTGAGCAATAGTCATCAATATCAATTCCATTGAAATGATATCTTAATAATGTCTCAAAAACCACTCTTAAGAATTTTGCCACATTGTTTCTACTTTCATCAAATTGTGATCATCTATTGTTAGAATTGAATCACTTGGTTCTTCATAATGTAGGTCCCAATTCATCTCAAAACAATTTTCAACCTCAAGATCAAATGATGGTTCATGTTTCATGATATCTTTTACCTCTTCTAGATAAGGGGGGTAGAACTTGAATACGAATTTATTCAACTCTTTCTCCTTCAAGAGCACCTATAAAATGAACAAACTTATTTAAGAACATAACATAATATAAATGATACATATTACACCATTGAAAGTATAAAAAGAAAATCATTCAAATACCTCCATGACCATATCATTTAAACACGTCTGCAATTAATTCCAACAAATAGAAACATTCACCAATAGTTGGATTCTTGTCTGATCATCCTAAACATAGAAGTGCCATGTCTCCTCCAAGAATATGCTCTTTTGCTTGCAAGATGAGAAACAAAGAGAAGCCCTTTCTATATTTCTCCTTGTAACTTTCATAAACAATTTATGGAGTTGTATTTTACAAAACTATGTATTTGTTGTTTGGTATACTAGGGATTCCTAAAGGAACCTACAAAAAAAGCACATGTATATAATGTCCATATTTCTATGGGCTTCCAACTATATTAATTTTTTTGTCAAATAGTTGTACATCATTCTAATTGTTTGTTAGAAATAAAAATTAATATGTACAATGGACATTATAGTATCAAGGAAGTACAAAGTGTAAGCGATAATATAAGCATGAAAGTAGAGCTATATGACATGATTACCTATTTTATTGGAATTCTTTGGTAGTTTGGACTTGTCCAATCTACTGGATAGGGAATTCAAAGTCCTTTAACTCATGGTAGAAGATGTAAGGGCTATCCATTCCCTATAAGATCCTTCCATGCCTCAATCAGTCTGATTATAAGAATTTGGGGGCTCATCAGAAGGTGACCCAGATAAAAATAGTAGGCCAACCTTGGGTACTCAAATCAGAGCACCTGAAGCATCAAATCAACAGTGTTTCCTTTTAATCATCATATCACATATTTTCCATTCACATCGGTAGAGATTACATTCACAAAAAGGAGATATTATCTCACCTACACTCTTATAAATGGATGATTCTAAGGTTCCTAGTGTTGGTATGTATGCCTTGAGAGCCAATCATGGGATGATTGGTGGGATACATTAAGATTTATTTGATAAACATCAAAGGCAAGCTTCCAATTCTTTCTGGTTCATTCATATGAGATAGTGATAGAATAGATTGAATGTCTAGAGAATGACAATACTCAATGATGTATGCCTTCAGGTTCATGACCTGAACGATGAGATCATACAGATGCTAAGAGTTTGTACATTCTTGTTATGTACCTAGTCGGATGTCATTGTGGAAGGTAGATAGACAGCAATGACACACAAGACTAGATTGTGGTGTTGGTTGATGACAGAATCTCATTAGTCATGATATAGAGATATCAAACCAAACACATAGGTACTTGTTAGAGAACAAGGTACCGGACAGACCCACCGTGAGTTTGACACATGGAACCATGACATGGTAGTCACAGTCAGTACTCACAGTGATGGTGGTGAGTGTGATTCTTAGACCTGAAATCACTGCACTCAACACATGTCGTTGGGCACACTTTGACATCATCAAACGCAGTCCTGAAACATGGGTTGTTATAAAGGTGATGATTGGGTGGCTTTGACACATGGGGCTTTTGAGGGGTGAGTGATAGATATGGGATTTGTCCCTCCTGAGGGAGTTTGATATCCATGGCCACTTGATGAGTAGGATTGAGATAGGCGTGCACATGTGTGAATCAGTATGTGATATTGATGTCATACATATCTCGTTCAATCTACTCTGAGATCAAGAAAGTGAATGAACGTTGACAGGATGACTGTTCCATGCCTCGAGTTCATTCGGGACATCAGTGACAAAGGAATTATACATTCACTGTAACACCATTCATGGATTGTAGGATTGAAAGTTGTTCTACAACTTTCTACTTTCACTTGGGTAGCACTGATGTGTGACTAGGCACCACTCTTTGCTTGTGAAGTCATAAGTGTTATGGACTTTCACTGCCAACGTGAAATGGACCTGCAAGGTCACACACATAGGATTTAACCTGGAAGAGGAGTTTTGTCCACAAGCAATGTTTAGATTGATTACTAAAGGAGTTTAGCAGTTCAATTAAACACTCAATTGATTGATAGCTCAATATCATACTGTTCAAGGTGTTGGACATGTTGATTGGAGTATCGGATTGATTGAAATCACATTTGACTGATTCTGCACAACCTGTACTCCCAACCGATCAGTTCAAGTGTTGAACTGGTCGACTGAGGTTGCTGAACCGGTCGGCTCAAGTGTTGAACCAATCGGCTCATGTACAGAGTGAAACGAGCGGTTCAAGTGTTGAACCGATCGGTTCAACTGGTGCAACTGAGCAAGTTGGGAAAGTCAGGTCGGTGAGAATTTTCCTTGTGTTTCACTTGCCCAATTTGATTGGAACAAGGATTCATATTCGATACCAATTAGAAACAAAAGAAGGAAAGTCAATCGGAAACTGATCAGGACCACGAACCGACCGGTTCAGAAGTGAACCGATCGGCTCATGGATCCCAACCGATCGGTTGGTGTTCCAACCGACCGGTTCAGGTCCCCAACCAACTGGTTCACTTGTGAACCGATCGGTTCAGGTTTCGAGTTGGTTGCTTTTGTGGAAAATCTCGAACCCTTCTACTCCTGCATTTAGTCCCGTAGTGCCCGGGATAGAGAACCCTCCTATATATATAGAGGTAGTGGGGGCTTCTCAGAGAACAACTAAGTGCAACCAGCTGATCTG
Source organism: Alisma plantago-aquatica (assembly GCA_963693085.1). NCBI lineage: Eukaryota > Viridiplantae > Streptophyta > Magnoliopsida > Alismatales > Alismataceae > Alisma > Alisma plantago-aquatica. Next base: position 226,656,971 of record OY856413.1, read on the forward strand.
CAAAGTTGTCGTTCTCTCTGGTTTTGGTAACCGTGAGAGAGCCCGAGCAAGTGCTTCCCGCAAAGGGAGGTGCAGCAAGGGAAGGACAACTGCAGTTGCAACTGGCAGCAGGAGAGTGTGTTGGTGACTAGTACGTCAACAGGAGGGTGCGAATCCTCCCACTTCCTTGTGGGACAAGGAGTGTGGAGTTCTAGGTGGTCCGTGTGGACTACTACAGAGGCGGGAGGTCACTGCCGCTCAGGAGGACAACTGTCAATCCTGACAGTCCCAGTGAGAGGAGGAGTCGTCAGTCCCGGTGCGACCAGGAGCTGCACAGACGCCGTCCAAGACCGGAGTTGAAGACCACGCATCGCGCGAGGTATTGTCGCCGAGCAAGCCTCGGGACAAGGTATGATTCCACAAACCATCCTTTTCTATTATATAGACGTTGACGCGTTTCCTTGTTCCGGGTTTGGGGGAGAAAATTTTTGTTTCCGCTGCCTTCTTTGCCTCCCCTAAAACCCAACAGTGGTATCAGAGCCACGTCAACTGCTCTATATTCTAGGAATATCGATATGATTGATTTTTGTTTGTCACCTTTATTTATTACATGCGATGCGAATAATATTGGCTTTATGCATGTCCAATCCTAAATCCACAAATCCCAAATTACATATATGATACATATTATTAATGCACTCGATACGCGTCGCCCTTAAACGGGTTTTGTGGTGGATGTGTGTAGCATGATTATGTCCTATAAACCCCTATCTGTGTGTGGTTGTTTGTGGTTGCTTGCATCTCGGTCTGCGCACTGATCTTCCCTCTCTTATTCCTGATGTAACTCAAAATAATTCGAGATTCTTTCCTACCTTTGCTCCCCCCGAATGTAACTCGGGGTTTCCCTTTTTAAAGCAATGTAATAAATAGGATAGATTTGTATTTCCTGTTATTTTGAAGATCGGCGGACATCAAGACGACAACTGAAATGATCGGTTCAAGGCGTGAACCGATCAGTTGACGTTCCAGACGGTCGGTTCAAGGAGTGAACCGATCAGTTGATGACTGGTTCGAGGAGTGAGACGAGTGGGTGGCGGACATGACGAGATGCACGATGACCAGGCGAACCGATCGGTTGGAGGAGCCAACCGATCGGCTGGTGGCACCCAGACGACCGGCTGGAGAGTACATATCATTCATGTGATGAGTTGATCAGCTCGGATGGCAAGGCACAAAAGTTCATCTTGTACAGGTTGCATGTGATGTAGACCTAGATGACCGTGATTCCTCTTGGCTCGAGGAATCACATTAGGATGGCCATAATCATCGCTTTTATTGTTTGTGCATGTTTTCTGTGGGATATAGCATGTATATGATATGTACTATGTATTGTGGTGATTAGATATGTATATGTATATAAAAACCAAATCCCTCATTAAATATTAAGTTTTAGATGCCTTCCAAATGCGACACACGTGAAAAGCTTGATCGACCAAGTGTGGGCACGCCCTAGCGTGGTGCACCATCTATCTCGTGGAAGCGTGAAGGATGGATGTGTGGGTCTGCCCTAGCAGGGTGCATGTTCATCGTGTTTGCTTTGGGTCGGACTTAACAAGGTGACCTAGATAGGATCTAGCACCTTGAGGCATGGAGATGATCATGGCAAGGAGTTGCATATGACATCTTATCAAGAGTTGCATATGATGCAATTGGCAAGAGTTGCCTACCTGAGAGAGCTATGTTGTGGGTGACAGCCCTAGCTGGTCCATGGCTTAGAGGATTTCAGGATCTTGCCCACTAGAAGGTTGTACACTGCAATCTTCCGAATTGATGATGAGGTCTATCAATTTGAAGTAAAATAGTGGGAGCGATAATTAATTAAAGGCCTAATTTTATCGTCAACTTTTCAAATAAATCAAACAAGTCAAAAAGAGTTTTGGACTAAAACTGCATATATTTCCTTTTGTTAAAATAAATGGTTAATCAACAAATCACTTTATTTGTGATTGGTCTTTGAGACCAACAAATTAAATGGGAATTTTTCCACGACTGGTTAGGACATTGAGAAGTGTTCTCAATCGTAGAGTAAAAGCTCTAAGTCCTAGTTATACCAGAACCAGATGAACTCGATCCCACCACATCAATGGATGAAAGTATGCTTATGGAAGCATACCGAGGATGACATTGATGAGGAGTGCTTGATGTTGTGTTCCCTGAACTATGAGTTGCAGAGACAACATGAGACATATGATGTCTCCAAGACACTGTCCTAGTATGTCATGACAGAAGGAGATCCAGTAAGGTATTCACACACTCAATGTGATTGGGTATGTGAAAGACCTGACTAAGAAGGATTCCATCTGAGCCAAGAGTTGGCTATTGGTATGATACTGCAAATGTTGTGAGAATCATACAATTCATGATAAGCTATAACATGAACAACTTTGACAAGCGTTGACATAGTTGTTGGACATGTTGAGGATAGTAAAGGCAAAGATGAAGAAAGACAAACCATAATTTTTTATGTGATCAAAGAGAAAGGTAATTCTTAAGGGCAAGGATAAGGGCAAAGCAAAGAAGTGTTCTGATGCTAGCCAGCAATCCAAGCCGTCTTCAACCTCAAGGCACATGGGGAAAGGGTGTATGAGGGATTGCCCTCTATATCTGGAAGAACAAAAGAAGATGAAGGAGGGGATGGAGATCTCCACCTAAGGTATCATGAAATGAACCGCTTCTTTATCAGAGGTATATGATACCAAGATATGGATATGTCATTTATGATATGCAATATCCGCAAAGAAGTGATGGCCTTTGTGAAAGGACCAAGAAAAAAGTACCCATCATTGGAGCAAGTGTTGCTGCCATAGATAGGAGTAACTTTCAGTTCATTTCAGCCTAAAGGGCACGAAATAGAGTTGAGAACTGCTATTTCATATATTGCCAATAGATAGAAACACTTTATTTTTTCATATTGTATGACAATGATGGCAATTAATAAAGTTGATATGTTTCAATCTTAAAGATATGATCTTTGTGGCAATTCCTTGTTTATCTTGTGATACATGGTATGCATAAGATAAAATGATACCTAAAGTTATTGATAACTCAAACAATTAAATTAGCATATATCATAAGAAATTCATTTCTAGTTTCCATATGATGGATAAATCTAGACTCTTTTGGTTAGAGAACCAGTAAGAGACATGAATATCTTGGACATGATTAATCAATCTTCACTAATGGTAGTGGGAGAATGATTATCCTATTAGGTATAATACATGTGATGTATTTACATACCTATTGGGACAAATGCTAATACTTCAAATGATGTTTAGAGAAATACCAATATGAATATCTTGAAGTGTTCAAGATTATCATAGATGAAGTGCAAATTTGGTAAAGTGTTAATTATTGATGAGATCAATGAATGAAATACTTGGACTAAATGTTTGAGATCCTTATGAGTGATTATGATAGTGTATCGTAGTGAACTCATGATTAAGGCATGGTGATGTCTAAAAAAAGAAGGAATCATACTCTAAGGAGTTAGAGAATGATTATCAAATAACTGAATTCTTCTTAATAAAAGAATACCCCACACTAATAAAGGACATTGAGAATCACAAGGAGTTGTGAGTTCTTATATCCTTGACAGATACACCTCAATTATCTATGTGATGAGTTGTTCATGTGATGAGTCAACTATCTAGATGAATATGAGGAACTGAATTTTGAGTTATGGTTTATGACCATTACATCCTAAATGACATCCATGTGAACCATAAGGTATGACCTTGATGGTAGCACCCATTGGATGAAATCCATAAGTGCAAATGAGTCTTAAGTGTTAAGACACATGGATAACATTTTGAGAAGGATGATGCTTGTTGATTGCAACTTTATGACTAAATCATTTGGCATATGGATACTAAAACTGCATTCCTATGAGGAATAAAACAAGGATGTGTACGTGACACAACCTATAAGGTTTATGAATCCACTAATACAAATGAAGTCTGTAAGTTACAATGGACTAATCAATGTGATTGATTGAGTACAAGCAACTCAGAATTGGATCTTTACTTTGATGATATAGTCAAAGGGTTTGACTGATATGTCAAAGATAAAGAAGGGATTTGTGATTTAGTGGGAGTGTGTTCACATTCCACATATTGATGTGAAATGGAAATGTTCTAGAATGGAAATCCAAAAAGTGGAAATTATCTTTGAGGAAGATAGAGATGTTTCCTATGTGATAGGAATAGAGATCTATAGAGATAGTTCTCGAAAACCTCTTGACCTAAAAAGAGAGAGCATACATTGGAAATCTATACTGAAGTGTTCAGTATGCACAGATTCAGTGGGAGAAAACTTGTCCATGCTACATGGAGTTAGTATCCCAAGGCCAAGTGTCCAATTCTTATGAAGAATGGGAACACTAAGAATAGATATGGATCTATCATGTATGTAATCATCCCATTATCTTGCATGTATGGACATGGAAAGAATAAAATGCATTCATCATCTTGTATGTATGACATGACAATTTGATGTGCTTATCCTATTAACTCGTCTGTGGGACATGACGAGTGGATGTATGTCTGCTTCCAGTAAGGGTTACTGGAATACCATGAGAACTTGATAAGTACTTGTGAAGTACTAGTTCTATGGATATTAGGAAGAGTTCAATGTAAAGAGTTACATTGATGTGAACTTCCGAAAGGATAGAAAATTAATCACAAAATATACATAGGATGTATAAAAGTGAAAGTTTATTGATAATTGGAAGTGTTCCAATAAAATCATTTAAAAGGAAATGCCGAGTATCTATGTGTTAGAGAACTGTAGTGGATACTATATGGATCTGGAAGTTCATGAGATGAACTTATAGATATTCCGATCATTGATGACAAGTCTGGAATCCTGGATCATGCAATGTGGCTAAATGTTAGCAAAGGAATACTAGATCGCATATTACGGCAACTCCATCTCATACGTGTGACGTACAGCGAAGAGATGTGAGACATGCAATTTATACTGACTTTGGCAAGGTGTTGCCATTACTCACTATGTTGGCACTAGAGCACAGTAACATGTGGGACATGTTTGAAGATCACTATGAATATGATTCAAGGGTGATTGGCTCACAGTGCAAGTGGGAGTCTGTTGGTATGTATGCCCTGAGAGCCAATCATGGGATGATTGGTGGGATACATTAAGATTGATTTGATAAACATCAAAGGCAAGCTTCCAATTCTTTCTGGTTCAGTCATATGAGATAGTGATAGAACAGATTGAATGTCTAGAGAATGACAGTACTCAATGACGTATGCCTTCAGGTTCATGACCTGAACGATGAGATCATACGGATGCTAAGAGTTTGTACATTCTTGTTATGTCCCTAGTCGGATGTCATTGTGGAAGGTAGATAGACAATAATGACACACAAGACTAGATTGTGGTGTTGGTTGATGACAGAATCTCATTAGTCATGATATAGAGATATCAAACCAAACACATATGTACTTGTTAGAGAACAAGGTACTGGACAGACCCACCGTGAGTTTGACACATGGAACCATGACATGGTAGTCACAGTCAGTACTCACAGTGATGGTGGTGAGTGTGATTCTTAGACCTGAAATCACTCCACTCAACACATTTCGTTGGGCACACTTTGACATCATCAAATGCAGTCCTGAAACATGGGTTGTTATAAAGGTGATGATTGGGTGGCTTTGACACATGGGGCTTTTGAGGGGTAAGTGATAGATATGGGATTTGTCCCTCCTGAGGGAGTTTGATATCCATGGCCACTTGATGAGTAGGATTGAGATAGGCGTGCGCACGCATGTGTGAATCAGTATGTGATATTGATGACATACATATCTCGTTCAATCTACTCTGAGATCAAGAAAGTGAATGAACGTTGACAGGATGACTGTTCCATGCCTCGAGTTCATTCGGGACATCAGTGACAAAGGAATTATACATTCGCTGTAACACCATTCACGGATTGTAGGATTGAAAGTTGTTCTCCAACTTTCTACTTTCACTTGGGTAGCACTGATGTGTGACTAGGCACTGCTCTTTGCTTGTGAAGTCATAAGTGTTATGGACTTTCACTGCCAATGTGAAATAGACCTGTAGGGTCACACACATAGGATTTAACCTGGAAGAGGAGTTTTGTCCACAAGCAACGTTTAGATTGATTACTAAAGGAGTTTAGTAGTTCAATTAAACACTCAATTGATTGATAGCTCAATATCATACTGTTCAAGGTGTTGGACATGTTGATTGGAGTATCGGATTGATTGAAATCACATTTGACTGATTCTGCACAACCTGTACTCCCAACCGATCGGTTCAAGTGTTGAACCGGTCGACTGAGGTTGCTGAACCGGTCGGCTCAAGTGTTGAACCGATCGGCTCATGTACAGAGTGAAACGAGCGGTTCAAGTGTTCAAACGATCGGTTCAACTGGTGCAACCGAGCAAGCTGGGAAAGTCAGGTCGGTGAGAATTTTCCTTGCGTTTCACTTGCCCAATTTGATTGGAACAAGGATTGGTATTCGATACCAATTAGAAACAAAAGAAGGAAAGTCAACCAGGAACTGATCAGGACCACGAACCGACCGGTTCAGACGTGAACCGATCGGCTCATGGGTCCCAACCGATCGGTTGGTGTTCTAACCGACTGGTTCAGGTCCCCAACCGACCGGTTCAGGTTGCGAGTTGGTTGCTTTTGTGTAAAATCTCAAACCCTTCTACTCCTGCATTTAGTCTCGTATTGCCCGGGATAGAGAACCCTGTCCCATGACCCTCCTATATATAGGGGTAGTGGGGGCTTCTCAGAGAACAACTCAGTGCAACCAGTTGCTCTACAAAGTTGTCGTTCTCTCTGGTTTTGGTAACCGTGAGAGAGCTCGAGTAAGTGCTTCCCGCAAAGGGAGGTGCAGCAAGGGAAGGACAACTGCAGTTGCAACTGGCAGCAGGAGAGTGTGTTGGCGACTAGTACGTCAATAGGAGGGTGTGACTCCTTCCACTTCCTTGTGGGACAATGAGTGTGGAGTTCTAGGTGGTCCGTGTGGACTACTACAGAGGCGGGAGGTCACTGCCGCTCAGGAGGACAACTGTCAATCCCGACAGTCCCGGTGAGAGGAGGAGTCGTTAGTCCCGGTGTGACCAGGAGCTGCACAGACGCCGTCCAAGACTAGAGTTGAAAACCGCGCATAGCGCGAGGTATTGTCGCCGAGCAAGCCTCGGGACAAGGTATGATTCCAAAAACCATGCTTTCCTATTATATAGATGTTGACGCGTTTCCTTGTTCCGGGTTTGGGGGAGAAAATTTTTGTTTCCGTTGCCTTCTCTGCCTCCCCTAAAACCCAACACCTAGGGTACCATACCTCATAATGATTCTAAGTCACAAATATATATCCACAATATAAAACTCTGAGTACCATCAAGTACTCAATGTACTGCTACAAGGATACATGTTTCTCTTTCTTGGCTTTGAAATACTAGGGAAGTTGTATGGTCACAAGAAAACTACATTAGTTAGGGTTTCTCATGGTTAATTCGTCCAATGACTCATATTTAAATAAGGATTTAGAAATAAGAAATTCCTACTAAGATATGAGTAGTTTAAGTATTTAAAAAACTTAAATCATGGCCAATATGTACATATAGAACCAGATTTCTCCAATTTCAACCATGAAAATTCCCATAATGATTCACACATAAAATCCACTTATATGTAATGTAGGATCATCTTATACAATATGGAATCATCATGGTAAGTTTCACTAAGAAATTCCATCATATTGTCCAACATTCTAAAAGTAAAAAAAGGCCTAAATTGGTGATCTAAGACAATTTGTCTGTTAAAATCATAAAATTCAACAAAGTAGTGGTAGAAGGGACTTACTTTTCTAATATGAAGCATAATTTAATAGCAAAGTAGGTAGTCATTCAGAAGATCCTAAGATTTAGCTGAAAAAACCCATCATATATAATTCCATATGTAATTTATGACACCCAATTAGTGAAGCTTGATTTTTTATGTAGGAAATGCATCACCTAGATTATAGTGCATAGGATAAATCACTCACCTTAGGTGAAGATTGTTCAAGTGCATGCACAAGCCCTATCTCAAAATAACCTACAAACACCACAAAAAGGTCCACTTATACAAGCTCTAGATCCAACTAGGTCAAAGAAGGAGAAAAGTAGAGATTCTAGGAGAAAGAACCTAGTTTTTGTCATACGTTTTACAAAAACTTTGGAAAAGAGTATAGAGAAGAGAGAAAAAATTTATAAAAGAAGAGAAGAAAGGTAGGAACTTACACCAATTCGAGCCAAACTAGCTTAGGAATGTGATTTCTAGATTTGATCTTCAAGAATCTTACTTGATCACCGACATGCAAGATCTATACACCAAATAAGACCTTTTTTCTTAAGTCCAACAACATTCCTCCAGCTCCACACACTAATGGGTTTCTAGAGTCAAAGAGGGTCTAATTTTTGCATTAAAATCATAAAAAATTGCAATGCAACCCAAAAATTGCAAACTTTGACATGAAACAACCATGTATCAACCTCCTTAGGGTCACATGAAATCAAAAAGTAGCCACATCAGCCTACTCCAACACAATTTGACCTGCAACATGCTAAATCCATATCCTCACAACGCGCATCAACCCGAATTGATCTTAGTGGCCCAAACAACATGCTACGACCCAGAACAAATCACATCGGCCAACTTGGGCTCGCATCAACTGGCTCATAGGTTCAAAGTGACCCAATAATGATGGCATCTAGCTGTTCCAACATGCATTGACTCACCAATAGGTAGAAGAAACTTATCCAGGGTCATAATCACCAAATGAATAAGTCAAAGCCCACTCACATAGCCTCTAATACATTGATCAATCCTATGGATCAATGTAACACATATAATGTATATTTTTAGTACACAAATTCAACACTTCATTGAACCACAAATTGCTTCACCATGACATTTATTATGTTTATAATTTATTAAAAGGTATGGTTTTAATATTTAGATTAACTATATATATATATATATATATATATATTCATAAAAAATCACATAAATCATGAAAGTTAGGGAAAACACAATCTGATGTAATAAAAACACGGTACAATGTCTAAGATTGAATTACAAATAAGTTAATAGTTTTACATAAAAGAAGTATGGTCTCTAAAACTATAACTCATAATATTTTTATTACAAATAAATGTAAAAACGTATATGTCCAATTGTTTGCTATCTTTTAAAAGGATAATTGTTAATGAATGTCAAACCCACTTCATTCTTATCTAGGACCCTTGGAGTTATTACATGTGATAACATGTATTGGGAAATTTCTTAGAACCAAATTTAGTTTGATGAGTGAATTATAGAGTTATTGAGGTCTAACTCTCCATTTTTTGGTGTAATATATATTAACTAATTCTATTTTTATATTAGATATGATCAAAGATTAATTGAGATATCTTTTTTTTTTGTTTGAGACCATCCCTTTTTTATTCCCTTGGTCGAATACACTAATCGACACATTTTATCTTAGTTGAAGTAGAAGTTAAATTGAGATAGATTGTTGAATGCACACTTAAAGATTTTATGTCATTTTCTACTCAAGATAATGCTTCTATGGAGGAAGAATAATACAATATTCTCTAACCACAACCCATATCTATATTGAGAACCATCTAGGTTCAATTTAAACACACTTGCATATAATCATATTGAGAAATTTCAGAAATTCCATTGTAATTTTGAATTTCCACCGTTACAATATGAGTTGCTATACAAATCTTGGTTTTTATATCTATCAGAGAATTCCATCAATGATCCATTTTCCATCCACAGTTCTCTCTTCTATTAGATTGTTTTATAGGTGGTTTAAGGTGTGAAGCAAAAACCTATTAAAGTTAATGTAGCTTTCACAAGCTATGGTGATCCTCCCAGGTCAGGAAAGGAGATTTGTATTGATCTCATATTGGTCATAAGAAAAAGGAGATTGGTGGTTTCCATTACCTACTTGAGAACGAAACAATTGACGTTCTAATGCAACTGAAATCTAAAAAATATGTAGTTTGTATTTTACAATAATAGTTTTATAATATGTGTATTGATTAACCTCTAAGTAAATCAATATTTTTATCAAAAATAGTGGTGGTTGAAAATACAATCATGGATGGATGTTGGCCGTCTTTGTGAAGCATACCAATTTAATTTTGTGTGTATTTTGGTCATAATCCTTCTTCCTCTTATTTATTTGTTTTATTATCAAACAACTTGTAGCTAATGACTATTTATGTTTAAGGTTTAAAATGTATCTTATGGAATCTATTAACTCACCTCTAACTCTTCTTTTCAAGATATCCTAAGAACTCAAAGGGGAAAAGAGAAGTATATAGAATGCTAGTGGATGTAATCTTGAATGAAGCATTAATGAGTGTATATTTAACTCGTGTAACTAATTCACCATGTAGTATCTCATAGTAAGGTAACACAATATTCCACATGTTGACATTTATGAGTTGTATGTGGAATGACATCCTCTTTTAGTATTGATAGTTTCTCTTTTTACACACCAGATAACATACTGAGTAGCTTCCCTCATGGTTAATATGTCTAAGCTAGCTATCTCTAGTATAATCCTACTCAGAGGAGTATTTGTTTGCATAAGACCTTACTCTAATGCTAACATTTGAATCTTTGGCTCAAGTGGGGGTGAATTGATATTATTAAAATTGAACCGATACATATAAAGACCACCAATTTATATCAAGGCAGATGAGAATGAAACAAGCACAAGGTAAAACACACACACACACACACACACACACACACATATATATATATATATATATATATATATATATATATATATATATATATTTCATTTTATCGAGAAATAGAAGAAGCTATACATGGGTTTTGTCGATCCTACTTATATGAAAACTAAATTAAGTAATTACCTGATATCCATGAAAGTTTGGGCCTCTCTGATTTAACTAATATCATAACTCTGGAAATTTATACATGAATCAAGATTCAGGAAAGGAAGTTTTTGAATCACTGACTCAAACCTATTGTCTAATCCTACTTAGCAGAATATGGAGGTAGTACTTATGACATAATAGGCCAATCTGGTCTTTCACAATAAAGTGATAGATGGAGCTTCCATGAAACGACTTATTAGCAGATTAATAGATCACTTCGGAATGTCGTATACATCACATATCTTGGATGAATTGAAAACTCTAGGTTTCCAGCAAGCTACTGCTACATCTATTTCATTAGGAATTGATGATCTTTTAACAATACCTTCTAAAGGATGGTTAATCCAAGATGTTGAACAACAAAGTTTGATTTTGGAGAAACATTACCATTACGGCAATGTACATGTAGTAGAAAAATTATGCCAATCCATTAATATATGGTATGCTACAAGCGAATATTTGAGACAAGAAATGAATCCTAATTTTCGTATGACCAATCCCTCTAATCTAGTCCATTTAATGTCAGAATGGCAGCTCCATCTATCACTTTATTGTGAAAGACCAAATTGACATGTTCTTCCATAAGTACTATCTCTGTATTCTACTGAGTAGGATTTGACAATAGGTATGAGTCAGTGATTTGAAAACTTCCTTTCCTGAATCTTGATTCATGTATAAATTTCCAAAATTATGATACTAGTTAAATTAGAGAGGCCCAAACTTTCATGGGTAACGGTTAATTACTTAGTTTAGCTGTCGTATAAGTAGGTTCGACAAAACTGCTGTATAGCTTCTTCTATTTCTAAATATAATGAAATATGTATATATATATATATATATATATATATATATACATGTCGATAATGCGTGGCTCAAGTGGTCAAGCACGGTGTCCCCTAACAAAGGGACCCAACTTCGAATCCCAGCTGCCGCCTTGGTACCTCCCCCCATACGTTCGACATCTGTCACAAGCATAGAAGAGGGGGAGAACACACCTCTCTCTCTCTCTCTTTATATATATATATATATATATATATATATATGCTTGTGATAGAATGAAAAATCATAGATTCACTACCTATTAGCTTCCTCCTATTAAGGCTTCTTAACATGAGAATTACTTTTATTCACCTTACGAATTATTTATGCCTTGTCCCCTTTTAGCACAAGGGTAACTAGTTTTTGTCTGTGAAAAAAAATCCAATAACCTATCTAAGAACCAACTTCTCTACAATCAAGAACCGCCTTCCCTACCTCCATTATCCATGAGAGAAACATATGAAAGAGAGAAATAGATAATGATAGATAATGTTTATATGTGTGTTCTTCATAATTGATTAAAATATTTAGCTATCTACAATGATAATATACACTTACTGTAAGTACACAAGTGGTTTGTCCCATGGAGTTTAACAATCTTGTTGGAAGGCTACTCTAGTCAAGTTATAGAGTTTCCTTGACAACATTTGAAAAGGATTCTATCCATTTCCAAAACGTTTGTGGGGGTTCCAACTACTAAATTTATGGTTATCCACTTCAAAGAACACGTAGTTGAGATACTAGTTGTACATTAGTAAGCTAATGATTCTTGAGAAAATTCCATACAATGTTTGCCTTTATTGCCGGACATCTCACTCATTTTGGTTAACATCCTCTAAAAGCTCTACGTGATAGGTAATTGTATGACACATGATCTTTGGTCTTATAAGTTCCTTAGAAAATCATGAGGAGGTGTTGTGTCATGTTGTGGACCACTGCATCATTGATTGACATTGTTAGGAAGACATTAGATAACAAGTTTCTTTGTTCAAGGTAGGGAGATACCATCATATGAATTTTCCTACACATCTTAAACAATGATTGTTCATGTATCCATCTAGGTCTATATTGGGAGGAATTCAATCAATTCATGTAGAGTGGAAAACAAGATTTGGTTGTTTCGATGAATTTTTTTAGGAAATGATAGTATGACACACATTATAAATTTTAGGTTTAGTGAGTCCATGTAGTGCGTTGTTCCAATCATCAATTTATATAATATAAGTGGTATACATCAATATAATAAAGAAATTATATTTAATGTAGAAGTGGTTTAGATTTTGGTTTGTATGTCGTTATGTTTTAATCAAATTAGGGCTTACAATCTAGGCATTTAGATTACATGATATTCCTAAGGCATCTCAAATAGATTCATTGAAGAGGAATGAGTAGTCACCATACAAATATAATATTTTGCAATACAGTCTTGCAATCAACGCATGTTTTATTGCATACCGGGGATGTTACACATACAACAGAAAAATGATATTACCAATTCACAAGAACATATGAAGTTCTTGATACAAATCATATCCCCCGTCCAGATATTTATTTATTTTGATCGATATTGGAAATTGATTAGACTCATTGAACCCTTTTCAAAACTAGTATGATATATGTTTAGAAGCTTCCTTTCATCGTTAGGAATTCTAGAGACTTTCTTAGCAAATCTTGAGCAGCAGTCATCAATATCGATTCCATTGAAAGACCTTAGTACTATCTCTGCAATTGGTCTTAAGAATTTTGCCACATTGTTTCTGCTCTCCTCATCATAGTGATAATCTTCTGTTCCACTTGAATCACTTGATTCATTGTAATGTGGGTCCCAATTCATCCCAAAACAATTCACAACCTCAAGATCAAATGATGGTTCATCTTTGATGATTTCTTTTACTTCTTCAAGAGAAGGGGAATAGAAGTTGATTACAAATTTATTCAAATCTTTCTCCTCCAAGAGCCCCTAAAAGATGAGCAGACTTGTTTAAGCACATCACATTATACAAATAATGATACATATTACAGCATTGAAAGTATTAATAAATCATTAGACTACCTCCATGACCATATCGTTAAGCACATCTGCCATTAATTCCAATATATAGAAACATTCACCAGAAGTTGGATCATCGTCTGATCGTCCTGAAAATAAAAGTGCCATGTATCCTCCAAGAATGAGCTCTTTAGCTCGTAAACTGAGAAATAAAGAGAAGTCCTTTCTGAATTGTTCCTTGTAACTTTCAGCAACAATTGATGCATTTGTTTTTGACAAATATATGTCTTTGTTGTTTAGTACACTACGGATTCCCACAGGAACCTAAAACAAGAAGCACATAATGAGAACAGGAGGAGAAAAGAAAGAAGATGAAGGAAGGAGAAGTAAAATACTGACTTACCTGTGAAAGGTGGTGAAGGCTGCCTGACGAGTGCACAAAATGAACAGCTTCATCGAGGAAGATCCTCTCATGATATGATCCCGGAACCCCACAGACAAATAAACGGCTGCTAGCTGCTGTTATCATCACCTAGATTCTTGCGGAAAGGAACGAGCATTTGAAAAAGGTTGTTGAAATCGTTCCCGCCGGGGAAGTCGTTCAAGAAGAACTGCACGTCCGGTTTGGTCTTGCAGCTTGAATAACACTCAGTAATGGCGTTTAGAATATCGACGATGACGGCTAAAGCGTTTGGACCTGAAGAACAACCCAGGTCGATCCGCCACAACGATCTTGGAGGATTTGAAACTTGAAGCCATGGTTCTGACTGCCTACTGCAGCTCCGGTTTTGCCTTTAACTTGGTCTTTCTCTGGAGCATAAGGTATATATGAGATATGCATCATATAGAATGAACTTTGTTCAGAAAATGAACAAGAGGAGTTAGAAACGAAACAATATATCGAACCTGGAGTAAATTGGCGCATAGCTGGTGTCTCCTTCTCCTCCAACCATGACAAACCCCTCAGACATGATGCATGCCTCTGTCACTCTTGCTTGCGTTGCGGGAACCTAGCTAGCTAGCTAGCAAAGTACCGGGTCTCTTATCTGCTGTTACAATACCGGAAATGTTTTGCGTGGATTTCCGGATATATGCGAGAAGTACTACTTATAACAATACATGGGAATGACGACTCGTGGATGCGGAAGATTCGAAAGAAAAGTACTACTTATAACAAAAGTATTCGATGATAGTACCCAGTGTACCGGGTCTTGCAGGCGCAAAGAAGTAGACAAGCAAAAGTACTATTCGATGATTGTACCGAGTGTACTGGGTCTTGCAGGCGCAAAGGAGACGAGCAAAAGTGCTATTCGATGATTGTATTCAAAAGAAAAGTACTACTTATAACAAAGCGCCCTCTATCAAGATAACGCCTAATTGGCCTCAACGGTCTAGGAAGGATCCACCTGTGCTACTGCTGACTGTACCGTACCAGACCACTGTTTGCAGCGTTTTGTCTGTGACCAGAGACCTCCTCCATACCCATGTTTGGTGGTCCATGCACCAGACGGCAGCAGCAGGAACACTACAGCAGCGAGCGATCGACAGCAGTATGACCATGGATCGATCCAAGGAGTAAATGGCTTTCCGTATACATATATGGCTATTAGTGGGAATTAACGGACATGTGCCTTTCTCCGCTGATGCTCCTCATTCAGTCCTGATGGATCCTCTCCCTCCGTTAAGGGTGTGCAGGTACCAGATATTAATTATAAGGTTGTTGAATGTAGTCGATCTTGCTTTCATGATGCGCAGCTGGCTGTTGGGCAGAGCCAGAGGCCAGGTGGTCAATGAATGTGGTACTCGAGTTACCACGTCACTGAGCAGATCCGGCGAGCTATTGTGATATTATGCAGTCTTTTGAACAACGGCGTTGGCGTTTCTGTCGTCGACGGGCGTCCGGCATCGCCAAAGCTTGGACAAGGTGTGGCAAGTGAGGCACTTGTTAGTTCCAAGTGGGATCAAATATGATATTGTGCTCACCGCTAGCTTCGACTAGGGAGCTCAGACGGATGAAAGGAAAGACAGTGAGAGAACCAAACTCTCTAACTAACACAAACACGAAGCAGGAATCTTGCTTTTTCGTTGGGTTAAAATCTCCAATATCTGGATTTCTCTGGTAAAAAGATAAATCTTTTGTCCATCTTCCTGTACTATCTTCTTCTTTGATACCCCAAATACATCTTTTCGACATTTTGTTCAATATTGTCTTAATGAACATGGTTGTATTTTCCGTGGAGGATATGGTTGTTACGAACTGATCTGGTTCTTGATGGGAAACTAGCTGCTTTATCCTTTAATGTGAAGTTGCAACCATAGAAACTTAAAACTCTCTATTCATCAAGGTAAGGCATCTTAAAAGAGCAATGTGTCTGAGTTCAATGAAAGATTTTTGTTATATAAAAACGTTATTTTAGTATTAATTATCAATTTCACTTTATGTTTCAAAGTCAGCTTCTGTTTGGCTTACCATTCATCTACATGACTATGATTCACCACGGTTGGTACAAGTTAGATAATGGAAGTTATACATATGTCCAATTTGGTTAACGGAAAGAATTATAAACAATAAGAATGTGTACGCACAAATCCACACAGCATGCAGGTGAATGACTATACATAGTACATGCTTATGCTTGAAGAAAGTAGCTCTCAGAAACAAACCTCTTGCTTGCACTGTTGAACAGGACACTTTCTAATTTTGTCCACATTGAGTCACACTTGAACAGGTTGGCAGCTGGTCCATGTTAATGTTGATCCTGTTCAGGCTAATATTCCCATATGCATCTTCCCCACACAAAAGTGAAAAAAAAAAAGAACCCACTGACATTCATTGTACATATGCAACAAATCTGGTTGTGTTCTTTCTCAATATATGGAGTCCTTCCTTCATGTCAATCTCAAAATACACTATTTAAGAGAAAGTGACTAAGAGGGTAACTTGTTCTTAACAAGGAGAAAACGTTAATTATGTATATATATGTTAGAATATTATAGTTGTAAGATGTATCCTTAAAAAGTTATGTAACCTTAATCTATATTGCTCCTTACCTGATATTCTATATGCGTTATATGATATTCACACTTCACTAGTAGGGGTAATAAATTGCATAGTGTCATTGTAGATTGAGTTATATCTATACAAATATAAACCCCTCAGACATGATGCCTCTATCACTCTTTCTTGTGTTGCGGGAACCTAGCTAGCTAGCACAGTACCCTGCTATCTGTACATCTCTTATCTGTTGTTACAATACCAGAAATATTTTAAGTGGATTTCCTGATAGAGATAAATTTTTCTGACGCTTACACATCAGGTTGCACGTTTTGACGCACCTTCCAGCCACCTGCTAACTCCTGCCATCCCCTGCCACCTGCTCCTACCTGTCAATGTGCTAGATTTTTTTTAATTTTTGCTTTTTTATTTTTTGTTTGTTTTGCTTGTAACTTTTAAGCCAGAAGGAATTTTTTAATGAAATGAAATGCATTACAATCTTTATAAAAAGTACATTCCAACAAGACCAATATTGACATATTTTTAAAGAAAAAAAGAAGAGGAAAATATTTAGGGAATAAAAGGATAGAGGAGGGAAGTAAAAAATAATAAATATTGATTTTTTGCTTGAATGAGCCCATTATATACCTTTATATATGTATTTTTTTATTAAACGTACATATTATCTGCTTCAATGATTGAATGCACCTAATTTTTCTCGAATGTGTCAACTACAGCCTCAATGTGCCTAGTTTTCCGTGAATGCACCCATTATTGTGCTGACTGCACCCATTATTGTGCTGAATGCACCTACTTTTGCTTGAATGTGACTACAACAGCCTAAATGCGCCTAATTTTGTGTGAATGCGCCCATTATTGTACTGAAAGCGCCTACTTTTGCTTGAATGTGCCAATTACATCTCTCAATGTGTCTAATATTGCTTGAATGTGCCTACTTTTACTTGAATGCTCCCACTATTGCTTAAATGCGCTTATTTTTTACTTGAATGAGCCCACTTTTGTTTGAATGCGCCCACTATTATCAAGAATGTGCCCAGTACAGTTTAAATGCGCCTACTTTAGCTTAAATACGCCCACTATTTTCCTCCTCAATGCGCCCAATTTTTCTTGAATGCAACCACTATTGTCCAAAATGCGCCCACTATTGCTTGAATGCCCCCATTATTGCTTGAATAGGCCCACTTTTACTTGAATGTGCCCACTATTGCTTAAATGCACCCACTTTTACTTGAATGCGTCCATATTTGCTTGAATGCGCCGACTATTATCCAAAATGCGCCCACTTTTGCATTAATGTGCCCACTATAGCCCTCAATGTGCCCAATTTTGTTTGAATGCACAATGCGCCCATTATTGCTTGAATGCACCTATTTTTACTTGAATGCGCCCACTATTGCTTAAATGTGCCCACTTTTGACTTGAATGCACCCACTTTTACTTGAATGCGCCAATTATTATTAAGAATGCACCCAACACTGTTTAAATGTGCCTACTTTTACTTGAATGCATCCACTACTTCCTTCCTCGATGTGCCTAATTTTGCTTAAATGTGCCCACTGTTGTCCAAAATGCGCCCACTTTTGCTTGAATGTGCCCACTTTTACTTGAATACGCCCACTTTTACTTGAATGCACCTACTTTTGCTTAAATGCACCACTTTTTCTTGAATGAATGTGCCCACTTTTGCATGAATGCGCCCACTATAGCCCTCAATGATCCCAGTTTTGCTTGAATGCGCCCACCATTGTTCTCAATGCACTTGCTTTTAACATAATGTGCCCTCTGTTGTCAAGAATGTGCCTACTTTTGCATGTATTCACCCACTACGACACTGAATGAGCCCACTACATCCTTCCTCACTAATATCGTCACTCATGCGCCCATTTGTTTGAATACGCCCATTCTTAATATCCATGTATTTTTTTTTCAAAAAAGCATTAATATTGATCTTGTTGGATTGCATTTTCCGTAATAAATCTAACAATTTTTATTTCATCAAAAAATTCATTATTGATCAAAAGTTATGTACAAAATAAACTTTTCTTTATATTTCTGTCTTAATCTCTCTCCACAGACCTATCAAATCAACCTCTCACCTACCCCCTACCACCTCACCCTACAAAACCACCTCCACCCATCAAAACCCCCCGCTAGCTGGGTCCCGCGCTGAAAACCACCCAGAGGATCGCGTTAAAATGTGAGTCCTCCCCCCCCTGCGCATCATAGGAGGACTTTCGTTCTTGATATATGCGAGAAGTACTAATTATAACAATACATGGGAATGGCGACTCGTGGATGTGGAAGATTCAAAAGAAAATTATTACTTATAACAAAAGTATTCGATGATTATAATGAGTGTACCAGGTCTTGTAGGCGCAAAGGAGTCAAGCAAAAGTACTACTCAATGATTGCATTCAAAAGAAAAGTACTACTTATAACAAAGCGCCCTCTATCAAGATGATGCCTAATTGGCCTCAACAGTCCAGGAAGGATCGACCTGTGCTACTGCTGAGCTGGATTGTACCATACCAGACCACTGTTTGTGGCGTTTTGTCTGTGACCAGAGACCTCCTTGATACCCATGTTTGGTGGTCCATGCACCAGACGATAGCAGTAGGAACAGTAACAACAGTGAGCGACAGCAGTATGACCATGGATCGATCCAAGGAGTAAATGACTTCCTTCCGTATACATATATGGCTATTAGTGGGAATTAACGAATATGCACCTTTCTCTACTGATGCTCTTCATTCAGTCCTGATGGATCCTCTCCCTCCATTAAGGGTGTGCAGGTAACAAATATTAATTAGGGTTTAAGTTTGGAGACACCCCATTCCCCCTATGTGCTGGAGACGCGGCGGGAATATCAGCTACCCACCTATCCCGGTCCCCACGTGTTGTCCCGGTCCCTACCGGCCACACTTATATTTTTTATTTTTTTATATTGCTAATAACTTTTAAACTATAAGGAATTTTTTTATGAAAGAAAATGCATCACAATCCTTATAAAACCTACATTCCAACAAGACCAATATTGATATATTGTTAAAAGAAAATAATAATGAGGAATTAAAAGGAGAGAAGAGGAAAGTAAAAAAAGCAATAAAATGAGATAGGTAATGTGCCCAATATGGTGTTAATGCGTCAAATTTTTAGGCAAACACATCATAACAAACATACATCCAATGTGATGCTAATACGCCTAATATTGAAATAAACACAAAAACTTATTTTGCATGCTCACCACGACCACCACCATCATCATCATCATCATCATTTACTGGTATGACAAATGCACCTAATTATGTGATACATGTTCCTAAATGAATAACCATTCGCCCACTTGTAGCATAAATCTTAACATAATGTGTCTAATATTTGTAGAAAAGTGTCAATTATGATATGAATGTGCCAAATTATAGCGTGAATGTGCCTACTTGTTACAACCCCAAATTTTGGGTTCTTTTGGTGAGAAATGTAATTTCTCATATTAAAGAAATTGGAACAAATAATGATATAATTTGTTTTGAATAAATGAGTTTCGTTTACAATAGCCTTGATGATTGTGTTTTGGGCTTTATTGGCTATTGGGCCCAATAATAAGGAAATTCAATTAGTAAATGAATAATTGAGATTTTGAGAAAAGAAAGGTGTGGAAACCTCTGGAAATAAAAAGAATGTAATCCAAGGATGGATTTAGTGCCTCTTAGGTTCCTTGGGTGCCAAGGAGTCCAAGATTGTGAAGAAAAGACAATAAGAAAAGAAAAGATCAAATAAGTATTTCTTTATTAAGAAAGAAATTGAAAACAATGGTAATATGTGGAAAATAAGTGGAAAGAGGTGTAATTGAGATATCCTTGATGGATTTTTATATCCAAAGGATTCCTAATATTACAAGGAATACCAATGAGGAAAATAAAAGAGAAATAAAAGAGAAATCCTCAAAAAGAGATATTTTAATAAGAAAAAAATAAGATAATAAGAAAAAGGATGAAAGATAAGGAAAGAGGCTAAAGAAATATTCCCAAGAGGGGATTTCGAGCCATTAAGGTTCCTTAAGGTTCAAGGAACTCAAAATAATAATTTTATAACAAAGGAAAGAGAAAATAGGTGAGAAATATTCATAATTGAGTAATATCTTGCACCTAAGAAAAAGGCACGTTTTCTTTTAGATAATGAGCCCAAATTTGGAACAGAGGTAGATTAAGTCTTCATTAAGTTTCCCTCAAAATTTGAGATTAATTGGACACTCGGTTTGGGAAAATATGGGTTTTAAGGGGTTAAATCCAAAAATATAATTATAGAACTGAGTTTTCATGGTTCTAAACTATTTCAAGTATAAAAGTTCTTAATTGTGGATAAATACCCTTAATGGAGTAATTAGGGTTTTTCTAATGAATAAAGGAAGAATTAATGACAAATAGAGTTCATATGTGAATTAGACCATAATGAATTGTGAATTGATGATAAATGCACATAATGACCTTGTCATGGATTAAAAGGATAAAAATAGCAGCTTTAATGTAAAAAAAAAGCTTAATGAACTTAATTGATGGTTAATGGTGCCTTTAATCCGAAAATAGGGTTATATGTTGTTAAGATAACCTTAATATTGAAGAATAGATGAGATAATTAGGGTTTATGAGTAATGGTATAAAATTAGGGTTTAAAATAGTAAAAGAGTAAAGGGAAGTAAAACCCTAATTGCAAAGTAAACCCTAAAAAGAGGAAGAAACCCTAAAAGGGAATAGAAACCATAAGTAGCAAGATGGTTTGAATAGATTTTGATAAAAAGGTATTGAATGCAATTTCAGGACTGAATTGTGTGCTTGCTTGATTCTTTATTACTTGCTCGTTTGGATTATTCCTGCACCTAAGTCTGTCTGACAGGTATGTGATTCATTATGAATAACCGCCTTAGTTTCCCGAGGATTTTCCGGATGGTTAACCGCATTGATTGCAAATTATCAGTTTGGATGTTCATACTTGCAAATCATAAAGTCACTATGATTATCACATTAATAATAGAAGTATGTATTCTCACACCTACATGCCACCCTGATGGATGATGCCAAAGGTCAGGCCCAGATGGGTAGACCAATGGGCACCATGAGTGGTGACCCCAGGCACCAAGCTTGGGAATGAGAAGGTGGCCTATGATATTGAATGACTAACGGGCACTATGAAGGGTGACCCCAGGAACCAAGTTCAGGATTGAGAAGGTGGCCTTAAGTCATTGGCAAAAGAAACCCTAAGGTGGGTATGCCAGGGTTAGGGAAAAAGCAGTGGAGAATGTCATACTGAAAAGCGTAAATTGGCTTATTAATTAACTTGATTGTGATAATTAGATTGTTATCCATATGTGCAAACTTTTGGTTGTCCCCACATACCGTCATATTCCGATATGCTAACTGATGTTTTGTTTGTCAGCGTTTTAGGTACAGCTTGAAAAGGACAAATAGTAAATCGACATGTGAAATTAATTAAGAGTTAAAGTACAAAGGAGGATTAGTTAGAGTAGACTCCAGATGTGGATAGATGTAGGTATCCCAGTTTTGGAAAAGGTATGGAAAGTTTCATTTTATACCAGTTTTCAGTTTAGTTGGTAAAATTTGTTAATTGTTATTGATTATTTGTTAAACCTTTGATCCTATTAATTGAGATAATGGCATCGACCTTTTGGTCTCCCTTAATTGGGGGTTACCAGGAGGCGGGGTCGTTACAATTGGTATCAGAGCATAGGTACTCATTTAATCTTTAATAATTATTAAATTTTACAAATTCCATAGAACTAAGGGAGTTATTAGAGGATTGTCTGAAAGACTGAGGTGTCTAGAAAAGGATCACATTCGGGGTCTGGAAATATTTTCCTCTTCACTGCTAGTCGGAATACGAGGAATCCTAGATTGTGTGACTGCCTGGCCGATGTCTTAGGATATGACTCGAAATAAGATACCTTTAGGACTCTCTCATCTTGTTCATCCATTCTCAACTCAAATTCTATTAAGGACCTTAAGGATTAGGGTTTTCTCTCTTCTCCTCACCCTCTTGAGGTATGGGTAAGGTTAATAAGGTCTAACGAATCCTCCACCTAATTAATGAAAAGCATATAAATAAGATGTCATTGACATAAGCTTAATAGATTAAGCACAAATTAAAGAATAGATACATGCTTAGGTCGTATGACACGAGTTGTCATTGCCCTCAGGAGAGACCTGAGGCTAGACTGTCTTGACTGGAGGATAAATAAAGAGAGTTAGTCTTGGAGATAGAGATCTCCATTACAAGTAGAGACCTGGCACATCCTCTGAGGATGATGTTAACCCTAACCCTAAGTGAAGGATAGAGAGAGAGATGGCATGACCAGGCGTTTGGATAGACATGCCTTGGATGACGTATGAGCCATGAAAGGTTGGATGAACTAGTACCTCTGGCGACCCAACACTAGGAAGGGTCGTACATGTTAGAGTGAAGGATGGCTCCTTCATTGATGAGGTTAGAGAAGAACCTATGGAAACCCCATGAGCTTATATGGGCATAATAGGCACCCAGAGTACATCAGTAGTACGAGCAGTAAGTTAAAACTGAGGCTAGAAGGACAGGATGGATGGCTTATGGGATAAGCATAAGGGGCTATGGATAATGATGAGCAAACATAAGTTGAGCATAGGCTTCACCCGCGTAGAGGTATGCCTGTGAGCTCAATCCTTCATGGAGGGAGGACCTCTAATAGTGGGGATGGTTGTAAGGTTAGCTCTAGAGAGAGAGAGAAGGACCCCGAGTAGGAAGGTTAGAAGCCTAGACTCGGAGATATGAGGAAAAGTGGGGAGTCGAGGATGATGCGACCTAAGTGGACGATAGTGGTTTCCCTATGCTTGACCCCTGGAGGCTGATGATATCTTGGTTATCTTTAGAGGAACCAAACCCTAGAGAGAGGATGATGCTTCTGGTACCTATGGTATAAGTGACTACCTGCTGGATGAGATAAAGAGTGCCTTAGACCATGAGGAGGTTTAAGTAACCAGTTGTGAGGTTTTATACCTAGTTGGATGTCCTTGAGGAGGACTCAACTCTGAGGTATTGCTCATATAAAAGGATCATGGGAGTACATGACATACCTTGGACGTGCTTGATTCGTGGTTAAGAGATTGAGCATGCAGTTGGATATCCAAAGGAGAACCTAGGGTTTGTAGGCCTAAGAGGGGAAGCAGTGTATCCGATGCTCATGATGAGATTTGAGTCTCTATAGTTTCAAGCATGGTACTCCTCATGTGTAGAGGTAAAGGAAATCCCTTAAGTTAAGGGTATGTTTGATGAACCCCTCACAACTAAGTTGATCGAATGTTGAGGAAAGAGAACAAGTATGACCTAGCATGGTTTAATAGGTGGTCTGCTTGTGCCCTAGTAGCTGTTGGGTTAGGCATGTTCATGTGGATGCAGACCCTAAACATAAGGACGCTTGTGACCTTTGTTATCAAGGTGTAGTTTCCTCCCATCCTGGGAGAGGGACCCTTTTGTAGGGTGTATACCAGTTTTGTTGATTTTGAGGTAACCTAAAGAGGTTTCATATGATCTTGAGAATCTAAGTGATGAGTACATGGTATGAGAATGAACCTGTAGACCCATAGATAACCATCTCGATGTGCATGTGGGTGTGATACCATAGAGGTAACCTGTAACATCCCTGACCTGGGTTATGTACTAACCCTAGGTGTTTTGTTTAATAAAGATGATTAGATGTTTGCACTCATCTTTTGAAAAGTAATTAAGGATATTCAGGAACTTATATTTCAATTTCAGCCCCTTTTGAATAATGTTGAAACATTGTTTTGTTAATTTTTGGACTAAAGTGAAAATTACCCAAGTTGAGGGGTTAACTTGCAAATTACACATGATAAGATGTTCCTCTGATGTTGAGACATAATAAGAATAAACATGTTGTAGTGGTATGGTTTCCACAAGCTTGGGCATCAAGATAAAGCTTGTAGAGCAAACCTGGTGCATTAAAACCTAGTTTTGGCGTAATGTGCAATTTACCCAAAATCTAGGGTTCAATATGCAATATATCACCTCTAGAGGGTCTATCATGTTTCTTGGAATCAATTAGAGCAAAGAAAATGAGAGGGGTGCCTCATTTGAGTTATCTTGGAGGAGAGAGAATCTTGACATTAAAATAATCAAGATTTAAGCCTAATTGGTACCCTAATTCAATTTAATGCAAAAATAAATAAAATAATTGAAGGGGATAAAATTGTTGGATTCAGATGTGTGTGAACGAGCTTAAGACTTGCAAAGGCACGAGCATATCCTAAGGAGGTGAAATTCCGCTCACCATTATTATAAGAAAAAGAAATCCCACTCAAAAATGGATATTAATATTATAAGGGTTAAGGTGCTTAATTCATTTTCCATTAATTCTTGGATAATGATGAGGTTTTGCAAGAACATGAAGATGGCTTAGTGTCCAGGAAATGAAGGGGGATTTTATGGAAATTATTTTGGAATTAAAAGAAAATAATCCATTTTCTCTTTCCTTGAAAATCCCTTATACATGTTCTTTTTCCAATACACATACGGACCTTTCCTTAGTTTTTCTCTTATCACTTTGCTTTGGCCGACCAAGGAAGAGCTCAGGAGCAGGAGAAGGATGAACACAACCTGTTGGTAATGTTTTGATCATCTTCTACCTCGGATTCATGGTGAAAACCCTAAAGCAATGCTTGATTCTTGGTTTTCTTCACCCGATTTCCAATTCTAGCCATCTTTTTCATCCAATAGCTCAAGAATGGACCTTAGGCAGTTGTTGGAACCCCATACACCATTAGAGACGTGGAGCTTGGAGCTTGGAGATCATATTTGAGGCGGGTTTTATAACTTTAACCCTTAAACATTGATATTGCATCAAGTTCTCTATGATTTGTTGATTATTTCTTCTATTTCGAAATCTTTTGATGCATTGCTGCAATTCCCATGAAAAATGGTTGTTGTTCTTGGTTGTTCTAAGGAGAACGATGATGAAATCATATTAGATTATTATCCAAGAAAATCCCAGGTCAAATGGTCTCCTTAGTTGCTCAAATGGTTTCCCAAACCGTTTGGGAGTAAATGGTTTCAAACCATTTGGAATGAAACGGTTTCACCCAAACCGCATGGAAGCAAACGGTTTCAGACCGTTTGGTGATGTTGACCAGGGTTGACCATTTGATGATTTGTTCCTAATGATCTAGGTTAATGACCCATCAATTATAATTGATTAACTCCAATTGGTTCATGAGTTGAAGGTCAATCAATCACATAAACCCTAATCGGGTTAAGTGCTGATTTCATAAGTGTTTGAGTTTGAAACTTGGGTTGATTGACCCAAACGGTTTCAAAACCGTTTGGGGATCACCCAAAAGGCCTCAAGACCGTTTGGGAATCACCCAAACGGCCTCAAGACCGTTTGGGGGTCACATAAGACCATTTGGAGGTCTAGGGTTGGATATGGTTAAGTGTTTGAAGATCCAAAGATATGGTATTAACCCTAATCGGCTAAGTGCCGATTTTGCATTGGAATGAGTTGATGTTTTGGGTTGATTGACCCAAATGGTTTGAAAACCGTTTGGGGATCACCCAAATGGTCTCAAGACCGTTTGGTGATCACCCAAGACCGTTTGGAGGTCTAGGGTTAAGTATGGTTGAGAAATTGAAGGTCCAAAGATATTAAGTTAAAGTACAATCAAGTGCTGAATTGGTGACCAATCCTAGGATCCAAACTTTAATTGAATGACATGGTTGATGATGATGTGATGTGAAAACGGTCTCAAGACCGTTTGGAGGTCATCCAAACGATCCCAAGACCGTTTGGGGGTCACCCAAGACCGTTTGGAGGTCTAGGGTTGACTATGGTTAGGTGTTTGGATATCTAAAGGTATTGAGTTGAAGAGTAATCAATTGCTGATTTGGTGAGCAATCCAATGAACCAAACCCTAATTGGTTGACTTGGATTTTGATGTGGACATGGGAAAATGGTCTCAAGACCGTTTGGAGGTCATCCAAACGACCTCAAGACCGTTTGGGGTCAGGTCATGTCCAATTTGGATGAAGGTTCAATGGTTTCAAAGTTACCAATCTCACATTAATTAATGTTGAATGATCATCGATTCCAAACCCTAATCCAATTGGTTCAAACCCTAATTGATGATTAATTGAGGGTCAAATCAGTTGAAGGTTGACCTATTCAACCCAATTGAAGTATGGTGATTGGTCCAATCGATGATTGGTTACATGAATTCAATGGTTGAAGGAACCAACATTGGAAACCCTAATTTAATTGGAGTGGTTGAGACCCTTTTTGGTCCTTGTGGTTTTGAGGAGGTTTGGACCAAACGGTATCAAGAACGTTTGAGTCCAAACGGTCTCAAGACCATTTGGGACCAAATGATCCCAAACCGTTTAGGTTCACGCAGTTTCCAAACCGACTGAGTTCATGCGGTTTCAAAAGTCAACTTTGGGAAAACGGTCTTCACCACCTACTTTACTAAACGGTTTCAAGGTGGTACTTTAGCAAATGGTTTCATTGGTTTCTCAAGACCATTTGAGGTCTGATTTGGTCAAGACTATTTGTAGTCTATAAGGCCAACATCATTTAGTGGATAATTAAGCAAAACGGCATGGGTACTTAAAGTGGTTAAAGGACAAAGTGATTAGTTGACTAATACATGATGTAATCAAAGATGATTATAGTAATTACATCTTAATGGGATGAGGTGAATAGTACCTTTTAATAATTAAGCCTTAATGGTCATGGTGATAATAACATAACCCATGATGTCAATTCTTCCTCAAGAGTGAGTTGACTTAACCTAATCAAGACTGAAGCATACATCATCTTTCGAAGATGAAAGAGATGATTGCCTACATTGATGATAATTAAGTAATGGACTTCTAATATGAATGAATGTCTAATTAGGGCATGATCCTTCATAATGGAATCATGAAACCCTAATTATGATGGATGATGAATCATAATCCCAACTGAGGGCATTAATAGGTGAAATCCTAATACATGATGATGGTATTACCTTAATTCATAATGATGACATGATAAACCCTAATTTAGGGTACCTTGATGATCACTCCTACTTGGAATGAATAGTAAACCCTAATCTAGGGTGATGTGATATGAATAGCAAACCCTAATCTAGGGTGATGTGATATGAATAGTAAACCCTAATCTAGGGTGATGTGATACGAATAGTAAACCCTAATCTAGGGTGATGTGATATGAATAGTAAACCCTAATCTAGGGTGATGTGATATGAATAGCAAACCCTAATCTAGGGTGATGTGATATGAATAGTAAACCCTAATCTAGGGTGATGTGATGTGAATAGTAAACCCTAATCTAGGGTGATGTGATATGTATAGCAAACCCTAATCAAGGGTGATGTGATGTGAATAGTAAACCCTAATTCCTAATAAGGTAAATGGAAGTGTGAAACCCTAATTCTGGGTTATACTTCGTACTAAGAAGCTCTAAGGTTGGATAATGAAATGATGAGTCATTTATCCTATTTGAGCCAAAGGGGGTGATTAACCCTAATCGAAATGAAAAGGGAAACCCTAACCCTAACAAGGGTATAGTGGTGTAACCCTTGAGTAATGATGTCATAATTGTTTTGCATTATGCTGATATGAAATGGATATATTTGTCATCATTTGTACTAATCATGCAGGTTTTATGAGATATTGAATATAGCCAGGTATGAGCTATGATGCTTTGCTTATTGAAAGTATTTTATGAGCTTTGTAAGCAATGATATGCTATGTTTCCTAGTGAAAGGTAACAAAAGAGATTGATAGGCTATAAGAGCCATGTGAAATACCAGCATTGCAATTATCATGTTTACATTAATAGATGACTTGGTGGCAATAAGTTACCTGTTAAAGTTGTAACAGGTATTTTGATGATCTAAGGGTTTGAACACCCATATTCTTGAATCATGATGATGAGATGATAAGGGATTGAGTTCCCAATGTTATAAAAGTTGTGAAATGAACTTGATAGAAATAATACTCATTCTTTATAGCAATTGTTATAATAGTTTATGTTTGAAAACATGCCTGATGCTAAAAGAATGTTGTAATGTACTTAAATAATCAAGTGTAATGATATCATGTAGAGCCCTGACGATAGATCCATCATCATCAGCAGTTAGGTGATGGTGAAACAGGTTTTCCTAAGGGAACTCCTGGAGAGCATACTTTTGAGTATGTGGGGGTAATGGGCACGAATATCCTTACGCCCTAATGGAGGAATTGATGTGAGATAAATACTAAATCTCTCAATCCTTCATTATATGTATATGCTGGGATGATGTATCACAAATCTCCCGATGATGATGTCAATGCCGAATCGATGCGAGATAAACAAGAAATCCCTCAATTGCAAAGAGAGTACAGCATGCCAGTGTAACTCTAATAGTGAAGTTGCCAGTATACCCTAGAAAGCTATATTTATAGTAGAGACATAAGATGTCCTGCATGTTGTTCCTCACATTGACTAAGGAAGATGAGGTCATAGAAATCTGGCTCTTCTGATGACCTATGTATGGTACCGATTTTGATTTTGCAATGGTCAGTTGGAGTATGAGCGGTATACCTCATCTCCTCAGGGCATAAGTTGTTTGTAAAATGTAATCATCCATGTAGCATATTTTCTTAGGGTTGAACTATGAGAAACAATGATTATTGATACATTGTTTATTATATCTTAGAAAGATAAAGGATATACATGTTCTTCATATTCCTTATTAAATGAATGACTTACTACTTAATCAAGCTATAAGTGAAATGATTGCATAGAGAATATTGCTCTACTTAGCTCAATCAATGATTTATCTACTGTTGAATATTCATATTTCTACTACTCAATGATATTCTATTATCTTCAATAACAATGCTTCTGGCGGAGAGTTATAACTCTCGCTGGGACAATTTTCAATTGTCTCACTCCCATGGGATTCAACTTTTTAGGTAGACGTCGAGGAAGAAGAAACCCTTCAGTGGGTGAGCAGCAACAGCAGTAATAGAAAGGACAGCAGTGATCCTCAGGTGGAGACACTGTCTGTCAAGTCCTGTATATAGAGAGTCATACGTGTCGTCTCTGTACTCTCAGGTCCTAGGAGTCAGTAGATGGTTTGATATAGATCTGAGATTTTTGTCTTGATGCCTCGGGATTTTGTATACTGCTCATGTATAGTTTAACTGGGCAGTCAATGTTATGACTCTCGAGATGAGATGATACAGAGATGTTCTAATGAATCAGAATGTAAATAACTTACTTTGGTTCTTTATGATAGAGTTTTACCATTTTTGGATTTCTTTACAAAAAGTTTTAAATTTTTAGTGATTTTCAGTAATTTCGCTGCTAATAATTCGTTTCCGCATTAATTAATCCTGTTTTTATAAGTTGGATGCCACAATTAAGTGGTATCAGAGCTCTAGGTTTGCTGAGTCTACAGAGACATAGGACTAGGGTTGTTGAGTTTGTTCTAGTGTCTTCCAATCTATCTGATAGTGTCTTCTACTCATATAGGAGGAGAAGAGAAAACTAAAGATGTCTGGATCACATGATGAACATGTTGCAGAAAGTAGTGTTGCTGCACACGGAGGAGGTGCAAGAGACCAAGGAAGGGAGGAGCCTGTGCCTGAACAACCCCAGTTCAATCCAGCTGACATGGGGAATCCTGCCTTCCAGGCTATGTTTGGGCAGTTCATGACCGCCATGACACACATAACTGATAGAATTCCCATACCTGCACCTAGGGCACCTACCCACCTTGAAGGACATGGAACCGGCAAGACATTTGAATGACTACGCCAGGTTGGAGCCACGGAATATGCTGGGACAGCTAACCCAGCAGATATTGACATGTGGCTAACAGAGTTAGAGAAGGCCTTTAGAATCCTGAACATCCCAGAAGCTGAGAAGGTTAGACATGTTGTGTACCTTCTTAAAGGGTGTGTTGGTCACTGGTGGACCATAGAGGAAGGGAAAAGGCCAGGTGTGGAGATTGAATGGGAAGTATTTCGATGAGAGTTTGTCAACAAATACTTTCCTAAGACATTCCTGGATGAGAAAATCTCTCAGTTTGAGAGGTTAAGGCAAGGACCAATGAACATTAGCGAGTACGAGGCTAAGTTCATGGATCTTTTATGGTTCTGTCTGCATATGGAAACCACAGATGAAGAGTGGATTCGGCATTTTGAGAAAGGATTAAATGCTGAGTTGACTACCCCTGTGTCTGCTCTTGAGAATAGGGAAAGATTTGCTACTTTTGTGGAGTCTGTCAGAAGGATAGAGAGGTCTGTGAATGAGAAGAGACAAACCAAGAACAAGAAGGTGTACCCCCAGTTCCAAGGATCCTCTTCCAAAGGTTTCAAGAAACCAAGGTTTTTTGTGCCTACACCACCACCTAGATTCAGTACCCAGACACAGTGGACGTCAAATAGGGGTAGAGGATGAAGTTTACCACCAGAAGGAGCTCATAGCTCAGCATCTGTGTCGGTTACAGGACCACCCAGACCACAACAAGGGATGAGAAGATGTTTTATATGTGGAAAGATGGGACATTTGATGAAGGATTGCAGAGCCCAAGAGGCGAGTGTGACTCAACCCTAGAGGCAGAATCAACAAGGTTCCCAAAGGAGACAATTTCCAGGTGGTGTTAGAGGATGTGGACAAGCGTCCCAAGCTGGATCATCGGCACCCAGTCATCGAGCACCGAATCAACCACAGGCGACGGTGAGATTCTATGTAATGAATCCACCTGATGCAGTGATCAACCCTCAGGTTGTGATAGGTCAGATGAAACTATTTTATTCTGATATGTCTACATCATGTATCGTATCTATTTTAATTGATCCAGGTGCTACGCATTCCTTTATCACTCGAAGAGTGATTCTTGACTACAACATGACTACCAGTCATAGAGCAGATAGTATGTTGTTAGAAACTCCTTTGATGGGATCTGCTGTGTTGCGGGAGGTGTGTTCTCCCTGCATTCTTTTCTTTTCAAAACATCGCATTCAAGTGGATCTTATACCACTTGAAATGCACGGGTTTGATATAATCCTTGGAATGGATACCTTAGAAAGGTATAAGGTTGTCTTGGATTGTGAGTCCAAGCAAGCTGTGTTCACTGATGATAGTGACACATGGATCTGTCAAGGAGATAGAAAGATTCTTCCAACCTGCCTTGTGTCAGCTATGGTAGCTGAGAAATTGATGAGGCAAGGATGCTTTGCATTCTTAGCCCATGTGGTAGATACCACCATGGAGAGTTCTAATTCTACTGAAGTTCCTATAGTAAGGGAATTTGAAGATGTATTTCCTGAAGAACTTCCAGGTATACCTCCACCCTGAGAGATTGATTTTGAGATTAATCTAGTCCCAGGCACGCAACCAATATCTCAAACACCGTATAGGATGGCGCCTGTTGAGATGGTAGAACTCAAGAAACAACTGCAAGAGTTGCTTGAGAAGGGTTTCATCTGACCGAGCACTTCACCCTGGGGTGCTCCGGTCCTTTTTGTTAAAAAGAAGGATGGGTCAATGCAGTTGTGCATTGATTACAGGCAGTTAAATAAAGTAACGATAAAGAATAAGTATCCTTTGCCTAGGATTGATGATCTCTTTGACCAGTTGTGTGGTGCAGCCGTCTTCTCAAAGATAGATTTAAGGTCAGGATATCATCAGCTACGTATTAAGGAGGGTGACATACCTAAGTCTGCCTTCAGGACAAGGTATGGTCACTATGAGTTCACAGTTATGTCGTTTGGACTAACTAATGCACCGGCTACATTTATGGAACTCATGAATAGAATCTTTCGACCTTTTCTCGATCAGTGTGTAGTTGTCTTTATAGATGGCATACTGATCTACAAAGATGCTCAACAACATGAGCAACATCTTCGTCAGACTCTAACCTTCCTAAGAGAGCATGAGTTATATGCTAAGTTTAGCAAGTGTGAGTTTTGGTTACCAGAAGTTTCTTTTCTTGGACACATAATATCTACTTCAGGTATTCATGTTGACCCTAAAAAGGTAGAATCTGTCCTGCAATGGGAACAGCCGAAGACACCGACGGAGATTCGTAGTTTCTTAGGGTTGGCAGGCTATTATAGGAGGTTCATTAAGAACTTTAGTTCTATAGCCCTACCCTTAACTAAGTTGACCAGAAAGGATGTTCCTTTTTCCTGGAATGACAAGTGTCAACAATCATTCCAGTTGTTGAAGGAAAGGTTGACAAGTGCACCAGTGCTAGTGTTACCTGAGCAAGGGAAAGGGTATATAGTTTTCTGTGATGCCTCTAAGAATGGACTAGGATGTGTGTTAATGCAGGATAAACAAGTGATTTCTTTTACTTCCCGACAGCTTAAGAAACACGAGGAGAATTATCTGACACACGATCTAGAACTAGCTACGGTAGTCCATGCCTTGAAGATCTGGAGACATTATCTTTATGGAGAGACATTCCAGATTTTCATAGACCACAAAAACCTAAAGTATATCTTCTCTCAGCATGAGCTTAACATGAGGCAACGCCGCTAGATGGAGTTAATCAAGGATTACGATTGTACAAATGATTATCATCCAGGGAAAGCCAATGTGGTTGATGATGCTTTGAGTAGGAAATCAGCAATACCAGCCTTTGATAGAG
Organism: Alisma plantago-aquatica; assembly: GCA_963693085.1. Taxonomy (NCBI): domain Eukaryota; kingdom Viridiplantae; phylum Streptophyta; class Magnoliopsida; order Alismatales; family Alismataceae; genus Alisma; species Alisma plantago-aquatica. The sequence continues at coordinate 226,690,514 of OY856413.1, forward strand.
CACAGTTAAATTCTTTGGTGTGCTCTAGGAGGGATATGCTTATCTCCTTAAGGCAAGACAATGTACAGTTAAAAGTATCATTGTTATCTGGGTTGTTAGCTGAGATGCACATAAAACCTACTCTGAGACAACAGATCAAGGAGGCACAGCAAGATGATGCAGCAGTTCAGCAGATTAGATCAGAGTATGGTAGTGAGAAACGAGATGGTTTTCATGATTTAGATGATCAAGTGGCCTGCTATCATGGTAGAATGATAGTACCTGATGTTGATAACTTGAGAAAGTTAGTCCTGGAAGAATCTCATTCTTCAATGTATGCTATGCATCCAGGAAGCACCAAGATGTATCATAACTTGAAAGATATGTATTGGTGGTCTGGTTTAAAGAAGGATGTTGCTGAGTTTGTTATGCGGTGTCCGGTGTGTCAACAAGTTAAAGCTGAACAGCAGAAGCCCGCAGGAACAATGCAGCCTTTGCCTATACCACAGTGGAAGTGGGATCATGTGACCATGGATTTTGTGGTTGGGTTACCCATAACAGCCAAAGGCCATGATTCCATCTGGGTAATAGTTTATAGGTTTACAAAGACAACACATTTCTTACCTGTCAAAACAACATATTCTGCTGAGAAGTTGGCACAGTTATATGTAGATGAGATAGTGCGACTGCATGGGGTCCCAGTTACCATTGATTCTGACAGAGGTCCCCAGTTTACGAGTCATTTTTGGGAGCGACTTCATAAAGCCTTAGGCACCCAGTTAAGGTTTAGTACAACCTTTCATCCTCAGACAGATGGACAATCAGAAAGGACTATACAAACCGTGGAGGACTTTCTTAGGGCATGTGTCCTCCAGTTTACAGGAAGTTGGGATCTACATCTAAGTTTGATAGAGTTTGCCTATAACAACAGCTATCAATACAGCATTGACATGGCACCTTATGAAGCTTTGTATGGTAGACGTTGTAGATCTCCCCTATGTTGGTATGAAACTGGTGAATATCAACTTTTGGGTCCTGATCTTATGAAGAAAACCACTGAGAAGATTAAAATAATACAACAACAGTTAAAGACTGCACAGGATAGACAGAAATCTTACGTTGATAAGCGTCGCAGACCTTTAGAATTCCAGGTTGGAGACAGAGTGTATGTTAAACCCCGATCTCACAATTTCCTCAAATCATGAGATTAGGGTATAAGATCAGATTTATATGTAACACAAAGAACACCTTTAACTTTTTCTTTTCTTTTAAACGCTTGTTTCATCGCATAGAACCACATAAAACATCTTAACAAGGGAATCTGAACATTTCCTTTACTAATCAAACTTCAATAGTAAAGATACATGTATAAGCATTCACGATGTCTTTCACACATTATGCACATGAAACTTACTAATTAGCATACATATCAAGGAGGAACAATATTACACATCGTATTTACAACTCTCTCTCTTATCTCTTACTGAGGATCTAGAGTGACAAGGACCGACTGACTCAACTAATCTCATACTTGACTCATGTGGCAGATCTACTCTGACGCTCTGATCATCTTCAAGTCCATGCGGTTAACCCTAAAATGTTTGAGTAGAGGGGTGAGCCTACTCGCTCGGTGAATGAATACTTCATGGAAACAGACTAATGCACTAATGTGATTGTAGATATAATTTGATTAAACGATATGAAATTTATCAACAATAAATACTACACTGAGCAGTTCTAAAACAATAATATTGAAATAGCACATTTCTAAGCATCATCGGGTATTTCAAGTAATTAAACAGTTATATAAATTTACTGTGATCCTATATGATTATTTATTCATTTATTATTATGCCCTAAATATATGCAGTGTACTCTGCATATAAAGATCCGCAGCAAATTCATGCTACGGCCCCACCGTACAAGACTCAGCGACACACCCGGGGGATGCTGAGTCTGACGCCAGCCCTGCTCTGCCACAGGACCACAGGCTCTCCGGCCTCAATGCACTACTCCGAGTGCTCTCTCTCGACTCCTCCTACTAACCTGAGCACACAGGCGGAGGGTCACAGGGTTACCTTCGCGACTCCGCACGAATGGTGTTAGATAACCGTGTTTTCTGGTGAAACCGCAGTGCCATTGTGACACAAGCACAATTGTTGTTAGACACTGCCCTTTTTTTTCTCTTTCCTCGTTTGTCCGCGACACACGCACGGATGATGTTGCAACACGAGTTTCACCCCTAAATCGCAGACACATGTTAGGGGTTCTACGGTGTTAGGGCATCTAAGTCTATACTTGATTAACAAATAAATAATTAAACAGGAAAAACACAGATCTTACTTATTTCACATTCCTAACATAACTTGAAAACACATTTACATCATTTGTACTCAGTAACATCCCTTTCTAGGGCATGTCATATCTCAACACCTGCAATTTACGAGATGTGTATATATATTGAAATATAAGAAGCCTTGCAGTATGTAGATAACATTTCAGAGAGAATAAGCATATAAAGTTAAATGCACTAGAAACATACAGTTTAACAATTAAACATCACCACATCTCATATCGAGACCTTTCATATTACCATAGCATGATTCATTGAACACCCTATCCTTAGGGTTTCATTCGCCTTATTCATTCATCACATGCCAACACCCTACTCTTAGGGTTTCATTTGCCTCATTCACTTGTCACATGGCTCTTATCATGATCTCATAAGATATAAGCATTCACTAAATAAAGACTGTTTCCAACAAATCGTATGCAATCAATATAGACATGAAATCATGGAAACTTAACTAAATTTCTCAATTAGGTTAAACCCTAATTACATCATTTGATATAAATCCGTAAAGAAATCTCACTAGGAAGGGTTGCATACGTTTCTGATATGAATCTACCATTTAGGAATCGTTTAAAACAGAGGAGGAATCCATATCATATCAATTTACAATAACTCAAATCAAACGGACATTTCAAGATTTAGAATTCACATGCTAAGCATTTAGGGATTTGGATGTTGTAATCAAATTCGTGCATTAGAATGTTTGAAGGAAGAACCCACTCATCCTAAGGTGTGAAAACACCTTAAAACTGCAGCTCAACTCAGGGAAATCTCGAATTCCCCTCAAATCCCTAGCAAATCTCCCAATTCTTCTTCCATTCAACTCGGGAACCTTGAAAAAGAGGGATAATGAAGAAAGGGTGAGAAAAGAGGGAATTTCGACATCCTCTTGGATCAAATCAGAGCATGGACGGAATCTTGACATAAGAGAGAAGATTCACCATAAAAGTCTATGCAAGGAATCCGAACTTACTTGATTTCATCCTTCCTGGAATCGCAAAACCCTAATTCAGCAATTTCCCCCACTTTCTCCACTCAAGCCCTAATTCTCCCTCTCTCTCTAGAAGCTCGTTTCTCTGGAATGAATGACGAAGAATGAGAGCTGCTTGTGTGTGTGGTCGTTCATATAAGTCAATTGAGCTGCTTGGGTCAATTGCATATTGACCCAACACTTAACTTTAATTATATAGGCTGAATATTCAGTTATACAAAAGTTACTGTAATTTGTTTATTTCAGAGATCAAACATTCTCCAACAATTATGGGAATTTATCACGTTGTTTATAATTGATCTATAAAGCTTCATTTAAAATTTGAGATCATTTGGAGTTACCAATAATTAATTAAAAATCGAACAGTGCACTGCTATATTGCAGTCTGCAGAATATATTCGGCCGAGTTTGTCCTGCACAAACTCGACCGACACCCTTACTGTAGGGATTCAGAAGTCATCCAAAAATTATTCCAATTTAACAGAGTGTCTAAAATTGTATTTATCAAATACTGTTAAAATTTGATATTAATTGGATATACCAATAAAAAGATAAAATTCAATTACCACACTGCTGTAAAATTCTGGAAATGTGATCGGTCGAGTTTGAAACTCGGCCGACAAACAGGTCAGAGCATTCTTCAAAAATTCTGATATTTTCCAATGTTGTTCACATTTTATATATCTAAATCATATCCAAATTTGAAGTAAATCAGAGTTACACATAAAATACTAAAAATCATTTAGTGAGACATTCTACTTATCAAATTCTGTATTCATGCATTATCAAAACCCTAATTGGGCCGATTAGGGTTTATGCTTCTCAAACCCTAATTCTCAAGGCAAAAGAACATTTAGACTTCTTATCATAGTTAAAACATCCAATTTGTGTTATTGTCATTAATTAGATTTCAAGAATGATTATTTCAATTAATCTTTGCAATTGTCTAGGTAAACCCTAGTTTACCAGTTAAGCTCAGATGGGGTCGTAACAACTCTCCCCCCCTTAGAATGTTTCGTCCTCGAAACATAAACCTACAAGAAGATACATTCAAGGCTATTCTAAGCTCCTAAAGCCTTCCATGTCATCATATTCTTGTATTTCATACCTGAATGTAGTTTTCAACATTAGATATTTTAATTCCTTACTAAATCACAACACGTTTCAAATAGTTCTCGATGATATCAAGCAAATTCTTTATGCCACAGTCAAATATAGAATGCAAAGATAAACTACCACGCTTTCGCTGCGCAACTCTGATACTCTGATACAACTATCTCAACTTATGCTGCTCAGAGAGTTCTATTGTTCTGTATCACCTTTAAATGACAAAAGCAAGTTCACCATACTGTTTTAAACTTTAATCAAGTGCTATTCAAATAGCAAAACAGTCTTGAATTAAAAGGCTAAATTCAACAATCATTTGCACAATACTACTTTTGGCATCCCCATTGGGTCATGGATACATGAGGTGAAGCATTACCACCTCATCCCATACTATCCTGTTTCGGTCCTGGGATCTGTGGGTTATGGGCCCACACACAAATCAAAGTGTATCCATTGCATTATATCATTTTAGGGTTTCAACGACAGTAATAAGGTAATCCACAATTGTATCAGTCATTCAAGCATTAATCATACTCAATTACCATCACTCGGTTATATTAGAGCTAGATATAACAAGCTACACCTTATTAGGGTTACTTGTCCAAACAATCTAATTATCATCCCTTTCTATTAAAATGAGTGAATAAGTATGACTACCTTGTTCAGGGTATCTCTCCATATGTTCTGACATCATCCAAACCGTATCACCAGATGACCCTACCAAGGTAGTTATTCACCATGTATGATTCATTTTCTCTTATCCTTTCATTCCCACCTTGCTCTCATTAGGGAATATATGAAAGAGAAGATGATTTTAAGACTTGGAATACTTGTATTCAAACATCCCCTAATACATTCTCATATGTAGATTTACTTAGTTATCAACAGAGATATTTGATTAATTAGCACTTGCTTGAATCTCACAACCTCTTTATTTTATAAATGCTCCATCATATTTCAAACCCTTTCTTACATTTCTTAGTCCTCTTACCATATACTACTCTTAACCCGTCATCTTTAATTCTAAATTTTTCTCTTATGACCATGTTGCTTATTCATATGTATGGTCATGTATACCATGTTGCACACATATTTCCTCCTTTAACTTTATACTATTGTGAAGTTAACATTCTAAATTAATAGTCCCTCTATTAGTTTTTACTCATGTTGAATACATTACATATTCTTCATTTTTAAATCAAGTGGATCATGCATGGGTCAAACATAGTTTCTCTTTCAATCAAGTTTTTCTCTCCTGAATACAGTCTACCTTTGTATGACTTATTCATTCATTAAACTATAGCTATGTTCTTTGCTTAAAACTAGTTTGTTGTTCTAGTCTTATGAATTACATATTCATACGATCCTTTTTACTTTTATGGACCTATTGAAAGCTCACTCTATTCTTATACTTAGCCTTTGATTTAGAGTTCATAAAAGCATTATACTCTATTATATGATTCATTCTTCATGAATGATTCTTGTTATCTTGAACCATACATACTTACATTTCACATATCTCTTCTATATTTCACATGTATAGTTCATGTAATATTAATCAATAAACTGATTATGAACTTCTTATCATGTTCTATTATTCCCAATTAAGGGTTTCACATTTGAGACCCCAGAGTTGAACCTCAGATATCAGTTTCAACTAATTCTTAGTTGTTCTGATCTTGCCCATATGTTTCAACCTCTTACTGTATGTACATTCTTACTCTGATGTGGGTCTAATTATTCCAATTCTATTCTTATTATGCTATTGATAGGATTCATTAGATCCTAATAACACATCCTGCCAATCCGGACCAGGCCAAACCTGAAGTCCTGAAGCCAAGAACTACAAGAATTACATTCTTCCTGAACTGCCACTCACAGCTCAGAAACTCGGCCGATCACTCTGGAACTCGGCCGATCGCCTTCCAGATTCCGAAACTCGGCCGACCAACTTCGGTCGATCAGTAGGAAACTCGGCCGATCCTCTAGGGAACTCGGCCGATCGAAACACTACTTGTTTACCTACAAAGAAACTCGGCCGATTCAAGACCAAACTCGGCCGACCAAAACACTGTTTGAAATCCTAAACAAGGAACTCGGCCGACCAAAACATGAACTCGGCCGAACCGCTCACAGACTGAAAACCTAAACAGACCTGCTGATGTCAATTTCACTCGAATCAGCGGGCAAAACCATAGAAACAAAAGCTCATTCAAAGGTCAATTCTAGTCTACTTGTTACAAAGAGTGAAATCAATAAATGCTACAATTGCATAGTGTACAACTGATATTAAAGACTCATATTTCAAAGTATTGAATATTTCAATTCAAACATATAAGAGCATTTCTATACATTTCCAACAAAAACAACATTATGAAATGTAATTTTCTGTCTCCTTTTACATTTATGCTCTTAATTCTTATTTCTTTTCTCATTCTCTAACCCTAACATTTCTAGGGTTCCTCTCTAGCCCATTCTTCCACTGTATACCTGGCCAGGGTATACGTGAGAGAATAGACAGAGTAGCTTGTACTGGTTGATCCAAGTACTCAGATATCGGGCCAGGATATCCAAATACTCAAATCCCCAAAGCTAACATCAAACATCTCCTATCTGCCACACATAGGACTCTAACTTATTAACTTAATGGTCCTTGACAACTCACCCTAAGCTCTGATACCAAGTTGTTAAACCCCGATCTCACAATTTCCTCAAATCATGAGATTAGGGTATAAGATCAGATTTATATGTAACACAAAGAACACCTTTAACTTTTTCTTTTCTTTTAAACGCTTGTTTCATCGCATAGAACCACATAAAACATCTTAACAAGGGAATCTGAACATTTCCTTTACTAATCAAACTTCAATAGTAAAGATACATGTATAAGCATTCACGATGTCTTTCACACATTATGCACATGAAACTTACTAATTAGCATACATATCAAGAAGGAACAATATTACACATCGTATTTACAACTCTCTCTCTTATCTCTTACTGAGGATCTAGAGTGACAAGGACCGACTGACTCAACTAATCTCATACTTGACTCATGTGGCAGATCTACTCTGACGCTCTGATCATCTTCAAGTCCACGCGGTTAACCCTAAAATGTTTGAGTAGAGGGGTGAGCCTACTCGCTCAGTGAATGAATACTTCATGGAAACAGACTAATGCACTAATGTGATTGTAGATATAATTTGATTAAACGATATGAAATTTATCAACAATAAATACTACACTGAGCAGTTCTAAAACAATAATATTGAAATAGCACATTTCTAAGCATCATCAGGTATTTCAAGTAATTAAACAGTTATATAAATTTACTGTGATCCTATATGATTATTTATTCATTTATTATTATGCCCTAAATATATGCAGTGTACTCTGCATATAAAGATCCGCAGCAAATTCATGCTACGGCCCCACCGTACAAGACTCAGCGACACACCCGGGGGATGCTGAGTCTGACGCCAGCCCTGCTCTGCCACAGGACCACAGGCTCTCCGGCCTCAATGCACTACTCCGAGTGCTCTCTCTCGACTCCTCCTACTAACCTGAGCACACAGGCGGAGGGTCACAGGGTTACCTTCGCGACTCCGCACGAATGGTGTTAGATAACCGTGTTTTCTGGTGAAACCGCAGTGCCATTGTGACACAAGCACAATTGTTGTTAGACACTGCCCTTTTTTTTCTCTTTCCTCGTTTGTCCGCGACACACGCACGGATGATGTTGCAACACGAGTTTCACCCCTAAATCGCAGACACATGTTAGGGGTTCTACGGTGTTAGGGCATCTAAGTCTATACTTGATTAACAAATAAATAATTAAATAGGAAAAACACAGATCTTACTTATTTCACATTCCTAACATAACTTGAAAACACATTTACATCATTTGTACTCAGTAACATCCCTTTCTAGGGCATGTCATATCTCAACACCTGCAATTTACGAGATGTGTATATATATTGAAATATAAGAAGCCTTGCAGTATGTAGATAACATTTCAGAGAGAACAAGCATATAAAGTTAAATGCACTAGAAACATACAGTTTAACAATTAAACATCACCACATCTCATATCGAGACCTTTCATATTACCATAGCATGATTCATTGAACACCCTATCCTTAGGGTTTCATTCGCCTTATTCATTCATCACATGCCAACACCCTACTCTTAGGGTTTCATTTGCCTCATTCACTTGTCACATGGCTCTTATCATGATCTCATAAGATATAAGCATTCACTAAATAAAGACTGTTTCCAACAAATCGTATGCAATCAATATAGACATGAAATCATGGAAACTTAACTAAATTTCTCAATTAGGTTAAACCCTAATTACATCATTTGATATAAATCCGTAAAGAAATCTCACTAGGAAGGGTTGCATACGTTTCTGATATGAATCTACCATTTAGGAATCGTTTAAAACAGAGGAGGAATCCATATCATATCAATTTACAATAACTCAAATCAAACGGACATTTCAAGATTTAGAATTCACATGCTAAGCATTTAGGGATTTGGATGTTGTAATCAAATTCGTGCATTAGAATGTTTGAAGGAAGAACCCACTCATCCTAAGGTGTGAAAACACCTTAAAACTGCAGCTCAACTCAGGGAAATCTCGAATTCCCCTCAAATCCCTAGCAAATCTCCCAATTCTTCTTCCATTCAACTCGGGAACCTTGAAAAAGAGGGATAATGAAGAAAGGGTGAGAAAAGAGGGAATTTCGACATCCTCTTGGATCAAATCAGAGCATGGACGGAATCTTGACATAAGAGAGAAGATTCACCATAAAAGTCTATGCAAGGAATCCGAACTTACTTGATTTCATCCTTCCTGGAATCGCAAAACCCTAATTCAGCAATTTCCCCCACTTTCTCCACTCAAGCCCTAATTCTCCCTCTCTCTCTAGAAGCTCGTTTCTCTGGAATGAATGACGAAGAATGAGAGCTGCTTGTGTGTGTGGTCGTTCATATAAGTCAATTGAGCTGCTTGGGTCAATTGCATATTGACCCAACACTTAACTTTAATTATATAGGCTGAATATTCAGTTATACAAAAGTTACTGTAATTTGTTTATTTCAGAGATCAAACATTCTCCAACAATTATGGGAATTTATCACGTTGTTTATAATTGATCTATAAAGCTTCATTTAAAATTTGAGATCATTTGGAGTTACCAATAATTAATTAAAAATCGAACAGTGCACTGCTATATTGCAGTCTGCAGAATATATTCGGCCGAGTTTGTCCTGCACAAACTCGACCGACACCCTTACTGTAGGGATTCAGAAGTCATCCAAAAATTATTCCAATTTAACAGAGTGTCTAAAATTGTATTTATCAAATACTGTTAAAATTTGATATTAATTGGATATACCAATAAAAAGATAAAATTCAATTACCACACTGCTGTAAAATTCTGGAAATGTGATCGGTCGAGTTTGAAACTCGGCCGACAAACAGGTCAGAGCATTCTTCAAAAATTCTGATATTTTCCAATGTTGTTCACATTTTATATATCTAAATCATATCCAAATTTGAAGTAAATCAGAGTTACACATAAAATACTAAAAATCATTTAGTGAGACATTCTACTTATCAAATTCTGTATTCATGCATTATCAAAACCCTAATTGGGCCGATTAGGGTTTATGCTTCTCAAACCCTAATTCTCAAGGCAAAAGAACATTTAGACTTCTTATCATAGTTAAAACATCCAATTTGTGTTATTGTCATTAATTAGATTTCAAGAATGATTATTTCAATTAATCTTTGCAATTGTCTAGGTAAACCCTAGTTTACCAGTTAAGCTCAGATGGGGTCGTAACAGTGTACCTCAAGGTCTCACCTTGGAAGGGAGTTCTTAGGTTTGGAAGGAAAGGAAAGTTAGCTCCTAGATTTATGGGGCCTTATCCAATCATTGAACGGGTTGGAAAGGTAGCTTATAAGCTGGAGTTACCACATGAGCTACAAAAGTTACACCTAGTATTCCACATTTCCATGTTAAGGAAATGTCACCCTGATACAGAATCAGTTTTGCAACCTATGGAAGTAGAATTGAATGATTATATATCCTATATAGAAGGACCTATGTTGGTTCTTGATAGAAGGATCAAGAAGCTGAAGAAGAAAGACATTAGTCTTGTAAAAGCCCTCTAGAATCACTGTGGTGTTGAAGAAGCTACATGGGAACTAGAGGAAGAGATGAGAAGGAAATACCCTACTCTTTTCTCTTAAAATGTTTTATTAATGATTTCGGGGACGAAATCCTTGTAAGGGGTGGATAATTTGTAACATCCCTGATCTGGGTTATGTACTAACCCTAGGTGTTTTGTTTAATAAAGATGATTGGATGTTTTCTCTCATCTTTTGATAAGTAATTAAGGATATTTAGGAACTTATATTTCAATTTTAGTCCCTTTTGAATTATGTTGAAACATTGTTTTGTTAATTTTTGGACTAAAGTGCAAATTACCCAAGTTGAGGGGTTAACTTGCAAATTACACATGATAAGATGTTCCTCTTATGTTGAGACATCATAATAATGAACATGTTGTAGTGGTATGGTTTCCACAAGCTTGGGCATCAAGATAAAGCTTGTAGAGCAAACCTGGTGCATTAAAACCTAGTTTTGGTGTAATGTGCAATTTACCCAAAATCTAGGGTTCAATATGCAATATATCACCTCTAGAGGGTCTCTCATGTTTCTTGGCATCAACTAGAGCAAATAAAATGAGAGGGGCACCTCATTTGAGTTATCTTGGAGGAGAGAGAATCTTGACATTAAAATAATCAAGATTTAAGCCTAATGGTACCCTAATTCAATTTAATGCAAAAATAAATAAAATAATTGAAGGGGCCTTCAACCAAAATTAAAATGGTTGGATTCAGATGTGTTTGAACGAGCTTAATCCTTGTAAAGGCACGAGCATATCCTAAGGAGGTGAAATTCCACTCACCATTATTATAAGAAAAAGACATCCCACTCAAAAATGGATATTAATATTATAAGGGTTAAGGTGCTTAATTCCTTTTCAATTAATTCTTGGATAATGATGAGGTTTTGCAAGAACATGAAGATGGCTTCGTGGCCAAGAAATGAAGGGGGATTTGATGGAAATTGTTTTGGAATTAAAAGAAAATAATCCATTTTCTCTTTCCTTGAAAATCCCTTATACATGTTCTTTTTCCAATATACATAAGGACCTTTCCTTAGTTTTTCTCTTATCACTTTGCTTTGGCCGACCAAGGAAGATATCAGGAGTAGGAGAAGGACGAACACAACCTGTTGGTAATGTTTTGATCATCTTCTACCTCGGACTCATGGTGAAAACCCTAAAGCAATGCTTGATTCTTGGTTTTCTTCACCCGATTTCCAATTCTAGCCATCTTTTTCATCCAATAGCTCAAGAACGGACCTTGGGCAGTTGTTGAAACTCCATCCACCATTAGATCCGTGGAGCTTGGAGCTTTTAGAACATATTTGAGGTGGGTTTTATAACTTTAACCCTTAAACATTGATATTGCATCAAGTTCTCTATGATTTGTTGATTATTTCTTCTATTTCGAACTCTTTTGATGCATTGCTGCAATTCCCATGAAAACGGTTGTTGTTCTTGGTTTTTCTAAGGAGAACGATGATGAAATCATCTTAGATGATTATCCAAGAAAATCCCATGTCAAACGGTCTCCTTAGTTGCTCAAATGGTTTTCCAAACCATTTGGGAGTAAATGGTTTCAAACCGTTTGGAATGAAACAGTGTCACCCAAACTGCATGGAAGCAAACGGTTTCAGACCATTTGGTGATGTTGACCAGGGTTGACCATTTGAGGATTTGTTCCTAATGATATAGGTTAATTACCCATCAATTATAATTGATTAACTCCAATTGGTTCATGAGTTGAAGGTCAATCAATCACCTAAACCCTAATCGGGTTAAGTGTTGATTTCATAAGTGTTTGAGTTTGAAACTTGGGTTGATTGACCCAAACGGTTTCAAAACCGTTTCGGGATCACCCAAATGGCCTCAAGACCGTTTGGGTGTCACCCAAGACTATTTAGAGGTCTAGGGTTGGATATGGTTAAGTGTTTTAAGATCTAAAGATATGGTATTAACCCTAATCGGCTAAGTGTTGATTTTGCATTGGAATGAGTTGATGTATTGGGTTGATTGTGTTGGCTAAATTGACATTAGCATAATCCCTTTTGTTTTGATAATGACAAACATTTCATTCTTGTGGTTTTAATGTGCTATTTGAGTATTTCAGGAACAAGCATATAAGGTGGTGGATAAAAAAGACTTGGAAGAAACAATTTGATAAAATCGCTTTATTTTCATGATTGTAATCAAATGTAAATGCTTGTACAAGTATATAATGTACAAGTAATTAGATATCATGTAAAATCAAGCGTTTAGATCTTCGCTATCCACTCACAACACTTAGATAGGCCATTCCCCAAGATAGTATCACAATTGCACATTGATACACACACTTAGTAAATGAATACATTGAGTCAGTAATATTCTCGGTCGACAAATCGTCGATCGAGAAAATATCGGTGGACAAATCTTCGACCGAGAAACTCTCGGTCGACAAAATCTTCGATCGAGAATAGACCCTACTAGCCGTTAGACCCAGCAGACAAAGTGGTTGGGAGTTGGAAATGAACGTTGTAAACACTTGCTCCAGGAGGTCCCTCGGTCGACAAATCTTCGACCGAGAAGGACTCTCGGTCGACAAATTGTCGATCGAGAAAAGTTCTGTCTGCACTTTTCAGGGTCAATTAATTAGCCGTTGCAAATGCAATTAGTGGACACATAACGGCTAGTTGAGCACTAAGAACCCCCTAGAAAGTGTCTAGAATGTCCTTAAGCACTTGTAGGTCATTCCTATAAATAGGACATGCCTTAGGACACCTAAAGACACCCAAGCTACACATGTGCTACACTTGAGATTGAATACTCATTGGCAATCAGTTTTGAGCAATAGAGCAATTCCTACATTGGCTATTCATTCCCATTGCTCCAACTTCGTGTCCTATAGGCTAGTATCTCCTATCCACAACACTTACACTTCTACATACATTGGTTAGGAGATCAAAACGCTTGATATAGGAAATCAAGCCTTGAGCTACAAGTGGTATTGTAATTTCTGTTTTCTTTCTTGTTCCTTTGTATCTTTTGTATTCTCCTTGCTACTCCTAGGGTTGGAGGCTGCGGATTGGAGAAGGTTCTTCTCGGAGGAGAAGGTGGACTTCAAGCTACTTCAAGAAGGCTATCGCAACGGGAAGCTACTTCAAGAAGGTTATTGCAACGGGAAGCTACTTCAGGAGGAAGGCTGCTTCAAGGTTGGTGCAATTGCTTCTAGGTGAAGGCTGCTTCAAGGTTGGTGCGATTACTTCGAGGTGAAGGCTGCTTGAAGGGTTTAGGGAGAGAATTGTAATTTTATGTAAAGTCCTTGCGAGGTAATAAAATTAAATTCTTTCCAAATCCCGGTTGGGTAAGCAACCGGGTAGTGGACTGACTGCCTTAGTATTTACTAAGGTAGGAACCACTCTAAATCCTTGTCCCCTTGTCCAATATTTTTGTGATTGGTTGTTTGAGTTAAATAATTGTTTAAAATTGTTTAAAACTCTATTCACCCCCCCCCCTCTAGTGTTTTTCAATTGGTATCAGAGCAGGCTTCAAGGAACCCTAACAAGGTCTTGAAGAATGGAGGGTAGTGGTGATTACAATCACAACAAATGGTGCTGCTTGGACAAAACTACAACATATTGCAATTGGTGCTTAGGTACAAGCCACCCAACAACTGAATGCCCATGGAGATCCAAGAAGGAAGATGAGAACAAAGATTGTCTCATTGCTACAACTAGCGAGGAAGAAGAAGAAGAGGTAAGTCTTTTTGATTTATCTAAAGAAGAACTAGTTGCTAGCCTTGAAGAAACACATATTAAATATGTTGAATGCAATAAGAAATTAAAGAAGTCAAATAAAGAAAATGATGAATTACATGCTAAACTTCTTGCTATTACATCCGAAAACGAAGATCTTAAAAAGATCATTGAAGATCATGATGTTAATATAAAATCTATAGAGGCAAATTGTAATCTACTTTCTTTAGAGAAGAATAATTTGCAAAGACAAGTGAATGATCTTCAAAAACAACCCATTTTGTGCAACCATCTAGATTATGATTCTATTATCAAAGAAATAAATTTATTGTCATCTAATCTAGATCAAGCAAAACTAGATATTAAGAAGAGAATGGAAGAGATTGCCAAGTTACAACAAAAAGTCAGTAATTTAAATAATAATGGCATTCTTGATCAAATTTTAGATAATTCCCATCATCAAATTGGGAGAAGAGGACTAGGTTATAAGCCTAAAGGGAAGTCCTATCAACCTAGTTGGAAAAGGTCACAAACCCATCAATCTATGTATGTACCTAAAGGAACAAATACATTTGTACCAAAGAACAACATAGAACAAAACCATAGAAAACGACTTGAGGTTGATTCTATATGTTGCCATTATTGCTCACGTCTTGGACACTACTCTTTTTCATGTCCTTATAAGAGAAAAGATGTCGAGTTAGTTTGGGTTCCAAAACCTCCAAACTAAATGAACGGAATTAAGTTGAGATATGACCAAGGACCTTAGTTGCATATTTCTATGTCTATCTCAACTCAACATAATGGGATAATAAATTAATTCAAGTTTTTAAACATCTAACTTGGATATATACAAAATCTTTCAAATTGCAAAAATAAAATTTTGTCTTACTCATAGCTAAATTGTAAATAAAGACTTGGATACAATTAGTTGGGATTTGATCTAAAAGTTCCTTTGATGTTCATAAAGTCTATCTCAACTAAACTGAGTCTTCAAATTGTTTAATTGAGTAAATAACCATTCATGATTTACTTATAAACAATTACTGAAAATGGTTCTGAAAACAATACAGAAACCTGATCGGTCGAGAAATCTTCGACCGAGCAGTCAGTCGGTCGAGAAATCATCGACCAAGCAGGTTACTGATGTCAGTCTGAAATAAGTCTGTTGAATAATTCTACAAAGGATCAATGTGCTATCTATTTGCTGTTAATAACTGTTTTACATGCACAAATTATGGAAATCATCTTTGGAACACTTATATGAGATCATTTTTATCTATGAATCATATTTGATTTAAGTTAAGGGAAAATTACTGTTTTCATGGTAACCCTTGGAATATCTATACATGAACCATGTGTGTATTGAAATTTGTTTTAAATGATCATAATTATTGCATTTATATGCTGATCATATGCTTTAATTGTTCTATCATTACACCATGGATATGCTTCATCATGATCATTATGTTTCATTGGTTTGTCTAAAATAATCTTTGATTCATATATACAAACCATGAATGGATATTATTCTTGATCATTGAGATTCAGATAAATTGAAAATGCCATTAGCATAAAAGCATCTTGACATAATAAACAATGAATGTAAAACATGCGTTCTAGAAAAATCAAGGACAAAGACTTCACTATGATGCCCATATTAAGTCTTCATAATAGGTATATCTTAATATGCTTCAAATAGATATTTATTTAAAGCTATCTGCAGAAATTATACTTCACATATGTATGTTTAAATTGGAAATCTGCAGAATTTGCCTCTTGGTTGAAATTAAAATTGACCAAGGGGCGCTATGGTCGTAGTCAAAGTCGACCTAAAATAAGCTTTGACAAAATGCTTATTTGGACATCATTTTAATGTACTAAATCTTAATATCTTGAATCAAAATGAGTTCATTGCATAACATAAAGCTCCAATAAAAGGTCAAAATCAAATCTCATTAGTGACCTTAGAATCCTTAAATTGCTCTTAATTATAAGATTAAGGGGGAGCTCACAAAAACTATTTTGATTATAAGATTAAACTTTGTAAACATCATTTGAAACTTGTTATGACCTTAGTATTTTTAATCTTGGTTATGAAAATAAAGGAATCTACAAATTTCATAAATGTGATATATATCTTGTTCTTAATGTAATTCTCTAAACAAATTTGGGCTTAACATCCCGTGCATTTGGTTAGAGACACTTTTCATGTACTCTAAGCTTAAAGGATTCTCATTTCATTTTCGGGCTTAACATCCCTTGTAAAATGGATGAGAAATCAATACACATATGCCATGAACTTAAAAGGAACTCATATCATTTCAAGGCTTAACATCCTTTGCAAATGATTGAGAAATAAATTGTGGCTAAATTTAACAATAATTGCTTTGCATTAATCCCTTGCTTTTAAATTGAATATCTCTTTAAGGGGGAGCATAGCATAAAATTAAGGGGGAGCATAGCATAAAATTAAGGGGGAGCAATAAAAAAAGTCATACTAAATGATTATCGTGGATATCTTTTTGAAATGACAAAGGGGGAGAAATAATATAAAATCAAAAACATAAAATTAAAATGAGTTTCATAATATCTCAGCCAACATCCACTTGCAAAACAAGAATGGCTACAAAAGGTAATCTTCAGGTATGAAACTCACATGATTTATATTTCTTTATTTTATATTTAGGAAATGTTTGTCATCTTCAAAAAGGGGGTGATTGTTGGCTGAATTGACATTAGCATAATCCCTTTTGTTTTGATAATGACAAACATTTCATTCTTGTGGTTTTAACGTGCTATTTGAGTATTTCAGGAACAAGCATATAAGGTGGTGGATAACAAAGACTTGGAAGAAACAATTTGATAAAATCGCTTTATTTTCATGATTGTAATCAAATGTAAATGCTTGTACAAGTATATAATGTACAAGTAATTAGATATCATGTAAAATCAAGCGTTTAGATCTTCCCTATCCACTCACAACACTTAGATAGGCCATTCCCCAAGATAGTATCACAATTTCACATTGATACACACACTTAGTAAATGAATACATTGAGTCAGTAATATTCTCGGTCGACAAATCGTCGATCGAGAAAATATCGGTGGACAAATCTTCGACCGAGAAACTCTCGGTCGACAAAATCTTCGATCGAGAATAGACCCTACTAGCCGTTAGACCCAGCAGACAAAGTGGTTGGGAGTTGGAAATGAACGTTGTAAACACTTTCTCCAGGAGGTCCCTCGGTCGACAAATCTTCGACCGAGAAGGACTCTCGGTCGACAAATTGTCGATCGAGAAAAGTTCTGTCTGCACTTTTCAGGGTCAATTAATTAGCCGTTGCAAATGCAATTAGTGGACACATAACGACTAGTTGAGCACTAAGAACCCCCTACAAAGTGTCTAGAATGTCCTTAAGCACTTGTAGGTCATTCCTATAAATAGGACATGCCTTAGGACACCTAAAGACACCCAAGCTACACATGTGCTACACTTGAGATTGAATACTCATTGGCAATCAGTTTTGAGCAATAGAGCAATTCCTACATTGGCTATTCATTCCCATTGCTCCAACTTCGTGTCCTATAGGCTAGTATCTCCTATCCACAACACTTACACTTCTACATACATTGGTTAGGAGATCAAAACGCTTGATATAGGAAATCAAGCCTTGAGCTACAAGTGGTATTGTAATTTCTGTTTTCTTTCTTGTTCCTTTATATCTTTTGTATTCTCCTTGCTACTCCTAGGGTTGGAGGCTGCGGATTGGAGAAGGTTCTTCTCGCAGGAGAAGGTGGACTTCAAGCTACTTCAAGAAGGCTATCGCAACGGGAAGCTACTTCAAGAAGGTTATTGCAACGGGAAGCTACTTCAGGAGGAAGGCTGCTTCAAGGTTGGTGCAATTGCTTCTAGGTGAAGGCTGCTTCAAGGTTGGTGTGATTACTTCGAGGTGAAGGCTGCTTGAAGGGTTTAGGGAGAGAATTGTAATTTTATGTAAAGTCCTTGCGAGGTAATAAAATTAAATTCTTTCCAAATCCCGGTTGGGTAAGAAACCGGGTAGTGGACTGACTGCCTTAGTATTTACTAAGGTAGGAACCACTCTTAATCCTTGTCCCCTTGTCCAATATTTTTGTGATTGGTTGTTTGAGTTAAATAATTGTTTAAAATTGTTTAAAACTCTATTCACCCCCCCCTCTAGTGTTTTTCAGATTGACCCAAACGGTTTCAAAACCATTTGGGGATCACCCAAACGGTCTCAAGACCGTTTGATGATCACCCAAGACCGTTTGGAGGTCTAGGGTTAAGTATGATTGAGCAATTGAAGGTCCAAAGATATTAAGTTTAAGTACAATCAAGTGTTGATTTGGTGACCAATCCTAGGATCCAAACTTTAATTGAATGACATGGTTGATGATGATGTGATGGGAAAATGGTCTCAAGACCGTTTGGAGGTCATCCAAACGATCCCAAGACCGTTTTGGGGTCACCTAAGACCGTTTGGAGGTCTAGGGTTGACTATGGTTAGGTGTTTGGAGATCTAAAGGTATTGAGTTGAAGAGTAATCAATTGCTGATTTGGTGAGCAATCCAATGAACCAAACCCTAATTGGTTGACTTGGATTTTGATGTGGACATGGGAAAATGGTCTCAAGACCGTTTGGAGGTCATCCAAACGACCTCAAGACCGTTTGGGGTCAGGTCATGTCCAATTTGGATGAAGGTTCAATGGTTTCAAAGTTACCAATCTCACATTGATTAATGTTGAATGATCATCGATTCCAAACCCTAATCCAATTGGTTCAAACCCTAATTGATGATTAATTGAGGGTCAAATAAGTTGAAGGTTGACCTATTCAACCCAATTGAAGTATGGTGATTGGTCCAATTGATGATTGGTTATATGAATTCAATGGTTGAAGGAACCAACATTGGAAACCCTAATTTAATTGGAGTGGTTGAGACCCCTTTTGGTCCTTGCGGTTTTAAGGAGGTTTGGACCAAACGGTCTCAAGACCGTTTGGGACCAAATGATCCCAAACCGTTTAGGTTCATGCAGTTTCCAAACCGATTGAGTTCATGCGGTTTCAAAAGTCAACTTTGGGCAAACGGTCTTCACCACCTACTTTACTAAATGGTTTCAAGGTGGTACTTTAGCAAACGGTTTCATTGGTTTCTCAAGACCGTTTGAGGTCTGATTTGGTCAAGACCATTTGGAGTCTATAAGGCCAAGATCGTTTAGTGGATAATTAACCAAAACTACATGGGTACTTAAAGTGGTTAAAGGACAAAGTGATTAGTTGACTAATACATGATGTAATCAAATATGATTATAGTAATTACATCTTAATGGGATGAGGTGAATAGTACCTTTGAATAATTAAGCCTTAATGGTCATGGTGATAATAACATAACCCATGATGTCAATTCTTCCTCAAGAGTGAGTTGACTTAACCTAATCAAGACTGAAGCATACATCATCTTTCGAAGATGAAAGAGATGATTGCCTACATGGATGATAATTAAGTAATGGACTTCTAATATGAATGAATGTCTAATTAGGGCATGATCCTTCATAATGGAATCATGAAACCCTAATTATGATGGATGATTAATCATAACCCCAACTGAGGGCATTAATAGGTGAAATCCTAATACATGATGATGGTATGATCTTAATTCATAATGATGACATGATAAACACTAATTTAGGGTACCTTGATGATCACTCCTAATTGGAATGAATAGTAAACCCTAATCTAGGGTGATGTGATATGAATAGCAAACCCTAATCTAGGGTGATGTGATATGAATAGTAAACCCTAATCTAGGGTGATGTGATATGAATAGTAAACCCTAATCTAGGGTGATGTGATATGAATAGTAAACCCTAATCTAGGGTGATGTGCTATGAATAGCAAACCCTAATCTAGGGTGATGTGATGTGAATAGTAAACCCTAATCACAGTGATGTGATATGTATAGCAAACCCTAATCAAGGGTGATGTGATGTGAATAGTAAACCCTAATTCCTAATAAGGTAAATGGAAGTGTGAAACCCTAATTCTGGGTTATACTTTGTACTAAGAAGCTCTAAGGTTGGATAATGAAATGATGAGTCATTTATCCTATTTGAGCCAAAGGGGATGATTAAACCTAATCGAAATGAAAAGGGAAACCCTAACCCTAACAAGGGTATAGTGGTGTAACCCTTGAATATTGATGTCATAATTGTTTTGCATTATGCTGATATGAAATTGATATATTTGTCATCATCTGTACTAATCATGCAGGTTTTATGAGATATTGAATATAGACAGGTATGAGCTATGATGCTTTGCTTATTAAAAGTATTTTATGAGCTTTGTAAGCAATGATATGATATGTTGCCTAGTGATAGGTAACAAAAGAGATTGATAGGTTGTAAGAGCCATGTGAAATACCAGCATTGCAATTATCATGTTTACATTAATAGATGACTTGATGGCAATAAGTTACCTATTAAAGTAGTAACAGGTATTTTGATGATCTAAGGGTTTGAACACCCATATTCTTGAATCATGATGATGAGATGATAAGGGATTGAGTTCCCAATGTTACTAAAGCTGTGAAATGAACTTGATAGAAATAGTACTCATTCTTTATAGCAATTGTTATAATAGTTTATGTTTGAAAACATGCATGATGCTAAAAGAATGTTGTAATGTACTTAAATAATCAAGTGTAATGATATCATGTAGAGCCCTGACCATAGATCCATCATCGTCAGCAGTTAGGTGATGGTGAAATATGTTTTACTAAGGGAACTCCTGGAGAGCATACTTTTGAGTATGTGGGGGTAATGGGCACGAATATCCTTACGCCCTAATGGAGGAATTGATGTGAGATAAATACTAAATCTCTCAATCCTTCATTATATGTATATGTCGGGATGATGTATCACAAATCTCCCGATGATGATGTTAATGCCAAATCGATGCGAGATAAATAAGAAATCTCTCGATTGCGAAGAGAGTACAGCATGCCACTGTAACTCTAATAGCGAAGTTTCCAGTATACCCTGGAAAGCTATATTTATAGCAGAGCCACAAGATATCCTGCATGTTGTTCCTCACACTGACTGAGGAAGATGAGGTCATAGAAATCTGGCTCTTCTGATGACCTATGTATGGTACCGATTTCGATTTCGCAATGGTCGGTTGGAGTATGAGCGGTATACCTCATCTCCTCAGGGCATAAGTTGTTTGTAAAATGTAATCATCCTTGTAGCATATTTGCTTAGGTTTGAACTACGAGAAACGATGATTATTGATACATTGTTTATTATATCTTAGAAAGATAAAGGATATACATGCTCTTAATATTCCTTATTAAATGAATGACTTGCTACTTAATCAAGTTATAAGTGAAATGATTGCATAGAGAATACTGCTCTACTTAGCTCAATCAATGATTTATCTGCTGTTGAATATTCATATTTCTACTACTCAATGTTATTCTATTATCTGCAATAACAATGCTTCTGGCGGAGAGTTATAACTCTCGCTGGGACAATTTTCAATTGTCTCACCCCCGTGGGATTCAACTTTTTAGGTAGACGTCGAGGAAGAAGTAACCCTTTAGTGGGTGAGCAGCAACAGCAGCCACAGCAGCAACAGCAGCAACAGTAAGGATAGCAGTGATCCTCAAGTGGAGACACTGTCTGTCAAGTCCTATATATATAGAGTCCTATGTGTCGTCTCTGTACTCTCAGGTCCTAAGAGTCAGTAGATGGTTTGATATAGATCTGAGATTTTTGGCTTGATGCCTCGAGATTTTGTATACTGCTCATGTATAGTTTAACTGGGCAGTCAATGTTATGACTCTCGAGATGAGATGATACAGAGATGTTCTAATGAATCAGAATGTAAATAACTTACTTTGGTTCTTTATGATAGAGTTTTACCATTTGTGGATTTCTTTACAAAAAGTTTTAAATTTTTAGTGATTTTCAGTAATTCCGCTGCTAATAATTCACTTCCGCATTAATTAATCCTGTTTTTATAAGTTGGATGCCTCATAACCAGTATGGGGCCTGACCAAGGTAGGCAGGTTGCCATGACCCCTGTGAAGAGATGAAAAACAACCCATGAATGCAGAGAGAGATGATGAAGGCTTGGGGTAAGGTTCTAAGTTGAACATGTACTATGTTAAAATCCTAAGTCTATCTAAGGGTCAGGTAGGGATAAGACTGATGGAAGTAGGAGTTGCCTAATTCCCTAGTTGCACATGACCATAGGGTCCGGAGGTAACAACTATCATTGTCTGAGGGCCATGGGTTAGGAGATTGATCACCTTCATGAACTCATGGAACTCAAAGGGCAGATGAGTAGGGCACTCTCTGGATGCATAAGGGAAGAGGGATAACCCCAAAAGTGTCAGCACCCTATAGACCAAGAGGAGATGACCAAGGATTGTGTGTAAACCCCAGTAGGCTCGAGACCAGTTCTCCATGGAAGTAACCTTGATATCGAGATGATTGTGATGTAGAGACATGGGTGGCACGTTTCAACCTAGATTTGAAGGTTTACTGGCAAGGTGGGATGCGCCATCTCTACTCTTGGAACAAGAAGAACTTTGTCTTTGGACGGCCGCCAAATGCTTATTTCCTCTTGTTATGGGAGGGAGAGATGGGGTAGTACGCATGTCATACACCAAGGATAAAAGATGATGTGAGTTGGAATGTTGCTAAGAGGTAGGAGGACAAATATGATAACATACCTTGGTGGAGTGAATAATACATGGATGGTTTACCAACACTAAGAGAAATAAGGTAGTCATCTTATAAGGATGTTTTTAGCATGAGCTTTGTGGAATTTGCAAGTTAACCAAGGTTGAGTTTGATCACCATGAGGATGAGCTCAGAGTTTCTTGATGAAGACAAACTTAGAGTTTGAGATGAGATGATAAGTAGAATACATGGAGGTGTATGTCTTCAACATTACCTGACACCTAAGGAGGTGAAGTGGTAATGGATGCTCTGGTTGAGATATAGCTGCCTAGTTTAGCTAGAGGCTAGAAGAAGTTGAGGTTGTTCGGCTAACCCTAAGTTTGGAAGAAGATGTGTTTTGGCTAACACTCGGATGTAACAAGATAGGTTGAACAAGTTAATGGTTGTTTGGTTAGCCAGTCTAGTCCATGATATAATGAAAGGATGGTGATAGAACCTCGGATGCACTTCTTTGGATAGAAAGGTAATAAAACCCTAATAAGAGTGGTTTAGGGCTTCCGAGGAATCAATCTTGAGGAATTACGACATATGGGAAATCATGATTTTAGGATCACCATACACCGTGAAACTACAAAGATAGTAAGTGATAGTAGCACTTTGGCTGCTTGATGTGAAGTTTCATGTAGCATGTGGCCATGCAAGCCAAGGGTGAAGGATGAACACCAGTAACCCAGTGCTTTGACTTAGAGGTTAAAGAATTCCCGAGAGGGAATGGGAATTCATCACTACAGATATGGTGGTAAGTCTTCCCTAGACCAAGAAGGTCAAGGTGCAATACGGGTTATGGTAGATCGCCTTACCTAGATAACATAAGGAAGAAATAATGTTGTCAAGGGACGGATTCGGTTGAACTACTTGTGGGAGGGAAAGATGGTTCAACTGTACCATGATGCGAGTATAACCTAAGGGTTCACTTCCATGAGGTGGAAGTAGATACATGAGGGACTCGATGATAGTATAGTTTAGCACCCCATACTAATGGTTAATATGATCCAGACTAGAGGGTCTGATGAGAGCATGTGTGCTCAGTCAGGGTGATACAAAGAGACAGTTCTTAAGATGTGACATTAACCACCATAGCCTTTATCGGGATGCAAGAAGTTATATAGGGAGGTTGTGTCGGTCACCACTTCATTAAGATGATGTTGGTGAAGGAGGCCTCGCAAAGGTCAGAAAGGAACCACAGTGTGTGTAGATGAAGTCACTTTGATCGTGCAATGGCTGAGAGAGAGCCCAGGGGCGACATGAGTCGCGACCTAATGCAAAGCAGACTGACATGCAGTCCACTGTGAAAGAAAATGTGATGTGAAAATCCGACCCCTCTAAGCTACATCTGAGAAAGCTGAGTCCCCGATATATGGGTCCATTGAGATGGATTGGTGGAGATGGTTGTGTTTAGCCTTACCCCTTAGGATAACATGATGAATAATGTGTTCCATGAGTCCGATCTAGAGCATTATGTGAGGTACTCAAGCCATGTGATGAGCCCTGAACCTATTCAGCTTTTTGAGAGGCTGAAAAGTCCTGAGTCACCTATGAGGGTACGATATACCAAGGTAAGAAATAACTCAGATGGAAGAATATGAGATGATGAAGGTTCTTGGGAAGCACCATGGAAGGGGTGAAGCCACATGGGAGCCTTGATGGACATAAGAAAGGCTTATCCTGTTTGTTTGCTTGCTTGATGGAATTTTGAGGACAAAATTCTTATAAGAGGGGAAGGATGTTACAACCCCAAATTTTGGGTTCTTTTGGTGAGAAATGTAATTTCTCATATTAAAGAAATTGGAACAAATAATGATATAATTTTTTTTGAATAAATGAGTTTCATTTACAATAGCCTTGATGATTGTGTTTTGGGCTTTATTGGCTATTGGGCCCAATAATAAGGAAATTCAATTAGTAAATGAATAATTGAGTTTTTGAGAAAAGAAAGGTGTGGAAACCTCTGGAAAGAAAAAGAATATAATCCAAGGATGTATTTCGTGCCTCTTAGGTTCCTTGGGTTCCAAGGAGTCCAAGATTGCGAAGAAAATACAATAAGAAAAGAAAAGATCAAATAAGTATTTCTTTATTAAGAAAGAAATTGAAAACAATGGTAATATGTGGAAAACAAGTGGAAAGAGGTGTAATTAAGATATCCTTGATGGATTTTCATATCCAAAGGATTCCTAATATTAAAAGGAATACCAATGAGGAAAATAAAAAGAGAAATCCTCAAAAAGAGATATTTTAATAAGAAAAAAATAAGATAATAAGAAAAAAGATGAAAGATAAGGAAAGAGGCTAAAGAAATATTCCCAAGAGGGGATTTTGAGCCATTAAGGTTCCTTGAGGTTCAAGGAACTCAGAATAATAATTTTATGGCAAAGGAAAGAGAAAATAGGTGAGAAATATTCATAATTGAGTAATATCTTGCACCTAAGAAAAAGGCACGTTTTCTTTTAGATAATGAGCCCAAATTTGGAACATAGGTAGATTAAGTCTTCATTAAGTTTCCTTCAAAATTTGGGATTAATTGGACACTCGGTTTGGGAAAATATGGGTTTTAAGGGGTTAAATCTGAAAATATAATTATAGAACTGAGTTTTCATGGTTCTCAGCTATTTCGAGTATAAAAGTTCTTAATTGTGGATAAATACCCTTAATGGAGTAATTAGGGTTTTTCTAATGAATAAAGGAAGAATTAATGACAAATAGAGTTCATATGTGAATTAGACCATAATGAACTATGAATTGATAATAAATGTGCATAATGATCTTGTCATGGATTAAAAGGATAAAAATAGCAGCTTTATTGTAAAAAAAAGCTTAATGAACTTAATTGATGGTTAATGGTGCCTTTAATCTGAAAATAGGGTTATATGTTGTTAACATAACCTTAACATTGAAGAATAGATGAGATAATTAGGGTTTATGAGTAATGGCATAAAATTAGGGTTTAAAATAGTAAAAGAGTAAAGGGAAGTAAAACCCTAATTGCAAAGTAAACCCTAAAAAGAGGAAGAAACCCTAAAAGGGAATAGAAACCATAAGTAGTAAGATGGTTTGAATAGATTTTGATAAAAAGGTATTGAATGCAATTTCAGGACTGAATTGTGTGCTTGCTTGATTCTGGATTACTTGCTCGTTTGGATTATTCCTGCACCTAAGTCTGCCTGACAGGTATGTGGTTAATTATGAATAACCGCCTTAGTTTCCCGAGGATTTTCTGGATGGTTAACCGCATTGAATGCAAATTATCAGTTTGGATGTTCATACTTGCAAATCATAAAGTCACTATGATTATCACATTAATAATAGAAGTATGTATTCTCGCACCTACATGACACCCTGATGGATGATGCCAAAGGTCAGGCCCAGATGGGTAGACCAATGGGCACCATGAGTGGTGACCCCAGGCACCAAGCTCGGGAATGAGAAGGTGGCCTATGATATTGAATGACTAACGGGCACTATGAAGGGTGACCCCAGGCACCAAGCTCGGGATTGAGAAGGTGGCCTTAAGTCATTGGCAAAAGAAACCCTAAGGTGGGTATGCCAGGGTTAGGGCAAAAGTGGTGGAGAATGTCATACTAAAAAGCATAAATTGGCTTATTAATTAACTTGATTGTGATAATTAGATTGTTATCCATATGTGCAAACTTTTGGTTGTCCCCACATACCGGCATATTCCGATATGTTGACTGATGTTTTGTTTGTCGGCGTTTTAGGTACAAGCTTGAAAAGGACAAACAATAAAGCGGCGTATGTGAAATTAATTAAGAGTTAAAGTACAAAGGAGGATTGGTTAGAGTAGACTCCGGGTGCGGATAGATGTAGATATCCCAGTTTTGGAAAAGGTATGCAAAGTTTTATTTTATACCAGTTTTCAGTTTAGTTGGTAAAATTTGTTAATTGTTATTGATTATTTGTCGAACCTTTGATCCTGTTAATTGAGATAATGGCACCGACCTTTTGGTCTCCCTTAATTGGGGGTTACCGGGAGGCGGGGTCGTTACACTACTTTTTAGAGTATGTGCATACATGGCAAACTAACACAATGTATGGCAAATGCGCCTACTTGTATAGAAAATGTGTATATTTATCTGGTAAATGTGCCTACTTGTATAGTCATGAATGCACAATTTTTAATTGAATGTGCCAACTTATGACAACTGCGCCTACTTGAATAGAAAATATGCCTCCTTGTGTGGCAAATGAGCCTACTTGTATTGTAATAAATGCATAACTTTTTATTGAATGCGCATACTTATGGTAAATGCGCCTACTTGTATGGCAAATACGCCTACTTATGTAGTAAATGTGCCTACTTGTATTGTCATAAATGCATAACTTTTAATTGAACGCGCCTACTTATGGCAAATGCGCCTACTTGTATGACAAATGTGCCTATTTGCATGGCAAATGTGCCTATTTGCATGGCAAATGCACCTATTTACATGGCAAATGTGCCTACTTATCTGGTAATGTGCCTACTTGTATTGTCATGAATGCATAACTTTTGATTGAATGTGCCCACTTATGTCAAATGCACGTACTTGTATGGAAAATACACCTACTTATATTGTCATGAATGCATAACTTTTGATTGAATACGCCAACTTATGGCAAATGTGCCTACTTGTATGGAAAATGCACCTATTTGTATGGAAAATACGCATACTTGTCTGGCAAATGCATCTACTTGTGTGGTAAATGTGCATATTAATTTGTATTGTGATGAATGCACGACTTTTGATTGAATGTGCCCACTTTTGATTGAATGCACCTACTACTACCTTCAATGCACCCACTTTTGATTGAATTTGCCCATTTATAGTGTTAATACGCATACATCTTAGATGTTGCGCATAAATAGCAATTATCACAAATCTTAAATAGAGTATGTGCATAAATAGCAAATTATCACAAATCATAACACAATGTGCCTAGTATTTGTAGAGAAACACCCAATTACGGTGCTAATGCCTCCATTATAGTGTGAATGTGTCTGCTTTTTAGATATTGTGCATAAATAATAAATTAGCATAAATCTTAGTATAATACTCACACTATTTGTAATATAGACTGCATATCATTTTTTTCAAAATATATCAATATTGGTCTTGTTAGATTAGATTTTTCGTAACGAGTCATTATGTATTAAAAGTTATTCATAATTTTTATTTTTGTGTTTTTTATGTACAGTTCTGCCAAGTGACAAAAAAAAGTAAAAGAGGTCCGGCCGAGGAAACCACCCAGCCCAAGCAGCATACCACTTTTGCACACCGCGTGTGGGGGCGCATCCCTCCTCGGGTGCGTCACCATAACATTTTTGCATTAATTATAAGGTCGTTGAATGTAGTCGATCTTGCTTTCATCATGTGCTGCTGGCTGTTGGGCAGAGCCAGAGGGAGGTGGTCAATGAATGTGGTACTCGAGTTACCACGTCACTGTGTAACCTACTGCAGAACAGATCCGGCGAGCTATTGTGATATTATGCGGTCTTTTGAACAACGGCGCCGTCGTTTCTGTCGTCGACGGCGTCCGGCATCGCCAAAGTTTTGACAAGGTGTGGCAAGTGAGGAATTTGTTAGTTCCAAGTGGGATCAAATATCGTATTGTGCTCACCGCTAGCTTCGACTAGGGAGCTCAGGCGGATGAAAGGAAAGACAGTGCGAGAACCAAATTCTCCAACTAACACAAACACGAAGCATGAATCTTGCTTTTTCGTTGGGTTAAAATCTCTAATATCTAGATTTCTCTGGTAAAAAGATAAATCTTTTGTCCATCTTCCTGTACTGTCTTCTTCTTTGATACCCCAAATACATCTTTTCGACATTTTGTTCAATATTGTCTTAATGAACATGGTTGTATTCTCCGTGGAGGATATGGTTGTTACGAACTGATCTGGTTCTTGATGGGAAACTAGCTGCTTTATCCTTTAATGTGAAGTTGCAATCATAGAAACTTAGAACTCTCCGTTCATCAAGGCAAATGGGCATCTTAAAAGAGCAATGTGTCTGAGTTCAATGAAAGATTTTTGTTATATGAAAACATTATTTTAGTATTAATTATCAATTTCTCTCTATGTTTCAAAGTCAGCTTCTGTTTGGCTTACCATTCATCTACATGACTATGATTCACAACGGTTGGTACAAGTTTGATAATGGAAGTTATACATATGTCCAATTTGGTTAACGGAAAGAATTATAAACAATAAGAATGTGTACGCACAGATCCACACAGCATGCAGGTGAATGACTATACATATTACATGCTTATGCTTGTAGAAAGTAGCTCTCACAAACAAACCTCTTGCTTGCACTATTGAACAGGACACTTTCTAATTTTTACCCTGCTATTTACAATACATGAAATGTTTTAAGTGGATTTCCTGATAGAGCTAAATTTTTCTGACGCTTACACGCCTGGTCGTGTATTTTGACGCACTTGCCAGCCACATGCCAACTCCTGCTAGCCCTTGCCACCTGCTCCCACCTGCCAATGTGGATTTTTTTTATTTTTGTTTGTTTTACTTGTAACTTTTAAACCAGAAGGAATTTTTTAATGAAATAAAATGCATTACAATCCTTATAAAAAGTACATTTCAACAAGACTAATATTGACATATTTTTAAAAAAAATAAGAAGAGGAAAATATTTAGGGAATAAAAGGAGAGAGAAGGGAAGTAAAAAAATAATAAATATTGATTTTTTGCTTGAATGAGCCCACTATATACCTCAATACATGTATTTTTTTATTGAACGTACATATTATCTGCTTCAATGATTGAATGCACCTAATTTTGCTTGAATGTGTCTACTACAACCTCAATGCGCCTAGTTTTGCGAGAATGTGCCCATTATTGTGCTGAATGTGCATACTTTTGCTTGAATGTGACTACAACAGCCTAAATGCGCCTAATTTTGTGTGAATGCGCCCATTATTATACTGAAAGCGCCTACTTTTGCTTGAATGCATCTATTACATCTCAATGCGCTTATTATTGCTTGAATGTGCCTACTTTTACTTGAATGCTCCCACCATTGCTTAAATGCGCCCACTTTTTACTTGAATGTGCCTACTTTTGCTTGAATGCACCCACTATTATCAAGAATGTGCCTAGTATTGTTTAAATGAACCTACTTTTACTTGAATGCACTCACTACTTCCCTCCTCAATGCGTCCAGTTTTGCTTGAATGCACCCACTATTGTCAAAAATGCGCCCATTATTGCTTGAATGTGCCCACTATTGCTTGAATGCGCCCACTTTTACTTGATTGCGCCCACTATTGCTTAAATGGTCTACTTTTGCTTGAATGTGCCCACTTTTTCTTGAATGGGCCCACTATTATTCAGAATGCGCCCACTTTTGCATGAATGTGCCCACTATAGCCCTCAATGCGCCCAATTTTGCTTGAATGTGCAATGCGCTCATTATTGCTTGAATGTGCCTACTTTTACTTGAATGCGCCCACTATTGCTTAAATGTGCCCACTTTTTACTTGAATGCACCCACTTTTGCTTGAATGCGCCCACTATTATCAAGAATGTGCCCAGTACTATTTAAATGCGCCTACTTTTGCTTGAATGCGTCCACTACTTCCCTCCTCAATGCACCCAATTTTGCTTGAATGTGCTCACTATTGTCCAAAATGTGTCCACTATTGCTTGAATGCACCCACTTTTGCTTGAATGCACCCACTTTTGCTTGAATGCATCCACTTTTGCTTGAATGTGCCCACTATTATCCTGAATGCACCCACTTTTACATGAATGCACCCACTATAGCCCTCAATGATCCCAGTTTTGTTTGAATGTGCCCACTATTATTCTCAATGTGCCTGCTTTTAACAAAATGCGCCCTCTGTTGTCCTGAATGCGCCTACTTTTGAATGTATTCACCCATTACGACACTGAATGAGCCCACTACTTCCCTCATTACTAATATCATCGCTCATGCACCCATTTTGTTTGAATACACTCATTCCTAATATTTATATATATTATTTTTTTAAAAAATATATTAATATTGATCTTGTTGGATTATATTTTCCGTAACAAATCTAATGATTTTTATTTCGTCAAAAAATTCATTATAGATCAAAAGTTATGTGCAAAATAAACTTTTCTTTATATTTCCGTCTTAATCTCCCTCCACAGACCTATCAAATCAGTCCCTCATCAACCACCTGCCACCTCACCCTGCAAAACCACCTCCACCCACCCAAACCTCCTGCCAGCTGGGTCCCGTGATGGAAACCACCCAGAGGACGGTGTCAAAATGCAAGTCCTCCCCCCTGCACATCACGGGAGGATTTTCGTTCCTGATATATGTGAGAAGTACTACTTTTAACAATACATGGGAATGGTGACTCGTGGATGCGGAAGATTCAAAAGAAAAGTACTACTTATAACAAACACGGGTGGAACTAGGTGGAGGAATAGGGGGGCTCTAGCCCCCCTCCCCCTAAAAAAAATAATAAGATATGCTTATAAAAATATAAAAATACTAACATTGTGTATATATATACACATTTCAAAGTATCCTCTAAAAAAAGAGTGTCTAGCTGAAGTGGTACTTTACATTTTTAGTTGTGCAAGTGGTGCATGTTCGAATCTTGGTGTCTCCATATTTTATTTTTCAGCCCCCTTTGTGAACTCAGCCCCCCCCCATTAGGCATTTCTGGTTCTGCCCCTGATAACAAAAGTATTCGATGATTGTACCTAGTGTACCGGGTCTTGCAGGAGCAAAGGAGTCAAGAAAAAGTACTATTCGATGAGTGTATTCAAAACAAAAGTACTAATAACAAAGCACCCTCTATCAAGATGATGCCTAATTGGCCTCAACGGTCTAGGAAGGATCGGCCTGTGCTACTGCTGAGCTGGACTTTACCGTACCGGACCACTGTTTGCAGCATTTTGTCTGTGACCAGAGACCTCCTCCATACCCATGTTTGGTTGTCCATGCACCAGACGGCAGCAGCAGGAACAGTAACTGCAGCGAGCGACAGCAGTATGACCATGGATCGATCCAATGAGTAAATGACTACCTTCCGTATACATATATGGCTATTAGTGGGAATTAACGGACATGTGCCTTTCTCCACTGATGCTCCTCATTTAGTCTTGATGGATCCTCTCCCTCCGTTAAGGGTGTGTAGGTAACATATATTAATTAGGGTTTAAGTTTGGAGACGCCCCATTCCCCCTACGCACTGTAGACATGGGGGGGGATACCACCTACCCCGGTCCCCACGTGTTGTCCCGGTCCCCACCTGCCACACTTGTCTTTTTTTATTTTTCATTTATTTTTTGTTTTGCGAATAACTTTTACACTATAAGGAATTTTTTGATAAAA
Organism: Alisma plantago-aquatica; assembly: GCA_963693085.1. Taxonomy (NCBI): domain Eukaryota; kingdom Viridiplantae; phylum Streptophyta; class Magnoliopsida; order Alismatales; family Alismataceae; genus Alisma; species Alisma plantago-aquatica. The sequence continues at coordinate 226,722,978 of OY856413.1, forward strand.
TAAAATGCATCAGAATATTTGTAAAACCTACATTCCAACAAGACCAATATTGATATATAGTTAAAAGAAAAAAATAATGAGGAATTAAAAAGAGAGATGAGCAAAGTAAAAAAAGTAATAAAATGAGATAGGTAACATGCCCACTATGGTGTTAGTGTGCCAAATTTTTAGTTAAACACATCATAAAAAACATACATACAATATGATGCTAATACGCCTAATATTGAAATAAACACAAAAACTTATTTTGTATGCTCACCACCACCACCATCATTTACTGGTATGACAAATGCACCTAATTATGTGATACATGCACCTAAATGAATAACCATTCGCCTACTTATAGCATAAATCTTAACATAATGTGTCTAATATTTATAGAAAAGCATCAATTATGATGTGAATGCACCAAATTATAGCGTGAATGCACCTACTTCTTCCAGTATGTGCATACATAGCAAACTAACACAATGTATAGCAAATGAGCCTACTTGTATGGCAAATGCACCTATTTATCTGGTAATGTGCCTACTTGTATAGTCATTAATGCAATGCGCCTACTTGACCAGATGAAGGCCATGATCTCCAAATGGCCCCAGGACCGCATCTCCATGGCGGGCCGCTGCCTCCAGACGAGGTGTAACCTTCAAGGCCTTGTGGATTTTTGGGCCCAGTAAGGACACCTACCCAACAACGTCTGCGAGAGGTTGGAAACTCTCTTGGCAGACTTTGTTTGGGGTACGAGCGCACACAACATGAGCTATGAGTGCCTGGCTAAACCCCTTGGGGAGGCCGGGCTGGGCCTATGGAGCGTCAAGACCATCAGTCAATGGGCCTCCCTCCGTCGTCTGGTCTATTTCCACACCATCCCCGATTCGATCTAGATCACCTGGATGAGAAGAAGATACGGCCTCACACTACGTAGCCCTGACAACCTCAGACAGGGTTTCTCCAACGCCTGGAAGAACATGGCGCGGGCGTGGGAGGAACACATCACCCTGTTCGAGCGAACCCAAGCGGGCCAAATCCGCCTCATCAACCCGGCGACAAATCTCTGGCCTCACATCCATCCCGCTTGGCCACCCGACCCGTTGGGCCGGGTCATTTGGTGCGGACCGCTTGTCCATAGGTGGAGCATGACACTCTACAGGGCAGAACACGACGCCTTCTACACTGCTGCCAAAATTAGCTCATGGAACAACAGCCAAAGTGACCGCTGATGCTTCTACCGGCAACGCGAAGATACGCAACACTTGTTCATTAGGTGTCCATTTGCACACCAGATCCGTTCCCAGGTTATGGGCCTTTGCAGACACAGCATCCCTAGGAACGCCAGCCTCTCTGAGACGGCTGTCATCATCAAGAACAAGACCACGGGATGGAAGGGGTGGAAGTGGCTGTCCACCACCGCCTGGTCCTGCTCGGCCTACTTCATCTGGAAACAGAGAAATGAAAGACGCCACGACCAGCAGCGGCTTTCGGTGGACGACTGCCTCACCATCATCCACAAAGCCATCTGATTGGTGGTTGCCACTCGACGGTGGGCCACGGCTGCACTGAACCACGTCACCACGGCGTGGAAACTCGAGTCATACAACCTTTATTGAGTGTGCCTTACTGGCCACTCCCGTTGTACAGGACGCTACACCTAGGGGTTTTTTGTATAGATACCCCATACTCACACCTACCCTTTGTAGTTATCCGGGTAGAGAGGGGGGACACACCCCACACCTGGCCTGTCGGGTGTACGGCGTGTCCTTCCCCTGGAGTTTGTCTCGGGGCTCCCATAGCCCTCCTTGGCCGGTGCTTCTCACACCAGGGTGCCATACTTTGTACAGGTGTCCCGTCTTAGGGCACCTTTCATCATTTTATTTACCAAGCCGAAAGGCAATTCTGATGAATGCACAATTTTTAATTGAATGTGCCCACTTATGACAAATGCACCTACTTGAATGGAAAATGCACCTACTTGTGTGGCAAATGAGCCTACTTGTATTGTCATAAATGCACAACTTTTGATTGAATGTGTCTACTTAATTATGGAAAATGCGCCTACTTGTATGGCAAATATGCCTACTTATCTAGTAAATGTGTCTACTTGTATTGTCATGAATGCATAACTTTTAATTAAATGCACCCACTTATGACAAATGCACCTACTTATATGGCTAATGTACCTACTTGTCTGGCAAATGCACCTACTTGTCTGGCAAATGCACCTACTTGTATTGTCATGAATGTACAACTTTTGATTGAATGTACCCACTTATGGAACATGTGCCTATTTGTATGGAAAATGTGCCTACTTATCTAGTAAATGTGCCTACTTGTATTGTCATGAATGCATAACTTTTGATTGAATGCACCCACTTATGAAAAATACGCCTAATTGTATGACAAATGCGCCTACTTGTGTGGAAAATGTGCCTACTTATCTAGTAAATGTGACAACTTGTATTGTCATGAATGCACGACTTTTGATTGAATGCATCCACTTATGACAAATGTGCCTACTTGTATGACAAATGTGCCTACCTATCTGGTAAATGCACCTACTTGTATTGTCATGAATGTATAACTTTTGATTGAATGTGCCCACATATGACAAATGCGCCTACTTGTATGGAAATGTGCCTACTTGTGTGGCAAATGTGCTTACTTATCTGGTAAATGTGCCTACTTGTATTGTAATGAATGCACAACTTTTGATTGAATGCACCCACTTATGGCAAATGCATCTACTTGTATGACAAATGTGCCTACTTATCTGGTAAATGTGCCTACTTGTATTGTCATGAATGCATAACTTTTGATTGAATGTGCCCATTTATGGTAAATGCGCCTACTTGTATGGCATATGTATTTGGTAAATGTGCCTACTTGTATCGTCATGAATGCATAACTTGTGATTGAATGGGGCCACTTATGACAAATATGTCTACTTTGTATGGCAAATGCGCCTACTTATCCGGAAAATGCGCCTACTTGTACTATCATTAATGCATAACTTTTGATTGAATGCGCCCACTTATGACAAATGCGCCTACTTTTATGGCAAATATGCATATTTGCATGGCAAATGTGCCTACTTATCTGGTAATGTGCCTACTTGTATTGTCATGAATGCATAACATTTGATTAAATGCGCCCACTTATGTCAAATGTGTGTGCTTGTATGGCAAATGCGCCTACTTGTATGGAAAATGTGCCTACTTATCTGTTAAATGTGCCTACTTATATTGTCATGAATGCATAACTTTTGATTGAATACGCCCACTTATGGCAAATGCGCCTACTTGTATAGAAAATGCGCCTATTTATATGGAAAATGTGCATACTTGTCTGGTAAATGCGTCTACTTATGTGGTAAATGGGCATATTTGTATTGTCATGAATACACAACTTTTGATTGAATGTGCCCACTTTTAATTGAATGCACTTACTAGTGCCTTCAATGCACCCACTTTTGATTGAATGCGCCCAATTATAGTGTTAATGCGCATACATCTTAGATGTTGCACATAAATAGCAATTATCACAAATTTTAAATAGAGTATGTGCATAAATAGTAAATTAGCACAAATTGTAACACAATGCGCCTAGTATTTCTAGAAAAACACCCAATTATGGTGCTAATGCGTCAATTATAGTGTGAATATGTATACTTTTTAGATATTGTACATAAATAATAAATTAGCATAAATCGTGGTACAATGCTCACACTATTTGTAAAATAGCATGCATATCATTTTTTTCAAAATATATCAATATTGGTCTTGTTAGATTGGATTTTTCGTAACGAGTCTAGTGGTTTTTATTTCGTTAAAAAAATTATTATGGATTAAAAGTTATTCTTAATTTTTATTTTTGCATTTTTTTATATTTTTTTTATGTGACGTGGCAAAAAAAATAAAAAAAAAAGAATAAAAGGGGCCCGGCCATGGAAACCACTCCAGCCCAAGCGGTATATGGCTTTTGCAGGCCACGGGTGGGGCACGTTCCTCCTGGGGCGCGTCACCATAACGTTTTCGCATTAATTATAAGGTAGTTGAATGTAGTCGATCAGATGGCTGTTGGGCAGAGCCAGAGGAAGGTGGCCAATGAATGTGGTACTCGAGTTACCACGTCACTGTGTAACCTGCTGCAGAACAGATCCGGTGAGCTATTGTGATATTATGTGGTCTTTTGAACAACGGCGCTGGCGTTTCTGTCATCGACAACGTCAGACATCGCCAAAGCTTGGATAAGGTGGGGCAAGTGAGGAACTTGTTAGTTCCAAGTGGGATCAAATATCATATTGTGCTCACCGCTAGCTTCGACTAGGGAGCTCAGACAGATGAAAGGAAAGACTGTGTGAGAACCAAACTCTCCAACTAAAACACGAAGCATGAATCTTGCTTTTTCATTGGGTTAAAATCTCTAATATCTGGATTTCTCTGGTAAAAAGATAAATCTTTTGTCCATCTTCCTGTACTATCTTCTTCTTTGATACCCCAAATACATCTTTTTGACATTTTGTTCAATATTGTCTTAATGAACATGGTTGTATTTTCCGTGGAGGATATGGTTGTTACGAACTGATCTGGTTTTTGATGGGAAAATATCTGCTTTATTCTTTAATGTGAAGTTTCAACCTTAGAATCTTAAAACTCTCTGTTCATCAAGGCAAATGGGCATCTTAAAAGAGCAATGTGTCTGAGTTCAATGAAAGATTTTTGTTATATGAAAACATTATTTTAGTATTAATTATCAATTTCACTCTATGTTTCAAAGTCAGCTTCTGTTTGGCTTACCATTCATCTACACGACTATGATTCACAACGGTTAGTACAAATTTGATAATGGAAGTTATACATATGTCCAATTTGGTTAATGGAAAGAATTATAAATGATAAGAATGTGTATGCACAGATCCACATAGGATGCAGGTGAATGACTATACATAGTACATGCTTATGCTTGTAGAAAGTAGCTCTCAGAAACAAACCTCTGGCTTGCACTGTTGAACAGGACACTTTCTAATTTTTTTCCACATTGAGTCACGCTTGAACAGGTTGGCAGCTGGTCCATGTTAATGTTGATCCTGTTCAGGCTAATATACCCATATGCATCTTCCCCATGTGAACACAGAAGTGAAAAAAAAGAACCCACTGACATTCACTGTACATATGCCTGAAAGCAAATCTGGTTGTGTTCTTTCTCAATATATGGAGTCCTTCCTCCACGTCAATCTCAAAATGCACTATTTAAGAGAAAGTGACTAAGAGGGTAACTTATTCTTAACAAGGCAAAAACTTTAATTATGTATATATATTGTAGAATATTATAGTTGTAAGATGTATCCTTAAAAGTTTTGTAACCTTAATCTATATTGCTCCTTACCTGATATTCTTTATGCGTTATATGGTATTCACACTTCACTAATAGGGGTAATAAATTGTATAGTGTCATTGTAGATTGAGTTATATCTATAAAAATATAAAATATGCAATTCTTATGTAGCGTTTGAGAAGTTGATTGTGTTCATCGACAGTGGCCTATCGTTGATGACTCATCACAACAATTTTTATTGGTGATAAATGAGCTTTCGGTAGAGTTTGTCAATCGCTCAGAGGAAAAATACAAGATAAAATGAGAGAAGTGGGTAAATGTGTATTTAGCAACATGATCATAGCAAGTGACCCGCTGCCAATTATTGTCCATTGCTACCCGAGCATTTGTCACCGCTTTGTCAAACAAAGCATTAATATGATAGTACATGTGTTATACAGTCTAAAAATATCAAAATGTGATTTGAGACCACAAATCATGTATAGTTCAATGCTATATAAGTTCTTCTATCGAAAAATCTATTTGATATGGGACCCTAAATATGTCTTGAACATGTGGCCAATGTGCATAAACCTTTATTCATAATCTCAAGCTTCCTCAAATACCCAATGTCACATTGAAAACATAGCTTGGACACTTCTAGAACACCGTCGAGTGGTTCATCCCATCCTTTTGAATACGAACATGGTGAAAAATCTAGGAAACTATAGTTACTTTTAAGAAATTGCATAAAATTGAACCATTGATTTGCTACTGGATCATCTAGTTTTGTGAATAACTATATCTTGCATATGAAGGAGCTAACATCTGTTGACATGGCCTCGTGAGTGGTGATTAGTGTCCATGTCTGGATTTTTCATATGTATGTTGGGATGTTCATGGTCACATTGGGTCATATTTGTTTTGTATATGTACCTATAGAAATGGCCCTCTAAACTTTTGACTATATGTAACTTGGATTTTTGCATGTATTTATACATATATTTGAATGCAAATATTGAATTCTTAAGGACATATTAGAAAGTTAGGTATTTTCATGTCTTGTTTGCAAGTTTTGGTTTGAGAATGCAACTTCTCCATATGAAAGGAATTTTGTGTGTTCTACTATTTTCAATAATCCATGTATAATTATTCTCTAAAGAAAGAGTGGAAAGTTCACTAATTAAAGAATTTCTAAAAGTAATGAACAATGGGTAATTAAATAAGAAATTTATTTAGAAATTTCTGGAAAAGATAAGTCGAAGGCAACAAATAAGATTAATTTTAGTCCTAACTTGCATTCAAAGAAAATATGTACCAAAATAGGATTGTTTGACAAGTTGGGATGGGAAAAGTATTTATTTGATGCCTTAAATGAATCAAATAAAGCAATTTCTTAAGGGACAAATAAAGAGTATTAAACTTGTGTATTTTGCCACCAAATCTTGTCCACACTAAGGTTTTATCATTAAAAGCTTACCTTCAGAATTTGGGATTATTTGGATAAAGGAAGAGAGATATGAATTGGTTAGATTTTCCTAATGTGAAAGTGTTAATTGACTAATATACTAAATGTCACATATTAATCAGAGTTGGAAACAAGGGGTCGACCGTTTAATGTCACACATCATCTCGGCCCTTGGATCGCGGATTAACAGTCAATAGACCATCTCGCACCTTCGGCTAGTTTAAGAAACTAGCTACGGTGTTCCCGATAATCCCTTTCACACCTCCCTCTCTCATCAGTGCATATGAACACCTAGGAATACTCCCAGTGAATCTGAGAGGGAATTCTGAGTCTATCATCCTAGGTTTCACCCCCTTTGGGAAGCTATTATGACTTTCCCTAATTGCAGAACTTGGCTGACACCCAACACGCCATAGCCAGGCCTATATAAAGACTAGAACCCCTTTGTGAGATTGACACACCCTTCACAAGACTATGTGTGACTAAATACTCCTCACCCTATCTCCAATTCCCATCTGAACCTTTACTTCTCTCTGCCTTTCTTCTCCCTGTACTCTTCCACAGGCCGAGATCTTCCTCCTTGACCTTACCTCCTCTAGCCAATTGGAGGCCACGGTCGAGTCCAGTAAGGCGAGGCAAAGAGAACCACACACTCGCCTACTGCTTCAAGACACGAATGTGCAAAGTCAACTAGCAAATTGACTCACCTAAGACCACCGCTCACAAAGAAGAAAGAAGGCCAAGGTTGAAGACAACGACATGCAAAAGGACAATCTAGCCTTGAGTCTTCTTTAAACAGGTGAAGGGTATACCTCACTTTTCCACCCTTCTACCCACATTTTTCTCACTTAGCCACACAAGTGCAGACGCTGACATGGCGTGAGCCGATTGGATCAACTGTGGCCCCACAACGCACGCCTAGGACCACTCAGCCGCCTATGTGGTAGGCTAGGATTGGTTCACATGGTTTTAATTTATAAAAAAACCTACTAATTAATTAGTAATTCCAAACATATCATATAATACATATTTTTTATCAAAAAATATGAGGAATCCAATAAAATTAGTTCCATGATGTAATTTCCACTTAAATTCCAAAAGTGCATAATGATGTAATCCTTAATGTAACTTCATACATATAAACCCTAATTTCCTAAGATTAATGGGATTGATGAGTATAACTTGATTCATTGATTTTAACAGATAAAGTTTGAGTTAATTTGATAATAAGGGCACCTTGGATCTAATTTAGGTTAAGGAATTCATATGTTGCCAAAATTAGGGTTTCCTAAAATGAAAAGCTTTAAGATATGATAATTAGGGTTTGGGAAGACTAACCCTAATGAAACATCAATTGACCCCAAAACCCTAACTTAGAGCCTAAGTCAGTCTTAATGGATATTTTGTGAACACCATAGTAATACTTGGGTATTATAGATTAATTATAGGGTGATTGCTTGATTGGTTGCACCTACTCTTGATTTCTTAGAAGTTAAGTCATCTATGAGGAAAGGTATGATGGTTACGCCTACTAATACTCATCTTATCGACTTCTGTGCTTTTCGAGGTTTCCCTAATGGATTTCAATTAAACTGCTTGATTGTTTATTTACTTCCTATAATCTATAAAGCCCCTATGAGTATCATCTGATATAAATGTAACTTGTTGGAACCCTAAATGATTATCTCTAGTGAGTTGAAGAGCATGGAGTGAAAGAAGTCATTATGGGAATGACTGGTGATCAAGCCTAAAAAGGAAGGTCACCCCAAGCCAAGCCTGAAAAGGAAAGCCTATATAAAACCATGCTTTCAAAGGAAGGTTTTTGAATGCCCACTGTAGAGACCAAACCCTAAAGAGAGGGTTCCCCATTAAAAGGCTCCCCTAAAGAGAGAGCACACCACAAAGAGTGAAAGGTTAAGGGTCAAGAAGTTGGAAGAGAAAATGCACGTTCAATTTTGTAATGATAATTTCTATTGTGGATTATTATGTGGTTACACCTACATGCATATATTTTGTTTCCCCACATTCTTAGTATATCTCGATATACTGACCATGTTTTTCTTTCACTCTGTTTTAGGTCAAACTGCAATTAATATGAAAGATAGATATCCAGAGAAGAAGACACCAAAAGAAAAGATGGTTAAAGTTATTGTGGAGGATTTAGATAGTTATATTTACTTTTTGTTGCAAACAATGATTTCCTATTCCATGTAACTCCCTTGAGGAGAGTTTATCTACATATTGTTATGAAACTCTTTTCCATTCAATGTAATTTTTAATTATTATTGATTATTTGCTAAATGTTGATCCTGGAATCATGATAATGGCCCTTGTCCTCTCAGTCTATTTTAATTGGGGATAACATGGGGAGGGGGTCGTTACAACACTCATGTTGCACTTCCTATCATAAAAAGTTGGACAAGTTTGTGTATCATTAATAGGTTGTCACATGTTACAACCACATGGAATGCAAACAGTTTGCATAGGGTATGACCTTTACCATATTGATGTATTCATCTATTTTTAGATTTTTCTAGTGCAAATTATGTTTTGTGATGTTGACAATTTATTATTTGTGTTTATTGTGTAAACTCTTATTGTCTATATTCTTGAGAAAGATGGATATGCATGGTGACGGTAACTTTGATACCATAATTGTCAAGATTCTATGTTGGGCCCAAATAACCCAGCTGATTGCTAAGTCATGATGCTTATTCAACATAAGTAAAGGATAATGATAGAGATAGATATGAAATAATGAATTCATAATTTTTGAAAAAAAATCATAGAAGAATTAAGGATTGGTTAGTTCTTAATGCCTTAATAATTAAAGCACATTATCAATCAAAGCACAACTTTACCTTGTTCAAAAATGGGTTAGACAATAGTTCACCAAATGATGTATAGTGGAATAAATGCTCGGTATAATCATCATAAATTTGTAAATAATTATTATGTATGTATTAATTGTTACATGCTTATGTTTGACCCAAAGACTATCTATTTACCTCGCTTTCATCTTGATATTCCATAGTACTTGCATATATTTTGACCTAGATCACATTGTTTGACTGAGTGAGGAAACAAAACAAACTAAAGAGCATATAGGGATAATGGAATGCATCCCATACTAATTGGTTTAGTTATGATATCCATTATTCACCTCTTATATTGTTTGAATTGAGCCATTTAGTATTTTTTTTTTACCCATCATTGCTTTGAAGAACTTGTTTTACGTGATTTTAGCGTATTTCTTTACTATTTTCTAATTATTCCACACTTTATCCACATTAGGCATATTTTACATGGGAAATACTCAATAAAATCTATCACATGTGACAAAAATTTATTATTTATTTGTATTTGAGGTTGGTTCAAATATAACACAATCATCATGAAGGGTAATAACATTTTTATTGAGAACAAGGAGAGGGCAACATGAACATGTAACTTCTTGACTTTGAGAAAAGAAAAGTAGTAGTTTCTTTCATAAGCTAGCTTTTGTATGTCATTGGATAAATTTGATTAGATCACACTCCTATTTTTACTGCAACAAAAGAATTTTGAAAGGGTTCTTTCATCTCATTGTGTTATTTCCTTATAAAGTTACCCTTGCTTAGGATTACCTATCAAGCTTATCTTGCTTGCTAACTACTTTGAAGGTTGCATGTTTTAATCCCTCTTCTGAATAAGTCAAAGTAGATAACTTTGTTAAGTTAATATTATGGTGTTTGTTCAAATTCTGAAATAATGGAAGTGTTAAGTTTGTGAAACCCAGGTTGAGTTTCTTGATTTAAGGCAATCTTGATAATAGTAAGTAAATAGATAAAATTGCATCCTAGTCTTCATCGAATGTTAAATAATCTATATAAGTAATTTCACACTTGTCAAATCTCATCACATACTTAATCACACCAAACATTAATGATTTTTATAACTTAAAGAAGAATGGACGTAAGTGTTTTATGGAGGGGTGAAAGGATTTAGAAACGGTGGATAAGATAGAAAAGAAATTAAATAATCACACCCTTATTTCCCATAAAGGTGCATGAAGGATCACATCATGCCTTGTACAAAATAAATACTAGTATTTTTCTTTGGATTTCTTGGTCATGCATAATTTTCTTTGTCCAATTATGGCTGCCCACAATTCTACCTTTTCACTCTACATCAGGTATCCACATATATAAGTCTTGCGGGGATTCCCTCTTGTGTACGCACTTTGTGGACTTATAAAATTACACTCTCATACATGGTTACAAAAGATTTTAGAGTTATAGATGCAAAATACAACCTCTTCAGAAGTTTATATCTTTGAACATCAATAGAGTTTTATCTTCAATGTAGATATTTTATATTCAGTTCTAGAAACTTGTTTATATAGGACAATTACATTTGACCTTTGCATAATATTATAGGAGTGCATTCTAAATTGGATTTTTATGTGATTGTATTATTGCATTTAATTTTATAAGTTGTGTGCACGCTAATCCAATAAGAAAACTACATGTCATAGTTATAATTTCAAATAAAATGGCCATTCTCCCATACATCCCCTTTTTTTGTCTAGAAACTGTTGAATCTAAATATATTACAAATTTTAAGTTGTTAAAATAGTTTGATTGATTTAGCACGAAAAATGAGCTAGATAGGAGAAATGTGTAGGTGTTTTATGCAGGAATTAGCTAGCATCTAGTTTCATCGTTTGTAAGTTCTATTGGTGAATCTAACAAAGAAGAGACTTATGTTGACATGTATAATGGCTCTACTATTTTGCACAGAAAAGGGGGTCAGGTAGGAGATTTTCAATACAAAATAAACCACTAATTGAAACATTGTGGGAGGTTGCAGATAAGATCCTTTTACGTTAATTTCCATATTTATTTCTATTCCATATCAATTTTTGTTGTGTCTTAAAGTACCCGCGTGATATAGTTTGATGGGAATAAATTTAATATTTTATAAGACTTTTATTACTTCACTCCCAACTTCTTCCTACAATGCTATCTTTCATAAGGTATACTCTTTGAATTTATTTCCATCAAATTACATCTATAAATGTACACTAGTACATAAACTTCCTCTAGTGTGGGTTAAAATGACCCTATAATGTTGGTTCCCTACTGACACATAAGTGGGAGACACTACAATCACTGGTCTAAGACGTCAGTTATTTGAGGACACACAAATAGACGATGGAGATTCAGTCTCAGTTGCTATGATATAAGAAACTAACACAGTTAAGAGTCTTAGTCATCAGTTTAGGAAACATAACCGACATCATATGAATATCATATCACATTTGTAAATGGAAGATGTTCCTAAGTCTTTGGTTTACAAAATAAACTGACATCAATTTAGCATCAAAGTCATCGGTTGCAACACTTAAAATTGACAATTAAGAGATATAATGATAGTCTCTTCAAATGTCGATTTTAGGCCTAAATTGACAATCTGTGTGGTCCAACATGGCCACTTTAGTTTAGTCTTATAATGTCAGTTTTAGGCCTAAAACTGACAACTAAGACATATAATGTCGACATTTCTATACCAACTGATGATTAAGTTTTTTTTTAATAGCAGTTCTGCAGACCTGCTGCCTGGCTGTTTAGCAGGATCCAAACCTACAGTTCTAAACTGTATATCTTATCTTGCATTCAACTTAACTACATGCCAAAAAACCTGCAAAACATGCAATAACAAACACCATCCACCCACATACAAGATCCATTCTCATCACATGTGCAAACATAATTCTAGTCATTCATCTTCACATTCATTTACACACATGATACTTCATTCACATATGTACCAATTCCATTCTCACAAAGTGTAGAAATATAATTATCATTGTATTCATGCATCTTCACATTCAGATACATGTACATTCATTATTCACATATGCACCAATAATTTACTCGCATCAAATTTAAAGTTACAAGAAGTCATAAGCACCATATGTGTATTGAAATAATGACATCAAAGTTTAGAAAACTCAATTTATATCCCAATTAAATTCAAATTCACATCTTTAAATTAGGTTTGTGTCCATTGTTCTCGTATCTCATCTATTTGTAAAGTCATATAGGGCTTTTTCATTTCAAACACCTACAAAGAGAATTACATATATGATTAAAAAGTTTTATATTTTCATATTATCAAATGAGACTATTTACTTATGACGATCAAGAATATATATAGATTACATTTTGTATGCAATTAATGTGTAGTTCCCCATATCTGAAAATCATCTCCATATATCGCATCGCGTAGTATGCACATGCTCAACCATTGTCTTCTACAGAGCACTATAATTTCAATATATAAAATGTTAATAAATATCAACATTCTGCCAAATTATCATTTTCTTTTTTGTGTCCACCTTTCCTCTAGCCTTTTTGAAATCTTGTATATCCCTATAAATTAATATAAAACATTTAATTACATTAGTATATAGTCATATAATAATATACTAGTATCATGAGGTTGACCTACAACATCCTCCTTACTACAGACCATCATAGGCACCCTTCTTCAAAGTTGCCCATCCATGCTACCAACCCCCTGTAATTAGGACCTAGCAAGTTGAATAGCTCATTTGCAAGCCAACCACGTAATTGAGGATGAGGTAGAGGTGGAGGACGAGCAGTAGGGGTTTTTTTAGGCATTGTGTCCTGCATATATATTCTAATATCAATTGTTATGTATATACAGATACAAACACAATGTAAATTTGCCATACATTAGTATAGAAAACTCCCTCTTTGGCCCACACAACCATGCCACATTCTGCATCACCTATCATCTCGTGCTTAGGATGGTCATATGGCACTACAATCTTCTTCCAAGGATTGTAAACAAGCTTCGGCGTCACACAAACCGCATCAGTGGGAAACAGAGCACCATGAATCATGTCACCTTCAAGGCGTGGGTAAGCCGCGCCCAGTGCAATGCCATATCTTTGTAATAAAAGACGATATGGCCTTACCCCCTAAAAAATTGCATAGAGTGTTATATATATAACTAGACTCAAACATATTATACAAATTATTCTGATAGACTACTATGTCATAAAAATACTTACAACGGGCGTGCTAGGTGGCGAGTCAATAGGATTACACCCAACCACCTCTTTGTAGGAGGGTCCACCTCGTATGAAGAGTGGGGCACCACAAGTATTATATGAGGAGCTAAATGAGAAGCATGATACTATCTCATTGCTTCATGTATACCCTTTGCAATCATCTCTTGTGTCTTTTGTTTTGAAAATCCCCCTTTCTGGACAGATCAATGCTTATGCTCTGATGGCCCAAAGAAGGCTCTTATACAACACCAGTGCCAAAAACTCTAACATTCCTAGGATGCTCTAGGTTACCTAGAGCAACTTTCAATTCATCCCTTGTGCACTCAGGAATGAACTTGCCTTGTTTCATCAATAGTAATTGGTAAGTAAAACATAACAATCACCAATAGTAATTTCTCTAAGAGTAGTTGAATTTTTTCATTTTTGCAACTGCCTCAATAGTTGTGAGGTTGGGTATTTCTCCATATTTGGTTTGCTCCCAACTATCCATTAACATGGTGAGGTAGAGGTTTAGGAGTAGTAAAATACTCAATAGTCCTACGAGTAGGCTATTTAGAAGAGATGCCTATAGTATCTTTTGGTGAAGATTTCCATAGACACCTAAACCCATCATGTGGTTGTGTACATTCTTTGCACACCTTTCTCTTTGGGCATTGCTTATAACATGGTTAGTCCAAAACATATGTTAATAATGTAATACATTGAATTCATAAGAATGATTCAAAATGAGGAGTGGGGCTTAATACATTGAATTCATTGGTTTGTCTCTTAGCAACAAACACCTCCCTCACCTTCGGGTCAAGATAGTTCCATGGCTCAGTGGTTGACTTCTCTTCTTCTTAGTTCCGTATGTATTCTCTTGGTAGATTTTTCCTATAATTTCTTAGTACCCCACCACAACGTTGCACCACCTTTTTATGATGCAGTTTTTCATCTAGGTCAAATATGTTCTACAAGTGTTCATGTATTTAATGGAATATTCTTAAAAATACAATTATAAATAGCTTTAAAAATAGAATTGTAAATGATCATAACTCACACATATTTCCATCCAGATTAAGTCTTTCTTCCCCTGATCAACTTTATGCCAGGATTCTATATTTACATTTGATTTTCTATGAGTACGAACCCCTAGGTAGGACACAAAACAAATGTGGTTCTTCCCAAAAAAATTTCCTTGATCATCAAACTTAATGACCAATTTCGATCTATTACCCCTTTGCTTTAGTAACTTGTCCATCATGGTGATGCCTCTTATTGTTGCATGTCAATGATGTTGAACATCAAGCTCAACAAGATCCTTATGGCTCGCATCCTCATGCTACAATTGATAAAAAGCACATATAAGTCATAAAAAGATGTAACCAATAATGTAATAAAACAATACAACAAGACAACAACATGGACATTGTAAAATGCACATCTATGTAATAAAACAATACAACTTACAGTAGTGTCATGCACATCATCATGGTGCTCATCCTCACATCATCATGATCATAATACTCATGGTCAAACCCCATATGAAAAAAATGTCATATTAAAAATTGTCAAAAAATGAAATACAAGTAATAAAGAATGTAAAATGCATATCTAACATTTAAAAAAATAAAAGCATACCTCTAATATTTGGATCTTGCATCAATTGGCATTCCCTCAGTATGATCTCCACACATATATAAGTCAGTGTTAACTTCAATATTTAGTTTTGACAAGCTAACTGAGAATGGATTAGAGTCATCATACCTGCCATAGTTCTCTTCTTCCTCTATAGGATCTGCAATGAGCTACCTTTTACCATGAACAACAACTGACTATTTTTCATTTGGAGGATCATCAATATAAAATACTTGCTTTCTCTGTGATTCCATCATGAATGGTTGACCCTTCTCACCAATCTTTTCAAAATATACTAATGTGAATCCATCCACTACAACTCCTTTGGTGTTATCAACCTAGTTACACCTAAAGACCAGAACTCTGAAATCTATGTAGTCAAACTCCCATATGTCTTCAAGACACGGTAACATGACATTTTATCTTCACATGGTCTCGTATATTTTATACTAGAAAAATACAATGAATATGCTTGAAGGGTGACCCCACTATTTTGGATGACACTCTTATCATCCTGACACTGTGTAATATGAAAATCATTTTGCTTTAAACCCTTCATAAGACATAACATTCATTTTTGGTTTAAAGGTGAGGCATTTTACATTTTCAACAACATTATTTGGTGTTTCAGATAGTTGACGTAAGACTTTACCTTCAAACCAAGTTATAAATGTCTTTCTATGCTCTCTAGCAAGCCACATTGAATTGTCTTGAGGATATTCGTCTTGATGAAATTGGTATGTTTGTGATATAAATACTCACTTCTTCGATGTTGTGTAAAATATACAAGTGTACTTATTCCCACAGCTCGCAAACGATTACTTCCACTCATGCTCCTAAAGTCCCTTTATCAAAACAATCCTCAATATTTTTGTCATTTACATGTGCTTCATTACAACTTAGAAAGTCATTGCAAAAGTCCATAACCTCCCTGGCCTCATAACCCTCGGTAATACTTCCTTTAGGTCGATTATAGTTTCAAACATCACCTTTAAAAACACTCATGTATCGTTCAAAAGGATACATCCAATGCAAGAAAATTGGTCCCAACTTTTTCACTTCCCTAGTCAAATAAACAACAAGATGTACCATGATATCAAACAATGAAGGAGAAAAATACATCTCAATGTGGAATAGGGTAACAACCACTTCTATTTGCAACTTATTGAGATTATCCTCTTTGCAACGTATCAAGATTCTCAGGATCAATAACTTTGTTGCATAGAGTGTTGAAGAAGAAACAAAGCCTGGTGATTTTAAACCTTACATGCTTCAACATTATAGATTGAATTGCTACATGCAATATTTGTTGCATTAAAGTGTGACAATCATGAGATTTAAGACCTATCAACCTCAGATCCTTCATTGATACCAATCTACAGATATTGGAAGAGTATCCCCGTCCTCATAAAAAGTTTCTTCTCCTTTCTAGATAATGTGTTTCAAGAAGTAGGTAAATATGTTTTTCGATCATTACTAATTGTTTTTGTTGATTCTTTACTTATGCCTATTTCACATAGGTCCATTTTGGATTTGATTCTATCTTTAGTCTTACCTGGTATAGTCAATAGAGTACCAATGACTCTATCACAGACATTTTTCTCATTATGCATCACATTGATACAATGCCTAACTGCCATAGAACTCCAATAAGGAAGATGTCAGAACATTGACCTCTTATTGTATAAAGATTTGTCACTCTGTTTGGTAATTCTACATTGTGGTCTCTTATCAAATGCATTGACAAAGTCTTTTACTCTTTCATACACAACCTCCACTGATATAGGTTTAGGGGCACTTCGTTCCTCATTCGATCTATTGAATGCTTTACGCAACCTTTGGTCAGGATGAACTTTTGAAATAAACCTTTGATGACCAAGATATGCAGTCTTTCCGCCATGTTTTAGTTGTATTGAATCGGTGTTCTCTTCACATATAAGGCATGCTTTGGATCCTTTTACACTATATCCAGACAAATTCCCATATGCTGGAAAGTCATTAATAGTGCAAAACAACATAACATGCAAACAAAATATCTCTCTACGCAAATCATCATAGGTCATCATACCTTCTCTCTGTAGTTTCTTTAAGTCATCATTCAGAGTTTCAACATAAGCATCAATATCATTTTCAGGTTGTTTAGGGCCCGATATCAACAACGACAACATGATGTACTTATTTTTCATACACATTCGGGGATGAAGATTGTATATAACAATCATAACAGGCTAAGTGTTATGATGGTTGCTCAATGTGTGTATGAATTCATCCAATTAATACAAATCCCAAGTCTTATATTCTTGACTTCTTCACTATATTCAGGGTACAATAAATCAATCTTCTTCCATTGTGGAGAATCAAACACATGTCATTAGATCACATCATTATTTTTTTAACTATGCATGCTACCTTGAATTAATTCACATACATGTAATTGGCAAACAAGGGTTGAAACGGTAGTATCATAGGTAGATACCACATCACCTGGAAGGAGAGCTAGTTTTGGACTTCCCTGAAGTCATCATTTTATACCTTGACACCCCACATTTTGGACAATCTCTCAAATTTACATAGTCCTTTCGAAATAACACACAATCATTTGGACATTCATGAATCTTCTTAGCCTTCATTCCCATCATGCACAAAAAGTGTTATTTGATTCGTATTTTGAGATTGGAGGGCTTTCATGAATCTTCTTAGCCTTCATTCCCATCATGCACAAAAAGTGTTCTTTGATTCATATTTTGAGATTGGAAGACCATTGCCTTCAAGAAGAATTTCTTTCAAAAAAGACAACAATGACGTGAAGCTTTTGTGGCTCCATCTATTGTTAGCTTATAGAGTATACAATCTCAACACATTTCTCAACTTCGTGAACTTAGTACAACCTAAGTACAATAGTCTTTCAGCATCAATCACAATGTTTCTAAATAAGGAAGGTGGATCGGTGTGCTCTACCCCAAAACTATCTAGCATCACATCAACCATGTCTTTCAAAATCAGGTCATTCACATCTTCATCATCAGTGACAATTTCTTCTTCAACACAAGTGCTGCTATCGATATCTATTGATCTCATAGTAGGAATTTTCCATGCCAAAACCAATCTATATATCCCTATACAATGCCATTGCACATGACATGACCTTTGATTTCGTCAATAGTGTTGACTTTCAAATTGTTATTGCAATTCCTACATGGACAATAGAACCTATCTCCATGTTGTTTCTTATGTTCCTGCGCAAATCTTATAAACTGATCAAGACCAGTAATAAACTCCACAGTGCAGTGATTTGGAATGGATATCCATGTTGTTTCCATTCTATGATCAAAGAGAAAAAAGTATCAGGATTTAGGGTTTACATGATTAGGTCTTAGGGTTTACAGGATTAGGGTTTAGGGATAAGGGTTTACAAATGATGGTTTATCATTTAGGGTTTAGGGATAAAAGTTTACATATTAGGGTTTAGGGTTTACATATTAGGATTTAGGGTTTACAGTTTATAAATTAGGATTTATAGTTCAGTAATGAATGTTTGTCCACTTATACCATTCATGAACACCTAATCTCACTAGCAAGTGTATAATGTGTGATTGGTTTTCAAGAAAGTTTCGACAACATTTCCCCAAGGTTCTCCAAGTACACCGATGTACATGGGAAAATATCCTCCTACATGTGTACTTAGGGAACAAATGGTGAAGTGCCGATGAAACATATTGAAAACTAAATACACATTATACACTTACATCCTAAGTGAGATCAAGTGTTCAAGAACTGTTCTAAACTGGGGACTATCCAAGATTTACTCCTAATGAGTAAATCTCAGATGGGTTTATAGGCAAATAGACAATGTTGTGATTTATATACCTATGATCTTAGTGTATTCATTCATATCATAGGTGCAAAAAAATGAGGACATAAGGTGGTTATGCTCGCCCCACTATATAAGTGAATCTATGATTATATATTATGAGGGTTTGTGAATCAGGATTCATGTCCTTTGTTTTGTACATATTACTTCACTAATGTTTAATCATAATCAAAATACTATTAACTAGCATTATCAACAATTATCATTATTAAAGCATAATTAACTTTCAAAGTGAAGACTAGCATCAATTGTACTAAACAATGTTGTGGGATCAAAATTGAGGTTGTCAGGGTACATTCATATATACAAGGTTTATCGAGGTTACATGTTGTCTAGCAATTCATTCCTAGAAATTTTATAACTAACATTTTAAGGTTGTTAGAGAACATTTATAATTAGCAATTTGTTCCTTACCTCTGGTGGCAAAGAGAATCAACACACAGTAGAAGCCCCAAGCTCTAGTGGCAACAACAAGTAGAACGACAGTGATGAAGGTGGTGGTGGTTAGCACGAGCGGTGAAAGTAGCCTTGGCTGTGGCTGGCTCCTGTGAATGGCTAGAGTGGAGCTGTGAGCAGAAGAGAAGCACAGGCTAGAACAGGAGCGGTGAGCAATGGAGGCTGGAGCAGGAGCGATAGAGGCTAGAGCATGAGAGTAGGAGAGGAGCAACGGCTGGATCAGGAGCAGATAGAAAATCACTAGAGCTAGGGAAAATCTGAGCAATGAGACAGAGATTGGAGGAAAGTTTGATTCGTGTGGGTGCTATTAAGTTTAATATAATCATCAGTTGTTTGCAAAAACTAACACTAGAGACCTTCAATGTCGGTTGTTTAACAAAAACTGACACCTAACCTGGTTACTTAGACATCAGTTTTCAATAACAAACAAATGCAAGAGGCCATTATCAAGATAAAAAAATCTGCATGAGTAGGGCCTGAGTCGTCGGTTGGTCACCAAAAACTAACACCTAACCTTTTTACTTAGACGTCGGTTCACCATAAAAAATCGATGCAAGAGGCCATTTTCAGAATGACAAAATATCAGCCTAAATAGTGCTTAAATCATCATTTTTCTACCAGAACCGACACTAGAGTGTGATTTGGGGGGAACACTATTTTCGCGGGGATGATGCATATATCCTACGATGTCAGTTTATTGACATAAAACTCACACATATTGTGCACTTTTTCATTTTTTTCCTACGAATCAATGTCAGTTTTGTAGATAATCAACCGATGCTCAAAGTCTTTTGGAGGCAAATTTTATTTTATGTGAATGTGTATGTTGTCAGTCCTAGACAACCGACGCTTATCTTAAAATTTTTGGAGGCAAATATTTGTCCCTAAAAAATATATTTCACGGGTTATTTTAGACTTCGGTTTTGTACAAATGTAACCAATGCTAAAGAAAAAGTAGTGCTCATGTCTTTTCTAAATCAGCAAGACTTGATCAATGGTGACATTTATGCTAGTCAACCAATGTTGTTGGATCTATAGTGTCATTTTTTTAGTGGAACCAATGTCAGGAAAAGTGACATTAGAGGTCAGAAATGTACTAGTGTTAGGTGTTATTTCATGGTTGTATATATGTTTTAGGAATTGGGTCTCCACAGATTCATATTGACTCTAGACATGCATTGTCTTCGTTGGTATATCATTAGCTCATGTTTTTTATCTAGTACTCCAACATATGATATATTAATGAATTTCAATAACATGTAAAATAAGAAATAGTATTTAGAATGCACGAGGGCCTTATACTTGTGAATTTAGGAGGAAATTTCAGAAAATTGTCAAGGTAATTTTCTCATTTTGATCTTATATATCCTTGTGCTGAATTTTTGTGAGAGGTTAGTCAGTCTCTAGATTATAATATGTACAAAATGAAAAACCTATTATGACTAGCACACCATAGCTAAAGTTCAAATTAATGATATTTGAAGAATAATCTATATGTAATATTGTCATAGAACTATTTGTTATCCTCATCCTACCCCCACTGATTATAGAGCTAGTGAAAGTAGGGTTTTGGCTTCCATACATAGAATGGAACAAATATTTCACACATGAAATATATATGTAAAAGAAAGAATAACATGAGACAACAAGATACTTAAAAGGAGAAAGAGAGAGGTAGCATAACTATATCAAGATAACCCATTAGTGTTTTATTTAAGGGCTTAGAGTTTTGAGTGCAATGGATCTTCATTTCGGAACCAAAAATTAGATTAAAAAATATGAATGCTAAAGTATTCAATATGGTATTAAGAGACATGTAAACACAATTTAAGAGTATATAAAAGTTTATTGGCTAGAAACTTCATAAAAAATAAAGTACAAACAAGGTGAGAACACTTAAAGAAATTCTTTTATGGAAAGAAATTTTTAGGATTCTCTAGCCATTATATCTACATAGGTTTTTTATTCACTTTCCAAGAAAGAGCCTATGAGGGGCATATGAGGCACAAAACCTATATGTCACCCTATTTCTAAGGAACCTCAAGGCCATAGTCAATGAGCTAACCCTATAGAAATTATGCCTTATGCCCTTACCCCAAAAATTCAAGTAGGTACTCAAGGGTTACATAATAGATTTCTAGATTATGTCCCAGGTTACTCAACATAGTATAAACAAATGTGAAAGTAGTAATCATAGTAACCATAGCTCAATCAAGTAACTAAGTAGTCCAAATTCATATGAGCATACATACAAACAAGTCAATATAGTAGTGGGGTCAAGAGATTAAGGTACCTTGAGAGTAGTGAATGGATTATGATTCTTGAGAAAGATTCTAGAGAAGGTCCAACCCATGGGGGAATAATATATGATAAGACATAATATTGGGTCTTAGATCATTAGGATTTTCATGATATAAGCATTGTATATGTCATGCCAATGTACCCTTAAGTCTAGGTTTCAGCTAGTTCAATATTGGTTTCAAAGTTCCAACCATGCATACAATTATTTCAAAATAATCCAAGAGTCACAATAACACCTTAGGTCTAGGTTATACATCCACATTATGAGTAATATACAATACAAATAAATTATTATTTAGCAATAGGGGGAGCATGAGATTTATATTGAAATCATGTATAAACATGCAAGAGCATAACCATTCATACTAGATAAATTGCATGCAATAAGATCACATTTACGGGTCATATGAGCACAAAGTGGATCAAGTTATCATTTAGAGATATCGTACAAGAATTCTACTTATTTGAAGTCATTAAGATGGCACAGACAACATTGTTCATGATCTACTGAGGTTAGAGCCCAACAATTAGCATTTGCATTTAAAACATGGTGGGTGTCATAAGTATGTTATTTGAAATCAAAGGTGCATATGAGTAATTTACATGGCATTTAGTGTCCTATCTCATTACAGGGTATGATTTGAAGATGAACATATAGGTTTAAACAATTAAGGATCAAATTTTCATAAGGGTTAAGGATCCAAACATATAAGTACTAAAACATCACACTTTAGGGCTATAAAGGTGAGTCTTTGAGTCATATTAGTTTCTCAAGCAAAGATGTGTAAGATCTTAGTCAAACATGGCACAAATCATCATAAGGTTTATTGATTTCAAGAATTTTTTTTTGATAATGAGGAACCCCTCCTAGGATCAGCCACTATTGGACCCCACCCAGCCAAGGATAAACCCCAAAACCAGCCACGTACATGAGGGCACCACGACACACTCAATAACGTGGGGCCTTATTGCACCCCAAGGGTTACGCAGCCAGAGTTGAACCTGGGTCCCTTCATTAGGGATTGTCGAGCCACTCCGCTGGGCTACTCCCTCGCCCCCTTACTGATTTCAAGATTAAAGGCTAAATGATGATAATTTAAGCCCGGGTCTTAAACTTGATCATGCATGACAACCAATTTTAGGTCAAAGGTAGACATATGAGTTTAAGATGATCATAGGGTTCATTTAGATGATCGAAGGCCTAAATCATAGCAAACGTGAACTAAAGTGACTAATTTAGGGGGGTTAAAGTAGCTAAGGGTCATAATGATACAAGGTAAAGCATGCATGAGTGTCATTAACATCCAAATAATCATAAAGAAAATGTTTTTAGTAATATTGCAAAGATTCAAGCATAAATAGTAGTAGATAATAGTGCCATTAAAAAGATGACATTTTATGATCAAAAATATTTCATCATGGTATTTGGATATATAACTAGAGAGTTAAGGTGGTTTGATTATTAATAACCTAATTGGTGATTTGGGGGATATTCTTACCCAAACAGACAGAGATTGGCACGCGATTGACTGTTTGGTGCCTTCTAGGCCCATGGTTTGAGGGGAGGGGCTCGAGCTTGGTTCATGAGTGGTGGCCAGCAGCGGGAGGTGTGTGAACTTGGTGAACAATGCATGTGGGACGCCCTAGAGAGAGGTTTGTTATGGTTGGAAGTACAGGAAGAGACACATAAGGATGATATTGACCCTAGAAGGGGAATCTAACACATCCAGAATCACCTCCTTCCCTAGGGAGACTCATGTGCGTTTCTAGGTTGCAATGGTGGTGGCAAGATTAAGAGAAGGAGATAAAGAGGGGTTGGGGCCATGGGACCCTACTAAGTGGATTCTCTACGGGCTCGCAAATCCATTGGTGGGTAGAGGTGATGGTGAGGAGGTCAGTAGGACAAGCAATTTCTCTTTATGGTGTAGTAGTAGATAGGACGGTTTAGAGGAGAATAAGGCAAGGAAGAAAGAGGGTTGGAGTGCCATGAAGGTTGGAAATAGAGGGAAAAGATTGAGGGTGGGTTGGCAAAGAGAAGGGAAGCTATAATTGAGAGGGGGAAGGTAAAAAGCTCAATGTGGC
Organism: Alisma plantago-aquatica; assembly: GCA_963693085.1. Classification (NCBI taxonomy): domain Eukaryota; kingdom Viridiplantae; phylum Streptophyta; class Magnoliopsida; order Alismatales; family Alismataceae; genus Alisma; species Alisma plantago-aquatica. Next base: position 226,747,167 of record OY856413.1, read on the forward strand.
CAGTGGCTGACCCGTCGAGACACAGTCCAAAGATGCACATGAGGGAAAAGGGGTGAGGGGTCCTAGTCGTTGCATCTGGGTGCAACCTACGTCCATAGAATCCAAAGGCTCGTAATTATTCACACATTGAATAGGGCTTACGATTGGTCAAGAAGAGATAGCGTGGATCGTTAAAGAGAAGGGATGAGAATTGGGTGTGTGGGTCGTGCAACTCTGGGCCTAAAGACCAGGACAAACCAAGAAATAGAATAGGGAAAAGTATAAAAACCATTTGAAGTTAGGTATTTTCCACTAGACATAACTTCTTCATCTGAGCTTAGATTTGAAAAAAAAATTAGGAGCATTGGAAACCTTGAGAATGTCCTCTACACAATGAGAAAAACATCAATGTAGAGTTGGACACATAGTTGAGATAAAAAGAGAGATGATAAGGTGTGATATAGGTGCATAGTTGGTTTCATATCAAATTGAGTGTCACTACTTGTTATTGAACACAAAATAAACTCAAAAAATCATCAAAACATTTCAAGTCATGAAATTTGAGGGGTAGAGTGAGGAGTTAGTGAAAAAGATGAAGTGCATATCACATAGTTGAAGATAGAGAAAAGTCTAGGTTATCACATCCTTCTCACCTTAAAATTAATTTGTCCCCAATGTTAAACCATGTCATCAATTGGGATTGGGTTTTCATATTCCATATTGTAAACAACTTGGTATTCCTTCAACATCAAGATATTTCAAATTTTAAAAATTGAGCATCATGGCCAAAGTAGAGTAACATTGATCATCATATTGGGGTGATCATTACATAAATCACAAATTTGGAGATATTATTCTATAGATAACTTTAGGATATATCACCATTTAGTTCTAACAAATAGAGTTCTTAAATTAAGAGTATAACATGAATTTCAATCCCAACATTTAAGGTTCTAGATTCTTCATTGGCCTAGGTGGGGTTATGCTTCCAAGATCGAGATTTGATATTTCAACAATTCAAGACAAACATCATATTTCAATCATGATTCCATGTTCAAGTTCAATGGAAAGTCCCACCCTAGTCCATAAGAGAGCTAAGCCCTAAGTCATAAATTGAGAATAATCATACTCATCATTTCAAAAATTTTGATATTTGGGAACAGTGAAAGTCAATAATCTCATTTTGAGATTGATCTCGAGATCCAAATAGGGTGATCGTAGGACTTGTACCATTATTGAGATCATTAATCATGAGTTAAGGTTTCATTATTCAATACTGGGAGTCAAGTTTGGACATCAAATTAATAGGTCTAAACATTTTTAAGCTAGAGTTTATATCCCTTCTTAGACCTTAGGACTGATCATTCATCCATATTCAACAATTGAGCAATGTTTCATGATATCAATCATTAATTTCATTGTCATGGTATTGGATGTTGATGAATGATTGACCTATGTATTTCTAGGAATTTTAACCACCAAGTATAGCAACATCATTGTATTTCAATATCATGTTTAAATTTAGATTCAAAATTGAGTATCAATATCATCTCAAATTTGACCTGTTAGAGACTTGTCAAGAAATCAAAATTGGGTGGAAGGGGTTATAATGACACCTTATTTTAGCTCACTCGGTACAACATCACAATCCAAATGCAAATCCTTTGGTTAATGATGGAATCCATTCCACATTTCATTCAATTTCCACATTTATAATTTTCCACATCTTTTTCCATATTTTCCTCATATTTAATCCACCCTTTGTAACCCACTTTTACCCAGTTTGGTGCCTTCTACAAAAAAACTTATTTTCAGACCCAATGTGCAATTTGTCTTGCAATTTTACTTCAGATGTTTTTCATAGTTGCCCTGTTGAATGATCTAAAATAAAATATTTCCTTTTTCTCAACTAAAAATCTGAAAGATTGTCTCGAGTTATATTTTTGTACAAGTTTTCTTTGATTTTCTCCAAAACACTTCTAAAATTACTTGGAAAATGAGAAATCACTTTTCAATCACTCGGGACACTAGGAGGATTTGAGCCATCTTCCACGTGCCACATGGTGGATCACCTCAATCTACACGCCTCTCCTATGTGGCATGTTACAATGATCCACTACCTTTCTAAAAGGTTTTGTTCATAACACAAAACCCTAAACACATACCATAAATACCCCCCCTACACCCACTGTGTTCCATTCCCATTTTGAAACTTTTGAAGCCATAGGATTGAACTACCTACCTTTTTATTATCCATGCTCCTTGTGATCAGGATCCTCCTCCTACACCTTTTGCTCTGTTATCTCTTGTAGAATGGTAAACTGCTCTAACTGTTGTGCCTAAATACTGCATCTACTATTTGTGATATCATATTTATAAATGTTGTATTTGACATGTTCTATTGTTGCATATGATCTACTTAATTTTTTATTACTACCATGTTGTTGTTATAACTACTTATCTTTATTATATCTGAAAATTAGATCTAGTTTCCTAAGCATACACTTGCTAGTGATACTCTAAAATCCTATGAATGGGCCCTAATCTCCGATGAAGGACCTCCATTGTGGGAGATCCTAAGGTGATTAGGACCCCAATCCCCCTAAAAATTAGGACTTTAACGAGAATGATGGTAAGGACACATCCATCTACAGGCCTAGAATCTTTCCCACCAACAAAGTTCATTTTTCATGTTTTGTGCTTTGGCTTAACTATCATGAACACTCAATTTGTCGTATTGAGATAATTCTTGATATTCGCTTAGTGGAGAGATGGGCATGTTAGTCCTTATGCACTCATAACTACCAAATCAGATCTATGAATTTGTTATTTCTTTTTTTAATCCAACACATATAATCACTTAGATTAACATTGTGGCTTCAACGATCTATCCTTTTTCCTAATTTTTTGCACAAAATGTGGTGGAAACTCCAAACACCCTTTTTCTCTTCTTATGATGTTTCACTACCAAAACGGTTAGAGTTTCTTTTCTAAATATATCTTTTTCACCTTTTTAGGTAGGGTATGATATATTGGAAACTTTGCTAGGGATAGCCAAGATGGTCTCAATCAAACTCCCATTGTCTTGTTTTGAAGATTGAGCATCTTCAAGAGCGTTCATTTTCTATTTCCCTTTTTCTTTTTTGTGTGTCACTTTTTTCTATTTTGATTTGAAAATAGGGTGTTGTATCCCTCTTATCTACTCACCCTTGGACCCCAGATCAAGGTGATCCACTGGCCCTACTCCTCATATGTCTTTAGTCTATTTTGGGAGATCTTAATCCCATTTTGTTTCTTTTTCATTTCTAGGATTCACTATCCCTATCGATTTAGGGTTTTGGTCATGCTTCCCATTTAGGTTTTAGTGTTTTCTTTCCTCTTTTAAAAAATAATTAAGAAAACAAAACAAAAAATAAAAGGCTAACAACTGATGCAGGTTGGAAGCAAAAATTGATATTTCTTAAAGTATGTCGGTGTTGTATCTTTATTTGTGTGTCTTAGGCTTTCATGATTTATGTGATTGATATGAAAACACTAAAATTGATTACATGTACTTCACACATTTACAAACCCATGCGTCATGGCATGGGTGCCAACCTCATGTTGAATCCCTAAAAGTGATGCATGATGCTACTAAAGGTACAAGTGCAACATTAAGCTAGACGTCAAAAGGCCTTGAAAGCATCTCACTGTTCTAGAACTCATGACTAATTATGATCGTTGTAGTCATGAGGTGTATCGCGCGTAGTTCCCTTATCCGTTGAACCTGGGTTACCCTGTAACGAGTGCCATCTGTCCATAGAGAAGATAAGGACTCACCTCTCCTATGCAGGTCACTCTTGAGTGAGGATGTAACATGGATCAAAACTCATGGGCTAACAAGGGAATTATGTCTTGTCTTGACTTCTAGGAATGCTTGAAATTGTTTCTAACCCTTTCCATGTGCATATTGAAACAATATTTTTAAACATTAACATATTTAACAATTCAAACAATACTTTTAAAGAACAACACTATCAAACTCAATCATTCTTATTATAGATTAACAATCTTAACTTCAAACAATATTTTTAAATATTAACAGTCTCAATTCAAACAATCTTTTTCAAAGATTAACAATCTCAATTCAAACAATATTTATAAAGATCAACAACCTCAAATTCAAACAAAATTTGTACAAATTAACAATCTCAATTTGAAAATTCTTTTTAAATATTAAAAATCTCAATTCCAACAATATTTTTAAAGATTAACAATCTCAAATCCAAACAATTTTTAATAATTAAAACACTCTTTTAGAGATAATAATAATCTTTCCTGTCAAGATCAAACAACCTTACTGAAAAAGAGTAACTCCTATCTGCCATCATGAATTAACGGATTGCCATTCGAAATTTGGGCTTCTCCTTGATAACAAAAATTTAGAAAGCAAACTTCTCTTCAAAATGGGGTCTACCCTTGAAACCTAGGAAAGTAGGGGAGTTCCTCCATGACGAGTAAGATGTTATTTTCCAATATCAGGTCCTCCCCACAATGGACATGGACTATGACATTAAACAGATCCCAACATCATCTTTCAATCCTTTTTGGGTCTTGGACCACAACCTAAAACTAGAAAAATCATCATTTCATCTTTCTAACTAGGGTCCTAGACTATGGCCTAAAATTGGACCACCTAGCTCCTCACAAGCTCACATTCATGGTCCTAGACTATGACCTTAAACTATACCATTTCATGCTCTTATGACCTTATTCATGATCCTAGAAAATGACTTAAAACTAGTCTGCAACCTCTCATTAAACTATGTAGAGGAGGAGAAGCCAAGTCGAGGCATCTCCTTGTCAATGTTCATTACATCTCAGGGGCAAAAACTCCCTGGAGAAACCCCTCATGGATACTGCCAATGGTTTCAAATTGGTAACCCCACTGAATGACATTTCCATGGGGGATAAAATGATTGATTAAGAATAGTAAATGACCCATTGAGAGTTACCTCAATCTTGATCAACCTCCCCAAGATTCCATCATTTTTTAATAGTTCTTTTGGAGAACTTCCCCAAAGAGCATCAAGTCCACCATATTTTTCTCCCTCCATGGAATTGGCAAGCGTGTCTAGAACAAAATTGCATAATTTACCTCATCTCATCCAGTCTTGAAGCAGGAACAATCTCCAAAAGAATAACAAGAAAAATCACACGTGTCTTCCATTGTGAGAAGGTTGCAAGAAGTTCATAAGTGTTCCTTTTTACACACTTCTCAGGATGAAGGGGAAGTCTTTTCAATTTCTTACCTAACATAATGCATTTGACGAGACGTACCCAAACACAAAATGCCTTCTCATATAGTGTTACACCCTACCTTTGCATCCCATTAAAGTGAATTTCAAGACATAACTAGAAAGCAAGAAGCCCAAACTTTACCTATTCTTTCCAATGATTAACCCATATGGCTGAGAACATCATTGTGTATTGTCAATCTGATGGTGGCTCATAGGGAGATGTCATCCACAATAAGCAAGACAAGCCTGAGATAGCTGCATCATCTAAGGTAGCTGTCTCTCATGAGAGACTTCCACAAGAGCAGCCACCAAATGTGACCTTCACGCCTTCGCCAAGCTCAGAATATATAAGACGACGACACTAGTCGGGGCTCGTTTGATAGGGAACTACGCACATTGAATCATCAACACCATTCTTCCCATACGTCATGTGGGGTTCCCACACATTTCAATCAAAAGTATTCTATCCAGGGCCCTATCAGGGTCCACCATTCCAGAACAATGGGGTAATCTCAACAACTCAAGAGGAAGAAACATCCTTTTTAAGTCTTGAAGTATCCACTAAAGGGAAAAGAAGAATAAGAAAATGTAGTTGCACTGGGAGATCCCCATGTTGGTATGTATGCCCAGAGAGACAGTCATATGATGATTGAAATGGGCATTAGATACCTGATTTGATAATGACAAAGGAAATTCCATCTATTATGTTTGTCTCAGTCATGAGATGATGACATAAACATGGTCAATGTCTAAAGAATGATGTTACTTGTTGACATATGTCTTCGGGGTGAGAACCTGAACAATGATATCATATGTATGATAAGAGTACATACATTCTTGCTATGTACCTTGTCAGATATTACTGTGGAAGCAAAATAGATGACCCTAATACATAAGACTAGAATGTGTCTTGACAGATGTTAGAGTCTCATTTGTTATGATATGGGATATCAAGTCAAACACATAGGTACTTGTTAAATAATAGTGTATCAGACAGACCGACATAGAGAGTGATACATGGACACCATAGAATGGTGATAATGGTGATTGTGATTCTTAGACCTAAATTCACTACACTCATCACATGTTCTTCAATATACTTTCACACCAACCAACATGACCTAGAATAAGGGTTACCATACAAGTGATGCTTGGGTACATTGTGACACATGGGGATTGACTATGAGTGATGTAGATGGGATTTTTCCCTCATGTTAGAGTTATAATATCCTGGCCACTTGATAACATTGTACTTTACATACTTTCTATATATATTTTACACCACTTTTAGTATAACTTTAGTTAACTTTTCACATAATTTCTCTATCTTTTTTACTAAAGCCTTATTTAATGATTTCAGGAATCGACACAACTTAGGTCGTGGTTTTTGTTTACCGCGACCACGACTCCAAAGCACCAACAATTTCAAAGACTCTGACAATAAGTGGGGACTGCAACCGCGGTTATCCATAGACCGCGACCACAGTTATAGGAGGACCGTGACCAAGATGGACCATGACCAGAAAAGAATAAGGCAGAGACCGTGATCGCGGTCTTACCCTCACTTAACAGAAAAACCGCTATCGCGGTTATTGCCAAGACTAGAATCACGGTCTATTCCCCACTTATCACAAACAACGACCATAATTCTAAGCCAGTGGAGTGTTCCTATAAATAGCGCACCCATCTGTCTTGTCAAGGGACAGATCAGAGAGATCAGATCTTGAGGCCACGAAGTGCTGCTGTGTTCCAGACTCATCTCTGACCAACTGTATCAGTCTTGGACCTCCAAAGGCAGAAGCTCAGGAGAGAGAAGACTTTCATTCGCCCCTTCTTCGAGAGGAGAAGGCCATCCACATGGTAAATCCAGATCTGAAAAAGTAGTGTGTAGTATCACATTTCTTCTCTTCCTGGTCTATCGTCTCATCCTATTGTACCCCCCCCCTTTTGTGGTATCTTATGGATCTGTCTTTTTGTAACGCCGTCATGTTGTCCACAAACATGAGTGGCTAAACACCTTAACTTGGGTTGGGAGTAGCCACTAAGGCTCTCCCAACATATATATTATCTCTTTCTTTTGAATATACATATTCTTATCAAGATTATCTCCATGCACTTGTTTTAATGCTTCACTTGTATGCTTAGCTACTATCTTTTGATGTTTGATTGTTGATATCTCGAGAGGGTAATGCCACTTTTATCTCATGTCATGGAGTGGCATGAATGCACGAGAGTGTTGGAATGCTAAGGCTCTAACCATATATTCTACTGTGAGGTTTTTGAGTTGTCATCTCGAGAGAGAGGCTTCTTTTAGACTTATATATATCTTCATCTCAAGAGAGAGTGGAATAGACATTTGAATGGTTGCTTGTAATCTTGATATGAGTATGCAAGAGAGAGAGATAGTGTTACATGTTGGTGAGGTGCTTTAGTTGGAGAACCCCAACCCAGGTTTTCCCCATATACTTGTTTACAGTTTGTTGCTTTTGCTTCTTTTTGTTTTACTATCCTTGTTTATGTGCTATCGTTCCTTAGGGAACACCTTTTATACACCCTCTTCAGCTGGAGTATAAGAGTGTTTGATTCCGTGCTCTTAACATGACCAACCTTGTCCCTGTGTTCGACCCCGATCGCTACATCGGACCCCGTTTACCGTTGTGGGGGCCTGAGAGTCGGGTTATCTCTATAAAAGTCTGACTACTCTGAATCCACTCCTTTTGGACGTGCGATTTAGGCCGGTCAACTTTTTGGCGCCGTTGCCGGGGATAAGGTAAAATGGCACTATTAAGAACCCGAGTCTACTTACTATACTCTCGTGCCTCGAGCTTAGCAATAAGTTTGACAACACAGTTACTTTAAGTTTGCTAACTTGGGTTTGTGTAGAGTAGTTCATTTGGACTAGTTTGGTTTCTTAACTTGACTGTACGATCTATTCAGGTACCCAGGAAGAAGCAACTTATTTGACTTTACTCCTTTTCGCCATGCCGCCTCGCGTGGCCCTTTCGAGTAACGAGCGGAACGTGAGGAATGAACAACACCCACCTCCATCAGCAACGGATGAAGATAGAGGTGGTCGTTACAATGATGGCCATCAGTATCAAGAGCAAGAAGAGCGGCATGAAGATGATGATCGTCACTATGAGGAGTGTTGCCATCATCGTAGGCACAGAAGAAATCATAACAATCATGAGTGCAATTGCGGGAATAGCGATAGCGAAGATGATGAGGGGGGGAACTCTTCGAGATTTGGCAGCTACAAAGGCCAATAACTCGAGATGTCCTGTGATCATCCCAAGGTTCGATGCAGCGAACTTCAAACTGAAGCTAGCTGTAATATCTATGATCCAGAACAAGATCTTTCGAGGGATTTCAAAGAATGATAACCCTTATCATCATCTCGATGCTTTTAAGAATATCTACGACACCATCAAGATGCGGGGAGTTCCGCAAGTAGTCATTTATTGCAAAGGTTTCATTTTCTCCTTAGAGGACAAGGCACTATCCTAGTACCTTGGATTACCGCATCAATATTTGAATGGATGGAATGAATTGGCTAATGATTTTGTGAACAAGTTCTACCCCACAGAAAAGATTGTTCGTAACAGGCAGAAGATCACGTCTTTCACACAGAAACCAGGTGAGAATCTGCATGAAGACTGGGAAAGGTACCTGTTGGATCAATGGGCTCTAGAAGGGGGGTTGAATAGAGCTTCACAAACTTCACAAAAGTGATTAGACCACCAAATTATATTAAGTGCAGAACACAATTCAAAACAGCAATTTGATGTCCTAAACTAGCATACAAAGCAAGGATAAGAGACAAGGAAATCATGCACTTGGACAGGTGGTTTAGAGTGGTTCCATGTCCTAAACTTAGGAGCAATGTCAGTCCACTACCTAGAGTTGGTTAGGCTCTAGGATTTGTAACTTGGTTCTCTTATATATATCTCACACAATAAGATTACAAGCTACAACTACCAACCATCCAAGGACTTATATATCAAGCCAAGATCTTCTACCTCACCAAGGACTTACCCACCAAGCAAGTAGTCTTCAGCCTTCTTCAAAGGACTTACCTACTCTTGCTCTAGTCTTCGGCCTTGCAGGAATTACCCATCTTGCTTGAGCTTTGCCTTGCACCTCTCCTTCACTTGGAGAGCTTTAGCACCTTCCTCCTTCACTCGGAGGCCTGGAGCAGCTAGCCTTCTTCTCCTTCACTTGGGGAAGAACAGCAACCTTCTTCTCTTTCACTCGGAGAAGAAACTTCAATCAATCTTCATAGAGAATGGAGATGGGAGAAGTGGAAAGGAGAGCTTTACAAGATTACAAATGATAGCTCTCATACATGGGATCCTAACTCACTCATACTCACGAATTTGCTTTGAAGGTAGAGAGAGAAAGGGGCTCAAAGGATTAGAAACCACTCAACTAAGGCAAGGACCAAGCATATGTGAATGAGCAACCTTGGAATGAAGTCCAAGAGGTCCTATTTATAGTTGAGGGTGTCCCTTTGAGGTTGGGTGAGTTAAGTGGCACAAACTAGCCGTTTTACAACTTGCAACGGATCTATTTTGAGTCCCACCAACTTCTCCAACGGTTGGAATTGCTTTTTCTGCATTCCAGTACAGTTCGATCGGCCGAGTTTCATTAAAGGCAACTCGGCCGACACACTAGATGACAAGTCTGAGAGGCAGACTGTCGGCCGAGTTTCCATGGGGAAACTCGACCGATCAGTCGACCTTCAGTCTTGACTGACCAGTGGATCGGCCGAGTTTCCTATCATTGAAACTCGACCGAACAGGGATCGGCTGAGTTGGAAACTCAGCCGACAGCCCAGAAAATTCCACAATACATGGATCGGCCGAGTTTGTAATTCGGCCGACAAAATCCCTGTTAAGGGTATTTTGGAATTTTCATAAACTGTACAAACGATGGATTTTTGAGTCCCAATCATTTTATCCATCTTAGGTACAATGCAAAACATGATTATGAGTGATTACATAAAATGTTCTAAGCCTCTAAGGGCTATATTACAAAGCGGTTAAAAGTCACATGTTTTGCATGTGCCGGAAGAGAAGCTATGGAGATAAAAGAGATTCTTTTCTTGTATCTAATATCTGCAATGATCTCAAATAGATTTGTTAGATACATATGAATGGAATGGTTAAGTCATTATCAAAATATGGGCAATGTGCAACACCTAGGTCAACATTCTCCCCCTTTTTGACAATGACAAACCATTCCTCAACATATTGAAAAGAATGTGAAAATTATACCTTTTCTTTAGGGAATTGCAAGGGGATGCAAATATGATCAATTTGTAATGCTCCCCCTCAATTCATGCTTACTCGTTCCTGCATAGTTAGTTAACACACAAGCAGACATAGCATATATAGATACTATATGATTCTAAACAAGTCTAGATGCATTTCAGTTTATAGACAAGAAAAGAACCATACAAGCAATAAAAACAATATGATTGAGGTCTTTCTCCCCCTTTGTCATCTCAAAAAGGCAGGGGGGTGTAGAAGAGCATAAAAGCAAGGTCTTCTCCAAACACTCAATCAACCAAAACATAGAGAAACAGATAAAATATCAAGATAAAGCATGAAATCAGAAACCTGTCATTCATCAAAATATGGAACACACTATAAGATAAACCATACAAAGTGTTTCCAAAAGAAAACATAAGACAAAAACTACACGAACGAATGGAGTAGCAATAGTACAACTCAGATGATGTGCCTAATGTAAATAATACAATCATAGTCCAAAGAGATATATCATGGTCATCCGAGACTAATCTAGACACATCTACTCTAAGCTATACTAATCTATGTCAACATCATCAACGGCAGCCTCCATGTCCTCATCGGGCTGGTAGTCCTCATCGCCATCATCGGAAGGAGGAGCAGCAGCTGGTGTAGCCTCGTCTTCAGCATCGGCATCGTCATCGTCATCGTCTTCGGCATCCGTCGCAGTAGCCTCATCAGCGTCAGTGTCAGCATCATCCTGATCAGCCATATCCTCGTCGGGAGGACCAAAAGCACGTCCAGGCCACCGCGCACTCTGCTCAGCCCAAGTCATGCCAAGAGCATGTAGCTCATAAGCAACCTCAATGGGGGGAGCAGAAGAAGAGTACTGAGCCAGAAGCTCAGACAAACGGCCACCTGGAAGCGCCAGAACCGGTGAAGAGTGAGTATATCCACCTGCAGAGTGATCAGCGGAAGCAGAGGGTGGTGGAGGTGGGTAGAACTGACTATACGCATAAGAAGCGTAGTCGCCACCGGGGTAGGGCTCGTAGGTGGGGTAGGGCTGCGGGCAAGATAAAGACATGGATGACATGATGTGGCACAGATCCTGATGGTGATGTTGCTGGACCTGCATGTTGTAGGCTTGCTGATGCATGAGGTACCCCATGAGGGCCTCATTGGAGACATGGAAGTCAGCATAAGCCGGCTGCGGAGGAGGTCGGAAAGATGGCTCAGGAGGAGGTGGTGCCGCTGTGGAGGGTGGAGGTGGTGGAGCATCAGATGATGGTGGAGGTGGAGGTGGAGCAGAAGAAGATGATGCACCAGAGGTAGGGACACTCTTCTGAAGAGTGGTCTCACTGATATAAACTCCTTTCCGATCAGGACGGTAGAGAAAGTCGGTGAAAAGATATTTACCAGTAGCAGATTGGAAAAGACCACAAATTAGGGCAGGATAAGGAAGATGGGTGCCCTTTGTGTTCTTTCCGGAGTCAAAACAGGTCATGTGGTGAAGGATATACCGGGCCCATTTGACTCCATGGTTGTTCAAAAGCAGATACAGCATCATAGCTGTGTTCTCAGCGATGTCCGTTTGGTTTTTCTTGGGGTGGACATTACAGCTGAGAACGAACGCCAAAACACGGCGAGAGGAGGACAGGGCGGACGATGGCAAAGTGCCCTTCTTTCTATAGGGAAAATCGGGGAGCTTGAGAAACTTATGAATGTCAGTCAAGTCAACCTCGAGTGCCTTATAGATGTCCTCGGGGTGCAGAAGATCAAAATAATTTGGGTAATCGGAAATCCACGACGCCGAGCCAACATCTCCGTTGAGATAAAGATTGAAGGATCGTTCGGTGATATGGAAAGGTTGGCCAGCGATCATAGACGTCAAAACGATTGAGGTGTCCGAAGGGGGAACCAAAGAGTCCTAATTCCACCGCAAGTTAGCGTAGAATTGACGGACGGCTTTGGTGCTATACTTGAGATTATGAAAACGGACATCCTCAATACAAAAGGCTTCAAGATGATGTGTGCGAAGGATTTTACAAGCGTCGAAAAGGTCGGCATGGTAGGTATGCGGCTGATAAAGAGCTCGAAAAGGAAAGGGAGAGCGAGGAAGGAGCTCTTTGTAGCGAGCAACCGCAGCATTGTCGACAAAAGATAGATTATCAAACGAGATATACCTCGGCGCTAGAGGAACCGCAGGAGAAGGGAGAGGAACAGCACGTTTTCGGCGTTGGGACCTCATGGGAGAGGAGAACGAGGCAACGGAGCCGATCCACGCGGAGAGAGAGAACAGGCGGCACCTCAAGAGCAGCAAGGGCACACGAATGAACCGATTTGGGGGCAAAAACGGCCGGAGAGAGAGAAGAGAGCACCAGGGGAGGAAGGGTCGAGCTGGGCGGCTAGGGTTCGGTCGAGTTTGCTCTAGTTGAGAGGGAGCAAGTCGGCCGATTCCTATATATATTAAACCCGTCTGCCGTCGATCGGCCGAGTTCCAGGGAGAGGAAACTCGGCCGACAGAACACACAGGTGCCCTGTCCCGACCGATCGGCCGAGTTTCCAACTCGGCCGACAGAATCCCTGATGTGGGAAAAACTAGATTCTAGCCCTAGCCTCAAACGACCTAAAGCAATTTTTCTGATTGGACTAGGTTGTATATTAAGCATATTTAGGCACATTCCCATCATCATAGGGTACTATTTGTCGATTAAAACCCGATTTGCGAGAAAAGCCCGAAGAAGAGATAGAAACAAGATAAAATTTTATCAAAAACAAGCATTTTTAGCAATCAAAGCATTTATAAGCAAGAGCAACACACATAAGATGTAACCAACTAATTAGAGAGCAATTCAACATCATCAAGAGAGGTTATAAGCAATTTTGATCTAATAAAATTAAATTGTTCTCTAGCAAGCGGTTTAGTGAAAATGTCCGCCAACTGATTTTCCGTATCCACATGTGTGATATAAATATCCTTTTTGACAATGTGATCACGGAGAAAATGATGGCGAACTTCTATGTGTTTAGCTCTATTATGCAATATTGGATTATAAGAAAGATTTATTGCACTAGTATTATCACAGTAAATAGGAGAAGCATCAAAATGAATGTTAAAGTCTTGGAGCATTTGCTTCATCCATAGGACCTGAGCACAACAACTTCCGGCTGCAATGTATTCAGCTTCGGTAGTTGATAATGCCACTGTGCTCTGTTTCTTGGAGAACCAAGACACCAAGCATGGTCCCAAGAGGAAGCAAGTGCCACTTGTGCACTTTCTATCAATCAAGCAACCTGCGTAGTCAGCATCAGTATATGCTACAAGAGTAAAGTCCCTTGACTTAGGGTACCATAGTCCAAAATTTGGAGTTTTGGCTAAGTACCTCAAAATCCTCTTGACAGCAATAAGATGTGATTTCCTAGGGCTTGATTGAAAGCGAGCACACAAGCCAACACTAAACATTATATCAGGTCTAGAGGCAGTTAAGTAAAGTAAACTTCCGATCATACCTCTATAGAGCTTCTCATCTACCTTCTCACCTTCTTCATCCTTGTCAAGTTTGGCAGTGTTTGACATGGGTGTATCCATTGGCTTCATGTTCTCCATCCCAAAACGTTTAAGAAGTTCAAGTGTATATTTGCCTTGGTTGATGAAGTTTCCCTCCTTGGTCTATTTGATTTGGAAGCCGAGGAAGAAGGTCAGCTCACCCATCATACTCATCTCGAATTCACTCTGCATAAGAGAACCAAACTCTTTGCAAAGATCAAGGTCAGTTCCGCCAAATATAATATCATCCACATATATTTGAATTATGAGAAAATGGGTAGAAGTGTGTTTTAGAAACAAAGTACAATCAACTTTTCCCATGATATACCCGTTATCTAACAAAAAGTTCTTTAGTTTCTCATACCAAGCTCGAGGTGCTTGTTTGAGTCCGTAGAGAGCTTTTTGCAAGAAATACACACGATTGGGTAACTTATCATTTTCAAAGCTCGGAGGTTGAGCAACATATACTTCCTCCTCGATTGTACCATTCAAAAACGCACTTTTAACATCCATTTGATAAAGCAAGAAATTTTTATGACTAGCAAAGGCAAGTAGCATACGAATAGATTCTAATCTAGCAACAGGAGCATAGGTTTCATCAAAATCAATACCTTCTTGTTGATTATAACCTTGAGCTACTAACCTTGCTTTGTTCCTTACCACTTTTCCTTGCTCATCAAGCTTGTTGCGGTAGACCCATTTGGTACCAATGATCTTTCTATCATTTGGTCTTGGCACTAAGGTCCACACACGGTTCTTCTCGAACTGCTCAAGCTCTTCTTGCATGGCAAAGATCCACTCATCATCACCAAGGGCCTCCTTGATGTTCTTTGGCTCCAGTTGAGAGATGAAGGCACTATCTGCTTGTTCTTTGTTGTGTGCAGCCCGTGTCCTCACTCTTTCAAACGGATTGCCAATGATCAACTCCTTGGGGTGATTCTTTGCAAAGCAGGGAGTGGGATCCTTCCTTTCTTCTTCTTTTTCTTCTTCTTCAACCTGCTTGCCTTTGTCTTTGATGTTGAGCTCTTTTAAGATAGGAATGATTTCATCTGCAACATCATCATCACCCAAATGCTTGCCAATACCAAGGTTAGTTTCAATAAATTTAACATTTATGGATTCTTCTATTTTAGATAGTTCAATGTTAAACACTCTAAAAGCCCTGCTAGTAGTGCTATAGCCTAGGAAGAAAGCCTTGTAGGATTTCGGATCAAACTTGTCGAGAGAGTCCTTGGTGTTCAAAACAAAACATGGACATCCAAACACATGAAAGAAATCAATCGACGGCTTCCTACCACGCCATAGTTCATAGGGGGTTTTCTTAAAAGTCGGATGAGTGAAAACTCGGTTTTGCACAAAACATGAGGTGCTAACGGCTTCAGCCCAAAACTTCTTAGGAGTGTCATACTCAAGAAGCATGGTCCTAGCCATTTCCTGTAGCGATCTATTCTTCCTCTCAACAACTCCATTTTGTTGGGGTGTGCGAGGAGAAGAGAAATTGTGCGAATAACCCGATATTTCACAAAAACGTTCAAAAAGATCATTTTCAAACTCTCCCCCATGATCACTACGGATGGAAACAACATGACAAGAAGCTTCGTTTTCGACTCGTTTGCAAAAGCTCGAGAAAACGTCAAGGGTGTCGCTTTTGGAAACAAGAAAGAAAGTCCAAGTATATCTAGAAAAATCATCGACGATAACAAGACAATACTTGGAGCCGCGAAGCGTTTGTGTTCTCATAGGTCTGAAGAGATCAATATGAAGAAGCTCTAGAACTTTCTTGGTACTCATGACCCCTTTGGACTTGAAAGAGGATTTGGTTTGTTTCCCTTGGGTACAAGGTTGACATTCCTCATCCTTTTCAAAATCCAATTTGGGAAGTCCTCGAACCAAGTCCTTTTTGTCTAGTTTCTTCATTTGATGCAAGTTCACATGACCCAAACGTCGATGCCAAAGCAAAAGATCGTTTTTATCCACGACTAAGCATCTATTTAGTATGGGCTTTAAAGCATCAAGAACTATCACATATAGATTACCATTTCTAGTTCCCTTATATATGACATTATAGGACAGGGAATCTAGAAGCAAGCATTCTAAGGAAGTAAAGAGCACAAGATAACCATTATAACATAATTGGCTAACACTAATCAAGTTGTGATGTAGGCCATCAACAAGCAAAACATTTTTAATGCACAGATCATTACCTACATCACCCTCACCTATAACCTTACCCTTTTTGTTGTCCCCAAAGGTTACCGATCCTCCTTTCTTCTTCACAAATTTGTTGAAATGGCTGATTTCTCCAGTCATGTGCTTAGAGCAGCCACTATCAACAATCCATTTCTTTGTGACCTGCAAGAAAAGAGGATGTCGGAACCCAACTCAAACTTTGGGGTCCGGGGTTAGCTTGGGGACCCATTTCATATTTGGGTTGGTCCCCTTAGGCTTGTAAGGACAATAGGTAGAATAATGATCATCACATTTGCAATGCATACATACCATGGGATTTTTAGAGCCGGAAGACTCTCCATTGAAAATTGGAGTTTCCACACTCTTTTTCTTACCCTTTTTCTTCTTCTTACCTTTTGGAGTAGTCGCATTGTATCCTAGACCACTAGTACCAACTTGTTTGGTAGAGTGCTCTAGAACATCATTTAGAGACTTCTTACCCGAAAGAAACCTTTGCAAAGTAGATCTTAATTTAGCATTATCATCACTAAGATTTGTAATGGTAGTAGATAAACTAGCAAGATCTTCTCTAGCATGCAACAGGTCGGCCTCAAGACAGAGGGCTTTAGTAAGAAGAGAGTCTTTTTCAAGAGTTAAGTTAGCAACTTCATTTCTAGGCAAGATAGGTCTAGAAGATAAATCATTTGTTTGTGCAAGAAGTTTAGCATTTTCAGATTTAAGAACAACAATTTCTCTTTGATAAGCATACACTTCATTTCTTCTAGCATCATCAATAAGCTTAAGTTCAACATTTTCAGTTTTTAGAACATCTAGCTCATCTAGGCAATTTTGGTTCTCTATCTTAAGATTTTCAATAGTTTTAAGATAAGTACCATTCTCAACCTCTACTCCATTGTATTGAAGTTCAAGGTCTAGAAATTGCCCTTGTAAAGAATCTATGCTATCAAGATGTAATTTCTCATTTTGATCTAGAATGTCAATCTTGGCATAGAGATCATCAACTATCTTTCCTAATCTTTTTCTTTTAGCTTTACATTTAGCAAAAGATGATTGACAATCATTAAGCATTTCAATGAGGGTTTCCTTAGATAAATCAAGTAAACTTTCATCACTTACCTTGCTTACCTCACTTACCTCAATTACTTCTTCACTAGTAGAAGCCATGAGTGCAAGGTGACATTCACCATCCTCGGAGCTTGAGGAACTTGAAGTAGAGGACTCCTCCCATGCCGCATGAGCTGCATCTTTGGGTCTTCTCTCCTTCTTGTTCTTCTTCTTGTACTTGGCTTCTCTTTTGTATTTGTCATCCTTCCTGTGGCTGCTCTTATGATAGCCCTTCTTGGCTTTTGGGCAGTCATTCTTGTAGTGGCCCTTTTGACCACACTCGTAGCATCTAGGAGTGGAGGATGATGGCTTGCCCTTGAAGTGTCTTCCTTTTGAATAGTTGGCTTCATGATCATTTGCACCTTCATCTTCGCTTGAGGAAGGGCAGGGAGACTTCATGGCAAGTTGTTGTTGTCGCATCATTTCTTCAACTTGAGCTTTGAAGGCTGTGTCCTTCATCTTCTTGGACTCCTTCTCTTCTCTTTTCTCCTCTTCCTCTTGCTTGTCGAGCCTTGGTTCATGTGCTTGGAGATTACCAACCAGCTCCTCGGTTGACAACTCGCTCAGCTTGTAGACTTCTTCAATTGAAGTGACCTTTGGCTCCCATCTCTTTGGAAGAGATCTCAAGATCTTTGCATTGATGGTACCTCTATCCATGACACTCCCAAGGGCTGCAAGACTGTTAAGGATGACGTTTAGCCTTGTGTACATGTCCGCAACTCTTTCATTCTTCCCCATCTTGAAATTCTCAAGTAGGCCACCAAGCATA
The DNA here is from genome assembly GCA_963693085.1 of Alisma plantago-aquatica. Lineage (NCBI taxonomy): Eukaryota > Viridiplantae > Streptophyta > Magnoliopsida > Alismatales > Alismataceae > Alisma > Alisma plantago-aquatica. Next base: position 226,765,287 of record OY856413.1, read on the forward strand.
TAGATTTTGGCCTCCTTGACTTGCTCCGTCCCTTCATATGTGACACATAGCTTGTGCCAAATCTCATGAGCCGTGTCCCATGAAGAGATGCGGTTGAACTCCGATGGAGAGAGGGCGGCATAGATGATGCTAATGGCTTTAGCATTGAGTTGAGCACGCTTCATCTCGTCTTCCGTCCACGTGGTGATGTCCCCCTTTGGCTCTTCATACTTGAGATGGACTATCTTCCACATCTCGTAGCTCACACCTTGGATGTAGAATTGCATCCTTCTCTTCCAATATAGGAAGTTTGTGCCGTCGAAGACCGGGGGTCTCATGGAGAAGCTTCCTTCAAGATTGAGTGACCCAAGAGCTGAATCGCCCATCTTCTCCTACTTGTTGAAGTAGCTTGGAGAAGACCTGCTCTGATACCACTTGTTGGATCAATGGGCTCTAGAAGGGGGGGTTGAATAGAGCTTCACAAACTTCACAAAAGTGATTAGACCACCAAATTATATTAAGTGCAGAACACAATTCAAAACAGCAATTTGATGTCCTAAACTAGCATACAAAGCAAGGATAAGAGACAAGGAAATCATGCACTTGGACAGGTGGTTTAGAGTGGTTCCATGTCCTAAACTTAGGAGCAATGTCAGTCCACTACCTAGAGTTGGTTAGGCTCTAGGATTTGTAACTTGGTTCTCTTATATATATCTCACACAATAAGATTACAAGCTACAACTACCAACCATCCAAGGACTTATATATCAAGCCAAGATCTTCTACCTCACCAAGGACTTACCCACCAAGCAAGTAGTCTTCAGCCTTCTTCAAAGGACTTACCTACTCTTGCTCTAGTCTTCGGCCTTGCAGGAATTACCCATCTTGCTTGAGCTTTGCCTTGCACCTCTCCTTCACTTGGAGAGCTTTAGCACCTTCCTCCTTCACTCGGAGGCCTGGAGCAGCTAGCCTTCTTCTCCTTCACTTGGGGAAGAACAGCAACCTTCTTCTCTTTCACTCGGAGAAGAAACTTCAATCAATCTTCATAGAGAATGGAGATGGGAGAAGTGGAAAGGAGAGCTTTACAAGATTACAAATGATAGCTCTCATACATGGGATCCTAACTCACTCATACTCACGAATTTGCTTTGAAGGTAGAGAGAGAAAGGGGCTCAAAGGATTAGAAACCACTCAACTAAGGCAAGGACCAAGCATATGTGAATGAGCAACCTTGGAATGAAGTCCAAGAGGTCCTATTTATAGTTGAGGGTGTCCCTTTGAGGTTGGGTGAGTTAAGTGGCACAAACTAGCCGTTTTACAACTTGCAACGGATCTATTTTGAGTCCCACCAACTTCTCCAACGGTTGGAATTGCTTTTTCTGCATTCCAGTACAGTTCGATCGGCCGAGTTTCATTAAAGGCAACTCGGCCGACACACTAGACGACAAGTCTGAGAGGCAGACTGTCGGCCGAGTTTCCATGGGGAAACTCGACCGATCAGTCGACCTTCAGTCTTGACTGACCAGTGGATCGGCCGAGTTTCCTATCATTGAAACTCGACCGAACAGGGATCGGCTGAGTTGGAAACTCGGCCGACAGCCCAGAAAATTCCACAATACATGGATCGGCCGAGTTTGTAATTCGGCCGACAAAATCCCTGTTAAGGGTATTTTGGAATTTTCATAAACTGTACAAACGATGGATTTTTGAGTCCCAATCATTTTATCCATCTTAGGTACAATGCAAAACATGATTATGAGTGATTACATAAAATGTTCTAAGCCTCTAAGGGCTATATTACAAAGCGGTTAAAAGTCACATGTTTTGCATGTGCCGGAAGAGAAGCTATGGAGATAAAAGAGATTCTTTTCTTGTATCTAATATCTGCAATGATCTCAAATAGATTTGTTAGATACATATGAATGGAATGGTTAAGTCATTATCAAAATATGGGCAATGTGCAACACCTAGGTCAGCAGTACCAAGAGTATCAGAGAGATTGCCCTCACCATAATTATAAGAAGGGTTTCCTAATAATGACGTTCTACAATGGTTTAACACCATACGAGAGAGTTTCTCTTAATGCAGCAGCAGGAAGTGACTTCCTCGGTAAAAAGCCCAGTAGATCCAAGAAAATCATCAAAAACATGGCTGAGTTACAATCTGGGACTGACTATGACAGGACTGATAGAGGGTGTTCCAAAAAGGCCACCAACAAAGGGTCTTCGATTGAATCAAAGGCTCTCGAGGCAATCACATCTCAGATATAAAAGATAGCCATTGATGTTCGAAAGATGAAGGAATCAGGAGGAAAGGGGAAGAAGCATGTTGAAAAAGTGATGAAATGCTTCACTTGTGGCGAAGGTGGGCATGGAATAGATAACTACATATACACCCAACCCAAAGAATCAAGTGAAAGTGAGTCTGAGGAGGAGGAGGAAGCTGAAAATGTCTCTTATGCTAACTTTAAGAGACCGGATCACCCAGGTTTCAGTTATGGCAACAAGGATGTTGAGAAGAATTCACATCAACTGAATAATCCACCCAAGCAACCACCAGGGTTCGAGAAGAAAGGTGGACAAGGTCAGTACACCAAAACTAGTACTTTCCAGATAAACGAAACCAACTATCAAGGTCAAGGGAAGTATCAAAACTGCCAAGCTGCAAGCACAAGTCAAGGAGAAGGACAAGCTCAAGGACAGAGTCAGGCAAGGAACAATAGTCAACCTTACTTAGTGGGCCAAATATTCGATTTCATCAAGAGACAGGACACGATAAACAATCAACTAGCATAAAGTGCACTGTCCAACTCTGGCATCCTAAATACGATGCAAGCCCAAATGGTAGATATGCAAACACATCAACGTCAGATAGACCAACAACTCGCTTAGTTGGTCGAGCTGGTGAAGAACCCTTCAGGGAAGATACCATCTAATACCAAGTCTGCCAAGATGGAAGTCCTTAGATCGGGAAGGACGGTAGAGCGCCCTGAGGCTACGAGACTTGAAGAATTGGAGCCAGAAATTATTACAGAGAAATCAGCCAAAGGAGAAGACCAACAAGCTCAAGGTAGAGAACCAAAACTTGTAGAGGACATATTAGCCAAAAGGAGTCAATACTCCCCAAGATTGCCATTTCCATATAAACTCAAAAAGGCACATCTCAAAAAGAGATATGAAAAGTTAATGGAGTTGGTGAAAAAGCTCCATCTCGATGTGCCATTTCTGGATGCTTTAGAAGAAATGCCAACATATGCCAAGTTTTTCAAGGACCTAATCACAAAGAGAAGAAGAGGAGGAAGGAATTGAAATAGTGCACCTTGCTAGTATGTCAACTGCTTTCTTAAAGGAGGAATTACCTACCAAGAAGAAGGATCTCGAAGCCTTTACTATACCTTTTATTGTAGGGGATAATATCAAAAGGAAGGTTCTTGCTGACTTGGGGGCCCGCATCAGTCTTATGTCTTTAAGCCTCGCACAATGATTTGGGACTGAATGATATGGTCAGGACCAATATGAGAATCGAGTTGGCGGACCATACCTTCAAAAGACATGTGGGAGTAGTTGAAGATGTTCCGATTCGCATGGAAAATTTTTTTATCCTGTGTGATATTGTTGTCATTGACACTATTGAAGACCCTAAATGCCCTATCATCTTCAGACGTCCTTTCTTGGTGACTGGGAGGGCACTAATTGATGTCGTTGAAGGCATCATAACTCTAAGGGTCAGAAATGACCACATTGATTTCAAGGTGAAAGACGCCATGAAGGGACCATCCCTGCTCGAATCTGCTTATTTCATGGATAGCTATAACCAATATTGTGAAGAAGTAGAAGAAGATACATTAGTAGTAGACCCTTTTATGAGGGTGTTAAACAATCATGATTTGGAAATCAAAGACCCCAAGGTTGCTGAGATCCTCAACTACTTAAATCAAGATAAAGGAGATCTGAGCGAGGAAGAGGAAGCTGTCGAGACAGTCAAGTATGCTTCTCTGGAACTGACGCCGGAGGAAGAGAAGTCACCTAAACCCAAACCAGAACTGAAACGGTTACCATAAGGGTTGAAGTATGAATTTCTTGATCACGAGGAGAGAAACCTTGTTATAGTTAATTCCAGTCTGACTGAAGAGCGATTGGAAAGACTTCTCAAGGAGCTAAGTCTCCATAGGCAAGCTATAGGGTATTATGTGAATGATATCAAGGGATTTAACCCTACTCTATGTATGCACTGCATAAATCTAGAAGAGTCAGCAAAACCTCTGGTTCAACCCCAGAGGAAGCTAAATCAAATGTTAAAAGAGGTTGTAAAGAAGGAAGTCAACAAGCTAAGGGACACAAGTATTATTTACCCAATCAGTGATAGCAATTGGGTGAGCCATATTCATGTTGTGCCAAAGAAAGGGGGAATGACTGTTGTGAAGGGAGATAAAGGAGATGAAGTAGCCACCCAGATTTTCACCGGGTGGAGAATGTGCATAGATTACCGAAAGCTAAACCGGGTGATGAAGAAATATCACTACCCGCTACCCTTTATCGATCAAGTTCTAGAAAGACTAGCGCATCACGAATATTTTTGCTTTTTAGATGGATATTCTGGGTTTTACCAAGTTCCTATATTACCTGATGACAAGGAGAAGACTACCTTCACTTGTCTATATGGTACCTATGCTTTCCGAAGAATGCCATTTGGATTATGCAATGCTCCTGCAACATTCCAACGTTGCATGATCTTGATGTTCTCAGACTTTCTGGAGGACATTGTGGAAGTCTTTATGGATGATTTTTCTGTCTATGGAAGAGACTTTGATGGTTGTTTGAAAAACCTATCGTTGGTCCTACAACGCTGTGAAGAGAAGAACTTGGTTCTCAACTGGGAGAAATGCCATTTTATGGTGCAAGAAGGCATAGTCCTGGGCCATAAGGTCTCAAAAAGAGGAATTGAAGTAGACGTCAGCAAGGTCGAATCTATCTCTCGACTACCTCCATCTAAGTTCATGACTGGAGTGCAAAGTTTTCTTGGACACGCTGGTTATTATCGAAGATTCATAAAGGAATTTTTGAAGATTTCAAAACCCTTGTCAAATCTGCTAATCAAAGATGTAGAATTTGATTTTACAAATGATTGTTTGAAGGCTTTTCAGACATTAAAGGAAGCACTTGTAACCCCACCTATTCTTCAAGCTCTAGATTGGGAGCTACCCTTCAAGCTGATGTGTGATGCTACCGACTATGCCATAGGAGCAATCCTGGGGCAGAAGAAAGACAAGAAACACCATGTCATTTTCTATGCTAGCCGTACTCTTGACGAAGCGCAGATAAATTACACAACCACATAGAAAGAGATGCTCGCCATCATTTTTGCCTTCGACAAAATTGGGTCTTATCTGATTGGAGAAAAAGTAAAGGTCTATACTAACCACGGAGCTATTAGATACCTAATGTAGAAAAAGGATACTAAGTCTAGGTTGTTAAGGTGGGCTTTATTACTCCAGGAGTCCGATCACGAGATCATTGATAAGAAAGGGGCGGAAAAAGTAGTTGTCGACCACTTGTCAAGGATTGTCGTCGAAGACAAGAATGAGCCACCAGTCAATGATAACTATGCAGATGAGGCTTTGCTCATGATTGGAGTCGAAGAACAAAAATTGTCATGGTTCATGGATATTTGCAATTATCTTGCTTGTGGGGAGTTACCCCCGGAGATAACTTACCATTAGAAAAAGAAACTTTTCTCCGATATAAAGAATTACTATTGGGATGATCCTATGCTCTTCAAGAGATGCTCTGACAATTTATACAGAAGATGTATTACTAAGGAGGAAGTGCCTGATATTTTGAGGGAATGCCATTCCTCACCCTATGGAGGACATCTAGGAAGTGAAAAGACAGCCGCCAAGGTCCTACAATCAGGCTTCTACTGGCCTTCGCTATTCAAGGATGTCGTTGCATACGTAAAACCTGCAAGGAATGTCAGATGACAGGGAATATTGGGAAAAGAAACGAAATGCCTATGGCAGAGTGGGTTGAAGTAGAAATTTTTGATGTATGGGGGATCGACTACATGGGTCCATTCCCGCCATCCTAAGGGTATAAATACATCCTCATTGCTGTCGACTATGTTTCAAAATGGGTGGAAGCTGTTGCCACCCAAACGTGTGACTCTAAGGCTGTTATAAGGCTATTTGAGAAAAACAATTTTCCCAAGATTTGGTGTACCACACACTATTATAAGTGATGGAGGATCCCACTTTGGGGAAAAACAGTTTGAAAAGTTGCTGAAAAAGTACGGAGTCAGACACAAAGTTGCTACACCCTACCACCTGCAGACTTCAGGGCAAGTGGAAGTGTTAAACAGACAAATGAAGCAAATTCTTGAAAAGAATGTCAGCAGAACAAGCAAGGATTGGGTGATGAAGTTGGATGATGCCCTTTCGGCATATAGAACCGCCTATAAAACCCCCATTAGAACTACACCCTATCAACTCTTATATGGTAAATCCTACCATCTACCTTTGGAACTCGAGCACAAAGCCCTCTGGGTGATTAAGTTTTTGAACATGGACATGGAAAAGGCTGGCCAAGGGCGTTATCTGCAACTACAAGAATTAGAAGAATTGAGATTACACGCCTATGAAAATGCAAGAATTTATAAACAAAGGACCAAGGTGTGGCACGACACCCACCTAAAGAACAAGGATGTTCATGAAGGAGACAAAGTACTCCTCTTCAACTCTAGCATTCGGTTGTTCCCTGGGAATCTAAGAACTAGGTGGTCAGGTCCCTTCACTGTGGTAAAAATCTACCCATCAGGAGTAATGGAGATCTGGGGAGAGAAAACTAGAATCTTCAAGGTTAATGGACATAGGGTAAAAAGGTTTTATGAAGATCAGGCCTTTGTGAGAAGATCTGAGATTGATTTAGAGGAACCAAGCCAGCCAGAGGAGAGAAGCAATGAAGATTTACCACACCCAGTTGTAGTACCCAAAGAATGAATTTTTATGAAGTCTAGCTAAGAGACTTTAAAGAAAGTGCTTCTTGGGAGGCAACCCAAGTTTATCTTTGTTTTCTCTTACTTTTTTGCTTTGTTTCAGTTTTCTTCCTTTTGATGTACATGTTCTTTTCCTTTTAAGTATTTCAAGTTCCACCTAAAGAATTGACTTTTTTTCGACCTGGTTGCGGTTATAACCGCGACCGCGGTTTTGCTTTTGCTTAAACGAAACCGCGACCACGGTTCCTTTAAGGAAACTGCGACCGCGATCATAATTGTGACCGCGGTCTTTTCCCTCAGTTAGTTTGGTCACGGTGTTAATGTATGTAAATACCTTTAAACCTCGAATGTTTAGTTATTTACATTCTCATCATTCTCGTATTAAACCCTAGACCTAACCTCCGCGCTGAACTAAGACCCGCAACCTGCCACCGTGAGTCTGCCGTTTGCCGCCCGTGATCGTTGCTGTCGTCGCAACCACACCTGTCAACAAGGTAAATCCTCGTTCTTCTTTGTTTTTCTCATCACCGAGCTATCTCTTATCTCAAAAACCCTACCTTACACTCCAGGCATAGACCGACAATCCGCTATTGCAGAGTAGACGGTGGTCACTGTTGCATCTCGCATCCTTTCTGCCGCCGCACCCGATTCTATCATCAAGGTAACCTTCCTTTTCTCTTAAAAAAAAAACCCTTGCTAAGCTGTTTCTCAGCGGGCGGTGGTCAACCATCACTATTCTAGTTCTCGACCACACGCCCTATTTGTTGTTTCCCCTAAAAAGAGAAAAACTCCTTAAAACCCTAAAAATGGAATAATGGATGTTGGTATGAACGAAGAACGAATGATCAGTTAGAAACTGAAGAGTTAGAAGAAGACAAACCGATCACGGTTATCTTAACCGCGATCGCGATCATAACCACGATTGTGGTGTTTTCCTAAAACCCAAAATGATGGCAGGTTTAGCCTTGCCTGAAGAAAAACCGTGCTCACATCGCGTTCGCGATAAAAATCACGACCGCGGTAATAATCGTGACCACGGTCTTTCTTCAGGAAATCACGACCGTGATTCTCCCTTATGACCTATAACCATGACCATGATCTCTTTAAGGGACCACGACCATCGTATGCTCTGAAGTAACAATAACCGTGACTGCGGTTCCTATTGTTTAAACCATAATTATCATGTTAATGAAAATAACCTTCATGACCTAATGGCCTTTGTTGTTTTTAATTTGCAGAATGTCTTCCCCAACCTCAAGAGACCCAATTTACCAGATGGCCACCTCCTTGAAGGAGGTGGAAAAGATAGTCAAGAGCTTGACAGAAGCGCTGAAGAGGGACATCACTCTGCCAGTGCCAAAAAGGGTGGAGATGCAGCTGCGACTAGCACAGTATCGAAGGATACTGGGGGAGATACCGCAAGAGGAGTCCCCAGAAGAAACAGAACAATCAGAGGAGACAGAGACCTTCGAATACCGACCAGAAGAGTCGGGAAGCCTGGTGCATGGAAAAAAGCAAAAAGATGCACCAAAGGAAACAAGCCTAGCAAGAAATCAAGGGTAGAGGAGGCAGTAGGAGAAACTTCTGCGCAGAAAGGAGAGCCATCATTCATGCCCCAGGACGTAGTACACCAGTCTTCCTACGATTGGATGTCCTCAAACAAAGAATGCAGTCCGACATGTTACTTCAATGTGGAGGACTTCAAGAAGATGGGGATATATGACAGGACGGTAAAGTTCCTAGAGGGTGCAAATCTTCGAACTATTTACACGCCCAAAGTGAAGTCCTACAGGTGGTTGACTCTGGAGTTTTTGTCTTCACTGAAGAAGGTCGCCTCCATTAGCGAGTCACGAGCAGCAGGAGGTGGTGACTTCATGCTCCAAGTATGGCTAGGGGGCGAAACCCACATGGTGACGGAGGCAGACCTGAACAGGATATTCACAGCAACAGAAGAAGAAGCCAGAGCATGTTCAGCTGCTCCAGGAGAAAGAGAAGTTGATGAATACGGCAACAATTCCATGTGGAATGAGTTGAATAGGGTGGAGAAGCACAATGCAAAGAACTCCAAAGCCTCCCAGATCACAACCTGCTTCATCAGAATAATACAGAATATCACCGCCTTCACCATAGACACTAGATCAGAAATCGGGACAGTCAGCAAAGGAGACCTCTTTCTCATATGGTCCATGATCAACAAATGGTCGGTAAACATCGATAGAATTCTGATCAGAAGACTGTCAGCGGCAGTAGGTGGTCACCTAAAGAGAAATTCTGCCTTCTGTATGGGCGGTCAAATTACAATGATTGTCGATTACCTGCTGGAAGAAGGAGAAATCCAAAAATATGAAGAAATGGAGGGACAACAAAGTATTGACATCAAGTCCCTCGCCAGCATGGGAATCCTGAATGTGAAGGGGGAGAAGACATACTTCAAGCATAAAGGATTAAAAAAACCTCTCCCCCTCCCTGAGATGGCATTTTATGATGCCCATAAGTTGCGGCCTACTCTCGATGACATTTAGAAAATGAGCTCTGGGGTGCTGCACGCTAGCACACCGACAGATCCGACACCCACAATAGGGGAAAGTAGTGCCCCAACCCTAAAAGCAAAGAAGAAGAACCAGGAGCCAAGAAAGAAACTGGCGATGGAGAAGAAGAAGATAGACACCACCATCAAGCCAGCTGAGAAAGAGATGGCCGCAAAACAACAACCTGGTGCAAGGGTTGTAGACCCCACCTCTCCCAAGCCACAAGAAGAAACAATTGCAGTGGAGGAAGAGGAGGGGAAGGGTAAGGCTACGGAAGAAGCCCCACAGCCAACAAACGTATCGGAGGAAGAGCCAAAAAGACAAGGCTCCCAGGCTGTACTGAAAGAGGTTGCATAGAAGGGCAAGTCAGGAGAGATGCCCCCACCGCCGCCACCTAAGCAGCAAACCATGTCGAGCTCATCAACAACACGCGCAGAGCAGTAGCTGCACCTGCAACAATGACAAGCACCCTCTTTCGGGGGTGCTTTAGGTACAAGGTTTGATCCAATGTGGGAACACATGCATTAAACCAACGCTATAAATGATAAAATTTCTACATCTTTGTCATCCCAAACAGCGCAGGTACAAGCATTGGATGACAAGATGGCGGCATTCCTGGACTTCATCCAAGAAGTTTTAAGAAATCAATGGATGATGATGGGGATGCTGAAAAAGATGCATGAGGAGATGATATTCCTGTGGAAAGAGGGGCAAGCCATCTACGCAAACAACGAACAAATGCATCGCGACTACAAAGAAGTGATGGCTACCTTCATAGAAGAACACTAGGGCATACAAAAAGACCGCCAAAATCTTGAACAGGAGCGAGAAGAACTCAAAGCCCAATGGGAAAAAAAGAATACTAAGCACCCAGCCAGCCCATCATGCTCATTAGCCAGCCTCTCCAGCCACGACGACAACATGGGGGGGCGAGAGCTGGCACAATAGGAGTTGGCACGACAAAAGCCGAGAGCACAAGCAAGAAGTCATCCCCCGTAGCTGAACAAAAAGGGACACAGCCAACGGACCCCCAGAATGAGAAGCACGCAACACAATCAAGGGGTTCAACCTCAACTGCGACCCAGAAGAAGTAATGGATGAAGCCGTCAACAAAGATAAGCATCAGGCAGAACACAACCTCTCCCCTCCAGCACACTCTCCAACTCTTAGAGAGTAGATTTTAGCTGCTCATCGGGAGGAGGTGGTCGTAGAGCTCAGCTCAGCCCAAGCAGAAGAGCTAGACAGAATGATTGCTGAGCTGGGAGCTGGGTTCGAAGAAAACAATGATTTCCTCCTCTTCCAGCCTCATGACGAGCATCACAACTACATTTATGATGGGAAGATGGAGGCAACTCTGAAGATGATAGAAGAAGCTAGGTTGGGAAAGGCCTCTGAGGAAAGTCATGTTAAGGACACTACTGCTGAAGCCTCCTCAGAGGTAGCTGGACTAGTAGCCACATCACAACCAACGCTGAAAGTTATTGAACAAGTAGAGAGGGCTATGCCCACTATAGAAGAAGCCTCAGCACCGATGGCACAGGAGGCAACGTCTGAGGACGAGGATGGTGGGCTAGAAGCCTTCTTCACATATGAGCCCGCTAGGGAGAGACAAGTTGAAGCCAGGATAGAGATACCTACAGTAGCTCCCCCTCTGCCCTACAAGATGAAGGACATGGACATGACGGTCGTATCGTACATCTCCTGCAGAGATGTCCATGTCCTGGAAGATGTCTTCGATGACGATATACCCGGATCAGACTTTCTGTACAACAACAAGGGTAGACATCTATCTAGAGACGACTTCCGGGGGGGTTTCTTGAAGAGGGTGCAAGTACACAAGAAAATGTTCAAGGTACTTTGTGCCACCCTCCTGGAAGAATTCTTACACCCGAACAAGCTGTACCCGGTTTTCAATGGGACCACACACCTGGAAAGCCTACTGTATAAAGAGGAATACATAGCGGCAGACGTGGCTAAGCTAAAAGCGGCTGTCCGGAGGAAAGAGACCAAAATTGTGGTGTTGTCCATCCGAAATGCAAAGCATTGGGCACTAATCGTCATCAATCTACCAAAACGTAAGATGATGGTGCTCAACTGTTGTGCAGCTAAGATGGACAGCACCTCTCTGGTCTACAAAAGAAAGGATGCCAGGGACGCCTTAAAAATCCTGATATACCTACAATGAGCTATCAAGGAGGCGAGCACAAAATTCCAAGGGTCTTGGAAGTTGTTCTCCATCAACAAGAATGTTCCCCAGGAAGAAGTTGGTTCAGGGGATTTCGCCTTCATCGTTCTACGCATGATGGAAGCCATAAACAAGGGCATCCCCCTGGAGGATCTAAACTTGGAAGACTTGCATGGACTGCGGGGTGTGTACATTATGGAAGTCATCTACAATTGTCAGTTCTTCAATGATCTGGCGATACCCACAGATGCCATACCCCGTAGGCTTCACATGGACATTCCTCTTCTCGAAAAGGTAGCTTGGAGGGAACAGCTCGAGACCATGTGGGTCGATCCGTCTGAACCGGCCAGAGCTACAGCTTGGAAAGTGGGTTGGAGTGCAGAGACTGAAGAAGTTGTGAAGCAGACAGAAGAAGAAAAAAAGTAGCCTTTAGTAACAGAAGCTCCCAAAGTTCCTCCTGTAGAAGAACAACCCAAAGAAGTAGGAGTTGAAGAAGAAGAACCGGGGGACGATAGACCAGATGGGCCGGTAGGAGAAATCACTCCTTCTTTCGAGAACTTTGACAGATGGAGCTGCTTCAGCCTGTCATTCGAAGAACTGACAATAATTATGAGTTCTCTGAAAGAAGACAACTCGTTGGGAGATGTCATCTTTCAATGAGATGACATATGTGTATTAAAAGATGACCTACGTGAGTCAAGGCCCGGAAAGAATAACTAAGGAAATACCACATTTGGAGGATCATTTAATGCGCAATTTAGACAGAAATGGAGTTCTGATGCTGGGAGCTTGGGTAGAAATAGGTGATATTTTAGAACTTTGAAAACTGGAGGGTATCTTTCTGTGAATATGATGTAGGCCTACCAGGCATTGTTAGGGGAAACAATGCCAAACTCACACATGGCATATTTCCTACTGGTAGATGACATCTTAAAAGATAAAAAGACAGGAGAGATGGAGCGGCTGCAACGACGACTTGAAGTAGCCATGGCGGAGCACATCTTCTTGCCGATTCTTCACGACAACCACTGGACTTTGTTGCATGTCAACCTCATGAAAAAGACTGTGGTTCTATATAATAGCTCTAACGCAGCCTTCACTCTCAACAAAAAGACAAATATGACAACAGCAAAGTCCCCTATAGAAGAAAAGGCAAATACATGTGCGGAAGCCATCGTAGAGATGATAAGGAAGCACTGCAGAGGGTACATCATCACGGAAGGCAAGGACTTCAAGAAGACTCAATACTGCCACAGAAGCCCTCAGCAGGTACCCCTATCAAATGACTGTGGGTTCTTTTGCCTGTCGTGGATGGTATCAATTGCCACCATCGGCTTCAAGGTGGAGAATATGCAGTACGAGAAATACCACGCACTTAGGGGTATATATGCCAGCATGCTCCTGGAGTCCAAATGGGCACTCCCCAACAAATAAGCAAAGAAAGAAGGCTCGTTTATACCTGTTACTCAAATTTTGACACCCCCGGGATGGGGTGCAGGATAAGTTTGGGGGAGGAGTAATAAACGGGCTACAGAGGTACATTTCCATCTTTTTTTTCCTTTTACGCCTTTTTACCGCCAAAATTTTGAAATTTTGTTACAACTAACCTTTTAGAAGCTCGTTTTCTCTCACTAATTTTTCTAAATTTAGTGTTCCAGTCCTCTGAGAGAGAAAAATATGAGCAACATACACAAGAATGCATGAGTAAAATAAGAGTCATAGCAATACTGCTATATCTCATCCTTGCAATAAGACGTTGTAAATGTGACAACCTTAACTCATGAAACCCTCAGAGACTAGAGAACTTCACCTAGTCATACTCCTGACCAACCACCCTCACCTGACGCTTTTGACCAGAAAATCTTTATCTCTTAAGAAAGGGAAAAAGCTACCCTCTTCAAAGAATTTCTAAAAGAGGCTTGGCCACCCAGAAGACCAAGTAAAACTCCCCAAACCCAAGCCTGAAAAGAGAGGTAAAAAGCCAAAAAAAATAAAGAAAAAATATATATGAGAGTTGTGCTTGAAAAGATGCCAAAAGTTTCTGCACGGCTAGTATATTGCTGCACTCATGAATGTAGATATGTCATGCCCGTAAGGGGAAACTTGAAGCCAATCTTACACACCTCCAATCCTAAATGGAATCTCACACAACCACTTGACTTAAAGTCAGAAGCCCAAAAAGGGCAAAACTATTCTTATGACAGTCGTGGGTGAGAAGTTCAGGGGGTAAAGGAAAACACCTAAAAGCCTTTAGCCTACCTATACACATTAGCATAGGGCCCGCTGAAAATAAAGAATAGGTGTGAAAGCTACCCTTTGAAAAAAAGATTTGGCATTAGTACGGGCATTAGCTAAGGGGAGGGGGATGAGTCGAGAAGGAGAAACCTTTTACAATAGAAGGTTATGACAGATAAAATGAGGTTATGCAACTCCGGTTAAAGGGGGGAGATTGAGACCTAAGGGATTGAATACATGAAACAATAGTCTTGATGAAAGGATGAGATATGATAGTCATACTATTATGTTGTATTTTAAGATTGCTCATGCTTTCTCTCTCTAAGTTCTCAAACCTACACTTAGCCTAAGGACAGGCTTGATTCTAAGTTTGGGGGAGTTGATAACACTGTACTTTACGTACTTTCTATATATATATTACACCACTTTTAGTATAACTTTAGTTAACTTTTCACATAATTTCTCTATCTTTTTTACTAAAGCCTTGTTTAATGATTTCAGGAATCAGCACAACTTAGGTCATGGTTTTTGTTTACCGCGACTGTGACTCCAAAGCACTATTTATCTCAAAGCCTCTGACAATAAGTGGGGATCGCGACCGCAGTTATCCATAGACTGCAACCGCAGTTATCTAGAGACTACAACCGCGGCTATCCATAGACCACAACCGCGGTTATGACAAGAACCGTGACCGCGGTTATAGGAGGACCGTGACCAAGTTGTACCATGACTAGAGAAGAATAAGGAAGAGACCGCGGTCACGGTCTTACCCTCACTTAACAGAAAAACCGCAACCGCAGTTATTGCCAAGACCGCGATCGCGGTCACTTCCCCACTTATCACAAACCACAACCGCGATTCTAAGTCGGTGGTGTGCCTATAAATAGAGCACCCATATGTCTTGTCAAGGGGCAGATCAGAGAGATCATATCCTGAGGCCACGAAGTGTTGCTGCATTCTAGACTCGTCTCCGACCAACTGTCATCAGTCTTGGACCTCTAAAGGTGGAAGTTGAGGAGAGAGAAGATTGTCGTTCGCCCCTTCTTCGAGAGGAGAAGGCCATCCACGCGGTAGATCCAGAACTGAAGAAGTAGTATGTAATATCATGTTTCTTCTCTTCCTGATCTATCGTCTCATCCTGATGTACCCCCCCCCCCCCGCTTTCATGGTATCTTATGGATCTGTCTTTTTGTAACACCGTCATGTTGTCTGCAAACATGAGTGGCTAAATGCCTTAACTTGGGTTGGGAGCAGCCACTAAGGCTCTCCCAACATGTATATTGTCTCTTTCTTTTGAATATACATATCATTATCAAGATTATCTCCATGAACCTATTTTAATGCTTTACTTGTATGCTTTGCTACCATCTTGTGATGTTTGATTGTTGATATCTCGAGAGAGTAATGTCACTTTTATCCCGTTTCATGGAGTGGCATGAATGCACGAGAGTGTTGGAATGATAAGGCTCTAACCATATGTTCTGTTGTGAGGTTTTTGAGTTGTCATCTCGAGAGAGATGCTTCTTTTAGACTTAGATCTATCCTCATCTCGAGAGAGAGTGGAATAGACGTTTGAATGGTTGCTTGTAATCTTGATATGAGTATGTAAGAGAGAGAGATAGTGTTACTTGTTGGTGAGGTACTTTAGTTGGAGAACCCCAGCCTAGGTTTTCCCCATATACTTGTTTACAGTTTGTTTCTTTTGCTTCTTTTTGTTTTACTAACCTTGTTTATGTGCTATCGTTCCTTAGGGAACACCTTTTATACACCCTCTTTGGCTGGAGTATAAGAGTGTTTGATTCTGCATTCTTAACACGACCAACCTTGTCCCTGTGTTCGACCCTGATCGCTACATCAGACCCCATTTATCGTTGTGGGGGTCTGAGAGTCAGGTTATCTCTTTAAAAGTCTGACTACTCTGAATCCATTCCTTTTGGACGTGCGATTTAGGCCGGTCACCACTTGGTAAGCGAGACCATGAAACATATGGTCATACTCATGTGAATCAATATGTGACGTGTGAGGTCACATGCATTTCATTCAGTCTGCTCTATTTAAAGGAACACATATTGAATATTAAGAGAATGACAATTCCATGCCTCAAATTCAATCTAGATATTAGAGAAAAAGGAACTATTCGATTACTACAACATTGATCATGGGTTGTAGGTTGAAGTTGGTCTTTGTTACTTGGGTAGAAATGATGTGTTTCTAGATGCCACTCTTTGCTTGTGATGAAATAAATGTTATGGACATTCATTGCCAATGTAACTTTGGACATATAGGATCACACACATAGGATGCACTTGGAATAGGAGTTTACTCATGAATAAGGTTTGACTTGATTACTAAAGTGTTTATCTAATCAATTTAAACAACATTGGCTAAAAATTGGCTGACTGGGACTGTGAGTCGACCGAATCAAGTGTTGACTTGATCGACTCAAGTGTCAAATCGAACAACATAGAACTCTAGTTGCCCGACTGGATGATCAGTAAGACCGGATCAAGGATTGATGTTGACATCATGTTGTGCATTAATCATTGCATTGAAGGTCAATATGTTTGCAAATATAAAACCATTCAAATTGACTAGATGGGGTGCAAGTGGACCGACTCAAATGTTGATTCAATCAACTTGTAACCCGCAACAACCAGAAATTCATGAAAATCCATCTCTTTGACTCCTGATTGATTTGGAAACCCTGACCCTGACTTTTCTTACATAGGGGTTAGTCAAGGTTTTCATAAGACACAACTAACATTGAAAAATGTTGTCGTCTCATAGTTGTGGTAACATGAGAGCCCAAAGCAAGTTTTATCCATAAAAGGGAGAGACAACTAAAGATAAAAAGTCAGTGTTTGCATGTTCACATTGAAGGGATAGACTCTTTCATGTTGGTTCTAGCAATCGCAAGGAGGAGTTCTCAGTGGTCCACTTGGACTATGATAGAAGTGTGGGAGGTTGTCTCCAACACGTGAGTAGGATTGCATTAGTCATTATCCATGATGTCATACTAGGAAGCCACCCCAACCACCATCTAGGTGTTGTCATATCTAGAAGCATCATATTGCAAGGATTGTTGTTGGACTTGCTCCAACTTCAGGTATATGCCTCAAAAACCCTCTTTCCTAAATATATCATTGTTGGTGCTATCTACTTGTTTAGGATACAGGCATAAATGTTTTTGTTTCTACTTCCTTATATGGTATCCCAAATCTCTACAATGGTATCAGAGCTACGTCAATTTATGATGTATTGGTATTTGATCGATATGATCAGATTTCATTTTATCATTTATTTGTTGCATTCAATGTGAATATTTAAAATGATTAATGTACATATCCGATTAAAATCACATATGCTCATATATATAAATAAATATATATATAAGTTTATTTTTGTTACCCATGTGGGTACTATAGCAATGCTACTCATTTCTAAAAAAAACTGTTGTGGTAGTCTTATAAATACTAAAAATGGCGATTTGAGTTGAATTCATTTTAGTTGCATGGAACATAAATGAAAATAAATTTGGGATCCAGTTGCAAGGTTTTATCTTCCATAAAAATCCCCAATCAAGGGATTCCTCTCCATTTCTCCAATCTAATAGAGAAAATCACCAACAGTTCTTGGTTTCCATTTGCATTTCTCCTAATCGAGTCAAGGATTCTACTCCATTTCCATTTGCATCACTGCTGGTGTTGATTGCCTTGGTGTTCTCTACTTTGTTCGTCCAAAAACACACAAGCAAGGGGAAATCAATTGTCTGGTATCTGATGTTGTGTTCAAATGGGGAGAACAAAAGTAGGGAAAGAAACTGCAAAGATAACAATGAGTAAGGGAAGCGGAAAAGTAATAGGAGAAGACGATTGCATAACAACACATTAATGCAGCCGATAGCATTGGAGAAGAAGAATTTGCAGATACTATGCAAGGAAATATTGTAATGGAAGAAGGTCTTGAAGATGATAATGTACATGGTGTGAAAAAAGGTACAAAGAGAAGTAAGTAGAAAGTGTGTAATAGGAAGAGGACTACTTATAGTATAAAGAAAAGTACTATACCAGAGATGAGAATGTTGGAGATGAGACTATTGGAGTTGAAGGTGTTGAAGAAATGATTGCTTCAAATGAGACGTTTGGAGCTGAAGGTGTTGAAGAAGTGGTTGTTGGAGATGAGACTGTTGGAGTTGAAGGTGTTGAAGAAGTGGTTGTTGGAGATGAGACTACTAGAGCTGAAGGTACTGAATAAGTGGTTGCTAAAGTTGTGTGTGATAATGAAGAACCCAAAGCTACTAAAGAAGGATCTCATATAAGATCAAATGAAGAAGAAGAAAACTAAGAGGGAAAGCAGCAACTACTTTTGAATGAGAAGACAAAACTAAAAGGCAAGGGAAAGAGTATAGAATGTAATGTTCCTTTTATCTGAAGTGGACATTTAGACTTGTTAGAATCATTTTGTCAATAGAACTTACAATTTGTTTATGAAAATGTAGCTTTGTGAACCAAAAAGTAATTGCGCTAAACAAAAAGTAATTTTATAGATGGGCAAAGTAAATATGTTAAATTAAAAGTAACTATATTAAGTTAAAAGTATATACTAACAACAAGTAACTCTGTGAAGTAAAAAGTAACTATTTTAACTAAAAAGTAACAGGGTCGACAAAAAAAGTAACTTTTTGAAATAAAAAGTAACTTTGTGAAATAAAAAGTAACACTATAATAACAATGCTAACAACAAAGTATCTACGTGAAATGAAAAGTAACTATGAGAAAGGAAAATTAATTATATGAACTGAAAAGTAACATTGTGGACTAAAAAATATATTTCAACTCTACTCCTTAAATTTGTATACGTTTCAGTTGACATAGTTATATTAATGTGGTCCGCACACACACCTTCCTTTATTATGTGAAACTTCTCTCTATAATTAATTTATATACATAATTATTCAATGCATAATACATGTGCTATTTTTCATACAAGTGATTTAAAATTGTTGCATTAATTAGTCTTCTACAAAAAAATCATGGTTGAGAGGAAAAGGTTAGTCGTTATATGTGTTGCCATGTCAACTAAAAACTAACTATGTCAATTGAAAAGTAACTAGATAAATGATAAATTAACTATGTAAACCAAAAACTAACTATATCAAACAAAAAGTAACTGTATCTAAGGAAAATTAACTTTATAAACAAAAAAGTAAATATGTCAAATGAAAAGTAACATTGTGAACTAGAAAGTAACACTATGAACTGGAAAGTAAGTAAGTAAATTAACAAGACCTTTTGATATTGTTATAGGTAAAAAAGTCATCTACCATAGATGTTATATAAATAGTTATAATAGAATTCAAAACAAATTGGTGCTTATAAAAATAGATGAGGTCAACCGCTTTCGTAAACTTCATAGCCACGCATCATCTAACTTAGATGTGGCTTTTTTAGAAGATTTAATAAAAAGATATATTGAGGATGACAGATTTAGGATAGAACTAGGGGTTGAATCTAGGATGATAATAGAAGATGTTGCAGTGATAGTAGGTTTACCTAGTAGTGGTATATATATTGTGCCAAGAAAAAAGTCAGGGATTGTAGAAAAAGCTTGGGAGGATTTGTCTCTTACAAGAAAAGGAGAGGATGAAAGTGGGGAAGGTGTTCATACAAAAAAAGAGAAAGATCTATTGCATAAGGACAACTTAGGAAAGTTGTAGAAAGAACTTGCAAGAAATGATGTTGAAGAAAACTACCTAAACATGTGTACATCATGGATTTTGTACTTGTTGGCAACATTCCTATTACCAGATATAAGAAAATGTGCCCCAAATTTTCCTTCTCTACTACTTGGATGATGTAACTGCAAACAGGGTAGTTAAGTTGGACTAAGTTAGTCCACAGTCACATCTTCAAGAGGATGAAAGAACTAAGTGAATATCTCAAAAGGAAGAAAAGTTAGGAAACCAGTAGAAGCATGGTCTACACCACAGGATGTGTTATGTGCCTATGTGTAAGTAACTTGTTTCATATTTTTTTGTTTCACTGAACTGTTCTATATGAAGATTTGAATTCTAAATTTTACTTTTCATATACGTGCAGGTTTGGGCTTATGAGATTACATGAATAGCAAAGCCAACATTCAATGAAGCAAAGCCAAGGATAAATAAATGGGATGCTCATGTTCAGAAGCTCAAGGATCTCAACAATTTAGAGACTAAAAATGTAAGATTGAATGTCGTTGAAGAGAATGGCTCTATAAATTCATATAAAACATATATGATACGCATATGATACATTATTGTCTTTATGATGATTAATGTGCACATGTTTTGACAAAGTTGAAGAAGGATTGCATGGATA
Source organism: Alisma plantago-aquatica (assembly GCA_963693085.1). Classification (NCBI taxonomy): domain Eukaryota; kingdom Viridiplantae; phylum Streptophyta; class Magnoliopsida; order Alismatales; family Alismataceae; genus Alisma; species Alisma plantago-aquatica. The sequence continues at coordinate 226,785,563 of OY856413.1, forward strand.
ACTGGGAAGTTGCAAAGAGAGTCAAACAATTACCATTTTATCTTGCATTAAATTGTGCAAAGAGTAAGGCACTGACTACTAGGGTAGTTAAATCAGTTGGAATGAGCAGGACAGTCTCAGATATCTTGGAGAAGAGAGTCCCTATTCTTGAGAATGAACTGAGACTACAGAAGGAGGTATGCAATAAAATAGCAACAGAAGCCTTTTCTTCTTTAAGAGAAGAAAATAAGATGTTGAGGAAAATATTGTCAGAAGTTGAAAAGGAAGACAAAAGGTTGATGAAAGAAAATGAAGATCATAGGTATATAGCAGATGCAAATAAATTGACTCCCAAATTTAACGAGAATGATAGGTGGGATTCAGTAATGTAAATGAAGTTTGAAATAGTACAGAGGAGCTGAAAAAGAATTTGGTAGATACAGAACAACATGGGACAAATTGATATTGCATTTTGAAGAGGCTGGAGATGAAAATTGGTGGTTCAATAACTAAATCTACAAGCAAGAATGAAGACAAGGAAGAAATACCAAGATTCAACAAACTTAGTCTAATGAGGAAAGTGGTTGAGAAAGAGCATAAGCAAGATTGAGCTATGGTGCGCTTCTACCAATGGTGTTATACACTGCTCAATTGGAGTTTGAATACATGCAACCCCGCAGATAGGAGCACGCAATGGATTAAACTTTCAAAATTTATAAGGACCTAACTTAACAACCTAATTCTACTAAAATGCTACACCCGCAAGCGCGTGAGGTCGTGTTGTAGTATAGGTAAGGTGGCAAGTATAGGGTCGATCCATAGGGAGAAAAGGGGGCACTAGAGCTACGTTATTTTTTCTAGGTTCCTACTGCAGAGACTAGGATTAAGGTTTAAAGATGATTTGATTGTTAAACTAAGTTGAGCAAGAAAGAACAAAACCTGAGTTAGCCCTAGATAATTAATTCTACTAAACAGGAAAAGACAAGGCAAGAAGAAAAGACAAGAAGAGAACAATCTACACTAAAGGCAAGAAAGACAAGGCAAAAGAGAAATTAAAGACCTAAGCTAGATAGAACAAAGCAAGAATAGGGCAAGAAGCTATCTAAGCAAGAAAAGAGCTAATTAAGCTAACACTAGCTAAGCAAGATGGAAACTAGGGTTTTAAAGAAATTAAGGAAGACATAGGATGTTTAGGGAATGCACTTATCAATTAAGTTGGGGGTGACATATGAACATTATCATTCTATTTAGATTATCCAAACCAAACAACAAGTTAGAGTCTAATGAATTATCCTAAGCTACTAACTGGCTGTGGATATGCTAGGTTATGTATAGGGGAACTAGTCCCTAACATTCCCTACTACCCTTGAGAGGTGCAATTGGGTTAGGGATTGGGTGTAATTCAGTTAGAGTCTAATCAATCCTAGGTTTCTAGGTTAAATGATTTTAGGATGATTAGGGGCTGATGTTAGTAATGGGAGTGGAAGTGATCTTTTAGGCCTCCCGTCACCCACATTATAACCTTGAGAAAGATCCATGCTAAGCACACCAAATTCATATAAACTAGCTACTTAGATCTCTCAAATAGGGTTAGGAGAATTGATTAGGATGTAGGAGGTTGGGTAGCTAGCTAGGGATCCAAGAATTGGACCTAGGAGCAAATCCCAAAATTCACACATATAATCAACTTCCCGAAATTCTCAATTGATTTCAAGCACAAACCAACAAGCAATTCATGGAGAATGAGATAGAAATAGAACATAATCATTATCAAATGGAATTACAAATTTTACATATCATTTTCCCCCAACATGGTATCAAAGTAACATTTTACACGCCAAACAGCCCAGCCAAGGGGCCTAGCTACTCATAACAATGCAAAGTACAAAAAGAAGGGAGAAAGAGGTAGAAGAATCCATGGAGCTCAGTGTAGATGAAGAATTCCTCCACTTCAGTTACTGTAGGGCATCCTCCTCTCTCCTCCAAGGTGCAATGGCATTGGAAGATGGTGGAAATGGCTGGAAATGAGGAAATGGTAGTGGAAATGGTGAAATGGAGTGAAATGGAGGTGGAAATGGAGTGGAATGGCTAAAGGGGTGAAATGGGGAGCTAAGAGGTGGTAGAAGGTAGCTAACCTTGTGTTGGAGCCACCACCTAGGTATATATAGGTGTGGGGGAAGCACTAGGTCAAGTGGGGGTAGTATGAGAAAAATACTACAAAAGTAGCCAGGTTTTTGTAGGTAGCACAGCCATGGTGGTCACAACGGACATCGTGGGGAGGGGTGAGAATGGTCGTGGTGGATGGGAACGAACGTGGTGATAAATGGTGAAAATTATAGGGAATAGGTCACTTTTGTACTGGAAATGACACAGTCATGGTGGGGTAAGGGTAGCGCACCCGTGGTGGGTACCACGGCTGTGGTGGCTCAAATTCAGCTACTCATTCTCAACACCACATCCATTCTCTCTATAGGTACCATGGTCTTGTTGGGTAGAATGGTCGTTTTTTAGTCCATGGAGCACGGTCGTTCTGTGGTACCACGGCCAGTGGGATTTCTACACAAATTGAGTTGTAAACCTGTTGGTTTTTGCAAGTGTCCTAGCACGGCCATTCTGTGGTACTATGGCCGTGTTGGTCTCTAGATCAACGCTTTGACTTGATTCTTTGGATTTTCTTGGACATCTTTTCTTCAATGGATCTTTGGCCACTAGGGGTATATTAAGGGAACATCAAACTTCACTTTGGGTCTCTCCAAGGGTAGAGAAACTGTAGGATCAGTCCTTCTCTCTCTCTCTTCCATCAAGTGTGGTCCAAATGCCTGAAAAACATGCAAATAAAGTCCATAAGTGCATTTTACACAAATATGCATATTGAGGGAAGTAACATGTAATCTAACAGGTATAGATGTGATTGAAATGCACTATGACACAAGATGAAGCCCTAAAATAGGGCTGAATTACCACCCCAAACTTGAAACATACTAGTCCTCAAATATGCTCCAACTCAATCTCTTTGCAATTTTTCCACAATCAAGAAATGATAAATGCAATGCAAAGGATGATTATTGCTGAATGGGATCAAAAGTGATTAAGTACATGCATTCCAACTCTCTCCTCTCCTTCTTTCACAAACCAATCATGAAAAGAGAACAAAGCATATGAACTTCAAATATAGTGCATAAAACACACAAGCTATCCATATTTCTTTCATGTGGTTCCAGGTAGATTGTTTCATGATGGTGTTAATCAAGGATGACTAGGAGTGTTGTTTCACCTTCATGCTTTCAACCTTATGTTTCAAATCACACCAAATGACCCACGTGGCTGCGAAAAAGGGCAAAATGAGCTAGGTTTGATGTTTCCTAGCTCAATGGCTATGAAAATGGAAGAGAGGATTGCCATAAGATTTTGGAGTGCTATTACATAGATAAATCATCTTTTCTTTACTTAGATGTTGTTAAATAGGAGCATCTTTTATTTTCTTTTTGCATTTCTTTTCTTTTCTTTTTCTTTTCCCTTGGAGTAGATAGGGCATATGGTGATGAGAGTGAAGCGGTGAGATGTAGATGTGGCCACCCCAAACTTTTGGAGGTGACCGCGTCTAATATGTACACTTTGGCATCCTTTCATGAGGCAGAGGGGTAATAAGATGGTGAGTGAAGAGTCGGGTCAAAGAGGGATCACTGGAATGATTCTCAACATAAGGTATCCTGCATGAAAATTAATCCAGCACTTCATCCAACAATATCACACCACATGAATGAACAACCTGAAATTGATACTTCTATCAAGTGATTTCATAGGCGCTAAGTGCTCATTGCTTGCTCAAGTCACAATTCAACCAAAACATTCACAAATATAAGAGAGGTGATGCACATGTAAAAAGTCAAGAATTGATATCATGTAGCAATAAACAATGACAATTCACTTACATTTGTCAAAGGTCATCATTTTTAATCTAAAAATTAGAGATTGGGTTGAAACACACTTTTAGACAAGAAATTTCAAATTTGGGAAAAATTGACCAAAATGGTGCCAAGTTGCCTTCAATCACATATAAGCCTATATTATTGAACTTAAAATAGTAAACAAGCAAATCCAATCTAAAATATGCAAAAATTACCAAAAATTTACATGATACGCAATGCATGGCAAGAAGAGCAAAAATTTTGAAAATTATGCAAAAATGACAAAAAAAAGATAACTACATGGCATGCAAGTATGCAAAGCAGGTAAATTCTAAAATAGATAGAAAAAACAAATAAAAAGTAATCAGATGAGACAAGAAATCAACAAAATAAGCTGAGAACTGAGGGCTTACCACCCTACCACCCCAAACTTTTGAATCATGTTGTCCTCAGCAAGAAACTAAATCTTATGAATGATAGGGTAGAAGTCATGGTTGTGGTGGTGTGGGATCTTATGGTGGAACTGAGTGCGGGGGTGAGTGCTAGTTATAATGGCCCCAGTAGTCCACATGTGGAGGTGGGTATGTCTACTAATAACCAGAAAGTCCTCCCCAGAAGTCCTCCCTACATTGGGGGTTCCTCTACACCTACGCATGTTGATAGTGGTACATGTGGTTGATTTGATGATGCATTTGTTGCTGATCTAACCACATGGACTGATGTGTCTGTTGAATTGCCTCCAACTGTGCATGAATGGTTGACATGTCATATGCATTTGTTGGAGGTGGATGCGCATCAAAATCCTCAAATCTCCGGCATGCGCGGCGTGGCTTCTCAAAAATGTGGTGATGCTCTGGCACATTCGTCTCTCCTCCTTCTTCATGTAAGTCCAAGTTTAGTGCAGTGAACCCCTCTCTTGGGTGCTCCTCCTCATACTATGTTATCACCTTAGAAAAGTTCTCTGCTGGTGTAAAGAAGTGAAACCACCTCTCTACTAAAAATTTGAACAATAAAACCTCCAATCCAAACACACCTAATAGATATGTTGGAGTGGGTGTAAAATTTTCAAATCTTAATAATAGTATTCAAAACAACCAAAGTTAGTAGCGGAAGAAAATAAAGACTATGTTCAATTTCTCAACAAGATTACAAAAGTAAATCAAAATCTCCCACATAGGGTTCACATGTATGATACCACATAGGGATCTATGGTAGAGGGAAGTCCAAACCATAACAAGTTTGTCTCCAAGCTTTAACTACTTAAGCTATGTCCAAATCTTCATGTCACATCATCCAAGTCCTTCATCTAGGGTTTGAATCAGACCCCAACAAGAAGAGAAATAATGGAAGATATCAGCAAAGGCTGGTATGTGCATACTAAAAGAAAATTTTGAGCAATATAAGCAATAAGTACATCAAGTATAAATGCTTCCCATGCAAGAGATAAGGACTACCCACAAGGGCAAAAAAAATAGGAATCATCAACACATAATAAAAGAAGATACTTCCCATAATTAAAACAATAAAGATGGTGCAATACTGGAACATAAAGAAAGTACAGCACACACCCCACAATCACGACCCATAACCTGCATGCATGTGAGATAAACATAGCCCTAGAACAATATAAATACAAAGTCGGCCAAGTCTTATAAACTTGAAATGTGATAGAGAAAGGAATAATGCCAATCTCCCAATATATAAAATTAAGAATGGAATACTGCCAAACTCGGGTATAGGGAATGGGATACTACCACTCTCCTCAATAAATAATAGGGAAATAATGCCCCAAAACTAATGTAATTTACACTACTCTAGTGCTACTGAGTCACGTAGCATGTAAAATGTAGAGGCAAGTAGAAAAGTATAGTCAGAATTATACAATGTTGCCATCACACAATGGACAACACAAACATATAAACATCCACTTCAAAGTGGGCACATATCATTAAATAAGACCAATGTGCACCAAGGCACAAGATAGATATCAAGAGAATATCCAAGTCCACAACAATCAAGATAGTTCACATGAACCATGATTTTCAAAAGAAAAGATATTATGTAGGGGCTAATGTCCATAGGACCAAGAGAATGAGAATATAGGTTAATTGCTCAGTATAGAGGAATAGGAGATACAACATACCTTAAAATAGAGTCTATAAATACTCTTCAACAATCTAGTTGTTTCTAAGATCAACTTTACCTAATTACAAATTATTCACATGTATTAGGGTTTGTCATATGTATTAATGTAAAGAAAACCCTACTTTTGGACTTTTTCCACAAAACTCTAATTTACACTCTAAAAACATTACCATTTATCTTATTAGGCTCTCCTAATTAAGAAAACATATAATTTTGTATATTTTGGAGTTATGATGATTAAAGTGTATTTTTGGTGATTTTTAAGTATTAAAGTCATTTTTCAAAAAATACATTTTCACAAATCTCAGAATCATGCTTTGAAAGTATTTTTATTGGAAAGCTTGCATTTTTTGGATTCCAAAACATGTTTTATTATAATTTTTGGACAAACGAATCAAAAGATGTGAATTATTGAAAACCGACCAATCACAAATTGCCACGTCAACGCCCACGAGGATAAGTGGCGCGTGCACAGGGGAGGGCACTCAATCGATGATGTGGCCCAATGTGGTGCAGTCGCGTCACCCAGCCTAGATCCCGCTCGCCCGCGGTGCCACGCGACAGGGCACACCAGACATGCGAAAAGACGAAACGGGTCCAGTGCAAAACCAGAGAGGAAGTAAGTGACAGAGGGGCAAAAATGTAAAAAGATATGTGGTCATCTTCCTCCTCATGCCCGCACACTGACGGCGGCACCATGGGAAGAAATTTGGGCAAAACTACGAGAGGCGATGAAACTCGAAAGAGAGGGTACCGAAAGCAAGAGGGGAACAAACCGGACTTGATCATACCTTCAATCCAGTCAAAGATGGTGTGTGGAAGGATAACGGAATGCCACAAGGTGCTACTCCAAAACTAAGAACTAGCACATGAAGATGCAAGGAAATGAACAACTGAAGCCAGAGAAAGATCCTACAAGAGGTTACGAAGACAAGGGGGACAATATATATAAGTGGGAAAACTTAAATTTGAAGATAGCCAAGTATCTGAAAATCAAAGGAGAACGAGATTTGGGAAAAACTAGGATACTTGGCGATAGATCTCGAGTGTATATGAAAACATGCATAATCTTCTAAGGAAACCAATGCAACAAAAATCACGAGTAAAGGTTGAGTGTAGGGCGAGAAATCTGTGAAACTCTGAACCTATGTATTGTTCATGTGACCCGTTCCTACTCAAGGTAGGAGAAGACTTTTCAACTGTCGAATTTGGGTCCACGATGGACTGGCTCATGCCCTGTCGTCCGATGGAGCGTAGCACATTAAATCAAATCCAAATCAAATTCGAGTAAAGTGTGAACACAATAATTTCTCTTTATCTCTTTCTTATTTTGAGGGTGCAAACAAATCCCAAATTTAATATAAATTGACGCCCTGACTAATTTTAAGGTGTAGAATCCAAATATAGAATTAGTTTTGCCTTTTGAGAACTTTTAATGGGTTAAATAATTCAAAACTTATTTTCTCTTTCCTCCTTCATTAATGGTGATAGGATTGTTCCAATTTTATGAAACTTCACCCACAAGTCATATTTAATGTGTTGAATACAAATTTGCCTTCAATTTCACATGTTGGAGTTGTTTTAGCATTTATTTAATATTTTGAAGGTTCTACACACTTTCTCTCTCCTGATTTCACCTTTTAAGCAAACTTTCTCCAAATTGGATGAAAATTCACCCAAAGGCTATATTTATTATGTAGATTATGAACCCAAGATTATTTTCCTATTTTGGAGTCATCTATTATTTTATTTGATATTTTGGGGAAAACTTAGATCTTTTCTTTCCTAAATAATTATATTAATTATCATTATTATGTGAATAATGTGAAACTTGACTCCCAAGGTAATTGGGACCCAAGGAACATGATTTTTAACTTAGATTCCACTTTTGGGATTTCTTTTAATGAGTTATGTCACAATTAATATTTGAGGCCATTATTAACACATTATTTCATCATTATCACTATTGCTTATTCCATCATGTTTCATAACTTAATATTATCACCAAAAGAGTTATGTGTGATCATTAGCACGAATATTTTATTATTTCATGTGACATATATAATGTGTTCGTTATTGGCCTAAGACTAATGTGAGAACATTAGGTTACATTAAGGTGATTTATTGATGCATTAGCTTATTAGTTTATACTAAACATCTTTTAGGTCTAAAACCTTAACCTTGTTTGGCTACATACAAAGGACCAAACTTCTAGGGTAGGGTTCAAGATTTGGTATGTTATAGCACTCAACTCCTTAAAAGGATTCCGTCCTCAAAATCTATTGATCCAAACATCAACAACCAACTAATATCCACCCCTTAAAAGGGTTCAACCTAACAAGTCAAACTAATCAACTTTTAGGGTTACCCACATATCTATTAGTTGTGAATGTTTTAGAGATTTATGTTGGTCATGTATCCAACTAATAGTCACACCATCTAGGGTTGAGTTTTAGGTTCTTATGTCACTAACCTATCAATCCTAGGATCTAAAAATTCATAGGGTGCAAAGGGTAGGTCAACTGCACCTTAATAGCATTCCACAATTCCTAGTCTCATTACAGAGCCAATATAGGATTAGCACTAGGTTTAGGTTTCACTACTAACACTTCTCAAAATCTTCATTGTGACTTAGTTCAAGAAAATCATTAAGAAAATCCGAGAAAATTTTGTACATACAATAGTAGTATAATGAAAATAATTTTTATTGGTGAAAAACTTTGTGATGTAAAACCAACATGCCGGAAAAATCAATAGAAAACCAAGCCACAATTCGATACATATCAAGGTCTTCTTAACCTACTACTTCCTCATAACCTAATTACATCCTCAAGTAAAACCTAATAGCATCAAGAGATACAAATCATAATCAATCTATATGGTAGATCATCTAGAACCTTATCTCAAAAGGGTGCACTTAGGAAATTCTAGGAAATACATCTCATCTAACAGATGACTATCTAATTCAAGGGTTCTAATAAGGGATACAAAATTGAAATAATCAGATTCCGACTACCATGGGCTCTGATACCATGATGTAAAGAAGTGAAACCACATCTCTACTAAAAATTTGAACAATAAAACCTCCAATCCAAACACACCTAATAGATATGTTGGAGTGGGTGTAAAATTTTCAAATCTTATTAATGGTATTCAAAACAACCAAAGTGTAGCAGAAGAAGAAAATAAAGACTATATTCAATTTCTCAACAAGATTACAAAAGTAAATCAAAATCTCCCACATAGGGTTTACATGTATGATACCACATACAGATCTATGGTAGATGGAAGTCCAAACCATAACAACTTTGTATCCAAGATTTAACTCCTTAACTATGTCCAAATCTTCATGTGACATCATATAAGTCCTTCACTTAGGGTTGAAAGCATACCCCAGAAAGAAGATAAACAATAAAAGATATCAGCAAAGGCTGGTGTGTGCATACTAAATGAAAATTTTGAGAAATACAAGAAATAAGGATATCAAGTATAAACGCTTCCCATGCAAGAGATAAGGACTACGCACAAGGGCATAAAAGATAGGAATCATCAACACATAATAAAAGAAGATACTTGCCATAATTAAAAAATAAAGATGGTGCAATATTGGCACATAAAGGAAGTAGGGGGCACACCCCACAATCACCACCCATAGCCTACATGCATGTGAGATAAACATAGCCCTAGAAAAATATAAATACAAAGTCAGCCAAGTCTTATGCACTTGAAACATGTTAGAGAAAGGAATAATGTCAATCTCCCAAATATATAAAATTGAGAATGGAATACTGCCAAGCTCGAGTATAGAGAATGGGATACTTCCACTCTCCTAAATAAATAATAGGGGAATAATGCCCCAAAAACCAATGTAATTTACACTAGTCTAGTTCTACTGAATCACATAGCATGTAAAATGTAGAAGCAAGTAGAAAAGTATAGTCAGAATTATACAATGTTGCCATCACATAATGGAAAACACAAACATATAAGCATCCACTTAAAAGTGGGTAAATATCATTAAAAAGACCAACATGCACCAAGGCACAAGATAGATATCAAGAGAATATCCAAGTCCACAACAAGCAAGATAGTTCACATGAACCATGATTTTCAAAAGAAAAGATATTGTGTAGAGGCTAATGTCCATAGGACCAAGAGAATGAGAATATAGGTTAATTTCTCAATATAGAAGAATAGGAGATACAATACATCTTAAAATAGAGTCCTAGCAACACTCTTCACCAATCTAGTTGTTTCCAATATCAACTTTACCTAATTACAAATTATTCACATGTATTAGGGTTTGTCATATGTATTAATGTAAAGAAAACCCTACTTTTGGACTTTTTCACAAAAATCATATTTACACTCTGAAAACATTACCATTAATCTTATTAGGTTCTCCTGATTAAGAAAACATATAATTTTGTATATTTTGGAGTTATGATGATTAAAGTGTATTTTTGGTGATTTTTAAGTATCAAATTCATTTTTTAGAAAATACATTTCCACAAATCTCAGAACCATGCTTTCAAACTATTTTTATTGGAAAGATTGCATTTTTCTAATTACAAACATATTTTATTCTAATTTGTTGGCAAACGAATCAAAAGATATGAATTATTGAAAATCGACAAATCACAGATTGCCACGCCAGTGCCCATGTGGATAAGTGGCACACGCACAGGGGAGGGTGCCCGATCGATGATGTGCCCAATGCAGCGTAGCAATGTCACCCAGCCTGGGTCCCACTCATCCGCGGAGCCACGCGATAGGGCACACTAGGCGTGCTAAAAGACGAAATGGGCCCCATGCGAAACTAAAGAGGAAGCAAGCGACAATAGGACAAAAATATAAAAAGACACATGGTCATCTTCTTCCTCATGCTCACACGTCGGTGGCGGCACCATGGGTGGAAATTTGGGTGAAACTGCGAGAGGCGATGAAACTCGAAAGAGAGGGTATCGAAAGCAAGAGGGGAATAAACTGGACTCGATCATACCTTCAATCTGGTCGAAGATGGTGTGTGGAAGGAGAATGACACACCACAAGGTGCTACTCCAAAACTGAGAACTGACACATGAAGACATGAGCAAATGAACAACTGAAGCCAGAGAAATATCCTACAAGAGGTTACAAAGACAAGGGGGCAATATATATAAGTGGGGAAACGTAAAGTCGAAGATATCCAAGTACCCAAAAATCAAAGGAGAATGAGATTTGGGCAAAACTAGGATACTTGATGTTAGATCCAGCGTGGGGTATAGAAACGTGTGGAATCTTCTAAGGAAACCAATGGAACAAAAATCACGAGCAAAGGTTGAGTGTAGGCCGAGAAATCCACAAAACTTTGAACGTATGTACTGTTCACATGACTCGTTCCTACTCAAGGTAGGAGAAGACTTTTCAACCATCAGATCTAGGTCCACGATGGACCTGCTCACGCCCATCCGTCTGAGGGAGTGTGACACATTAAATCAAATCCAAATCAAATTTGAATAAAGTGTGAACAAATTAATTTCTCTTTATCTCTTTGTTATTTTGAGGGTGCAAACAAATCCCAAATTTAATAAAAATTGATGCCCTGACTGATTTGAGGTGTAGAATCCAAATATGGAATTATTTTTGCCTTTTGAGAACTTTTAATGGGTTAAATAATTCAAAACTTATTTTCTCTTTCCTCCTTCAATAATTGTGATAGGATCGTCCAAATTTTATGAAACTTCACCCACAAGTCATATTTAATGTGTTGAATATGAATTTACCTTCAATTTTACATGTTGGAGTTGTTTGAGCATTTATTTAATATTTTGAAGGTTCTACACACTTTCTCTCTCTTGATTTCACCTTTTAAGCGAACTTTCTCCAAATTGGATGAAAATTCACCCAAAGGCTATATTTATTATGTAGATTACGAACCCAAGATTATTTTCCTATTTTGGAGTCATCTATTATTTTATTTGATATTTTGGGGAAAACTTAGATCTTTTCTTTCCTAAATAATTATATTAATTATTATTATGTGAATAATGTGAAACTGGACTCCCAAGGTAATTGGGACCCAAGGAACATAATTTTTAACTTAGATTCCACTTTTGGGATTTCTTTTGATGATTTATGTCACAATTAATATTTGAGGCCATTATTAACACGTTATTTCATCATTATCACTATTGCTTATTCCATCATGTTCCATAACTTAATATTATCACCAAAAGAGTTATGTGTGATCATTAGCATGAATATTTTATTATTTCATGTGACATATATTATGTGTCCATTATTGGCCTAAGACTAATGTGAGAACATTAGGTTACATTAAGGTGATTTATTGATGCATTAGCTTATTAGTTTATACTAAACATCTTTTAGGTCTAAAACCTTAACCTTGTTTGGCTACATATAAAGGACCAAACTTCTAGGGTAGGGTTCAAGATTTGGTATGTTACAGGTGGCCCCACATCCATGAGTAGGGGGTGGCGTGGTATGGGAGCTCCAAGGTTATTCCAGGGTATCCAGGGTTCAGAACATAAAATATTTTGCTATCTCTGAGGGAGATCATTTGGGACCTAGAAAGATAGTTTAGATCAACATATTTTCTTCCTTCTACCTTGGTAAGCCCATCTAGATTGCAGCCCACTGCCTTTTCCATTGTGGTGATAATCCCTCCCATGATGAATAGATTTTTACTCCTAGAGGAAATTGTCTTCAAGTGGTCAGTCACTATGGCACCTATGTTTGTAAATCCCCTACTTAAAATTATGGCCATAACAAACAAATCTTTTTGTGAGAAACACCCTTGATTGTCATAACGGCCAAACAAAGTGTTTACTAGGACCTTCTGTATGTATCTCATGAAGGGGTTGTAAATCTTGCTGGTCTCGGATTATCATGTAGAAAAAGTAGCTTGACCAGAAGTTGTCTTCCACATCTTAGAGTAATCTACTCTACCGCTCATGTCAAGTCTTCCTTCATTGAATTTCTCTGCAATTTTTGAATTGGGGGAAAAGATAGCATTGATTTGTGAAACTTTAAGCACATGTGTCAAGATGTTCAGCTTGAACCTGATGGCATCTTCTCCCTGGTATTGTACCTTCTCTAAGGTTGCAAAGAATTCATGAGTCATCTCCAAGTAGGTTTCTTAAACCTCAGTCAAGATCTTGTACAGCCCACAGTGTTGCATTTGACCCTTGAATGTGTAGTTGATCCCTAGATCTTACACAATAGTCATACATGCATATCTAGTGGGGATCACCCTCCTTGTCAATCACTCGAGGTGGAGAGGCCCCATCACAGATTTTCTTGTCATGCCCCTTCTGTAGGTGGTTCCCTCTTATTTCTTTCTCATCCATACCAACTTGTCCTCTTCTAGCTTGGACACAACGTCCACTGGTTCATCTTCCATCTCCTCACTTTCAGTATCATCTTCCTCCTCTTCTGCATAAGTGTGTGACTCTGAACTTGTGCCTAAGTTCAAGGGAACCCTCTCATAGCTTGCACTAGGTCGAGCCGAGGAAGTGGAATGTCTTGTCGGAGATGGTCGTGGCAGTAAGCACAAGGAAGATGCATCATTTGTTTTCTTATCCCTCCTCTAATGAGCTGGTGCATAAACATTAACAGAGTCCACTATGTTCTCCAGCTTTTCTTCTTCCTCCTCCTCCTCTTCGGGGTTGTCGTAGCTTGGATCTGAAGTGTGGTCACTGGAGGAGGAGCGGTGTCGGGAGGCGCTCATCAATGCCGACCGTCTGAAGGATTGGGAAATTGAATTTGACAATGATGAAGCACTGTCGGACTACTATGACGAACTGGAGGCCCGCTTGGAGTGGCTTTTGCCTCTGGTGAGGATGTCCATCATCTTCTATACTCCCTTCCTAATTTCTTTTCTCATGCTCTTCATCTTTGCAGGGTTCTTCAGTGAAAAATGAGCACCAACAACACCAAACATGCTTCTGGGCTGTAGGGGTGGATTCTCCTTAGAGATGGAGAAATATATGGCAATAAAGAGTGGAAAATGGATCTTGAGGTTAGGGAACATGATTGGGGACTAAGGAAAACTCAAATCCAGAGTTTGGGAGCAAGAGGAGTCGATTTGGGGGTGAAGGAGGGTCTTCCTAGTTGCCACTCGCGTGGAACAGTCATGCTCTGACGTGGAAAATGAGTTTTGGGTCATGCTAGCTCGGGCGGAATCGGGTAACTTATGTGTTGAACCCGGTTCGGCACGACCATTCTGGTGGGATGCCAGCATGGTTGTTGTGCCCACAACCAAAACTCGAGTTTTCCCTATTGAAATCTAACTTAGCCAGCACGACCATTTCACGCCAGCATGGTTGTTCTAGATGGATGCCAACACGACCATTTTGGCTAGTACGGCCATGTTGTTGGAGGCCAAATCTTGCATTTTCCCTATTGAAAACCATCTCTTCCATAACGACCATTCCACACCAGCACGGTCGTTCTTAGCTCTGTCAGTTCAAAAATATTCAAAAATCATCAAATGCATTAATCATCAAACTTGTATCATTCATCATCCAATTATCTTGAACGATCCATTTGATGTTGTATCAACCATTTTTCACTAAATGTGCCTCATTTCTCAACTTGCACCTATTTCACCTATCATTTCATCAAAATTGAAACAAAAACTATGAAGCACAAGTGTGTGTGTGTTTTTAGGTTTGTGTAAAAATAAAGCAAAAGTATCAAAATGAGAGGTTGGGTGAAAATTTTCCCAAACCTAGGTGGGTTGTCTCCCACAAGCGCTGAGTTTCTTGCCTTCAGCTTGGCTTCTTGGTGATTCTTTATTCACATCTGTTTGGCATTCTCATGTGTCCATTTTTTCAAAACATGCATCCCTCATTTGCACTCAATCTTTTTTCCTCATCCCTTTGATCACAATAATTGTCATCAATTGATCCATTTTGATCCCCTTTTCTCAAATGATCATTCGGACTTGTGAAGTGATCATGTCCAATATCGCTATCTCAGAATCGCCGAGTTGGGTTTTTGTACATGTTGATCTTGATCTTCATGTCCATGAATGAAACCGTCATGGTGTCATTGCGTACATGAATCTTAACATCAGTTGTAGATAAGAACGGTCTTCCCAAGATGATGGGAATCTTCATATCCTCTGGATCCATATCAAGTACATTGAAATCCACCGGGAACACTGCGTCTTTCTCTTTATCTATCATCACCAAGACATCATCCACTCTCCCACAGGCATTTTTATGGATCTATCCACCAATTGGAGGGTGCAATGTGTCAGCTTCATCTTGCTTAAGCCTAGCTCAACATAGACATTGTATGGCATCAAATTCACACTAGATCCCAAATCAAGTAAGGACATGTCTATGTGATGTCCCCCTATATATATAGGTATGAGTGGGGGGCCTAGGTCTTTTCTCTTCACGGGAAGTGAATGTTGTATGATGGAGCTCACTTGTTCAGTCAACTTCACTTTCTTTGGAATTCTTCCTGTTGACCTTCTCTTCACAATCAATAGGTTCTTGATGAACTTGGCATATGATGGGATTTGCTTGATAGCATCCAAGAGTGTAATGTTCACCTTCACTTGGCAAAACACCTCAAGAATATCCTCATTATGCTTTTGCCTCCTCTTCATTTCTGGTGGCTCATTTAGTGCTTCAATGAATGGAGGATCATTGGCTTTTGCCTTGCTTGCATCAATGTGAGGTGGAACACTAGGGATGGTGGGACTTGCAAATGGAGTATGAGGTCGAGCACATGGTATCCCAAAATCAACAGAATGTGCCAATGAATCATCTTCGGCAATTTCAATCACAGTATCACCACTTGGCTGCCTTTGCTTTGCTTTGTCAACCTTTCTTTGACTTGAGGGTTGCTCAAGAGATTTCCCACTCCTTATAACTGTCACAGCACTTCCTTGCTCATGGTGGAGAGGGGGAGCTAGTTGTGGTTGTGGAGGAGGTGGAGGTGACACTTGGTGTTGAAATTGAGGTGGAGGGGAGAATTGAGGTTGGAAGGTGAATTGTTGGGAAAATGGTGGTGATGGAGGTGGTGGGGTGGAGTATAAGGCTTGGGATCTCCTTGGAAATGGTAGATGGGCTGCACTTACATGGGAGGTAGACTATGGAAACCTTGAGAAGAGGGCATTGGTCCACTTACTTCATGGTAGCTCATGATGGGTTTTGAAGACAACTTTTCTTCTTGGAGGGAAATTATGGAAGATAGCTGCTCTATTTTCTCTTCTAGCCTTGCAACATACCTTAAAATAGAGTCTATAAATACTCTTCAACAATCTAGTTGTTTCTAAGATCAACTTTACCTAATTACAAATTATTCACATGTATTAGGGTTTGTCATATGTATTAATGTAAAGAAAACCCTACTTTTGGACTTTTTCCACAAAACTCTAATTTACACTCTAAAAACATTACCATTTATCTTATTAGGCTCTCCTAATTAAGAAAACATATAATTTTGTATATTTTGGAGTTATGATGATTAAAGTGTATTTTTGGTGATTTTTAAGTATTAAATTCATTTTTCAAAAAATACATTTTCACAAATCTCAGAATCATGCTTTGAAAGTATTTTTATTGGAAAGCTTGCATTTTTTGGATTCCAAAACATGTTTTATTATAATTTTTGGACAAACGAATCAAAAGATGTGAATTATTGAAAACCGACCAATCACAAATTGCCACGTCAACGCCCACGAGGATAAGTGGCGCGTGCACAGGGGAGGGCACTCAATCGATGATGTGGCCCAATGTGGTGCAGTCACGTCACCCAGCCTAGATCCCGCTCGCCCGCGGTGCCACGCGACAGGGCACACCAGACATGCGAAAAGACGAAACGGGTCCAGTGCAAAACCAGAGAGGAAGTAAGTGACAGAGGGGCAAAAATGTAAAAAGATATGTGGTCATCTTCCTCCTCATGCCCGCACACTGACGGCGGCACCATGGGAAGAAATTTGGGCAAAACTACGAGAGGCGATGAAACTCGAAAGAGAGGGTACCGAAAGCAAGAGGGGAACAAACCGGACTTGATCATACCTTCAATCCAGTCAAAGATGGTGTGTGGAAGGATAACGGAATGCCACAAGGTGCTACTCCAAAACTAAGAACTAGCACATGAAGATGCAAGGAAATGAACAACTGAAGCCAGAGAAAGATCCTACAAGAGGTTACGAAGACAAGGGGGACAATATATATAAGTGGGAAAACTTAAATTTGAAGATAGCCAAGTATCTGAAAATCAAAGGAGAACGAGATTTGGGAAAAACTAGGATACTTGGCGATAGATCTCGAGTGTATATGAAAACATGCATAATCTTCTAAGGAAACCAATGCAACAAAAATCACGAGTAAAGGTTGAGTGTAGGGCGAGAAATCTGTGAAACTCTGAACCTATGTATTGTTCATGTGACCCGTTCCTACTCAAGGTAGGAGAAGACTTTTCAACTGTCGAATTTGGGTCCACGATGGACTGGCTCATGCCCTGTCGTCCGATGGAGCGTAGCACATTAAATCAAATCCAAATCAAATTCGAGTAAAGTGTGAACACAATAATTTCTCTTTATCTCTTTCTTATTTTGAGGGTGCAAACAAATCCCAAATTTAATATAAATTGACGCCCTGACTAATTTTAAGGTGTAGAATCCAAATATAGAATTAGTTTTGCCTTTTGAGAACTTTTAATGGGTTAAATAATTCAAAACTTATTTTCTCTTTCCTCCTTCATTAATGGTGATAGGATTGTTCCAATTTTATGAAACTTCACCCACAAGTCATATTTAATGTGTTGAATACAAATTTGCCTTCAATTTCACATGTTGGAGTTGTTTTAGCATTTATTTAATATTTTGAAGGTTCTACACACTTTCTCTCTCCTGATTTCACCTTTTAAGCAAACTTTCTCCAAATTGGATGAAAATTCACCCAAAGGCTATATTTATTATGTAGATTATGAACCCAAGATTATTTTCCTATTTTGGAGTCATCTATTATTTTATTTGATATTTTGGGGAAAACTTAGATCTTTTCTTTCCTAAATAATTATATTAATTATCATTATTATGTGAATAATGTGAAACTTGACTCCCAAGGTAATTGGGACCCAAGGAACATGATTTTTAACTTAGATTCCACTTTTGGGATTTCTTTTAATGAGTTATGTCACAATTAATATTTGAGGCCATTATTAACACATTATTTCATCATTATCACTATTGCTTATTCCATCATGTTTCATAACTTAATATTATCACCAAAAGAGTTATGTGTGATCATTAGCACGAATATTTTATTATTTCATGTGACATATATAATGTGTTCGTTATTGGCCTAAGACTAATGTGAGAACATTAGGTTACATTAAGGTGATTTATTGATGCATTAGCTTATTAGTTTATACTAAACATCTTTTAGGTCTAAAACCTTAACCTTGTTTGGCTACATACAAAGGACCAAACTTCTAGGGTAGGGTTCAAGATTTGGTATGTTATAGCACTCAACTCCTTAAAAGGATTCCGTCCTCAAAATCTATTGATCCAAACATCAACAACCAACTAATATCCACCCCTTAAAAGGGTTCAACCTAACAAGTCAAACTAATCAACTTTTAGGGTTACCCACATATCTATTAGTTGTGAATGTTTTAGAGATTTATGTTGGTCATGTATCCAACTAATAGTCACACCATCTAGGGTTGAGTTTTAGGTTCTTATGTCACTAACCTATCAATCCTAGGATCTAAAAATTCATAGGGTGCAAAGGGTAGGTCAACTGCACCTTAATAGCATTCCACAATTCCTAGTCTCATTACAGAGCCAATATAGGATTAGCACTAGGTTTAGGTTTCACTACTAACACTTCTCAAAATCTTCATTGTGACTTAGTTCAAGAAAATCATTAAGAAAATCCGAGAAAATTTTGTACATACAATAGTAGTATAATGAAAATAATTTTTATTGGTGAAAAACTTTGTGATGTAAAACCAACATGCCGGCAAAATCAATAGAAAACCAAGCCACAATTCGATACATATCAAGGTCTTCTTAACCTACTACTTCCTCATAACCTAATTACATCCTCAAGTAAAACCTAATAGCATCAAGAGATACAAATCATAATCAATCTATATGGTAGATCATCTAGAACCTTATCTCAAAAGGGTGCACTTAGGAAATTCTAGGAAATACATCTCATCTAACAGATGACTATCTAATTCAAGGGTTCTAATAAGGGATACAAAATTGAAATAATCAGATTCCGACTACCATGGGCTCTGATACCATGATGTAAAGAAGTGAAACCACATCTCTACTAAAAATTTGAACAATAAAACCTCCAATCCAAACACACCTAATAGATATGTTGGAGTGGGTGTAAAATTTTCAAATCTTATTAATGGTATTCAAAACAACCAAAGTGTAGCAGAAGAAGAAAATAAAGACTATATTCAATTTCTCAACAAGATTACAAAAGTAAATCAAAATCTCCCACATAGGGTTTACATGTATGATACCACATACAGATCTATGGTAGATGGAAGTCCAAACCATAACAACTTTGTATCCAAGATTTAACTCCTTAACTATGTCCAAATCTTCATGTGACATCATATAAGTCCTTCACTTAGGGTTGAAAGCATACCCCAGAAAGAAGATAAACAATAAAAGATATCAGCAAAGGCTGGTGTGTGCATACTAAATGAAAATTTTGAGAAATACAAGAAATAAGGATATCAAGTATAAACGCTTCCCATGCAAGAGATAAGGACTACGCACAAGGGCATAAAAGATAGGAATCATCAACACATAATAAAAGAAGATACTTGCCATAATTAAAAAATAAAGATGGTGCAATATTGGCACATAAAGGAAGTAGGGGGCACACCCCACAATCACCACCCATAGCCTACATGCATGTGAGATAAACATAGCCCTAGAAAAATATAAATACAAAGTCAGCCAAGTCTTATGCACTTGAAACATGTTAGAGAAAGGAATAATGTCAATCTCCCAAATATATAAAATTGAGAATGGAATACTGCCAAGCTCGAGTATAGAGAATGGGATACTTCCACTCTCCTAAATAAATAATAGGGGAATAATGCCCCAAAAACCAATGTAATTTACACTAGTCTAGTTCTACTGAATCACATAGCATGTAAAATGTAGAAGCAAGTAGAAAAGTATAGTCAGAATTATACAATGTTGCCATCACATAATGGAAAACACAAACATATAAGCATCCACTTAAAAGTGGGTAAATATCATTAAAAAGACCAACATGCACCAAGGCACAAGATAGATATCAAGAGAATATCCAAGTCCACAACAAGCAAGATAGTTCACATGAACCATGATTTTCAAAAGAAAAGATATTGTGTAGAGGCTAATGTCCATAGGACCAAGAGAATGAGAATATAGGTTAATTTCTCAATATAGAAGAATAGGAGATACAATACATCTTAAAATAGAGTCCTAGCAACACTCTTCACCAATCTAGTTGTTTCCAATATCAACTTTACCTAATTACAAATTATTCACATGTATTAGGGTTTGTCATATGTATTAATGTAAAGAAAACCCTACTTTTGGACTTTTTCACAAAAATCATATTTACACTCTGAAAACATTACCATTAATCTTATTAGGTTCTCCTGATTAAGAAAACATATAATTTTGTATATTTTGGAGTTATGATGATTAAAGTGTATTTTTGGTGATTTTTAAGTATCAAATTCATTTTTTAGAAAATACATTTCCACAAATCTCAGAACCATGCTTTCAAACTATTTTTATTGGAAAGATTGCATTTTTCTAATTACAAACATATTTTATTCTAATTTGTTGGCAAACGAATCAAAAGATATGAATTATTGAAAATCGACAAATCACAGATTGCCACGCCAGTGCCCATGTGGATAAGTGGCACACGCACAGGGGAGGGTGCCCGATCGATGATGTGCCCAATGCAGCGTAGCAATGTCACCCAGCCTGGGTCCCACTCATCCGCGGAGCCACGCGATAGGGCACACTAGGCGTGCTAAAAGACGAAATGGGCCCCATGCGAAACTAAAGAGGAAGCAAGCGACAATAGGACAAAAATATAAAAAGACACATGGTCATCTTCTTCCTCATGCTCACACGTCGGTGGCGGCACCATGGGTGGAAATTTGGGTGAAACTGCGAGAGGCGATGAAACTCGAAAGAGAGGGTATCGAAAGCAAGAGGGGAATAAACTGGACTCGATCATACCTTCAATCTGGTCGAAGATGGTGTGTGGAAGGAGAATGACACACCACAAGGTGCTACTCCAAAACTGAGAACTGACACATGAAGACATGAGCAAATGAACAACTGAAGCCAGAGAAATATCCTACAAGAGGTTACAAAGACAAGGGGGCAATATATATAAGTGGGGAAACGTAAAGTCGAAGATATCCAAGTACCCAAAAATCAAAGGAGAATGAGATTTGGGCAAAACTAGGATACTTGATGTTAGATCCAGCGTGGGGTATAGAAACGTGTGGAATCTTCTAAGGAAACCAATGGAACAAAAATCACGAGCAAAGGTTGAGTGTAGGCCGAGAAATCCACAAAACTTTGAACGTATGTACTGTTCACATGACTCGTTCCTACTCAAGGTAGGAGAAGACTTTTCAACCATCAGATCTAGGTCCACGATGGACCTGCTCACGCCCATCCGTCTGAGGGAGTGTGACACATTAAATCAAATCCAAATCAAATTTGAATAAAGTGTGAACAAATTAATTTCTCTTTATCTCTTTGTTATTTTGAGGGTGCAAACAAATCCCAAATTTAATAAAAATTGATGCCCTGACTGATTTGAGGTGTAGAATCCAAATATGGAATTATTTTTGCCTTTTGAGAACTTTTAATGGGTTAAATAATTCAAAACTTATTTTCTCTTTCCTCCTTCAATAATTGTGATAGGATCGTCCAAATTTTATGAAACTTCACCCACAAGTCATATTTAATGTGTTGAATATGAATTTACCTTCAATTTTACATGTTGGAGTTGTTTGAGCATTTATTTAATATTTTGAAGGTTCTACACACTTTCTCTCTCTTGATTTCACCTTTTAAGCGAACTTTCTCCAAATTGGATGAAAATTCACCCAAAGGCTATATTTATTATGTAGATTACGAACCCAAGATTATTTTCCTATTTTGGAGTCATCTATTATTTTATTTGATATTTTGGGGAAAACTTAGATCTTTTCTTTCCTAAATAATTATATTAATTATTATTATGTGAATAATGTGAAACTGGACTCCCAAGGTAATTGGGACCCAAGGAACATAATTTTTAACTTAGATTCCACTTTTGGGATTTCTTTTGATGATTTATGTCACAATTAATATTTGAGGCCATTATTAACACGTTATTTCATCATTATCACTATTGCTTATTCCATCATGTTCCATAACTTAATATTATCACCAAAAGAGTTATGTGTGATCATTAGCATGAATATTTTATTATTTCATGTGACATATATTATGTGTCCATTATTGGCCTAAGACTAATGTGAGAACATTAGGTTACATTAAGGTGATTTATTGATGCATTAGCTTATTAGTTTATACTAAACATCTCTTAGGTCTAAAACCTTAACCTTGTTTGGCTACATATAAAGGACCAAACTTCTAGGGTAGGGTTCAAGATTTGGTATGTTACAGGTGGCCCCACATCCATGAGTAGGGGGTGGCGTGGTATGGGAGCTCCAAGGTTATTCCAGGGTATCCAGGGTTCAGAACATAAAATATTTTTCTATCTCTGAGGGAGATCATTTGGGACCTAGAAAGATAGTTTAGATCAACATATTTTCTTCCTTCTACCTTGGTAAGCCCATCTAGATTGCAGCCCACTGCCTTTTCCATTGTGGTGATAATCCCTCCCATGATGAATAGATTTTTACTCCTAGAGGAAATTGTCTTCAAGTGGTCAGTCACTATGGCACCTATGTTTGTAAATCCCCTACTTAAAATTATGGCCATAACAAACAAATCTTTTTGTGAGAAACACCCTTGATTGTCATAACGGCCAAACAAAGTGTTTACTAGGACCTTCTGTATGTATCTCATGAAGGGGTTGTAAATCTTGCTGGTCTCGGATTATCATGTAGAAAAAGTAGCTTGACCAGAAGTTGTCTTCCACATCTTAGAGTAATCTACTCTACCGCTCATGTCAAGTCTTCCTTCATTGAATTTCTCTGCAATTTTTGAATTGGGGGAAAAGATAGCATTGATTTGTGAAACTTTAAGCACATGTGTCAAGATGTTCAGCTTGAACCTGATGGCATCTTCTCCCTGGTATTGTACCTTCTCTAAGGTTGCAAAGAATTCATGAGTCATCTCCAAGTAGGTTTCTTAAACCTCAGTCAAGATCTTGTACAGCCCACAGTGTTGCATTTGACCCTTGAATGTGTAGTTGATCCCTAGATCTTACACAATAGTCATACATGCATATCTAGTGGGGATCACCCTCCTTGTCAATCACTCGAGGTGGAGAGGCCCCATCACAGATTTTCTTGTCATGCCCCTTCTGTAGGTGGTTCCCTCTTATTTCTTTCTCATCCATACCAACTTGTCCTCTTCTAGCTTGGACACAACGTCCACTGGTTCATCTTCCATCTCCTCACTTTCAGTATCATCTTCCTCCTCTTCTGCATAAGTGTGTGACTCTGAACTTGTGCCTAAGTTCAAGGGAACCCTCTCATAGCTTGCACTAGGTCGAGCCGAGGAAGTGGAATGTCTTGTCGGAGATGGTCGTGGCAGTAAGCACAAGGAAGATGCATCATTTGTTTTCTTATCCCTCCTCTAATGAGCTGGTGCATAAACATTAACAGAGTCCACTATGTTCTCCAGCTTTTCTTCTTCCTCCTCCTCCTCTTCGGGGTTGTCGTAGCTTGGATCTGAAGTGTGGTCACTGGAGGAGGAGCGGTGTCGGGAGGCGCTCATCAATGTCGACCGTCTGAAGGATTGGGAAATTGAATTTGACAATGATGAAGCACTGTCGGACTACTATGACGAACTGGAGGCCCGCTTGGAGTGGCTTTTGCCTCTGGTGAGGATGTCCATCATCTTCTATACTCCCTTCCTAATTTCTTTTCTCATGCTCTTCATCTTTGCAGGGTTCTTCAGTGAAAAATGAGCACCAACAACACCAAACATGCTTCTGGGCTGTAGGGGTGGATTCTCCTTAGAGATGGAGAAATATATGGCAATAAAGAGTGGAAAATGGATCTTGAGGTTAGGGAACATGATTGGGGACTAAGGAAAACTCAAATCCAGAGTTTGGGAGCAAGAGGAGTCGATTTGGGGGTGAAGGAGGGTCTTCCTAGTTGCCACTCGCGTGGAACAGTCATGCTCTGTCGTGGAAAATGAGTTTTGGGTCATGCTAGCTCGGGCGGAATCGGGTAACTTATGTGTTGAACCCGGTTCGGCACGACCATTCTGGTGGGATGCCAGCATGGTTGTTGTGCCCACAACCAAAACTCGAGTTTTCCCTATTGAAATCTAACTTAGCCAGCACGACCATTTCACGCCAGCATGGTTGTTCTAGATGGATGCCAACACGACCATTTTGGCTAGTACGGCCATGTTGTTGGAGGCCAAATCTTGCATTTTCCCTATTGAAAACCATCTCTTCCATAACGACCATTCCACACCAGCACGGTCGTTCTTAGCTCTGTCAGTTCAAAAATATTCAAAAATCATCAAATGCATTAATCATCAAACTTGTATCATTCATCATCCAATTATCTTGAACGATCCATTTGATGTTGTATCAACCATTTTTCACTAAATGTGCCTCATTTCTCAACTTGCACCTATTTCACCTATCATTTCATCAAAATTGAAACAAAAACTATGAAGCACAAGTGTGTGTGTGTTTTTAGGTTTGTGTAAAAATAAAGCAAAAGTATCAAAATGAGAGGTTGGGTGAAAATTTTCCCAAACCTAGGTGGGTTGTCTCCCACAAGCGCTGAGTTTCTTGCCTTCAGCTTGGCTTCTTGGTGATTCTTTATTCACATCTGTTTGGCATTCTCATGTGTCCATTTTTTCAAAACATGCATCCCTCATTTGCACTCAATCTTTTTTCCTCATCCCTTTGATCACAATAATTGTCATCAATTGATCCATTTTGATCCCCTTTTCTCAAATGATCATTCGGACTTGTGAAGTGATCATGTCCAATATCGCTATCTCAGAATCGCCGAGTTGGGTTTTTGTACATGTTGATCTTGATCTTCATGTCCATGAATGAAACCGTCATGGTTTCATTGCGTACATGAATCTTAACATCAGTTGTAGATAAGAACGGTCTTCCCAAGATGATGGGAATCTTCATATCCTCTGGATCCATATCAAGTACATTGAAATCCACCGGGAACACTGCGTCTTTCTCTTTATCTATCATCACCAAGACATCATCCACTCTCCCACAGGCATTTTTATGGATCTATCCACCAATTGGAGGGTGCAATGTGTTAGCTTCATCTTGCTTAAGCCTAGCTCAACATAGACATTGTATGGCATCAAATTCACACTAGATCCCAAATCAAGTAAGGACATGTCTATGTGATGTCCCCCTATATATATAGGTATGAGTGGGGGGCCTAGGTCTTTTCTCTTCACGGGAAGTGAATGTTGTATGATGGAGCTCACTTGTTCAGTCAACTTCACTTTCTTTGGAATTCTTCCTGTTGACCTTCTCTTCACAATCAATAGGTTCTTGATGAACTTGGCATATGATGGGATTTGCTTGATAGCATCCAAGAGTGTAATGTTCACCTTCACTTGGCAAAACACCTCAAGAATATCCTCATTATGCTTTTGCCTCCTCTTCATTTCTGGTGGCTCATTTAGTGCTTCAATGAATGGAGGATCATTGGCTTTTGCCTTGCTTGCATCAATGTGAGGTGGAACACTAGGGATGGTGGGACTTGCAAATGGAGTATGAGGTCGAGCACATGGTATCCCAAAATCAACAGAATGTGCCAATGAATCATCTTCGGCAATTTCAATCACAGTATCACCACTTGGCTGCCTTTGCTTTGCTTTGTCAACCTTTCTTTGACTTGAGGGTTGCTCAAGAGATTTCCCACTCCTTATAACTGTCACAGCACTTCCTTGCTCATGGTGGAGAGGGGGAGCTAGTTGTGGTTGTGGAGGAGGTGGAGGTGACACTTGGTGTTGAAATTGAGGTGGAGGGGAGAATTGAGGTTGGAAGGTGAATTGTTGGGAAAATGGTGGTGATGGAGGTGGTGGGGTGGAGTATAAGGCTTGGGATCTCCTTGGAAATGGTAGATGGGCTGCACTTACATGGGAGGTAGACTATGGAAACCTTGAGAAGAGGGCATTGGTCCACTTACTTCATGGTAGCTCATGATGGGTTTTGAAGACAACTTTTCTTCTTGGAGGGAAATTATGGAAGATAGCTGCTCTATTTTCTCTTCTAGCCTTGCAACATTGTTTTGAACATCATCAAATATTTTCAATCTAGAGAGAACCTCTTCCTTAAACCTTGAGCTATATTTTGGACTTTGTGTCTCTTGGTAGCTATAGGAGTGAGGTGTCTTCTTTTCCTCACCATAGAACTTAATAGAATTGACCGGGTGGCAAGGAACATTTGTCACCTAGTTCTTCATGAAGCTCATCATGTCACCAAGAATCTTCATCACTTATGGGATTGAATCATTATGAGTAGGAGGTGTCACACCAAAGGCATAGCCCCCATCATTCATCATGCTAGAAGCTCAAATTCTCGATCCTTCAGCCAACTGCTCAAATAAAGGTCATATCTCCTCAGGTGGTCTAGCCATGAAAACTCCTCCAAAGAAGAATCCACTGTGTCTTGGTCCTTTAGAGATAAATTGGAGTATAATGATTGAACTAGTTGCCACAAAGGGATCTCATGGTGCAGGCACTCTCTCAAAGTCTTCTTAAATCTCTCCCATGTACTGTGGAACTGCTCATTTCCCATTTGACTAAAACTTCTCATGGCACGCCGCATTTGTGTTAACCTTGCTATAGAGTAGAATTGTCTCAAGAAGGCATTCTTCATTGTCTCCCAACTCATGGTCCCTTCTTTAGTCATACCAATCTTTGGCTCTATCTTTGAGGGAGAAAGAGAACAAGGTTGACTAGATTGTAGCATCACTATTCGTCGGCATCCTGAAGGTGGATCATACTTCAATAAAGGAGTCCAACTGCTTGTAGGGGTTCTCACTCTCTAAGTTGTAGAAGATGGGTAGGAGCCCATGAAGACCTGGAGGAATAGAGAATTGCTCCCCTGGTATTTGATCAACCCTGCTAGCAATTGGCGATATATAGTTTCTAGTCATGAAGTAGTCCTAAAGTGGCTTGTAGGGTGCATTTTGGCCTTCCATCTTGTCTTTTTTGAATGGCTTGTCACATGCGCAAAGTACAACCAAATAAAAGAGAACAAGTTACTAAACCAATATACACAAAGAATGCAAAGAATAAAGAATAAATAATAGCAATGATGAGGGCAGTAGGAAAAGTCAAAGCAAAACTAACTAGCTAGGTCGAGCGTCTTTCTCCCCAACAATAGTGCCAGAAAGCTTAGTGTGCTTCTGCCAATGGTGTTACAAACTACTCAATTGGTGTTTGAATAGATGCAACCGCGCGGACGGGAGCACACGGTGGATTAAACTTTCAAAATTTATAAGGCCTAACTTAACAACCTACTTCTACTCAAACGCTACACCCACAAGTGCATGGGGTCGTGTTGTAGTATAGGTAAGGTGGCAAGTATAGGGTCGATCCACGGGGAGAAAAGGGGACACTAGAGCTAGGTTAGGTTTGCTAGGTTCCTACTATGGAGACTAGGGCTAAGGGTTTAAAGATGATTTGATTGTTAAACTAAGCTAAGCAAGAAAGAAAGACAAGCAAGAGCAAAACCTGAGTTAGCCCTAGACAATTAATTCTACTAAGTAGGAAAAGACAAGGTAAGAAGAAAAGACAAGAAGAGAACGATCTACATTAAGGGCAAGAAAGACAAGGCAAAAGAGAAATTAAAGACATAAGCTAGAAAGAACAAAGCAAGAACAGGGCAAGAAGCTATCTAAGCAAGAAAAGAGCTAATTAAGCTAACACTAGCTAAGTAAGATGGAAACTAGGATTTTAAAGCAATTAAGGAAGATGTAGGCTATTTAGAGAATGCACTTATCAATTAAGTTGGGGGTGACATATGAACATTATGATTCCATTTAGATTCTCCAAACCAAACAAAAAATTGGAGTCTAATGAGTTATCCTAAGCTACTAACTGGCCATGGATATGCTAGGTTATGTATAGGGGAACTAGTCCCTAACATTCCCTACTACCCTTGCGAGGTGCAGTTGGGTTAGGGCTTGGGTGTAATTCAATTAGAGTCTAATCAAGCCTAGGTTTCTAGGTTAGATGATTTTAGGATGATTAGGGGTTGATGTTGGTAATGGGAGTGGAAGTGAGGTTTTAGGCCTCCCATCACTCACATTCTAACCTTGAGAAAGCTTCATGCTAAGCACACCAAATTCATCTAAACTAGCTACTTAGATCTCTCAACTAGGGTTAGAAGAGTTGATTAGGATGTAGGAGGATGGGTAGCTAGCTACAGATCCAAGAATTGGACCTAGCAAAGAATACCAAAATTCACACATATAATCAATTTCCCTACATTCCCAATTGATTTCAAGTACAAACTAACAAGTAATTCATGGAGAATGAGATAGAAATAGATCATAATCATTAGCAAATGGAATTAAAAGTTTACATATCATTTTCCCCAACATGGTATCAAAGTAACATTTTACACCCCAAACAGACAAGCCAATGGGCCTAGGTACTCATAATGATGCAAAGTACAAAAAGAAGGAAGAAAGAGGTAGAAGAAGCCATGGAGCTCGATGTAGATGAAGAATTCCTCCACTTCAGCTATTGTAGGGCATTCTCCTCTCTCCTCCAAGGTGCAATGGCATGGGATGATGGTGAAAATGGATGGAAATGAGGAAATGGTAGTGGAAATGGTGAAATGGCATGAAATGGAGGTGGAAATGGACTGGAATGGATAAGGGGGCAAAATGGGGGAGCTAAGAGGTGGTAGAAGGTAGCTAACCTCATGTTGGAGCCACCACCTAGGTATATATAGGTGTGGGTGAGCACTAGGTCAAGTAGGGGTAGTATGGGAAAAATAGTGCAAAAGTAGCCAGGTTTTTGTAGGTAGCACAACCGTGGTGGGGAGGGGTGAGAACGGTCGTGGTGGATGCGAATGACTATGGTGAGAAATGGTGAAAAATCACAGGGAATAGGTCACTTTTGTATTGAAAATGGCACGGACGTGGTGGTTACCACGGCCATGGTGGGGTAAGGGTAGCACGACTGTGGTGGGTACCACAGCGGTGGTGGCTCGAATTCAGCTGCTCGTTCTTGGCTCTACGACCATTCTCTCTGTAGGTACCATGGCCATGATGGGCAGAACGGTCGTTCTTTAGTCAGTGCACCACGGCCGTTCTGTGGTACCATGACCGTGGGAATTTCTGCACAAATTGAGCTCTGAACCTGTTAATTTTACAAGTGTCCTAGCATGGCCGTTCTGTGATACCACAGTCATGCTGGTCTCTGGATCAACACTTTGACTTGATTCTTTGGATTTTCTTGGACATCTTTACTTCAATGGATCTTTGACTACTAGGGGTAGGTTGAGGGAGCATCGAACTTCACTTTGGGTCTCTCTAAGGGTAGAAAAACCCTAGGATCACTCCTTCTCTCTCTCTTCCATCAAGTGTGGTCCAAATGCCTTTAAAAATGCAAATAATGTCCATAAGTGCATATTACACAAATATGCATATTGAGGGAAATAACATGTAATCTAACAGGTATAGATGTGATTGAAATGCACTATGACACAACATGAAGCCCTAAAATAGTGTTGAATCAAGCTACAATGCAAGAAGATGACAAAGTTGAAGAAGGAGATGCTCAACCTTTAGAAATTGTCCCAGAAGATGCTCAACCTGGAGTAGAAGTTCCAACAAAAAAAGCTGAAGATGAGATACAAAGCATAATGATGGATGTAGACATTGAAGCTGAACTAAAAGAATTAAGACAAGTGATACAGAATAATAAGCTGAAATTCCTTCTGATGAAGTTGAGAAGAAAATGCCTAAAGTGTTGAGAAAGAGAAAGAAGAACATGAAGACAGATATTGGAAGCATAGAAGAAAATATCAAAATCAAAAGGCATGCACATGTAAGGGTAAAACATAGAAGAAAATATCTAAATTTATATGTATCTTTTAGACAAGTAACTAACCTACGTTACACTTCAAAAACAGCAAAAGAGTTCAACATTTATATGATGGAGTGCATCAAGACAAAAGAAATGAAAGAGGGTGTAGAGGAGTTTAGACAAAGTGTAAGGAGTTACGTTTTTGTACTCATAGACTAAAAATTAGTTACACAGTAGACATTATAATTACTTTTTAAATGTGCACCAATAACTTAGACATCAACTAAATATAGTTACTTGTTAAAGACAATAGAAACATTTAGTATAGATTAATTGCTCAATTTATAAATTCTATGTCACAACTTTAGTATGAAACTTTTGAAAAAAATAAACTGTGAAGGCATAGGATAGAATGGAGTTGTGGGGGAAGATACATGATGCATGGGAAAGGATCTATAAGCATTATTGTTTAAAGACAAAATGATTCGGTCACTTGTAAGGGCTGAAGTCATAAGTATATATCACTATATTATGGATTGCTAACTGAAGAAACTGGCTTTTCACATTATGGATTGCTTTGTACAAATGTTGAAAGTGACAACAAAAAAGAGGAAGAAGGCATTGTCATGGAATTGTTTGAGCACTTATGTGTCGGTAAGAGAAACCACTATCACAGTAGATTAGAGAAACTTACCACAATACAATGAAGGTTACAACTATGTAATTTGGAATATTATTTTTACAGCAAGAGCTAGAAATGATGGTGGCTGACATTACACTAAAGGAGATCGATATGCTATCACCTCTATTCAATGTACCTGAACCCGAATTTATGACAATGGATTTAGTGTTTATGTTACTTAACAACCACAATTACTGGCACTTGTTTGAAGCAAGTTTTAGATATGGGGTTGCATAGGTCTTACAATTCAATGTCAGGAAAGTCCAATTCTAAGAAAGAATTCAATAGGTGGGTAAGAAAAAGCAAACATTGTTAATGTACTTTTGAATGAAAATGATGTTGGTTACATTGTGCTTAACAATGTTTGGTTTTGCATGCAGGTGGTCCTCGTTCATGAGTTCTTCAAGGGAGTGCCATAGCGTGGAAGTCAAATGTCTCAATGGACAATTGAGTACCCTGAATTCCCTCAACAAGAAGATGACGGTGTTGATTGTAGTGTATATGTTATGAAGTATCTTGAATGCTTGGTGAATGTAAAAGAAATAAACTTCATAAGTAAATACATCCATGCAATTAGGGTGGATATCTTCCAAGGAATGATGAAGAGGGGAAGACTGCAGCTACTTAGAGAACATACTCAAGATCAAGAAGAGTCTAAAGAAGGAATAGTGACAAGAAGAATGAAGACAAGTTTGAGGATAACATGTCAAGCTTGAATACATGGCTTGTGTCACGATTAAGTATAACTTTTCCAAAATAATGTAGTAAACCAATATGATTTTGAAATTATACTTGAGAAAATGTGTATGTAAAATTAGAAAATGCAGTTCAAGTCTATATTGTGTTTTGGGTTGAATGAAAGATTACAGTTGGGGTCAGGAGAGAACAAGAGTTCTCTAGGTTTATCTATATGTATATATTATGGTTCTGATTATAGTAAATTCTCAGGGGTTTGATGTTTTTTGTATGATGTTTGAACCTGTTACTTTGATGTTCTTTGCATGGTTTTGTAACTTTAGCTAGATGGTGTTCATATGCATGAGAATTAATGTGTATGACATGTTGTATCACAATTCATACAAAATCTAAAAGATAATAATTGTGGTTAGCTGTGAGGTGTTCGTTCCATATATGAAGTAAGTCTCTGAATTGAAGAGTAGATATGTGAAACATTAAGCAACTATGTGAATGAAAAAGTAATTATGAGAGCATTAAAACAACTATTTGAATTGAAAAGTAATTATATACATTGGAAAGTAATTATTAGACATATAAAGTAACTTTGGGTCATAAAAGTAACAAAAGGTTCTAAAATGTAAATACGGAGGAACTCTGAATAAGAATGCAACTATATAAACATAAGGTTACACATTTATTGTGTTATTGTGGATAAAATAACAAAGTATGATTATTCCAGATATAAATTAACTATATGAATTGAAAAGTAACTCTCTCAACCAAAAAGTAACAACATGAGGTTACAAGTAACTACATCAACTGGAAAGTAACAATGTGGATGAAAAAGTAATTGTTGGACATATAAAGTAACATTGGGTCACAAGAGTAACATAGGGTTCCACAATGTAACGAAAGGGATACTTTTCCTTTTTAGAACAGTTGTGTTCAATTAGAACGCTCCTTCTATATATATAAGATATATATCTGAGAATGAAAAATTCATTGTGATCAACATATTCATAAGGTTCAACAGATTCTTGTGACTGTTGCTGAATAATAAAGTGTGATTATTCTAGCTATAAAGTAACACTTTGAACAAAAATATAAATACGCCAATTGAAAAGTAACACTTTGAACACAAAAGTAAGTGTGTGATATAAAATGTAACCTATTGAACTGGACAGCAACTCAATGAACCGAAAGGTAACTGTGTAAAGTACAATGTAACTATCATATGTATTTTTTAAGTTTTGGTCCACAAAAATAACAAATGGCTCCAGAAAACAACAACAAAGGATGCTAGATAAAAAGAAAACTATATCAACATAACATTACGCAATTGTTGTGTTGCAGGTGCTAAATAACAAAGTGTCATCTTTCTAATTATAAAGTAAATATGTAAACATAAAAGTAATTATATTTACTAAAAATTAACATGAACAACATAAGAATAACATGTTCAACCAAAACGTAAACAATTAACACTAAGAGTAACTATAGAGTACAAAAAGTATCGCTTTCACATAAAAGTAACTTTAAGATTGAACTATAAGAGAATGAGCCTGATCTTAAGCAAGTACTAGATTATAGAAAGAAGGATTTATCAAATCTGATATTGAATAATGGAAAGAAGAGAAATGAAATTACATATTCAATTTTTAATAGAAAATGGATGAATGTATCACATGCCAAATGAACTTTTAAAAATCTGTAACATAGATTTGAATTTGGTGCAAATGTAGCTTCATAGAAAAGAGTAACAATATAACTAAATTGTAACAAATTGTGGATTACAACTGTCATAAAGTACACCTGAACCATTACATTTACATCAAATTTTAACATGACTCACACACTAAAAAAAATTAGATAACATTACACTAAAACATTGCAATAAATCTAGTCCAGCAGCAGTAACAACAATGTAGATGAGAGATTTGCATTAGGAAGCCAACATCAAAAGAAACAATAGTAGAAACAATATGGTGGAGTGGGGAGCATCATTGCAGATCAACCAAGATAATAGCATATCAATCAGCAACACCACAAACGAGAACAACCATAATATACTGATCTGTGTATTTGATTGTCGGTGTTTTAGGTCACCATGTAGATGAAGATATGAAGACAAGGAGGTTCAGATGAAATCAATTGAAGATGTGAAATCTAAGTCAAGGAGGATTATATAGATAGTATTTCTTCTCATCTATAAGTTAGTTTTATTTTGAGAAATTCATGTAACTCCTTATAGGAGCCTCATGACATATATTGTGAACAATCTTTGTTCAATTAATAGAAATTATTGATTATTATTTATTATTTTTTGGATCTGAATCCTAAAAATTTTAGGTAATAGCTCTCGACTTAAATTCCACTTTGATTTATTATTTTTAATGCATGGACCCATTGCCTAAGGCTCTAGTAGAGTTTTAAGAAGGATGAATATCCCCCACAAACCACCATTGGCCTTAACTTCGTGCCAATGAAGTGGCACCCGAGTGGTAAAAGTTGTGTTGTATGACCGAGAGGTCAAGACTTCAAACCCTGGCGACGGGATGAATGAATTGCTAATTAAAAAAAAACTTCCCGACTGGTCATCCATCCTAGTTCTACTCCAAGTTGAGCATGCTTAACTTTGGAGTCCTTGTAAAGAATGTACACCCTTGGCGATATGGGTCATCCAATCATTCCTTATAAGATCATTTTATATGAGGCCTCAAATCCTTAGATGGTACAATCTCCCTCACCTAGACTCTTGACGTCCTTGTCATGGCTCAACTAAATGGCCTCATAATCTTTCCCCATTTTAGTGCAAGCCCAAACAACACATGTACACTCAGCTCTCAATCACAACTACTACCGTAAATGTATCTTCATCTCCATAGATATCCCTTTTCAACATACTTGAACTGCACACATCAAATATTGGCATGCCACAGCCCCGTGTGGGCCCCACCTACTAGAGGGGAATCGATTCTGATATCATTAATAACACTTGGGCCCACCGCCCAAGTTTCTAGTAATGTTTTAGGAATGAAGATTGGGCCCACGAACCACCAATGGCCTTAGTTGTGTGTTTTGTCCTCATTCACGTACAAATTGGGGTCAAGTTCTCGACTGGTCATGCATCCTAGTACTACTCCAAGTCAACCACGTTAATTTTGAAGTTCTTAATGATGAGATCCCTAAATAGGAGGTGCACCTTGATGATATGGGTAGTCAAATAATTCTTTTTTAGATCATTTATTAGAGGCCTCAAATCCTGGGATGTTACAAAGGTCTTCTAGCTCCAATCTCAAAATTGGAGTATGGCATTGTTATCTTCATCAACAAATTTTTTACACGAACTTATATTTTGAGTAAAAAAGTTGGGATTCACACATATGTTAATGTTGTAATAAGTGTTATCAAATAGGGTGGGACTTGCCCCTTCAAAACTTAGATCTAGGGTCTTTTCACATATATAATTCATTGATTGTATTCTACAGAATTCAAATTTCTATAGGAACTTGGAATGTTTGTGGTCTCAAGGTTAAATCAAGACATTTGTGTAGACAAAATCAACTATATAAGATGGGAGACTAGTTTGATGGAGTACGGTGATAGAGATGGTCAGCACCAACATTGATGATTTTGAGATTTATCATCTCACATTTGCTCACAAGGAGTGGAAAATCATCTTACCTCTTCTCAACTATATACATGAATCTTAGTCAGAGAAGGTATGCACCTTAAATTGTTGATCTCTCATCTTGCTTTTGACAATAAGGCAGCAATTCTCCACTCATATGTAGAAAATGGAGATTGTTGGAGAGGTAGGAGAAGGGTTTCAAACAAAGATTTTAGTCTGAGATGAATATAGACCTCCTTTCAAGTCATGGATTAAGTATGCAAGACAATAAACAAATTAATACCATTAAGTAGAATCAAATAATATGGGATTAAGAGAGAAATATTTCTCCCCCCCATGCCCGTGACAGAGGTCGAACGCCCGAGAGGGTGGTAAATCAAGGTGGCAACTGGGATTCAAACACGGGTCCCTTCATGAGGAGACACCGTGCTTGACCACTTGAGCCACTCCTTGTTGGTAGAATCAAATAATATGATTGTACAGAGGTCAGCTTCAATTGTAAATGTTAGTCATTCAAAAATGAAATGTCAAGGAAAATGGTTGAATATTTCACATTTATTGGAATATAGATATGTGTGCATCACCAATTAGAGAATTTTGTTTGAACAAATAGACCGTGTGGTCGCAACTCAATTCAATTTTCTCTAAATGTCCACATCACCAGACAATGATGAATGTGATGACACGGCACAAAAGGCATAGGCCATTTGAGTCCAGTTTAGTGACCACAAACCTATATGTGTCTTAATATACCTTTTAAATCAGCCACATGGTTAGGCATTCATCTCGTTTCCAAGTAGCAAAGAGACAAATACTATCATATAGTTGTGCCCTCTCAGAACTACAAGTGGTGGAGGGAATCCACTTATTATCTACAAGAACGCTCTCGAATTTCAAATACACAATTTACATCTCATCTAACATAGATAGACCACAAACATTCTCTATCAGAAGTTAACCATTGGATGGCTCTCACCGGCGGCTCTGGAGACTGGTAGCACGATGGTAAAGAGACCAGTGGTGAGGGTGATTCTCATGTTGTTGATGAGAATGGATCTTCTTTGTTGGTATTGAATGTTGATTCAAGATTCCAAGCTACTAAATCATGGGCAGATCTGGTTAAACCTAAAGTGTATAACACCTCACTGGAGAAAGTTGAAATCGAATTAAGAGACCAAAAGTTGATCTACCTGGGGGAAGAGGCAGAGAAGAATGCAGAACGGTGGAACCAATGTTTAGCTGGATATATTGTCAAAATCAAGCCTCACTTACCTACTTTGGAGAGATACTTGTCACAAGTCTGGATTCTGAAAGGTTCCATTGAGATTATGAACCACGACCAGGGTTTCTTTCTTATTAGATTTTCTGAAGTTGAGGATATGGACAGTGTTCTAGACAGTGGGATCTGCTTTGTCAGAGGCAAGCCACTTGTCTTGATGAAGTGGAAGTCGAGGGATGCCTAAAAGAGATTTAGGTTGTCTGATATGCCAGTTTGGATCCGAATTCACAATCTACCCTTGGAGTTGTTGGATATGAGAATGTTTGCTAGAATTGGATCTTATCTTGGCAACCCTCTTCATGCAGATTTGGCAACCTATGAGCTGAGGAACTTGGAGTATGCCAGGATTCAGGTTTTACTGCCAGAATCTACTTTGTTTCCTTTGGAGTTAGGATGATCTAGTGAAAAGGGTGTTTCCCATTTGATTAATTTCGAGTATGATTGGATGTCGAAAGTGTGCTCTATTTGTAACCATTTTCGACACTCTAACTATAAAATTAATTCTACTGGACTTAACATGCAGAAAGTCTGGGTAGGTTACTGAGAAAATCCCCAAGCACCAGATTCTTATTGATAACCCTGACTCTTTAGTTGTCAAGGTCACTCTTGAGAAGAGCTCTGAAGTTGTGGATTCAGTTAGAGTTGATGTTGTCGATGATCCTAACACTAATGAAGAAGATGAATTTCATGTATCCAAAGAGTCCATTGAAGAGATTTCTAATCTTTCAGAGGGTGAATCTGCTTCTATGCATAGTCTGGATGTTGGATGTGTTGGACCAAAACCTGTTGAAGGCATGAAGAATTCTATAGTTGATCCTTCCACCCATCCTACTTCAGGTTGTGCAACTGTTAATGAGGATGATGGTTTTGAAGCTCAAAAAGGGAACAAGAAAAGGAAAGCTAAGGGGATGTGTAAGAAGGCTCATGTAGTTAATAAATAGTCATTCAAGATGACCCCACTAGTGGGGAAGGGCATCAAACTAGTGAAGTACTAGTGTCTATAGTTTCTAATGGATAGCTCCATTAATATCTTTTCCTGGAATGTAAGAGGGCTTAATCTTAAAGCCTCTTCAGTACGGAATAAAGTAGTGGAGTTAAATCTTCATATCATTTTTTTAAATGAAACTAAAGTACGAGAAAAGAAGATGTGTAGACTCATTAGGAAATATTTTGCTGAATACAATTGGGTTTCCAATCACAAATCTCATGTGTTGGGTATGGTTGTTCTTTGGAAGGAGGGGAATTGTGTTGTCAGGAAATTACACGAAACTGATCAGTCTGTGCATCTGGAAATTCAGTGTTCTGGTAAGAACTTCTTCTTAACTTTTTGTATATGGTCACAACCCTGATAATGATAGGGCTCGTCTATGGGATGACATTAAAGCAATTAGTTCTAATGTGATGGATCATTGGATCATTTTAGGTGATTTCAATGATGTTAGAAAGGTGGATGAGAAATTGGGCAATGGTCCTCCTACTAATAAATCTATGGAGGACTTCAATAATTGTATGTTCAATTGTGGTCTGTTTGAGCTTAGTCTTATTGGACCCTCCTTTTCGTGGGATAATCACCAGAGTGGTGATAGGTTTGTGACTTCCTACATTGATAGAATTCTCTACAATTATAAGTTTTTGACCAC
Source organism: Alisma plantago-aquatica (assembly GCA_963693085.1). Taxonomy (NCBI): domain Eukaryota; kingdom Viridiplantae; phylum Streptophyta; class Magnoliopsida; order Alismatales; family Alismataceae; genus Alisma; species Alisma plantago-aquatica. The sequence continues at coordinate 226,823,764 of OY856413.1, forward strand.
TTTTGTTTATTGCAAGGGGATTCTCAACTCCAACATTGTCAGTGATCATAAAATTTTGACCTTGGATATTGGTGATAGAGCTAAGGTTAAGTTCCCCTTTAGGTTTATTAATGTTTAGTCTGAAAGAGATGATTTTATGGAAGTTTTCAAAAGAAGTTGGTTTGCTTATTATTCTAGCTTTCCTATCTTCAACCTTTACTCCAAGTTCAGGTGGTTAAGGATTGATCTTTCTGAATGGAATAAATCTCATGTGGGTAATCTGTTTGATGAGGCTAAAAGAAAAGAGTTTCTTGCTATTGAGGCTCAAGTAAATTTGGACTAAGACCCAACTAATGTCACTTTCCAAGTTGAAGCTAGTATAAGAAGAAAAGATGTGGCGGTTGCTAAGGCGCATGAAGAATCTTTACTTAGACAGAAATCCAGAATTTCTTGGTTAAAAGAAGGTGACTCTAATTCTAATTTCTTCTATGCTTCCTTCAGGGTTAGAAGGAATCTCAATCACATCAAGGCTTTATCTATTGATGGAGGAATTTGTATATACGTTGATATTATTAAAAAGTACATTGTTGACTACTACTCCAGTGTTTTTAATAATAATCATTTTGCTGATCTGGAAGTTTTAACTTCTATTAATTTTCCCACGCTTAATGATGATGACAAATTGGCTTTGGATACATGGTTGTATGTCAAAGATATCATTGATGTTGTTAAAATTTTGGATTCTGATAAGTGTCCTGGGCCCGATGGATTAAATGGTAAGTTCTTCAAATGTTGCTGGAGCACCATTTGTACTAACGTGGTTGAAGTTGTCTATAGTTTTTTCAATACTGGTAGATTGCTCAAAGAGGCGAATCGTACCTTTATAACTCTTATACCTAAAATCAAAGGGTTGAATGAGTTGAATAATCTGAGGTTGACAGCCTTGTGCAATGTTTTCTACAAGGTCATCTCTAAGCTTATGTGCTGCTATCTTTAATCAGTTGCAGTCAGTGTGCTTTTGTGAAAGGGAGGAGTATAAAAGATGTTGTTCTATTGTCAAACAAAATCATCTGTGAAGAAGGGAGGTAAAGCAAGGATGTGTCTCAAAAGTGATATTTCAAATGTGTATGACTCTGTTTCTTAGAAGGCTATCTTTTGTATTTTGGAGTTGATGAACTTTCCTCACTATTGGATTATGTGGCTCAGAGAAATCTTTGATACCATATGTTATGAGATTTTAATCAATGGAGAGGCTTCAGAGTCCTTTAAACCGAATAATGGTATCCGCCAGGGTGATCCCATAGCTCCTTATATCTTTGTTTTGGTTATGCAAGTGGTCACTCTGTTGCTTGATAAGGAAGTTAAGGAAGGTCATCTAAACCATTGAAGGCTTCTTCTGAGTTACCGTTTCTCATTTAATCTTCGCTGATGATCTCATGGTTTTTTCCGAGGCTGATGGATCAAGTGCTCTGGCTAATAAAAGATTCATGTGCAATCTTTATAACTCGACAGGTTTGAAGATTAACTATGAGAAGAGTGTTGTGTTTTATAGCCAGGATGCGGATAAAGTGAGAATTGGGGAAATTTTGGGTATCAATGAAGGCTCTTTGCTTCAAAGATATCTTGGAGTACCTCTTTTCATTGGAAGTTGACGAAGTCTCATTGTAGTCCCCTATTGGATAGAATTAAAAGGAGACTTGAAGAATGGAAGGCTAACTAACTCTCGATGACAGGTAGAGTTGAGTTAGTTCACTCTACTTTGTTGGCTATCTATCAATACTGGGCATCTGTCTTTCCATTACCTCTCTCTATATGTGATGAAATTGAGAAACTATGTTGGGATTTCATTTGGGGTAAAACTGATAGTAAGAGATTTGTTCATCTTGTTAGTTGACATATTCTTGTTAGACCTAAATGTGAAGGTGGTATGGGAATAAGAAACATTAGAGAGATTGTTCGGGCCTCTATTCTATTGAATGGGTGGAATATGTTGGATCAAAGGGCTCTAGAGGGGGGGTGAATAGAGCTACACAAACTTCACAAAATCAATTAGACCACCAAATTAAACTTAGTGCAGAGACCAATTCAAGCAGCAATTTTGATGTCCTAATCTAGCATACAAAGCAAGGATAAGAGATAATGAATTACAAGCACTTGGACAGGTGGTTAGAGTGGTTCCACATCCTAAACTTAGGATCGATGTCAGTCCACTACCTAGAGTTGGTTAGACTCTAGGATTTGCAACTTGGTCATCTTATATACCATGATAAGATTACAAGATACATAAACCACACAACCAAGGGCTTAAAAACTCAAGCCAAGATCTTCTACCTCACCAAGGACTTACCCACTAGCAAGATTCTTTAGCCTTCTTCAAAGGACTTACCCAATCTTACCTTAGTCTTTAGCCTTACAGGATTTACCTATCTTACTTGATCTTTGCCTTGCACCTCTCCTTCTCTTGGAGAGCTTCTCCACGTTTCACCTTCACCAAGGGATCTGGAACAGTAAGCTATCTTCACTCTTGAAGATCAGCCATCATCTTCACCTTCACTTGGGGAAGAACAGCAGCAACCTCTCTTTCACTTGGAGAAGCAGCTTCAATCAATCTTCATAGAGAAATGGAGGTAGGAAGAGAGAGAGGAGAGCTGTACATCATATAGGGGATAGCTCTCATACATATGGACCTAACTCACTCATAACTCACGAATTTATCTTGAAGGTGGAGAGAGAAAGGGGCTCAAGGGCTTGGAACACTCTCAGCTATGCTAGAACCAAGTTTGTAATGGAAGAGCAGCTTGGAATGAACTCCAAGGGGTTCTATTTATAGTTGAGGGTGGCCCTTTAAGTTGTGGGACACTTGGATGCAAAAATAGTCATTTTTTGTTCAAGAAAACGGCTATATTTTTGCCCAAAACACTTCACCAACGGTCACATCACTTTTTCTGCAAATTCCGTACAGTGTAATCGGTTGAGTTTCAATGGGGATAACTCGACCGATCATATAAAAGACAAAACTGATATTCAAATGATCGGTCGAGTTTGTCCTGACAAAACTCGACCGACCATTTAACTGGAAATGGCATGTTACCTGATCGGTCGAGTTCTGTGAGTGCACAACTCGACAGATGCAATCTTCAGAAAATCGACCAAGGTTGATCGGTCGAGTTTCAGGCTAGGGAAACTCGACCGACCAAGTGCCTGAAATTGATTTTCTAATTTGCAATAAAAGTGATTATCACTTGGTGAATTTTGTCCCAAACATTTTTCTCTTCTAAGTTACAAGCCAATTCATCATTACAAGTGATTACATGGATGTTCTAAGGTCGTTTACATAGAAATCCTAAAACGCACACTTGTAGCCATTTTGACTTGAACTTGGCCCATTCTAGGGCTTTGTATATATGATCCTTTTCATGTACCTAATGCCTACAAACAATCTTAAACGCACATATTAGATACATATGAATGGAATGGTTAAGTCATTATCAAAATCTAGGTAATGTATAACCTCTAGGTCAACATTCTCCCCCTTTTTGACAATGACAAACCATTCCTCAAACATATTGAAAAGGATAAGAAAGTTATACCTTTGCCTTGTGAATTAGGGGGATTCATAATAAGAACAATTTGAATTGCTCCCCCTCAAACTATGCTTCCTCTCACCTGCATGGTAGTTTTTCTATACATGGCAATACCGATATTCATGTAATATGTAATCCTTTGCATGTCACATGATCAACAACAAATTAACAAGAAAAGGGTCACCTAGGCAAGAAAGCAATAGTAGAACAACAAGAAACAATATGATTGAGTCTCAAACCATGAGATATTTCTCCCCCTTTTGACATTATCAAAAAGGTATGGGGTAGAAGAGCAAAAAATAGGTCTTCTCCAAGACTCAACCACACATATACGCAAGGTAATAAACAACATTGTAAAAGCATATATCATACAACCACGGAGAACATACAATCCAAGTCAGAATCAAAATATAGCTCAAAAAGCACCAAGCATAAGATAACGCAAATTAAGTAGCCAAAGTGCATAGCAAAGATATTCCAACTCAGAAAGATGTCCGTAAGAGCAACTACAACCATAAAGTGAGAAAACAGAAAAAAATAGTACAGCTCAGACTAATGTGCCAGGATGTTGCTTATACAAAAGAGTCTAGAAAGATGTATATGATAGACATGCTAGACTATAAGCTAATAAAACCTCCTAGACATCTAAGCTATCTATATCAACTGCTTCCTCGTTGTCACCAGGGTCGTAGTCCTCATCGCCATCTGAAGGTGGAGCAGTTGTGCCAATAGCAGAACCAGCACCATCATCACCATCCTCGTCAGAAGCATCCTCAGCGTCACCATCATCAGCATCAGCATCCTCGTCGGCATCCTCAGCCTGGTCGGGCATCTCCTCGTCGTCAGGACCAAAAGAGCGACCGGGCCAACGGGCATTCTGCTCGGCCCACGACATACCAAGAGCAAGGAGCTCCTTGGCCTGCGGGAAGGACGGAGCAGAGTCCCTCAAGGAAGTGAGCAGAGTGGCCAGGGGACCAGCAGGTAATGGCAGGAAAGCAGGAGAGGAGCGACCAGCAGCATACTGAGGTGGAGCGGCAGCGGAAGGCTCGGTAGCATACGGTGGTGGAGCAGGGAAGTAATGCCCATATGCATAAGAAGCATAGGCACTACCCGGGTATGGATGGTAGACAGGGTAGGGTGAAGCACAGGATAGGTTCATGGTGGACATGATCGAACACAAATCCTGGTGGAGGTGCTCCTGGACCTGACGGTCGTACGCATGTTCATGCATAATATATCCCAGAAGGATTTCATTTGATGCACGGAACGACGCACGGCTAGAGCGGGGATGTGGCTGCGGGGGTGGAGCACTGGTGGAGGAGGGAGGGACAGTAGAAGCAGAGGCAGAGCTGGAGGCAGAAGCACCAGGGGCAGGGGTAAAGATAGGGACAGCCTTCTGAAGGGTGGTTTCACTAATACACACTCCTTTTCGAGCAACCGGGTAATGGAAGTCAGAAAAGAGTGATTTATCAGTGGCGAACTGGAAAAGACCACAGATCAGGGCGGGGTAGGGAGGGTGGGTGCCCTTGGTGTTCTTGCCGGTGTCAAAACAGGTCATATGGTGTAAGATGTAACGAGCCCATTTGATAGTGATGTTGTTTAACAAACAATACATCAGGACCGCTGTGTTTTCCGCAATGTCCATTTGATTACGCTTGGGGTGGATATTGCAGTTAATCACAAGGGCCAAGATGCGCCTCTGGAGGTCAAGGGAGGATGAGGGTAGGGTGGACCGCTTCTTATAGGCCACGTCAGGTTTCTTTAAAAACCGATGAATATCTGGTAGCGTCAATTCATGGTGTTTATAAAAACCTTCCGGGTCAAGAAGATCGAAATGCGTGTCATAGTCCTTACGCCAAGTAGTGTTTTCTTCATCTCCGGCAAGGTAGAAATTGAAAGTTTCCTCGGAGAGTTGAAAACGACAACCGGCGATCATCGATGTTAGGACTACTTCGGTATTCAGTGGGGGAACAAGAGAATCATAGTTCCAACGCAAATTGGCGTAGAACTCGTGAACAGATTTTGTGCTTGATAGTTGATTATTGAAGCAGTCATGTTCGATTGCTAGGGCAGATAAGTGGTGTTGGGCAAGAAGCCTCAAAACAGAGGTGATATACGCTTGAAAACAGTTTGCATCAACTAAGGGGCAAAAATGAAAAGGAGATCGTGGAAGAAGATCCTTATACCTATTTTCCGCCTCAAGGGACACAAACGAGGTGTTATCAAATGGAATCAAGTGATTTGTCAAGGAGGAGGCTGGAGCATTGCTAGGGGCGACACGTTTTCACCTATGGAAAGCCATGGAAACAAAAACAAGAAGAGAAACCGTGCACACAAGCAAGACAAACCTCAAAAGCCGAAGAAGACACACCACGGACGTCCAGGAGGGTCAAGAACAGGTTGCTAGGTCGCCCTAGGGTTAGGAACGGGAGGGTTTAGGGCTTGGGTTGAGAGCACGGGGCTAGGAGATGAGGAATCAGTCGGCTATTTTCTAGTTGCAAGGGAAAATAGTCGGCCGATCCTAACTTTTAAGTTGGCTCAGCCCGCGGATCGGTCGAGTTCTGAGGGTGACAAACTCGACCGAACGGTCCACTGAAGACAAGCTCTCGGCTCCTGATCAGTCGAGTTTTCCAAGGAGGAAACTCGACCGAAGGTCAACCTGACCTAGCAGTCACATTCTTAGATTCTAGCCATATACATGTCAATTAAATTCATTTTTCCATTCTATTATGCATAATTAACATACCTAGGCACATTTAGCTCATCATTGGGCACTATTTAGCGATAAAACACAAAATTCGATAAAACCCAAAAACAAGCAAAAACTAAGCATGTTGATAAGCAATTGAAGCACATTCAAGCATATATAGGCGAAAACAAGGTGAAAAGAGACATGAGCAAGCATATAGGTAAAAGATAACTAGCTAGATCACATATCAAGATCATTCAAATCAACAATAAGCAGTTTAGATCAAATAAAGCTAAATTGATCTCTAGCAAGAGGTTTTGTAAAGATGTCTCCCAACTGATTTTCCGTGTCCACATGTGTGATATAGATATCTTTCTTGGCAATGTGGTCACGAAGCAAATGATGGCGAACCTCTATATGCTTGGCTCTACTATGCAATATAGGATTGTAAGATAGATTAATTGCACTAGTATTGTCACAAAAGATAGGAGAAGCATCAAAAAATATGTTAAAGTCTTGGAGCATTTGCTTCATCCATAGGACATGTGCACAACACCTCCCGGCTACAATGTATTCAGCTTCGGTAGTTGATAATGCCACCGTACTTTGTTTCTTGGAGAACCAAGACACTAAGCATGGTCCTAGAAGGAAGCAAGTGCCACTTGTGCACTTTCTATCAACCAAACACCCTGCATAATCCGCATCACTATATGCTCTAAGAGTAAAATCCCTTGATTTAGGATACCATAGTCCAAAATTTTGAGTTTTGGCTAAGCACCTCAAAATCCTCTTAACAGCAATAAGATGTGACTTATTAGGGCAAGATTGAAAGCGAACGCACAATCCAACACTAAACATAATATCAGGTCTAGAGGCAGTTAAGTAAAGTAAACTTCCAATCATACCTCTATATAGCTTCTCATCTACCTTTTCACCTTCTTCATCTTTGTCCAAGTTTGGCGGTATTTGACATGGGTGTATCCATCGGCTTCATGTTCTCCATCCCAAAGCGCTTGAGAAGTTCACTTGTGTACTTGCCTTGGTTGATGAAGTTTCCTTCTTTGGTTTGTTTGATTTGAAATCCGAGGAAGAAGGTCAGCTCACCCATCATGCTCATTTCAAACTCACTCTGCATAAGAGAACTAAACTCCTTGCAAAGATCAAGATCAGTCCCGCCAAAAATGATATCATCAACATATATTTGAATTATAAGAAAATGGTTATAAGTGTGTTTTAGAAACAAGGTAGAATCAACTTTGCCCATGACATACCCCTTATCTAACAAAAAGTTCTTTAGTTTCTCATACCAAGCTCGAGGTGCTTGTTTGAGTCCATAGAGAGCTTTTTGCAATAAATAAACATGATTGGGTAACTTGTCATTTTCAAAGCCCGGAGGTTGAGCAACAAAAACTTCCTCCTCGATCGTACCATTCAAAAATGCACTTTTAACATCCATTTGATATAACAAGAAATTTTTGTAACTAGCAAAGGCAAGTAGAATACGAATAGATTCTAATCTAGCAACAGGAGCATATGTTTCATCAAAATTGATACCTTCCTGTTGGTTGTAACCTTGTGCCACTAGCCTTGCTTTGTTTCTTACCACTTTTCCATTCTCATCTAGCTTGTTGCGGTAGACCCATTTGGTGCCAATGATTTTTCTATCACTTGGTCTTGGCACTAGGTTCCACATACGATTCTTCTCGAATTGCTCTAGCTCTTCTTGCATGGCAAGGATCCACTCATCGTCACCAAGGGCTTCTTTGATGTTCTTTGGCTCAAGTTGGGAGATGAAGGCACTGTCTTCTTGTTCTTTGTTGTGAGCAGCTTGTATCCTCACTCTCTCGAACGGATTGCCAATGATCAACTCCTTGGGGTGATTCTTTGCAAACCGGGGAGTGGGATCCTTCTTTTCTTGATCTTCTTCTTCTTCAATCACTTGCTTACCTTTATTTTTGATGTTGAGGTCTTTTAGAACAGGAATTAACTCATCTGCAACATCATCATCACCAACATGCTTGCCAACAACAGTGTTAGTTTCAATAAACTTAACATTGATAGATTCTTCAATTTTAGACAATTCAAAGTTGAATACTCTATATGCCCTGCTAGTAGTGCTATAGCCTAGGAAGAAAGCCTTATACTATTTCGAATAAAACTTGTCGAGAGAATCCTTCGTGTTTAAAACAAAACAAGGACATCCAAAAACATGAAAGAAATCAATAGACGGCTTCCTTCCACGCCATAGTTCATAGGGGGTTTTCTTAAAAGACGGATGTGTGAAAACTCGGTTTTGCATAAAGCATGACGTGCTAACAGCTTCAGTCCAAAACTTCTGTAACATACTCAATTCTAGACACATAGGCTAATCATCCATTCTTCTAGGCCCCTACTCGTCGGTGTGATATCCAACCTCCTTTTTTCTCTTTATTTGACCTTCTTTTGGAATACATACCTTTTGTATGTGTAATTCACTAATTGATGATAGATTAAACATTTTGGGGACTTTATAATCCTAATTGACTCATTAAGAACTCAAAGTCATGGAATCTTAGGATGTATTAACTCCAATAATATAATTAAGGGAAATTTATGAATTAATCACAAATATGTCAATTGTTGAACTTATTCCTGGTTTGAACTTATATATGCTTCCTTATGATTAATTGAGTAAAATTGAGAAATATAGATTTCAATGATTCAATTGGGGGAAGGAAAATAATGATACACTAAATAAATAACCAACAAACATCTAATTATATTGAACCCTCAATGACCACCAAAGGCAAATTTTATTTATTAATCATGTTCCTCACACCTTTTATAGCTTCCATACAAAATTTCAAATTAATCAGACTGCGTTTGCACCCTCGATTAAACTAGAAAGGCCAAGTTTTTAAATAACCTAAGTTTAATTAATTTAGCCCATTATTACATTTAATTGCCTTTTCTGTTTCCCTTACTCCCTGAAAACCCGGCGCATCTTCCCCTTGACGCACTCAACGCGACGCTCGTGCATATCACCGGCGCCATGACCACGTCATCTTCTTCCCTCCCTCTTCTTCTTTCTTCCCTATTCATCCTGGTCTCCATAAATACCCTGTCTGCTGATTTCCTTCTTCGGTCTTTTGCTCGATCACCATGGCAGGAAGATCTGCTGCCACCTAATGTAGATGGTCAGCGACCGGCCCACTGTCCACTTACTTTCACGGAATCACCAGCACTTCTCCCTCCATCGCAACCAGCCTCCAACCACAGTCGCGGTCCTCATCTCCATCCCACCATCACTGCAGCCTGCCCTAACCACGACTCATCTTCATCTCCTCCGCGATCCAACCTCCTCACCGCGATCATCTTCTTCATTCGTGATCATCCTTCCATCATCGCGGCCTGCAATATCCCCTTCACCGCGACCCCCCTTCAACCGCGGTCACGGTCCGCCCTTCCTAATCCGCCCGTGATTCTCCCCCTTCACCGCGACATGGATCCTCCTACATCGCGACCTGCGCCCTACGCCTCGACCTCCACCAAACCGCGACCTCGCCTTCCACTTGCTCGCGGTCTGCACGACCTCACCAAACCCACCGCGACCTCCACTCCAATTTGCATCCCGTCCCGCTCACCAGCAGCCACCGTCAAACTCAAGCACTCAACCGCGGTCCAGCAACCCTACACCGCACCCGCGGTGCCGCCAGTCATGCCCCTCAGCAACCCCCGCTCTATCGCCTTGCTTCCACCATGACCAGAGGATCAGGGCCGTGCCCGAGACATCACCTCACACCAAACTGCGACCAGCAAAACTGCCAACAACCGCGACCTGCTCCTCCCTCACGTAGGACCACAACCTCTGCCCATCCACTCAACCCCAGCAGGCCTATAAATACCACCGTACGCTCCACAGCAAAGGCATCTCGCCCAAGCGCCGCCAGGCTGTTGAAGTGGAGATATCCCACTCCGCCGCCATCCACCACAGGAGCCCTTCCGCCTCCAGCAACCACACCACGCCACAAGGAGGACTCCAGCACTCTGCCATCACATCCCAGCAGCCACACTAATAACTCCATCTCTACTGGCGGGCCTGACAATGACTGAAAAATAGTCAGATCGGGCCCTGAGAACTTGCTCTCATCTCACATCCTCTGATGAGCCTCTATAGCCATTGAGTAACGACTCTTCCTCCTTCTGATCTACAAACAAAGGTGGTCTACATATGTTCCAGCCTCGAGTCATCCACTTGGGATCAACTTTGGTTTGAAGGCAGAAAACACCAAGACATGTCCAAATTCATGACAAGGTATGATCAATACTTACACTACTGTAGTTTCATTTATTAAACAAACTAAGAGCCTCCGAAGGCTAAGATTGAGCTTTGAATATGTATTTGACAATTTAACCTGGGCTATTTATACACATGTTACTAAACATCATAGCAAATAGCAGGGTCTAGAAGTAAGTAATTTTTAACGAACATGTCCAATGTGCCAACAATATTATCCTTACGCATTAAAACCCTAAGTGTATATACATATATTTAATGATGATTAACAACATGATAAGAATGTAAGAGTGTATCTACCCAGAAATGTCCTACATGGAATTCAATGGTATAAAAGAGACAAATCACACAAAAGAAAGTGTTGTCATAAACATGTGCATTCAAATGGATGAGAATAGGGTACATGTTAGTTTAGACTAACAAATAATCTACTTCCATATAATCATTTGGAACAAACTTGTAGTCCTATGCATATTTGAGATCTAAGCTAAGTGTGTAACTTCTATATTGAGTTATGTTGGAGTTATACCCTAGATGTCCCTATTAGGGTACTCCGTTATTTAATACATATCTTACAATACACATCTTCAATCCTACTGACTAAATGGAACTATATTACGTTATTTGGGGATCTAATCCATAGGAAAATAATCATATAGATGGATATACAACATTGATCATACATGACCTAGTTGGAAATCTAAGAGACTATAATGATAAGAAAAATACAGAATAATAAACCTAGATGGAAAACCTAATCCGAAATAACATCAATCAAACAAGTTTTGATTTCAAGCCAAATAGTAACAAATATTATTCCACTTTGTAGCTCATTCATCACCAACCTTTGGAGGCAGTTGAATGGTGAATTTACCCCCTAGAAATAGGGCCAAGTTAGTTGTATCAGGTATGTACATCCTCTATTTTATTTTGGGCATTATTTGACTAAAATCTAAATTCTTTTAATGAGGCATCTCTTGAACTGTTATTCTACTTGAAAAGCACTTGCTTGGACATTTATTATTTTTCCTTCTCTCAATTCATGATATTCAATTGGTTATTGTGATACCTTGTTTATAATGGGTTTTTGGACCCCTTTTGCTATATTGTCTTTTTATTTGAAATTGACTAAAATGCCAGCCTTGTCACTCTATTTTATGCATGCTACATGTTTGACTAGAATATCTAGAATAGCGGTACTTATGTACAACCATATTTATATAGGGCGTGCGTATTCCGCCCGGGGTGTGCGTTTCCACCCTTGTTTATTTTTAGGCCATGATCCTATGGTGTTATGGCCCTGTTTTAGGTATATTTAGTCTACATTGTTATGCATGCAAATATTTATTGTTTTAATGTGAATCTGTGGATGATTATTATGGCAAGACACTCTTTTATTATCATGCTTGTAATCTGAATTTAATATGCCTCATTTCTTTTGTTTCATTTCTTTTGTTATTTTTCTCTTGAACATACCTAATTGCAAATAGCCCCCTTTTCTTGAGGGAACATCTCTTTTTGTACTTTTAACCCTATATAATGCCCAAAGCATTTTATAAATGTACATGCTCAGCCTTTGCTGACCTCTTGTTGTTTCCTATGTTCTGGGTGATGTTCCCTTCCACCCAGGTTTAGGTACATTGGAAGACATGAGCTCAAAAAGATCGCTAACACGACATGAACTTAAGGATAGCTTGGAATGGCTGGGTTACCCTCTGCTATATGGCTTATTTGTAGTTAGTTCAAATTGTTGTAATATCACCTTTTATGGTGATGAGCAATTGTATTAATGATTGATGAAGTAACTTTGTAATAGTTTTGTTCCGCTGCTTATTCATTATCATGCTCTGTAATTTGTGCCATTTGAGAAATGATTGAAATACCTCATTTCCTTATTACCTTTTTGGTACGTTTGGGAGTGGATGGGCTATTTCTTCAATTCAGTGAAGAGTGGATCCCATATCGGGTCTCACTCTTTACAAAATGGTATCAGAGCCTAAGCAGTCGGTAACTTGACTATTTCAAGTTATCCTAGGATGACCTTAATTAGGTAGGTGACCCTTAGAGGTTATTTGCAAACTGATTACCTAGTAGTAGAATACCAATTAGGGTTTTCAAACCCTAATAATTTTGGGCACTTACACTCCTCGACCCACCTATGTGGATGGGAGTTAACCTCTAGTAACCCTTAACACCCATGCCCTCTTTATCAGGGTGGGATGAAGCCGCACATAACTGACTCTTGCAGTGTTGGTTCACATGTCATAATTTTCTAGGATGTTAGCCTAAGAGCTTGCAATGTCGATTGATTTAAATAGTCTTTGTTAGGCTTTATTCTAGTTCTCACCTTGAACCTCTTTCCCTTTGCTGTTTCTCTAGCATGCCTCGTATTTACCCACTTTGGGGTATTGAGAACACATAAATTATAGATGTAAAATCTCTACGTGTATCTTAAGATTTAAGACGATTCCCTTGGTACTAACTGATAACGTTGATCTAGCATGCCCAACATATATTTACTTGGTTACTAGGAATGCATGAATGTAAAATACAAAAATCCTAAATTAAGATTAGGGTTAAGATTCCTTTAATGTTATGTTTTGTCCTAAACTATATCAACTTTATCTATAGCATGCCTTGTCCTCAATGTGAGTATATTAGGATAGCTTTGCCTTGATGCCACCCCCTCAAGGGCTAAATTCCACCCTCATTGGGATTGTTATTCTTGTGTATTGGAATTGATTGATGGAGCTAAAAGTTTTAGTAGGCATACTTAAATTATCACCTTTCTTAGAGTACTTGGTTTACCTAGTGATTAAGATGGGTATCTGGACTATATAGGTTACCTTATCATGTGAAGGAACTACGGTTGAGAAAATCCTAAATCACTACCTATCATGTTGGGTAATCTCATGTTTCGATTAGGACTCGCGATGAGGTAGTGGGATTATGATTAAGAATGACGTGGGAAATGGTGGATGTCATGCTTGAGTAGGTTTTGACTGATTATTGGCTATGAGTAATTTACACCCTTCTCTCTCTCATTGCTTGCATATTAGAGAATACTCACATGACTTTTTAAGTGATAGGAGGATCATACCTCTTTTGTAGAAGGAAGTGGTTATAGGATAGTAATGTATGTGTCAGGTTGTGGAAGGTGTCTGACTTGGTTCTCGAATCGATTTTGGTGCCAATTTTGTATCTTCATCGCCAGTCCTTTATTGCTAAAACTTATTTTCGTTATTAAATTATATGTACAAAAGAATTATTTTTCTTTTTATGATCTCATCGATGATTTTCAGAACCAAGTCACCACCACAAGTAAGTTGAGTAGTAGAGAAGCTCTTTAGTGAAGTACCATTGGTTGACATGTTCAACCCTAATACCCTAGGCCTAAGACTGACATAGTCAGTTTTTCAATATATATATAAGACCTAGCGGATCCACCCTTTTTCTCCTCTAGGTTATGCCCTAAGTTATAGTTTTAGCCTTTTAAGGGGTGGAGTACCTGTACGATCTAGTTAATAGGCATAATCAGGATTAATAACAACTACAATGAGTAAAACTTGGATAACTCCTAGCAATAATGTTAAACATATGTAGAGGCTACCAAACTGGGAATTCCAGACGAGCCTTGCTAATCATACCATCATAAATGTAACTTCAATAATCAAAACAGATTTTAAAATGTATTTTTGAATTACCCTTAAGGATGTGTTTAAGTCATATGAAGGTAAAAGTAATTACACTTAAAAGCTCAAATTAATATTCTATACCCCAAATCGCTACTAATTATATGGTAAGGATGACTTTACAGTAGAGGCTAGAGTGATCACCCTAAGTATGATAGGATTTCTGAATATTTTTCCCAGGTGACCATAATAAATAGAAGTGAAAGGGAACTAGCTACACATCAATCAAAACAAGTGTAATGTAATGTCTAAAGTTAACTCGTGAAGGAGAAATTCAAATAGTTGCATACAACACACTATAGTGTTCATATGTGAACGAGAAAATCCATTGGCACACAAAACCCTAAACTTACACCTCAACCCTAATATGTCTACTAAAGTATGTGTTGTCTTAGACAAGTAACACATCATTATTTGACCCCCTTGATATAATTCATAAATAAATTGAAGTTAAGAAATAACCCTAATGCTAGAAGGAAAATAAGACATATATGCACGTCATACATAAAGTGACCATGATAAATAATAATATGTTAATGATGTTTATTATGATGATGATAATGTTGATAAGTAAATTTTCCTTAATAGTAATAATGATAGGAATCATGGTGCTTGAGGATCAACGTTTATATGCAAGAGTAGTTCACCAATTTAGTAGTCACAATCTAAATGGTTCTATTGGGAAATTTGTATATGAAGATTGGTCATTCATGCTTAAGTGATGGAAGATGAGGATCTGTAGAACAAACTAGCACTCATGACTAGCAGTGGATTGATTTCGGAGACGCAATCCTCTTTAAGGGGTGGAGTGTTGTAACATACTCAATTCTAGACACATAGGCTAATCCTCCATTCTTCTAGGCCCCTACTCGTCGGTGTGATATCCAACCTCCTTCTTTCTCTTTATTTGACCTTCTTTTGGAATACATACCTTTTGTATGTGTAATTCACTAATTGATGATAGATTAAACATTTTTGGGGACTTTATAATCCTAATTGACTCATTAAGAACTCAAAGTCATGGAATCTTAGGATGTATTAACTCCAATAATATAATTAAGGGAAATTTATGAATTAATCACAAATATGTCAATTGTTGAACTTATTCCTAATTTGAACCTATATATGCTTCCTTATGATTAATTGAGTAAAATTGAGAAATATAGATTTCAATGATTCAATTGGGGGAAGGAAAATAATGATACACTAAATAAATAACCAACAAACATCTAATTATATTGAACCCTCAATGACCACCAAAGGCAAATTTTATTTATTAATCATGTTCCTCACACCTTTTATAGCTTCCATACAAAATTTCAAATTAATCAGACTGTGTTTGCACCCTCGATTAAACTAGAAAGGCCAAGTTTTTAAATAACCTAAGTTTAATTAATTTAGCCCATTATTACATTTAATTGCCTTTTCTGTTTCCCTTACTCCCTGAAACCCGGCGCATCTTCCCCTTGACGCACTCAACGCGACGCTCGTGCATATCACCGGTGCCATGACCGCGTCATCTTCTTCCCTCCCTCTTCTTCTTTCTTCCCTATTCATCCTGGTCTCCATAAATACCCTGTCTGCTGATTTCCTTCTTCGGTCTTTTGCTCAATCACCATGGCAGGAAGATCTGCTGCCGCCTAATGTAGATGGTCAGCGACCGGCCCACTGTCCACTTACTTTCACGGAATCACCAGCACTTCTCCCTCCATCGCGACCAGCCTCCAACCACATTCGTGGTCCTCATCTCCATCCCACCATCACTGCAGCCCGCCCTAACCACGACTCATCTTCATCTCCTCCGCGATCCAACCTCCTCACCGCGATCATCTTCTTCATTCGTGATCATCCTTCCATCATCGCGGCCTGCAATATCCCCTTCACCGCGACCCCCCTTCAACCGCGGTCACGGTCCGCCCTTCCTAATCCGCCCGTGATTCTCCCCCTTCACCGCGACATGGATCCTCCTGCATCGCGACCTGCGCCCTACGCCTCGACCTCCACCAAACTGCGGCCTCGCCTTCCACTTGCTCGCGGTCTGCACGACCTCACCAAACCCACCGCGACCTCCACTCCAGTTTGCATCCCATCCCGCTCACCAGCAGCCACCGTCAAACTCAAGAACTCAACCGCGGTCCAGCAACCCTACACCGCGCCCGCGGTGCCGCTAGTCACGCCCCTCAGCAACCCCCGCTCTATCGCCTTGCTTCCACCACGACCATAGGATCAGGGTCGTGCCCGAGACTTCACCTCACACCAAACTGCGACCAGCAGAACTGCCAACAATCGCGACCTGCTCCTCCCTCACGTAGGACCACAACCTCTGCCCATCCACTCAACCCCAGCAGGCCTATAAATACCACTGTCCGCTCCACAGCAAAGGCATCTCGCCCAAGCGCCGCCAGGCTGTTGAAGTAGAGATATCCCACTCCGCCGCCATCCACCACAGGAGCCCTTCCGCCACCAGCAACCACACCACGCCACAAGGAGGACTCCAGCACTCTGCCATCACATCCCAACCGCCACACTAATAACTCCATCTCTACTGGCGGGCCTGACGATGACTGGAAAATAGTCAGATCGGGCCCTGAGAACTTGCTCTCATCTCACATCCTCTGATGAGCCTCTATAGCCATTGAGTAACGACTCTTCCTCCTTCTGATCTACAAACAAAGGTGGTCTACATATGTTCCAGCCTCGAGTCATCCACTTGGGATCAACTTTGGTTTGAAGGCAGAAAACACCAAGACATGTCCAAATTCATGACGAGGTATGATCAATACTTACACTACTGTAGTTTCATTTATTAAACAAACTAAGAGCCTCCGAAGGCTAAGATTGAGCTTTGAATATGTATTTGACAATTTAACCTGGGCTATTTATACACATGTTACTAAACATCATAGCAAATAGCAGGGTCTAGAAGTAAGTAATTGTTAACGAACATGTCCAATGTGCCAACAATAATATCCTTACGCATTAAAACCCTAAGTGTATATACATATATTTAATGATGATTAACAACATGATAAGAATGTAAGAGTGTATCTACCCAGAAATGTCCTACATGGAATTCAATGGTATAAAAGAGACAAATCACACAAAAGAAAGTGTTGTCATAAACATGTGCATTCAAATGGATGAGAATAGGGTACATGTTAGTTTAGACTAACAAATAATCTACTTCCATATAATCATTTGGAACAAACTTGTAGTCCTATGCATATTTGAGATCTAAGCTAAGTGTGTAACTTCTATATTGAGTTATGTTGGAGTTATACCCTAGATGTCCCTATTAGGGTACTCCGTTATTTAATACATATCTTACAATACACATCTTCAATCCTACTGACTAAATGGAACTATATTACGTTATTTGGGGATCTAATCCATAGGAAAATAATCATATAGATGGATATACAACATTGATCATACATGACCTAGTTGGAAATCTAAGAGACTATAATGATAAGAAAAATACAGAATAATAAACCTAGATGGAAAACCTAATCCGAAATAACATAAATCAAACAAGTTTTGATTTCAAGCCAAATAGTAACAAATATTATTCCACTTTGTAGCTCATTCATCACCAACCTTTGGAGGCAGTTGAATGGTGAATTTACCCCCTAGAAATAGGGTCAAGTCAGTTGTATCAGGTATGTACATCCTCTATTTTATTTTGGGCATTATTTGACTAAAATCTACATTCTTTTAATGAGGCATCTCTTGAACTGTTATTCTACTTGAAAATCACTTGCTTGGACATTTATTATTTTTCCTTCTCTCAATTCATGATATTCAATTGGTTATTGTGATACCTTGTTTATAATGGGTTTTTGGACCCCTTTTGCTATATTGTCTTTTTATTTGAAATTGACTAAAATGCCAGTCTTGTCACTCTATTTTATGCATGCTACATGTTTGACTAGAATATCTAGAATAGTGGTACTTATGTACAACCATATTTATATAGGGCGTGCGTATTCCGCCCGGGGTGTGCGTTTCCACCCTTGTTTATTTTTGGGCCATGATCCTATGGTGTTATGGCCCTGTTTTAGGTATATTTAGTCTACATTGTTATGCATGCAAATATTTATTGTTTTAATGTGAATCTGTGGATGATTATTATGACAAGACACTCTTTTATTATCATGCTTGTAATCTGAATTTAATATGCCTCATTTCTTTTGTTTCATTTCTTTTGTTATTTTTCTCTTGAACATACCTAATTGCAAATAGCCCCCTTTTCTTGAGGGAACATCTCTTTTTGTACTTTTAACCCTATATAATGCCCAAAGCGTTTTATAAATGTACATGCTCAGCCTTTGCTGACCTCTTGTTGTTTCCTATGTTCTGGGTGATGTTCCCTTCCACCCAGGTTTAGGTACATTGGAAGACATGAGCTCAAAAAGATCGCTAACACGACATGAACTTAAGGATAGCTTGGAATGGCTGGGTTACCCTCTGCTATATGGCTTATTTGTAGTTAGTTCAAATTGTTGTAATATCACCTTTTATGGTGATGAGCAATTGTATTAATGATTGATGAAGTAACTTTGTAATAGTTTTGTTCCGCTGCTTATTCATTATCATGCTCTGTAATTTGTGCCATTTGAGAAATGATTGAAATACCTCATTTCCTTATTACCTTTTTGGTACGTTTGGGAGTGGATGGGCTATTTCTTCAATTCAGTGAAGAGTGGATCCCATATCGGGTCTCGCTCTTTACAACTTCTTAGGAGTGTCATACTCAAGAAGCATGGTCCTAGCCATCTCTTGTAGCGACATGTTCTTCCTCTCTACAACCCCATTTTGTTGAGGTGTACGAGGAGAAGAGAAATTGTGTGAATAACTGGATTTTTCACAAAAACGCTCAAAAAGATCATTTTCAAACTCTCCCCCATGATCACTATGGATAGAAACGATTCGGCAAGAAACTTCATTTTCAACCCGTTTGCAAAAGCTCGAGAAAACATCAAGAGTATCGCTTTTAGAAACTAGAAAGAAGGTCCAAGTATATCGAGAGAAATCATCGACAATAACAAGACAATACTTGGAACCACGAAGCGTTTGCGTTCTCATTGGTCTGAATAGGTCAATATGAAGAAGTTCAAGAACTCTCTTGGTACTCATGACTCCTTTGGATTTGAAGGAGGATTTGGTCTGTTTCCCTTGTGTACAAGGTTGGCATTCCTCATCCTTATCAAAATCCAATTTGGGAAGTCCTCGGACCAAGTTCTTTTTGTTCAACTTCTTCATTTGATGCAAATTCACATGACCCAAACGACGATGCCAAAGAGAAAGATCGTTTTTATCCACTACTAAGCATCTATTTAGTATGGGCTTAAGAGCATCAAGAAAAATAACATAAAGATTACCATTTCTAGTTCCCTTATATATAACATTGTAGGAGAGGGAATCTAGAAGAAAGCATTCTAAGGAAGTGAATAACACGAGATATCCATTATCACAAAGTTGACTTACACTAATTAAATTGTGATGTAGGCCATCGATAAGCAACACATTTTTAATACATAGTTCATTGCCTACATCGCCCTCACCTATAACCTTACCCTTCTTGTTATCCCCGAAGGTTACCGATCCTCCTTTCTTTTTCACAAACTTGTTGAAATGGTTGATTTCTCCAGTCATATGCTTAGAGCAGCCACTATCAACAATCCATCTCTTGTTAACCTGCAAGAAAGAAGGATGTCGGAACCCAACTCAAATTTTGGGATCCGGGGTTAGCTTGGGGACCCATTTCATCTTTGGGTTGGTCCCCTTGGGCTTGTAAGGACAATAAGTGGAATAATGATCATCACATTTGCAATGCACACAAACCATAGGGTTCTTAGAGCCAGAAGTCTCTCCATGGAAAATGGGAGGTTCCACACTCTTCTTCTTACCCTTATTCTTGCTTTTCTTCTTACCTTTGGGAACAGTCCCATCATATCCCAACCCACTAGTACCAACCTGTTTGGTAGAGTGTTCTAGGACATCATTGAGGGATTTCTTTCCCGAGAGAAACCTTTGCAAAGTAGATCTTAACTTGGCATTATCATCACTAAGATTTATAACAGTAGTAGAAAGGCTAGCAAGATCTTCTCTAGCATGCAAAAGGTCGGCCTCAAGACAGAGGGCTTTAGTAAGAAGATAATCTTTTTCTAGAGTTAAGCTAGCAACTTCATTTCTTGGCAAAACAGGCTTAGAAGAAAAATCACTAACTTGAGAAAGCAACTTGGCATTTTTAGATTTAAGCACAACAATTTCCCTTTGATAAGCATAAACTTCATCTCTCCTAGCATCATCAATGAGTTTGAGTTCCACATTTTCAGTTTTAAGAGTATCAAGCTCATCTAGGCAATTTTGGTGTTCTATCTTAAGATTTTCAATATTTTTGAGATATACATCATTCTCGATCTCTACTCCATTGTATTGAAGTTCAAGGTCAAGAAGTTGCCCTTGCAAGGAATCTATGCTATCAAGATGCGACTTTTCATTTTTATCAAGAATATCAATCTTGGCATAAAGATCATCAACTATTTTGCCTAATCTTTTCCTTTTAGACTTACATTTAGCAAAAGATGATTGGCTTCATTAAGCATTTCAATGATAGATTCTTTAGGCAGCTCTAGTAAATTAACTTCACTTACCTTGCTTACCTCACTTACCTCACATACATCTTCACTAGTAGATGACATGAGAGCTAAGTGGCATTCTCCATCTTCGGAGCTTGAGGAGCTTGAAGAAGACTCATCCCATGCCGCATGAGCTGCATCTTTGAATCTTCTTTCCTTCTTATCTTTCCTCTTGTACTTGGCTTCTCTCTTATACTTGTCATCTTTCTTGTACTTGTCATCTTTCTTGTAGCTGCTCTTGTGATGACTCTTTTTCACCTTTGGGCAGTCACTCTTGTAGTGGCCTTTTTGACCACACTCATAGCATCTTGGAGTTGAGGAAGAGGCCTTGCTCTTGAAGTGCTTTCCTTTTGAGTAATTTGCTTCATGCTCATTGGAACCTTCATCTTCACTTGAGGAGGGGTTGGGAGACTTCAAGGCAAGTTGTTGTTGCCTGACCATTTCTTCAACTTGGGCTTTGAAGGATGTGTCCTTTATCTTCTTTGATTCCTTCTTTTCTCTTTTCTCTTCCTCTTCTTGCTTGTCAAGTCTAGGTTCATGGGCTTGGAGGTTACCAACCAGCTCCTCGGTTGACAACTCACTTAGCTTGTACACTTCTTCAATTGAAGTAACCTTAGGCTCCCATCTCTTTGGAAGAGATCTCAAGATCTTGGCATTGATAGTACCTCTATCCATAACACTCCCAAGGGCTGCTAGGCTATTCAATATGACATTTAGCCTTGTGTACATATCTGCCACTCTTTCATTCTTCCCCATCTTTAAGTTCTCTAGAAGACCACCAAGCATGTAGACTTTGGCCTCCTTCACTTGCTCGGTCCCTTCATAGGTGACACACAACTTGTGCCATATCTCATGTGCCGTGTCCCAAGAAGAGATTCGGTTGAACTCGGATGGAGTAAGAGCGGCGTAGATGATGCTCACAGCTTTGGCGTTGAGTTGAGCACGCTTCATCTCCGCTTCCGTCCATGTGGTTATGTCCTCTTTTGGATCTTCATATTTGAGGTGGACAATCTTCCACATTTTGTAGCTCACACCTTGAAGGTAGAATTGCATTCTCCTCTTCCAATATAGAAAGTTTGTGCCGTCAAAAACCGGGGGTCTCATGGAGAAGCTTCCTTCAAGGTTGAGGGACCCTAGAGTTGAATCATCCATCTTCTCCTACTTGTTGAAGTGGCTTGGAGAAGACCTGCTCTGATACCACTTGTTGGATCAAAGGGCTCTAGAGGGGGGTGAATAGAGCTACACAAACTTCACAAAATCAATTAGACCACCAAATTAAACTTAGTGCAGAGACCAATTCAAGCAGCAATTTTGATGTCCTAATCTAGCATACAAAGCAAGGATAAGAGATAATGAATTGCAAGCACTTGGACAGGTGGTTAGAGTGGTTCCACGTCCTAAACTTAGGATCGATGTCAGTCCACTACCTAGAGTTGGTTAGACTCTAGGATTTGCAACTTGGTCCTCTTATATATCACGATAAGATTACAAGATACATAAACCACACAACCAAGGGTTTAAAAACTCAAGCCAAGATCTTCTACCTCACCAAGGACTTACCCACTAGCAAGATTCTTCAGCCTTCTTCAAAGGACTTACCCAATCTTACCTTAGTCTTCAGCCTTGCAGGATTTACCTATCTTACTTGAGCTTTGCGTTGCACCTCTCCTTCTCTTGGAGAGCTTCTCCACGTTTCACCTTCACCAAGGGATATAGAGAAGCAAGCTATCTTCACTCTTGAAGATCAGCCATCATCTTCACCTTCACTTGGGGAAGAACAGCAGCAACCTCTCTTTCACTTGGAGAAGCAGCTTCAATCAATCTTCATAGAGAAATGGAGGTAGGAAGAGAGAGAGGAGAGTTGTACATCATACAGGGGATAGCTCTCATACATATGGACCTAACTCACTCATAACTCACGAATTTATCTTGAAGGTAGAGAGAGAAAGGGGCTCAAGGGCTTTGAACACTCTCAGCTATGCTAGAACCAAGTTTGTAATGGAAGAGCAGCTTGGAATGAACTCCAAGGGGTTCTTTTTATAGTTGAGGGTGGCCCTTTAAGTTGTGGGACACTTGGATGAAAAAATAGTCGTTTTTTGTTCAAGAAAACGGCTCTATTTTTGCCCAAAACACTTCACCAACGGTCACATCACTTTTTCTGCAAATTCCGTACAGTGCAATCAGTCGAGTTTCAATGGGGATAACTCGACCGATCAGATAAAAGACAAAACCAATATTCAAATGATCGGTCGAGTTTGTCCTGACAAAACTCAACCGACCATTTAACTGGAAATGACATGTTACCTGATCGGTCGAGTTCTGTGAGTGCACAACTCGACCGATGCAATCTTCAGAAAATCGACCAAGGTTGATCGGTCGAGTTTTAGGCTAGGGAAATTCGACCGACCAAGTGCCTGAAATTGATTTTCTAATTTGCAATAAAAGTGATTATCACTTGGTGAATTTTGTCCCAAACATTTTTCTCTTCTAAGTTACAAGCCAATTCATCATTACAAGTGATTACATGGATGTTCTAAGGTCGTTTACATAGAAATCCTAAAACGCACACTTGTAGCCATTTTGACTTGAACTTGGCCCATTCTAGGGCTTTGTATATATGATCCTTTTCATGTACCTAATGCCTACAAACAATCTTAAACGCACATATTAGATACATATGAATGGAATGGTTAAGTCATTATCAAAATATAGGTAATGTATAACCTCTAGGTCAACAGAATATTGCTAAGAAAAAGGATAGTGTTTGGATCAAAAAGATCCATGAAAGATATTTGGCTAAATCATACTTTTGGTCTGTGTCAGTCATTGACTCTTTTTCTTAGGTTTTCAAGAGGATTCTATCTGAAATAGATGAACTGAAGAGCTACTCTATTGGTGATGGCTCTAGTCTCTCCGTTTGGAATGATCCATGGTTACCTATAGGTAAGTTCTTGATTAAGGTCCTGGTTAAGCAAATTGTTATTCAGCTAGGCATTGGCAACAGTGATAAAGTAAGTCGTTTGATGAAGAATGGTGGTTGGAATCATGAGGATTCCAGACTTCACAGCAGTTTGTCTATTTTGTTGAATGGCTTGCCTAGTCCTAAAGGTGTGAACGACGAGATTGTGTTTGATGAGAGGTCTGATATTAAACTTAAAACTGCTTGGGAATGCATAAGAGCCAAACACAATATAATTCCTTTTTCCCAGTGGCTTTGGAGATTTAAAGCTCCCAAAAGCTATCAGATGTTGGGATGGAAAATTGGTCATGGTAGACTTTTAACTTCATGTTACATCAAACAGTTTGGCATCAATTTGGCCTTCAGATGTCCCTTGTGCAAAGTCGAGGAGAACGTGGAACATTTGTTCTTCAGGTGTGACATTTCTCAAAAAAATTGGAATTCAGTCAGCTATCAGTTTAAGATTCAGATCCCTAGTCAAGTGGACGACTTTTGCAAGCATAATAGTAAGGAAAAACTTATTGTTTGCATGTGCATTCTCTACTGGATTTGGAGAGAGAGGAATGATAGAACCCATAGGTCTGTAGAAAAGGATGGGAATAGACTTTGGCTTATCATTCTGAATGACATTAATCTGCTTCTGGATTTTAGGTGTGTTGAAGATTGGTGTGATCGTTTTCTTCTACTATTGACTGATTCTTTTGCTCTTTTTATGGATGTTTCTCTTCCTTTGGTACATCCTCTGTTAGCCCAATTCAGACAAAAAATAGGAGTACACTATTGATCAACTAAACCCCTTCAGAAGCTACACCCGATTACAGAACGGCTGCTCTCCCCGCTCTCACCCTAGCGCCGCTAGGGTTTCTTCTTGCATAGGCGGTTGGCTGGGGGGAGGGGGTTTGGCCGCCGTAAAGCGGTGCCCCGCTCCCCCTCGGCCTCTTCTCGCCCGTCATCAGTAGGGGGTTGTTCCACAAAGTATGTACATTTTTACTTATACATTTTACAAAAACTCAAAAATAGCAATAGATGAGCTGGGTTCACCAAAAAAAAACATAGATAGACCACCTCCAAAAGAGTTCAGAGATAGCATGTTATTAGAATTGAACCAAACCTAGAACCAATGGTTGTGACAATTCGATTCTTTCACAAAGGCAGGATCAACATCAAACTGGGCAAAATCAATTAACTAGTTAAAGCTGGTTAGTTGGTGAACCAATCCCGGCTTTTTCCAACCAGATAGTTCTTGGCCATGCTTGACCCCAGATCTGATTTTATGTTTATTTCCACATGCTCCTTCCATGTCCTCATTCCCCTTTGCTCTAGACGTCAACAACTGGACCGGTCCAACCACTAGTTAACAGAGAACTAGAAGCCTCACCGGTTCAATTCTGACAACCTTGGGAAACATTACCATTGTGTCCATGAGTATAAACCCAACATACCCAAGCCATACCCACCAACGCCCTAGCCACGTCATGGGTTTTGCGGTTCCGAATGTAGCCGCAGTTCAAAATGTGGCCTCGGTACACTGGAGTGAGTTCAAAAACAGCATGCATGATGTGTTTCTAAAACCACCAAGGGGGCTGTTTCTTCCTCATGATACTGCAAGTTCGACCGACTCTGGTCAACCGCATATATCAGGTTTTGGGATCATCTTTCAACGCAAAGATTTTGCCTCTGTGGGTCTTCCCAATGGCATATTTGTCTATAACCAAGACCTTTGGCATACAAACCCAAGAATAAGTCAGAACCAGTTGTAACTATTTAATGAAACGATTAATCTAGTTGCAGTTAATCTGGTTTGAACAATTCATCCAATTTTATTTGAAGTAATCGGCTGTTTAGTTAACAAGTCAGTAAAGAATACAATTGACACAGGTAACGGGTTAACCGTACTTTGGATCTCACGTCACAATAGTTGCTTACGTTTCTGCAAATATAATACCGGAATGGCTCACTTTTTTATATTATCTGCCTGCATGAATTATAAATGGCAAAACAAATAATGTAATGATCATTCGCTGCAGCATATATTATATGTGCCTTGAAATTAGACTGAAAACAGAACATCTATGACTCCCAGGAAAGGAACATGTGCTCAGTTGTACACAACCAAGCAACTTTAGCGCATCTTTGCTAGGCAGTAGATTAGGCTTGTTAATTTCACCAGGTACAAACGGTGGGCCACTTTGAGAACATCAAAGACTTACATATTGTAGCCCACTTCCAGAAACTGTGTTAGCATGGGATCCTATATTTTAACGGGACCCATAACTTCAAAAAAAAGGAACCCTATATATGAGCCAGTAACAACTCATCATGCATAACCAGAATACAAGAAGTATATGCATGAGAGAATGGCTACACCAAGAAAATTAAAATACAGTCAGGCACTAGTTTGTAGTCAGCCCTTGGTTCTTGTGATTGTGATGCTTCCCTTCCCACCTTGCGTGCGGATCTTCGTCTGGGCTACCACAGGCTTCCCAGTAAGCGCGGAAGTAGGGTACTGAATGGGTTCCTTCGCATCCTTGGCCAACTGTAACTTTTTTGGAGATGGGGTATGGATTCTATGGTTTATATCACTCAGGGTTACATCACCCTGACCACCACATGGTTTCACGAGGGTGAAAGGATAGGCTACTGAAGTGGGTGTCGTCGGGAGCTTGATAGATGATTTCCTACCTGATATGAGAAACAATTGTGTACTGTCAGATATTATGGTGGATGGAGTAGCCATGATTATGACATAAAATGGAAACTCAGTGCTAAAGTTAAATCTACTAGTCTAAATTACTAACTTTTGATTTTAATGCGAGATGGGGTAGTCATCTGTGGTGTAGAGACCTTTATAGTTTCTTCCTCAGGTTGTATATTACAATACTCTGCAAAAAGAATTCTCATTTAAATTTCTGCACATTTTCACTTGGTTAAGCATCGGTTTGATGACAAGCATAATAATCCCTGTCACCTGAAATGTCAATATCATTATGAGGAATTCCACAGGTAAATCTGCAAAAGGGACATGTTACTATCATGCGGATACAAAATCCTTATCACAAGCTTATAGAACATAATGGCATATGTTTGGAGGCATACATTTCATCACACAGCATGTTGTTGTCATCTAAGCAGTTACTGAACCAGTCCGCTGATGACTGATCCAACAATTGAGAGTCAAAAGCACTGTCACCTATGATATTGATGTTGACTAATGTCAGGAAGAAAGCTAAACCAAAAACATCAGGTAAGAAAGAACATATACAGAACAAATTCTGAACCTGAATTGTCTGCTTGATTCCAGCAAGAGACGGACTGCAATTCATGACTCGGATGTGATTCTTCTCTAGCCTGGAGTTATAAACATAACTTACATCGGTTCGCAGAATGTTTCATAGCCCATCAATACAATGCTAAAAACAACGGTATGGTCATACTCAATCAGCGTATACCTTAGAATTGATGATCACAGAAGAGAATTGTTCGCTAAAACATGGCAGGTCATTGCCATCAGAATCAAACTGAAGCATGCGCCTCCTCTTGGTTAATGAAGATTCCCTGTATACTTCTACAGACTTTACCACATTATCTGTGTTTAAATTCACAAAGATCAGCTCCTAAGCGCCACGAAACATGCACTAAATGAAGTAGCATGCACGGGATAGTGTTTTCTGAAATATATTTTGCAAATGATTTACCTCCATGGCTGCAGTCACTGCCCCCAAAATCCAAACACTGTTTAGCAGGAGTTTGTTCATCAAGCATGTACAGTAAGCTATCGTCCTCCCACAGGCAGCTGGAAAGCTCTACATATGCATAAAAACCATTATTACACGATATAAAACACAATACCGACCCTTTAGCTCGTTAATTGTAATATGCAACTACTAAAATAAGAATATCGATCATTCGTACCATTTTGCACATCTTCCCCCAGAGAATATTGTTCATCATGCCAATCCAAAAGCTCATCGCAGTCCATATTGCTGAGATTGTAACAAGAGAGCCAAAATTTTAACTTTAGTTAATATGATGGTTTACACTATAGATTTTGATAATAAGGAAGAACCTGAAAACTGGTAATCAAGCAGCCAATGACAACTACAGCTAGAGAACAGTATATCATACACAGATCTATGGGTCACATACAATTCCTTATTCTGTGGAAGCAAACATTGAGATCTTCAGATATCAAGCCAGCTTACATGTTATTATTACATTTTTTCTGAAACCAGAATATGGTAGGAAATCTGACATCGTGATCTGCTTTGCTATAGATTATAGATCCACACTCCATCAGGACTCCATAACAAAGAAAGCAGGGTGAAGACCATGTTAGGTGTGACAAGTTTAATCATTTAATATCGACGTCACCACATTAGGTGTGACAAGTTTAACCATTTGATACCAGTGTCACCATATACCCCAAGTTTCTATTAATAGAAAAACACAGCAGACATTTTTTTTCCAAAATATAGCAGTCCAGCGCATAAATCTACCCATTCCAAAATTCAAAATAAGCCTTTACGTGTTAAAAGATATTAATCTCTTGTATGTATTTTCATGAAACTAATAAATTGTCATATCTTCAACGCATAACCTCATCAAGGGTTAACCCTTGATGAGCTGTATCTTCAAAGTATGAGCAGAGATTATTTTTGCTTGCTATGTGCAGATTATGTTTGGATATACTATAAATTATCGTATCTTCAAAGCATGAACAGAAGATTATTTTTGCTTGCTATGTGCAGATTAATTTTGGAATATCAAGTTGGTCTTTCCAAAATGCTTCTGTAAAGATACAGTCATATGACTAGTTCGCAGAGGTTATCATAGAATTTACTTTTCCATATATGAATAATCTGCATAATTCACAGAATCCAGATTCTTAATGACACTGAAAGAATCAAGTGTTCTGGCCTAGTAACTGTTTAGAACAAGACTGCTAGAAAACCAGATAGTCATATCTATGAAAAAGGAATTTTCTAGCGGCAATCAGTTCCTGGCTGATGATCCATTAATGTTTACTTCTGATTTTAAGAGCTAAGATCCTAACGAGCAGAGTAGGAAACAGGGTGCACACACACAGATATGAAATGACAGAATATGGCTTTGAGATCCAATGATGCTTTTGTATTCACTCTTCGAGAACCTAATTACATTGAGGCAACAATCTATGTTTTTGCACTTCCCTGACAGTGCAACAATCAGACATCTACTTATATACTCCATGAGGCCTCTGAGATTGTCATAGTAAAAAATTGGTTGTTCCAACCTCCAACTAATAATCATTCAATAACTTATAAACTCCGTGTATCATATTCACCAGCTCAAGATGGCCATGATGATCTTGCATGCAATCATAGTCAGGGGCTACCTAGTTATATCACTTTTTACAAATTAATGGACTCCTGGGTTCTAATCAAGGCAAACTGACAATCCAAAAGAAGCTACTCAGCAACTGAAGTAAAGCAGATTATGATGCACTAAGTTTCGCACTAGTATATATCTACATAAATAGAGGAGATGTCTCATTAACAGATGTTATTGTCAAACAGAACTACATAATGTGGTTGTCCTCCCATCTTAGTTGTTCTAAATCTCAATATCCAATGTCAAAAACAATCCACTAATACTAAGGGTAATAGAAAAAGAAAGAAACACATTCATGTGAATTTATCTTAATATTAAGATCAATACACTTCAAGGCCTCTTGAAATGAAAGGAACTAAAATTGTAGTTTATCGATTTCACTGACAAAGTACTTGAACTCAGATACATTTCCCACATTTTGTTCATAGATTCATGATCTATAAACCAATGATAAATTGAACTTTTATCTTGACCCAAATACATGATTAACCCAATGAATACCATGGAGCAAAATCCATTTAGATTGACTTTTAAGCTAAGACCTAGATCCAAATACACTTACCCAAAAACCCAATAGGCAATAGAGAGTACATGCACTGATGCACACATCTAAAGTCCTTCACCAGCCCTTGATCACTCCTACCATTGGGCACCAGCACCACTGATGGGGACTTCAATTCCCTAAAGTCTTGTTTGATTCAATGGAAAGGATTAGTAAGGGATGTAAAAAGAGAAAGGATAAGAAGGTACATTCACATTTGTTTTCCCATCTTATGCTTGGATACAACCAAGGATGAAATCAGTAACAGCACACATGCAAACAACCAACGATGCATGCGTGAAAAGAATGCTTGGCAGTCTTTGAAGATGCAAATTGTGGCACTGACCGTCCGATAAAAGCGCTAAAGCGGAAGAATAGGAGATTGATGGCTTTAGACTCAAGGGAGGAACAAAGGATTATTTGTTCATATCAAGAAGACAAGACTACATAGACAATTTGGTTACTGTTTACTAATAGAAATTTCATAAATCTTCGAGAGACGGCTGGCTTGTTGTGAGGGAGTAGAAGATGACGAGGAGACAAGAAGTGGGAGAGGGAGAGCTGAGAATAAATGAAAACCTACTAGGTCAGTGAATCGATTAGAATCTCTCATCAATCCAACACAATTGTTGCTGGAAAAATGTTAGTGTGGAAGAAGAGGCGTTGTGTATGAAAAGATTAGAAGATAACGAGGAAAAATAAAAAATGAGAGAAAACAGAAGAGGGTAGAACGGCCAACTTACTTGCGACTTGCATGATGCAACAAGGACAAACCCACACAGTTGACGGCTATGTGTGCAAAGCACGCATCCGAGAATGAAACCTGGAGAGGGGAGCAATCAGGAGTAGAGAGTGGGAGGCATCGGGGTGCGAAAGGTGTTTTGTACCACGCAAATACCCAAGGTGGTATTACAAAACTGAAAGTCCCACTAGGTTGGGGGCTTCGATTGCCATTGGGAATACCATCCTAACATGGTTTTCACAAACAAACGTAGTATTTCAGTTATCAATAGGATTAGAATCATATCATATATGTAATATTGCAAACCAAACGAGGCCTAATACACAAATTCATAATCAACTAGTATGTCCAGGCTATAGTTGTCTGCGTGACTAGGCTTTGGCCTCCATGACTCGAGAGCATGGTCGCCTCGGCGGCATACTTGTCTAGACAACTAAGCGGTCCTTCCCACCTAGGGGGACTAGGCATCTAGGCTTAATATTTGTTTATATTTTACAAGTATATAAATGATTTTGTGTATACATTTAGTTATATTCAAATATGTACATCATTATGCACATTTGTATTGTTTATCCCTAAGCTTAATCAATCATAACTTCACCTACATCACACCTATCACGACCCAAGATAGACCTATTTAGCCTTAATTTGATCTACTATGATCTAAATTGAACCTAATCTAACCCAGTCTTACCTAATTTGGCAAAAGTCAAACCTATTTTTGCATTATATGACCTAATCAGACGTAACTTCCCCTAGTTTGTCCTACATTGACCTAAACGAGCCCTAATTAGCGAAAACAAATCTAATTCCCCCAAATAAAACATGTTTTCCCAAAATTCGACCTATTTCCCCCAAAAATAGATCTAATTTTCTCACACATGTTTATCCCTAAGCTTAATCAATCATAACTTCACCTACATCACACCTGTCACGACCCAAGATAGACCTATTTAGCCTTAATTTGATCTACTATGATCTAAATTGGACCTGATCTAACCCAATCTTACCTAATTTGGCCAAAGTCAGACCTATTTTTGCATTATATGACCTAATCAGATGTAACTTCCCCTAGTTTATCCTACATTGACCTAAACGAGCCCTAATTTAGTGAAATCAGATCTAATTCCCCCAAATAAGACATGTTTTCCCGAAATTCGACCTATTTCCCCCAAAAAAAGATCTAATTTGCTCAGAGATTAGATCTAATTTTGCCTATATCAGATCTATTTCTTCTTTAAAATAACTAAACATGATCTAATTTGACTATTTCGACCTAATCTACGCTAATTTGGTCTTCAAGTGTCTTAATGTGGGCCTAAAAGGCCTTAGGTATCCACTGTAGCTATCTAAAAGCCTAGGCGCCCAGTTTAAGGTGCACCACCTAGAGCCTAGGCAACGCCCAGGCGAGACCCTGGATAACTATGCCAGGCGGCCCAATCATTCTATGATCTCTATAGCTTTATAATTATTTTTTACTTAAAGTATCATCCATGCATCTTACTAAGTATATTAAATTGGTTTCAATATTTTAGAAAGCAGGAAGCGGGAGGCGTGCGGAGAGCACCTTGTGGCCGCTTGAGCGCAAAGCGGCCGCTCAATCGGGCGCTTTTTGAAAAAGCGGATACTGAAATTCTTCTATAATTTGATAAAAAGATATACATATTTGTATGTATATATATATAAGGAAGTTTTTGACTTATCTATAATGAAGATTGTAATCCTAATGTTGGCGACAATTGTTGACGCGTTCAAAGAAGGAACTGGATGGGGTACTCCATGGCCGCATCATGACATGCCAGGGGGCAGTGAAGACAACTTTTGACGTAGCAGTACTAGTTTGAAGAAGTTTGCTTTGAGCATTTGACATGGCAGTTTCCATTATCCAGGTAGTTGTGAAGCATGTTGTGAATCTCTATGGATTTGTTTGCATCTATTCGTCGTGAAACTCGTTGTCGTTCGCATCCATTTTCACTATGTCGATCCTTGCAATTCAGACCAAAACTTGGCAGCGTCTGATATCATATCATAAAGCAGTATTTGTAGTAGTTAATGTCGCGTCAAAAGCTCCATTATGCACCATGATGTGTGCTCAAGTCTGGGCGCTGAAAGAATTCTAAAATTTTGTAATCACAGTGGATTGCACAACAACGAATGCACGGTCATCAATCACAAAAAAAGTCATATTCAACTTCAGGTGTAGTGGATGATGCCCAAGGATGAAAGAGAATGCTTAAAACATATTAATTTGAGGTTAAAATTTCCATGTTGGCAATTGCTTCTACAGTGATAGGCAACTTGTAGATAGAAGGAGGTCAACTAATGCAGTTGTAGAGGGTAAGGATGACTCGGACACCGTTGGAGGATCAAGTTTCAAGACCGAAAGATGCCTCAATAGCGGCTTGGAGCTATTGCAAGTGTAAAAGGAAAAGGATAAGGGCCTCCCAAAAGGCCAAGTAGGGGGTTTCCTTGATGGATAATGAGGCCCTAGAGGAGGGAGGGGTTGGTGATGGTTGTTTGGTAGGCGTGGCTAATGGCGGGCTCCCTTTTTATCTGTGTTGCTTGAATATTCTACTGTAGAACTTCCTTATTAATGAGAGAAAAAAGGGATGAGAAGAAAAAAAACGAAGAACAATATTGGAGGAAGAAAAAAAGAAAAAGCATGTTATGCGTTGCGGCTATGAGTGGTCACAAAGTGAGTGATGAACAATACAACAAGGATAAGAATTAATCAGCAATGTTTGGGTTAGGTTAGACCAAGGGTTGGGCTAGTACGCAGGTCTAAGGTCCACAGAATTCTGATGTGATGGATGTGATTATTCCTAACCTAGAGTTTGGGATTAGTCAACAATGTTTGGGTTAGTCTAGAACTAGGGCTTGATTGGTTCTTGGGTAGAGGGTCCAGGAATCTGGATGTAGTATTTAGATACCAGCATGTTCTAATATCAACCCTAAATCTACATTCTTGATGAATGAAACCCAGATGTCATGATAATTGCGACTAAACACCTAATTAACAATCAAATAAACTCAATTAAACTAACATACTTAGAAGTTGAAACATACAAATAAGTCCTTGAAAATTAACTAAAACACACAATGCAAAAAAAAACTCTACTCAAGCCCTAATTGGGATCTCACAAGAGCTTATGTCATATAGCAACCACATCGAGGATGAGAAAAACACTTCTACTACTTAAGGAGAAAATAATCTTGAAGGAGTCATAGGAAGGAGAGGGGCAATCAATATGGTCCCTACAATAGATCCCTAGTTGAAGGTTATATACCAACAACAAAGAATTTATTTGAATCTCTATGTAAGTTAAACCAACTGGACAAGAAACATAGAGAAAAAAAATACATTAATGCTTAATTCCGAGTTAAAGACCTGAGATTCCTACAAACCCAATACGCACAAGGGCATATGCATATATGTCAAGGCTTTCACTCTTTACTAGCCACCACCACCACCTCTAAAAAAGAGCACTTCAACTACATACGACACTCAACTAGCAAAACCAAATATCTCATTATCAAACAACCACACCCAAAACACCCAAGTTGTCACTAACAAATGAAGGAAACAAAGAACATGTATCTTTCAACAGCATAATTACACATGAGCATGACACAAAATGGACACGTGTTGCTCCCGTCTCTTCCTTTCAAATATCAAAACTATATTTAAAGCCATACTTTGATGTAGTCAAGCATCAATCTATTAAATGAGAGAAAAGGGGTAGAGGTAATGGACGATATGGAAATTGAGAATGAGAGCTAAGATGAAACAGTGAAGCAAATCAACTAGGGAAGGGGACAATCGAGAATGATCGTTCGTACACCGTTTTTGCTAGAGATAACCAATGTTTTAATAGCGGCATAACGGTTTCTTAAGCAACTTTATCAGACAACAAGAGGAATCTTCTTCTCTAGAGTAGCCTATCTAAGTGTTTAACCAGAAAGTAAACCTTAATGCCACGTGGACCCACTTCAAATGTTATCTTGATCTCATGTGAAAAAGATCACTTCATAGAACATCAGGTTGGGATCTATTTAGCAAAGGACTGGCCCCTTTTACATGAACATGTAGAGTACAAGTGTCAAGTCAATCTTTTTATACAATACTACTATTATATTCTTATATAATATAAGTAATATGTTTATTTGTATGTAACACAATAAAATGATAGCATCAATAACTTACTCAAATATTATTCATTATAGTACACTTGTATTTTTATATCAAACGACTTGGATTGAAGTTTGCCACACACCACACCTATATAATGACTTACAGTGAAAAACATATAATGCATTTATGCCATGATTCATGATGCCTAACTCAATAATATGCATTGTGATTATAGATTTATACATTACAAATTTCTCTTTAGTCTTGTCAAACATTACTACTGTACAGTTTTTTGTTACTAATATGATTACAGAATTGTAGGTAAAATATGCAGTTTACTTATCAGTAATATTTTTTTGGTAACCCAGGAGACTCGTAAGGCTTGCGTCGAGCCCAACCTGGGGAGCTCAGCCCCATCCCGTAAGGAGCATAGCCCATTAAGTCGCGCAGAGGCCGACTGCACTACAGGAGAAACAATTCTGAACAGCACCACTAGGGGGATTCAAACTTGGGACCCTTCATGAGGGGCCTCGTGCTGCGACCACCTGAGCTACTGCTCCCCGGCTTATCAGTAATATTGTGATACTATCAATATTATTTTTGATGATTAATATCAACACTATTATTAGTACAGTTATTAATTTTTTATTTAGAGTTTTACTGTATTATAGCAAATTATTAACATAGTTGCTATTTCAAAAAGTGATCATTAAAGCATCTAGGAAAGGAAGCCTTTCTAGACAATTCCCAATTTTGTTCTTTTCCATAATTTGGAAATAACTTTAGTTCCCTTCACCACTTTTAACTATGCCTAACTCAAATTCGGGGCGCTTGTGGTGCTTGTGCATCCCAATTATATGAGCTCATGAAGAAATTTGTTGAGTCTAACATTGATACCCATGAAAGGTAAAGCAAGGCATGAGTTAACATTAACTGAGCAATGACTAATACCATAGAATCAAACTAGTCAACTTAGGCAATGACCATCGTACCCTTCACCTCTTTTGATGGTACTCATCTCAAATCTAAGGAACGTGTGCATCCAGATATGATCTAGAGTCTGACATGAATATCCAAGAAATATAAAGCAAGGCGGAGTTAACATCATCTACGTAATGAATAGGGGTTGCAAACATTACTTGGGACATCAAATACGAGTAGGAGCATCAGTTGGTGGTTACACACTCACTTCAGTGGCTCCAATTAATTCCACAACATCTGTTGATGGCTACATACCAATAGAAGTAGAATCAAATTCGTCAACTAGACAATGTGATGACAAAAGTTCTTAGGAGAAAAGGTTGCATCTAAATTCCGAGAAGAAAATGAAATGACAAGATAAGAACAACCTACATGAAAAAACAACAAAAAGAAAATTTGAAGTGGAAGGGAAGAGAACAACTAGGAGCATAAATGAGATGAGGTAGGGGTGCGGCAAATGTAGGGTTGTCAGAGTGACAAAGAGATCTTCACTCTTGTCATGTCAATTGCTTTAAACGATGGTGCAAACTAGACAACATACACCACACAACATTAATGAGTTTGAGGTTTATTTAATAGACTTTCTCATCCTCATCATAAATGTTGTAGTCCACTTGTATGGATCCAATGATGGAAGTCACATACGCCAGAAGATGAAAGGAAGGATGGATATTGGATGTTATGTAATAAGAACAACAAGAGTTTGTGCTTCCAGTGGATGATGCTCACTCACCATTCGTAACAGCTAGAGATTTCTCAATTTCTACTTGAGTGTGACTTGGCAAGCTTGGTTTCTTCAAAAGTTCACAGCAAAGCCTTCTAAGAGTGTGTCAATAGATGGGCAATGTATTGTCAACTTTAAATATATGCTCGCATTATGTCTCATTTATTCTGTACTTGCATCCAGCTCCTTGGATAAATACCGGCATCTCCCTCACCCTTATATAGCCCCTCCCTTTTCTTCAACCTAGAGAAGTCCAAGACACAAAAAACAATCAGAAATAATTCTGAAAAATCATAAAGTAAAGTAAATCATATTAAACAAGAGTGAAAGTGCAATGCATTACTAGTCCCCACACACCAACAAAAGCCAGCTCTATGTGTTCTTCCTTTTCACACTCATCTCGGGTAGGTCACCCATCCCAAAAACTATTCCAACCAATATTATGGACTACGGACTTTCTAGTTTAAGCTCCTAAAAAGGAGGTGAACCTAGTAGGTAATGGCATCAAAGATTGAAAAGATATTCGTTGCTATAACTATATCAAAGACTCTTGTAACAGTACCAATAATTGAAAGAATATTGGTGGTATTCATATATCAAAGACTCTTATAACAAACTCAAACCCCATTGAGTCCCTTCAACTATCAATCTAACCACCTCTTGTTGTACTCCAATGTTTTGCCTTGGATTATGTAAATGAGTTTATATGAGCTTAGATTATGTAAATGAGAATATATGAGTCTCTCCATGTTATGGTTGTATAGGCGGCTAGGTGGCTAGGCGTTGCCTAGGGACGCCCAGCCAGCCTAAGCGTCCAGGCAGAGGCATGGGCGTTTCCATGTGTTTTGATATATATATTAATTTAATGGATATATGTAAAGTTTATGAAAAACACCGTCCCTACATATATGAATACACATAATAAATGTGCAATCAATGAGCTAGTATTGTATGAAGAAAGCAACAAAATCATTACATATTCATCATGAAGAGAAACAAAATGGCTCATAGCCAACATAAACTCATGACAAATCAGAGAGAATCACTCATCAATAAATACAAATAAGTAAATTAATAAATACAAATCAGTTGATAAACTAATATAAATCAGTACATGATTAAATAATTCCTAAATCAGTACATAAATAAATACAAATAGTAGATGAATAGATACAATAAATACAAATCAGTTGATGAATAAAGTTAAATCAGTTGATAAATCAATTTAAATCGGTAGATGATTAAATAATATCAAAATCAGTACATAAAGAAACACAATCGGCAGATAACTAAATAAAAAACACGAGATAAATAAATACAAATACGTAGATGAATAAATACAATTAAGTGGATAGTTAAATACAAATCAGTTGATAAATAAAGTTAAATCAGTAGATGATTATATAATTTCAAAAGCAGTACATAAATAAATACAAATGAGTAGATAACTAAATAAAAAATAGTAGATGAATAAATTCAGTAGATGATAAATAAAAATCAGTTGATAAACTGATATAAATCAGTAGATGATTAATTAATTCAGTAGATGATAAATAAAAATCAGTTGATAAATAAAGTTAAATCAGTAGATGATTATATAATTTCAAAAGCAGTACATAAATAAATACAAATGAGTAGATAACTAAATAAAAAACAGTAGATGAATAAATTCAGTAGATGATAAATAAAAATCAATTGATAAACTGATATAAATCAGTAGATGATTAATTAATTCCTAAATCAATACATAAATAAATAGAAATAGTAGATGAATCAGTGATCTAAACTTCGGCGAAGTCGGCCGAAACTTCGGCGAAGTTTCGAACTTCGTAGGTTGGCGAAGTCGAACCACTAATACTTCGGCCTCGTCACAACTTCGAGGCGACAAATGACAAACTTCGACGAAGTTGATTTTTTCCTGCACAAAATGGTGTAAACATCGTCGATGTCAGCAAAACTTCGCCGGAGTGGCCGAAGTTGGGCCGAAGTTAGGACGGTCAGGCCCATGAAGCAAAAAAGCCTTAAGTTGGCTATTATAACTTGATGCCTTGTACGAGGTCCCTCTCATATGCTGTTTGCAGACTTTGGACGAGCTGTTGTGGCTGTTGAAGAGCTCCATTGCTGCTGTTGAGAAGGTAAGTCCCAAATCTCCTCCTTTTTCTTTGTTTTTTCAATTCTAAATAAAAACAACTACTACTAACTCTTAAATACTCCATTCTCTACTACTTTCCCTATACATCTAGCTTAGATCTAGCTTAGATCTAGCTTAGATCTACTTAGATCTAGCTTAGATCTACTTAGATCTAGCATAGATCTAGCTAATATTTACTTAGATCTTGTATTATTACAACAAAATATCATAAAACAAATATGAAAAATAATATTTTTATGAATTTCATTTTACATAAATATTATATACTTTAATTTTGCATTAATTAGATTTAGAGTTAGAAAATTCGTAATATTGTATTATAGTTAGTTAATGAGTAATTTGTTGACTTTAACTACAATATTTGCAACATATATAATAATTTCAGTAAATATTAATATTATTTATCAATTTTCAGATATAAATAAATTATAATTTTCAAATTTCAACCTAGATTATTCACTAGTTAGTTAGTTAACTTAGTTCGTTAGCTACTTAGCTAGTTAATCCCACTTAATAGCTCGCCATACTATCAATTTACAATATATTTAATAATTTCAGGAATTATTAGTAATTATTTATTACTTAATTAAAAAAATTCAGTTCTAAAAATGTATGATTTTCTACCAAGTTAGTAGTACTCAGTTAGTTAACTTAGTCCCACACTCCCACTTATTTGCCTAATATCTAATAATGAGTTAATCCCACATTCCCACTATTTATCTAATATTTGTTTGTTTTAATTTATTGTGTGCAGGTTTTTTGTGACTGAAGATATGGGTATTTTGTGGGTGCTACTTGTTTTAATGGTTGGTTCAGGTCGTGATGGTGGAGGAGGTGAAGGTGGAGGTGGTGAGTCAGGGGGGAAAGTTGACCCTGCATGGATGTATTGTGAAATGGTTGATGGATCTAGGCAAAAAACCAAGTGCAATTTCTGCAAGAAAACTATAATGAGTGGTGGGATTTCTAGGTTCAAAAAGCACTTGGTGGGAGGGGATAAAAATGTTGCAAAGTGTAAAGATTGCCCAGATCAAATAAGAAAAATTGTTTCCAAGCAACTCAATCAAAAAGATGTAAAACACATGGAAGACAAGATTAGAGATGCAAGGTTCAAAGAGCTGATGTTCGGTGCATCGATACCACGAAATGTAGTTGATTTAGAAGATGATGATGATGATGACGCAATGAGACAAGCACTGAAAAGATCAAGAATGGAGGCAGTTTTCAGACAAGAAGAAGAAAGGCAATTTAATGAAACCCGACGTGGTTTTGGCCCATCTGATTTCAATGTTGGTGGTGGCAGTGGAAGCCGTCCAACAAATTTTGTCAATTTAGAAAGCCAAGAATTGTAAGGTTTGAGGACCAATAGCATGAGGTACACTTCTTCTGAACCAGGGTTTCGTAAACAAAGTCATAAGCAGAAAACTTTGTCAGGTATGTGGAAGAATGCAAAAGATGTTGTGGGACAGGCAATAGGAAAATTTATATTTGCTAGTGGTATTGCTCCCAATGTGGCACAGGGCCCTTACATGCAACATATGATAGATGTTGTCGCCGAACATGGACGAGGAGTCAAATCACCAACTCCACACGAATTGATGAACAAATATCTTCCACAGGAGAAACTACTGCTAGAGCAGTGGATTGAGGAGATGAAACAAAAAAAAGTGGTCAATTTTTGGGTTGACACTCATGTGTGATGGTTGGACAAGTGGTACCAAGACACAAATTATCAACTTCATGGCTTATTGTGACGGTGATACATTTTTCATAAAATCAGTTGATGCATCTCGCCACATCAAAAACCACAGCTACCTTGCAAAATTGATTAAGAGTGCGATAAAATATGTTGGAAAAGAGAATGTTCTTCAAATTTGCACTGACAATGGGCCAAATTTCAAAAAAGCTGGAAAATCAGTTGAAGAGTCTTCAAACTACAGCTTATTTTGGACGCCATGTGCCGCACACTGCATTGATCTAATATTGAAAGATTTTGGAAAATTAGATCTGTTTACATATATAATGCCTAGGGCCACAAGAATTACAAAATTTACATATAATCGCTCTTACCTACTTGCAATGATGCGAAGCCAAGAGTTTTGTGGAGGAGACATAGTAAGACCGGGCATTACAAGATTTGCAAGCAACTATATCGCTTTGCAAAGCTTAAAGCAAAGGCGACAAGGGTTAAAAAGAATTTTTGTTTCTGAAGAGTGGGCCAAACACCCTGATAGTAAGACTGACAGAGCCAAAGAAGTGGTGAAAATTTTGAATGATGACTACTTCTGGACTAGAGTGACCAAGGCTGTAAAGATAATGGATCCTGTGGTTCATGTCTTGCGCATGGTGGACGGTGATAAGAATGCCACCATGCCCTATATCTATGAGGCAATGCGCCTCATGAGAGATAAAGTAGAAGAAGCTGTGACTAATGCCAAGGCACAATTCCTAAAAGTTATAGATGAACGATGGGATGGAATGCTTCTACACCCATTGCATAAAGCAGGTAAAGATGTGACATTTGCATTTAGCCATTTAGGTCTTAGTGTTTATTAGTCATCTAATATTTTCTAATTTTTGTGTCCTTATATGTGCAGCTTATTTTTTAAACCCAAGATTTCAATACAAGAATGACATTGGGAGAAGAGGAGACTTGGTAATGGGTCTCCAAGAAGTGATTGATAAGCTCTTTGCTACAACAAAGATGACGCAATTCGAGCTATTGCACAAGTATGGGTTGGATAGTATATAATTCTTTATTACATGTTATTATAAAATGTTAATCTAATTCTCTCACTTTACCAATCACTAGATAAAACCATTCCGAGAAGCATCTGGCCTGTTTGCGCTACCGGCGGCTATCTATTCAAGGGATAAACTTTCTCCTGGTAAAGAATTACATGATTGGTTATGTTTGATATCATAATAATGAATGGTTCACTTGTCCACTTATTGATCATTGAACACTCTTTATTTTTTACAGCTGATTGGTGGATGAATTATGGTTGTGAATGTGAAGAATTGAGATCGGTAGCAGTTAAAGTTTTGTCCCAAACAGCAACAGCAGGTGGCTGCGAAAGAAATTGGTCAACCTTCAACTTGATTCACACAAAAAGAAGAAATAGGTTGTCTGCCTCACGTCTTCATGACTTGGTGTTTGTACACTATAATATGAAGTTAAAGCAAAGACACACACAAGAATCATTGAGGAACCCAACAAGCAATGTCGACATTGATCCTCTTGATTGGGCGTATGTCTACACTGACAGGGGTGACGATGAAGACCCATTACAAGCATGGTTGAACAATACTACTGAGCCTTTACTTGATGAAGGGCGTCCAGGTGGGGGGCCTAATGCCACAATTGCAGGGGCAATGGGGGTTGATGTAGATGAATATCAAGAAAGTGAGGGAGCACAAGCAGATCAGACCACTCTTGGAGTGGAAGAAGACAACACACATATTGATAAAGATGATTTTTGGCAGGGTCTACCAGAGGATGAACCAGATGCCTCATCAGGTTCCACCACTCCAGAGCCCTCAGGTGGTGGTGATGGGGGCAACACTCCTGATAGCTATATAAGAGGAGATACGCCGCCACATAGAACACCATTTCCTCGCCCTCAACCTCAACAACAACGTCAACAACAATATGAGAGTGGTAGTGGTACTCAAAGACCGACAGATCGAACCTACCAAAGAAAGGGAAAGGGTAAAGCTCCACAACAACAACTAGATTCATTGCCAACATGCTACGAGAATTGGTATCCACAGGGTCAAGGACATGTGCCTCAACCTGTTTATCATGCACCTTACAACACTGACAATATCACTGAATCAATTGGAAGTCTCTCATTGGGAGGTCAATCGGGAGCAACAGGAAGCACCTTTGTGGATGATTTATTGGGTTTTACTGGGCCTACTTCTAGA
Organism: Alisma plantago-aquatica; assembly: GCA_963693085.1. Classification (NCBI taxonomy): domain Eukaryota; kingdom Viridiplantae; phylum Streptophyta; class Magnoliopsida; order Alismatales; family Alismataceae; genus Alisma; species Alisma plantago-aquatica. Next base: position 226,866,153 of record OY856413.1, read on the forward strand.
GGATTTTATCAACAAGAACCCGTTCCTGGATATTATGGTGGTGATTCAGAAGGAACTTATGGAAGTCGGGTTTCCCATAGAACTGATAATGAATCATATAGTTACTTAGGCCCTGGATATGCCCCTGATCCTTTTGCAGCTACAACTGACACTACATCAGGTGTTCAGAGTCACTACTATCCACCAATGGCACGACCCGAGCCCCCACCACAACCTAACATATATGTACCCCCTTCTGATTCTGATGCAGAAAGGCCGCCCCATATACCAGAATTTTACAACTTCACACCAGGATCTCTTGCCTCCAGATATCCAACACAGCTTGCATTGTATACAAGATTTGGATATTTGTCAGAAATATTCCATGAAGATTTTGCTGCATATGTGCATGATTATGAGCTCAACCACTCTCAGCACACAACTTGGATGCAATATGCTATGAGAATTGATAACCAAATGTCACTACTGAGACAGACTCAAGAAGCTCAACATTCAGGCCATGATTTTGGAAGGCATTCAGCTTTTTACTGAAGACATTTATTGGGTATGCACTTCATTTTAATGAATTGTAATCTATATTAGTATATTACTATATTTCATATGTAATATACGGAAGTATGAAGGATATTTGCTTGGAAAATGTATGCTGAAGTAGAGAATTGTATAAGAATTTGTATATTTTTATTTGCAAATGTAAAACATGATTATTGAGACTTGAGAACATTAGCAAGTGTGCACTGCATCATTTACTACTTTGTATTATCAACCTACCTAGCACTAGAGAGCCATGAATTGTGTTTTTTATGTCAAATTAATACATATGAATTAGAGTTAGAGCATAATTTGTAAGTTTCCAATCAAAGTTATGCATCATTTTGCTAAAAAAACACCATCGAAGTTTGTCGAAGTTTGCGTCTAAACTTCCTCGAAACTTCCTCGAAGTTTCCACAAACTTCCACTTCCACACCTGGCGAAGTCGAAACGAAGTCGAAGTCCTGCACCATGAGATGAATATATACAATCAATACAAATTAGTTGATAAATAAAGTTAAATCAGTTGATAAGAAAATTTAAATCAGTAGATGATTAAATAATATCAAAATCAGTACATTACTAAACACAAATAAGTAGATAGCTAAATAGAAAATAGCAGATAAATACATACAAATAAGTAGATGAAAAATACAATTAAGTAGACGCCTAGGCAAGTCGCCTAGCCTGCCTGGGCGAACACCTAGCACGCTTGGATATAACCTTTGATGTTGGGTGCCCAGATATGGAGGACCCATGGGCCGTCTGGCCCGCCTGGGCAGCCGTCGGTACAACACAGGTTCATGTATTATGAATTCTTCATTACCAAACCTCTTGCAATGTGGAGAGAAAGGCTTTTGATGTCCCTGGTACTTTTCCATAGAGTGAGTCAAAATCCATTTGTAAGCACTGCAAAAGTCTACATTCCTGACATAATTTGAAATCTTTGCATGTCTCCAAAATACTTATATATAGAGGACAATTTGACATTTTGTAACATTTTTTATGCAGGCATACCTCATTACACATGTTGTTTGGTCCCCTAGACATTGTGCCCCATTTTTTATAAATTGCCTAGTATGAGCTTCTCTAACTATAACATGTAATTAATGCCACTAAAAGCAAACATAGTACATTCACAATATAGAAGACTGAACTGAATTGTATTGGATGATTGAAAAGGTTTACAATGCATTCTCTTATATAGGATGAGAGAGGAGATACAAAACAGAGATGAGCAATACGGGACTAAACATAAGTGAGGCACATGACACTTAATGAAACATAAACATATCTCTATACTCCCCCTCAAGCTGGAGCGTAGATGTCGAACATGCCCAGCTTGTCTACTAGGGTCTGGAAATGAGCCTTTAGAAGAATTTTAGTGAAGATGTCCGCTATTTGTTGCTCAAATACGAGATATGAGTACAAATACGACCGGAAAGAACCGTCTCGTGGACATAGTGGCAATCGACATCTATATGTTTTGTCCTTTGATAAAATGACGGGTTGCTCGCAATAAAAATAGAAGCTTTGTTGTCATAAAATATCGGTATAGGACTGGAGTAGTATATGTCAAACTCTTTGAGAAGACTATGGAGCCAAAGAAGTTCACATATGCAGTGTGAACCATGGCTCAATATTCTGCCTCTGCACTGGACCTGGCTACTACGGTCTGCTTTTTGCTTCGCCAAGTAACTAGATTGCAACCCACAAATGTACAATAGCCAGATGTAGATTTATGATTAGATCGACTTCTTGCATCGTCAGAATATGAAAAACCTTAGAGGTTGCAATGGTCGTGCTTCTTATATAATAATCCTTTACCTGGAAAACTTTTGAGATAATGCAAAACGTGACATACATCGTCCCAATGACACTGCCAAGGTTTGTCAAGATACCTGCTTATGAATCCTATAGCAGCAGTAAGATCATCTCTCGTGACAGTGAGATAAATAAGCTCGCCTACCAATCGTCTGAATTGGTGGTGATCAGTATAAGGTGGAGAGGTTTCATCGTCCCAGTCAATATTTGGATCGAGAGGGGTGTTGGCTGCTTTACAGCCAATCATACTAGTTTCCTGCAAAAGATCAAGGACATATTTTCGCTGGGAAAGGCACAATCCTGCAAATGATCTGGATACCTCAATGCCTTAAAAATATCTCAGCTTTCCAAGATCCTTGGTGACAAATTGTTTTTCCAAGTAAGTTTTAGTAGCATGAATGCTCGAGGTATCACTGCCCGATAAGATAATATCATCAACATAGACAATAAGAATGACTAGCCCAGCCACAGTTTTGCGGATAAACACAGAATGATCTGAATGGGAACGATGAAAGTCAAAATTTACTAAAATCTGACTAAGCTTGTCGAACCAAGCACGAGGGCTTTGTTTTAGGTCGTAGATGGCCTTTCTCGATTTACAAACTCGCGAGGAAGACTCCCCCTGAGCAACGAATCCCGATGGTTGCTCCATGTAAACTTCTTCCTGCAAGTCTCCATACAAAAACGCATTTTTGACGTCTAACTGAAATAGGAGCCATTCTTTGTTGATAGCAACAGAAATGAGAATTCTAACAGAAGTTGATCTTGCTACAGGAGAAAAAGTTTCAAAGTAGTCAGCATCATAAGTTTGTGTGTAACCCTTTGCCACAAGACGAGCTTTTAGTCGCTCAATCGTACCTTTTAGTTGATATTTAATGGTGAAAACCCAGCGACAGCCAACAGGAATGTGTGGTATTCAACCAAAAACCAATTAGCAATGGGTGAAGGGACCAAACACCTTATAAGGCACAGGATCTCCCCAGAGCTTAGCGGTGTGGGATTATTCTAACATCCCCCCTCAAGTGCAGTCACTTTTGGGTGCTTGCACTTGTCATTTTTAGGTAGGGTGTGGTCCTCCCATTTGTCTCGTGGGTCCGCTCTGATACCATATAGAAGACTGAACTGAATTGTATTGGATGATTGAAAAGGCTTACAATGCATTCTCTTATATAAGATAAGAGAGGAGATACAAAACAGAGATGAGCAATATGGGACTAAACCACACAAGTAAAAACATAAGTGAGGCACATGCTAGGCACATGACACTCAGTGAAAAATAAACATATCTCTATACACAAGATCTTCTGGTCTACATCTATCACATTACAACATCCACCGTTTTTGTATATATCAAAGTTCATTATGATGTACTATAAATTGTTGCTTGAATCAACAAGCATATTTGTTTATACCAAATTTCTAATTCTCTCAGAAAAATTCAACTTGTGTAAGGGTACTTAATTACATTCTAATTGATTTCTTATGTATCAAACAATATTTAGGGTATCTATAAGACAACCAAGAAATTCAATCATATTATCAATGTAAAAATGAATGCTTTTTAAAAACTAAAGATAATATTCAGAGAAAAGTACATATAACACTCACCAGCAACAGAATTGAAGGCACTTAAATGAAATTTTCAATTTAACTTGACAGCTCCAACAACTATGAGTTTTCAACCAGCAAGTTTGTGCAACATGCAATTTAGGATAAACTCCAGAGACGGATGTTCACCTGCATTTAGGTGTAATCAAAGGAAGAAGATATAATCAGACCTATTAATAGAAATGGTGTCGTTAAATTTAAATGAATCGTATGGCATGTTGAAAGTTCGTAAACTGTTTCCAACCAATCAGATTATGAGACATTCTGTTGCATTTGGCAAACACAAGCCATATCTGAAAAACACTAAATGTTAACATCAAAAGGGGAAAAAATTATCCATTAAGTAGAAAGTTAGGGTTGCCTGATCTAGTTGTCTGATCTGTAAAAACTAGACACCACTTGTTATTACAGGGCAGAAACCAGACGTAACAATCATACTGGGCCTATCTAATCTATAGTCTGGAAAGGTAGTGCGGCAAAGTTTGGAAAAAAAAGTCTCAAAATCAATCCCTATTAGTGTCATCATAGTCTGAGTGATTCATTAACATAATATTGTATTCATAAATATATATGTGTGTTATAATAAATAAAATAAACATTTATACTTATAATATGATAGTTAAATATGAGTATGGTTATACAAATTACAATTGTTAAGAAAAAACCTAAGCCTATACTTATGGAATTGGTAGGTGCCTTTATTCAGCCCCAGGCATTTACACATCAGGGGAGAGTCAAACAGACATGGAAACAAGAACATGGAGGCCACAGAACCCTAGATATAGAATTCCATAAGTTGTTCAACGATAAAATTGTTTATATAACTCAGTTGCATCATTTCTACTTCATTTACGACCTTACCTTACAAAAATCATCTTCATTTGATGCATGCAGGCACACATAAATTTTGATATACTTTCATCACTTTTAGTTCTTGCTTGTTGATCTTAATTAATAATGTATACACAAATAATATATTCTTTCATGCCTTAAGATAGAAAACTATAATCAAACTTCACCAGTTCTCGTCATCAAACCTGTTAGAGGAAATTGACCATATTTCAGAGTGTTAATTGCAAATATTAATCGGTAATGTCTATAGACCGAGCAAGCAAAATCAGATCACACTTTTGCAGTCTGGTTATGCTTGATCAAACCTGCCAGCAGTCATTTCTGATCCAGAAATTAATAAAACACAAATATCGTTTTGGTCTGTGGTTTTAGGCTTAAACCAGACCTGACCACATCATTAGCACCCCTACCATGTGGTTACCGAAAGAAACATGACATATTAGAAGAAAGTAAAACAACCAAAAGGCAGTACCTAGTCATTGCGCCCAAGATCAATAGGTAAGCAAATATTTTCACCACTATGTGATTTCTAATAGAGGCGAAATAGTGCACTGATAAAGGTATGAAAGCACCATTACGCAAAAGCTATATATAAGGTTCTATACTGATTATTAGGTATTGGATGTCAGACAACAAAAGCTATTTATAAGAAAAAGATGAATCTAAAGCCCTTTGGGGAATGGCAACAAAGGTCGAAGAACGTAATTTTAATCTCACATGGACTAAAGTGGGTTTATGCTATGGGCACAGGGTTTAGGCCGGTCAATTTGGCTAGGACCCAGATGGTGCGGTTGCATTATGTTGTCCACACTAGTAGTCCAGACACAAAGCCGGCATTGATATCCTTATCTAAATTATGATTCCAAAGTAAAATCTGTGTGTGTGCGTGAGTGTGTACGTGTGTGTGTGTCAAAAAACTCAACATGAGGCTTACACCAAAGCTATCCTATTTGCCCCTTGAGGTTTACGCCTTGATTTCTTGGACCCAGGCTTACACCTCAAAATGTATGAGGCTTGCCTTGAGGCCCTGAAGCTCTGAGTTCTAGTTGAGACGTAAGCCTTAGTTCTAGATGATATTGTGTTAAGTTAACCACCAAGTTCTTTTTGCTTTTGAGATAATTATATACACTTTCTTCAAAAGCTTTCGATTTAGATTTGTTGTAATTGATTATGATTCTCTCACTAGTAAGTTTCCATTACTTCTATATATTCTGAATCAAAAGTCAAAGTTACTTGTGATTTATATTTATCAAAACATCTCAAAATACGTTTGTGCCATATTTTTTATTTTAAGTGTTAGTGTACTCAAATCTCATTGTCATCTATCTTGCTTTCTACTAATTCCTAATTTTCCTTGCCCTGATTTTCCTTACAAGTTAAAAAATTGGATCCACTAATGCAATGCATTGCTATCTCATTATTTCCTACAAGATATTTTTCTTTTGTTTTGCTGGTTTCTATCATTAATATTGCTTTTAATCCCTGTTTCTCCTTGGTAACTCAGGTAAAAACCTTGGATTTAGTTTTACTTTTTCTTATACATACACTCACATATGCATTCAAAGAAATATGTATATATCGTTTATTTATAATGGCTCGTACGTATTTTGAGGCTCGTGCACCTTGAGGCTTAGCCTGGCCTCATTGAGACAAAAACGCCCACTACGCCTGACTCACTCTAAAACCTTAGTTGCTACCAAGGTTTTTTTTCAAATGTGAACGATGTTTACATGTATTGATTCCAATTTTTATATTGCTACCATAGGCACAGCCTTTATGTGCTGATATGACGAGGACACGTGATGCATTGGAAGGTCAAAACTTCCTTCGACCAAAAAAAGGAAATTCAGATATGGAGCACTGAAATGACTTATCGTCATCACCAGGTCACATGCACATGCTTCAGCGCGATGAAGCTGCAATTTGGAGTATGACAGTAAGGAACGCAATGCATTGTTAGATATTCTTCACATCAATTAGAACACATTTAAGTTCTCACCCACCAACAGAAATCGAGCCCGAATAGGACCCAACATACTAAAAACTCGTTCGGTAATGTGGTACAAACCAGACCTTGCTTATGGCATGCAGACCCACAAATGACAGATCCATTTCCCCTATTTGCAAATCAAGCCTTTGAACAAGTTGGTCAGACGGCGCCACTCATGGCACAGAAAAATTTAATTTGAGTCTGGGTTTGTTTGGTTCCCGACATTAGCTAAGGCGGAATCATGAAAAACGAAATAGGAGCGCCAACGGATCATTCGGGAGACAAGGGAAACGAAATGCACCCCAAGTATAAATCTACGGATCTGCTGATAACCATATGACCACAATGCCGGGACGGGAAACCCCATATTATCGACAGATGGCGAGTGAAGCCCCTACCCTAACGACGGATCCGACACTGGAAGAGGGGACGGAGACAGAAACCGTAAGATTAAAGGAACGAATCCTCTGAGAAACGATGACGGTTGCCAACCTGACGAGTAAGAGTGGATGCAGTGCCGCCAATGGATCTGGTCTGAATCCTTCTGTAGAAATCCCAAAACACCGCGAAGTCCTCTCGCTGGGCGGCGACTAGATTGAACTGGAGAGTTAACTTCCGCTTGCCGGCGTGTCCTCGGAATGATGCAATGGGAAGTGCGCTAACACAACGGTTATGTCCAGCAAACGAAGCGCCTCTCTTCAGTCCGTTCGATTCATATTATACTGCGTGCAGCTCGGTACAAGGCGCCAGCACAGTCACGCCTGCCTTAAATGGGTGTCGGTTATAATAATTTCGAAATGCAGGGTGAAATGAGGCACTTGGTGGTCCAGACATGGGCCTACAACGTAGATTTAGGGAACTTTTGTCTTTATTTGGGCCTCGGTACATAGTCTGGCCCACGTCGGATGATACGGTTGTTGGATCGTGGCGTAGTATATCCATTCTTTTGGTCGGTGATGATTGGTCAATAAGATTTGGGCATCTCTATATTTTTAGAAACTGATTCACAAAATAAACTCGAACATACGTTTTAGACCCGCAATAACCAAATGGCTCAATAACAATCCACAACGGCCCATTAATCGTGTTTTTCTTAATGGCCGAAAACCGGAACATGTATATTGGCATTACGTGCATTTTCTAAATGCTGATATGCGTATTCTTTTAGTACTGGGTTTTTTTACCACTAAATTTGTCGGAACGTCCATTAATTATATAACTGTCAGCTGTTTAACATATAACAGTACCATTATTACTAAGTCATTATTTCTAGGGCTTGTAAAATAAGATCCGACCCGATTGACCCGACCTGCACTTGAAATTTTAAGCGGGTCGATCCGAAATTGACTCGAACCTGAAGAACTTGAAGTTAATTTATGACGGATTCGGGTTCGTACTTTAGACTTAAATTGACCTGATTGACCCAAAAATCACAATTATATTCTTAAATAAAATACAAATACTATATTTTTAGACATCCAATGGGCTATTAAATTAATAACCCATCAATCATAAAATTTACCTTAGTGATTCTACATGGTTTTATATTGATTTGTATGATTTATTCTACTAATTATGCTATGAATTGTGTTTAAAACTCTCGATCAAACTACAATAAGTTTTATATGTGTTTCTTAAACATATTCTAAGTTTATCACAATGAAATATGTTAATTGCATTTGGAAATTATCAATGATTAGACAAATTATAGTATTTTTTAAATTATTTTTGTGGTATTGGATTTATGACGTAGATCATATTACTTGAAATTAGTTACAGGTCGAGTTAGGTTCAAGGATTTCGATCTGAAAATCTATCTTTTACAAATTTAGGGTTTAGTCAAAAAATGTTAACTTGAAATAATCTGAAATAAAACATGTTCAACCCAAACCTGAATGCCACCCCTAATTATTCCAATAAAATTTTGAATGTGACCGTGCTTGGTATGTCAGAATCCATAATATGTCGACGCTTCAATAGTCTATGTATGGAAGTGCATTCAGGAGTGGAACGTTATATCGGACGGGGTTTTTCCTTTTCTCACTCTAGAGAAAGTGAATGTGATAGACAGGATCAATTCAGGAGGGTATCCTAAATTTTTAAGCCAACGGCTCTGTTCCCTCCAGAAATTTGAAGGGCCCATGGCACGAGATAGTATCTGGTCCAACAGGTTGATGTACGGCATGCACATTGATGTAGGCATTTATCTTGATTTACAAAATATTGACGGCTTGTTTTTCATATTTTGACATTACACATTCAGACAGGCATGTTTCTTAATTTTTATGTGTGTTGGTGATATGTTTCTTTATATTATATTTGGACGCTTTTCATTGAGTCATGCATATTACTTAATTTCACTGTTTATCGGAGATTTGTTTTGTCATTTTTAAAGTTCAATTGGAGACATGTTTAAGTTGCGATGGAATGGTGTGTCGGATGATAAAGTAGGGTGGCACATAATAATTTTCTAAAGCATTTCAAGTAGGTTTTTCTTTAGTCAAACTCAAACCCACTAGAAAGGGATATTGAGATATACACATGGGCATTAGTTCAAATTTGAAATGTTCACGATTATCTAGTATGAACAACTCAATTTCTTAAGAAGAAAACTTTACTTTGTCCAAATCGTAGAAATATAAAATAAGGATATTTAAATGAAAAGAAGCATAAGTAGGAGGAAACTCCTATAGAAAATCAATATAATTTAGCGTGCGAGGTTTCCACAAAGATATATCGTGCTAGTAAGATAGTTAATGGAAAAAATATTTACATGATAGCATATAATCTACAATCAAGATAAGTTTATGTCGATTATGAGAAACAAATATTCTTAGGAATGTATTACAACTATATGAAATATTTTTGGGTTAAGCTTTACAAAATTATATTTGTATAGAATTTTTCAAAATTGTGGATTGAATCATGTTGATGCATTGTTCGAGTTCTTCAAATCCAAATGATTTTGAGTCGGGTGAAAAGTTCTTAGACCATGATCCGGTTAACTCGTGTTTGTTTGGATGAATCTAATTTTTCACCAATATGAGGAGTTTATTAAATCCTGATTAGTTGTGTGCCACCTTTGGTTGTGATGTATGGAGAAATCTATTGTAGAACAACGAAAAGGTCCCACGTTTTTTGTGGGTTGTTACGGACAAGCTAGGCTTCAATCAACCTCTCACTTACTACCGAGAATCAGCATAATCATTTTGCAAATGGTATGAAATGTGAAGTATGTTTTTCATCTGAAAGTGAAAAAAGGGGTCATGAAAAACAATTATAGCGATCACATACTACTAATTGGGTTTGGTTCATTCAATATGCAAGTGTGTAAGCCACATCGCGAAATATAGTGAACATCATCCATTGATCAAGGGCTTACCACATATTGACTATCTTGGCTACATAATTAATGATTATTTTTTATAAAGTGTGTATTGAAAAACTAACCAATTGGTATGGAGAGGTAGACGTATGAGCTAGTTTCAAGGAAATGGCACACGTGAAGAACTTATCAAATATAACTAAAAATAATTACACTAAAATAGAAGACATGCAGGCCACAAGTTGCATTACTAGTTCTTTTTAGATGGTAAAATGAATGGCTAATATGGATGATTAATATTCTAATATGTTGTTTTGACTTTCAAAAGGAGATTCTACAACAAAGCAGACTCAAGCCCAATTCTTTTTGGCATGATGATCTATCAAGAAAACATTATTACTAGCCTAAAGCTACTTGAAAGACCAAAATTGGGTAAATTCTTCTAAATTCCTTAGCCATTAATAACTTGTAGTTTCATGTATGTTATTTCATGTTTTTGGGTGCATATATTCAATATTCTTAAGCATTAGTAACTTGTAATTCTATTAATATGCTTCCCTTTTTTCTAGCCATGTGTTATCTAATACGAAGTACAAAGTACGTACAGTTTTACTGAATATCATTTATGTTGTCAACATTTTCTTATTTGGTCAGTCTATAGATAAGTGTAGGTTGTGTTGGGAGTGTAATGACAATTGTCCTCATAGGAGAGGAGCTTTCATCCACACACAAAATTGAAAGAAAACCATCACATGTACAATGTTTGCCCATCATGATCCTATAGAGATACAATTTTGAAATGCCTTAAAATTTTCATCTCAATAAGAATTAAGGACAGACTCATAGGTAGGCTCCTAACACCAATTCATTAACTGTCATAAATGTTATGATTCATTACACACCAAAACCATATCTCAAACTACCTAGGATTCAAATTTCAACGCACTATAATTCTCACATATTTTCTATTTCAATGGCATGATTGTCCAATCTCATAACTCTAATTCACCTAAAGGGTTGTCAAAATAAATTTTAAACAGAGGGGGTCTGAGAGAGGTTCCACCCCTACTAAATCAAAAAAGGAAACATCTCATATGCCAAACATATAACGAAATTTTTGCATATGGATGATAATCCAATCTATTTAAAAGTATGTTTCAAGATACCAAATGTAGAGCATAATATAAAATATTTAATTATTACAATGCTTGATATTATCACCATCCTTCACCAAGTAGGTTGATACACATGAAAACTAACTACAACATAAGATCAGCACAGGATTATCAAACCACCTCGAATTTATCTTTCCAAAAAGGTTCAACTACTCTCGAAGTTGTCCTGGTCAAGCCTGGTTTTCTCCTCCTTGATCTACACCTAGGGTTGGAAGCATACCCCACAAAAGGGAGAAGAGTAGATACATTGGCCTAAACACTGGTATGTGCATACTAAATTCAGGATCGAACAACATTTTGAAATAAAGGATATCAAATGTAATGAGGCTTCCCATAGAAGAGGAAAGAACTATCCAAGTTGGTACCAAAAGAATAGGAATTTCCAAGAAGATAATAAACAATAATAAGAGATTTCTTGTCATGAAATATTGTCACTACAATAATATTATAAAACATATAAAGTTGCATGGTGATCAATAAGAAGAGCATCATATACAAAAAAAGGGTAGGAACCCATATGTATTTTTTTACCAAAGGGCGGGAGGACCAAACCTTAGTGCCAAATAAAAATAGTATTTTGCAGGGGAATAAAATCTAGTGCATGACATGGGAATAAAATCTAGTGTCTAATATCATAAGTGACAGGGGACTAAAACACGACATGGGGGTAAAACCCAGTGCCTATAAACATTATAAGTGGTAGGGGAATATAATCCAGCGCATATATAGTGTCACTACTTATACTTATGACTAGTCAACCACCCATGCAAATAGGAGAAAGCAAGATAAAGTATAGTCATGCTCAACAAAGGGATGAGAACATTTAATTGATATAGAAGTGGAGTCATAGGACTCATAAATAAGTATTCAAACATCTCCACAATTGAGAGGCTTCACAAAATAACAAAAGTCTTCAAAGATGTTTATCAACTTATTGAAGTCTGAATCTTAGATCCAAGTCAGGGTTCCAAGGTTTGAAAAATATATGCTTGAGAAGGGATCATCATATGAATCTTTTATTAGATTACAAGGAACTTGAATAGGAGGATAAGGGATATGGTTAGGAGTCATGCCCTATTAGTCAAGTGATTTCTATGTGTTTGAAGGCCATGGATAGGGGTCTATATATGTTGGAGTAGGATTTGGTAGCAAGAAACTTATCTATTTTTGTTTACTAAGTAAAATATGCAACTATATTGTAAAAGGAGAAAACTTAATCATTCTTTAACAAATGATAGGAAAGGATAAAATAAAAACGTCATTTTCCTTCCATTTATTTATGTCTAACAACTTGATCACATAAATATTGACTATTATTTCTACAATAAAGAGACTTCTAAATATCTTGTTGTGTAATTATCTACTCAATAAATATGTGTATAATAAGTTAATGTACAATTGTGTAGGATATACTATTGAATTCCTTTTTTATTGTTCCATTTATCAACCTCTCATATACACTTGTTCATGCCATTATAAAATAACATTCTCATAATGTTTCTCTTCTCACGTTAGAGTCATTAAAATCATGTATAACAATTTTATTTTAAATAAAGGCATCTAATTTAATTAATATTAAGTTAGCTCTAAAATTCCAAATTTGAGACAACTATATAATTGTTTATTGTAAGACCCTTGATCTGTGTTTTGGGTTAACCCTTGTTTCTTTTGTTTGGTGAAGTGCTTAGAACCTTTCCCTAATCCCTTGAGAGGATTTTAGAGCTTTTGGAGAGCTTAAGTTTCCAGTTTGAGCTTGTTTGGATGATGTTTGTGCTTCTTGTGTTTGTTTGGGGTCAAATTGTAATTTACCCATTTATGAGGGCTATCTTGTAATTTACCACCTCTAGAGTGTTCTTTTTCTCTCTTGGTCCCATGAGAGAGAGTGTGGTTCTTGGGGGCGCCTTAGTTGAGTCTTGGTTGAGTGGTGGCACCCTTAGTGGTGATAAGAGTTTTCTAGGGTTTGGTCTGCTTTGACCATGTGTACCTTGTGGTTTGTCTCGACCTAGGTCGCAACCATGGACATGTTTGGGGGGTGTCACAGTCAAGAAACCTCTGGTAGATGAGGTTTTCATGACCAAGAGGGTTTTGGTTGGTCTTGGGTCGAAACAAGTTGCTTTGTGTGGAGTGTCTCGACCTAGGGTGTGTGTGTCGGTCACTTGTCTCAACCATGTTGATGATTGGTGCTCTCTCATGACCATGGATGGTGTTCCAAGGTGGGTCACGACCGTGACCATGTTGGGTGACCTAGGAGGTCGAGACCCAACATAGAGTGTACCACCATCTCTTTAATGTGTGTTTTAAGTGGTTGCAAGTTAGTTTCTTGGGTGGACAAGTGTCACTTTATAGCCCTACCTTATTCACACATCATGTCTTGCCCTACCTCCCTCCTCCTTTGCAACATAAACCCTCTTATCTCCATTCAAGTGATCTTTTTCAACCATCTTCCTTCTCCTTCCTTGCTTGGTCATCCTTGAAGCTTGGTGGAGCAAGGAGGTGATGTTCTTGGTGCTTTGAAGGAATTTCAACCTTGCATGTGGTGTTTGTGGTTATTCTTTCTCATCCTTTACCTTGATGAGTGTTTACCTTTCCTTTATGGTATTTTCCTTAGATCTTCTATCCCACCTTCTTCCCTTTTCTCAGCCTTAGACCATGTTTTGACATGGTGGTCGTTCTTGAGAGTAAACTCCTCCTCACAAAGGGTCATAGGCCATGTTTTGACAAGGCGACACCCAAGATAGAGGAAGTTTTGTCTCTCTTTTCCCCGTTCTTTCTTTTGGTTTGACCTTGAGCTTCTTACTCTCTTTTCTTGGGAAACCTTTGACCTTTGTGTCTTCTTCTCCTTGAGGTGTGGTGCGCTCCTACCAATGGTTTTACACACTACTCAATTGCAATTTTGAATAGATGCAACCCCGCGGACAGAAGCACACAGTGGATTCACTTTTGATATTTATAAAACCTAACTTAACACATACTCACACTAAAACAACTACACCCGCAAGCGCACAAGGTCGTGTCGTAGTATAGGAAGGTAGAAATTATAGGTTCGATCCATAGGGAAAAGAGGGGGCACTAGAGCTGGGTTAGTTTGGCTAGGTTCCTACCGCGGAGACTAGGGTTAAGGGTTTAAAGGTGATTTGATTATTAAACTAGGCGAACAAATGAGGAATTAAAGGCAAGAATGAAATCTATGTTAACCCTAGACTAGATTAAGGCTAAACAGGCAAGAAAGGATTAAGCTAGGTATTTAATTGCAAACTACACTAAGACAAGCAAGATAAGGGCAAGAGAGCAATTAAAGAGCTAAGCTAGCATGAACAAGGTAAGAAGCTAACTAAGTAAGAAAATAACTAATTAAGCTAAGCAAGCACAAAACTAGGGTTTTAAGCAGTAAAGAGAGGTATGGGCTATTTAGGGGTATGAACTTATCACTTAAGTTGGGGGTGACATATGAACATTGTGATTCCACTTAGATTATCCAAACCAAACAACAAGTTAGAGTCTAATGAATTAACCTAAGCTACTAACTGGCCATGGATATGCTAGGTTGTGTATAGAGGAACTAGTCCCTAACACCCCCTACTACCCTTACGAGGCTCAATTGGGTTAGGGACTAGGTTCAATTCAATTAGAGTCTAAACAAGTCTAGGCTTATAGATTAGGCATTCCTAGGGCTATTAGGGGCCGAGGGTAGTAATGGGGAGGTGAAATTAGGGTTTTGGACCCCAATTCCCCCACATTCTAGCCTTGAGAAGGCTCCATGCTAATTGCACTAGAATTATCCAATCTAGCTACTTAGATCTCTCACTTAGGTTTAGGGAGATTGTTTAGGATGTAGGAAGATGGGAGGCAACCTAGGGATCTAAGAATTGGACCTAGGGGCAAATCCCAAAATTCACACATATAAGCAATTTGCCTAAATTCCTAGGTGATTTCACACACAAACCAACAATCAATTCATGGAGAATGAGATATAAATAGAATATAATCATTAACAAACATAATTAAAAAGTTTACATGTCAATTTCCCCCAACATGGTATCAAAGTAACATAATTTCCCCGAAACAGCCCACCCAAGGGTCCTAGCTACTCATAACAAAGCAAAATACAAAGAGAAAGGAGATAGAATGAGTAGAGGAGTGAAAAGCCATGATGATCTCAATGAAGACTCCTCCTTCACCACCTCCTAACAGTTGTAGCTCGATCTCCCTCCTCCAAGGTAGGTGAATGGCATGGATGTATGGTGGAAATGGGTGAAAACAATGGAAAACTAGGGTTTTGGTGGTGGAAATGGTGAAATGGAGGTGGAATGAGGTGGGAATGGATGGAGGATGAAATGGGGAGGCTAGAGTGGTTGTAGGGTAGCTAACTTCGTGCCCCATCTGCCACCTAGGTATATATAGGTGTGGGGGAAGCATTAGGTTAAGTGGGGGCAAAGTGGGTAGAACAATGCAGAAAATCAGGTAAAATTGTGTGTAGCACAGCCGTGCTGGGCTGCACGACCGTGGTGGGTAATGGGTAGCACGGCCGTGGTAGATGGGAATGGTTGTAGTGAAAAAATGGAATGAACAGCGGAATTTTGGGTTTCTGGGACTGGTAGCACGGCCATGTTGTGAACTCCCAAAACGGTCATTCTTGGTTACATGGCCGTTCTGGCCAACTGGGTCAATTTTTTAAGATTCTACTTATTAGGGCATGTCCCAAAACGGCCATTCCATGGTAGCATGGCCGTTCTGGGGTCCTTCCCCTGCATTTGAGTGTTGAACTTGGCCATCCATGAAAGTTATTATTTCAATACATCCTTTGACCACTTGGGGTAGGTTTTGAGTGGTTTTGGCCTCATTTTGGGCTCCTCCAAGCCTAGGGAAACCCTAGATTCAACCATCTTATTTCCAATCGATCAAGTAGTGGCAAAAGTATCTATAAAACATGCAAAAACCATCCATAAGTGCATTTGACAATAAAACACATATTGGGGGAAATAGCATGTAATCTAATAGTTGTAGATGTGATTGAAATGCAAAATGGCATAAGATGAAGCCCTAAAATAGGGCTAAATCACCACCCCAAACGTGAAACATACTTGTCCTCAAGTATGCTCCAACTCAATCTCTCTGCAAAATTTTCACAAGCTAGAAATGAAAAATGCAATGTAAAGAATGATTATAGCTAAATAGGATCAATAATGACTAAGTACATGCATTCCACCTCTCTCCTCTCCTTCTTTCACAAACCAATCATGAAAAGAGCACAAAGCATATGAACTTCAAATATAGTGCATAAAACACACAAGCTATCCATATTTCTTTCATGTAGTTCCGGGTAAACCGTTTCATGATGGTGTTAATCAAGGATGACCAGGAGTGTTGTTTCACCTTCATCCTTTCAAACTTATGTTTCAAATCACACCAAATGACCCACGTGGCTGCGGAAAAGGGAAAAATGAGCTAGGTTTGATGTTTCCTAGCTCAATGGGTATAAAGATGGAAGAAAGGGTTGTCGTAAGATTTTGGATGCTATTATATAGAGCACTCATCTTTTCTTTATTTGAATGCTCTTAAACAGGAGCATCCTTTTATTTTCTTTTTGCATTTTTTTCTTTTCTAATTCTTTTCCCTTGGAGTCGATAGGGCATATGGTGATGAGAGTGAAGCGGTGAGATGTAGATGTGACCACCCCAAACTTTTGGAGGTGGCCACGGCTGATATGTGCACTTTGACATCCTTTCATGAGGCAGAGGGGTAAGAATATGGTGAGCGAAGAGTCAGGTCAAAGAGGGGTCATTGGCATGATTCTCAACATAAGGTATCATGCATGAAGATTAATCCAACACTTCATCCAACAATGTCACACCACATGAATGAACAACCTAAAATTGATATTTCAATCAAGTGATTTCATAGGCACTAAGCGCTCATAGCTTGCTCAAATCATAATTCAACCAAATCATCCACAAACACAAGAGAGGTGATGCACATGTAAAAAGTTAAGTATTGATACCATTTAGCAACAAACAATGATAACTCACTTGCATTTGTCAAAGGTTATCATTTTTAATCCAAAAAGTAGAGATTGGGTTGAAACACACTTTTAGGCAAGAAACCTCAAATTTGGGAAAAATTGGCCAAAATGGTGCCAAGTTGCCTTCAATCACATCTAAGCCTATATTATTGAACTTAAAGAAGAAAACAAGCAACTCCTAGCTAAAACATGCAAAAGTAATCAAAAATCTACATGATATGCAATGCATGGCAAAAAGGGAATTTTTTTTAAAAATTACGCAAAAATTGTAAGAAAGTAAACTACATTATATGCAAGTATGCAAAGCAAGCACACAAAGTATGGATACACAAGTATATATGGTTGTACTATTTGATCATCTTGAGAAAAAAATTATAACAAGGAACATAGAAAAAAGTGAGGTAGAGAAAAGGCTTACCGCCCTACCACCCCAAACTTTTAAACCATGTTGTCCTCAACATGAAATAGAAGTCTAGGATGATAGGGTAGGGGGCATGGAGTCAAGGTAGACAAACACCAAGTGGGGGAGGGAGATCTCAATGTTCCCATACATGATCGATCCACCACGGCCATGCTGCACAAAATGGCCATTCTAGATTGCCAGCAACATGGTCGTGTTGTGCAGAACGGCCATGCTGGTCTTCTTCCTGTAGCTTTTCTATGGATTTGTAATTTTCTTTTCAATTTTAATCTCCTACTTGGTGATATCAACCATGCATCCTCCTCCTTCCAATGCACCTATCCTAGCATGATTCACAAACAGCTAGAAACATCAAGTATAAAGTGTGTGTGTTCTTGGAAAAATTTAAAAACAAAGCAAAAGTATCAAAAATGTAAGGTTGGGTTAAAAATTCCCAAACCTAGGTGGGTTGCCTCCCACAAGAGCTGAGTTTCTTGCCTTCAGCTTGGCTTCTTTGCGATTCTTCAATCATTCATCTGTTTGGAATTCTCATGTGTCCATTCTTGCAAAACATGCATACCTCATTTTCACTCAATCTAGGTTCCTCATCCCTTTCACCATAATAATCATCACCAGTTTCTTCACCTTGGTATCCTTCTCTCAAATGCCCATTTGGACTTGTGAAGTGATCATGTCCAATATCCCTATCTCAGACTCACCGGGTTGGGGTCTTGTACATGTTGATGTTGATCTTCATGTCCATGAATGAGACCTTCGTAGTGCCACTGCGCACATGAATGTCAACATCAGCTGTAGACAGGAACGGCCTTCTCAAGATAATGGGAATCTTCCTATCCTCCGGCTCCATATCAAGTACAATGAAATTTGTCGGGAACACGACACCTTTCTCTTTGTCTATCATCATCAAGACATAATCCATTCTACCCCTAGGCACTTTTATGGATCTATTCACCAACTGGAGAGTGTAATGTGTCAGCTTCAACTTGCCTAAGCCCAGCTCAACATAGATATTGTATGGCATCAAATTCACACTAGATCCCAAATCAAGTAAAGACATGTCAATGTGATGTCCCCCTATGTAACTAGATATGAGTGGGGCTCCTGGGTCCTTTCTCTTCACAGGAAGTGAGTGTTGTATGATGGAGCTCACTTGTTCAGTTAATCTCACCTTCTTTGGAATCCTCCCCATTGACCTTCTTTTCACAGTGCATAGGTTCTTGAGGAACTTGGCATAAGATGGGATTTTCTTAATAGCATCCAAAAGTGGAATGTTCACCTTCACTTGGCGAAATACCTCAAGAATATCAACATTGTGCTTTTGCCTCCTTTTTACTTCCGGTGGCTCATCTAGTGCTTCTATGAATGGAGGATCACTAGTTTTTGTCATACTTGCATGAACATGAGGCGGAACACTAGGGATGGTAGGACCTGCAAAAGGGATATGTGGTGGATCACATGGAATCCCAAACTCAACATGCAGCATCACAACATCGTCTTCAGCAATATCAATCACAGTATCACCACTTGGCTGCCTTTGCTTTGCTTTATCAACCTTTCTTTGACGTACGGGATGATCAAGAGTTTTCCCACTCCTTAGAGCTGTCACATTACTACCTTGCTCATGGTGGAGAGGGGGAGCATGTTGTGGTTGTAGAGGAGGTGGAGGTGACACTTGGGGTTGAAATTGAGGTGGAGAAGAGAATTGAGGGGGGGGGGGGGAGAATTGGGGTTGGAAAGTGAAGTTTTGGGAAATTTGAGGTGAGGGAGGTGGTGGAGGAGTGTAAAGCTTGGAATATCCTTGGAAGGAGTGAATGTGGTGTACTTGCATGGGAGGTGGACTATAGAAAATGTGGGAAGAAGGCATAGGTCCACTTGCTTCATGGTGCCTCATGATGGGTTTCGAAGATACTTTTTCTTCTTAGAGAGCAATTATGGAAGATAGCTGCTCTATTCTCTCTTCTAACCTTGCAACATCTCTTTGAACATCATCAAAAACTTTCAACCTAGAGAGAACCTCTTCCTCAAACCTTGAGCTATATGAGGGACTTTGTGGTTCCTGGTAGCTATAGGAGTGAGATGTCTTATTTTCCTCCCCATAGAATTCAATAGCATTGACTGAATGACAAGGAGGTTTGGCTACTTGGTTTCTTATGAAGCTCACCATTTCACCAAACATTTTCATCATTTGTGGTCTTGAATCGTCGTGAGCTGGAGATGTCACACCAAAAGATAGGTCACTGCCACTGACCATACTAGAAGCTTTAACCTAGAACTTTCTGCCAAACTCTCAAACAATGGCCATGTCTCCTTAGGTGGTTTATCCATAAAAACTCCCCCACAAGAAGAATCCATTGTAGCTTGACTTGCATGAGATAGATCGGAGTAGAAGGACTGAACTAGCTGCCACAAAGGGATCTCGTGATGTGGACATTCTCTCAACATCTTTTGAAATCTCTCCCAAGCCTCGTGGAATCGCTCATTATCTATTTGACTGAAACTTGCTATGGCACGCCGCATTTGTGTTAGCTTTGCTATAGAGTAGAATTTCCTCAAGAAAGCATTTTTCATCTCTCCCCAAATCATGATGTCCTTTCTTGAATCATACCACTCTTTGGCTTTGTCTTTCAGGGAGAAGGAGAACAAATTCAGCCTGATTGTATCATCACTCGTCGTCGACGTCCTGAACGTGGAGCATACTTCAAGATAGGAATCCAAGTACTTGTAGGGATTCTCACTCTCCAAGTCGTAGAAGATGGGAAAGAGCCCAAGAAGACCTAGAGGGATAGAGAATTGCTCCCCTGGCATCTGATCAACCCTGCTAGCAATTGGTGATTCGTAGTTGCTAGGCATGAAGTAGTCTTGAAGTGGCTTGTGAAGTGCATTTTGGTCTTCCATCTTGTCTTCTCCCGAATGGCTTATCACATGCACAAAGCACAACCAAACAAAAGAAAGCAAGTTAGTAAACCAATATACACAAAGAATACAAAGAATAATGAATAAAGAATAGCAATGATGAGGGCAGTAGGAAAAGTCAAAGTAACTAGCTAGGCCGAGCGCCTCTAATCCCCGACAACGGTGCCAGAAAGCTTGGTGTGTCCGAGCCAGAGGTGTACACACTAGCCAACTAAGGGTGGCCAGATGCACTCCATGGGACTCGAATACACGTGTGGGGAAACTTTAAAAATTTGTATTGGCCCTAACCAAGTCGATCATGAAACTAAATAGGTCACCTGTAAGCACACGGGGTACTGTTATAGTATAGGTGATTGGCAAGAATAGGGGTCGGTCCTCAGGGATAGAGGGGGCACTAGAGCTAGGCTAGTGTTTGTTATGTTCTTAGTGCGGAGATCAAGGTTTGAGGGTTTTAAAAGGGTTTGTTTGTTGATTACTCTAAATGAACAAGAAAGAAAGGCGGAATTAAACCTAAGTTATCTTGAACAAGAAAAATTAGAAAACTAGGTTAACAAACCAGCTAAGCAAGGGCAAGAGTAAAGTAAGCTACACTATACTAGACAAGCGAGAAGCAATGTAGAATCTAATTTAACCACTAGAAAGAGCAAGAACCTAAGTTAACACTAAAGAGCAGAACTAAGAAATTAACTAAGTTAAGCAAAAGCAGCTAAACTAGACTAGCATGAACAAGCAAGCAAAGCAAGTTGGGTTTTAACAAGATGATTAAGGTAGGTGGGCCGATTGGGGATGTAACTTTGATATTAGTTGGGGGAGGTTATTAGACAAGCATGGTTCTCATTTTACATCTAGATTACCAAATCAAACAATAAGACTAATGCTATTAGAATGTACCCTATACTACTAGTAGAAGACTAGGGTTAGGTGTGATTCTAATAGGATTAGCCAAATCTAGGTTTCTAGGATAAGTGGTATTGAGCAATTGAGGGTTGAGGGTAGAGATGGGAGTAGAGATGAGGATATTTGACCTCATGCCACTAGCCATTCTAGCCTTTAGAAGACCCTAGGCAATCACATCAATCCCACTTATACTATACTAGTAACTTAGGTCTCATACCAAGTAGTAAGAGATGAGATAGGCATGTAGGAACAAAGGGGACTAGCTAGGGATCCCCTATTGGGACCTAGGAGTCACACCTAAGATTGCCACATGCATCCCAATTCCCCTAGCAACATGGTGTCATCAAACACCACCAAACAAGCAATTAATAGCAAAAAGTATAAATCACAAGCATGGCAATGGGATAAGAGACACAAACATGGAGCAATCATCATAGATAAAAATGAGTTCATTACAAGACAAATTTCCCCCAACATGGTATCAAAGTCACATTTTATCCCCAAACAACCCACCACTAGGGGCTTAGCTACACATAGTCAAATAAATGGCAAAAGAAAGGGGAAGAAAGGGAAGAAACTCCATGGAGCCTGGGGAAGTAGCCTTGTTCTTCACCTCCTTGTTGCTGGGGACGTCCTCTCTCCTTGCAGATGAGCATGAAGACATGTGGGATTATGGAGGAAAACCTAGAAAACTAGGTTTCCAAGGTGAAATGGAGATGGAAATGGTGGGTGAAGAGCATAAATGCAAGGGAAATGCACTAAATTCTCAAGGGGAGGAGTAATGGAGGCTAGGAGCAGCTAGGGGAGCTAACCTAGTGTTGTGGCTGCCACCCATGTACATATAGGTGGTGGTGGAAGCACTAGGGTAAGTAGGGGTATTGTGGGAAAATCAATGTAAAAATAGTTAGGTTTTAGGTGGCAGCATGGCCGTGCTGGGCAGTATGGTCGTGGTGGGTGGAGGTGAGAATGGCCGTGGTGAAGGAGAACAGCCGTTCTGGTGAAGTGTGAAATCACAAGTTGGATGGGTGAAATGAAGGCTGGTAGCACGGCCGTATTGGACAGCACAACCGTGGTGGGGGCTAGGTAGAACGGCCGTGTTAGACAGGACGGCCGTGGTGGTGGAGTTGTGAGGAGGTCGTTCCCCAGAGCACGCATGTTCTATCCTTCATCTAGAATGGCCGTGATGGGTAGCACGACCGTTTTGGGGGCTTCGTGGCACGATTGTGCGGGGTAGCACGACCGTGGTGGCTGAGTTGCCAAAACTTCAAGATTTGTCGATTCAACCTATAACTTTGTGCAATTACCAGCATGGTCGTTCCTTGGCACCACAACCATGCTGGGGTCTTCAAGTGCTAAAATATCTTCAAACATCATTATCAAAGGACTTCTTTGCTTGATGTCGAATCTTGGCCATTGGGGGTAGGTTGAGGGAGCTCTTGGGTCCTTCTTTGGACCCCTCCATGAGTGGAGGAACCCCAGGACTCCGTCCTTCTCTCTCATCCATCCAAAGTATGGTCCAAGTGCCTGAAAATAATGCAAAGAACGTCCATAAGTGCATTTGACAATAAAACACATATTGGGGAAATTAACTTGCAATCTAACTTGTTTAGATGTGATAAAAGTACAAAAAGGCACAAGATGGAGCCCTAAAATAGGGCTACATCACCCCACCCCAAACTTAAAACATACTTATCCTCAAGTATGCTCCAACTCAATCTCTCTTTTCAGGTTCTTTTCAACAAAAAGAAATGACAAATGCATAGCAATAGAAAATTATTGAGTATATGGTCTTGGGAGTGACTAAGTGCATGTGCTTCACCTCTCTCCTCTCCTCTTTCGCAAACCATTCATGAACTGAGCACTGATCATACAAATTTCAAATATAAAGCATAGAAACACAAGTTGTCCATATGTCCTGCATGTCATTCTGGGTAAACCGTTTCATGTTGGTGTTAATCAAAGATGACTATGAGTATTGTTTTGCTTTCATGCATTCACTCTTATGCTTCAAACCACACTAGATGACCCACTTGGATGTAGAAAGGGTAAAGTGAGCTAGATTTGATGTTTTCTATCTCAATGGGTGTGAAAGAGGAAGAAAGGATTGTGTTAAGATTTTGGAGTGCTTTTACACACTCATCTTTTCTTTATTTGAATGCTCTTAAACAGGATCATCCTTTTATTTTATTTTTTCTTTTCTTTTTCTTTTATTTTTCTTTGCCCTTGGTATAGATAGGGCATATGGTGGATAGAGTGAAGCAGGAGGTGGAGGTGTGGCCACCCCAAACTTTTGGGGGTGGCCACGACTGCTATGTGCACTTTGGCATCTTTTCATGAGGCGGAGAGGTATGAAGGTGGTGAAAGAATAGACATATCAAAGAGGGGTCATTAGTGTAGTTTCCCACATTAGATTTCCTGCATGAAAGCTAATCCAACACTTCACCAAATAATATCACACTACATGATAGAATGACATGGCATTCACATTTCTACCAAGTGCTTCCATAGGCTTTAAGCGCTTGTAGCTTGCTCAATTCATGATTCAACCAAAACATTCACAAACTTAAGAGAGGTGGTGCACATGTAAAAGTCAACAAACAAGACCATATAGTAATAAGATCTAAGAAAACAACATGCATTTGTCAAAGGATTAAAACATTTCATTTCAAACAGTGGAGATTAAGTCAAAACATGCTTTTTGGGAAAGAACATTCAAGTTTGGGCAAAATTGGCCAAAATAGTGCCGATTTGCATTAAATCACATCTAATCCTACTTTAGGGAAATTTAAAACATAAAGTAGCAAATCCTAGTTAAAATGCACAAGAAATTACCAAAAACTACATGAGAATGCAATGCATGATATGGAATAGCAAAAAGAGCAAATTTTTTGAAAAATTACAAAAATGCATGAAATTAAACTACATGTATGCATGAATGCAAGAAGACACACAAGGTCAAGATAGACAAGTATGAATGTTAGTTAAACTGTTTGATCATCTTGCAAAAAATTAGCACAAGGTACATAGATAAAAATGCGATGAACGAAGGGCTTACCACCCTACCACCCCAAACTTTTAAATCATGTTGTCCTCAGCATAAATTAGAAGTTTAGAATAGTAAGGTAATGGGCATGGAGTTTTGAAAGACAACCACCAAGAGATGGAGTGATCAAAGTAGCATTAGGTGGTAAGGGTAAGACCACCACGGCCGTGTTGAGCAACAGGCCGTTCTGTCTTGCCAGTCACACGGCCGTGCTAGGTGGCACGACTATTCTGGACTCCTTCTTGCAGCTCCTCTATTGATTTGTAGTCTTCTCTCCAACTTTGATCTTCTCCTTGGATAGACCCTTTTTGCATCATCTTTTCTTCCTTGTATATGTACTAACATGATTCACAAATAGCAAAACTATCAAGTATAGTGTGTGTGTGTGTGTATGTTTGTGTAAAATAAAACAAAAGTATCAAAAAGTAAGGTTTGAGAATCTCAAACCACGCGTGTTGCCTCCCACAAGCACTAAATTTATAGCCTTCAACTAGGCTTGTTGCTCTTTTCACTAAGTATTGACACCCACAGTGTCCTACTTCTCTTCTACAGTGACCCTTTCCTGAGTTCTGATGACATGCGCTTCATCCCATGGAGTGTGCATCGAACGGAAGTATGGACTTGATCTCCACAGCTCTAAGGGATCATAGTAGCATAGACTCTCGCCAAAGTCTTCATTACCCAGCTTGTACCTCTCCTCTTCAGTAAATATAAAGAAATCAAACTTTCTCCTTTTATAAGTGACCGTCAGAGTGCCTGTATGCACATTGATTTCTGCACCCGCAGTGGACAAGAAGGGTCTCCCCAATATGAAGTACTCTTTTCCATCAATAGGTCCAGAATCCACGATCAGAAAATCAGTCACATATGCAATGTTTATCCTTTAATCCATTTCTACTATTGTGTTTGGCAGCATTCCCAAGGGCTTCCTCTTAGTTCCATCACCCAAGACAAGGACACAATCCACCGGTTCCATTTTATTGAGGACAAGTCGTAGATACATGCTCCATGGCATGATACTTGTCCCTGCACCTAAATCAAGGAGAGCATGCTCAACGGGTTGTGTATCGATGTAACAGGTAATGAGAGGAACTCCCAGATCGTCCCTTTTTTTGGAAAGCCAAGGTCGAAGATGAAATTCACTGATCTTGTAGCAAGAATTTCTTGGGGCAGTAGTAACACCAGTTTCCTCTTCCCCATGCAAACATCTTTCACCAACGAAAAGAATGCTTTGATCCCTACTGTTCCTTTATTCAAGGACCCCAAGAGATTCACGACACTGTTGCCCTTTTCTTGGAGATATGGATCTTCTAAAGTTTCATGGAATTGCTCCCCGACTACCTCAAATGTTTCCGCAGCACTTAGTGGTCCTTGAGGAGGTATGATGGTGATTCTCATCTCGTGAGGAGGTCATGGCTCCCAATAAGGTATTGCCTCAAGTGTTGTGATGTCAATGGCATGTGGGGCAGCAAACATGACCTTGTCACAAAAATACAAAAGAGACAAATCTCTTGCACTTTCATTACTTCCAAGAGATGATGGGACAGTTGACGACGCTTCTACATTCATGACGGGAGAAGCAGAAACTTGGGTACACTTAGCATTCTTTGGCAGTACTTGAGCAACAAATTCTTTGGAGCTTTTACGATCTTTTCTAGACCCCTCTAGCATCGAGCCTTTGTCATCAACCTCAGTCACTTTCTTTTCCCTTTTTTCAAGATTTCGAGCATCTTTCCCCCCCACATGATAGATGCCATATTCACTTGTTCATGGGAAGAAGGAGGGGCTTGTGAAGATGAAGGTGGTGGCGGTCTTTGATGGGTCGAGTTAGGATTTTGGAGTATGCAAGTTGGTTGTTGGGGAGGTTGTTGTGGAGGTGGGGGTTGATAGGTATGTGAAGGCGGTGGGGGATATTGGTAGTTAAACGGGGGTTGGTGAGGTGGTGGAGCATATGGATGTGGTGATCCTTGGTATTGGAGGAGTGGGGATGCTTGGCCTCACAGTGGGATGTATGCACCTTGAGTAGCATTTGCATAACCACCATCGTTGTTCAGATTTACCATGGGTTGCGATGGGAGTCTCCCTTCTTCACGACAAGCAAGTGAGATAGAAATTTGATCAAGCCTTTATTCAAGGTGGCTAATATTTTTCCCTTCATAGGATACTTCTCTCTTTACCTCATCCAAGTTCCTCAACCTCCAGAGTACTTTATCTTCAAATTTAAAGTTGTACCTTGGCTGCCCTTGTCCTTGCCCATCCTCATTTTGTTGCTTCCAAGAGAAATTTGGATAGTTCCTCTACTCGGGAGTGTAGGTGTTGAGCATGGGGCCTTGATTGTTTTGGCTGCCAAAGTAGTGCAAAGCATTCACTTCCTCATCAACATAATCGACTGCCATGGTGGGTTGGCTAGGAGATCCACCAGCTTGGTTCTTCATCATCTTCATCATATCCGCCATCATTTTCATCATACCGGGGTTGGCAACATTGCGGGTTGAAGCCACAGAAGAAGTTGGAGGGATGTAGCTTCGGTCGCAATGCTCCCCTTTTGTAGAAGCACAATGGCGTGAGTTTTCAGCAAGATGCTCGAACAAAGGCCACGATTCCTTGGGTGGCTTTGCCATGAAAGTACCTCCATAGGAGGAGTCGACGTTGTTTTGGTTGTGTTCTTCAAGCCCGGTGTAGAAGGCTTGAACTAGTTGCCACAATGGAACTTCATGGTGAGGGCAGTCGCAGAGTAGTTTTTGGAACCTCTCCCATGCCTTGTGGAAGGGTTCATTCTCTTTCTGGGCAAAGGAAGTGATGCATCTTCTCATATAGGACAGCTTGGCAATCGGGAAAAACTTCTTGAGGAATTCATTCTTTACTTCATTCCATGTTACCAGTTCTGGCTTTGACACATACCACTCTTTAGCTTTTTCTTTTAGGGAGAACAGAAAGAGGGTTCTCTGGATGGAGTCATCGGTGGTGGCCAGGGTGCGGAAAGTAGAGCATGTCTCAAAGAATGCATCAATGTGATGGTAGGGATTCTCATTCTCCATCCCATAGTAAGTGGGGAGGATTCCAAGGAGTGCAGGTGGAATGGAGAACTGTTGACCTGGCAGTTGGTCAACTAGGATGGTGATGGGTGAATTGTAGTTCCCCAGGGTGAAATACTCGTGGAGTGGGCGGTGCTGCGGTGGAGGTGGCTGAGCATCCGCATGAGGGTTGTTTTTTGCCATCTCAGCTTCTTGGTGTTGGTTGTGGCGACTTTAGCATCTCCTTCTACCTATCTCGGGGCCGTACAACACCAAGTCGGTACAAGTAGAACGTGTGTGGCGCATGCATAGCTGTCACATGCACAATACACAAATAAGAAACAAGAAACCAAGTTAGCAAACCAATATGCAAAAGTAACACAAAGAATAAAGAATAGCAATGATGAGGGAAAAAGGAAAGGGTAAGATACACTAACTAGCTAGGCCGAGCACCTCGATCCCCGGCAACGGTGCCAGAAAGCTTGGTGCGCTCCCACCAATGGTGTTACTCACTACTCAATTGTAGTTTTGAATAGATGCAACCCCACAGATAGAAGCACGCGGTGGATTCACTTTTGATATTTATAAAACATAACTTAACACATACTCACACTAAAACAACTACACCCGCAAGTGCATGGGGTCGTGTCGTAGTATAGGAAGGTGGCAAGTATAGGGTCGATCCACAGGGAAAAGAGGGGGCACTATAGCTAAGTTAGTTTGGTTAGGTTCCTACTGTGGAGACTAGGGTTAAGGGTTTAAAGGTGATTTGATTGTTAAACTAGGCGAACAAACGAGGGATTAAAGGCAAGAATGAAATCTACATTAACCCTAGACTAGATTAAGGCTAAATAGGAAAGAAAGGATTGAGCTAGGCATGAAAGTGCAAACTACACTAAGGTAAGCAAGAGAAGGGTAAGAGAGCAATTAAAGAGCTAATCTAGCATGAACAAGGCAAGAGCAAGGCAAGAAGCTAACTAAGCAAGAAAAGAACTAATTAAGCTAAGCAAGCACAAAACTAGGGTTTTAAGCAGTAAAGAGAGGTATGGCATGTTCAGGGGTATGAAATTATCACTTAAGTTGGGGGTGACATATGAACATTGTGATTCCACTTAGATTATCCAAACCAAACAACAAGTTAGAGTCTAATCAATTAACCTAAGCTACTAACTGGCCATGGATATGCTAGGATGTGTATAGGGGAACTAGTCCCTAACACCCCCTACTACCCTTACGAGGCTCAATTGGGTTAGGGACTAGGTATAATTCAATTAGAGTCTAAACAAGTCTAGGATTCTATATTAGGCATTCCTAGGGCAATTAGGGGCCGAGGGTAGTAATGGGGAGGTAAAATTAGGGTTTTGGACCCCAATTCCCCCACATTCTAGCCTTGAGAAGGCTCCATGCTAATTGCACTAGAATTATCCAATCTAGATACTTATATCTCTCACTTAGGTTTAGGGAGATTGATTAGGATGTAGGAATATGGGAGGCAACCTAGGGATCCAAGAATTGGACCTAGGGGCAAATCCCAAAATTCACACATATAAGTAATTTGCCTAAATTCCTAGGTGATTTCACACACAAACCAACAATCAATTCATGGAGAATGAGATATAAATAGAATATAATCATTAACAAACATAATTAAAAAGTTTACATGTCAATTTCCCCCAACATGGTATCAAAGTAGCATAATTTCCCCGAAACAGCCCACCCAAGGGTCCTAGCTACTCATAACAAAGCAAAATACAAAGAGAAAGGAGATAGAATGAGTAGAGGAGTGAAAAGCCATGATGATCTCAATGAAGACTCCTCCTTCACCACCTCCTAACAGTTGTAGCTCGATCTCCCTCCTCCAAGGTAGGTGAATGGCATGGATGTATGGTGGAAATGGGTGAAAACAATGGAAAACTAGGGTTTTGGTGGTGGAAATGGTGAAATGGAGGTGGAATGAGGTGGGAATGGATGGAGAATGAAATGGGGAGGCTAGAGTGGTTGTAGGGTAGCTAACTTCGTGCCCCATCTGCCACCTAGGTATATATAGGTGTGGGGGAAGCATTAGGTTAAGTGGGGGCAAAGTGGGTAGAACAATGCAGAAAATCAGGTAAAATTGTGTGTAGCACAGCCGTGCTGGGCTGCACGACCGTGGTGGGTAATGGGTAGCACGGCCGTGGTAGATGGGAATGGTTGTAGTGAAAAAATGGAATGAACAGCGGAATTTTGGGTTTCTGGGACTGGCCAGCACGGCTATGTTGGGAACTCCCAAAATGGCCATTGTTGGTAGCACGACCGTTCTGGCCAACTGGGTCAATTTTTGAAGATTCTGCTGATTGGGGCATGTCCCAGAACGGCCATTCCATGGTAACACAGACGTTCTAGGGTCCTTCCCCTGCATTTGAGTGTTGAACTTGGCCATCCATGAAGGTTATTTCTTCAATACATCCTTTGACCACTTAGGGTAGGTTTGGAGTGGTTTTAGCCTCATTTTGGGCTCCTCCAAGCCTAGGGAAACCCTAGATTCAACCATCTTCTTTCCAATCCATCAAGTAGTGGCAAAAGTACCTATAAAACATGTAAAAACCATCCATAAGTGCATTTGACAATAAAACACATATTGAGGGAAATAACATGTAATCTAATAGTTGTAGATGTGATTGAAATGCAAAATGACATAAGATGAAGCCCTAAAATAGGGATGAATCAAGGTGTTCTTGTGGCCGAGAGTGGAGCTTTTGGTGGAGCTTCATCCTTCCTTGGGATTGTGTATTTGGAGCTTACAACCCTTGGAATGATCTTCCTTAAGGCGGGTGATATAACCCTCTACCCTCTCTATTCTTGCACTCTTTTATACATGCATGTTACTATTTTCTATCTCTAAATGTTTCTTAACATGCTAGTAGATGATGCTAAATTCTAGAACTTTGTTGATGTTGGAATTATGCTTGGTTGGGATGTAAACTGAAACTCTAGTTTTTGTACCTGATTTTTGGTGATTGTGGTGTAATGATGGTCTTTTCTCTATCTCTTGAACTTGGTTTTGATACATGCATGATGAATGAATGTCTTGATGTTCTATGAAGTTAGTTTTATGTTTTGGTGGTGTTAAATTTGGTTTCTCTCTCTTTTGAGGCCCCTTTCATGGTGATCTCATGAAGTAAGTTTTAGGGTTTTGGTAACTAGTTAATGGGGAGATGTTTTCCTCCTTGAGGGTGATGGTATTACTTGTTGTTCTCTTCTATTTTAGCTGTGGTTTGCTTCAGTTTTGACCTTGGTTAGCATGGGTTTCTCGATGGTCCTTTGTCTTGGTAGTAGCTTGACCTTTGGTGGTCATTACACCTTGATCTTTCTTGGGTCGTGACACCTTGATGTTTGGTTGGTTTGGGTCGAGATGGATGACCTAGTGTTGTGATCGTGACTTAATTCTAATAGGTTGAGGGTCGCGACATGCCTTGGTGCTTGTGGTTACAACTTGGTGTGGTCTAAGGTCGAAACAACCTTAGTTTTGTTCGGCTTGCTTCATTTGAAGTTGGAGGTCGCGACGTGTTTGCTTTGGGGTGGTTGGAACCCTATCCCTTGTTGGATCGAGACATGTCCTCACTTGGGTGTGTCGCGGTCGTGATATCATGGGTGTTGTTCATAGTTGAGACACCCATGGTGGTGGTCGCAACCCATGTTGGTGGGTGGTCACGACACATGGGTGATGGATGGTGGGGACCTATACTTGAACCTATAATCAATACAATTGTATGAGTAATGAATCAACCAGATAGAGTGTTGTTTGGACAAAGGTTTGCTTAACCCTAATAATGATCTTTAACCCTAAAGTGATCCAAAAATATAGGAGATGTCATACCTAGGATATGGGGATTGAATATAGCTATTAAACCCTAATCGTCTAAGTATGGAACCCTAATATTAATCTAGGAATGATTGATGTGTTTCTTTTCTCCCTTAGAATGACTATGAGATTATGATATTTCTCTTCTCTATTTATAAACCCCTAACCTTGCAGGTAAGATGAATGTCATGGTTGGTATATGTTGTGTGATGATTATATGATCTAGGTTGGTGCTAATGCACAATGATGAGGCATAATGTGGTGATTTATATGCAGGGTTTATGTGATAGGTCCTATGACATGGTAATGGCTTAATGCCTATTGAGAGGTGACATTCTAATGTGAATAGATTAAGGGATTGATATCCCATAGTGATGTGTAACATTGGTGTTGGCCTTGTGAATGGAAGAGCTTTGAGTACCATGTGGTGATTGTGTGATAAGTGCACACCTTGTACGTTTTATATCTTCTGAAGTTGCTACACTTATTCTTGTAGAGTTTGTTTTGGCTTTATACGTTGTAACTTAATTGATGCTAAAAGTCACCCAATTGGCTTAACTAATCAAGTGGAACCTAATCATGTAGTTTCCCCTGTGACACATATCCATTCTAGTGTCAGCTTTATTTGCTGGATTGGTGAAATGAGTTTAACTCAGAGCACATATTTTTGAATATGCGGGGGTGCAAGTCAAGTATCTCCTTGCATCCACAATTACAAGTTGTGTGAGATGTCCATGCATGAGTCGATCTCCTTGTGATTTGGATGGCCATACGTGAGCCAATCCTTCTTTTAAGAACGGACATAGGTGAACCTATTCTTCTAGCATCGTTACCTGTACCAAGGTGGGCTAGGTGTTTATATATGGACGGCCATGCGTGAGCCAATCCTTTTATTGACTATATGTCACTTATTTTATAGTTGACTGTTGTCTTTGTGGTTTTCTTATTGTGCTGACCAAGAGGTGTTGGAGAGGTCATGGATTCTGGCTCTTCCATGGACCCTGTATGGCAGTGATTTTGACTCAGTAGTGGTCAGTTGGATTTGTGTGTTGCGACTCAAATCCTCAGGGCATGATAAAAGATGTAATACAACTGTGTAGTATATGTGCTTAGGGTGACATACGTCTAACGTTGGTTGAGCCCTTGCCTTATCTTTGTACTGATTTCTTGAAATATAAGGCGATAAGAGAAATCAATTGTTATACATGTTCTTCATAATCCTTCTTCAATTATAACATTTTCTACAAGTTTGTTGCAATTGATCATACTGCCTTAACTAGTGTTATCTGCTTCTCTTGTTATAGCTTTACTTTCTTCTCTTCTTTATCTTATATGTGCCTTAATAGCATTGGCGGAGAGTTATATCTCCTATTGGGACGTTTGGTCTACCATGGGGTTTCCACATCTTTTAGGTGATCGTGCACAAAAAGGTAGAGGTTGTGCAGCTGAGAAACAAAAGTAGCAAGAGCAGTAGCTGATAAGGTTGGATGTGCTGCTAGTTGTTTGGTGGAGTCCTAGAGTCATCCTTATACTCTCAGGTCCTTGGGGTGTTTTTGAGGTGGTTTTTGGTAATGATAGCGATATGAGGTTTTTGGCTTGTGTGCCTTTTGTTGTATAGATATGGCAGTTGTATAAGTGCATGTGTGTGTATATATATATGATTATGTGTGTGTGTGGAACCAATATCTCATGCAATAGGTTAATGATAGGAATGTCTTGTAAACAACTATGATGTAAGCACTTTTATATATGCTCGGTGATCTTGGTGTCCTGTTGTGGACTTATATGCAAAAGTTTCCAGCTTGTGGTGTTTCACATAATCAAATTGATTGATCTATGTTTTCTGGTAATCAGTTGCTTAGTGTTATTTTCACGATTTGGTTTGAGTTATCTCATTTGTGGTGCATCGGGGCGTCACAGTTTGGTCGGTATCAGAGCATTAGGTTCGTTGAGTCTATAGATACCTATGACTAGTATTTGTGTCTATCCTCGTGTCCTCCAATTTGTCTTATAGTGACTTCTGCTTATGCAGAAGAAGAAGAAGAAGAAGAAGAGTAGAAAAGATGGATGGAGAATATGAAGAGCACGTTGCCTATAGCAGTGTTGCTACACCCGATGGTGGTGCAAGTGTGTAGGCAATAGAAGATCGGGCAACTAATGCTCCCTAGTTTGACATGGCCATGATAGAGAATCCTACCTTTCAGTCTTTGTTTGGGCAATTCATGGCGACGATGACGAGCTGGAAGATAGGATGCATGGTATAGCTTCTGAGACCTTCATTAGCTGGTCATCTAGCCTAGGGCACATGTTTCCATTGCTAAATCTCTGGGGCCTGGGAAGACCTTTGAGAGGTTGAGGCATGTTGGGGCTATTGAGCATGTTGTAACGGTTGATCCCGTAGATGTTGGCCTTTGGCTGATGAAGTTGTAAAAGGCCTTTAAGATCCTTAGCATTACTGAGGTTGACAAGGTGAAGCACGTAATATATATCCTGAAGGGGAGTGTTGGCCATTGGTGGGCCATTGAATAGGAGACGTGGCCAGGTGTTGATATTAGTTGGGAGGAGTTTAGACGAGAGTTTATCATCAGGTACTTCCCCCATACCTATCTTGATAAGAAGATCTCCCAGTTTGAGAAGATCAGACAGGGACCCATGACTATCAATGAGTATGAGGCAAAATTTATGGAGTTGTTGAGGTTCTGTCCTCACATGGCGTCGACAGATGAAGAGAGGATTTGACGATTTGAGAAGGGTCTGAACAATGAGCTGACAACACCAGTGACAGTGCTTGAGAATCATGAGAAGTTAGCAAGGTTTGTGGAGTCTATCATGAGGATTGAATGATATGTGGTAGAGAAGCGAGAGAAGAGTGCCAAGAAGAGACCAGCACAACATTAAGCGCATTTGTCAGGAGGCTTTAATAAGCATAGGTTTTATGCACTGCCAGCACAGCAAAGGTCCAGTGCACAGACTTAGTGGTCACCTAGTAAGGGCAGAGGACATAGTATTCCACTAGAAAGATCTCAGAGTGTAGCATCAACATCGGTGACAGGGTCGTTAAGGCCATGGTATGAGAGCAGGACGTGCTACAAGTGTAGATAGGTTGGACATACAAAGTTGTTTTGCTCTGTGAAAGATAATGAGGTGACCCAGCAACCAAGGCAAAACCAACAAGGCTCGCAGAGACAATAATTTAGTGGCAGTGGAACGGGGCGAGGACAAGCGTCTCAAGCTGGTGCTTCAGGACAAGCTAGTTGAGGAAGAGGACGGCATCAGGCAACAGTTAGATTCTACACTATGAGTCATCCTAAAGGAGTGGTCAACCTGTGAGTAGTGACAGGTCAGATGGAGTTATTTCATTTTGATTTGTCTTCTTCTTGCTTTATATCTATTTTGGTTGACCTGGGTGCGACACACTCTTTTGTCACTCGAGAAGTGATTGATGCTTGTTCTTTGCATGTTAGTTGTAGACGGGACACTCTTCATCTAGAAACCCTGTTAGTTGGTCTCACATAGTTGCGAGAGGTTTGTCCTTCTTGTGTCCTTTCTTTCTCGGGATATAGAATTCAAGTGGACCTTATACCACTTGACATGCATGGATTTGATGTGATCCTTGGAATGGACACTTTGGAGAAGTATTAGGTGGTCTTGGACTGTAGTTCCAAGGTGGCGATGTTTATAGACAACGGTGTGACATGGATCTTCCCGGGTGTCAGGAAGATTCTTCCTACCTATTTGGTGTCAGCGATGGTGACAGAGCAGTTGATGAAATAAGGCTGTGATGCGTTTTTGGCACATGTGGTACATACCAAGACAAGGAATCTGAGTATCTAGGAGGTTCCAGTTGTTAGAGAGTTTGGGGATGTGCTCCCAAACAAGTTTCTAGGTGTTCCCCCTATCATAAAGATTGATTTTGAGATCAATCTAGTCCCAAGTACGTAACCAATAGCGCAAACACCATATAGGATGGCTCCAACATAGATGATAGAGTTAAAGAAACAATTGCAAGAGCTACTTGAGAAAGGTTTATCAGACCGAGCACGTCCCCATGGGGTGCTCTAGTGTTGTTTGTGAAGAAGAAAGACGGTTCCATGAGGTTGTGTATAGAATACATACAGTTGAATAAGGTGACGATAAATAACAAGTTCCTTTATCGAGGATAGATGACTTGTTTGATCATTTAAGAGGTGTTGCAGTCTTCTTCAGGATAGGTCTGAGATAGGGATATCACTAGTTGTGGATCAAGGAGGATGACATACCTAATTTGGCTTTTAGGACTAGGTATGATCATTATGAGTTTGTGGTTATGTCGTTCGGGCTAACTAATGCACCAACAATGTTCATAGACTTGATGAATAGAGTGTTCCGACTATTTCTTGATCAGTTTGTGGTAGTGTTCATAGATAATATCTTAATATATAGTTGGGACAGTCAACAACATGAACAACATCTGTTTCAAGCATTGACTATGTTGAGACATCACCAGTTGTATGCAAAGTTCAGCAAGTATGAGTTTTGGCTAAAGGAGGTGTCCTTCCTAGGACACGTGATATCCGTTGAGGGAGTTCGTGTGGACCCCAAAAAGTTTTAGTCTGTGCTAGAGTGGGAGCAATCAAAGACGCCAACGGAAGTGCGTAGCTTTCTGGGTTTGGCAGGATACTACAGGAGGTTCATTAAGAACGTCAGCTCAATGGTGTTACCCCTAACCAAGATGATGAGGAAGGACGTGCCTTTTGTATGGGATGACAGATGTCAACGTTCCTTTTAGTTGTTTAAGGAGAAGTTGACATGTGCACTAGTTCTAGTTCTTCCTGAACAAGGGAAGGGATACATAGTTTTCTGTGATGCCTCAAAGAATGGGTTGGGTTGTGTGCTGATGTAGGACAAGAATGTGATATCTTTTGCATAACGATAGTTGAAGAAGCATGAGGAGAACTATCCTAACCATGACCTGGACTTAGCCGCAGTGGTTCCTGCTTTGAAGACCTAGATACACTACCTTTATGGTGAGAAGTGTCAGATCTTCACATATCACAAGAACCTGAAGTACATCTTTTTGCACCAAGAGTTGAACATGTGACAACAACGCTGGATGGATCTAATCAAGGACTATGATTATACAATTGATTACCATCTAGGAAAGGAAAATGTCATGGCAGACACTTTAAATAGGAATTCTTCTTTGACATCATAGTGGGCAGTACACAGTTGAACTCTTTGGTGTGCCATAAGAGAGATGCATTGGTCTCCTTGCATCAGATGAACGTAAAGCTCGAGGTGTCCATATTAGTAGGGTTGCTGGCACAGTTGCAGGTAAAGATGAAGTTGAGACAACAGATCAAGGAAGCATAGCGGGTTGATATAGTGATACAATAGATATGACTAGAGTTCGACAATGAGAAGCGTGATGGCTTCCACGAGGTAGATGATGGGATAGTATGTTACCATGACAGAGTTGTGGTTCCTGATGTTAGTAATCTGAGAAAGATGGTTCTGGAAGAGGCTCACTCTTCGATGTATGCTATGCACCCAGGTAGCACCAAGATGTACTATAACCTTAAGGATTTGTATTAGTGACCTGGTCCGAAGCGCGATGCAGCTGAGTGCGTGGCCAAATGCACAATATGTCAGCTAGTGGAGGCAGAGCATTAGAAACATGCATGGATGTTGCAACCGTTGTCTATACCACAGTGGAAGTGGGATCATGTCACAATGGACTTTGTAGTTGGTCTGCCTAGGACAACCAAAGGACATGATTCCATTTGGGTGATTGTTGATAGGTTGAAAAAGTCGGTGCACTTCTTGCCAGTAAAGATGATGTTTTAGAGGAGAAGCTCGCTCAGATATATGTGGATGAGATAGTGTGTTTGCATGGTGTCCCAGCTACTATCATGTCAAATACATGTCCTTAGTTTATGAGCCTCTTTAGGGAGTGCTTGCACACATATTTGGTTACGCAGTTGAGGTTTAGTATTGCCTTTCACCCGCAGACATATGGTTAGTCTAAGAGGACCATACATACCTTGGAGGACCTATTGAGGGCTTGTGTCTTGCAATTCTTGGGTAGTTGGGACATCCATCTCAGGCTTATAGAGTTTTCTTATAACAACAATTATCAGAGGAGCATAGACATGGCATCGTATG
The DNA here is from genome assembly GCA_963693085.1 of Alisma plantago-aquatica. Taxonomy (NCBI): domain Eukaryota; kingdom Viridiplantae; phylum Streptophyta; class Magnoliopsida; order Alismatales; family Alismataceae; genus Alisma; species Alisma plantago-aquatica. The sequence goes on from OY856413.1 coordinate 226,903,750, forward strand.
AGGTGTTGTATGGGAGGTGTTGTAGGTCTCTGTTATGTTGGTATGAGACATGTGAATATCAACTTCTTGGTCCCGAGCTAGTGAAACATATGACAGAGAAGATCAAAGTCATTCAACAGTTGAAAGCAGCCTAGGATAAACAGAAGACATACGCTGATAACTGCCATAGACCCTTGGAGCTCCAAATGGGAGACAAGGTGTTTAAATTCTCTCCTTGGAAGGGTGCTTTGAGGTTTGGGAAGAAGGGTAAGTTGTCTCCCAGGTATATGGGACTATACCCTGTAATGGCACGTGTTGGGAAGGTGGCCTACAGGTTGGAGTTGCCACCTAAGTTGCACATGTTACATCTAGTGTTTCATGTGTCTATGTTGAGGAAGTACCACCCTAATATCGAGTTAGTTTTGCATCCAGTCGATGTTGAGCTTGATGAGAGTATGCCCTATGTGGAAGGACCTGTGTTGCTCCTAGATAAGAGGGTGAAGAAGTTTAAGAAGAAGGACATAGTGCTTTTGAAGGTTCTGTATCATCACGGTGGCATTGAAGAAGCCACGTGGGAGCTTGAGGAAGATATGTGGAGAAAGTACCCATCTCTTTTCGCTTAGTATTTTGGGGGCAAAACCCTTGTTAGGGGTATATGGATTGTAAGACCATTGATCTGTGTTTTGGGTTAACCCTATTTGCTTTGGTTTTATGAAGTGATTAGAACCTTTCTCTAATCCCTTGAGAGGATCTTAGAGCTTGTGTAGAGCTTAAGTTTCCATTTTGAGCTTGTTTGGATGATGTTTGTGCTTTTTGTGCTTGTTTTGGGTCAAATTGCAACTTTTACCCATTTATGAGGGCTATCTTGCAATTTGCCACCTCTAGAGTGTTCTTTGTCTCTCTTGGTCCCATGAGAGATAGTTTGGTGCTTGGGGGCGCCTTGTTTGAGGCTTGGTTGAGTGGTGGCACCCTTAGTGGTGATTAGGATTTTCTAGGAAATGGTGTGCCTTGACCATGTATACCTTGAGGGTTGTCTCGACCTAGGTCGTGACCATGGACATGTTTGGAGGGTGTCACGGTCAAGAAACCTCCCATAGGTGAGGTTGTCATGACTAAGAGGGTTTTGGTTGGTCTTGCATCGAGACAAGTTACTTTGTGTGGAGTTTCTCGACCTAGAGTGTGTGGTTGGTCTCTTGTCTCGACCATGTCGATGCTTGGTGCTCTGTCATGACCATGGATGGTGTTCCATGATGGGTCACAACCATGACCATGTTGGGTGACCTAGGTGGTCGAGATCTAACATAGAGTGTATCACCATCTCTTTCATGTGTGTTTTAAGTGGTTGCATGTTAGTTTCTTGGGTGGACAACTGTCCCTTTGGAGTCCTACCTTGTTGACACCTCATCTCTTGCCCTACCTCTCTCCTACTTTGCTGCATAAAACCTCTTATCTCCATGAAAATGATATTTTTAGGCCATCTTCATTCTCCTTCATTGCTTGGTCATCCTCGAAGCTTGGTGGAGCAAGGAGGTGTTGTTCTTGGTTCTTTGAAGGATCTTCAACCTTGTATGTGGTGTTTGTGGTGATTCTTGCTCATCCTTTACCTTGGTAAGTGTTTACCTTTCCTTTATGGTGTTTTCCTTGGATATTATACCCCATATTATTCCCTTTTCTTGGCCTTAGAACATGTTTTGACATGGTGGTCATTCCTGAGAGTAAAATCCTCCTCACAAAGGGTCATAGGCCATGTTTTGACTAGGCGACACCCAAGTGAGAGGAAGTTTCTTCTCTCTTTCCCCCCTTCTTTCTTTTGGTTCGACCTTGAGCTTTTTGTTCTCTTTTCTTGGGCAACCTTTGACCTTGGTGTCTTCTTCTCTTTAAGGCATTTTTCTGGCTGAGAGTGGAGATTTTGGTGGAGCTTCATCCTTCCTTGGGATCGTGTGTTTGGAGCTTGCAACCCTTGGAGTGATCTTCCTTAAGGTGGGTGATATAACCCTCTACCCTCTCTATTCTTACACTATTTTATACATGCATGTTACTATTTTCTCTCTCTAAAAGTTTCCTTAACATGCTAGTAGATGATGCTAAATTCTAGAACTTAGTTGATGTTGTAATCATGCTTGGTTGGGATGTAATCTAAAACTCTAGTTTTTGTACCCGATTTTTGGTGATTGTGGTGTAATGATGGTCTTTTCTCAATCTCTTGACCTTGGTTTCGATACATGCATGATGAATGAGTGTCTTGATGTTGTATAAAGTTAGGGTTTTGTTTTGGTGGTGTTAAACATGTTTTCTCTCTCTTTTGAGGCCCCTTTCATGGTGATCTCATGATGCAAGTTTTAGGGTTTTGGTAACTAGTTTTTTGGGAGATGTTTTCCTCCTTGAGGGTGATGGTGCTCCTTGTTGTTATCTTCTATTTTAGCCATGTGGTTTTCTTCTGTTTTGACCTTGGTTAGCCTTGGTTTAACGATGGTCCTTTGTCTTGGTAGTAGCTTGACCATTGGTAGTCATTACACCTTAATCTTTCTTGGGTCGTGACACCTTGATTCTTGGTTGGTTTGGGTCGAGATGGATGACCTACTGTTGAGACCACGACCTAATTCTAATAGGTTGAGGGTGGTGACATGCCTTGGTGCTTGTGGTCGTGACATGGTGTGGTCAGAGGTTGAAACAACCTTGGTTTTGGTCAGGTTGCTTCCCTTGAAGTTGGAGGTTGCGACGTGTTTGCTTTGGGGTGGTTGGAACCCTAGCCCTTGTTGGATCGAGACATGTCCTCACTTGGGTGTGTTGCGGTCATGACATTAGGGGTGTTGGTCACAGTCGAGACACCCATGGTGGTGGTCGTGACCGATGTTGGTGGGTGGTCACGACACATGGGTGATGGATGGTGGGGACCTATACTTGAACCTATAATCAATACACTTGTATGGGTAATGAATGAACTAGGTAAAGTGTTGTTTGGACGAAGGTTTGATTAACCCTAATGTGATCCAAAAATAAGGGAGATGTCATACTTAGGGTATGGTGATTGAATATAGCTATTAAACCTTAATTTGCTAAGTATGGAACCCTATCTTAATCTAGGGATGATTGATGTGTTTATTTGATCCATTGGAATGACTATGAGATTATGATGTTTTCTATTCTCTATTTATAAACCCCTAACCTTGCAGGTTAGATGAATGTAATGGCCGGTATATGTTGTGGTGATGGTTATATGATCCAGGTTGGTGCTTATGCAAAATGATGAGGCATAATTTGTAAGTCCTATGACCTAGTGATGGCTTAATTCCTATTGAGAGGTTACATTCTCAAGTGATGAGATTAAGGGATTGGTATCCCACAGGGATGTGTAACATTGGTGTTGGCCTAGTGAATGGAAGAGCTTTGAGTATCATGTGGTGATTGTGTGACAAGTTCACACCTTGTACATTTTATATCTTCTGAAGCTGCAACATACCCTTATTCTTGTAGAGTTTGTTTTATCTTTATACGTTGTAACTCGATTGATGCTAAAAGTCACCCAATCAGCTTAACTAATCAAGTGGAACCCAATCATGTAGTTTTCCATGTGCCATAGATCCATTCCAGTGTCAGCTTTATTTGCTGGATTGGTGAAACGAGTTTAACTCGGTGTGCATATTTTTGAATATGTGGGGGGGGGGGTGCATGTCGAGTATCTCCTTGCATCCACAATTACTGTTTGTGTGAGACGACCATGCGTGAGCTGATCTCCTTGTGATTTGGATGACCATGTGTGAGCCAATCCTTCCTTTATGAACGACCATGCGTGATCCTGTTCTTCTAGTACCATTACATGTACCAATGTGGGCTAGATGTTTATATATGGACGGCCATGCATGAGACGATCCTTCTGTTGACTATATGTCACTTCTTTTGTAGTTGATTGTTATGTCTCTGTAGTGTTCTCTTGTGCTGGCCAAGAGGTGTTAGAGAGATCATGGATTCAATCTCTTCCATGGACTTTGTATGGTATTGATTTTGACTCAGTAGTGGTCGATTGGATTTGTGTGGTACGACTTAAATCCTAAGGGCATAATAAAAGATGTAATACAACCGTGTAGTATATGTGCTTAGGGTGACATGCGTCTAACATTGGTTGAGCCCTTGCCTTGTCTTTGTAATTATTTCTTGGAATATAAGGTGATAAGAGAAATCAACTGTTATACATGTTCTTCATATTCCTTCTTCAATTATAAGATGTTCTACAAGTTAGCTGCAATTGCTCATACTGCCTTAACTAGTGTTATCTGCTTATCTTGTTATATCTTTACTTTCTTCTTTATTTATCTTATATGTGCCTTAATATCATTGACCGAGAGAAATATCTCCTGTTGGGACGTTTGGTCTCATCCCGTAGGTTTCCACATCTTTTAGGTGACCGTACACAAAAAGGTAGAGGTCGTGCAAACTGAGGAAGAGCAATAGCAAGAGCAGTAGCTGATAAGGTTGGATGTGCTGCTAGTCTTTTGGTGTAGAGTCCTAGAGTGGTCCTTGTACACTCAGGTCCTTGGGGTGTTTTTGAGGTGTTATTTGGTTATGATAGTGATATGGAGTTTTTGGCTTGTGTACCTTTTGTTGTATAGATATGGCAGTTGTAAAAATATATATATGTGTATGAAACCAGTATCTCATGCATCAGGTTAATGATAGGAATGTCTTGTGAACAACTATGATGTACGCATTTTTATATATGTTAGGTGATCTCGATGTTCTATTGTGGACTTATATGTAAAAGTTTCCAGCTTGTGGTGTTTTACATAATCGGTTTTATGGATCTATGTTTTTTTGTAATCCGTTACTTAGTGTTGTTTCTACATTTTGATTTGAGTTATCTCATTTGTGGTGCATTGGGTGTCACACTTGTATATTTTACATTAAATATTTATGGAGGAGAAAGGTGCTAATAAGTTTATACCAAAGCTAGTTATTCTAAATCTCAAAGCAAAAGGATGAAAACATTACCTATCGAACTATTTTCCTTTTTTTCCTTGTTGCTAACAGTTTTAACAGCTAATATTGAGGTTTTCTAAGGAAATAATGTAGTCAAGATAACTACTATTTCTTATTTATGTTAAGTAATTGATTATATAAATTTGTTAATGTTTATTTGTTTCCAAATAAATATATAAGCGTATTAAATATGTGTTTCCTTTATTATATGTTAACGTGATTGTTTTCATTTATTTATTGATTTAAAGTTTGTTATAATTTATTAAAATATCTCTTTTATTCCAAACTATTTCAATTACCTCAGTTCCATTATATTTGGAAAATAAATACATTGTTAAGATTTACTACCATGCTAAATTTTGCATAGATTTAACATGCATGTACAACATTGTTTCCCTTTATGTTATATCACAATTTTATTATTAAAACTTGATCTAAATTATATATTTATAAGCCATACAAGTGGGTTTGTACTATTTATTTAATATATTAGATTTTTTTTATAATTTACTTAATATTATTGACTTTATGTTACATTCTCTCTCCTAAGTAAATAGATAAGATTGGCCAATAAATGTGAAAATTCACCCATAAATCAATTTTGGTATGTAGAATATGAATTTATGATTTATTTCCACTTTTGAAGTCATTGAACATATTATTTAATATTTTGGAGCAAAATGCATATTTTAAATTAGCATAGTTATTATTGTTCAAATAATGTGAAATGTGGCACCCAACCTAATTGGGACCCAAGGCACACGATTTTACCATTATATTTGAGTTTTGAGATTTACTTTCATGATTTCTAATATATATAAGATTTTTATCTCATTATCTTTATATTACTATACCATTACATCTTTACCATCATTATTTATTATTCAGAGTCGCATTATATTCACATTATTGCAAAAAGAGTTTATCCAATAATAAATTTCCATATTTTACTTATTTAACTTATTTGGTCTATTAATTCAATATTTATTTAAATAATGGGACATTATCCATTTTTTTGGGAATACCAATTGTTATTCCAAAGAGCATGAGACCTCTTACTAAACATATTTGACACATTATTAGCATTTTAGTTAGCAAAAGGAACATATGTGACATAATTAATTTGCTCGCATGTTAGCACATAATTAAGTTATGTTGTTAATATGAGTGTATTGATATGTGATGTGGATTATAGAACCTATTGCCACATAATATGTGATATTCATTAACAATGTTCATTAAGGCATAACTTTTATCCTTATTTGGTCAAATCTAAGGAACGAAGCTTGCGAACCTCCTAAACATAGAATAGAATAAGATCCTAGATTTTAGTTTGTTACAACACTCCGACCCTTAAAAGGATTTTGTCCTCCAAAATCCAAGCATCCATATATTATCATCCAATTACTCTCCACCCCTTAAAAGGTTTAGCCTAATAAGACAACTATTATAGATATCATGGTTACTTATACATCTTTTAATTGAACACCCTTTTCATGTTGTTCATTCATCCAATTAACATGTCAAAAGACCTAGGATTAAATTTTAGGTCCTTGTGAGCCTAACCTAGCAACCCTAAGGTTCACAACTTAAGACCAAAAATTCACCTAGTACAACTTCCCACATATTATAGGGGTGAGTAGGGTAGGTCCCGTAAACTATTTCTACATGCCATATCTTCCTAGGGTAAGCATACTAAGGGAGATAAGATTGAAATAGTTAGATTAAGCGACCGCTAATGGATTTGATACCATACTATAAGGAGTGAGACCCGAGAGGGGTTCTACTCCCTACTAAATAAAACAAAAGAAAACATCCCATATGCCAAACACATAACCAAACTTTCATAAAGGGATGACAATCTAATTTATTAAAAAGTATGTTTAAGATACCAAATATTGTAGCAGGATAAAAAATACTTAATTATTACAACTCTTGATATTATCACCATCCTTTACCACAAAGTGTGATACACATGAAAACTAACTATAACATAAGATCAGGAGAGGATTATCTAACCACATCAATTCTATCTTCCCAAGAAGGTTCATCTACTCTCAAACTTGTCCTAGTCAAGCTTGGTTTTCTCCTCCTTGATCTACATCTGGGTTGGAAGCATACCCCAAAAAGGGAGAAAAGTAGATGCATCAACCTAAACTCTCACATGTGCATACTAAATCAGGGATTGAGCAACATTAAGAAATAAAGGGATATCAATTGTAACAAGGTTTTCCATAGAAGAGGAAAGAACCACCCAAGTGGGTATCAAAAGAATAGGAATTCTAAGAAGATGATAAACAAAATAAGAAATTTCTTGCCTTGAATTAATGTCAAAATAATAATACCACACAATATAAAAAGTTGCATGGTGAGTAATAAGAATACTAGAATATACTAAAAATCATGGTAGGTGTAGAGAAATACAACATCAGATAGGATGAAGAAACAAAAAAAAATACTGATATATTTTCCATTAACCAGTGGATTGTGACAGTAAATATTCAATAGAAAGGATAGTTTCACGAAGATATATCTGGTCCTGGAGTAAGTCCAACGACAATCCTCATTTATGTAGATGTGCACTTTGTCTTAGATGGTGTTTGTGTAGCTCCCAGTTGCATCGAGACTCGTCTGACTACTCCTCCACAGACAACAGACTCGAACGTTGTCATCTGCAACAACTCCTCTTGTTACAAACTACTGGTTGACGTCATCCTCCTTAGCGACGGGCAAAGGCCACCTCACCTCTAGAGAAGTCTACATGGAGCAACTAGAACTCATGTCATCCTGTTAGAATGTACAGGAAGGAGTTGTCTCTCCCATTGGTGTACTAGTCACCAACCTACTCTCCCACAACAATGATCCTCAATTGTTTCTCCCCCGTAGCTATCCCTCCCTAGTCAGGTAGGACTACCTTGGGATCTCTTGGTTACCACAACCAGAGAGGATAACAATTGTCAAAGAAATTGATTCTCAATTGTCTATGTTGTGCTTTGGAAAGCCCCTAGTACCCCTCTATTTATAAGTGGGGTTTGGACCAGGATTCCCAGTCTGTGAGGGAGTGGAAAGGACCAGAAGATCTTGAAATTTGAAACCTGCAACCATCAAAATGGTTGTCTGGCACACAAGATGGTCATTTGGCATGCAAGACGGTCGTCTCGTACTGCGATATGGCCATTTTTTAGTTTCCCGATCGCATATGAAATTGGCAATTCGTTTCTCATTAATGTTGAACATTAATTCCTTGCACTCCAAGTAATGTGCAATCCAAACAAATACAGAAAGTATCTAGAACCTTCCCTCGTATGAACTGACCAATCTCGTCCATGCGAGACGGCCATCTTGGTCACCCAGACGGTCGTCTGGTGACCCGAATCGAGCCGGTTGGTTTGCACCTTAGCCAATTTCAATTCGAATCAGCTCGACACTTCCAAACGCCCGTCTCAATCCTTGAGACAACCATTTGGCACTCCAGATGGGCGTTTGGCAATGCAGTTAGCCTGATTGTTGTGTGAATCAATTACATAAATGCTTTAGCAATTAATTCAATCATTACTCAAGATCAAACTCCTCTTTAGTTTTCTATGTATGTGACCCTATAGGTCCCATGTTACATTGGCAGTGAATATCTATAACAACTTATAACATCACAAACAACAAGCGGTGTCTAGTCACACATCATTGCTACCTAAGTAAATGGAAAGTTGGAGAACAACATCAAACTACAATTTGTGTATGGTGTTATAGTGTTTGTATAGTTCCTTTGTCACTGATATCCAAATTAAACTCGAGACATGGATCATGTCATCCTTCAATATTCAATCTACGTTTCTTGCTATAGCAGATTGTATGAGATATGTGTAAGCTCAATATCATATATTGACTCACACGTACATGGCCATGTATTTCTCAATTTTTCTATCTCAAGTGGCCTTGGATATCATACTCCCATAAGAGGGACAAATCCCTTCTCTATCACTCACAGTCAGTCCCCATGTGTCACAGTCACCCAATCATCACCTTTACAACAACCCATGTTTTAGGATTGCATTTGATGATGTCAAAGTGTACCAAATGACATGGGATGAGTGTAGTGATTTTAGGTCTAAGAACCAGAAACACTACCATCACTGTAAGATGTGAATCTGACTTACCTAGTTTAGGTTTCTATGTATCACTCTTTGGTGGGTATGTCTGATACATTATTCTCTAACATGTATATGTGTGTTTGGTTTGATATCGCCATATCATGACTAATGAGATTTTATCATCAACAAACTTACACTCTAATCTAATGTGTTATTTATGTCTATTTACCTTCCACAATAACAATCGATTAGGGACATAACAAGAATGCATATACTCTTAACATTTGTATGATCTCGTTCTTTAGGTCCTCAACCCAAAGGCATACGTCATTGAGTAATATATTTATCTAGACATTTATATGTTATTTCATTATCTCAAAACTAAATAAACAGAATAAATTGGAAGCTTGCCTTTATTAATAATCAAATCATTTACAAGTTACACCATTACAATCATCATATGATTGGCTCTATGGGCATACATAGAGCCAATCACCCATGAATCTTATTCTGAGTGACCTAACATGACCATCGTGCTTTTGTTGTGAAAGTGAGTCAAGGGATCAACAATGTTGTTCTTAGTTGGTACTCTGCAAATCTTTACATATCCTCGTTGTACGATCTCTCGTATGAAATGATATCGTCTTTGCATATGCTTTGAGCATTGATGCAATTTGGGTTCCTTAGCTTGTGCAATAGCTCCATTGTTGTCGCAATATAGCTCAATTGTGTCGGTGATGCTAGGAACAACCCCAAGTTCTGAAATGATCTTCTTGATCCATACAACCTCCCTTGCTATATTCGATGCACCAATATACTTGGCCTCTATTATAGAATTGACAACTGTCTCTTGCTTGAAACTCTTCCAGCTGACAGCTTTTTTGTTTAGGAAAAACACAAATCCTGATTGCGGTTTAGATCATCTTTGTTAGTGTGGAATCAACATAACCTATTATCACCAATTCTTCCTCTCCGTCATAGACCAAGAACTAGTCCTTAGTCCTTCTCAAGTACTTGAGGATGTTCTTCATAGTTGTCCAGTGAGCATCACTTGGATCCGACTGATATCTGTTCGTCATGCTTATGGCATACGAGACACCTGGACAAGTGCATAACATCACATATATGATGGATCCAATTACCAATGCATATGGAATCATACTCATACACTCCCTTTCTTCAAAAGAATGGGGACATTGAACATTAGAGATGGTCACTCCATGCAACACTGGAAGGTTTCCTCTCTTTGAGTTCTCCATGCTGAGCCGCTTCAATAGTTTATCAGTGTATGTGCTCTGACTTAGTCCGAGAAGCCTTCTAGATCTATCTCTATAGATATTTATACCCAAGATGTAGGATGCTTCTCCCAAGTCTTTCATAGAGAACATATTTTCAAGCCATGTCTTTACCTTTTGTAAAGTAGGGATGTCATTCCCCATCAATAGTATGTCATCTACACACAATATGAGGAATGTCACTATGCTCCCACTAACCTTCTTGTATACACAAGTTCATCTTCATTTTGAACAAAACTAAACTCTTTGACTATCTCATCAAAATGAAGATTCCAGCTCCAAGATGCTTGCTTTCATCTATAGATTGATCTTTGTAGCTTACAGACTTTATTTACAAATTTTAGGTTTATAAAATCCTAAGGTTGTGTCATATACACATCCTCAAGAAGATTCTCATTAAGGAATGCAGTTTTAACATCCATTTGCCAAATTTCATACTCATGATAAGTTGTAATGGCAAGCACGATCCTAATGGACTTAACCATGGCCACTGGAGAAAAAGTTTCATCATAGTCAATGCCTTGAACTTGTCTGAAACCCTTTGCAACCAATCTGCCATTATAGGTTTGTAATTTACCATCCATGTCGGTCTTCTTCTTAAAGACCTACTTGCACCCTATGAGTTTTATCCCTTCAGGTGGATCCACCAAGGTCCATACCTTGTTAGTATACATGGATTCCATCTCAGATCTCATGGTTTCAAGCCATTTCTCAGACTTTGGTCCCTCAATAACATCTTAATAGATAATTGGCTCATCATCTATGACCAATTAATTGCCTTCCTGAGTCACAAGATATCCATATCTCTCAAGTTCAAGGCTTGTCCTACTATATCTACGAGGTTCCTGTGTTACTTGAGGAATTTGAGATTCCACAACATTTTGTGATTCTATTTGTTCCTCTTGTACATCTATTGGTTCAATGATCTCTTGCTAGTCTTGAACCTCTTCAAGTTCTACTTTCCTCCCACGGATTCCTTTGGAAATAAATTCATTTTCTAGGAATACAACCTCTCTAGCAACAAACACTTTGTTGTCATATTTGAAATGAAAGTAATATCCTTTGGTTTCCTTAGGATATCCAACAAAATAACATTTATCAAACTTAGGGCCAAGCTTTTTAAAAAAACATTTTTCTAACATAAGCTTCACATCCCTAAATCTTCATAAAAAATACATTGGGATGCTTTCCATACTATATCTCATATGGCATCTTTTGAATCGATTTAGATGGTACTCGGTTTAGTGTATTGACACATGTAAACCGTGTGTGTAAAACGCAAGTGCACATGTCGTGTAATATAGGCCAAAAGAGGCCCGAGTTGTTGAACACAGGGAATTGTACACCAGAAACTACTACTTACTGAAACCAAATCAGCTATACCTAAAAAAAGAGTTGATTGGTTATTTAATTAACTAAGAACAAAAAGTTAATCTAACTAAGGTTGTTGTGATCAAGAATGGGTGAATTTCTTAGGACTTTTGGTTTCACCACAGATAACACTGCAACTAACCTCTAAACATTAACATACATCACTCCCAACCCTAGATAAAGAGCATGTAGTCAAAACTACCCACTCCCACAGCGTAGTTCACTACTTATTCTAATATCAATCTCATTTCTATAGCAATTGATTGATTAATTAGGTGCTTTATGATTAAACTCTGGGTTCCTCCTCCCGTTTATTCTCCACCTTTCCGAAGAGGTGCAATAAACGAGTAAATCTATACTTTCCAACCCTTAACCTCTCTCCCGAAATGATTAAGGGTCTAATAATCTATCTATGTTGGTCACACATAAATAGAATAAGACAACTTTATAGATTTATATCCAAAAAATAGGAGTAAAAGTGATATTAATACATCAAAGTTAGGTACAATGCATATTCGGGCTACTCCCAGATCCTAATAAATATATTTTTAGCCGAAAATAGATGACATGGTATCATAGTAAATAAAAAAGATATAAAACATGAATTTTGAGATATAGTAAATTGGAGACAGGGCTGAAGAATAGATCTCGAGAAGATGGAGAAGATTTCCTGTCATTGCCGCTGCCAAAATGCCTCTGAGGTCCGTCGGATAGGGTTCATTCACTTTTCTCCCTCCTTTCGCCATTCGTGTTGTCCCCATGTGATAGATCTCAACGATCACTTTCTAATGGTGCCCTTTCCAGCCGTTATATATGTTTAGGTTAAGAGAAAACATAAATATTATTTTTTATAACAATAACAGTTGGATTTAATGCATTTAATCTTGGCCGTCAATGCTTGTGTCAGTACTACCAACTTGGAAGTCAGTACTACCGATTTCTTTACAGTAGAAATTATTTTCCTTTTCGATCTAGAACAATAATATTTTTTATACTTGGATACCATGTCGGCACTACCGATTTGCATGTTGGTAGTAACGACTTTGCTCCAGTAAATAATAATTATCTGTAATAAAATAAGCAATGAATTAAATCAAATTATTATTATAATAATTAAAATATGTAAAATATATGTAAATTACATGCATAAATATAAGAATTGATGCACACTGATTTTATACTAATTTGGTGAAATATGTGTGAAAATATATTCAATTAAGCACAAATGACAAAGAAAACAAGCAAATTAGATATCCAAATAATGACAATTTGTGCATACATCATGTATACGCGACAGTTTCAAGAGCATGCCCCCAGAAGGAAGTCGGGAGATCAGCAAAACTCATCATAGATTGCACCATATCCAGTAATGTGTAGCTCCTTATTTGTGATACACCATTATATTGTGGTTTTTCAGGTAGAGTCCATTGTGATACCATACCACGAGCTTACAGAATGTCCTCAAACTCTTGGTTCAAGTATTTTCTGGCTCAATCAAAACAAAGTGTCTTAATACTTTTACCAAGTTATTTTTGTACTTAATTCATGAACTCTCTGAACTTTTCAAGAGATTCTGACTTATGTTTCATCAGGTAAACATAGCCATACCTACTGAAATCATTAGTGAAGGTAATGAAGTACTGATAACCACCTCTAGCATTTGTTCTAAAAGGGCCACACATTAAGTATGTATGAGTCCTAATAGATCGCTAGCCCTCTTACTATTTCCAGTGAAGGGTCTTGGTCAACTTGGCCAACAAACAAGATTCACATGTCTCTATTGATTCAAAATCAAAAGAGTCCAGATAACCATCTTTATGGAGTCTGGATATGTGTTTCTCATTTATGTGCCCTAGACGACAATGCCAAAGATATGTTTGATTTGATTCATTCCGTTTTGTCTTTTGGTATTTACATTATATACACTTGTCTCTAGATCTATCAAGTATATACCATAACAAATTGGGGCACTTCCATAAAAGATCCCATCTTTACTAATAAACCATCTTCTATTCTTTACAAGAAATTCAAATCTGTTCTTATCAAAATAAGATATAGAGATGACATTCCTATTAATGGCAGTTACATAATAGTAGTTCTCTAACTTTATTACTAACTCACTTGGTAGAGATAACTCATAGGTTCCAACTGTCTTGGCTACAACTCTTGTGCCATTTGCAACTCGTAGTTCTACCTCACCTTTCTCTAAAGGTCTACTTCTTTTCAGATCCTTCATATTTGAGCAAATGTGTGATCCACATACGGTATCTAGTACCCATGAATAGGAAGTAATAAAGTTAACCTCAATAATGTATATACCAGAAGTAGAGATCTCAATCCCCTGCTTCATCTTCTTAGGTTCCCTTATCCTTCTCCTTATCTTGATTGCAGAAGAGTTGGACTTTAGCTAGTCACAAAATGCTTCTTGGCTTTGCATTTGTCCTTGGGCTCAACTCTAATAATCATCATCACAGATTTGTCCATCTTCATTTGTGCTTAGACACTTATCAAAATGTCAAGCAACTCTTACAGTGGTCTAGCCATGTTACTCAAGTGATAACACTCGATAAACTAGCTATGTGATTTAGGCAATGATTGTAAAATCATATTTGTCGCCAACTCTTGGCCTAAAGGAAATCTCAGCCTATCAAGATGCTTCATATGCCCAATCATATTGAGCACATGAGGCTCAGTTGGTTCTCCCTCTATCATTTTGCACTCAAATATAGCCTTAGAAACATTATACCTTTCATGCTTATCATGTTGTTTATGCAACTCATAGTTCATACAACCCAACATAAGGTTCTTGATGTTGAAAACATCATTGGCATGTTTCAAAGAAGCATCCATGTCATTCTTGGGTGAATTTGGAGTGGATATTGGCACTGATGTTTCAGGAACATGCAAAACACTTCTCAAGGTCTTGAACCAGTATTGGAAATAAATCTCGTTTAATTCTTCCCATTGTGATGATTGACTATTTTCCATTTGATTCTATAAGAGAAAATTTGCATTTGTCAAAAAAAATCAATTTGATTTGATTTGAAAAGTCACTATCAATTAGATCTTTAATTAACTATCACTCCCACTATTTTATTCAAATCGATAGCCCTCAATATCAATTCCTAAGATTGCAACGTACAATCTTCTAGTGGGTCAAGATCTAAAATAATTCATTCAATACCCAACCAACGTTGGTGCTCATGATTAATTATTAAGGTAGGCAATATTTGCCAATTGCATCTTATGCAACCCTTGGATAGATGATATTCGCAACTCCTTGACATAATCATTTGCATGCTTCTGGGCTTAGACTCTCTAAGAATCACCAGTTAAGCCTGACCCAATAGCCAACATGATAATAATGTGCCCTGCTTGGCAAGCCTAGGTTATTACCATCAAACTTCTACGAGATAAACGTCATACCTCCCTTGGGGTGCCCACGCTTGGTTGATCAAGCTTTTCATGTGTGCTGCTAATGGAAATCATCTAATACTTAATATTTTATTGAGGGATTTTATATAATACATATACATTAACCAATCAGAACATATATAGTACGTATCATATACATGCTATAACCCAAAAAGAAAATATACAATAAATAAAAAGTGATGGTTATGTCCTACCTAATGTAATTCCTTGGAGCCACAAGGAATTATCACAATCTAGGTCTACATCATATGCAGAAACCTATTGTTGATGAAGATCCGTGCTTTCCAATTTAGGTTGACTGGTTCAACATTTGAACCGGTGGGCTCGCCTCTTAACTGGCTGGTTGGTCACCTCCATTCTTTTGTCTGGCTCCTCCAAATGACCGGTTGGTCGTCCTGCATCTGATTGTTTGTATCTTCAAAATAGTCATCTTGTCTGGTCCTTCGGGCTCCTGGACGGCTCTCCATCCGGTCATCTCGGCCCCACCAGATGGTCGTCTCGGCTCCTCCGTGCGGTCGGTTGGCATTTTTCTTCTTCATCAAAATAAGAAAGTAAGATATCCTACTTCTACATAATTATTGAGAAACCTCGAGTTACATTCAAGGGGAGAAAATGTAGAAGAGAATAATACTTTTACATTGGGAAGATAAGAGAGAGGCTCGGTTCGTAGACCGATATAATCATGATAAACCAACCACACAACTATGCACATATAATAGGGGTTATTGGCCATAACCATGCTACACATCCACCATCAAAACTCTCTTTTAGGGAGACCCGTGTAATTTCCATATATATCATATTATATATATATATATATATATATATATATATATATATTTGGGTTATTATGTGGTGATTATCGGACGTGCTCATCAACTAGTTTAAATATTCGCATTGCATGCAATAAGTAAACTCAAGAAAACCAAAATCCAATCATATCAATTATTCCAAAACATAATTAATTGACATGGCTCTGATACCAATGTAGGGAAATACGACATCAGATAGGCGGTGGAAATAAAAAAATTACTGACATATTTCCCATTAACCAGCGGATCACGTCAATAACTACACAATGGAAAGGATGGTTTCATGAAGATATACCTGGTCTTGGAGCAAGTCAAGTGACACTCCTCGTCCAAGTAAATGTGCACTCTATGTTGGACGGTATCTGTGCAACTCCTGGTTGCACTAGGACTCATCTGACTGCTCCTCCACAGACAGTAGACTCAAATGCCGTCATCTATAGTAGCTCCTCTCGTCATGGACTAATGGTTGATGTCATCCTCCTTAGCAACAGGAAAAGGCCATCTCACCTCTAGAGAAGTCCACACAGACCAACTAGAACTCATGTCATTCTGCTAGAACGGATGGGAAGGAGTTGTCCCTCTTGTTGGTGTACTAGTCACCAACCTGCTCTCACACAACAATGATCCTCAATTGTTTATCTCTCGTAGCTATCCCTCCCTAGTCGGGTAGGACTTTCTTGGGCTCTCTTGGTTACTACAACCAGAGAGGACAACAACTGTTAGAGCAACTAATTCTCAATTGTCTATGTTGTGCTCAGGAAAGCCCCCAATACCTCTCTATTTATAAGCGGGGTTTGGTCCAGGGTTCCCAGTCTGTGCGGGAGTGGAAAGGACTGGAAGATCTTGAATTTTCACAACTTGCAACCACTAAAATGACCATCTGGCATGCAATACAGTCATCTTGTACTACGAGATAACCACTTCATAGTTTCCCAATCACATACAAAATTGGCAATTCATTTCTCATTAATGTTGAACATTAATTCCTTGCACTCCAAGTAATTTGCAATCCAAATGAAGAAAGTATCTACAACCTTCCCTCGACTGACATGATTGATCTCTCCCATGAGAGACGGTCATCTCGGTCACCCAGATGGTCGTCTGGTGACCTGAGTCAATCCGGTCGGTTCACACCTTAGACAATTTCAACTCGAATCAACATGACACTTCCAAACACCTGTCTCAACCCTTAAGATGACTGTTTGGCACTCCAGACGTCCGTCTCACTCAGTGAGATGGGTGTTTGGTAGTGCAGTCAACATGATTGTTGCATGAATCAATTACCTAAATGCTTTAGTAATTAATTCAATTATCATTCAAGATCAAACTCCTCTTCTAGATGAGTTCCTATGTGTGTGACCCTATAGGTCCCATATTACATTGGTAGTGAAATTCCATAACAACTTATGACATCATAAACAGTGAGAGGTGTCTAGTCACACATCATTGCTACCCAAGTAAATGGAAAGTTGGAGAATACTTCAACCTACAATATGTGTATGGTGTTATAGTGTTTGTATAGTTTCTTTGTCACTGATATCCAGATTGAACTTGAGGCATGGATCTGTCATCCTCTTCAACATTCAATCTATCACTATTGTAGAAAGGGGATTTAGCATCGGTTATATTTGGCATTCCGCATTACTCACCTACGACCAAGTGGGTGACGATAAAACTCAAAATATTTTTAGTCGGTCAGTGTGCTTGACGAAATAAATTTATTTCGGCGATTCTTTGTTAGGGAAGAACTCACGATGTAACTTGTAGTGGGCGATAGTGTTGTGGTCTGCTCCAAACTTTATCGTCACTGGTATGATGACAAATAATCGTGACACATTACTTGATGATGGTTTTATCAATTAATGAACATTAACTGATGCAGAATATGTATATAGTTTGTTATTCCCAAATAATCGACGATACATGTGCATGTTTTTTATATAACAGGCTTGCATACATGTTGTCCAGTCGCTAGCCTATATGAAGCCTTGTTTTTTAGAACTGAAAGTTCGGAAGAACAACATGCTCTTACAAGAATCGTGGCTTAACAACAGGCTGACACACCTACAAGAAAAACAATCATATTGTAAACATGCACAAGCATGCCGACATTCTTCAACAGTTTTTCAAATACACATCACAGTCCACATTCCATTCAAACTCCTCCAAAAAATCGTATGGAATTTCTTCAATTCACATTTAAAAATATGCATCACAGTCAAACTCTTCCAAAAATCTAACATAATTGCAGTAGACTTACATAATATTGAAGGTAGAAAAAAGATGTCTAATTTTACATAATTGCATTAGACTATTACAAAAAACCTTAGTGGAGGGGGTTGTATTAGCCAGGGACATTGTTCAAAGATCGAATGGCTATACTTCTGGATATTTTCATCTAGTACCATCATAAGATATGGCTATATCCTGAAGTACAACCATTAGATCTTTGAACAATGTTCCTGGCTCATACAAACCCCCTACAGAAGTCATCATACTCATCCCATAAGACCATAAAGTCTTCTTCGTTGTCCTCTTCATGAGTAACATCTGTGACTTCTTCGATCTTGGAGCGTTACATCGACATCTACAAAATAAAAATGGTTAAATCAACATGCATTCTAATGTTTTTTTTTCAAATAGCAACTAATATCACTCACCATATAATTGTGGTCCAATGTTTATGGTAGGACCATCATGTCTTCTTTTAGATGTTGAAGGAGTGACTGTCTTTTTTTGCCACTTTGGAATGGGTGTTACATGTTCAAAACTAGGCGGCAGTCCAATATTTATGGTAGGATATGATGATTGTTGGTCTTCTGACTCCTCTGAGGAATCATCTTCTGGCTCCTCTAAGGAATCATCCGCCCATACAAAGTTAGGTGGCTATTTATCTCCAAAATAAATTTGGTACTCCCACACATACTCATATTCTTCATCCATAGAAAACAAACTGTGGTAGTAGTTATTACTTAGGGCGACAATAGTATGGAGATAATGTGATGGTGCAATAGAGTGTTGGCTCAAAAGCTTGGAGATGGAGTGCAATATCAACATATACAAAAAAATTGTTTAACATAAATAAATAAATTACAAGTTTTAACACATGGTAATAATAAACTAAAGATGATAATAGTTAACACAAATCATCATCGTCATCATCACCATCACCATCATCATCATCACCATGTTCACATCTCCTTTGGAAAAGCTACTGCACAATAATAAGCCATGTTCACATCTCATGTGTTATCCTTTGCCCTTAGTGAGACCTTTCTCACAGAGGGCAAAGGTAACACAGGAGATGTGAACATGGATAATTGTTGTGTAGTAGCTTTTTTCCAAAGGAGATGTGAACATGGTGGTGATGATGATGATGATGGATGATTCATGATGTGATGATGATGATGATGGTGATGATTATCACCATCATCATCATTGATCATCACTGTCATTGTCATCAATCATCATCACCACCACCACCACCACCATCATTATCATCATCATAATCACCATCATCACCATTACCATCACCGTCGTCGTCATCACCATGATCACATCTCATTTGGAAAATCTACTGCACAACAATTAGTCATGTTCACATCTCGTGTGTTACCTTTTCCCTCAGTGAGACCTTTCTCACATATGGCAAAGGTAACATGGAAGATGTGAACGTGGCTAATTGTTGTGCGGTAGATTTTTTCCAAAGGAGATGTGAACA